>CM043699.1:58110637-60510637 GCA_023935145.1 Bretschneidera sinensis | reverse complement strand
TTTCATTACAATACTTACTATATTCTTAATCTAAACTAAAATTACAATATGCATGTTTATGTACAAATATACAACTGTACAACTATCTTTTTTCAATTCTTTCTTTCTTTCTTTCCTTTTATTGTTTGAGGATGCCAAACCACGAGGACTTACCTAAAACTTACTCTAAGTATTAGGCCAATAATCTACCAGTCCTACTCGCAGCCTGGAATTGTTTAATACTGAGGAATGAGTTTCACAAGCTCAATGAATTATAATTTATTAGAATTACTCGATTAGTATACTTCTAATTAATATTGTATCACAATTCATATTTATAATTCAATCATTTATGTCTTTTATCAATTCGCATATCATCTTATTTATCATCATATAGATATCAATTCTGATTTCATCTCATATATTTCAACCAACTTATAATCATCATTTTGATATTATTATCATCATCTTTTCAACACAATTACTTTATTATGAGGTTCACAATATAATACAGTCATTACTAGTTATCATATTAAATCATATTCTTCATTTATCATCTCAATTGTCTCACCATGAGACTCACATTAATATCATCAATACTTTCATAGTCAATCTGATGTCTTCGCACCTCAATAATTATATTTAAAAATAAACATGAATACATCCACATCCTCATTTCATCATTTCATTTCTTTCTTTCTTTAACATTTCATTACATCACATCACATCTCATCCATACTATCAACATATAGGTAATTCATCCATTTTTGGGTATCAATATTAGTCTCTGGTATAACTTTTGGGGATGTCTCCCCACATGTCGACATATTTCATGCATACCAACTATGGTTCTGGTCTACTTGGGGATTACCCACTCCATCTCTCTAGTGGCCCCGACATGCATATGAACAACCACATACAAGCAGACATCGTATAATTTGAAATCATTTTCTTTCATAAAATCTTTATTTTCAGTATATATACATCAAATAATCTCTTCATATATAATAACAACTCAATTATCATAATTTCAAGAGATTTATTTCTCTTTTCAACATGTATCTCATAAATTTCTCATCAATAATATCCTTTCAAGGATATTAGTTTATCAATTTATATATATAAAATGAATATATATATATATATATATATATATTCATTTTCAATCATATCATACTTCATACTTCTATTTACTCATTCAATTAACACATACATCATATATTCATTAAATCAATCATATTCATAATATATTCAATAATTCTTTCTTATAATATTAATCATTTCAAGTTTTATATAATTTTATTATTTGTCTCGCTTACTAACAGTAAATCGTACTCACCACGTAGCACTCATAACTAATCGTGGATCGCCTCATTTCTTTTCCTACTCTTCCTAGCAATTTCTCCAGATTGTTGATCACCACCACCTAACCATAAAATTTTCATCAGTCTAACTATTCCATAATTCAATTTTCTATACCCTGTATCGAGTTAATTTTCATGTATGCATGTTCATCTTTCTCGAATTCAATGTTTTCAATGAAAACCCTTTTCTTTTGGTTTGAATTCAATTCAAATCCCTTTCTTAAGAAAAGTAGAAGAACAACTCTCAAAATTAAAATCTTACAATAAAATTCTTAAACTTTTACCTTTTTAAAGCTTTTATCTTCACGTTTCTTGAAATTCTTCCATAAATTAATCGAGTTCTAAGACAGGATTATGAAATCCTTAAGTTTTACCGTGTTTGTAAGTTTTTTTCTATAGAGTGTGCTTTCTAGAGAGAGAGAAAGAATTTAACCATCCAAAAAGTCTTTTATACAAAGATTTTGGTCTAACCGGTTGAACCGATCGGTTCATCATTTAAAAAATTTTACAAGTCTGCCGCTAAACCATTGATGGCCTGCCAGCCGACTAGTTGACCGGACAATCGATTGGCTCCCCTACCAGTCAACTGGTTCAGCTAACCAGTCGACCAGTTCAGGTAACTAGTCGAACACCTTCAAACTTCAAACTTTCAAATTGTCAGTAGGCTCACCAATCAATCGCTTCGCCCTTGCCAACCGATTGGTCACCCATTAGCCAATCGATTTGTCTACCAATTGGTCACCAAAATCGTATGGACAACAGATCCTTCTTAAAAAAAATAAAAAAAATTCTTCCTTTCTTTCTTCAAAATTTTTTCTAACGCTTTCCTTCAATTTCGTTCATCATCTTTCTTAAAAAATTGTTTCAAATTCAACTTTCAACTCGTATGAATGCATGTTAAATTTTAATATATAATTTAATTTACTCTTTTACCCTAACATAGAGGGTACTGGTATTACATAGACGTTAATGGCTCAACCTCAAAATTGGGCCTTGATCCAATAATTTTCTTTACCTCACCTGACTTTGATAGGGTCGAGATGGGCTTGATTTACATTTTCTGTAATATACTGATTCATTGCTAGATTTCCATATGAAGTACCACCCGTAGCCTTAAACTGGGGTTAGCCCACTGCCCCATCTGCCCTAGGGTTTTGCAGAATATCTTGAGCCATCTTGTACTGTTGTGGCTTTGAGACGCCACCCCGCACCTTTTGGCAGTCAGCCAAACAATGGCCCTAGAGGGAACAATCATTACAAAAATCTAGGTTGCTTTTGAACACAACCTTTTTCTCAAAAATCCTCATCTTTACTCGTTCCAATCCAAACACGATCCGGGCGAGGAAGAATTAGATTAATCTCTACACATACGAGTACAACTCGGTCTTTACAACATCAAGGTCTTCTCATTTGTTTTCAAAAGCCTTGCAAACGAATTAGAAATTTCTTTTAAAACAGCCAAATGAAAACAAGAGAGAGGCAAACCAGGTAACCTAACCTACATGTCTACAAGAGTTGTTTCTTTTGGTGTACTGAATTCAGGTGACCACTTGAATAATTTGTACAAAGCGTTTTCGATTTTCTTGTTACCATGTGTCCAGGCTGATACTAAATCCTCTTGAGTCTCAAGATGCACCATAATGTGTCTTGGGTCTAGAACTCCCACCACTGGATCATGCTTTAAATTTCAGAACAAAATATGTTTGTTGGATTTTTGTCTAAGGATTAAACAAAGTGAAGATTCAGCAAGTCAGCACCAGGACAGGCCGCGGCCCAGCTCTTTCCAGGCCAAGGCGCCCAACATGGAAGAGGTTTAGCACCAGGTGTGCGCCGCGGCTCAAACTCCCCCAGGCCAAGGCGCCCAAAAAGGTGAGAAGTGGAGAGGTGTTTAGCCCTACTCCAGGCTGCGGCATGCCCTGTTCTAGGCCACAGCCTGAAGGCACATTGATGCCTTTTGGTTCAGCCTTTTGTTAAGTGCGTGAGACATGTTCAAAATGCACAGGATCACTTAGAATTGATTAAGGGCTAAGGTTGATTGGTCCTCAAGATCTAAGGGTGGATATTGATCCTTAAGATGGGTGAAGAAGTTGGTGCACTATATAAAGGGTCACCTAGCTTCAATCTCCAAAAAAATGTGAGGAATAACTTGTGATTGAAAGTGAGATTAATTGTAAGGGTGCAAAGAAACAAAACAAGAGAGACTCATGGTAAAGGCTGGTTGTTTAGAGAGAGAGAGAGTAGTATAGAAAGGTGATTCAAGGGCTTGTAAGAGGAATTTTCTTGGGAAAATTCCAAGGTTAGTTCTTATCACTTTCTTTTACTTCTTCTTTTTTGGTTTTTCAAGAACTTGAGTTTCTTAGTGAGGGTTGCTGTATTTGTAAAGAACCATTGATTTAATGCAGAGAGTTCAGAGGAACTCACAGAGACGTAGGCTATTACCGAACCTCAATAACAATTGTTGTGTCCTTTTCTTTCTTTGATTTCCATTTCTGTTTCCAATTCATCTTTACAAGTCATTCTAGACTTGGGTGTTTGGAAGATCACCACTTGGGCATCTCCAAGGTGATTTCCAACAATGTCTCTGGATCAGGTTTCATACTAGGAAAACCTGCATAAAATTTAAGCACCGCTGTAAATGCAAAAGAGGTTGAAGCCTTAGCAAACTCCACAAAGGTCATGGTAAACACTGGTTCACCATTTGAGCTTTGAAAGTTTTGAAGACAGAATCAGATCCAACAAAGGCTTCTTCGAAACAACCTTCTGAGAAGAGGTAGCCAAAGGATCTGATCTAGCTACGATGTTGGCATAGGATTTCAAGGTTGTAGCGTTAACAGGGTTTGTGTTTGAGGGATTTGAGAGAGGGGGAAAGTTAGGGTTGTTTACGGCCAGGGGTGGGGCTGTAAAAGACGAAGCAAGGTTGGGGTTGGGTAAGAGGGGAAAGGAAGGAGGACAACGCTGAGTTAGGCCACGCGAAGCTGCCATTGGTGGCCAACCAGCCACCGTTAAGGTCAGCAAGCTAGAAGGATAACAGCTAGGATTTTGGCTAGAAAGAATCCCCTAGAGAGGTTTACATAAATATATAAAATACACATAATCTATAATAATTAAAAAAATAACAAAAAATATATATCTCTATTAAATTTATGTAAGAATCTTTAAAACTAAACAATAATCATATATATTTTCTAGTTTTTGAATTCTAATTTTTCATTTTGAAATCTATTTGAAAAATATAAAAGAGTTAAGAAACATACTTTTGAGAAATAAATTTTAATTTGAAAAATAATTAAAAAAAATTTTAATTCTCTTTCTCCTCTTTTCTCTATCTCTCTCATTTGTCACCAAATTGAAAGATCAACTTATCTGGTTGAACCTAGCGTTGCGGCTTCGTTAGACTTCTATATGCAGGACTTAAAAATAATATGGCTTAATATGAAACTTTTTTAATATAAAGAAACTCAACAATCATAGTAAAAAATACAATATATGAGGAAAAAACATAATAAATCGCTACGAGGTGATAGTTGAGTTGGTTTCTCTTTTCTTATAGTGAATATAAATCAATTAAATTTGTATAATCAAGTTTGAAGAAAAAATACTTTGTGGAATTTTCACTACAGTTTTGATATAGATTATAGGATCTTGATGAGTTCAAGACAAACTCTAGAAGAAATATAGGGAGAGAGAAGAAGAAATTGAGAAGAGAAAAGGAAAGAAAACTGATTTTTTTTTTTCATATTCAATGATTAGAAAATGAGTTATTACAAGTATATATAGGCTAATCCTTTGAAGAATCAAGATTCTAGTTAGTTAGCTCTTTTAACAAACAGGTAACAGAAAAATACATTTGACAAACAGAGCTAACTGAATTAACTGCCTTAACTGTCTGCACTTTCCTATGCTCTTTTTACTCCCTCTTGGCTAGTTTGTGTAGTTCCGTAGCTTTTATAATCATTTAGCCATCTTTGATGTACCTGTGTCCTCATGTTTGTTCTCTACCTTAGTTTCTCCTTAACTAGTGTTTTGTTTTCTAAGCTATCATTGCTCAGCGCTTCAATACGAACCTTATCCTCAAGGTTGTAGTCAGAAAATAATGCATGTATGAGTTGTAAGTCCTCCTAGTAATTGCAATAGAAGGTAAGCCTTCCCACTTAATCAGTAGTTGGCAAGCCAACTTACCATCTATCTAGGTTGTTCTAGCATTTAAAATGGAAAGTGGTATAAGTATAGGTTTGTTGTTAGTGTTACATTCAGGTAATGGAAGGCATTGTACTGGAGATGATCCAAAATATGGATTGAGGAGGGATATATGAAACACATTATGAATTCTGCTATTATTAGGAAATTTTAGCTTGTAAGCTATTGTACCAATTCTCTCCAAAATCTTGAAGGGACTATAGTACCTCTTGCTTAACTTCTGGTTTACCCTTAAAGCCACTGATTGTTGTCTTTAGGGTTGTTATTTTACCAAAACCAGGCTACCAACTGTCAGAACCTTATCTGTTCTTTTGGTATCATATAATATCTTCATTCGAGATAGTGCCTGTAAGATGTGAGATACCTAAGTTTGCAACAATTCATCTCTAGACCTCAACTCTTGATCAACAGCTTCAATATTTGAAAACCATGGTAAATATTTGGAAAACATAGGTGGAGGCCATCCGTAAAGAGCTTCAAAAGATGTCGGTTTAATAGTAGAATGATGAGAAATGTTGTAAGAAAATTATGCCCAAGGTAAGAGTTGGTCCCAAGAATAAGGCTTGTCTTTTGTAAAGGCTCTTAAATTATGTTATAAACATCTATTGAGGACTTCAATTTGGCCATCTAATTGAGGATGATAAGCTAAAATGAAGTGAAGGGTAGTGCCACTATATTTGAATAGATGTCTCCAGAATTGACTAAAGAATGCCTTATCCCTATCTAAGACTATGGATTTAGGAATGCCATGCAACTTACCCACCAAGTCTATGAACTGTTTGGCACTAATTTAGGCAGCAAAAGTACTGGAAAAAGTACTAAAATGCTTATACTTTGTTAGTCTGTCTACTACTACCATGATGACAGAAAGACCATGAATAGATGATTATCTTGTAATGAAGTCCATTGATAAGTTGAAAGAGAAATTTGTATTTAGTAAACAAAAATAGATGAGAAGTTAGATGAGAAATATGTATCATCTCCGGTATGCCATGTTCTACTTGTTAGTCCTCATGTGTTTTGGTGACAAGTTAGATAAGAAGTATATAAATGAAATTGAGGATACTCAACGTCGCTTTCTACTAAAATTTGAAGGATTCAATATACTAATGTTCAGGCCAAGTGTGACAAAGTTTGTGATTTGTAGTCGTTGGGATGAGTTCTTGAAAATTTGTCAAAATCAAGAAAATGTACTAATATCTTATACTTGAGAATATAAGAGAACCCAGTAGATTACTGAGATAGTATTGTTGCTTGGGGGTTTGTATAGTTTGACTTATCATATTCTTTAAGGTTTTGTGATCTGTATGAATTTGAAAGTGTCTTCCCAATAAGTGTTGCCTCCATTTTTTAACAACTTGAGTAATGGCATATAGTTCCTTCACATAAGAGGAAGCTATAACCATTTTGTTATTCAACTTCTTACTTAATAAGCTAATGGATGAAGATTTTGTAGAAAGACTTCTCAATTGCCTATATTAGAAGTATTAGGTGATGTTTGGAAACAGTTTTTGGAATCTGTTTTCAGTTTTCAACTGAAAACTGTTTTCAAAAACTAAAACACATTTTGGAAAAGTGTTTTATGAAATTGTTTTCAAAAATAGTTTTGCAAAAACCAATTTTCATAAACTGTATTTAGAAAACTCCAAAACGGAGTTTTCGGTTTTCATTTTCATTTTTCAGCCCTAAAACACGACTCTTTCCTTTCTACTTTTTTCTCTCGATCGAGTAGCTTCTCTCAGCTATCTGCTCTCGTTGTCATCTCTCTCTCTTGAAGTCTGAACAAAACTAGTACAGGCCATTCTCATCTCCCTCACACACTCAACACATAAACCCTTACCCCTTCTCATCTCTCATTCTCGCGCAATCTCAAAACCCATCCATTATCATCTACGTCAGTCATTCTCGAAAAAGTCATTCGATTGGAGAGTCATAGCTAGTTCCAATTATGAAACCCGTCGATCCAGTTGGTTTTAGAAGCAAGGGTAACATCCCAACCTCCTTCTAGCAACGCCAAATCGAAATAGGTTGTTTAGAATAAGACAACAGGTAATTTCTGAAACCCCTTACCCATTCTCATCTCTCTCTCGCACTCTCAACCCATTTTTGAAACCCATTTGTGTTACCCATTTCTGAAACTTATTTCTGAAACCCATTTTCAGTACGTGCTCCTATTTCACTCAACCTATTGCAACAGTTTCAACATTGAGGCAAGAAAAGAATAGAGAAAGTAGGTAAAAGGTTTCTTATATGGTGTGCTATATTTGAAACCCATTTCTAAAACCTATTGCTCACCCATTTCTGAAACCTATTGGTCAACTTTGATTTTTAAATGTTGTGCTATATCTTATATGGTGCTTTCTTGTTGTTTGTAAAATCTATCGGCTATATTTGTCAATTAATAGCTCATATTTTATTATCTGGTTGCTACTTTTTGCATCATTGCTTCTTGTTGTTTTATGTCCATGAATTTCTTGCTACTTAGTGTTTAAATTTTGATTAAGAAAATGTGGCAACAATTATAAGTATCATTTTTTGTTGAAGTATACCTCCTAGCAATTGGTAATCATGGTGGAGACATGTTTTATTAATCATAGGAAAATTTTTAGAAGAGTGGATAGTGGATACTATAAACCATAAAATCAAGGTGGTAGTAGATTGTGGCAGGGATTTAGGATCTCAAGTGATGATATTTAATTTTAGAGCTGGGATTTGAACAATCCTAAAAGATGAGTCTACTATCCTTTCCGAGAATTAAATACTACAATTGAATTTGTTGAAAATTACTAAATCAGCTTTTTCTTTTGAAGTCTTTGATTTTCCATTCATTTCTGTGAGCAGGCATTTTCAATTCATTTCTGTCCATTCCCCATTCATTTTCTTCGGAGAGAGCACATCCACAAAGCTCTTTGGCAAAAAAAAAAATAGTGTTAAAAGTGGAGAAGGCTTTTTTAATGATCTGAGTTTTGCTTGTTTCACTAGCTAGGAATATAAGGGACAAAAAAAAAGTAACGTTAACATCAAAATATGGAAGACCACTTAAGGGAAAGTTATAGAAATTAATGAACACGGGAAATTTTGGATCTTTGACTTGGAAGATTTTGTTAGTATATAACATGTACTAACAACTATACTTGGAAGAGATTATATGAACTTATCATATCTGTTTGTCCAAATGCATTTAGACTGCTTAATATGTGTGCTGAAATTTTGTCTTTGACTGGTGTGTAACCAAATGGAATGAATTGGGAAATGGTTTTTATTTTTAGTTCAATTATAAGGATGACTTAACTTTCAGTTCATTGCATTGCATCGTCAGTTCTGTGTCATTTTTCGGAAGAAAAAAATGCAGTTCAATTAAGTTAAGAGTTAGAGTTCAATTCAGTTAGGAGATGTCATTTTCTGTTCAATTAAGTTATATGTCATTGCATGAAAAAAATGCAATTGTATTCAATTCAGTTCAGTATGAAAATGCATGTGGAATCCGAGAGTAGATGGCAATTGTTGCTAGAGATCTCCTGTTCTTTTAATTCATTTTTGTGATACTGGCTTTGGTTGAGAAGACTTGCCAATAGTGGCTTTCTTCCCCTTTGAAATTGAATGCTTGACCTTTGACCCAACACCTGATAGTATATTATGTGATTTCTTATGTGCGAACTTAATATCAATATCTCTAGAAGCTTCTACCATGACAGGAGCATCAGAGCCAGAGTCTGTCTTTTTATGTTCATCTCCTTCCTCTTCTTCATCTATTTTTGCTTCTTTGGTTTCTACTTCTTCATTTTGCGTTCCTTCTTTGCTGGCTTTTGGTTCTCTCTTTTCAGTCTCATGTTTAGCCACTTGTGATGTTTTTTTTCTGGATATCTGGAGGAGGTCAAATAATGAAGCCTTAGCTGAATCTATCGATGTGGACTCCTCAGTTGTTTTTTCTTCTTCAGGTTCTGCTTCTTTCACTTTCAAATGAACCACTTTAACATTTTCAGATTCCAGATATTTTATCTCAGCTTTCTAAAAGGTTTCAATGGTGATCTCTGGCTATACTTGTGATGGAACGTATACATTGCCAGTTGATGCCACTGTCTCTGTGCTCTCAATGTGATCTGCTTCTCCTGAAATCTGCTTGTCAGATGTTACATGAATAGTTATAAACTTATGTATAGTGTTTTATAGGGTATCACTAAAGCGGTACTTGATGTACTAAACAAAAGGGTATCAAACTTTATAGTAGTAATAGATAATCGTGTTATAAATTTTGTTTTGTTGCTAAACGTGTTAAGAGACTTATGTATAGATAATATAGTGTTTTTTAGGGTATAAATTAATGTGCGGTGAGCTTTGTTACCCCTGACGGAACTTGGGGTTGAAAATAATAATAAGATCCTGTCTTGTATCTTTAATCTCATCTGCATTCAGTTTCAGGGGACTATGACTATGTTTTAGAATTAGGTTTTCCATGAAGTTTTCTACCCGTTGTGAGGACAGATTTGTACTCCCATCTTTGATCATGTCTTATATCTTTAGTCTCATCTGCATTCAGTTTCAAGGGACTACGACTATGTTTTAGAATCAGGTTTTCCACCAAGTTTTCTAACCCTTTCCTTCCATTCGTCTTTTAATAACATATTTGTATCCTTTTGCAGAATTGGTCTAAAACTCCTCTTATATCCAAATTGAAGGATCCTGCAGAAAGAAGAAAGTTGGAAGACTTAACTATTGATCCTGTTTTTACCGTAAGTTTTCTACTTTTGCGTTATATTGGAATTCTTCTTGTATATAAATCAAAATGTTGCACTTAGAACAAATGTTTTCAGCACTCGAGCACCTCCTAATTAGCTAAATTACTAATTTTAAGCACTTTCCTACTATAAGAGAAACCTAAAGCTTGTGCCCTATGAAGATTATGAACTCACATCATTTCATTGCAGTATATGAATCTATTAAGATTATGAACTGAATATAGTATGTGAATGGATCAGTTTTCTAGATTTTGATAAAAAAAAAAAAAAATCCTTGGTCAATTGAATGCCTATCCCTATCAATATGCATATTATGGAATGAATTCGATGAAGCTTTTCACATGATTGGTTAAAGTGAAAAAGAAAGCATAGAATTTTGCCCATGTTGGATTATATGGAAAAGAAAGGGAAAATGGAAATTGTTAGTGTATACTCGATATAAGCTTTTGGATAATTGATAACTAACAGAAATTAACTAGACTACCTTGATGGTTGATCCCTTACTTTATTCTATATCAATTACAAGTTTGCTTTTAGTTCTTGAGAACTAAATTCTCATTATGCTGTAACTATTACGAGCTTATACATTACCTCCTTGCACAGGGACTGCAGCAGCCCTTTCACAGGCACTGCTGCACAGCACTTGTGCAGGCACCAGTTGCACCAGCCCCTACACGGGCTAGTGCAGCAACATCTTTATAATGTGCTTCAATTCTGAGTGCTGGTTGTTGAAATGACTAATTTAGACTAGTCTATGCACTTCTATCGTAAACTTCTGTAACAGTTTAGATTCTTTTGTTTAGTAATTAGTATAATTATATTTTTAATAATATAAGTATGGATATTATATTTTGCCCTATGTTCAGCAATTGTGATTTGAAGTTGGTTGTTGTTGCTTTCTTCTTTTGTTTTTAAGTTTTCCTTTATGATTATTAAAATAAGTATTTATGCATATGTCTTATTATATACTTATTTGGATAAGACATAATAATTTAAGACCTCAGTGAATACTTCTGCTGCGGACAACTTTTCTTCCATTTAAAAAAAAAAGAAATCAAAGTGTGTAATTATCATTTTGCTCATTCATGGGAACTGTTTGAAATATATATACATATATATATATACATATATATATAATATTTAGAATGTCTTGTATATGTTGTTGCTGTTTTTTCATTTAATGGGAAGTTTGAGTGCTAGTCTTGGAAATTTGTTGTGTTTCCTGTTGCGTTCACCTGATTTTTACTCTCAATCTGCATGTCCACGTGTGTTTTTTATCTATAATTTTTTTTTATATTATGAATTGTTGGGAATCACCTTGGAGATGCCCAGGTGGTGATCTTCCAAACACCCAAGTCTAGAATGACTTGTAAAGATGAATAAGAAACAGAAACAAAAATCAAAGAAAGGAAATGACACAGCAATTGTTATCGAGGTTCAGCAATAGCCTACGTCCCCGTGAGTTCCTCTGAACTCTCTATACTAAATCAATGGTTCTTTACAATCAACAACACCCCTTCAAGAACTCACTGGTTCTTGAAGAATTAATGAAGAAGAAGTAGAAGAAAGTGAGAAGAACTAACCCTGAGAAAATTCCCTTTACAAGCCCTTGTATCCAATCTATACTACTCTCTCTTTCTAAACCTCCAGCCTCTCTACAAAGACTCTCTCTTGTAGTTAGTGTCTTTGCACTCTTACAATTGATCTCACTTTCACAATCACATATGTTTCACTTGTTGCTATTATAAGATTGAAGCTAGGTGACCCTTTATATAGTGCACCAGCTTCTTGACCAATCTTGAGAGTCAATCTCCACCCTTAGATCTTGAGGACCAATCAACCATAACCCTTCATCAATCCTAAGTGATCCTGTGTGCTTTGATCATGCATCCACGCACCCATTCAAAAGGCTAGAAAAATCAGCATCAGTGTGCCTTCAAGTCACAACTTGGAACAGGGTTGAACTACCTCACACTCTGGGCGCCTCACCTTGGGCAAGTTGGGCCGCGGCTTGACCTGATGGGCAGCCTTCTTGAAGTTGCTGCTGGCTATGGCACACAATGTTGGGCCATGACGTATAGCTCCAAACCTAATGCTGAACATCATGAATCTTACTTTGTTTAATCCTTGGACAAAACACCAACAATCTCTACCATTGTCTAAGCGATTAAACCTAAATCTTTGTGCAGAGAACTCAGGATCCAAACTCATCTTGAGTCATCATTCAACCGAATCCAATCCTAAGAAGTCCAAGGAAATGATTGAACTTACTTAGAGGTAGAACCTTGGTGCCTAAATCTACAGGATTTTTCTCCATGGCTACCTTGTCCACATGAATGCATCCTTCCGTAACATTTTCCTGAATGAAATGTTACCGAACATCCATCTGCTTTGTCCTCTAATGGAACACTGGATTTTTGCACAAACGCAATGCACTTTGGCTATCTGAATACACCACCACCTGCTCCTTTAGTACTTTCAACTCTTCCAGCAACCCTTTGCACCACATAGCCTCCTTGATGGCTTCCGTAGCCGCTATGTACTCAGCCTCGGTTGTTGAGAGTGCTACCACCGGCTGCAACTGAGCCTTCCAACTTACACAACATCCATTTAAGTTGAAGAAGTAGGAAATAATCGATCTTCTCTTATCCTGGTCTACTCCATAGTCCAAATCAGCATAACCCTCAAGACAGATGGACTTACCCCTCTTCTCATAAACCAGCCCTACTTCTGGGCTTCTCTTCAAGTACCTCAGCAGCCACTTCATCCCAAGCCAATGCTCCTTTTCGGGATTACTCATAAACCTACTGAGGATATTTATTGCATGAGCAATATCAGGTCTAGTGCTTACCATGGTGAACATAACTGAACCAATCGCACTAGAGTAAGGGACCTTTTCTATTTCCTTCTTCTCTGCCTCCGATCTCGGACATTGATCGCTGGAGAACTTGAAATGACCAGCAAGGGGAACTTTCACTGGTTTGTTATCTTCCATAAAGAACTTAGATATCATCTTCTCTATGTAGGAAGTTTGAGAGATCTTCAATCTATTTCTCTCTCTTTCCTAGATTATATTCATCCCAAGGATCTTATGTACATGGCCAAGATCCTTCATCTCAAACTCTGAACTGAGTTAAGACTTCAATTCTTCTATCCTGTCCCTGCTATTCCCAATCAACAGCATACCATCAATATAGATGAGGATGATCACCAATTCCTCCACCTTTTGCCCCTTGTAGTACAAGTACGAATCATAGTAGCTCCTCATGAAACCCAAGCTAGTTACAAAGGAATCAAACCTCTTATTCCATTGCCGAGGTGATTGCTTCAAGCCATAGAGAGATTTCTTCAATTTGCACACCAACTCTCCCTGCCCTCCTTCCCATAGCCTTCGAGTTGCCTCATGTAGATGGTCTCATCAAGCTCTCCATGTAAGAACACTTTCTTTACATCCATTTTCTCGATCTCCTAATTGAATTGGACCACCATTTCCAATACTATCCGTATCATCTTGTACTTCACAACCAGTGAGAATATTTCAGTGAAATCTATGCCTTCTCTTTATGTGAACCGCTTCATCACCAGCCTAGCTTTATACCAGACTTCATCCCCTGGAGTGTTCCCTTCTTTGATCTTGTAGATCCATCTATAATCCACAACTCTATGTTTTTCTGGTTTGGGCACCAATTCCCAAGAGTTGTTCTTCCTCAAAGAATCCATTTCTTCCTCCATAGCTAGCTGCCGCTTTGATGACTCCTTACATTCCATGGCTTCCATGTAAGTTTCTGGTTCAACCATCCCCCTTTCTAAATAAGGAGCTGCTACATTAGCATCCACAAACCCATATCTCAAAGGTAGTCTGACCACCCTCCTTTCCCGATCCCTTGTGAGCTAATAGTCATTCTGACTTGCTGCATCATCCCCTTCCAGTTCAGCCTCCTCTTGAGTATCCTGAGCTTGGCCTTCATCAATTGGCTTTACCTGGTCCAAACCCTCTTGCCTTCCTTGCTCTACCTAAACTGAATTTTCCTTGATGCGATGCTCCACAAATTTCAGATAGGTTTGCTCACTAGCCTCTGCTTGGTTAGTTTTCTCCAAATAGGGAAATAATAATTCATTAAAAATAACATCCCTATTTATTATGAGTTTCATTCCTTTTAGGTCTAAGGACCACAACCTATACCCCTTAACCCCATCACCATACCCTAGAAATACACATTTTCTAGACCTTGGGTTAAGTTTATCATCCTTTTGATGTGCAAACGCAGCACACCCAAAAGTCCTAAGGTTGTTCAACTCAAGGGGTTTCCCACTCCACATCTCTATGAGAGTCTTGAGCTCTAAAGCTCTAGAGAGTGATCTATTTACCAAGTATAGAGCAGTAGAAACATCTTCCCCCCAAAAATATTTTGGTAATCCGGATCCTATTAACATGCACCTAACCTTTTCCATAAGGGTCCTATTCATCCTCTTAGCAACTCCATTTTGCTGAGGTGTTTTTACAACCGTTCTATGTCTTAGAATGCCATTTAATTCACATAATTTATCAAAATTCTTATTGCAAAATTTTAAGCCATTATCAGTTCATAAAGCCTTAACTACCCTACCCGTTTGAGTTTCCAGCAACTTTTTCCACACCACAAACTTATTCAAAGCATCTGATTTATTTTTAAGCAAATAAACCCAAACCTTTCTTGAATAATCATCAATTAAAGATAGAAAGTAAAAGTTACCTCTTTGTGTTGGTGTTCTTGCTGGTCTCCAAAGGTCTAAATGAATGTAGTCAAGAATGCCCTTAGACTTGTGCACTCCAGTGTTGAAGCTGACCCGGTGTTACTTCCTAAGAATGCAACACTCACAGAAATCCAATTTCTCTACTTTGTCACCACCAAGTAGACCATTCTTGTTGAGAACTTGCAAAACCTTTTCGCTCATATATCCCAAGCGAGTGTGCCAAAAGGCTACCCTATCCATCTCAGCCGTCAAGCTTGCTGCTTGATCCTTGATTTCTATCTCTCTGATCATCTCATAGAGACCATCTTTTATTGCTGCTTTGATCACTACCAAAGATCCCTGGGTCACCTTGATCTTTCCTCCCTCTGCCTTGTATGTATATCAAATGGAATCTAGCTGCCCCAATGAGATCAAATTCCTCTTTAAATCCGGAAGATACCTCACATTCCGCAGCAGCCTTGTGACTCCATCAAACATCCTCAACTGGATGTCTCCTATCCCCCTCACTTGGCAAGAAGTGTCATTCCCCAAGAAAACCTTTCCATCATTGGTTTCCTAGAAATTCTTGAACCAATCCTTGTGAGGGCACATATGATAAGTGCACCCGGAATCCAGAATCCATTTTTCACTGCTTTGCCTCCTGCTCACATTTGAGCACACAACAGGAACATCATATTTTTGTTCTTTGGCAACCGAAGCCTCTCCATTGTTGGTATGGCTTCTTCCTCTCTCATCCCACATCTTCTTCTTGCAATTTTTCCTGAAATGACCCTCATTATTGCAGTAGAAGCATCTTTTTCCTCCAAATCTTGGTTTGGAATGAGATCTCCCATGGCTCGGCCCTCTACCTCTTGATTTCCCCCGATAGTTGCCATGAATGCTACTGCCATTCTGAGTTGCTGACCTTTCTTTAACGAACAGCCCTTCTCCACTTGATGTTTCCCTCATCTTGGCTTTGAAATCATGAGCCCTTATAGCATTGATCACAATTTCCTTGGCTAGTGTATCTTTTCCATATTCAATAACATTAATCAAACTCTCAAAAAATCAGGAAGAGAATTTAACAACATAACAGCCAATTGTTCATCCAGGAATGTTATACTACAACTAGCCAAATCTTGAACTAGTTTATTAAACACATCAAGATTATCTTGCAACTCTTTATTAGGATCCATTTTAAAAGCAAAGATTCTTTTAAGAAGATAAATTTTATTAGGGAGAGTTTTGGTAAGAAATAACTCATCTAGTTTCTTCCATATGACAGCTAGATCTTTCGAGTCTCCGCACTCCCTTGTGACACTATCCAAGATGTGCAGAAAGATGGTGCTATACGCAATTTTCTTCATCTCAATCCATTGGTCTACCGTGATACTTGCTGGAAAAGTGTCATCTTCTCCAATCGCCAAGTCTACCTTTTGTTGCATAAGAACGGCCTTGATCTTCTGCTTCCAAAGGGCAAAGTCTCTCTTTCCATCAAATTTCTCAACAATGAAATTTGAAGCCATCTTGCGGAGAAAATCCCAGATTTATGCAGCATCCACAATTACTTTCCAACTTCTTCTAAATATCAAGAACACGATCAGAGATTGATCTCAATACCGTTCTTGAATCACCCTCAAGAACATGATCAGCTCTTGATCTTTACTCTATTCTTGAATCACCCAAAAATTTGATCTTTGATTCTTGGAGTCTTGTTCCGATACCCACCAATCTTGGCCTTCGATACCTCTGTTCCAGCTTCGATACCCACTCCCCAAAGCTTTGATACCACTATTGGAAATCACCTTGGAGTTGCCCAGGTGGTGATCCTCCAAACACCCAAGTCTAGAATGACTTGTAAAGATGAATCGGAAACAGAAACAGAAATCAAAGAAAGGAAATGACATAGCAATTGTTATCGAGGTTCGACAATAGCCTACATCCCTATGAGTTCCTCTAAACTCTCTGCACTAAATTAATGGTTCTTTACAATTCGCAACACCCTTTCAAGAACTCACTGGTTCTTGAAGAATGAAAGAAGAAGAAGTAGAAGAAAGTGATAAGAACTAACCTTGGAATTTTCTTAGAAAATTCCATTTACAAGCCCTTGTATCCAATCTATACTACTCTCTCTTTCTAAACCTCCAACCTCTCTATAAAGACTCTCTCTTGTAGTTAGTGTCTTTGCACTCTTACAATTGATCTCACTTTCACAATCACATATGTTTCATTTGTTGTTATTATGAGATTGAAGCTAGGTGACCCTTTATATAGTGCACCAACTTCTTTACCAATCTTGAGAGTCAATGTCCACCCTTAGATCTTAAAGACCAATCAACCATAGTCCTTCATCAATCCTAAGTGATCCTGTGCATTTTGATCATGCATCCACGCACCCTTTCAAAAGGCTAGAAAAATCAGCATCACTGTGCCTTTAAGCCACGGCCTAGAATAGGACTAAACTACCTCACACTCTGGGTGCCGCACCTTGGGAAAGCTGGGCCGCAGCTTGACCTGATGGGCAACCTTCCTAGAGTTGCTGCTGGCCGCGACGCATAAGGCTGGGCCGTGGTGCACAGCTCCAAATCTGATGCTGAACATGACGAATCTGACTTTTTTTAATCCTTGGACAAAACACCAACATGAATAGGTTAGTTTTTACTGTTCAGTATTAATTTATTAAGTTTGCTTTTAATATAGATGGCTTTTGAAAGCATTGATATTTCTTTATGGGGCTCTGAGAGAGAGAAATGTTTTATCGATATCATGGTTAATGAGGTAAACAAGGGAAACATGAAAGATGGTGCGTTTCATAGAAAGATTTGGGATTTTATTCTCAAAGAATTGAATATGAAGACCAACAAGCTCTTTACAGTGAAACAATTAAGGGAGAAGTATCAAAGGTTGTGTATGAAACACTGGCTGTTTAGTCAATTGCTTAAGCAAACTGGGTTTGATTGGAATGCAGAAAGTAATACTATCACAACCTTATATGAGACTTTGGAAAATTACATTCGGGTATCGTTTTTCTCCCTAAAGTTTATAGTGTGGACTTTTCTTGCGATAATTTCTTTGAAATCGATAATGACATTTATATCTTCAATTTTTTTTCTTAGGCACACCCGAAAGCTTCCCAATTTCGTAAGCAAGGCTATGAACACTACAAATTGTTAGGGATAATTTTTAACAAGTCAAATGCCACAGGAATTCTCCACCATGCTTCAACCCAAGATCCACCTAATTCTGATGAGGAGAATGAATTGCATGAAGCTTTTCTCAATAGTGGCATGCATGTAGACGTTGATGTTGATGGCCTTGGTAATCCAGATGACCCAAATACTCCGATTGACCTTGAAACCCCAAGCACTCAGCCCACTTAGCCTGAACGTTCTGTCAAGCGTTCTAAAATCAATGATAAGAAAAAATAGAAGAAAACTAGAAATAGTCAATTAAGTGAAGTTTTTGCCTGTTTCATGGAGGCCACAAAAGCAAGGACATAAGCTTCTTTGGCTAGGGCTGAGAGGTATAGAGAGAAAAGCGTTGAGGGAACAAGTTTGGTGGTTTCAGCTGATTATTTAGTGCCAGCTGTTTGAAAGTTCTTGATGAAATGGAAAATCGAGTGGATGATGACACATATTTGAAGGCATTAGAGAGGTTGCCTTTGGGCTTAAATTATGTTCGTGTGTTAAGGAGACTATTTGTTCTTTGATGTGTGTTTATGTATGTACTTAGATATTTTTATTACTTTTTTTAGTTTATGGAGATAATATGTTATTTGTTTGGATTAAAAACTTATGCGTTTGACATTCCTTATATGGTTGGAATATGAATGATTAGAATTATGTATATAGGTCTAATTAGATTTGAATGATCATTATGAATAAAATTCCAACCTTGTGACATGAACACTCACTACTTACTGAGGCAAGAGGTTCAGTTGCTCAGTGGAAAGTTTAATAATGATCATCACAAGCATTTTTTTTATTTTCTTTTTCTATGCCAAAGTGTTTATCCAATAAGTCATCTAGTTTCAGTTAAGTCATGGAAACATACACACTAAAATCACATGTCATACCTCACACTATTTTGTGCTAATGTACTCGTGTCAGATTAGATCAAACATGTGAATTCTCAAATGCCTAAAGTAAGTAACAAAATTTTAAAACTCTATCATCGAATTATGTGTTCAAGATTTTAAGCTCACTAATGACATCACATCACAGTATTCGTTTAGATCAACCAAAATTTCAAAACAATAATGACCATGCATTTATCTTTTCAATAATATATAAAAAAGCTATGACAAAGCTGTGTGAATATGTCTCCCATACCCCCAAACTTAAAGTACAGAGTGTCCCCAATGTGTGAATAACATGGAAAGAGCTGACCTGGGATATGGAGAACTAACTGGACTAGCATGGCTCATAGTATATCCCCAAATTTGAACTGATGCACACATTGTCTTTGAAAAAGAAATACTAAAGTAATACCGGAAAATAAATAAAAAAATATTAAAAATAAACAGTAACAAGAAATATGAAAAACAATAAAAGCAAAAGGATATGTTGTGGGGTGCCTCACATGAGCTCTAAGTTTTATGTCTTCAGCCAGACACTCTTATTCCCTCCTAGGAGAACATAAGTTGAATGCACCAGCAACTGTTTCACTGCCAAATTTGGTGCTTGTACGCTTTGGAGAGGCCTCAAGGATGTGCACAGCTTCAATGATGTTATCAGTAACATCTGGAGATTTTGGCTCAATATCTGCTCTTGTGAAACCATGGGTGAGGGTGGACTCCAATGGATTAAAGTGATGGACATTTTCCATGAGTGAGTCAATCATATATGCCTGGTGGCTCTTGTCATCATCTTCTGATTTGTTCATTGTTGGGATGTGTAGTGACTTACCACTTCGTGTCATAATGGCATTCACATCCTTCAAAATCTTTTGTGCCAGGTGTTGACCATGGGGTGTGGACTGAGCATGAGAAGGGAATTTACCTCGCTCATTCACACTCAATGAGCTCATCAATTTGGACACTTGGCTCTTTATCTCATCATTTTCTTCAACAACCTGTGTAATCAAATATTCAAATCTTTGATTAGTCTTACCCTATGCCTTAATAAAAGCATGCAAAGTTTCTTCTAAAGGACTCCTAGAAGATGCAGGTGCATGATATGGTGCAGGATATGATCTAGAGGGTTGTGTAGGCAGTTGGCTTTCAGACTTCCAGCTAAAATTGGGGTGATTGCGCCACTCCGGATTATAGGTATCAGAGAAAGGTGAAAAAGGCTTCTTGCACATACCTAAGGCATTACATTCTTCCTCATACATCCCTCTCATCTCAGTAAATGTCGGACACTCTTAGGCAAGATGATCTACCTCGCCACACACAAAACATGGTCCAAAAGACTTTACATGATTAGCTACGTGTGTTGGCTATAAGCCCTTAGTCTTTAACACATCTAGTTCCCGAGTGAGAATCTCAACCTTAGCCTTTAGGTTATTGATGAGTGAAAAATATTGCATATTTTGGCCACTTAATTTACATTTGTTAGCTTAGGAATTTGTTACTTTGAGTTGTTTTCATTGTTTTTCAGGTTTACAAGTACCAAGAAAGGAGTTTCATTAAATTGCCAACATTTCCCGTACAGATCAATCATCTTTGAAAATTAAACTGTATTGATGCAAGAAGAACCAGGAGATGAGCCATATATGTTTAGAAAGATCCGGAAGTCTATTTTTATAGAATTTTACGGCTCATAAAAATGAGTTTTCTAGAGAAAGTTATGGCAGTTTTAGTAGACAAAGGTCAGGCTGTGCGGCTTGTGCGGGATTTCAGCGTGAGCAGAAGTTTCGAAGGGCAGGTGAAGGCTTAAATTCCACATCGGATTGGAAACACATTGCACTCGTGGTATTTGCCTATATAAACACCATCTGACTCCATCATTCAGTGTACAATTCCTGAGCCACTTTTGTGTTTACCGGTGGACGTCCGCTAGCATTCTGGTAGATCTCGAAGGCTTTGTCACCACGAGGGGAAGCGCCGCCCGTCAGCGAGTGAAATTTCTCCCATGTAAAGTTATTTATTTATTTCTTTACATTTAGTTATTTTAGTTTAAATGTTTAGCACTTTTATTATGAATTGTAGTTTCATAGTTATGAGTGGCCAGATTCTTCAGCTAAGGTTGAAGATGAAGCCCCACCATTGTTTGGCGTAGTAGTTCAGATTTGCTTGTACAAATCTGACAAATTTTAGTATAAATGTTCTGTCAATTATTTGAGTTAATCTTATAATTGATTGAGTTTAAATTGTCTGTTGGATATTCCTTGCGTTTCATCTGATGGATACATTGAATGCTTTTCGATTAAATTGGATTTCCTTTGTGATTTGTTAAAAGCGGATACATTGGATGCTTTTGGTTTAGTTGGGATATTCTTTGTTTTTTTGTCATAAGTTGGATTCATGGAATGTTTTGATAGGCTATATTTTTAGAACATATATGCTTAACTTCGGTGGGGTGGATTCGGAAACCTTAGTGTTTTAATTATTAGTTTTTAAATCAACTCAGTTTAGTTTATATTTCTTTTGCAATATCATTCACAATTCGGAACTAGGTTAAGATAAAGTTAGTTTAGATTAAAAATATACTTTCACAATGCAATTCCCTGTGGATTCGACCTCGCACTTGCACAACGCTATACTGCAAACAACTCGTGCGCTTGCGAGTAATTTAAAACTCACAACAGTTATCCTCTTCCCTAAGATGGTAAATTCCACCACCATTTGGGTTTCCGATAGGTCGTAACCTATTTGTGCTTTCAGTAGCACTAGTTCCAGTCCAAGTGTGAGCTTTTTCAGCAAGCTCATTGAGGTATTCTATGGCCTCATCATGATCTTTCTGTAAGAACTCGTCATTACACATCATCTCAACAAATTGGCGCTCTCTATATGTAAGTCCCTCATAAAAATAGCTCACTAAGCGCCAATTCTCATACTCGTGGTGAGGACACATACTCAACAACTCCTTAAATCTCTCCTAAGACTGATACAAAGTCTCACTGTCCTTTTGTGTAAAGGTGGAGATTTTCTTTTTTAAAGCGTTGGTCTTATGTTGGGGAAAGTATTTATTAAAGAAAACTTTAGTCATCTCATTCCATGACCCAATAGATTGTGGTCTCAGTGAGTATAGCCAACTCTTAGCTCTATCCTTCAAAGAGAAAGGAAAGAACTTAAGTCTCACAATGTCATCAGTTGCATTTTGACTAGGAAAAGTCGCAACTACTTCCTCAAACTCCCTAATGTGCACATATGGGTTTTCATATTCCAAGCCATGGAACGTAAGGAGTAACTATATCATCCATGTATTAAAATCTAATTGGCAAGTTTTAACTGGAAACATGATGCATGATGGTGTGGATATGCGTGTAGGGTGGAGGTAATCCTGAAGGGTCCTAATGGGTTGATCTCCGTGTTCACTCATTTCTTCAGGACTAGATGGATTATCAAATAAAGAATTTAAAAAGTTTGATTCTGACTCTAGCACAGGCCTACAAGCAAATCTACCCAAAGCGTCTCTATATTTGAGCATGCAAGGTCACAAAATAATAAAAGTACTATAAAAAGAAAGAAGGGAAAAAGAAAAAAAAATAATGCAGCAAGCTAAAGGATGGAATGAATTTACTGCCTTTACAAACTGTTGAAAAGAAAAACTATCTAGCAATTCTTCTACCATCTCCCTGGCAACGGTGCCAAAATTTGATTACGCCTAAAGAATAACGCGGTAGTTGTAGCACAACTTTGGGGTGTCGATTCCATAGGGAGACAAATTAAAAGAATAGTAGAAGGTATAAAGAAACTAAAGAAAAATATCAAATGATTAATGGAGAACAAAGATTGATTGTAAATGCAAATTTAAAACAACGTAAAGTGAAACAGTAAAGCGTCGAGAATCCCTTGCACAAATCTGGTATTCTAATTATTCTTAATTCATTGAATAACTCAATTGAGAACTTAATTTCAAAATTCCGAATAGGAAGGTGTAGATTTATGAACCAAGATTAAACCAAATTTAACCCTTTGAAATATCATTCACCACTTTTAAAATACGTAAATTATTGTCACTATTGAGAAAATCCAACGACAACAATATACTCAGGAAGTGATATTGCAGCAAAGAACTAAATCAATATAGATAAATAATTGATCCCAGCATAATCAAAGAGCTAATCCATTCAATAGAAAAAGCATGACTGAATCCATAAACAGAATAAACTCTATCACTATTCATAAAAGAAAACATCACTAATAAATTGCAAATAATAAAACAAAGAGTTTTAATAATTAAAGTTCAAATACATAAATTAAAAATAAACAAAAATACCATCAACTATGCAAGTTCATCTCTAGCCCCACTTGAGAATTTAGTTACCCATAAACATAATGGACAACAAAAATCTCAAGGGAAAATTTGAACTCTTCGTAAGCATCCCCGCTTGGTAGTGGAGATTCCCCAGATTGCTTCCAAAAGCCCTCCAGATTGCTTTGAGTGGTTGCAAAGTCCTCCAGACTGCACACTGTTTGGTAGCAAAGCCTTGGAGATTGCACACTGTTTGATGAAGTGAGGTGAGGCTTTTATAGGGCAACGCCACAAGTACAATGTGTTTCTAATACGATGTGGGATACTGCGCAAGTGCGCTCAATCGCAGCTTGGTGCGCTCGAGCGCAAGTGCATTACAAAGTGTTTCGAATTGATGTGGGATATCGTGGGTGAGCTCGATCACAGTCTTGTGCGCTCGAGTGCAGCATGGTGCACTGCCTGACCTTTATCTACTAAAACTGCCATAACTTTCTCTAGAAAAATCATTAGACATCTGGATCTTTCTAAGCATATACGGCTCATCTCCTGGTTCTTCCTGAATCAATACGGTTTAATCTGTAAAAATGACTGATCTGTTTGGGCAATTCTGGCAATTTAGTGAAACTTCTTTCCAAGTGCTTGTGAACCTGTAAAACAACAAAAAACAACTCAAAGTAACAAATTCCTAAGCTAAACATATAACACCCTAGAAAAACACAGTAAACATATAAATGAGATAAAATAGGATGAAATAACACAAACTAAGAGCTTAACAAACATAAATTAAAGGGCTTAAATATGAATATTTAAGCACTTATCAAGTGTTTGACCATAAATTTCTTCCCTATATTTCCACGTCCCTTGCTCTTTTTAACACTATTCTAGAGTCTTTAAAGTATTAATTTTCCTTAAAAATTCTTGTTACATTGGAGGCTATTAGCAATCAAGTCAATAGATGGCTCAAGGGCATGAGGAAAATTGAGCAACAACAACTCTGTTCCTTTGGAGTGAATGTCATCTTCTCTCTAAACCTTGTGAGGATAAATTGGAATTTCTTGAGAGCTGCTACAAGGAAATGGGATCCACAAACCTATGTGTTTTGTCTTGTGTTCACATAGATATACCCCATATATGAATAATTTTGTGCGCTTCTTGATCGCAAATCATCTAACACATTAACATCTTATGCTTTTCAAGATCACCATACCGAAATTGAAATTGATTTATTTGGCATTACCAAGAAACGATCCCTATCATTCTTAATAAAAGATTACTTTGACTTTGCCCCACCAGCAATAGAATTATTTGAGACTGAGCCCAAATTATTGATAACTCAAAGGTGTCAATTGCTATTTCTGTGCATCTTATCTTGTCATCTCATGCACGGTACAAACATAAGTGTTTATAAATCTCTGTTGGATGTAGTTTAACAAGTCACTCATGGTTTCTTACTAATGGGAGCGATCTTAGCCATGAACTTGAATGGATTAGTTGCATTCAAACACCAAGAATCACCATTGATTGTAGGAAGTTCACTCTTGCTTAAGGTAACAAATCTCAACTTTTTTCTTTTATCCATGAACTGAGTTTAGACATCTTCCCTTCTATAGATGTGGCTTTTTGAAAAACTATCAATCATCACTCCATCCAAGATTCTAGTAGAACTTTATAGACCACGTCACTATAGGGAACATATGTATTTGGTGATTCATGATTCTCTTGAAGGATGGGTAAATCCATTCTATGATCCAAATACTTGCTAAATTAATTGGATATGCCCTTAGTGGCGAATTTCATTGGCTACTCTGTATACATTTAAGAAAAGTTGTGTGATCTGAGAAGGAATGAACCGTTGTTCCTTATACACTACTACTCGGACTAGTCATCATTTCGATCAACCACAGACTATTCCAGACTTTGACCATGGATACTATATATGCCCCATAACTCTAAAACTTATTATGAGGATTCAATACACATGGAGAAGTCGCTTCAAAATTCATATTCCATGAGTTATCACTATAACACACACATTTACAGATGATGATTATCTCTTGTGGGTTTGGTGCTAAGCAGAGAAGCTTTACAGAGACAAAAAAAAAAAAAAAGACAATTGGAAACAGAGATAAAAAAGAAAAGAGAACCAAGATGCTTAAAGAATGAGACAATCAGACTTTTTATTTTATCTTTTATTATACAATTAAAGAATCTCATAGAATGAGCAGTAGGCATATCCATGTAGCAAAATAAAAAAAAAACTAAATCTTTAATTTATACAATAAATCAATACATTTTGATATTCATTAGGCTCAAAGCATTTTTACAAGTTTCATGAATTATTTATAATTTTTATTTTCCAATTATACTCCAACAAATTCAAAAGTACTATCAAAACAAATGAAGAGATTATAGAACTTTTAAGGAATTTGGTTGCACCCATGTTGCTTCCCATATAGCCAAAGAATGATAAAAAAAAGGTAGTTCAATGGAAAAAATGACCAAATTACCCTTATAAATTTTTAACTTGGTTTTAAATGCCCTAACTTTTGCCTAAGCTGCCTTTTTGGGTTTTTGACTTATCGAGTTGTTTTTTTTACTGAAAGAGAAAGATAGAAAAAGGGATCATCAAAGAGAGGGGGAAAATCAATTATAAATAAAATTTCCTTAAACGATCAAGGTTGATGGGTTTAGTGAATTCATTCCCATAAAGATCCATACATCGCACAACTCCTCCTAACAAGATCTTCTTTACTTGTATGGGCTAGCCTAATTTGGTCTCAATTTTCCTCTTGGATCGAAAACTAGTGGATGAAGTTCCTTGACAACATAATCCCCATATTTTATGTCTCGTGGCTTAACCTTCTTGTTAAAAGCTTGAACTACCCTAATTTGGTAACCTTGCATATGGTGCAACGCTTTTAACCTCTTTTCATTTATTAAAGTCAATTCTTCAAATTGACTTTGGATACAATCAACCTCTTCTATTTCACTTTCCAAGGCTACTCTTAGTGAAGAAAATTTCATCTCCACTGGAAAAATAGCTTCCATGTTATAAACCAATGAATAAGATGTTTCCCTAGTAGACAACCTTATTGAAGTGCGACAACCCCAAAGAGCAAATGGGTGCTTCTCATGCTAATCCTTTTAAGTCTCTAGCTTCCTAGTGAATACACTTTTATATTCTTTTTTTTGACTTCCACTGCTTCATTGGTCTGTGGACAATAAAGTGAGTATTTATGACGATCAATCTTATATTTCTCAAGCAATTTAGACACCTCTCCTTAAAAATGCATTCCATTGTTTGAAAATGAATTAAAAAAAGGACTCTATATCGACAAATGATGTTGGTTTTAATGAAATAAGCTACATTCTTGGCTTTCAAAGTGGTGTAAGAGGTTGTTTCTACCCACTTGATGAAATAATCAATGGCAATAAGGTTGTACTCATTCCCATTGGAAGCTTTTGGAGTTACCTTTTTAATCACATTAATTCCCCAAGTTGTAAATGATCATGGCATGGTCATGGTGAAGAGCTCTATAGGTGGTAAGTGTTGTAGGTTAGCGTGCAACTAACACTTTTGACATCTTTTCACATAATTGTAGAAATCGACTTCCAAATTATTCCAATAGTAACCTAGGCAAAAAATCATTCTAGTAAGCATGTGACCATTAATAAATGGTCCATCGATTCCTTTATGCATTTCTATCATGATCTTTTTGGAAATGTCTTCATCTATACATAATAATTGGATTCCATCAAAAGATCTTTTGGATGACTTTCCACCTCATATGAAAAATTTAGTAGCCAATAACTGAATAGCCTATTTTCTTTCTTATCAACACCAATAGGGAATTCTCACTCCTAGAGGAAATTCGAAATATCTGTGTACCATGGTAACCTATCTGAATACCTAGTTTGTATATCCACTATGACATAATAAGCTGGTTCCCTTCTTTGTTCAACCAATAATGGGATTTCTTCAAAACCTCCATGAATGTCCAACATGGAAGCCAAAGTGGCTAAGGCATCCATGAAGTTATTCTAAGCCTTTAGAAGATAAGAGAAGTTCACATCATCGAAACAATGTATGAGATATCATTAAGAAGAAATCCTCATATACTTCTATTTCTTTTGCTCCATAGTAGCTAAGGCTTCCATACTAGCGATACATGCTTCATATTCAGCGACATTGTTGGTAGCAGCAAAGTTCAATCTAATAGAGAGCATGGCGACCATTTCCTTTGGAGATACCAACACTTCACCTATAACATATCCTTTTTTATTAGTAGGACCTTAAAGTACATCTTCCAAACACAATTTTCTACTTCAAGTATCCCCTCATATAGAAAATCTTGCTCTACAATCTCTTTTCCTTTCTTAAGGAATTTGACTAAGAAATCAGAGATAACTTTTCCTTTGATTGACTTTTAAGACACATATTGAAGATCAAACTAGGAAAAAATCACCATCACACTTTGACACCTTAGTGGTTCCAATCTAGAAATTACCTTTAGCAAACAATAGTTGTAGAGCTAAAGCTTCTTGGTAGCTCAAACTAATGGTAAACTAGTCTTCTCGATCCATGAGTAATTGAGCTTATAAGCCACAAACTTTTTTTCTAAAATAATTTATTTCTCTTTTCTTTGTCTTCACCTTCTTGTGTTAACATTCCCCCTATGGCAGATTCTGTGACTGAAAAGTACAACAAGAGAGAAACATCATGCCTTAGAAGAACCAAAATTGGTGGATTCTTCAAGTATTCCTTCATTTTATCAAATACGGCTTGACAATGCTCATTCCAAACCATAGGTTGATCTTACTTGAGAAATTTGAACAAAGATTCACAAGTATAAACGAAATTGGCAATGAATTTATTGATGTATTGAATTCAACCTAAGAAACCTCTGACTTCCTTTTCTATCATGGGACCTCGCATTTCCAAGATCACATACACTTTCTTTAGGTTATCTTCAATATCTTTCTCACTAACAATGAATCATAATAGATGATCTGTAGTGGCTCCAAATGTACACTTCTAAGTGTTCAACCTATGCTTGTAAGTTTGGATTCTTTCAAAGAAGTTGCGAAGAGCTTCCTAGTGACCTTTTCGACCTTTAGATTTTACAATCATATCATCAACATAGACCTCCACCTCCTTGTGGATCATATCATATATCACAGTGGTAGCAGTTCTTTGATTGGTTGCCACTATGTTCTTAACTCCAAATGACATTACTCTATAGCACAAAGTGCCCCACTGTGTAGTGAAAGTAGTATTTTCTCTATCCTTAGTTCATATGATAATTTGATTGTACCTAGAATACCCATCCATGAAAGATAAAAGTGTATGACCAGTGGTATTATCTACTAAAGTGTCAATATGGGGTAAATGAAAGCCATCTTTTGGACTTGCATGGTTCAAATCT
Organism: Bretschneidera sinensis; assembly: GCA_023935145.1. Classification (NCBI taxonomy): domain Eukaryota; kingdom Viridiplantae; phylum Streptophyta; class Magnoliopsida; order Brassicales; family Akaniaceae; genus Bretschneidera; species Bretschneidera sinensis. Next base: position 60,481,862 of record CM043699.1, on the reverse strand, counting down.
CGATAGTCGACAAAAGCTCAAATACATACATCTTTCTTATGCGTTGTAACCACATTAGCCACCCACTGTGGGTAGTTTAAGACTCCTAGAAAACCAACCTTGTGTTGCTTCAAAATCTCTTCGCGGATCTTGTCTGACTAATCAACTCACATTCTTCTCAATTTCTGCTTGACTATCTTAGCATATGGAATTAAAGGGTTCTTGTGCTACACTATCTATAGATTAATACTTGGCATGTCCTCATAGGACCAAGAAAAAATATATTTTATCCATGTAGAAGTTTAATTAAAGATTCGCTTTCTTGTTTAGACAACGTTGAGCTAATGTGAATTTATTTTGGATTTTCATTATTGTCTAAGTTAGTGAGTCAGGTTTCTTCCATTTTGGGCTTGATTATTTTTTCTTTTTAATTTTCAACTATTTTGACAATCTCTTTCAAGGAAGAAGATTTGTTAATGGCTTTCTCATCACATAACAAGGACTCAAAATACGCAGAAACACTAATCATCTTGTTAATTATTTTAGCAACAACATTTTTGGACTTTATTTCGTAAGGAGTAAGGTCATCATTCCCCTGTTCATCTTCAGGAAAAGAAGAAAAAGACTTAAGACTTGACTTTATACTAGACTAATCATCACTTAGCTTTGGTAGACCCTTCTTGAAGCTCAATGAAACCTTCTTCGCGATCTTCCAATGACTAACACGATCATTTATAGGTTCAATCAGCAGACTTAGATCCTAAACAGGTACATTAACCTTGTCATTTCCAGCCTTAAAAATCTCCATAGCATCTCCATTTAAATACTCGACCCGATCTTTTTACCTTTGTGACTTGGCCTCCATTCTTATTATTTCGAGAACTAGAGGTTAACGAATATTTTAAGTCTTGGATACCTTTTCGGGGTTTTCTTATGAATCAATGGCTTTAGGAATCAACAGTATAGGAAGTCTTCTCCTTCTAATACAAAGCAACCATTTAGGGTCCTACTAGATTTTGCTATAAATTGGCCTTCTCACACACTTAGATCATTTTCTAAGCCATGCTTGGTGATGAGTATTTGAAAATACACTAATACCTAGTGATTTATTGGTATTATTTGTGGGAAATTAGGTTTAACTCTTGGATTTTTACTTAATTGTCTTTAAAATGTGTTTTTTGGAATCAGGGGTATTTTTGGTGTATTTTCAAGTCACAGGTTCTTAAAAATAATATTTTGATGAAAAACTAATATTGACAAAAAGATCTTAAACATCTGGGATCAAACAATTTGAAGATCGGAGTCAGAATGAGAGATATGATGTCGTTTTATCAAAGGAAAATAGCTTAATTCAAAGAAGGCCGCAACATACTTTTCTTGGGCCGCGACCCGAATAGCTGGAGAATAATAAAAAAAAAAACCTAATGAATATTGTGAGCCTCCATATAAATACCTGTTTTACTTGTGCTATACTTTTTCCTATTTTGTATCTTATTTCTTTTTAGATATTTTCCTATTTCATGTTTTCCTAGTAGTAGAAGTATTTCCCATTTCAATGTCTTTCCTTTTCCTATGCAGCATTTTTTCCTATTTTGTGTCATGTTTCCTTTTAGTTACTTTCATATTTCATGTTTTCGTAGTAGTAGAAGTACTTCCCTTTTCCTAATTACTTCAACCCATTTAGAAACATAATCAACAACAAGCAAAATGTAAAGATACCCAAAAGAAGGTGGGAATGGTCCCATAAAATCCATTCCCCAACAATCAAAGATTTCCACCACTAAGATCGGGTTAAGAGGCGTCATATGACGGTGGGACAATGAACCTAACCTTTGACATCTTTCACATGATCGACAAAACTCATTAGCATCCTTGAATAAAGTAGGCCAATAAAAACCGCATTGCAAAATTTTTATAGCTGTCTTTTTAATAGAGAAGTGGCCACCACAAGCATAGGTAAGACAAAAAGTTAACATACTATCAACTTCCATATCCGAAATGCATCTTCTTATTATTTGGTCGGGGTAATATTTAAAAAGATAAGGGTCATTCCAATAAAAATTATTTACCTTAGCCAAAAACTTACGCTTATCTTGTGCACTCCATGTAGATGGAACTTGACGAGAAACCAAGTAGTTTGCAATGTTGGCATACCATGGTGTGTGACCAAGGACAAAAAATAAGTTTTCATCCGGAAAGGCTTCCCAAATGGGCAAAATGTCAGCATCATTCTTAAATTCCAAGCAAGATAGATGATCCGTTACAACATTTTCCACCCCTTCTTGTCTTTGATGGTCAAGTCAAATTCCTGAAAAATCAAAATCCTACTTATCAAATGGGCCTTAGCATCCATTTTTTAGAAAAGAAATTTAACGGCGGAATGATTTGTGAATATAGTGATAGGTGAAGCAACTAAGTAAGAGCGAAATTTATCCAATGCGAATACTACTGCTAGTAATTCTTTCTCGGTTGTGGTGTACATCATTTGAGAATGATTCAAGGTTCTACTAGCATAATAAACAACAAATGGTTTTCCCTCCCTTCTTTGTCCCAAAATAGCCCCTACAACATAGTCACTAGCATCACACATAATCTCAAAAGGCAAGGTAAAATCCGATGATTGCATAATAGGGGCGGTTGTAAGCTTAGAGATAAGTGTCCTAAAGGCTTGCTCACATTACAGGCTCCACTTAAACTCAATATCCTTCATCAAAAGGTTACATAAGGGTCTAGAGGTAGCACTAAAATTTTAAATAAACGTTCTATAAAACTCGGCATGCCCTAAGAGAGACCTAACATCTTTAATATTCTTAGGAGTGGGTAGTTTAGAGATTAATTTGATTTTCGATTTATCCACTTCTATCCCCTTTTCAGACACTATATAGCCCAAGACTATTCCAGAAGACACCATAAAATAGTACTTCTCCCAATTAAGCACAAGCCCCTTCTCTTCACACCTACACAAAACATTTTTCAAATTAGATAAACATGAATCAAAAGAAGTTCTAAACATAGTTAAATCATCCATATACACTTCCACACAGTTTTCAACCATGTCACTGAAAATACTCATCATGCATCTTTGAAAAGTAGCCGGTGCATTACACAAACCAAAGGGCATTCTTCGAAAAACAAAAGTACTAAAAGGACAAGTAAAAGTGGTATTCTCTTGATCCTCTAAGGCAATTCCTATCTGGTAGTATCCTGAATACCCATCTAAAAAACAATAGAAAGGATGACCAGCCACCCGTTCTAAAATTTGATCTATGAATGGAAGAGGAAAATGGTCTTTCCGAGTAGCCGAATTAAGTTTCCTATAATCTATGCACATACGCCACCCGGTCACTACCTTAGTTGGTACTAACACTCACTTTTCATTTTCTACCACGGTCACCCCGGCTTTCTTAGGAACTACTTGGATTGGACTAACCCACTTACTATCCGATATTGGATATATAATTCCCGCATCCAACAGCTTTAATACTTCTTTCTTAACTACTTCTTTCATAGCTGGATTTAGCCTTCTTTGTGGGTCTCTACGAGGGTTAGCTCCTTCTTCTAAATAAATCCTATGGGAACAAATTAAGGGGCTAACACCTTTTATGTCAGCCATGGTCCAACCTAATGTAGATTTATGTTCTCTTAACAAATTCAACAATTTATCACATTGCACATCTATAACGAACCATCCAGAGTTGGCCACCCCTGAAATGGTATCACCACATTTTGAGAATCCCAGCACGACACATATATGCAACAATAAATAACATCAAATTTTTTTTTACCTCAATCCGATCTTTAAACATTCTATACAACGTAAAATGCATGAATATTTACAAATAAAGTTTTCATTTTATTTATCTCTTTAGTCTGAGGATGATGACACGCACGTGGCTTACAGAAACTAATTTCTTCTGAACTTCAACTCACCAAACTATTCGTCAAGCCTGCTACCTGAAAATCATTGTACAATGAGGAGTAAGCTTCACAATCTCAGTGAATTAAATTTATTAAAAGTACTCATTTGTATAAACAGTCTTTTAATACTTAATCAATTTATATCTCATACCCTCGATACTAGCACTATACTATCATTACACATGTCATGATATTTATTCTCTATCAATCTCTTCCTCTTATTTATTTGTTCACCTTAATACCACCAACAATCTCGTAATTACCTCGTAATAAGGTTCACATCATAAAGTCTACCATCTAGATTATTTTTATCACCATAACTGTCTCTTTGTGAGACTCATCCATCTATAATTATATTCATAATAATACACCACACCTCAGTATTTTAATATTCTTATCACCATAACTGTCTCTTTCAGTGAGACTCAACCGTCATTAATTATATTCACAATAATATGCCACACCTCAGCATTTCAATAATCTTATCACCATAACTGTCTCTTTCTATGAGACTCAACCATCATTAATTATATTCACAATAATACACCACACGTCAGCATTTCAAAAATCTTATCACCATAACTGTTTCTTTCTGTGAGACTCAACCATCATAATTAAATTCACAATTTATACATCACACATCAGTATTTCAATAATGCAAGCAATAATTAAAACAGATGCAATGCGATGAATGTATATGATGGGAACGTCTTCCCACCTGTCGACAAGTTGTTATTATCTTAGACCGATTGCCTTCCCGGTTCTTTTATTCTCATTTAGACTAGTTATCTTCCTGGTTCTTTCATTCTCATATGACCGGCTACCTTCCCGGTTCTTTCAGCTTTTCCCGGCTGTCACAGGATTAATTTTCAGCATATACCAACTGTCACGGTTTTTCAATTAGATCGACTGCCTTCCCGAATCTTTTCTTTTCATTTAATGCATATGCATATGAACAATGATATCAAATGAACATATAAACAGTAACATAAAAACAACAAAAATTTTAAAACAACTAAATTGGCATTCCTGATCATTCTCAAATTTATATAAAATTTTTCACTAAGACTCTCTCATCCCAAATCACATCAAATCATCCATTAAAACTTGTCAAGATTCACTAAATTTCATCCTAAATCTCATCAAATCATCCATCAAAGTTTTTTAAGATCCACTAAAATTTATCTCCTAAAAAATTCATATTAAAATCTCAACTATAGCTCATTAAGAATTTCACTTCTCACTTTTATTATTAAGTCAACTCATTTTTCTAATAATATTTCTTCTCACATAATAATTTTCTACGATTCCAACATTTATACCATATCTATCCACCCAAAGATTTATTTACCACCCAATCATACTTTAAAAATTAAATTTAATATTATCATCAAATAATTGATTTTTATTTAGACTACTTAAAGTAAATCTAACTCACCACGTAGCTCTTAAAGCTACCCGTGGATCACCTCCTTGCCTTTCCTGTTTCTCTAAAAAATTCCTCTGGTTGTAGATCGTCAACACTTAACATCATATTTATATAAATTTTCTAATTTATTCTTCAATTCGATATAAACCACACACTTTGAAAATTCCCACTTTGAATTCAGGGAAAATTCATAAGTGTCAGAAATTAAAAAATAACCATTATATTATTACCTTCTGCTTTTCTGATAGCTTTTCCTGATTCTCTATGAAATTCTGCAGAAAACTCCTTTAAAATTTTGCTCTTTTAGCATTTCTTTAAACTCCCAAATGTTTTAAGAAAACAGATGAATTACATGAAACTAAACGAACTCCCCTCGCGTAATTTGCCTGAACCTATTTTATATATATATATATATATATATATATATATATATATATATATATATGTGTGTGAAAGCTTGGGTTGAAAACTTCAGCAGCCCCCCTCCAAAGGTCTCCACACTTTGGAGACATGTAAGGCAATTTGCAATTGCCTTCTTAAATTTGCAACTGCCCCCTCCCCAACTTCTCATACTGCCATGAACAGAACAAATGGCATTTATACCAAATGCCTTTCTTTCTCTTTTCTTACTTTGGCCTGCTGCCACAATTTTTTACTTTGAACATTTTTTTTTTATTTTTTGACTTTTTTTTTCTTTTCCTTCCTTTTTTTTTCTTCGGGACGTTTTGGACGTCCAGATTTTTTTAAAATTTTTTTTTCTTTTCTTTAATGACATCCACGTCCAAATTTTTTTTAAAGAATTATTTTATTCAATACTAATCCTTCATGTAAATATATATTGTTTAAATTTCATGACATATTTATTAAATTACTTCTTTACCCTTACTTCACGAATACGGGTATTATAATTCTACCCACCTTACAAAAATTTCGTTCTCAAAGTTTCTTTACCTTACTCCATAAACAAATATAAATATTACTTCTTCATACTTATCTTACGCTTTCACGAAATCTCTTCAACATCCTTATTCCGCCACCAAACTTTAAACTAGTGAAATTATTCTATTACACATGACTTGCTCTTTTTGTCTAAAATTCTCACTGGTACTTGTATATAAGCCCAGTCTTTCTGAATTTCTATAGCTTAGCTCGAAATATCATGTAAACACTTTCTTAAAAGTGAAACATGAAATACATTATATAAATGTTTTAATTATGGAGGCAAATCCAACCTATTTGCAATTAGTCTAACTTTCTCAACAACCTCATAAGGTCCCACATACTTCCGATTCAGTTTTTTTTCCTGCTTAAATCTCAGTACACCTTTTCATTGAGATATTTTTCAATACACCCCATCACCTTCTGGAAACTCAAGAGGTCTACTCTGTGCTGCTTTACAATTCTCCATAACCAATTTGATCCTCTTAGTTGTTAACTTAGAAATTGATGGGCCAAATATATTTCTCTTCTTCACTTCTTTCCAACATACTGGAGTTCTTCACCTTCTACTCATCTATTGAGGATGAAAATTAATATTAAATTGTAATTGCGTACCCGTGGCTTTCTGAAAGCCTCTCTAAAACCAAGATGTAACTCTAGCATCTCTATATGATATTATTCTCAATAGTGCTCCATACAACCCTACAATCTCCACTACACCCTTCTTCCATCTTAACCACTAGAAATTCTGTCTTAATTCTCTATACATCTTATTGTTACTTGTTTGCATCGAATCTACCTCCTCATGTGCCTTTCTCATTCTCTCCTTCCTCAACTTCGCATTATTGGGAACACAACTCCAATATTCCAATACTAAAATACCCTAATTCCAAATTTTGAACTCAAAATGCTTTCTAGTAAGCACTCAATGCTTAATCTTTTCTATCTCTTTATCTCTATCTTGCATCTCTAAAGCATTTTACTATGAATGACTGTACAACTATATTCGTTTACCATGCTCCTCTATCACTGATATTCAACTTTATCCATCATCAATTTCACCTCAGGACTCCCCATAGCAGTTAAACTTCTTGTAGACTTTCTACTCAATGCATTAGCTATCACCTTCTCATTTTCTAGATGATAGTGAATTGTACAATCATCATTACTAATCAACATTCACCTCTAGAGTCCTTTGGGCAGCGGAGCTAAATTAAGCATTGGTGTCTCCTCAAAAGAGGGTTTGGGTGCCTCCTTTTCTTTAGGCAATTCCTGAAAGCATGGTTACCATGATTTCTTAATAAATCCCTGTGACTTATCAAAAACATCAACAACATTAACGTCGTGGGGATAAATGGAAGAATCATCAAAATCAAAATTATTAAGAAGGAATTCCAAAGAGTTAGAATTATCTTTGATGTACTCATCCTCCAAAATAAGTTCATCGATCATGTAAGTGTTAAAACACTCATCCTCTTCAAGTGGCTGCCTTGAGACTCGAAAAACATTCACCTCTAGAGTTATATTTCCAAATAATAATGTTATTAGGCCGTTCCTACAATTAATGAGGGAATTGGTGGTGGCAAGGAATGGTCTTCCAAGTATCAAAGGAATTTTTGACTCTGTATTCATAATAGAAATGGTATCTAACACCAAAAAGTCAACGGGATTATAGAATTTGTCAATTTGCAATAAAACATTATCCACAATACCTCTTGGTTTTTTTACTGATCAATCCGCTAGTTAAAGTATCACGGAGGTCGGTTTGATCTCACCTAGATCGAGTTGCAAGTAAATGGAGTATGACATGAAGTTCATACTAGCCCCCAAATGGAGCAATGCTTGGCCACAAGCTTTGTTTCCAATTTGGCAAGCCACCGTTGGACAGCCCAGATCTTTATACTTGAGTGGTGTCTTGTTATCAATTACCGCACTTGCTTGCTCTGTTAAGAATGTCGTCTTCTTCACATTGTGCCTCCTCTTGAGTGTGCATAGATCCTTAATGACTTTAGTATAGTTGGGAACCTATTTTATGACATGAAGAAGAGGAAGGTTAATTTTAACTTGTTGAATTTGTTCAAGAATCTCACCTTTTAATGCTGAATTTCTCTCATTAGGTTTAAGGAGTGCTTGAGGGAAAGGCACCGGTAAAGAATCACTATGGGCATCTTGTTCCTTGGGGACTTCATCTTTATTGCTCACGTTGTTAGGAATCAAGTTTGATGGTAGAGTGGGCCCATCAATTTTCTTACTGTTGCGAGTAATCATGGTATTAACCTCTTTAACATTTTGATTGTCAGGATCGGAGGTTTGCACCATATGTTGTCCCCTTGGATTAGGTTGTGGCTGCGAAGGAAAATGACCTTGCTCTTGAATCGTCAAGAAACTAGTCAACTTGGTGAGTTGGCTCTTTATCATCTTTTGTTCCTCTTTGTTCCCTTGTTGATCCTCAAGCAACTGTTGATTTATCTTGCCTTGCTCTTCCACACTCTTAGCATGTACCTGCAAAAATGACTTAAAAACATCTTCCAAAGGTAAGGTTTGTTCTTGTGCATTAGATGAAGTTGCTTCCGGTTTCCATTGGGTACTAAAGTGGGTAGGAGATTGTAGATCGGATCTCCAACTAAAATTAGGGTGATTCTTCCAACTGGGATTGTAGGTGTTAGAGTAGGGTGAGTATGGTTTCCTAAAGGGTATACCTAAAGCATTACACTCTCCCTTTATCTCAAAATAGGCTGGACAATCCTTAGGTACATGATCTACCCCATTACACATAAAACAAGATTTGTTGGACTCTACCCTAGCAACCGGTTTGGGGGCTCTAGCATCTTTGGTTTTTAAAACTTCAATTTCCTTAGTTAGGACCTCTAAACGGGCTTTAAGGCTATCATCTTCCTTAAGTTGATAAATTCCAGCGGTTTGATTTCTTCTAGTACTTTCGATGGCATTTGGTCTTGTCTAAGTGTGGGCTTTTTCTGATAGGTCATCTAGAAAATCTAAGGCTTGGTCAAGATCTTTCTGAAGAAAATCTCCATTACACATCATTTCTATTAATTGCCTTTCTCTACTTAGAAGTCCATCATAGAGATAGCTAACTACCCACAAACTCTCATACCCATGGTGTGGACAAGAATTCAAAAGGTCTTTGAAATGTTCCCAAACTTGATATAAGGTTTCACTCTCATTTTGTTCAAAGTTTGAGATTTGTCTCTTGAGATTATTGGTCTTATAGGTTGGGAAATGCTTTTGGAAGAAGGCTTAGGTCATCTCATCCCAACTACCTATAGACTTAGGCCTTAACGAGTACAGCCAAACCTTGACCTTTTCCTTAAGTGAAAAGAGGAAAAACCTAAGTTTGACGGTGTCTACCATATCAACCCTACTTTGAAAGGTTGCTACTACTTCCTCAAATTCCCTAATATGGACATAGGGGCTCTCATTCTCAAACCCATGGAAGGTTGGTAGCAATTGAATCATGCCTGGCTTAAACTTTGGTTATTGGTCATTAGGGGGGAACACGATATAAGATGGTGTGGTTGTTCGGCTAGGATGCAAGTAGTCCTTAAGTGTCCTAGCAACATTCTCATTATGATTGTTGGCCATGTTAACAAAATCCTCTAAATTATCGTCTGGGTGTGTACTATGGTTTAATCTAGGCGAGGTTTCACTAACGGACGTGGAAGGAGAGAGTAACTCTATTTCGGGTCTTTTAATGAATCTACCTCATGCATCTCTCAGTCTAAGCATACACCAAAGGAATTAGAGGGCAAATGAATAAAACAAAAAAAAATAGAAAATCAAAACAAAGAACAAAGAACAATATTACTATCTTGTCTCAAAGTTGACAATCTTCCTTGTACTTAAGCACGTTTCCCCGACAACGGCGCCAAAATTTGATTACTCTCAAACTAACACGCGATTATTGTGTATAGCTGAGGTGTCAATCCCATGAGGAAAAGGGAACTACAAGAGAAAGTGTAAACCTTAACATGAAACGATGAAATTCAAATAAATGAATCTATGTTTTACGAATGAAATTGTATGAGAGAGTTATGAAAATATGACGAAGGATTCAATAAAGAAATAATAAAGTTCCAGGAATCCTTCCTAAGTTCGTTGCCTTATCCCTATCTTGACTCAATAATTTTATCTCAATTGCTGGTTTCACATCCCAAACAAGCAATCTGTAAATATTCAATCAAAACACATAAACATCCTAATGTAATTGCTACAAATTACTCTTTAATTCCAATTCAAGCACACATTACCTATCTTATAGATTATCAAGAAACGACAATATATTTCAATAACAATACTGCAGTAATGAACAAACCTATAAGATGAAGCTACCGAAATTAATCACATCTAACAACTTGACATAAGAAAAGCTTGACTAGACTTATATGAAGGAGAAAGATGAAATCACTAGATTAAGAGTAAATCCTCTCATTCTTACTTCATCAAAGAGTAAATCATAAACAATGTTTAACAATGAATCCATAAAACTGAGTCAAGAATAGAAATAAGAACAACTGCACCTAGGAATTCATCATTTTGCCTTGCTTGGAGATTAGTTGGACATTAGGCTCATGCTTAATCACCTAAAATGAAGAAGAATACTAGCTTGGATCCTAGCTTTTTAGAGGCTCTGGAGTTTATGGCGCACACTAGTCTAAGCCACGGCGCACAGCCTAATTCTAGCCTTTAGCTCAGAAGCTAATGATTCTGGTGGCCGCGGCTCAAACCTTGGCTCGCCGAAGCATGGAACCCTAGAAATGGGTTTCTCTTCATTTTGTCCTTCCAAAACCATTCCTTCACTATGATATGCACAGAATCTTCGTGTTTTAAGCAATGTTAGCTTTTCCATCTCTTTTAAACCCAAAATACCTGAAACTGCATCAAAATAAATCAATGAACCAAGAATGAAACTTTAGAATTATTAAGGCATAAATGTGTAATTCAGCCCTGAATTAACCCTAAAATACTAACAAATAAATACTATTAAGATGTATTTTATGACTCTCATCATTGTTCGAGGCGAAATCTTAGGATTCACACCATTAGGGAGTTTATTTAGGCCATTGTTGGATCGTTTGAGCCTTTCTAGCCTAACCTTTTTCATTTTGACTACTAGTCACCACTTTAAGCCATAATAAGAGACCATGTTTTTCTTGTTTTTAGCCCATTATAACCTACCTCTTTTTGAGCTTAAACACTATATTCTTCCCCTTTACGAGGACCTAAATGCGCACATTAAAATAAAGCATAAAGGGAGTTAGGGAATGAGTTGATTTTGAATACTACCACAACCCAAGTTATGAAAGATGATAGGTTGGGGTTGTGGCAAGTCATCAAGGAGTAGATGGCAAAAAAAAATGAAAATATATGAATGAAAATACATGGTTTGCAAGAAATTGGGGATGGTTGAAAAGAGAAGAAAAAAGAGTTTGGTTGAAAAGATGAGTTTAATGATCAAGGAAAGTTAATGTTTAAGAATAAAGGCTCCTAGTGCTTTAAAGTTGTGCTTCAAATAAGGTCCTCTTACTCTGTTTGAATCCTATCCTTCGTTTGTAGCCATTACCCTAGCCTAACGTTACTAGGTTGATAAAGTCCTTTTGATCTCAAGTGGTGTGACAATCCTACATTAGTGGAGAGTATTTTTGAAAAATAGGCCTATAGAGTTTGATACACATATTTCGAGATCATGATTAATACTTATCCGCATAACACAATCCGAGCAGTAAAACTAATCTTTCTGAATAATCGTGCAAGGGAAGTGGTTGAGATTGATGGCAAGAGTATAAGTGGACTTGTGAATCTAACTCGTGAATTTGTGTGATATTTGACGATACTGTTAATTATATGCTCTTTACAATCTTATGAGACAAGATTATGAATTGACCGAGGATTAAGCTTAATTCTTTCAGATGTTTGTGTGTATCACTGCCGGAAGCCCTTATGAGACAATTCTCGTCCTATTTAGACACTTGACTTGCTAGGGGCTAGTAAGGAGCTAGTTGGGGGTTGTGAGGAGTACTTGAAAATACACTAATACTTAGTGATTGATCAGAATTATTTATGGGAAATTATGTTTAAATCTTGTATTTTTACTTAATTGTCTTAAAAATGTGTTTTTCATAATCACGGGTATTCTTGGTATATTTTCAGGTCACAGGTGCTTAAAAATAATATTTGGATGAAAAAATAATATTAGCAAAAAGATCTGGAACGTCTGGGATCAAACAGTTTGAAAATAGGAGTCAGAATGAGAGAGATGGCGTCATTTTATCAAAGGAAAATAGTTGAATTCGATGAAGGCTGCGGCCTGCATAGCTGGAGAATAATAAAAAAAAACCTAATGAATATTGTGAGCCTCCATATATATACCAGTTTTACTTGTGCTGCACTTTTTCCTATTTTGTATCATATTTCCTTTTAGTTACTTTCCTATTTCATGTTTTCCTAGTAGTAGAAGTATTTCCCATTTCAATGTCTTTCCTTTTCCTAGGCTGCACTTTTTCTTATTTTGTGTCATATTTCATTTTAATTACTTTTCTATTTCATGTTTTTCTAGTAGTAGAAGTATTTCCTATTTCAATGTATTTCCTTTTCCTAGGCTACACTTTTTCCTATTTTGTGTTATATTTCATTTTAGTTACTTTCCTATTTCACTTTTTCCTAGTAGTAGAAGTATTTCCCATTTCAGTACTTTCCTTTTCTTTCCTAGGAGTTTGCCTATATAAGGTCGGATACTCTTGCCTTGTAAAAAAACAGATTTTTCCTAGGAAAAAAAAAAGAGAGAAGAGAAAATTAAGAAGAACATAGCTGCTATTGGTGATCAAGGAAATTCATCTGCATAGAAGACTCTTCAAGATTACTGTTGTTTGCTTTCACTCTTCATTCTTCCTCTCTTTCATGTCTTTGAATATTTATTTTGTTTTTAGTTTTAGGATTATGTCTAGCTAATTTTATTTTTAGTTAAGAGTGATTTCAAAGTCCTAGACATGATTTTGTGATTGAATATTCAGAGATTATTATCCATATTTCTAATAAAAAAAATTATGTTCTTCCATAAGAATTGTTTATGATTATTATTTTATTTTATTCGGGTAGCCAACCAAATGAAATAGGATAATTATCTAATGCTAGGTTAGGAATCTTGATCCATAATTGTCTTGAATTTCTAATCAATGGTAGCGATTAGTAATCACTCGTGATAGAATATTTTCGTGTGATTATTATATGGAAAATAACTCAATATAAATGAATCAAGCTTATGCATTTGTTTCTTAGACCAACCTATCTTTCTTAACCTAATGCTTCTATTAAATTAAATTTTTAGAGCTTATTCTAGGTTATTTAATAGATAGAGATTAAGTAAAGAGCTTGTTTTACTTAACGACAAACTAAGGAAAGATTTTGGTAATAGAGCTTATTATTATCTACGGTTGATAATTTTATTAGGAATTTGGGGATAACTCTAATATTGAATCATCATTTCATGTCTAATGGTGGAGAATGATCATTTGACTAGTTTTCTCATTATTATTACAAAGTTTATTCAATTTTGAATCATATTTTATTTGTCTTTCATTATTCGTGATTTTTAGTTAATCATTTAAAAAAAACCTCCAATTAGTTTATTAAGATTTTTTAAATTTAATTTAGTTTAATTATTTATATCTTTTTTCTTTTAACAATTAAGTGTTTAATTGAATTAATTTACAATTCTCCGTGGGAAATGACCTTCGTTTTCCATTATATTTCATACAATAATTTTTAGAGCAAGAATTAATTTACACGTCTATTTTTTGGTGTGTCACTTGGTCGTTTGCTACACGAAGTTTGGGAAACTCGTGACACCTTGGGAATTCTTACACAAATCTGTTCCAGGAAGGTAATGCACGCTCTTCATGATGTGGGACTCAACTAGGTTGAAGTAAGGATCAAAATCAACTAGTACCTTCTCTATCACAACCACTTCTTCAAAGGTAAAACCATGTAGTTCTTTAACTATAAGGAGAATCCCAATTTCTTCTCCACACAAGGTTACAATTTCACTACCCATTTTGTACTTTACTTTTGGTGCAATGTGGATGGAGCTACTCCTATTCCATGAATCCATAGTCTTCCAAGTAAGAGGTTGACCGTAGCAAGGATATCAATTACATGGAACTCTATAAGTTTCTCTTCTAGATCGATGATGCAAGGCAAATTTATTGCTCTCATAGGGCATGCATTCAAAATAGAGCCATTGTCTAGCATTACAAATGGTATCCTTTTCTATTCACTCTCAATGGTCAAATATAGAGCTTTAGTATGGCTGACACTCTCCAATGAAAGATTTTGGTATAGGTACCGCTCTTTTTCGCCTAAGGCCCATGCATCTGGCTAATTACCTAAGGCCACTCCCTTTTAAAAAGGTAGATATTGCATGGGAGAAGATTACGATGAGTAGCGTATGGAAATAAGTTGAATCTACCAAGTCTAATGCAAACCCTTTATAAGTAGTAAGGAGGCTCCCGTGATTGGTGCACTTTTAATGTATTAGATAAGGGGACATTTTTCATCCAAGCATAAAACAAGGATGATTGGTAAAAAGCCTCCATTTGACCTTGAAGGGGATCAAATCCCTTGTCATTAATCTACGTGAAAAATTCCAAAGCTCGAGAGATTTGGGTGTAAAAGAGTGAGGATTTAAAGCTTCCTCTCTTACATAGACTAAAGTCTAACCCTTTGTGTTTCAAGAAAATTAATCAAAATTTATATTCAAGCATTATTACCATACACTAATAATAAATCCAAGCACACATTTTACCATTTATATTCAGACAAAGCGACCTTGAACATCAACTTTAAAGTAATATCATAAAAGTAAGTGTGATAAAGAAAGGAATTACTTTAACTATGAAACAAAAAAAAATTAAAACTACTTGTAAAATATGAATTAAAATGCGCGTATTTAAACTAAGTGGATTAATTATGTAAGTTAAACTAGATAGATTAGGACTAAGCTATTTGAAACTAAATGAATTAAATACGGAGACTAAGACTAATTTAATTTAAATTATGTAGCTTTTATATAGAATTCAAACTAAATGTGTACATGTAAATTCTAAGTGCATGCAGGTGCATGCACAAGTGTACATGTATGTGTGGAGTGTGCGCACATACATTTAGGTGCGAGTTCGAAGTGCGCACGTGTGTGCATATGCTAGTGTGTGCAAATGTGCACACAGATGCGCAAGTGTGAAAAAGCATACTAGTTGCAATTATGCACGAGTGTGCAAGTGTGTGTACGAGTTTGCATGTGTGCACATATGTGTGTGGGTGTGTGCCGATTATATGTATGAGTGTGCATGAGTGTGAAAAAGTGTGCATAGGTGTGAAAATGTGCACACGATTTTATGTGTTTAAACTAGATGGATTGAAACTAAGCTAATTAAATTAGATAGATTAACATTTGATTAAAGGGAAAAATCGAAATGACTAGTAACATGTGAATATGAAGCATTCTTAATGGGCCCAAGGGGGGGTCCAAATTCTTCATGGGCTTAAAAGTAAGCATATGATTGATAAAAACTTAAAAATAAAGCCTTTAACTTAGAGGATATGAAATGAACTTTTTTAAAGAACGTCACTAAGGAAAAAGATAATAAACTATTATTAACTCAAAATTTAATTGATTAAAGGGAGACTGCATTATGCTAGTAGCTAATTAGAGAAAAACATATAACTAGTGAAGAGAAAATAAATGCTAAAAAACTAGTGAATACCTAAAGATAAATTTTATTAAGTGAGATAAATTAATCTAGTCCATTTTCAAGGTAGTTTAAACACATAAATCATACTAGCTATTTATATTACAAACAAAAGAGATTTAACTAACCTTTTTAGCTAAAGAAAATTTTCACATGCAAGGATTATCCTCGGAGATCCACATGCTCTTGTGGACTTAGTGAAGTTAGAAGAATGATTTGATTGAAGATTAAAAATGAAAACAAAAGGGTGGCCGAAAATGGTGAAGAACTCTCACTAGTTCTTCATTTTTTGGTTTCACTCTTTGCTCTTTTATCACTTTTCTTGAGTTTTCTCTTCTTTTTTGTTGTGTTTCTCTCCTTAGTCTTCCTATTCTTCTATCTTTTTCCTCTCTTTTCTCACTTCTTTCTTTCTCTCTGAGCTTTCTCTCTTTCTAGCATTACTTTGGTTTAGCTTGTGTTGGTGTGTTGTGTTAACAACATGGGGTAGTTATAGGAGGATTAGGGTCTATCGAAGGGATTAAAAGAAAAGCAAAACAAAGGGGAAATGAGTCGGCTATGAGGAAGAGGAGGGGGGGAGAAGTTTGCAGCCTTTGAGGTGAAAAGGTGGGGCTAAAAAAGGTGAGGTGTGGTAAACAAAAGTAAAACGTTAGTGGCAAGAAGCTTTTAGAATGATGGCCACAAGGAAGATAAAGGTTATTTTATAAGGTGAAAAGCGAAGAAGTATGGTGGTTTCAATAAAGCAAAAAAGTGAAGAGATTTTCTCCTTAGTGTGGCTGGCCATGGGGGGAGGGAAACGACTCAAATTAATTTTTTTTTGGGGGGGGAGGGGGGTTGACACATAAGAAAGTGGTAGAGCTTAAAGAAAAATTTTTCAATTAATAATGCAAAAGAACATGGAAAAAAAGCTTCCAATTTGCACATTCATACAAAAAATAATGCAGTTTTTTAAGTGAATAATTGTTTTTTTTAAAGTAGAAAATGTGTTTTTTAGGTAGAAAAATGTGGCATTTGGCACATAGGGAAGTGGGGAGCTTAAGGATGTAATTTTTGATCAACTAAGCAAAAGTAGAAGAAGAGAAGTTCCTTCTTTTTGGCACACATCATTGTCCAAAAAGGGAGAAACAAATATAGGTTTTTAGATGGATAATTGTTGTTTTTTATGTGAAAAAAGTGTTGCTTCGTGTGTAGAAAATATGGTATTTTGTACATAGGAAGGTTGGGGAACCTAGGAGGGAAAGGTGAGTTCAAAAGGCAAAAAAAGATAAAAAAATTTCCTCCTCCTTACACTACATGGCCGGCCACATAGGGAGAGGTGAGAGATAACTTTTTTTGTTTGTAAAAAGAAGAGTTTACCTTAAGAAAAGTGAATCAATCAAAAGGTGCCAAGTGGAGGGTGAAATTGGAAATTCACCCTTAAAATTAAAAGTCTTCTTGGGCTTGAAATTTTGGGCTAAAGTGTTTAGTCTTAGCAAAAATCAATGGACTTTAGTGGGATTTAGATTGGGCCAAAATTTAATTGAAGATCTTGGTCTTGAATTTGGTGGAAACAAATAATGCCAATTGATTTCAACTCAAAGTAAGTTTAATGGATTGAACAAAAGGGGCTTGCAATTGGTTCTACTTCTCAATTAGATTCAAATCTCTACATTCATCAAGTCCAAGCGTACTAGGATAAAAGATTCGTTATAGAAACCAATGTGTGGCACGGCAAAAATTTTGGAATGAAAATGGGTGTCTATAGTTT
The DNA here is from genome assembly GCA_023935145.1 of Bretschneidera sinensis. NCBI lineage: Eukaryota > Viridiplantae > Streptophyta > Magnoliopsida > Brassicales > Akaniaceae > Bretschneidera > Bretschneidera sinensis. The sequence continues at coordinate 60,464,092 of CM043699.1, read as the reverse complement.
GCCCACTTTTATTGGAGATCCTTCAAGAGTTTCAATCAAAGGCTATGAGGGACCACTGTTTCATTTCAAAATTTTGGAACGGAAAATAGACAATGCGCATATAAAAGTAAACATGTTATTGGGTAAAGTTGGTGCCATGGGAACACCTATGAGAATGTTACATACCTAAAGTGATAGAGCTATCGTCTGTTCACTCATACGATACTTTCAAATTAACTAGTGTCTACTGTAAGGAATTTGGTTTGCGTATTGATGAGGACTTTTGATTTACCTATTGATGAGGAATTTGATTTGTGATTTTGCCTACTAATAAGGACTTTTGGTTTGCCTATTGATGAGGACTTTGGTTTGTGATTTTGCCTGTTAATGATGACTTTGGTTTGCCTACTGACAAGGACTTTGGGTTTGCCTATTGGCAAGGACTTTGGTTTACGATTTTTCTTGCTAATGAGGACTCTAGTTTTCCTATTAATAAGGACTTTCGTTTTTTATTTTACATGTTGTGAGGGATTGTGGTGATCTTTCCTATTGTGGGTGCTTTTTGGTGATTTTGCTTTCTGTGAGGACCTTTTTTGTACCTATTAATTCTGCAATGTCTTCTTGAATCGAATACATTAAATTTCAAAATTTTGGGCGTGAACTAAGATAAGGCATCTAGATTCTTTCTTACTTTAAAGCAAACAATATTTTCGAAAGGTGATATTTGAAGGTATCTATTTAAGATTTGATGGAGAAATGACATTATAATTTGAGCTTGAAAAATTATCTAAGAAGCTTTTATGTCTCAAAATTGAGTTTTTCAAAGTCCTAGAAAGTAGTCATATTTCCTCCTATTTGATCCACATTCTCTAGTAGATCAAGGAATGAATCTTCACACAATCTTTCTTCACAAGAATAGTCATGGAAGCCAAATCGACTGGGCAATTGGCTGACTGAGTAGATTCAAGATACTTGTTCTAAGTGCACTAAGACTTGGATTCCCCGACCATTTTGGTGACTTGCTTTTTTTTTTTTAATGATCGTCCAACCCGAATCTGGGGTCAAGCGGAAGCATCCTAGAAAGAGGAAAGGAAAAGAAAATAAAGGGAGCCGCTACAAGGAGTCCAGTGAAACTTTGAAATAATGTCATGTACTTTCGTTTTCATTATGTAATAGGAAATTCCTTAGAGAATTTCCAGAAACATAAGTTATTAATGTATTAAATTGATCCAGATTTCAATTCTTTCATTAGCTCAACATATCTTATTCAAAGCTTGAATTTCCTTTTATTATCTTTTAGCTTTTGTGTATAAGACATATCGTAGAAAAAATATAAGTATGAAAAAAAGGAAGGGGTTTCCAATAGAAGTATGGTTGCACCAAAGTGGTTGCCTACATACCCACAAATGATATCAAGCCTTCACATAGTTCGAGATAGAGGGATTTAACTTTTCTTTGGCCTAAACCTCCCTTTTGGATTTTCGGTTTGGTGGAACGCTCTAACTTTTGCCCAAGTTGCCCTTTCGATTTTTCAAATTAGCGAGCTCTTTTTTTATAGGAAAGGTTAGATTGAGTGGGGATACAAAAATGAGGGAAACAAAAAGGGGATCAAAATTAATACTTCTTGAGACGATCCAGATTGATTGGTTTAGAAAATTCATTGTCATTGATATCCATAAGTGCACGACGCCCCCTGATAGGATTTTCTTGACCAGATATGGTTCTATATAGTTTGGTTTAAATTTTCCCCTCGGGTCATGGATTGGTGGCCTGAGTTCTTTCACCACATAATCTCCTTCTTTGATGCCCCAGTTCTTTACTTTCTTGTTAAAAGCCCGTGCAACCCTTTTTGATACCCTTGGCAATGATGGAGAGCCTTTGCCTTCTTCTTGTCAATCAAAGGAAACTCATCCTATCACCCTCGAATCCAATCTACCTCTTCCAACTAGCTTTCCACGTTAGTCCTTAGTAAAAAAAAAAAAAAATCACTTAATTTGGAGAACCACTTTATACTATAAATCAAGGAGTAGGGAGTGGCGCCTATAGAAGACCTTATCAAAGTTTGATATCCCCACAGAGCAAAAAGCACCTTCTCATGCCAGTTGCGACAAGTCTCCACCATTTTGGCCAATAAGCTCTTGACATTCTTGTTGGCTGCTTATACTGCCCCATTTGCCTGAGGTCAATATAGAGAGGACTTGTGGAACTCAATTTTGTACTTATCGAGTGAATCAACAACCTCGCCTTGGAAATGCATGCAATTGTTTTTTTTTAAATCAACTTAAAAAGTACTCCACAACGACAAATGATGTTATGATTAGTGAACCCAGCCATATGGTTTGCCTTCAAGGTGGAAAATGAGGCAGCTTCTACCCATTTTGTGAAATAGTCAATTACTACTAGGATGTATTCGTTACCATTGGAAGCCTTGGGAGATACTTTGTCAATCATGTCTATGTCGCAAGTAGCGAAAGACCAAGGTGTGTTCATGCTAAAGAGTTCTCGGGATGACAAATGTTGTAAATTGCTATGCAATTGACACTTATGGCACTTCTTCACATAATTACAACAATCAATTTCCATGCTAATAGAGTAATAACCCAAGTAGAGAATATTTCTTGCCAATATTCTCCCATTCATGTACAAACCTCGGGTACCTTCATGTACTTCCATTATGATTTTCTCAATAATGTCTTCATCTATATAGAGTAGTTGGATCCTATCGAATGATCTCTTATACAGTCTCCTGCTATAAATTACAAATTGGGAGGCCAGTGATTGTATTGCCCATTTGTCCTCTTTTTTACTATTGGCAAGGAATTCCCTATTTTGTAGGAAATTCTGGATGTTAGTATACTAGGGTAAACCATTAGATGATCGAGATTGGATCTCGATAGTTGAGCAATAAGTCTGTTCATCTTTTTGCTCAACCACTAAGGGAATTACCTCAACCTCTTCAAGCACCTCCAACATTGAAGCTAGAGTGGTCAATGCATTAGCGAACTAATTTTGGGCCTAAGGCAGGTAAGCGAAGAACACTCTATCGAAGTATTGGACTAAATTCTCAAGGTGGTTTTGGTAACACTTTATCTTGTCGTGTTTAGTTTTTTATTCTCCTCTTGATCAGAAAATTACTAAAGAATAATCTCCATACATTATGACCTCTTTTGCCCAAATCTCAATGAGTTCTTATAGACCAACAATGCAAGCTTTATACTCGATTACGTTATTGGTGGATTTGAAATTCAGGAAAATTGAAATGGTAGTGACAATTCTTTCTAGAAAAACAAACACTGCTCTAATCATAAAACATTTCTGATTAGCTGCCCTATCAAAGTGCATCTTCCACTCACAGTTTTCGACTTTTAGAATTTCTTAATCCTAAAAGTTGAACTCCTCAACCTCTCATTTTCCTCCTAGGAAATTTGCTAATAAAATTAAAATTTTCCCCCTTTGACTGACTTTTGGGTCACATACTAAAGATGAAATTGGGAGAGAATGACCATCCACTTTATCATCCTCTCAGTTAAGATCGGGGCTTCAAACATATTGTTGAAAGGATCTAGGCAAGACATCACTTTCATAGAGAATGACCGAAAATAATGTTGGAGTTTCTTGGCAGCCCAAATGAGAGCGAGGCGGGTCTTTTCTACCTAGGTATAGTTTAACTCATAAGCTACGAGTTCTTTACTAAGATAATAGGTGGACTTTTCTTTTCCATCTTCATCTTCTTGAGCTAGCATGACCCCATGGAGGTGCTAGTGATAGACAAGTATAGCAAAATTAGAGCACCATGTTTAGGTGGGACCAACACTAGGGGTTCTTGAAATGGTCTTTGATCTTCTCGAAGTCTTTTTGGAACTAATCATTCCACGCCACTAGCTGGTCTTTTCTGAGCAGCTTGAATATGGGCTCACATGTATGGGTAAGCTTGGCAATAAATTTACTGATACACTGACACCTTCCCAAAGATTCTCTAACCTCTTTCTCTATTTTCAGTGCTGATATTTCAAGAATTGTTGTTACCCTTTTCGAGTCTACCTCAATCCCTCTTTCACTGACGATGAAACCTAGAAGATTATCAGCAATGACTCCAAACACACACTTTTTAGGATTCAAACATACTTTGTTCTTCTGAATTTTTTCAAAGAACTTTCGGAGGGTATCCCAATGTCCTTCTCTGTCGGATTTGACAAACATATCATCCATATATACCTCCACTTCCTTATAGATCATATCATGTAACAAAGTGATGGCCATCCTCTAATAAGTTACCCCAACATTTTTTATTCTAAATGGCATAAATTTATAGCAAACGGTCCCCCACTAAGTAGTGAAGGTAGTCTTTTCCATGTCTTCAAGAGCCATGAGAATTTGATTATACCCAGAATAACCATTCATAAATGACAAAAGAGCATTATAAGTAGTATTATCTACAAGGGTATCTATATAGGTAATCGAAAATCATATTTAGGGCTAGCCTGATTTAGGTCCCTATAATCCACACATACCCTAAATTTTCTCATCCTTTTTGACACTGCTAGCACATTTGATACCTATTGAGGATACTAGAAAATCATTAAGAAACCAACTTGCAACTATTTAAGGATCTCTTCTTTGATCTTAACCACCCAATCGACTCTCATTCTTCTCAACTTTTACTTGATTGGCTTGGCATTTGGGTTCAAAGGGATCTTATCTTGTACAATCTTTTGATCAATACCGAGCATATCCTCATACGATTAAGCAAATACATCTTTGTACTCAAGTAACAGTTTTATTAAATTTTCATTTTTTTTTTCAGATAATGTTGAGCTAATGCGAATTTCTTGTGAATTTTCATCAGTGCATAGGTTAATGACTCGAGTTTCTTCCATTTTAGATTGGGCTACGTTTTCTTTTTCATTTTCAACTAGTTCAAAAATATTATTTAATAAAAAGGACTCTTGGATAATTTCACTCAGGGTTTTCCCATCACATAAAGAAGACTCAAAGTACTCAAAATCATTCATCATTTCATTCAGTTTTTTGACAAGTATACCATTGGACTTGAAAAGGAGTTAGGGACATCATTCTTCTGCTCACTCAAGACTCTGTTACAAAAAATAGAAATAAGGGGATGCTTGTTTGGATCCTTGATTGTTGTTGGTGCACTCTTCAATTGGCCTGATCAACACACTTGGATCGAAACCGCTTACCTCACCTTCTCTCATTATTAGAATACCCATAGCTTCACCATCTAGATTCTCGATCCAATTGCTTGCTAGTAGTGCTTTATTCTTTTATATCACTGCTTTCTTCTCAAATAACTCGAGATTGAAGAAAATCTTGAATCCTAGCTGCCTTTTCTGAGTCTGCTTATTCGTACATGGTTCATGGAATCCACAAAAAGGGAAGTCATCTCCTTCTTTCACAACGTTCTCATACAGAGTCAAGCGAAACTTACCCCTTGTCTTCTTTATGCTATTACTAGGTTCATAACCTAAGCCTTGCTTCCCAAATTGTTGTTTGAAGTCTAGGAATTCCTTCACTCCTTGTCCATACTTACCCAGACCTATCCTTAGGAAGTAGCTCATCTCTTTCATTATATGAAAAATTATCAGGTTAATGCAAGATTTGGCTTCTATCGTGTCAATCATTGCCACTTCCTTAAAAGTAAAGCTATATAGTTCTTTTTCTTCTACTTGAATCTCAAACACAGGGGCAATATCGACTTCATCCCCACACAAGGTTATAACTTGATTCCCAACTTTTTATTTTACCTTTTGATGGAAGGTAGAAGGTATTGCCCCTACATTGTGGAGCTATGGCATACCCAACAATCACTATATCATCTATACTTAGCTTGCACCTTAATGTCACTTTCTCGAATATCATGCGCTTTGCGTTATCATAGGCTTAAACCGTCTGACTACTTGATTGGAAATCATCTGACTCAAGCCCCAAGCTTCCAACCTCCTACTCTGACTATACCGACTCTTCCTCCCACCAATAATGTTCCTTCTAGCCTTGACACTATCCAAAGTTGTTGGAGAGTGAAAGCCATCAATTTTACTTTTCATGACAAGTTCATAGCTACTCAATTGTTATGAGGCTCAATCCTTTGTGCCGATGAGAAGGCGATAAGGGACTATCTCTCTAAGAAATTGGGTTTAGTCTTTCCTCAATCCGCTTAGAAGGTATGACGGCTAACACTTGGCTCTTTTTCCTTGGTATTTTCCCCTTTGACTTCATTTGGTTGTCCTACACAATATTTTTAAAATGGGCACACTAGCTGCCTTTTCCAAGGAGTGGATCCTTTAGATAGACAGGGCCATCACTGACTTCCAAACTACAGAAGAGAAGCTTTGAGCAAGCTGGGCACAAAGAAGAAGATGATGAAAGCACTCAAGGCTATGGAATTGACTTTGAGAATGGACTTGACCACAGTCACTGAGCTAACCAAGTCTATTTAAGAGCAAAAAAATCAGAAGGTTGATAAGCTTTGCAATAAGCTTAAGAATACCAATGAGGCCATTATGTTGGATTATAAGAACACGACTGCCTACAAGGAAGGATTTTTTCAATAAGGAAGCCGAGTGTTTGACCATAAGCTTTTAGATGGCTAAGGAAGAAGGTGCCAAGAAGTGGCCTGACCTAGATGGCCTTCTTTGGTCATGCTCGATCTAGAGAGAGAAGGTACTTACAGTTCGTGGTAGAGGCATGGAGATTGAGCTCGACCAAGAGGTGAACTCTGATGCTTGTGATAGGAATTTTAATGAATAGGAATTTATTTTCTCTCATTTCTTAGATATATTTTGTAATCGGCCCCAGTGCCCTTCTTCTATGTAATCCTTTTGACATTATGAATGAAATTGGCCTTTTTTTCTCCTATTGTCATCTTTATTTGTTGGCACTTGGTTCGAATTTCATTTTCTTACCTTTGATTTGCTTTAGTATTGGACTCAGGTCCTCTACTTCGATGTCTTATTTTCTATACCCTTGTTAAAGCATCTTGTTGATGTTTTAACTTTGGGTTTGAATTATCCATGTTAGAACATAAGGCTTTTAGGCTATCTCACTTAGTATTTTTTTCCTAAGTGTTGGATTGCTTAGTTTTTCCTGGTTGTGGGGGTGCGTGCTAATCTGACGCAAAGCATCCTTTTGGTGCTTTGGCTGTCATTTTTTTGGTTCCTTTCCTTAGTGTATGGATCTTGTGAGAAAAATAAACTTGCAACAAAAAAGAATAACCATCTTTGATTCATGTCTAGAAATATTTACATTAGCTAGCTCTAGGGTTTTATCTTTGAAGGAAAGTACATTATTGATAAAACCTACATAAATTTTTTGAGTTCCATTGCACAAATGTTCCATCCATTCTTTCTAGCTCGAAGGTTCCTTGCTTCATCACATTCTTGATACAATACACTCCCTCCTAGTTAGGTGCAAGCTTCCTAGTATCGCGAGGATTGGAGACTTTTTCTTGCGGAGTACCAATTCTATGAGTCTGAATGTCCTTTGTTTGACTCTAGAGTTATAGTACTTGGTAGTCCTCTGTTGATACGTTGTAAGCTTCAGTTGTACCTCATCTTGAACTCCCTTTATCATATCTAAGTTCATCTTCAATACTTCACTGTTCTTGCTAGTGTCAAAGAATTATACTCCAAGAGAAGGCTCTCCCATCTTAATAGGAACCACAGGCTCATATATAAAGGCTAAAAATAAAGGGGTTTTGCTTGTAGGAGATCGCAGTGTGGTCCTGTAAGCCCAGAGTGTGTGTGGTAGTTCTTGACCTACAACCCTTAAGCTTCCTGAAACCTCTTCTTCAAAGTCTGTAATATGGTTATGTTTATCACCTCGACTTGCCCGTTGGTCTGAAGATATCAACAAAAGAGAAATGGTGATCAATTTACAAGTCTTAGAAAAATTCCTAAAAGCGAGAACTTTCAATTTTGTTTCCATTTTCTATCACCAGAACCCTTGCTATCCCATATCGGCAAACTGTGGACTTTTAGACAAAGTCTCTTGATTTTTCATTTGTGATTTGGACAAAAGGTTTAGTATTTGACTACTTGATAAAGTAATCAGTTGCCATAATCAGGAATTGTAGTTGTCTAGGCTCTTTGGGGAAGGGACTAAGTATATCGATGCCCAATATTCTGAAAGACACTGGGTTGCTGATGGTTATCAAAGGATTATCAAGGAAATAAAGGACAAGAGTGAACTTCTTGCACTTGATGCACTTTTTGACAAAGTACCTTGTCTCAAGATTTTCTGTGCGAGAGCTCGCCCACACAGATGATTCCAGTAAACTCGTTCATGAATTTCCCTAAGGGTATAATTGGCTTCCCATGGCTTCAGACACTTTAGGTATGGCAATGTAAAGGGCCTTTTATATAATTGGTCTTTATTTTGCAGTATCAAGCTGCTCTAGACATCATGCTCTTTGTTTCAATTCTTCGTTTGAGCAGCTCTCCTCTGATAATGAGTTTAACAATCGGATTCATCCAAGTTGGCTCGTCGTCTATATATATTACCTTAGTTTCCTCTATACTATGGATAGATAACATTTCGACGTAAATAGCTCTAGAAAAGTCAAAAAATTTTGAAGACACGAGTTAAGCTAAGGCATCAGCCTTACATTTTCAGATCTTGGTGACGGCCAACGTTACAACTATTGCACCGTCATGAGGAAATTTCACTCCTTCGAGGTTTTCATGTAACGACCCATCCCGGGTTGGACCCCCTCGAGATGTGTCATCACATTTTGAGAATCCCAACACGACACATATATGCAACAATAAAATAATACTAACATAATTTTTTATTTTAATCCTCAACCTTCAACAGGGGAGATACATAAATCTGATATCAACGTACACATAATATACGATGTAAGATGCATGAATATTTACAAATATTTATTTCATTTTCTCACTAGTCTGAGGATATTGACACATACGTGGCTTACAGAAAATGAATCTGTCTGACTCTCAACCCACCGAACTATTTGTCCTGTCTGCTACCTAAAATCATTGTACAATGAGGGACGAGCTTCACAAGCTCAGTGAATTAAATTTACTAAAAGTATTCCAATTTCATAATTAGCCCGTTAATATTTAATCATTTATTTCTCCTATAACTAGATAATCGCATAATATCTAACATTTAAATAATTCCCATATTATCATATTTCTATGTCTTTTTCTCTTTTTCTCACGGTAACTGTCTCTCTCTGAGAGACTCATCCATCTATAAATAATTTCACAATAATTAAAACAGATGCAATGTATGAATGATTATGATGGGAATGTCTTCCCACCTATCGACAGGTTATTATTATCTCAGACCGGCCCCTTCCCAGTTCTTTACAGCTTATCCCGGCTGTCACGGAATTTATTTCCAGTATATTCCGGCTGTCACGGTGTCCCTTTTATTTTCAGCATATACCGGCTGTCACGGTTATTTCATTATACCAGCCCCTTCCTGGTTCTTTCGGTTATCTTATTTAAGGCATATGCATATGAACAATGATATGAAATATGCATACGAACAGTAATATAAACACCACATGAATTTAAAATATTTAAATTAACTATCCGGTCTTGCCTCAACTTTCTGCTCAATAAGTTTCATCATTTTTCTTCTCCTCATATATCACCTCAATTTATTCACCAACTAGTCAAAATTTTTTTATCACCATCATCATTAAATCAACTCCTTATTCTAAAAATTTTTCTTTTCACATAATAATTTTTTACGTGTCCAATATTCATACCATAAATATCAATTTAATTTTTATCTACCACCAAGTATAAGCTAATAATTTATTTTCATATTATTACTAAATATTTGATTTTTATTTAGATTACTTAAAGTAAATTTAACTCACCACGTAGCATTTAAAGCTACCCGTGGACCACTTCCTTGCCTTTCCCGTTCCTCTTTGGACATTCCTCTGGTAGCTGTTCGATAACACCTGACATAATGTTTGTATTAAATTTCTAATTATTTCTTAAATTCTTCATAAACCACACCCTTTTAAAATTCCCACTTTGACTTTCAGGAAATTTCATGAATGCCAAAAATTCTAAAATATAAACATTACGGTAGTACCTTACGATTTTCTGACAGCTTCCCGTGACTATCTATAAAATTTTCCTCGTAAACCCCTCCAAATTTTTCTCATTCAACCTTTCTTTTGATCCCCAAGTGTTTAAAGAAGACGCGTAATGGAAAGAAAACTCAATGAGTTTGGTACATAAAATTTTAAGTTTATGTCTACTTCCTATATATATAAAAGTTTGATGTGAAAATATCTTCTGCAACTTCAAAGGTTGCATGCCTCATCACCACTAATTCACCAAAATCACTCCACGTATTGGACACTTGCAAGGCTTACAAATGCCTTGCTTTCTACTTGTCATACCAAGAATTAACTTGGCAGCAGGTGCTGCAACCTGCTGCCACGTTTTTTTTTATTTTTACTTTTTAATTTTGTCTTTTTTCTTTCTTTTCAACCTTCAACAGTGTGGGGCGTTCGAATTGCTTTATTCAAATATTACTAAACCCTTCACATAGATTTTTGTTTTTAATTCCATATCATATTTATTAAATTACTTATTTACCCTTATTTTACAAAAATGGGTATTACAATTCTACCCACCTTACAAAAAATTCGTCCTCAAAATTTCCTTACCTAAAATCAAGAAAAGAGTTAGGGGTAATCCTTCCTCATTCTCGTTTCATGCTCCCACGTGACTTCCTCGACATCTTTATTTTGCCATAGTACTTGAATCAAAGAAATGACTTTATTGCACAAGACATGTTCCTTTCTGTTTAGGATTTTGACTGGTACTAGCATAAAAGTAAAATCTTCCTGAATTTCTATTGCCTGATTAGAAACACTATGGGATTTCATCGTATAAGTACTTTCTCAGAAATGACACATGAAACACATTATGTAATTGCTTTAATTCTGGAGGTAAATTCAAACGATATGCTACTGGTCCAATTTTCTCAATCACCTCATACGGCCCCACAAATCTCAGGCTCAGCTTTCCCTTCTTCTTAAATCTCAACACTCCCTTCCATAAAGATATCTTCAAAAATGCCCAATCACCAACTTGGAACTCGAGAGGTTGTCTTCTTTTATCAGCATATCCTTTCTGTCTGTTCTGAGCTACTCTGAGTTTCTCCCTAACCAGTTTGATCCTCTCAGTAGTCAAGTCTATCATTTCTTAGCCATATATCTTTCTCTCTCCAACTTCTTCCCAGCATACTGGAGTTCTACACCTTCTATCATATAACACCTCGAAGGGTGCCATCCCAATACTAGTTCGATACTGATTATTGTATGCAAACTCGATCAACGGCAAATAAGTATCCTAGCTCATTGAGAAACTCAATACACTTGCCTTTAGCATATATTCTAGTATTCTGATGATTCTCTCCGTCTGCCCATCAGTTTGTGGATGAAAAGTTGTACTAAACTGTAATTGCGTACCCATAGCTTCTTGGAAACCCTTCCAAAATCTAGAGGTAAATCTAGAATCTCTATCTGATACGATACTCAAGGGTACTCCATGTAATTTTACAATCTCTGCCACATACAACTCAGCCAACTTCTTTGGACTCCAAGTAGTTTTAATAGGAAGAAAATGTGAAGACTTAGAAAGTCTATCCACTATAACCCACACAACATCATTTCCCCTCTGGGTACAGGGAAAACCATAAACAAAATCCATACTCACATTTTCCCATGGCCACTCAAGTATTGGAAGAGGTTGTAATAAACCTGCTGGATGTCAGCCTTCACCTGTTGACAAATTAGACATCTAGAAATATATTCTGCTATATCCTTCTTTATCCCTGACCACCAATAATTTTGTCTCAATCCCTTGTACTTTTTATTATTACCTAGGTGCATGGAATATACTGAATCATGAGCCTCACTTAGTATCTCCTTTCTAATCTCCACATCATTGGGAACACAAACTCTATGCCCCAATACTACCATACCATCTTTTCAAATTCTAAACTCGGTCACTTCCCACTCAACACTTCCCGCCTGATTTTCTCCATCCCCTCATTTTTACCCTACAACTGTAATAAACGATCAATAATAGGAGATTGTATCACCATATTTGCCATTAATACTCCTCTATCATTGACACTCAATTGTATCCTCATTCTTCTTAATTCTATCATTAGGCTAGTATTATGACTCCCAATAGTAGCTAATATCCCTGTAGCATTTCTACTCAATGCGTCAGCTACTACATTAGCCTTTCTTGGATGATAATGAATTATACAGTCATAATCACAAATCAATTCCATCCACCTCCTCTACCTCAAGTTCAACTCCTTTTGGGTTGGTAAATGCATCAAGCTTTTATGATCAGTAAAATTGCACACTTAGCTCCATATAGATGGTGTGTCCAAATCTTCAAAGCAAAAACTATGGCAACCAATTCTAAATCATGGGTTAGGTAATTCTTCTCATGGTTTTTCAGTTTCCTAGATGCATAAGCTATAACTCTCCCGTGTTGCATCAACACGCATCCTAACCCCTGATGTGATGCATCATTATAAACCACAAATCCCTCATCACCAGAAAGAAGCACCAATACCGGGGTAGCAATCTGTTTCTCTTTCAACAGCTGAAAACTCCTTTCACATTCCTCAGACCACCTAAACTTCACATCCTTCCTGGTCAACTTAGTCAAGGGTCCAACAATCATAGAAAAATTCTAGATAAATCTCCTATAATAACCAGCCAACCCCAAAAAACTTTTAATTTCAGTTACACTCGTAGGTCTTTTCCAATTCAACACTACTTTTACTTTTTGTGGGTCAATTACTATCCCCTCTCCTGACACAACATGCCCCAAGAAAGATATTTCGCTCAACCAAAACTTACACTTCGAAAACTTCGCATATAATTTCTCTCTCCTCAAAATCTCCAACACTATCCTCAAATGTTGCATATGCTCCTCTTCATTCCTGGAATATATCAAAATATCATCAATAAATACAATCACAAATCTATTCAAGAATAGTTTAAACACCAGATTCATAAGGTCCATAAATGCTGCAAGAGCATTAGTCAACCCAAAAGGCATCACTAAGAACTCATAATGGCCATAACATGTCCTAAAAGTAGTTTTAGGCACATCCCCTCCTTTATCCTCAATTGATGATAACCCGACCTCAGGTCTATCTTAGAAAACACTCTAGTTCCCTATAACTGCTCGAATAAGTCATCTATCATGGGCTAAGGATATCTATTTTTGATGGTGATCTTATTCAACTGTCTATAATCAACACATAACCTCAATGTTCCATCCTTCTTCTTAATAAATAACACAGGAGCTCCCTAAGGTGACATACTAGGTCGGATAAATTGTTTATCTAGCAACTCCTGAAGTTGAACTTTCAACTCTCTCAATTCAGTTGGTACCATCCTATAGGGTGCTGATCCTGGAATCACCTCAATAGAAAACTCAATCTCCCTATTGGGAGGTAACCTAGTCAATTCTTAAGGGAAAACATTAGAAAAATCTTTTACTACCAAGATATCTTCTAACTTCCTTCCCTCCTTGTTAGAATCCACTACATGCACCAAATACCCCTCACAACCCTTCTTCAACCATTTACTAGCAGTTAAGGCAGAAATAAGACAATTAACAAGTATCTTACTTTCCCCCAGTAAATTAAACTCCTCATGTCCGGGTATCTTGAGCACCACATTTTTCCTAAAATAATCTACCCAAGCATGATATGCAGATAACCAATTCATCCCCAGAATTAAATCAAAATCTGTCATATCTAGAGGCAATAAATCAACTTCAAACTCTCTATCAGCAATATTAATCACACAACCCCAATAGATTGTCCTAATAATAACCTTATCTCCAGTAGGAATCTCAACAATAATTGCATGCATCAAAGGACTAGCACTAGCATCAACAGATTTCATATAACTACTAGATGCAAAAGAATGGGTTACACCAGGATCAATCAATAATCTAGCAGGCCTACCAAGGATAAAGATCGTACCCATAACAACATCAGGAGTGGCTTGTGCATCCTGTTGGGTCAATACATAGACTCTGCCATCTTTGGAGTGACTCTGACTGCCACATCCTCGCTCTGCTACTAATCTTCGACCTCTGCCCTGCACACCTCCTGATCCACCACCTCTCTTCATCGATCTCCTCCCAACACTTCCACTGCCTACATCAGCAGATTTTTCGCTGGGTAATCTACAGCCACATGTCTTCCCCTACCACATACAAAGCATATCTGCATAGGGCAATTCCCAGCTAGATGCCTCGTCTGATTACATTTAAAGAAGACCCTTGCCTCTCGATCATACATCAGGTTACCACTTCCCCCTGATGGCATACTTATTCCTCTACCATAACTCTCAACTCCCATAGCCTGGCTCCCAAATCTAGGGGTCCCACCAGTATTACTCTGTACTACAGAAGCAACAGATCCTGCCTGCCTCTAACTCTGCACTATAGTTTCTTGTGATAAGGAACGCCCCCTCTAGGGTGGTCTCCCACCCTGTACACCCATACTGCTACCTCCTCTAGGTCCCTCAAATCTAGACCTCTTCAGCTAATCCCTCTTATCTCTCAACTCCATCAGATCTTTCTCAATCTGTAATGCTTTATCCACCAGTACAGCATAATTCCTTATGCCCATATAAGAGAATTTAGTTCGAATATCGTAGTGTAATCCGTCTAAAAATCTCTTACATTTTCTCTCATTTGTATTCACTAACTCATATAAAAACCTTAACAGGGCTATGAATTTACTATCATATTCAACCACTGATAAATTTTCCTGCCTTAGATGAATAAAATCTCTTTCTTGTTATGCCCAAAAGGTATCTAGGAAATACTTTGCAAAGAACTCATCCTTAAACTTACACCAAGTTAAAGGTTGATCTACTTGTGTGCTTACCCTCGGCGAAATATCCTCCCACCATTGAAAAGCCTCACCCTCTAGTATAAATGAAGCAAAAGCCACCTTCTGTCTATCTGACATCGGTAAGACCTCAAAATATTTCTCCACGTGTCTAATCCACTGCTCAGCTTCCATCGAATTTACAGATCCTCTAAAACACTGAGGTTTAAACTTAAGAAATCTCACAAAACAGTCACCTTGCATCTCATGTGCAAACACACCTCCCTTATGACCCTCTTGCCTCACCACTTAGGTTCTCTTCTATCCTTTCCTCTAATCTTCTCTTTAGATTATCAGCCCTTTCTTAAGCTACATTCATCCTCTCTATAGCCCGATTAAGAGCTTCTCTCAATTCATCATTCCTACCCTCATATACTCTCCCAACTCTACTAGTACCAGCTGCACCATCAATATGTTCCTTTACGGGAATCACAAACTCAACTTCCTCATCTGCTTCAGTCCTCCTAAAAATTGGGGGTCTACCACATTCCCTATGATTCAGAACTCTACCTCTAGCTCTCGCACGACCACGTGTCATCCTCAGACTTTGCATTTAAAAATATAGTTTATTTAGATCTTCCACTTTTTTAAGTTTTCATGCAGTCTACAGAATCTTAAAACCTAAAGCTTTGATACCAAAATTGTAACATCCCATCCTGGGTTGGCCACCCCCGAGATGTGTCATCACATTTTGAGAATCGCAGCACGACACATATATGCAACAATAAAATAATATTAACAGAAATTTTTATTTTAATCCTCAACCCTCAACAGGGGAGATACATAAATCTGATATCAACATACACATAATATACGATGTAAGATGCATGAATATTTACAAATATTTATTTAATTTTCTCACTAGTCTAAGGATATTAACACGTACGTGGCTTACAAAAATGAATCTGTCTGACTCTCAACCCATCGAACTATTTGTCTTGTCTGCTACCTGAAATCATTGTACAATGAGGGATGAGCTCCACAAGCTCAGTGAATTAAATTTACTAAAATTATTCCAATTTCATAATTAGCCCATTAATATTTAATCATTTATTTCTCCTATAAATGGATAATAGTATAATGTCTAACATTTAAATAATTCTCATATTATCATATTTCTATGTCTTTTTCTCTTTTTCTCACGGTAACTGTCTCTCTCTGGGAGACTCATCTATCTATAAATAATTTCACAATAATATACCACATATCAGCATTTTAATAATGCAAGCAATAATTAAAACAGATGCAATGCATGAATGATTATGATGGGAACGTCTTCCCACCTGTCGAAAGGTTATTACTATCTTAAACCGGCCTCTTCTTGGTTCTTTACAGCTTATCCCGGCTATCATGAAATTTATTTCTAGTATATACCGGCTGTCACGGTGTCTCTTTTATTTTCAGTATATACTGACTGTCACGGTTATTCCATTAGACTGGCCTCTTCCCAGTTCTTTCGGTTATCTTATTTAATGCATATGCATATGGACAATGATCTGAAATATGCATATGAACAGTAATATAAACACTACATGAATTCAGAATATTTAAATTAACTATCCGGTCTTTCTTTAACTTTTTGCTTAATAAGTTTCACCATTTTTCTTCTCCTCATATATCACCTCAATTTATTCACCAACTAGTCAAAATCTCTTTATCACCATCATTATTAAATCAACTCCTTATTCTAAAAATATTTCTTTTCAAATAATAATTTTTTACGTGTCCAATATTCATATCATAAATATCAATTTAATTTTTATCTACCACTAAGCATAAGCTAATAATTTATTTTAATATTATTACTAAATATTTGATTTTCATTTAGATTACTTAAAGTAAATTCAACTCACCACATAGCACTTAAAGCTACTCGTGGACCACTTCCTTGCCCTTCCCATTCCTCAGACTTTCCTCCGGTAGCTGTTCGACAATACCTGACATAATATTTATATTAAATTTCTAATTATTTCTTAAATTTTTCATAAATCACACACTTTTAAAATTTCTGCTTTGACTTTCGAGAAATTTCATGAATGCTAAAAATTCAAAAATATAAACATTACGGTAGTACCTTATGATTTTCTGACAGCTTTCCGTGACTCTCTATAAAATTTCTCCCGTAAACCCCTTCAAAATTTTGCTCTTTTAACCTTTCTTTTGGTCCCCAAGTGTTTAAAGAAGACATGTAATAGAAAGAAAGCAGAACGAGTTTGGTACGTGAAATTTTAGGTTTATGTCTACGTCCTATATATATAAAAGTTTGGTGTGAAAATATCTTCTACAACTTCAAAAGTTGCATGCCTCATCACCACTAATTCAACAAAATCACTCCACGTATTGGACACTTTTTTTTTTTTTTTTACTTTTCAGTTTTATCTTTTTTCTTTCTTTTCAATCTTCAACAGTCTAGGACGTTCAGGTCTTAGATTTTTTTTTAATGGCTTTATTCAAATACTACTAAACCCTTCACATAGATTTTTGTTTTTAATTCCATGTCATATTTATTAAATTACTTTTTTATCCTTATTTTACAAATATGGGTATTTCATTTCATCAGTGAAACTGATTGTTTGATTAGTTGAGATCTTTTTGCTCAATCTATCCACTAAACCAACCAAGTGCATATAAGCTTTATGAGAATTTGAAGATTCTCCACCGGAGGCTGACCACCCAAAGATATTTTGGATGATGCCTGCCATAGGGAAGTTATACAACTTCTTTTCTTGAGTTCGATATCTTCTTTCTTTTTCCCTTCTGTAAAGCTTTGCTTCAGCCTATGTGTGTCTTGGCGATCAGGGCTCTTTTTGCAAGGTGGACTTCGCCTAGAGTCAGTTTAGACGAATTTATTTAAGTACCCCCTTTCTATTAAACTTTTAATTTCATCTTTAAAGTGTCTACATTCGTTGGTGTCATGACCATGGTCTTTGTTGAAATGGCATAAGCGACTCATATCTCTCTTGTCGATAGGGGACTTGATCTTGGGAGGCCATCAGATGATGTCTTAGTTCGCAATTTCCATCAACAGGTTTGACCTCAAGCTATGAAAATGGTGTAACTCTCAAATCCCTAAGGACATCCCTCCGATTTACCCTTTTTTTGTGGGCACCATCTCGGCCTCCATTCATTTTATCATTCTTGGGTTTAGACTCTTCCGACTCTTTTCTTTTTTTTTCTTGTTAGGGCTACTTCCATTTTACTGCGGAAGGCCTGGTCTTCTTCGATGAAAAAAAATATGTCAACTTTTAATAACAATGATAGCATAGTGTGCAATTAATTTCTAGACAAGTGGTGGCTGAAGTCTGAGGCTATGAGGTCGTTGACGAAGTCATCACTTATTACTAGTATACCCTACAAACAAATGACATTTGATGTCTAGATATATTATTTTTAAAACAATCTTATTCAAATTATTATCATAATTAATGGTGAGTTTTATTTATCATGAATATTTTTTTAATTACATTTTCATGATTAAGTCCATGGAGTAATAACAATTGAAGTAGGATTATGATGAGATCATAATTTTGAGACCTAGTCTTCTTGATTGCTTTTCTCTTAAATTTTTCTAGTCGTAGGATACTAATTGGACATTAGTAATCCGATTAGACTGACACATACTATGTTTTCACAATTTGGACTGATCTTAATGTCACTTGTGTGGTAGACACTAAAACAAGTATATGGGTGTTCATTGGAGAATGAGTTCACTAAATATGACTCAACTTAAGAACAACTACATAGAGTTTTACTTGCCTGTCAATAGGTACTTCTTGTGTTACAGTTATGCATGCGATCGTTAGATCTAAGGCACTATATTTATCTCGTATAGGACTTATTATACTTTGATGCTCTTTAATATGGTTCTATTCATAGATCATTAATTAGTAGTAATTGGGTATAATGGGTTTCATATGGAGATGTGAGTGTACAATAAACGATATATCACTCCTAAGTAAAAGGAGATAATGTTCTATGTGATCATTTAAGATACAATTTGGGAAGTTCCTTGGCTAAGGCATAGCTAGAATTAGAAAGGAGTTTCTAGTTTCACCATTATGGTTATATTCTTACGATGTAGATATGTATAATAAAATCTAAGGGTTTGAAAGTAAATCCATACACTAATTAGCTTAACTGGGGCCTTGCGTGATGAAATGATTGAATTGCACGGAAACTAATAACAAAAATGTTCAATGTTTCACAACCAAATTCATATTGTCTAGGTAGTCAAGATATGCTGCTAGGTGTCACTCATAATTATAGAAGCCCTAAGAATTAATTTAATGGACAACTAATTAATTCTTACAAAAAAGAACAATCAAAAGAAGTTTTTATTCAAAATAAATTAGGAGGAGTTCTAATTAATTGAAAGATTTTCAATTGCAATTACATAAAGTTATGACCTACAACCAGATCAGTTTCAACCTAAGGGGTCACATTATTGGTTAATTCTATATAACACTAACACTATAAATAGTTTATTAATGTGTAGAATTTTACCAACACATAATCTATGCATAAGTTTCCCCTAGAGATTGAGTTCTTGTTCTTCACAAAATAGAAAGCGAATTTAGAGAGAAATCCTAATTTTGGATTTTCCTTGTGTAGATCAACCTTGGAGATCAAATTCATTTGTGATTATTGTGAATTCAAGAACACGAGGGAATTCGAATTCAAGCATGGTGGAGAATTCGGCTACAACATATCCAATAGTCAATAACACAGCGAATCAAATGTAATGATTCTAAAGCTTGAATGTTCTTGATTATAAAGGTGTTCTATACAAATTATAAGGTGATTTAGGTTTAACGGAATCAATGAAAAAAATTAAATTTCATTGATTTATATAGAACATATTAATTTATTGTTATAGTTGTATTAGATTTGATCTTATACTACTAAAGATTGCAAATTGATAATCTAAAAGTTAGATTAGAGTTTATTAAACCCTAGGTCAAGAAATTCAAGAAAGAAATTTTGAGTTGATTATTATCATGTGATGATAATAAAAATGTTATATATTATTTTAGTAACAAAATAAAATCAATAAATATTTATTATATTCAATTTGGATTGTTAAAATATGATTTTAGATTGAATTTGATCAATTTTGGTAAGCAAAAATGCGAGAAATCGCATAAAAATTTAAAGAGCATCAAGCGGTAGTTGACTACCATGGCGAGGTAATCAACTACCCCCATCAAACCTGAACAAAACATTGTGAAGAGATTTTGGGTAGTCGACTACCCTCAAGGATAGTCAACTACTATATGTAAAATCACTAAAAACAGTTTTTTCGAAAATTCATTGTTCTTACTGGTGCTTGAAATTCCGAATTTAGTTTAGCTAAAATTTGAAATATAAATTTTATTGAAGTAAATAAATTACTTTTAATTATCAAAAATTATATTTTGATTGATCAATATTTTTTTCTTAATTTTGGATTGAAATTTTAAAAAATTGGTGCTTGATTTGGAATTGTAACTCCATAATCCTTATTGCATTAGAATTATAAATTCTAGTGAATGAGAAATTTAAATCTTATTTGGAATAGGATTTGGAAAGTCTTTGTAAACCTAATTTGATTAGTATAAGCAATCTTATAATTAAAGTCATCTAGAATAAATTACGTTTAAATTATATATGCAATATGATTGTAAGTATGTTTAAGGATGGGTGATTATGGACTTAAGACTAAATAATTGAGCTATGTGATTGGACATTATTTCATGTGATTTAATGTATGGTTGTAATTTTATGGTTTGTAATATAAATTATTTATTTATGGGTATGTAATTTTTAATGGGTTTTGCATACCTCGCCTCTCTTTTATCTCTGGATGTAAAATTCTATTTCCCTCTTATTGTAGCTCCTCTTGATTTTGAATCAAGGTTTCTTATTGATTATGTACTGTAATAATTAGAATAGTTTGATAGGAAGAGATAAGAAATCTACATGTAGGCCCATTTGAAAATTGTAAGGCCCATTATGTGGGAATTGCTAATGATATTATTGAACTCTAAATTAAGGCCAATGATTCACTTAGTGGCTCAATCACCCAGAATCATATTTTATTTGATATTATATTATGAATGTTATATATATGATGCATGTTAAAATAAATGATGAGACCAAAAGACCAATTAAACTCTCTTATGAAAGAAATGGCAATTAATTCGTAATTAATAGACACTATGAAAGTCTCATCATGGCCTTCCGCCATTATAGGGATATATGGGATCCACTTTTTAAGTATGTTTTGTCGCAGACAAGTGGGACTTACATTATAGGGGATTCGTGATGTCCTATTAAATACATGAAATAACAGGCTATGAAATTAATGGGTCCAAGAAACTATTATGTGAGGACTCATTGGTTCAATCACCTATACTTGTGAAAATGGTGGCTTTAACTTAACTAGAATATATTGTCCAAGAAACTATCATGTGAGGATAATATATTTTAGAGGTCGAATGAATATTGGGAATTACATGATATATAATTGATAAGTTCTATTAACCTGTTAAAGGTTTATTATAGCTAAGAAATTATTATGTGAGGCTATTTTAAATGAGTAATTCGATCCTAATCCTCTCTAGGGGACCTTCTACCAGGATCACCCAAATTTCATACCGAGGGATTATGGAATTCGAAAAGAATAGTATGAGGTATCAATATGATGAAAAACCAAATTTATTGGTGTATAATAAAATGGAATATATGTTAATTTTCTACTATTAATGACTTGTAGATCACAATGACCAACCTCAATCCACTATCAAGAATTATTGATACCAACGGACTGACAGGGTCAATTTCTTGGACCAATTGAGAAACTTGATAATCGTTCTCAATTATGAGAAAATTGGTTATATTCTTAATCAAATGCTTATAAAAAGTGTTGTTGAGAGTGCTCTAGTAGAAGATATTGTTACTTTTGAGAAGTGGCAAAAGGATGACATTAAGGCTAGGTGCTACATGCTAGCATCGATGTATAATGAGCTTCATAAGCAACATGAGAAGATACAAAGTGCTTATGCGATGTTGCTTCACCTGTAAGAGTTGTACAAAAAACATAGTCATGCTGTAAGGTTTCAGATCTCAAAGGATATCTTTAGTGATAAGATGCCCGAAGGATCATTAGTCCATGAGCATAGAGTTAAAATAATAAACTATATTGAGTAATTAGACGGACTCGGGGTAAGTATGGATGCAGAATTATGTAATGACTTGATCTTATAGTCCCTTTTAGATTCATACTAGCAGTTTGTTATGGACTTTGACATAAACAAGACAGAAGCTACGCTTCCAAATCTTGTTAACATGTTAAAGACTGTAGAGGCAACAATCAAGAATGGTAAGGCACCCATTATTCTTATCGATAGGGCTTCTTCTTCTAATCCTAAGGGCAAGAATATGTTAATGAAGAAGAAGAAACTATTTAAAGAAAATGGAGATGTCGACAAGGCCAGTTATTCAATAGCAAAGAAGGAAAAGGATAGTGCTTCCATTGTGGGAAGAATTGATATTGGAAGAGAATCATAAGGATCACCTTGCAAGATTAAAAGGACAAACCTTTGGAAGGAATGTCCGAGTTATTACTTGTTGAAATTAACTTATTAGTTAAATAAGCTTCTACTAGGGTATTATATACCAAGTTTGGTTCTCACATTTGCAAAAGGTTGCAAGTACTGAGAAGAAACAAAAAAGCAAATTCAAAGAGAAGTCAAGTTTCACCCTGGAAATAAAGCAAGTATTGTCACATTAGCCGAAGAGACTTTTTTACTTAGCTTTACAATCTAGAATTGGATGGTAAAATATTTTGTATTAAACAACAAGGTAACAAAAGGAAAACAGATGAAATTAATCATTCCTATGTGTGGCATCTCAAACTTGGTCATATCAATGAGAGTTGGACTAGTAAGTTGGCTAAAGATGGATACTTTGATTCGTTGACTTTTGAGTCATACCCAACATGCGAATCTTGACTCATAGGAAAGATGACTAAAACTCCATTTAGTGGACATGGAGAAAGAGTTGTTGACATATTAAGATTAGTCCACACTGATATTTATGGGCCACTAAAAACCTTCACCGATGACCATTCAAGGTTTGGGTATGTGTATCTTATGAAGTATAAATCTGAATCATTTGAAATGTTCAAGGAATTTAGATATGAAGTAGAAAAACAAACTAGCAAAAGTATCAAAGTTTTTCAATTTGATCAAGGAGGTGAATACATAATGAATGACTTTTTGGATCATCTCAAGGAGAATAAGATTCTCTCATAGTGAACTCCTGATTACGCTCAAACTAATACGCAGTTATTGTGTATAGTTGAGGTGTCGATCCTACGAGGAAAAGCGAACTACAAATGAAAAGTGTAAACCTTAACACGAATGATAAAGATCAAGTGAGAAAATCTGAGTTTTAATAATGAAGTGATGTGAGAAACTTGTGTAAATAGATCGAAGAATATAATAGAGAAACAACAAGGGTTCGAGAATCCTCCTTAGGTTCATTGCCTTATTCCAATCTTGATTCAATTGTTTTTATCTCGATTACTAGTTTCATAACCCCCAACTAGCTTATTGCTAGTCCCTAGCAATTCAAGGGAAAACAAGACAATATGAAATGAATTCTATGGTAGGAATCAAAGAAAAGTAAAGCAATTTTAGCGTTAAACCAAGAGTAATTCAACTTTTTGTCTCAAAAATCGCACATAACACACAGTACATAGAATCATTAAATATCACCCAAGTCCAAAAGTAATCCAAACATCAATCTTAAAATTGTTATCGACTCTTAACATCCATCTTACCACAATCCATTAATCCGAACACCCGGATGATTTTATGCACAACATTCATGAATACAAGTCTTGGCCTCTAAAAATATATTAATTTGCATGACATCAATCACAAAAACAAGCTCCATAGGCTCACTTTTCAAATCACTCTCCACTATTGTAGAAAAATCACACTACCTTGGATCAATAGGTCTTTAATAAGCTTGAATCGTTAGGCTAAGGTAAAGGTTAAGAAAGAACGGGAAGGATTCAACAAGTAAAAGAACTCAATCTCTCAGTTTTAAACACAACCACTTTAAGCACTGGATAACTTGTGACATAAGACCACTTTAATCTCTTAGTATATAGCATTTTTCTCAATAAATTGCCACTTTTTTTTTTTTCTTTACCATAATTCACTTCTTTTTTTTTATTTTGGCATAAGACCATTCACCTCATTTTTCATTTTTTTCTTTTCTTTTCTTTTCCACAACCCCAACTTATCTCCTTTAATGTACTTAGGTTATGGTAGTATTTTTTTTCATATTTCCATCCTTACTCTTCTCAAGTGCTTCTCAACAAATGTGTATAACTAAGTTCTCTTAAAAGAAAGGTAAGGATAAAATATTTTTAGGCTCATAAAGGTAAGTAAATGGGTTATCGAAAGAAACAAGGCTCAAATTCTTTTTCAAGAAAAGGCTCAAACAGGTGACTTGCGATAAATATAGCACGGGTAAGTTTGAAAGGCTCAAAAGATCCAAAAATGGCCTATATCATATCCTAAGTAATGTGCATTCTAGAAATTCTCCTCAAGTGATTATCAAATAAGTTCTAGAGCTTGTCGAGACCGCAAAAGTATTCACAAAACAATCACACATAAAACTTCTCTAAATGTTTTAGACTAATCATGCAATCTTACCGCAAACTAGAGTCTCAAACCAGATGAAGATTGATACTTAAATTATTCTTAAACCGAAACAAGATTTAACTTCTTCTAAATGCTATATAGTATCTCAATTAAGTTCATATCATTGACATGTGAATTAACTCCAAGGTTAATATCAAGCATGCTAAAAACAAACAAAAAGGGAAAATGACACCAAGCAATTCAATGAAAAAAAAAATACGTTGCCTCCAACCCCAACTTAAAAATTGCATTGACCTCAATGTGAAAGAAAAAGTAAATGAAACTCCCTTTGTAACCAAAAGTGCATAGAACCTGAAAATTGTGCACCACCATGTGAACTGCATATCTTTCTTCATGTTGAAATTTCGATTTGATGCCCAAAGTTGGAGAGAAGAAAGAGTACCCACCAACTTGGAATCTTCTTGAAGAACCCAAAATCCTCTTAGAACCAAGCTTTGTGGAGAAATTTCCAGCAAAATCTGCAATATTAGTGCCAAATCCTCTAAGAAATGATGTTAGAATCAAGAAATTTTGAGTAAAATTGAGTGGGTAAGTGAGGGTTTTGAGAGAGGATGAGAGAGAGAGAAGTGTGTTATGTTTCTCAAAGTTGAAGTGCGGAGGAAAGTGCAAAAACAGGGCTTTAAAAGTGTGCAGATCGTGGGTGTGCAGAACAGGTGGCAGCTAGCGCAGTGCGACGCGGCTCGAGCTGGGGCGCGATGCACTCTGCTCATGCTGCACGCTGTGTGGTGCAGCGCGGCTCAGCTGGGGCGCAGCGCACTCTGCTCATACCTGTTTCTAAAAAAAATCGTTTGTTTAACATAAAAAATAAATAAATAAAATTAGCCAAATAAAGTTAATAAAAATAACCTTTAAGTTAAGAAAAAAACTAAAAATTAAAATTGTAATAATTTAATTAAAAACAAAACAAACAAAACAAAAGAAAAAATAAATAAAAACATACCTTTGTGGTGTTGTCAAGGTGAATAGACTAGATTCATGAGTGGAATGTCTTCCACTTCCGGATCTTGCCTATCAATTAAGATTTTAAGGCGTTGACCATTTACTTTAAAGATCCGACCATCTCTAGTATCCTCTATTTCTACCGCTCTATTTGGAAAAACATTCTTCACTACAAAAGGACCGGTCCACCTCGATCGAAGTTTTCCTGGATGCTTATGGAATCTAGAATCCTATAAGAACACCCGATCATTAGGCTTAAATGTTTTCCTCAAAATATTGTTGTCATGAAACACTTTCATTTTAGCGTTATAGATTCTAGAATTCTCATAAGCATCATTTCTCAACTCCTCTAGCTTGGTCAACTGAAATTTCCTAAGCTTACCCGCTTCTCCCATGTCAAAGTTGAAATGCTTGATGGCCCAATAAGCTCGATGCTCAAGCTCTACAGGTAAGTGGCAAGGCTTTCCAAAAATAAGCCTATAAGGTGACATACGTAAGGGAGTTTTGAAAGCTGTACAGTAGGCCCAGAGGGCATCAACTAGTCTCAAAGACCAATCCTTGCGATCCAGGTTGATTATTTTTTCTAAAATTTGTTTAATTTTCCTGTTTGCAAGTTCTACTGGTCAACTTGTCTAAGGGTGCTAAGCTGTAGAGATCTTATGTAACACCCCATATTTTCTTATCAAAGCTTCAAAAGAACGGTTGCAAAAATGCGTACCTTGATCACTAATTATAGCACGTGGTGTACCAAATCGAGATAACACATTTTTTTTTAGAAACTTAATTACCGTTCTATTATCATTGCTTTGGCAAGCTGCTGCCTCTACCCATTTTGACACATAATCTATTGCCACAATGATATATTGATATCTGAAGGAAGGAGGAAATGGTCCCATAAAATCAATGCCCCAACAATCAAACAAAGATTTCAATCACCAAAATTGGGTTTAAGGGCATCATATTACAATGAGACACAACTCCTAGCTTCTGACACTTTTCATATGAGTGACAATAGATGTTTGCATCCTTAAACAAGGTGGGCCAATAAAATCCACACTGCAGAATTTTTGCAGCAATTTTTTTCATTGAAAAGTGGCCCCCATAAGCTTGGGAGTGACAAAATTTCAAGACACTTGCAATTTCTTCATTAGGGATGCAACACCTTAAAATTTGGTCAGGGCAGTATTTGAAAAGACAGGGGTCATCCCAATAAAAATTATGTACCTCATTCAAGAACTTCTGCTTGTCTTGCACGCTCCAATCCCTTGGTATCTCACCAGTAGCCAAATAATTCATGATATGAGCAAACCATGGTAGAGAAGTAATAGAGAGTAAATCCTCATCAGGAAAATCGTCATTGATTGGCATGTCATCAGAGGTGTCCTCAAATGTGAGCCTCGAGAGATGGTCAACCACTACATTCTCTACTCCTTTCTTGTATTTGATGGTGATGTCAAATTCTTGTAAGAGTAGGATCCACCGTATTAGTCGTGCCTTAGCATCCTTCTTTGTAAGAAGGTACTTGAGGGCTGCATGATCTGTGAAAATAAGAATAGGAGAACCAATTAAATAAGCACAAAATTTGTCCAAAGCAAATATTATAGCTAGCAATTCTTTTTCAGTTGTGGAGTAATTCATCTTAGCACTATTTAGGGTTTTACTAGCATAGTAAATGACAAAAGGTTTCCCCTCTCTTCGCTGTCCAAGAACAGCACCTACAGAAAAATCACTAGCATCACACATGATTTCGAAAGGTAAAGTCCAATCAGGTGACTACATTATTGGGGCTGAAGTAAGCTTGCCAATCAGCATTTTAAAGGCCTCTTGACAAGCTTGAGTCCATTCAAATGGGGCATCTTTAACTAGGAGGGCACATAGTGGTCTAGATATGTTGAAAATTTTTTGTATAAACCTCCTATAAAAACTAGTATGACCAAGGAAGGATCTCACATCCTTTACTGTCTTAGTTGTAGGAAACTTAGAGATTAATTCAATCTTAGATTGATTAACATCCCCTTAAAAGAAACAATTTGCCCGAAGATAATACCTGAAGGTACCATGAAATGGCATTTTTCCCAATTTAAGACTAATTCCTTCTCCTTACAACGAATTAATACTCTCTCTAAATTCAATAAGCATGCATCAACTGAAGATCCAAAAACATTCAAGTCATCCATAAAAATTTCTATGCAATTTTCAACCATATCACTAAAAATGCTCATCATGCAATGTTGAAAAGTAGTAGGTGCATTACACAATCCAAATGGTATTCTACGAAAAGCATAAGTACCAAAAGGATAAGTGAAAGTGGTTTTATTTGGTCTTATAATGTAATTTCAATTTGATAATAACCAGAATAACCATCCAAGAAATAATAAAAAGGATGACCAGCTACACACTCAAGAATTTGATCGATAATGGGGAGTGGGAAATGGTCTTTTCGGGTGGCAGCATTTAATTTTCTGTAATCAATGCACATTTGCCACCCAGTCACAAGTTTTGTAGGGACTAACTCTCCTAGGTAATTTTTCACCACAGTGACACTGGACTTTTTAGGAACGACTTGTGTAGGACTTACTCATTTACTATCAGCTATGGGATATATAATTCCCGCATCTAATAGTTTCAATACTTCATTTTCACCACTTCTTTCATAATGGGGTTAAGCCTACATTGGGGGTCTCTACGAGGGCTAGTTCCTTCATCCAAATTTATCTTATGAGAGCAGATCAGAGGGCTAATACCTTTTAAATCAGTCATGCTCTTACCTAAGGTTGATTTATGTTCATTTAGGGCCCGAATTAATTTCTCACCTTTAGATTCAAATAATTCAGGTGAGATAATAACGGGAAAAGTATCACCTGGACCGAGGAAAACATGCTTCAAACCCTTAGGTAACGGCTTCAATTCAACTTTGGGTGCTTCCACCCTTGAAGGGATTTGTTTCTCGCTTCTTTCAGGCAACTCCTCAAACTTCGGTTGCCATGATTGAGTGCCATAATCCTGAGATTCATCAAAAATAGCATAAATATCAATTATATTAGATTTATCATTAATAGCATCACACTCAGAATTAATAAGAAAATACTCAAGAGGATCAAAATCATGAGCTATGGAAACTCCCCTATCGATGAGTGACTCTATCATGTATAACTAGTGGTTCTCGTTCTCATCTTCTAGTTGTTTTACAACATTGAAAATGTTCACCTCTAGGGTCCTGTTTCCAAAGGACAGCTTCATGAGTCTATTCCTACAATTAATAAGAGCATTTGCAATAGCAAGGAAAGGTCTACCCAAAATCAAAGGAATTTTAGATTTAGTGTCAACAGCAGAAGTAGTATCAAGGATTAGGAAATCAACAGGATAATAAAATTTATCAATTTAGATTAGAACATCCTCTACTACACCCCGGGGTACTTTGACTGAACGGTCAGCCAATTGCACTACAACAGCGGTTGGTTTGATTTCTCTCAAACCCAACTGTAAATAAATAGAAAATGGCATCAGGTTTACACTAGCTCCTAAATCGAGCAATGCTTGTCCAACTTCATGATTTCCAATGCTTCATGCAATGGTTGGACAGCCAGGATCCTTGTATTTGGGGGGAATCCTTTGCTCAATTAAAGCACTAACTTTCTCTATTAGGAATGTTGTTTTCTTTACAATGTGCTTCCTCTTAATTGTACACAAATGCTTGAGAAATTTTACGTAAGTAGGAACTTGTTTAATCACATGCAAAAGAGGAAGATTAAGTTTTACTTGCCTTAAGTTCTCTAGGATTTCATTGTTTAGGTCCAGATTTTTCTTGTTTGATTTTAAGGCTTGAGGGAATGGTGCCTTAACAGGGCTCTTGGTAACCTCAGGGTCCTTGGGTAGCTCGGCATCACTACTACCTTGACCCTTTTCCACATCCTCTGATTTTTTTGTTGTTGGGATGTGTAGTGACTTGCCACTTCTTGTCACAATGGCATTCATATCTTTCAAATTTGCTTGTGCCATGTGTTGACCATGGGGTGTGGACTGAGCTTAAGAGGGGAACTTACCTCGTTTATTCACTCAAGGAGCCCATCAATTTGGACACTTGGCTCTTTATTTTCTTGTTCTCTTCAACAACCTACGTAATTAATGCTTCACATCTCAAGTTTATCTTACCTTGTGCCTTAATAAAAGCATGCAAAGTGTCTTCTAAAGAACTCCTAGAAGATGAGGGTGCATGATATGGTGCAGGATATGATCTAGGGGGTTGTGCAAGCTGCTAGTTTTCAGACTTCCAGCTGAAATTGGGGTAATTGTGCCACCCCGGATTATAGGTAATAGAGAAGGGTGCCAGAGGTTTCTTGTACATACCTAAGGCATTACATTGTTTATCTTACATCCCTCTCATATCAGCAAATATGGGACACTCTTGGGCGGGATAACCTACCCCACCACACACAAACATGGTTCCAAATATTCGGCATGATTAGCCACGTGTGTTGGCTTTGAGCCTTTAGTCTTTAATGCATCTAACTCCCTAGTGAGCATCTCAACCTTAGCCTTTAGGTTGTCCTCTTCCCTAAGATGGTAAATTCCACCACCAGTGGGGTTTCCTGCAGGTTGTGACCTATTTGTACTTTTAGTAGCACTAGGTCCAGTCTAAGTGTGAGCTTTTTCAGCAAGCTCATTAAGGTATTCTATGCCCTCATCATGATTTTTTTGTAAAAACTCACCATTACACATCATCTCTACAAATTGGTGCTCTCTATATGTAAGTCCCTCATAAAAATAGCTCACTTAGTGCCAATTCTCATACCAATGGTGAGGACACATACTCAATAACTTCATAAATTTCTCCTAAGACTGATACAAAGTCTCATTGTCCTTTTGTGAAAAGGTAGAGATTTGCCTTTTTAAAGCATTGGTCTTATGTTGAGGGAAGTATTTATTAAAGAAGACCTAACTCATCTTATTCCATGACCCAATAGATTGTGGTCTCAGCGAGAATAGCTAACTCTTAGCTTTATCCTTCAAAGCAAAAGGAAAAAACTTGAGTCTCACGATGTCATCAGTTGCATCTTGACTATGAAAAGTCACAACTACTTCCTCAAACTCCCTAATGTGTACATATGGGTTTTCATTTTCCAAGCCATAAAATGTAAGGAGTAATTGTATCATCCCTGTTTTAA
Organism: Bretschneidera sinensis; assembly: GCA_023935145.1. Classification (NCBI taxonomy): domain Eukaryota; kingdom Viridiplantae; phylum Streptophyta; class Magnoliopsida; order Brassicales; family Akaniaceae; genus Bretschneidera; species Bretschneidera sinensis. The sequence continues at coordinate 60,433,332 of CM043699.1, read as the reverse complement.
AATCTTGATGGCGAGTATTGGCTGGAAACATGATGCATGATGGTGTGGCTGTTTGGCTAGGATGTAAGTAATCCTTAAGTATCATAGCAACATTTTCATTGGGGTCATCAGCCATGTTAAAATCCTCTAAATTCTCATTTAGGGGTGCACTATGGTTTGATCTAGGTGAGTTTTCACTAACGGACATGGAAGGAGAGGGTAACTCTATTTCAGGTCCTCTAATGAATCTACCTCGTGAATCTCTCGGTCTAAGCATACACCAAATGAGTTAAAGGAGAAATAAATAAATAAAACAGAATGAAAAAAATCAAAAAATCAAAACTTAGAGAAAGGAACAATATTACTGTCTTGTCTCAAAGTTGACAATCTTCCTTGTTCATAAGCGCGTTTCCCCAGCAACGGCGCCAAAATTTGATTACGCTCAAACTAATACGTGGTTATTGTGTATAGTTAAGGTGTCAATCCCATGAGGAAAAGTGAACTACAAAGGAAAAGTGTAAACCTTAACACGAATGATAAAGATCAAGTGAGAAAATCTGAGTTTTGGTAATGAAGTGATGTGAGAAAATTATGTAAATAGATCGAAGAATATAATAGAGAAACAACAAGGGTTTAGGAATCCTCCCTAGGTTCATTGCCTTATTCCAATCTTGATTCAATCGTTTTTATCTCGATTACTAGTTTCACATCCCAAACAAGCAATCGGTAAATATTTAATCAAAGCACATGTAAACCCTAATGTAATTGATATGAGTTACTCTTTACTTTCGATATAAGCACACATGACCTATCCTATAGATTTATCAAGAAATGACAATATATCTTAATGACAATATCGTAGTAATGGACAAACCTAAAAGATAAATCTACCAGACTCAATCATATCCAATAATCTTGACATAAGAAGAGCATGACTAGACTTATGTCGAGGAGGAGGATACAATCACCGGATTAAGAGAAAATATTCTAATTAAATCAAAGAGTAAATCATAACAATGTTTTAACAATAAACCCAAACTACAACTGAATCAATAATGGAAAATAAAAACAACTACACCTAGGGATTCATCCCTTTGCCTTGCTTGGAGATTAGTTGGCCATGAGGCTCATTCTTGAACACTTTGATGAAGGATAATATGGCAGCCTTCTTGAGTTTTCCAGCCTTGATGATTGTATCTTATCAAACACTAAGTGATCTATTTATAATACAAAAGGTCCAAGGATGTTTTCGGGTTTAAACTATCATTAAGCCCTAATTAAGTCGTGACTCAAAAACAAAGCATCGAGCTCGCGGCATGGCTCACATTAATCTAGGCCACGGCTCAGCCTTTTGTGTTTTTCTTCATGATTCTGTAGGTCGCAGCCCAGATTGGTCCAGGCCGCGGCGCACACTGGTGTTTTTCTTCCGGATTTTGCAAGGTTCTGGGCATGGTTCTGAAGGCCGAGGCTTTGACTTTTCAGGCCGCAGTGCACACACTAAAGACTTGGTTTTTCTTCATTTTGTCCTTCTGCAACCATGCCTTCACTCTGATGTGCATCGAAGTATCGTGCTTTAAGCTATGATGGCTTTCCACCTCTTTTGGACTCAAAGTACCTGAAAATGCACCGAAATAGATCAATGATCCAAGAATATCACTTTAGAGTTGTTAAGGTAGAAAAAGTGTAATTCAAACCTAGATCAACCCTAAAATGCTAATAAATAAGTACTGTTAAGATGCATTTTATGCCTCTCATCAACTCCTTTTAGAACTTCTCAACTAAATGGTGTGTCAGAAAGGACAAATTGTACTTTATTAGATATGATGCGATCTATGATCAGTTACATTGATCTTCTAATTTAATTATGAGGCTATGCCTTGGAAACCACTACATATCTATTAAATAGAGTTCCTTCTAAGTTTGTACCTAAGTGACCATATAATATGTGAAATGATAAGAAACCTAGTATTAAGATCTAGGGTTGTCCTACATATGTTAAGAGATTAGTTGTAGGCAAATTAGAAGTAAGGTCTGATAAGTGTAGATTTGTGGTATATCCTAAAGAGAGTTTGAGAGATTACTTTTATCTCCCTAATGAGCAATACATGTTTATCTCAAAATTTACAACCTTTTCAGAGAAAGATTTTATACTAGAAAGGAGTAGTGGGAGTAAAATAAAACTTGAAAAAGTGTCTCAAGAACCACAAGTCAACAATGATCAACCTAAAGAGCCTATTGTAATAGAGTCTTCTATCACACAACTTCTTTATAGATCGCGTAGGATACCTAGAGCACCAAAGAGATATAGGTATCTCATCGAGGGTGACGTAGAGGTACACCTTATCGGGAATAAGAATCCTACAAACAACAATGAAGCAATGTCAGATATCGATTCGGGAAGATGGCTTGAAGACATGAAATCTGAAATTGAATCCATATATTCTAACCAAGTAAGAACTTTGGTTGGCCCTCTTGAAGTTATTGTACCTATTTGTTGCAAATAGGTCTATAAAAGAAAGATGGATTTCAATGGAAAGGTAGAAACTTTTAAGGCAAGGCTAGTAGCGATAGTATACAAGCAAAAATAAGGAGTTGACTTTGATGAAACCTTTTTTCTTATAGCTATACTTAAGTCCATCAGGATCTTGCTTGCATTAGTTGCACACTATGATTGTGAGATATGGCAAATGGATGTTAAAATCGCCTTCCTCAATGAAAACATAGAGGAAAATGAATATATGGAGTAACCAGAAGGTTTTTAATCTAGTGGTAGTGACCACAAAGTGTGCAAGTTATAAAGATATATTTATGGATTAAAGCAAGCTTCTCAAAGCTAGAAAATTTAATTTGATGAGGCAATCAAAACTTTTGGTTTTCTACAAAATATGGAAGAATCATGTGTGTATATAAGAAGACTAATGGGAGCACAATTATATTTTTGATATTGTACATTGATGACATACTACTCATTGGAAATGACGTACGTATGTTACAATCAGTCGAAGTCTGGCTTTCTCTGTAGAACCTGGTTCTTTAATTTTTCTTTTTATAATTTAAATCTCGATATTTTACCTTTACGCATTGTTGGAGAACTAGTCCAGTTTTGAGCTTAATTTATTTTATCTTGGGAATGGTAAAGACTAGGAAGCAAGTAATTAATTTATGGTTTAGTAAATAAAAGGTGTCTTGGGGTAATTAATTAAATAAATAAAAAGAGGTGTGGCAAAAATGAGAAAATAGAAATGAGGAGGGGTAAGTGAGAAATAAAGCTAGAGTTAGAGTATAAAATGGGGAGGAAGAACTCATACTTTTGTGGAACGATCTAGAGGAACCGAAAAAGAGAAGAGAGAAAGGGATAAAGGAAGTAGCTTAGTACTAGTTGTGGAGCACATAGCGAGGTGAGTATACCTTACTTTTTAGTAAGCTTATTAGACTGGAAGAAATAGAAACACAAAAATACAAAAATTTGATTGAGGATAAAAATCATAAATAGTAGATTTTAAGTGATGTGAGTGTAGAAGATTAAGAGTAAGGAAGATAATAAAGAATAATGTGTTGAAAGCTATATAAAAAAAATGTACGAAGATAGGAATATATATATATATACATATATATATAGTATAAGTTAAGAAATGATTTAATGTGGTTGTGCTTGAAAATCTTGATGCATGTGGTTATTGTAAAAGAACATTGTAGTGGGGCGGGTTTTATTTTACTTGTGTCAAATGTTAAGTTTCTTGTATTGTAATTATCAATTTGTAATTGTATGAACTTTTGATGCTTTGAGTGAATGTGTGTATGCTTGGTAAATTATATGCGGTTGCATGCAAGTCGGGGTGCTCGGGATTGAAAGGTAATGATACCTCATCGAGTAGGGCTCACATGGAGATGAGTCATTACAATTTTGGTATCAAAGCTTTAGGTGTAAGGTTCTGTAGACATTAATGGAATGATGCACGGTGCATAGGGTGGTTATGGGGAGTCGGTTAATAGAGTTAGAGAGGATGTCATTTAAGAGTTGAAACTAGAAATGGTATAGGTGGGAGTAAGGTGTCTTAAGATTTAGGTTGAGTTGACTTGTGTTTGATGTTGTGTGAATTTGATGTGTTTTAGAATGATTTGTGACATTTATGAAATTTCCTTGATATTGTGTTTAATAAAATTGCATATAAGATTACTTGAGGTAGTAAAATGACTTTGATAGATGTACGGTTTTTACATGCGTGAAAGTATTAGTATGAGGTTGTTGGGTTGATGACAATGTCAAGAGGTGAAGAGTAGGAAAATATTTCTTCCTTAATTAGTTTATTTAATTGAATTTTTTTTATATATTTGAATTATTAAAGCCTTAGTAAGTTGTCTGTTGATTGCTAAATAAGGACTTTGAAAACCTTGCTATGAAGGATTCTAATTGCATAATATTTAACTTAGAAATGTTGCATATTTTAATTATTTATTTATTTATTTTGATGTTCCTTTGATGATGGTGTAACTGTGGTTTAATTTTAATCGAAAGACTAGTTAGTACCCAAAAAAATTATAACCTTGAGATAGATAAAGTCCTGCATTGTGGGTTTAATTATGTGCATATCTGAGTAAAGAACATATGAAGAAAGTAGTTGTGTGAACAATGAGTTGGAATACCTTAAATGCTTGGAGTTGCGTTGTTAATTAGAGAAATTAGGAAGTACAATGGTTGAAAAACAGAGTCGATTCTTAAGAACTATAAGTGTATCGTTAGTGTATGGAACCTAAAGAGGGTAATCAAAGTATTGGTAAGAGTATAGGTGGAGTAATGAGTATCAAGAAGTGAGTGTAAGTGGTTAATAAGTAGATGAAGTAAGGAACAAGGTATAGTAGCGAGCGAGTAAAGTAAAGATGGGAAGATTAATTTAGTAAATGATTGATGGTGTTAGACAATTTACAAGTTAGGTTTTGTGGTAACTGGGATTTTAATAATGATAGAAAAGGTAGCATGTTAGAAGGTAGAAATTATTATATGAGGAGTCATAAAGGAGAAAGGTGTAAAAAATTTTAAAATTTATCGTAAGTGTATAGTGAAGTTTGATGCAAGAAATAATGAATTTGTTTAGGGAATAAGAATTGATTTAATTAAATAGTTGATGATTGGTTAAGTGAGCTTAAGAATCTTGCTTTACTTTGAGATATAAATTGAAAAGTGTTGGTATTTGTCTAAGGTTTAAACATGGTTGAGGTTGGAATGAGTTTAGCATCAAGGTTCAACACACTAGGTATATGCCTCAGCACACAAGCAACCAAAAGGGCTCTGCACCAGTGTGTGTCGTGGCCCTGCCTTGTCCAAGCCGTGGCTCCCAGCAAGGAGAAGGGCTAGAGGAAGAGCCAGGCCGTGGCGCCCCCTCCTCTAGGCCACGGCGCCCAAAAAGTGGTGAATTGGTGCTTTGTCTTGAGCCGCGGCGCCCCTTGTTTCAGGCCGCACCTTCAGGCACACATGCTTTAGCCTTTAGGTGGGTTCGTGAGACATGTTCAAAATGTATAGGATCACTAAAGAATGATCAAGGACCATGGTTGATTGGTCATCAAGATCTAAGGGTGGATATTGACCCTCAAGATTGGACAAGAAGTTGGTGCACTATATAAAGGGTCACCTAGCTTCATTCTCAAAACAATGTGACATAACTTGTGATCAAAAGTGAGAGAATTGTAAAGAATGCAAAGACACAGAATAAGAGAGACTCATTTGTAAGGCTGGTTGTTTAGAAGAGTGAGTAGAATAGAAAGGGGATTGAAGGGCTTGTAAAGGGAATTTTCTTGGGAAAATTCCAGTGTTAGTTCTTATCACTTTCTGTTTCTTCTTCTTCTTTGTTTCTTCAAGAACTTAAGCTTCTTGGAGAGGGGTTGCTGTGATTGTAAAAGAACCGTTGATTTAGTGCAGAGAGTTCAGAGGAACTCACGGGGACGTAGGCTATTGCCGAACCTCGATAAAAAATCACTTGTCTTCTTTCTTCCTTTGATTTCTATTTCTGTTTTCGATTCCTAATATTTACAAGTCATTCTAGACTTGGGTGTTTAGAAGATCACCACCTGGGCATCTTGTCAAGGTGATTTCCAACAGTGGTATTAGAGCTTTGGTGAGAGGGTATCGGAGCAAGAACAAGAAGGTGACGGAGTCAAGACTCCAAGAATCAAATATCAACTTCTTGGGTGATTCAAGAACGGTGTAAAGATCAAGATCAGATCGTGTTCTCGAGAGTGATTCAAGAACGGTGTTAAGATCCATCTTCAGTCGTGTTCTTGAGGTTGAAGAAAGCATTTATGGGTATTATATAAATCTGGAATTTTCTCCGCAAAGATGGCTTCAAATTTTTGTGTTGAGAAGTTTGATGGAAAAGGGAGACTTTACCCTTTGGAAGCGGAAGATCAAGGCTGTTCTTATGCAACAGAAGGTGGACTTGGCTATTGGAGAAGATGATGCTTTTCCAACAAGTATCACGGAGGACCAGCGGATTGAGATGAAGAAGATGGCTTACAGCACCATTTTCTTGCACATGTCGGATAGTGTCACAAGGGAGTGTGGAGACTCGGAAGATCCTACTGTCATATAGAAGAAACTAGATGAGTTGTTTCTTACCAAAACTCTCCCTAACAAGATTTATCTTCTTAAAAAAATCTTTGCTTTTAAAATGGATCCTAGTAAAGAGTTGCAAGATAATCTTGATGTCTTTAATAAACTAGTTCAAGATTTGGCTAGTTATAGTATTAAATTCCTGGATGAACAATTGGTTGTTATGTTATTAAATTCTCTTCCTGATTGTTTTGATAGTTTAATTAATACAATTGAATATGGAAGAGATACACTAACCAAAGAAATTGTGGTCAATGCTATAAAGGCTCATGATTTCAAAGCCAAGAGTAGGGAGCTATCAAGTGGGGAAGGGTTGTTCGTAAGAGGAAAGCCAGCAACTCGAAATGGCAGTAGCAACTATGGCAACTACCGGAAGAAATCAAGAGGTAGAGGGTAGAGCCATCAGAGAGCACATTCCAAACCACGATTTAGAGGAAAAGGGTGCTTCTACTGCAATAAGGAGGGTCACTTCAAGAAAGATTGCAAGAAGAGGTTGTGGGATGAGAGAGGGAGAAGCCATACCAACAATGGAGAGACTTCAGTTGCCAAACGAGAACAGCAAGACAATGTTCTTGTTGTGTGCTCAAATGTGAGCAAGAGGCAAGGCAGAGAGAAATGGATTCTGGATTCTGGGTGCACTTATCACATGTGCCCTCACAAGGAATGGTTCAAGAATTTCAAGGAAATCAATGATGGAAGAGTTTTCTTGGGGAACGATAATTTTTGCCAAGTGAGGGGGATAGGAGACATCCAGTTGAGGATGTTTGATGGAGTCACAAGGCTGCTGCGAAATGTGAGGTATCTTCCAAATTTGAAGAGGAATTTGATCTCATTACGGCAGCTGGATTCCATGGGCTATATATGCAAAGTAAAGGGAGGAAAGATCAAGGTGGCCAAGGGATCTTTGGTAGTGATCAAAGCAGCAATAAAGGATGGACTCTATGAGATGATAGGAGAGATAGAAATCAATGATCAAGCAGCAAGCTTGAAGGTTGAGATGGATAGGGCAACCTTTTGGTACACTCACTTGGGACATATGAGCGAAAATGGTCTGCAAGTTCTTAGTAAGGATGGCCTATTTGGTGGAGACAAAGTAGAGAAACTTGATTTTTACGATTGTTGCATTCTTGGGAAGCAACACCAGGTCAGCTTCAACACTGGAGTGCACAAGTCTAAGGGAATTCTTGACTACATTCATTCGGACCTTTGGGGACCAGCAAGAACACCAACACAGAGAGGTAACTTTTACTTTATGTCTTTAATTGATGATTATTCAAGAAAGGTTTGAGTTTATTTGCTTAAAAATAAATCAGATGCTTTGAATAAATTTGTTGTGAGGAAAAAGTTGCTGGAGACTTAAAAGGGTAGGGTAGTTAAGGCTTTACGAACCGATAATGGCTTAGAATTTTGTAATAAGGATTTTGATAAATTCTATGAATTAAATGGCATTCTAAGGCATAGAAGGGTTGTAAAAACACCTCAGCAAAATGAGTTGCTAAGAGGATGAATAGGACCCTTATGGAAAAAGTTAGGTGCATGTTAATAGGATTCGATTTACCAAAATATTTTTGGGGGGAAGCTGTGTCTACTGCTGCATACTTGGTAAATAGATCACCCTCTAGAGCTTTAGAGCTCAAGACTCCCATGGAGATGTGGAGTGGAAAACCCCCTGAGTTGAGCAACCTTAGGACTTTTGGGTGTGATGCATATGCACATCAAAAGGATGATAAACTTAGCCGAAGGTCTAGAAAATGTGTGTTTCTAGGGTATGGTGATGGGGTTAATGGATATAGATTGTGGTCCTTAGAACCTAAAAGAATGAAACTCATTGTAAATAGGGATGTTATTTTTAATGAATTGTTATTTCCCTATTTGGAGAAAACTAACCCTGCAGAGGCTAGTGAGCAAACCAGTTCGAAATATGTGGAGCATCACATCAAGGAGAATTCAATTCAGGTAGAGCAAGGAAGGCAAGAGGGTTCGAACCAGGTAGAGCCCATTAATGAAGGCCAAGCTCAAGAAACTTAAAAGGAGGCTGAACTAGAAGAGGTTGATGCAGTAAGTCAGAATGACTACCAGCTCACAAGGGACTGGGGAAGGAGGGTGGTTAGACCACCTTTGAGATATGGGTTTGTGGATGCCAATGTAGCAGCTCTTTGGACAGAAGGAGGAACGGTTGAACCAAAAACTTACATGGATGCCATAGAGTGTAAGGATTCGTCAAAGTGACAGCTAGCTATGGAGGAAGAAATTGATTCTTTGAGGAAGAACAACTCTTGAGTATTGGTGCCCAAACAAAAAAAATAGATAGTAGTGGATTGTAGATGGATCTACAAGATCAAAGAAGGGACACTCTAGGGGATGAAGTCCGGTATAAAGCTAGGCTAGTGGCGAAGGGGTTCACTCAAAAAGAAGGCATTGATTTCACCAAAATCTTCTCACCGGTTGTGAAGTACAAGACGATACGGATAGTATTGACAATGGTGGTCCAATTTGATTGGGAAATCGAGCAAATGGATGTGAAGACAGCGTTCTTACATAGAGGGTTTGATGAGACCATCCACATGAGGCTACCCGAAGGCTATGAGGAAGGAAGACAATGAGAGTTGGTGTGTAAATTAAAGAAATCTCTCTATGGCCTGAAGCAATCACCTCGGCAATGGAATAAGAGGTTTGATTCCTTTGTAATTAGCTTGGGTTTCATGAGGAGCTACTATGATTAGTGCTTGTACTACAAGAGGCAGAAGGTTGAGGAAGTGGTGATCATCCTCTTCTATGTTGATGATATGTTGCTGGTTAGGAGCAGCATGGAAAGGATAAGAAAATTGAAGCCTCAACTCAGTGAGGAGTTTGAGATGAAGGATCTTGGCCATTCACAAAAGATCCTTGGGATGTGTATCATCTCGGAAAGGGAGAGAAACAGATTGAAGATCTCTCAAACTTCCTACATAGAGAAGATGATATCTAAGTTCTTTATGGAAGATAGCAAACCAGTAAAGGTTCCCTTTGCTGGTCATTTCAAGTTCTCCAACGATCAATGTCCGAGATCAAAGGTGGAGAAGAAGGAAATGGAAAAGGTCCCTTACTCTAGCGCTGTTGGTTCTGTTATGTTTACCATGGTAAGTACTAGACCTGATATTGCTCATGCAATAAGTGTTCTCAGCAAGTTTATAGGTAATCCCGAAAAGGAGCATTGGCTTGGGATGAAGTGGTTGTTGAGGTACTTGAAGGGAAGTCCAGATGTGGGCTTGATTTATGAGAAGAGAGGTAAGTCCATCTGTCTTGAAGGTTATGCAGATTCAGACTATGGAGCAGACAAAAGAAGATCGATTACCTCTTACTTCTTCAACTTAAACAGATATTTTGTAAGTTAGAAGGCTCAGTTGCAGCCTGTGGTAGCACTCTCAATAACCGAGGCTGAGTACATAGCGGCTACGGAGGCCATTAAGGAGGCTATGTGGTGCAAATGGTTGTTGGAAGAGTTGAAGGTCCTAGAAGAGCAGGTTGTGGTGTTTTCAGATAGTCAAAGTGCATTACACTTGTGCAAAAATCCAGTGTTCCATGAGAGGACAAAGCACATGGATGTTAGATATCATTTCATTCGGGAAAATATTATGGAATGATGCATTCATGTAGACAAGGTAGCCACAAAGGAAAATCCTACAGATTCAGGCTGCACCTTCAGGCACACTAGGGCACACATGTTTCAGCCTTTAGTTGGGTTCGTGAGACATGTTCAAAACACATAGGATCACTAAGGAATGATAAAGGGCCATGGTTGATTGGTCATCAAGATCTAAGGGTGGATATTGACCCTCAAGATTGGACAAGTAGTTGGTGCACTATATATAGAGTCACCTAGCTTCATTCTCAATAACAATGTGACATAACTTGTGATCAAAAGTGAGAGAATTGTAAAGAGTGCAAAGACACAGAACAAGAGAGACTCATTTGTAAGGCTGGTTGTTTAGAAGAGTGAGTAAAATAGAAAGGGGATTGAAGGGCTTGTAAAGGGAATTTTCTTGGGAAAATTCCAGGGTTAGTTCTTATGACTTTTTGTTTCTTCTTCTTCTTTTTTCCTTCAAGAAGTTAGGCTTCTTGGAGAAGGGTTGCTGTGATTGTAAAAGAACCATTGATTTAGTGCAGAGAGTTCAGAGGAACTCACGGGGACGTAGGCTATTGTCGAACCTCGATAACAAATCACTTGTCTTCTTTCTTTCTTTGATTTCTGTTTTTGTTTCCGATTCCTAATCTTTACAAGTCATTCTAGACGGGTGTTTGGAAGATCACCACCTAGACATCTTGTCAAGGTGATTTCCAACAAAAAGCAATAAATTTGATCTAACAAGAGATGTGTGATGATGATCTAAGGTGATTAAAGTGTTGAAAGGCTAAAAAATTATGGATGAATTGTTTTAGGTGTGATTAAGACATTAGAAAAGTTGATGACTACTGAAGGTAAGATAGGTTTGCTTAGCAAAAAAGGTTGGGTGTGAGGCTGTTGTATGTAGTGAAGGATATATTAAGAAGATATGTTATGGAATGAAAGATTAGAAATTTGAGGAGAAGGTTGTGGCACTAAAGTCAATGAAGTTAAGAGTATACAAGAAGAGGAATAATGAGAAAGAATCGGGAGAAATTGTTCGGGAGACTAAGAATAGTTAATTGTTTAAAGCTGTATAAAGTTTAATGCAGAGTAAAGGGAATATCTTAAGTAAATCAATGAGTTGCCAAGAAGTTAAAAGTAGATGTTTATTAAGAAGGTAAAATACGAGAGATCAAGAGTTAGTAAGATATAGAGAAATTAGAGTAATTATTATAGTAGAGAAATAGATTTGAGATATAAGGCCAAGAGGCGTTGGAACAAAAAAAATGGTGAAAAATTATTAGAGAAATAATTATTAGTTGAGTCAATTAAAGAAGTTTGAGATTACTTAGCGAAGTAGTTTCATGTGGAGGCCGAATGTCCAGTGAAAGGAAGATCTTACTATAATTGAGGAATTATCAAGAAGTGTTAAAAAGTAGAGAATAGATTCTCGCTAAAGTTATGAGAGAAGGTATAAATCATGATCGGATTAAGAAATACTTTTGAGGAATGGTATAGATTGTACGAAGTAAGTGTGAAAAAATTGAGTGCTACTAGTGGTAGTGAGTTAAAAGTGGATTATTGGAGTTCATTATATAAAATATGGTTAGATTCAAGAAATTGCAAGGAAAGGTGTGGAGGTGATATGCTAAATAGTTTTCCAAAAGATTTAATTCCTTTAACGGGCTGGAAAAGGGAGTTAGAAGAATAATTAAGTCAAGAGGGTAAGTTTTAGTGCATAATGTTAGGAGACAGAGTAAAATTGAGAAATGGGAATATTATAGTTAATGATGTTATGAGGTGAGATAAGTTATGGGGTTCTTGTGTTTGGTTTTGTCGTTAGAATGAAAGAAAGGTGGGATGACTTAGTAAGGGTGACGAGAAGTTGAAAGTATGTTAAACTAGATGTAGGAACGGGTGAATTATGTTTGATTGATGATTCAATTGGAACTTTGTAAGAATTATAACCTTGAAAATCTTGAGGCTATTGTTAATGTTTGGAAATAAGATGAATTGGAAAAAAGAGGAAAATCTAAGTGTGAATCGAAATGCTATAGGTAGAATCGAATAGAAGATCAAAAATTAGGAAAATTGGTTGTATGAGAAACAGAAATAAGGAATTGTTAATGCTAGATCTAATGGGCTTTAAAGGCAGAGGATAAAGGCATTCTTAGAAATTTTGGTTGGAAGATCATCTAAAGTGTATCTTTGCGAGTTTTATGAGAAAAAAAAGTAATGGTTGGACACGAAGTGTAAATTACGTGACAAAGATCTTGAGTAGAAGAATTGTTCTAAAGGGAGATGTAAAGGAATGGGATGACTCTAGATGGATTAAAGAGTAGTAAGTAAGATCCTTTGGTAGTTCGATATATAGGTTAAGGGAAAGTTAAATAAGTTATAATTATGGACAACCAAATGTTAGGGTTGAAGAAAAGACTTGTAGAATGGGACTAGTTAAATTGGAGTAGTAGCGAAAAGTAAAGTGCTCAACTATTGCTGCAGTGATGAGTTTCATAAGAGTTTATAGGTAAGCATATCCCGATTGACAATAAATAAGTTACGGTTTAAAAGGGATCAACAAGTGAGGAAATTTGTGTTATACCTAAGAGACTTGTTGAGTAAAGGGAGTAGATTACTAAAGGAAGTTATGTGCTTGAGGGATGCTAGGAATTTTGTGAAGGATCGAGAAGTTAAATTGCTTTCTTCTGAGTATTTCTTTCCTTAGGTAAACTAGGAGTTTTGAGGTAATCAAATTGAGGAGTTAAATAAGACCTAAGTGGAAGTGGGTACGAAATTAGTAATAACACTGTTGATGGATCCTAAGTATGATTTCTAGTTGAAGAAAAAGTTAATGATTAACTTCATAAGGTAGTTAGTTGGCAGATAAGATGCGATTTAAAAGTCGTGCCACATTTGAGACCTTTGAAGTATTAAGTCACGAGAATGAAATGTAAAATGATGAAGAGATTAGGTTTGAAATGCATGAACATAAGGGAGATGTAAGAAAGGATCCATCTTAAGTGATACTTTTGGTTAAGAGAATGTAATTTGTGGGATTTGGTTGGGTGAATTATAGGATCAATGGAGGAGAACGGATGAGGTATACATTAAGGATGTGTAACTGATAAAAGGATAAGTACCACTTAGTGAATAATAGAGTTTATAGCAAAATAAAATAGAGTTTATTAGCATAGCACATTAGAATAAGTTAGCTAGTTGACAGCAATGGGTAGAGGGTTCAAAATGGTGATAAATGGGAAGTTTAACCCTGTATTGATAAATATTGATGAAAGTGAATCAGACTTTTGAAAGTGTTAACCAAGTTATTTCGTGGACCTGGTCAAAAAATTTCAAGGACGAAATTTTTATTAGCGAGGGAGAGATTGTAGAACCCAGTTCTTTAATTTTTCTTTTTATAATTTAAATCTTGAGATTTTACCTTTGCGCGTTGTTGGAATACTAGTCCAGTTTTGAGCTTAATTTAATTTAGCTTGGGAATGGTAAAGACTAGGAAGCAAGTAATTAATTTATGGTTTAGTAAATAAAAGGTGTCTTGGGTAATTAATTAAAGAAATGAAGAGAGGTGTGGCTAAAAATGAGAAAATAAAAATGAAGAGGGGTAAGTGAGCAATAAAGGTAGAGTTGGAGTATAAATGGAGGAAGAAGAACTCAAATTTTTGTGGAAGGCTCTAGAGGAACCAAGAAAAAGAAGAGAGAAAGGGAGAGAAAAAAGAAAAAGGAAGAGAAATAAGAGAAAAGAGAAAGGAATAGGAAGAAAAGGAGGAAGATAGAAGATGGAAAATTTTTGCAAGGAATTTGGGTAAGGATTTACCTTTCTTTACTTTAATGGTTGGGTAGTTTCATTTTATTTAAGGATTTAGTTCTTGGAAATGAGATTTGTGAAGAAATTTTACAGAAAAACCTAAGTTGGTTTCAAGTTTGTGTGTTGTGGTAGGTTTATTAAATTGAAGCTTTTAACTTAAGATTTTTGCGATGAGTAATGTGGAGTTTTATCTTGAAACTTTATGAAAACCTTGTGTTTCAAAAAGATTTGAAAGTTTCTTGAGGACTCAAAGTGATTTTTGAAGGAAAAAATTGGTTTTCTCGAAAAAATTTGCTGAAAATCAGGTTACCAATCGACTAAAAGAAAATCGGTTTAAAGAAAGTAGCTTAGTACTTGTTGTGGAGCATGTAGCGAGGTGAGTATACCTTACTTTTAGTAAGTGTATTAGACTGGAAGAAATAGAAATAAAAAAAAATATGAAAATATGATTGGGGAAAAAATCATAAATAATATATTTTAAGTGATGTGAATATAGAAGATTAGAAGTAAGGAAGATAATAAAGAATAATGTGTTGAAAGTTATATAAAAAATGTATGAAGATAGAAAGAGATATATATATATATATATATATATATATATATATATGTATGTATGTATGTATGTATGTATGTGTATGTACGTATGTATGTATGTATGCATGTGTATGTACGTATGTATTCATGTATGTATGTATGTGTTGATGCCGAAAAATTGCTTATGGCTGACGTGGCCTTGGTGCTGACGTAGCCTTGGTGCTGATGTGGCCTTTGTGGTAACGTAGCCTTGGCCCTGCACAGGTAATAGAGGTGAACTAAACCCTCGGAATGAGGGGAGGGGAGACTTCTGAGGGGGCTCCGATGCTTAAGTTAGGACGAGGGCTTAAGAGGGGCCGAGGCCGAGAATTGACTCTAAAACGGCTTAAGTGCAAATAGATGAGCGTGAATGAATTATGAATTCCATACCTCCGTTTTCTTATAGTCCCCTGAGTAGGTATTGCCCACGTGGGGGGGTATGGCCTTGCCCATGCCGTCTCTACTTTCAGAGGTTAGGCCTTAATTGCGTGATCAATGGATGGTGTGTGTCAGGGGTCGCGTGTTGCAGGAGGGTTAGGTCTGCTAACCATGCTTTAACGTGGCGATCGTATGACCTGACCATTCCACATGTGCTCAGCCGTGTCTAGGAGGCTCGACACATGTCGCTGCCCTATAGGTGACATCTGTGCCCATGTGTAGGTTCATTGGGCCGTTTCTTATTAGGCCAGGGTGTTATGGGTTGCATCAATGGGTTCTTTATTGGGCTGGAGTGTTATGGGCTACATCACAGGCCCCCCACTTCCTCAGGAACTTGTACCTCAAGGAAGTAAGATGTGATGTGTTGTGACTGAGCATTTATACTCGTGATTTTTGAGAGGCGAGATGGGGCCCTAGGGTTGGTGGATCTAGACCGAGCGTATGACAAGCAGCACATATGCTCAGACTTGGAGAAACTGGGCTGAGCATATGACGAGCAGCTCATACGCTCAGTCTTGAAGCTATTGAGCTGAGGGCACAAGGAGCGATCCAAATGTTCGACCTTGGAGCTCTGGGTGTCCGATCCTGGGGAAATTACGACTGATGTGACATGTGGCGCAAGTCAATTCTGTATTAAATGTGAGCAGCCATTTTCGAGAAAATGGCAGCCCTTGGAAATGAGTTTTTGCCTTTGGGAAGCGAGAAGCCTCATGGGGAGTTGGTCGGTGTCTAGGGGAACGAAACGTCCCCTAGGTGAGCATGAGAGTGGCTTTGGCATCGGAAGAGTCGCCTCTTTTTTTGTGTTTGCATTAAATGTCCTCGTTGGACGTGTTTTTAACTCCTATAGAAGGAGGTTTCTATTTCCTTTCTTTCTCACTTCAGATCAAAGTGACTTTGCTTTAAGAGAGAAAAGTTAAGAGCCTTCGGCCTCGTCCCATTATTTCTGAGTTTTCGTCCTCATACCCTGGTCCTTGACAGTCTTAGCATTTTAGAGCCTGAATCCTAGGGCTCGGAGGCCTGTCGGACAGTCGTGGCCTTGGAGGGGGAGGGGCCAGCAATTCCTTGAGAGATTTATGGAAGCCAAGAGGAAGGTCAAGGTCAGGTGTCCGAAGACGGACTTCTTGGGCCTTGATCTACTAGAGTCCGAGGAGGATGGGGAGCAGCATGTTTTGGAGGGGGAGCAGCCCGAGGAGCAAGAACCTCATTCAGATTCTGAGCGGGGGCAGCCGGTTAGGCAAGAAGGACATCCAAGTGCAGGGCAGCCTGCCATAAGGGAGGAGAATCCAGGCTCAAGATGAGTGCAGTCAGCCACAGGGGAGAACCTCAAGACAGAGAGGCTGAGGCAACAAGACAAAAAAACTAAGGCAGCTCCTATCCTGGACTATCCTAGATTAGAATTGTTGTTTTTTTCTTTGTACTTCGAGTCCGTTAGGGTCCTCTTTTTCTTGTACTTTGAGGTCGTTAGAGTTTCTGTTGTAATCCTTTTGACAAATTAATAAAATGTCTTTCCTTCAAAATTTGCTTTGCATATATTGTTTTCTTGCTTTTATACTTTGTCGTTTCTTCCCTCAAACAAGACGAGAGCTCGGGTTTGGGGAGATTAGGCCGAGTGTATGACGAGCAACTCATACGCTCAGTCTTGGCGAATCTTGGTCGAGCGTTTGAGAAATAGTTCAAATGCTCAGTCTTGGCAAACTTTGGCCGAGCGTTTGAGGAACAGTTCAAACGCTCGGACTTGGAGAAATCTGGTCGAGTGTATGACAAGCAGCTCATACGCTCGGACTTGGAGAAATTTGGCCTAGCATATACAAAGCAGTACATACGCTCAAACTTAGAGAAATTTGGCCTAGCGTATGCAAAGCAGCTCATATGCTCGGACTTGGAGAAATCTGGCCGAGCATATGACAAACAGCTCATACACTCGGACTTAGAGAAATCTGGCCGAGTGTATGACAAGCAGCTCATACGCTCGGACTTGGAGAAATCTAGCCAAGCGTATAACATGCAGCTCATATGCTCGGTCTTGGAGAAATCTGGCCGAGCGTATGCAAAGTAGCTCATACACTCGGACTTGGAGAAATTTAGCCAAGCATATGCAAAGCAGCTCATACGCTCGGACTTGGACAGTTCATTTGTGAGCTTATTCATCTTAGGCCCACGGGTTTCTCTTCTATTCTTGGGCAATGGGCCTTTTATGGGCGAAATAATTTATGACAACGGCGGTATCTTAAATGGCGACGCCTCGAGCATTATGAAGATCACTCCTTTATAATAGCTGGCACCATAGGGAGTGGGAACGGTGCTTGGGTGACAGCAAACGTCACGTCTTTTCGTTTGCAGGGCTGAGTTAATGCTCCTCGTTTCTGTTGCCACAGCCTCTATAAAAGGGGATCCTCCCTCACCTCACCCCTCACTTACATTTTGAGAGATTTTGAGAGCATAAGGTTAGCAAGAAATAGTTTGAGAGCGCTCGATCTTCTTAGAAGTCACTCAGAGAGATTCCTTGGTGAGTAGGATGTTTGACAGGAGTGAAGTTAGCAAGGATCTGTCGAGGGAGTTGGAGAAAGCAATGGGTGTTTCCTCCAACGATGAAGTCTCTTCCTTAGAGGTTGCTCTTCGGGATGGGGCCCTAATTCTTGTGCCTTACATTCCAGAGGGAGAAGATGGAGAGGAGGATGTCCGGGCATCGATGATCATTAGGGATGACGCCATAGATACTGAGAGGGAGGAGTGGACGTTTGAAGCGAACTCCATTTCAAGCGTGGTGGAGCAGACTGAACTAGTAGGGATGAGGATTAAGTATATAATCCCTATGGAGTACCACTTGAGGGCACTAGAAGAATGAGAGAGGGCTTGCGATCCCCTCCCAAGCCAGGTACCTTACGAGCTGTGCGTTTACGAACAGCAGCTGAAGGCCAGGCTCAGGTTCTCCTTCCATCCATTCTTCTGCTCGGTGCTTAGATACTTTGGTATCGTGCTGAGTCAGCTGGTGCTCAACTCAATCCGATTGATCCTGACATTCATCATCGTGTGCCAGAAGGTGGGAGGGGTAATGAACCTTAACATGTTCAAAACCTACTTCCAACTAGCCCGGCTTGGTCATTCGGGTTGGGTTATCATAAGCTCGAGGAGACAAAAGAGGGTACTGAAGAATAAGCCTTTTTCCATAAAGAGGTGGAAGGGGGCTTTCTTCTTCATTCGGAGTGTTGAGGGCTTTAAGGTCCCCCCTCATTTAGAGCTTGGAGCGTGTTGGCAAGTGCAAGAGGTTGCGCCTCCTGCACCGAGAGCAGGAGACGTTGAAGGCCATACTGGTCGTGCCCTTGGATATTGAGGTGCTTGGAGATAACAAAGAACTCTATAGGCGCGGCCTCTGCCCTCCCAGCCTCCTACCGAATCTCGAGCATAGTAGCCCTTAGTCTTTTAGCTTATGGCAATTTTGATTTTTTATTCCAAGTCATTAATGCTCGTTCTTTGTGCAAAGATGGAGATAACTGCCCAGGCGAGGGAGAAGGCCATACGCATGGCCCCAGAAAAGAAGAGGGTTGCGGAGGCGGACAGCTCTGGTTAGGAGCAGAAGAAGAAAGCCCGTGCCTCAACCCCGGTGCCCATTGTAATGGAGAGCCCTTCGAGGCCTCCAATTTCTGAGGAGAAGGCAGATCCTGCCTCACCCACTCTTCCCCCCGAACAGTCTTCATCCAATGAGGGGCCTGGGGTAGCTGCCACATTTGTGCCACGGTGGGCACTGAGGGTAGATGATTTGGTGTTCGTGCATCCGAAGGTTGCTTGCGAACACCTTATCATGGGTATCCCTACCCGTGATATGTTAGAGATCTCGGTGAAGCCCTTCGAGGCGCTTTGCTTGGCCGCGAAGACCGCTCTCTCCCAGGTATAGTTTCTTTCCTTCGTCTTGGTTCTTCAATTTATTTGCCTTTCTTTTAACAATGCCTTTGTTTCAGGCTGGAGTCCTTAGTGGGGTCCTCACTAGACGAAGTACTGATATGGCCGAGCATTTAGCGAAAACTGAGTACAAGCTGGAGGAGACCTAGGCCCTGTCTTCTTCCCTAGAGGCAGTCGAAAAGGCTAAGGAGGATGCCATCTTTGAGAGGGATCATCGGCGCAAGGCTGAGGATGCCCTCAGGAAGGAGAGGGACCTGATCCGTGTTGAGATAGAAGAGGTGGCTGCTAAGGCCGCCGAGAAAGAGGAGGTTGTGGCCAAGGCCGCTGAGAGAGAGGAGGCCTTGCTGGAGGAGGCTGGGGCTTAGTTCTTGATGGGATTTAATGAGGCCAGGAGGAAAGCTGAGTCCCTTTACCCGGAAGTCGATTTCTCCGGCCTTGACCTGGGGGCCCTCTCAGGGGAATCGGGTGTCGCTGCTGCTGAAGGGGACGTAGAGGACACCACTGTGGCTGGCGCCCAGGAGGTTGCAAAGGGCAAGGCCCAGGATGTTGAAAGGGGCAAGGGCGAGGAGGTTGTAGGAAGCGAGGGCGAGGCCCATGAGGCCTTTGCTTCTTAGGATGGATTTTGTTTTTGTCGTTTGTATCTGAGGCTAGTAGTGCCTAAATTTTGTACTTTGAATTTTAAGTTAATGAAATTCTAAACTTTTTCCTTCGAACTTGAGCTTTATTTTACTTTCTGTTATTATATTTCACTGATAGAATTTACGAAGGTTCTCCACGTTCAAAGTACGAGGAACTGTCTTACCATCCAATTCTTCGAGCTCGAAGGTGCCCGTCCGGCAAACTCTTCAGATTCTATATGGGCCTTCAAAATATGGATCAAGTTTTCCCGTGTGCCGAGGATAAGACACTGTTCTGAACTTTGGAGTTGTAGTATCGAGCTGTCCTGTGCTGGTACGTAGTTAAACGAATTTGGGCTTTGTCCCGGACCTCGTCAACCAAGTCCGCGTTCCTCTGTAAGCCTTCTTCATTGTTACTCGGTTCAAAGGGTTGCACGCATATCGATGATACTCCGATTTCGATGAGGATGATAGCTTCCGAACAGTACATCATGAAGAATGGAGTTTCTCCCATTGGCGTACGTACAGTTGTGTGATAAGCCTAAAAAACATTAGGGAGCTGATCAGCTTATTGCCTATCCTCTTCATCCAGTCTTTTCTTAATTCTTTTGAGGAGGGTTCTGTTAGTAACTCCGGCCTGACCACTGGCCTGTAGATATCCAACGGACGAGAATCAATGCTCAATGTGGAGGTCTTCATAGAATGTTTTAAACCATGAGCTATCGAACTGCTTTCCGTTATCGGTGACCAATACCCGAGGAATCCCGAACCAACACACAATCGATTTCCAAACGAAGTTTCGAGTTTGGTGATCTGTGATGCTGGCCAGTGGTTCTGCCTCGACCCACTTGGTGAAATAATCGATGGCCACAATGAGATGCTTCTTTTATCCAGTTGTTGCAGTGAACGGGCTAAGAATATCCATCCCTTACATGGCAAAAGGGAGAGGGCTGGTGATCGAGGTGAGGGGGTTAGTGGGCTGGTGCGGCACTGGAGAATACTATTGACAGTTTCTGCATTTCTTGACCAAGTTAGTTGCGTCTTCTTTCATTTTGGGCCAATAATACCCTTGGCGAAGAACTTTGAAGGCGAGGGCTCGAGCTCCTAGGTGATTCCCACATATGCCTTCGTGGACTTCTCGAAGAGCATAATCAGCCTCGACAAGGTTGAAGCATCTCAAATAAGGCATAGTCAGTGCCCTCTTATATAACTGTCTGTCTATAGCCGTGTAGTGGGACGCACAGGAGATTAGTTTTCTCACTTCTCTTTTCTGTTCGGGGACTTCTCTATTCCTCAAATACCAGAAGATCGGGTCTATCCACGTTTCTTCTCTTTCTAATATAAGACTGGGGCTTCATCTATGCTAGGAGCGGAGAGTGTTTCCAAGTAGACAGCTTTGGTTGTTTCCAGGTGCCGGGAGGCGGCCAGGTTAGCCAGAGCATTCGCCTCAGAGTTTTCAGCCCACAGTGTTTGAGTTATTTGGAAAGTCTTGAACTTTGCTATGAGCTCTTTCGCCTTTTGGAGATACCGGGTGAGTTTCTCTCCTCGGGCCTCGAATTCCCCTGTCACCTGACTTACAACCAGTTGGGAGTCACTGAACACGTCTACTGCCTCGGCAGCCAATGCTTTGGCCAATCTTAGGCCAGCTAACAGGGCCTCGTATTCGGCCTCGTTGTTGGAAGTCTTGAATTCAAATCTCAAGGCGTACTTAACTGTGAAGCCGTCGGGGCTGCGGAGGATGAGTCCTGCTCCGTTTCCTAGCATATTCGAATATACATCCACATAGAGGGTCCACCTAGGAGGGGGTTCGTCAGATTTTGTTTCCATTGCTTTACTTGGATCTGTGGATAAGGTCGTCTCGACTATGAAGTCGGCTAAGACTTGGCTCTTTATTGCCTTCCATGGATGGTATCAGAGATCGAATTTCCCTAGCTCCACCGCCCACTTTACTATTCTCTCGAAAACACTTGGGTTACGCAGGACCTGTCTCAGAGGCTGATCAGTCAGGAGAATGATTGTGTGCACCTGAAAATATAGTTAGAGTTTTTGTGCAGTTATCACCAGAGCATAAGCCATCTTCTCAATAGGGGGATACCTTACTTCTGCTTCATGGAGGATCCTACTGACATAGTAGATGGGTCTTTGAATGCTTTCTTCTTCTCAAATCAAGATAAAGACTATAGTGGCTTGCCCAGTTGACAAATACAGAAACAATTCTTCAACCGGGAGTGGTTTAGTTAAGAGTGGGGGCGAGCATAGATATTTTTTTAACTCTTCAAATGCTTTTTGGCAATTCCCTATCTAAGAGAAATCTTTGGCCTTCTTGATGGCCTTGAAGAAGGGTAGGCACCTTTCCGCAGACTTGGACATGAAGCGAATTAGGGCGAGGATTCTCCCGGTGAGCCGCTGTACTTTTTTCATGGACTTAGGAGGGGCCATATCAAGAATGGCCTTTATCTTTTTAGCATTGACTTCTATTCCCTTTTGGGTGACCATGAATCCGATGAACTTTCCTTCTGTTACTCCGAACGCGCACTTCGCTGGATTCGATCTCATGTTGTGCTTGCGTAGCACTCCAAATGCTTCTTCTAAATCAGATATGTGGTTCCGTGCCTCCATACACTTAACCAGCATATCATCCACGTAGACCTCCATGTTTCGCCCTATCTGCCCTTTGAAGATTTTGTTCACCAGCCTTTGATAGGTTGCGCTGGCATTCTCGAGTTCGAAGGGCATGACCTTATAGCAATACAACCCTCGGTCAATGATAAAGGCGATCTTCTCTCGGTCAGGCCCGTACATGAAAATTTAATTGTAACCGGAGTATGCGTCCATGAAAAAGAAGAGTTCATGCCCCGAAGTGGCATCCACCAGCTGATCGACTCACGGGAGAGAAAAGCTATCCTTTGGACAGACTTTGTTTAGGTTGGTAAAGTCGAAGTACATCCACCATTTACCATTAACCTTCTGGACCATTACTACGTTCGACAACCACTCGGGATATTTTGCCTCTCGGATGAAACCAGCCTTAAGTAGTTTCTCTACCTCAGTGTTGATGGCAACCTAACATTCGGAGGCGAAAGTCTTTTTCTTCTGGATGACTGACTTGTACTTCGGGTCTACGCTTAGGCAATGCTCAATGGTCTTGGGGTTGACCCCAGGCATGTCTAACATGAACCAGGGGAACAAGTCCTGGCTCTTCTAGAGGAGGGAGAGGAGCTTTTCCCTATGTTCTTCGGAGAGGTTTGATCCTATCTGAACAGTTCAGGTGGGGTCTTCCCCCAGGGGTACTGGAGTCAGCTCTTCCACTAGTCGCCCTCTTGGGGTCTTTATTTCATCCCTGAGATCTTCCACCTCGAGGGGCAGGGCTTCCGTCTTCTTTCCTTCTTTGATAGCATTCAGATAGCAGGATCGAAAGGCCCTCTAATCACCTCTGATTACTCTCACTCCCTCACTGGTGGGAAACTTGACCTTAAGATGGTATGTGGTGACAATAGCTTTCAGTTTGTTGATGGTGGGTCGCCTGATGATCATGTTGTAAGATGAGGGTTGCTTTACCACCAAGAAAGTGGTTTGCATAGTGGAGGTCTGTGGCATTGTCCCTGCGGTAACAGGGAGGATTATGTTTCTCTTGGCGAAGACAGGAGATCCGTCGAAACTATAAAGGGGGCCGGGGCTGGCTCTAGACGTTCATCCTTAAGCTCTATACGTTGGAAGGCGTCATAGAATAATATATCTGTGGAGCTTCCATTGTCAATCAAAACGTGTCGTACTTCATGATTGCTCACTAGGAGGGAGACCACTATTACGTCATCATAAGGAGTTTGTACATCCTCTAAGTCATCCTTTATAAAGGAGATCACTAGACCCAACTTCCTTCGCTTGTGGGGGCCACTGATAGAGGCGACAGCTCGGACGTGTATTTTGCTGCTCTTTCCTAAACCTCCTCCAGCGGCTAGTCCCTCGTAAATTGTCTTGATGATTTGGGTGGTAGTCGCCATCTCTTATTTCTTCTTATTGGACCTTTCTTGCCCGATGCTGGAGTCCCTCCGGGGATCCCTCCACTCTTGCTGTCAGGGATGGAGTAGCTCAGAGTCTCTTCTTGGCCAAGCGGGCTCCTCCCTTCTCTGGGGCCTCATAAATTCCTTCAAGTGCCCTCGGCTAATGAGGGCCTCGATTTGTTCCTTCAGGGCATAGCACTCTTCAATATCATGGTCGTAGTTTTTTGTGGAAACGGCACCATTGTCTCAGATCCCCACCAAGGTGTGGTGTCCTGGGCGACCATTGGAGGACTAACTTGTCTTGAAGCTGCATGAGGACATTGATCCTAGATGTGTTGAGGGGGGTGAAACCGTCGAACCAGGGGTGGGGCTTGTACCTGTTCTCTTGGTGGGGTCTCTTAGCCGCCCCTCTCTGTGGATCGACTTTTTTTCTCTTCTTCTCTGTTTCTCGTTCTCTTTCTCTTCTGAATGCCTGGTCATCTTCTGCCAGCATATACTTCTCTGTTCGAGCCAAGACCTCGTTCATGTTCTTAGGTGGGTGTTGGGTGAGCTTGGAGCTGAAAATCTCGAACCTCAGCCTATTCTTAAATGCCTTCATCTGGACATTTGGGTCAAGGTCTGGGATTTCCTACGCGGCTACGTTGAACCTGGATATGTAGGCCCAAAGCCTCTCTCCACGATGTTGGATAATGTTAAACAAGCTCTCTGAGGTCTTCTTAGGTCCCTTGCTGCTGAGGAAGTGCGAAGCAAAGGCATAGCTAAGTTCTCTGAAATTGTTAATGTTCTCCGACCTTAAGCATGAATACCAAGTACCTGCAGCCTTCTCGAGGGTCAAAGGGAAGGCACGACACATGATAGGGTCAGAATGTCGATGTAACATCATGGTCGTCTTGTAGTGCTGCAAATAGTCTAGGGGATCACCCGAACCATCATACATTCTAACATGTGGCATTCTGAAGTTAAGGGGGAGTGGGGTCTCGAGAACATCTTCTATGAACGGAGGGTACTGGATGTTAAGCTCATCCAGGATACTGAGACTTTTGTGTTTCAGGGCCAAGTCTATTTTTTCTTCCATCTCTTCAAACCATCTGTCAAGGTCAAAGTTACTCTTCCAGGAAGAGCTTTACTAGGACTGGCTACAACGCAGCGAAGGCTCGGTAGAGGGCTGATTGTAGGCTAGATCATCTCTGTTAGATGACTTTGCTTGCTCGAAAACTTGGTAGGGAGAGAAGGAAGGTTGCTGACCCTCCGCCCCGAACTTGGGCTGCCAAGTCGGCTATCATCCAGGAAAGTTCTTGGAATTGGGCCTGTGTCACAGGGGCAGGATCAGGATGCACGACCGATTCCTCATAATCAGGTGAGTCGGTTCCGGAGAGATGGAAGCGTTATTCTCTGACGACGGGCCGTCTACTGGACCCGGGAGTTACATGCTCGGAGATGGCAAGAAATCTGGGTCCAGATTGTTGGCTGTGGGTACTGCCCCGGATAGGAGAGGAGCATGCTGCCTCTTTGTCGGTCCTTCTCGTAATACTTCTTGGCGGTATCGTAACAGATTAGTTCTTTTGTTCTTCTTCGCTCTTGCTATAGCGAGAGATTGTGGTTTCCCACGAACAGTGCCAATCTGTTTTTGCCGAAAAATTGCTTACGGCTGACGTGGCCTTAGTGCTGACGTAGCCTTGGTCCTGATGTAGCCTTTGTGCTGACGTAGCCTTGGCCCTGCACAGGTAACAGAGGTGAACTAAAGTCTTGGAAGGAAGGGAAGGGAGACTTCCGAGGGGGCTCCGATGCTTAAGTTAGGACGAGGGCTTGAGAGGGGCCGAGGCCGAGAATTGAATCTAAAACAGCTTAAGTGCAAATAGATGAGTGTGAATGAATTATGAATTCTATACCTCCGTCTTCTTATAGTCCCCTTAGTAGGTATTGCCCACATGGGGGGGTATGGCCTTGCCCATGTTGCAAGAGGGTTAGGTTTGCTAACCATGCTTTAACGTGGCAGTCGTATGCTCAACCGTGTCTAGGAGGCTTGACTCGTGTCGCTGCTCTGTAGGTGACATTCGTGCCCATGTGTAGGTTCATTGGGCCGTTTCTTATTGGGCCAGGGTGTTATGGGTTGCATCAATGGGTTGTTTATTGGGCTGGAGTGTTTTGGGCTACATCAGTATGTATGTATGTATGTATGTATGTATGTATGTATGTATGTATATGTATATGTATATGTATGTGTGTGTGTGTGTGTATATGTGTGTGTTTATATATATATATATATATATATATATATATATATATGTATATATGTGTGTGTGTGTGTGTGTGTGTGTGTGTGTATAGTATAACTTAAGAAATGATTTAATGTGGTTGTGCTTGAAAAATCTTGATGTGTGTGGTTGTATTGAAAATGATTACTCAGGTTGCTATGGAATTGTGATGTAATTGGTTGGCAAATGGTTGTTTGCATATCATATAACTTCATGCATTTGCATTGTAACCCTATTTAACGGTATGTTATTGAGGGGGAAATGATGGGTGAGGCTATTAGGTCCCTGCCCACAAGTGGTGTAAGGGTACCGAGTGATTATTGGATGAGTAGGACCCGGCCCGGATCAAGGGGGGTTCTGAAGATTTGATATTATGATGATTGGACGTACCGGTACGTGAGGAGATGTCCCAATGATGATGATATTAGCCCAGTGTGGGGCAGAGACTTGTTTCTACATTGCATCATAAAGCATGACATTTCATTTCATGGACACATACATTATGAGGTTCGGCCCATGAAGGGCTTGCTTGGTAATTGGCCCATGAAGGGCATGTGATGACATGATGTGTTTGAATCAGAGAATGGACATGCTTGTTGCTGTGAAATTCATAGACATTGAATGAAAATCCTTATATGGTTGTTTTGGCATGATGATATGTTAATGTACTAAAACTAGTACATAATCTGTAATTTAGGAAATTTGCAACTTATAATTTAAATAGTCCTATAATGGTGTAAGAAATAAATACATACACTTGGAGGCAAGTTAAAGAAAATATTTGGAGAATATACAATGTAGGAAAATCTCACTTATAAGTAAAAAGAAATAAAATGCTATAGTTATAATTAAAAAAAGGTAAAATCCTCCAATACGAATACTTTTCGTAAGGTGTGTCTCACTGATCTTTTTAGCTCATCTTTTCATCGTTGCTAACTTTTCAGGCAATTGTTGGGGACTTGATGGTCAAATTCTAAAGAAGTCCTAATTAAGGTCTTCGGCTGTGGTATCCTCAGTTTTGAGAGTCCTTGTTAGGAGGAAAAAAAATTTGGGACTCGAATTAGTTATTGTAAAAGAATGTTGTAGTTGGGGAAGGTTTTATTTTACTTGTGTCAAATGTTAATTTTCTTGTATTGTAATGATCAAATTGTAATTGTATGAACTTGTGATGTTTTGAGTGAATGTGTGTATTCTTGGTAAATTATATGTGGTTGCATGTAGGTCGGGGTGCTCAGGACTAAAAGGTAATGATACCTCCTTAGGTAGGGTCCACTCGGCGATGGGTCGTTACGTTCTCCGTGAAAGATTTTGGTGAATTATCCTATATTTTGGGAATAAATGTCTATAGAGATAGATTTAGAAGGATGCTTGGCTTGCCCCAATCTATATACATAGATAACAAGTTGAAGAGGTTCAACATGGAAAACTTTAAGAGAGGATTGTTAACTTTTCGACATAGAGTGCATCTCTCAAAATAGATGTTCCCAAAGACGCCTGAAGAGAAAGAGATCATGATTCATGAGTAAAATGCTTCAACGATAGAAAGTCTCATGTATGTTATGTTATGTTATGTTATGTACTAGACTTGATATCAAACATACTATAAGCATTACTTGTAGATATCACTCTAATCTAGGTTTGGAACATTGGGTTGCTATGAAAAATATTCTTAAGTACTTAAGAAGGACTAAAGATGTGTTCATCACATATGGAGGAAGTGACTTGAAATTAGAAAGGTATACCGATTCAGACTTCCAATCTGATGTGGATGATAGAAAGTTCACTTTTGGATTTGTGTTCACCTTAAATGGTGGAGCAGTGAACTGGAAGAGTTGTAAGCAAGTTATAAACTGCAAATTCCACCACTGAGGTTGAATATATTACTATATCTAGGGCTACAAATGAGACAGTTTAGATGAAAGGTTCATCACCGAGCTTAGTGTTGTTACTAAAATTGAGTTTATAGTACGTTGTACTGTGATAACAATGAGGCGATAGCTTAAGCCAAAGAACCATGGTCACATAAAAAATCCAAGCACATTGAGTTGCTTATGTACTTAATTAGCACAATCATTTGAAGATGAAACATGAGAATATAAAAGGCTCTGTCATCAGAGAATACAACAGATGCACTAACTAAGGCTTTGAAACAGCAGCACTTTGATCGTCATCTTGAGAAGATGGGTATGAGATACATGGGCGATTGGCTTTAGTGCAAATGGGGGATTTTTAGTAGTATTCCCTACAAGCAAATGACATTTGATGTCTAAGTATATTATTTGTAAACAATCTTTTTTAAAATTATTATCACAATTAATTGTAAGTTTTATTTATCATGAATATCTATTTAATTACATTGTCATGATTAAATCCATAGCGTAATAGCAATGGAGATAAGATTTTGATGAGATCATAATTTTGAGACATAGTCGTCTTGAAAGCTTTTCTCTTAAATGTTCCTAGTTGTAGGATACTAATTGGACATTAGAAATCCGGTTAGACTAGCATATACTATGCTTGCTTAATTGGGAGGCTAAATGGTGTAACGACCCATCCTTGGGGGGTCCTAAATCGTTATCTTTAAGCACCAGTACTAACCTGAAATGTCACACTCACAATTTATCTGAAAATACACTATCTCATTCATAATTTTTAAAACGATCTATTACAGCAGACAATCAAATTTATACAATGCAACTTGCTAAATGCAAACTCGAAACAATTGTCGAGAATGTCATTCTTAGACCCACTTAACGATGCTCATCTGCCAACTCTTTACTAGAACTTATTCCAAACCCTTCTAACCAGCTGGGGGAAAAATAAAATATAATGGGTGAGCTTAAAAAGCTCAGTGAGGTTCACATTACTAGAAGTAATCGATGTTAATTTTTTTTACCAAGCCTTGTTATATATCCCAATTGATAAGGGTGGAAAATATATATATATATATATATATATATATATATATATATATATATATATATCATTCACATCATATATGTATATACAGATATATATCATCATAATTAATGCATGCACACAAATAATTTTCTTCATACCACTCTTATCTTTGCTCATCCCGGCTCCTACCAGCTTATCTCAACTCAACTCAACTCCTCTTAATCCATCTCAACTCAACTCATCCCTTCTTAGCTCATTTGAGCTCATCTCAACTCATTTCAACCCTTTTTAGCTCATCACAATTCATCTCCACTCATTTTAATCATCTCAATCATTTTCAAGATTTTTTAGTGGGACATCTCTTCATGTGTATGCAACTACCCTTGGACCAGCTATAATCTTCTCGAACCTAAAAGTCCTACCAACCCTCAAACCACACAAGGTCTTACCACATCCCTTGAATCACATAAGGTCTTACCATATTCCTTTGAACCACACAAGGTCTTACCACATCCCTTAGGCCACATAAGATCCTACCACACCATATTACCATAACGGCACATCTCCCTATATGCACCTACCCTCGAACCAACCATGGTTATGATCCTACCAAACATCAGACCATAGTTCCATATCATGGTCCTACAATCAAATATCAACCCTCGAATCCCTTACCTCTTCTAAGGGTTGTACCCTCACATATCACCCTCATCCCACATAACTTCAATGAAAACAAAACTTCCACACATCCACACCACAACAATCTCAAGGTATCTACTCACATCACATCATAAAATATTCATCTTATCTGTGATGACATTCATACACATATCAACCCAAAAGTACACGTGTCACCGTTATAACTATTCATTACATCTCAATCACAAGTTATTTAAACAATAACCCTATATAGTTCAAACATATATAACTTGAACATGAATATATATAGATAGATGCATATATATACATATAATCACCTAACACATCAAATTCATAATGATAACTATATCCTTAATTTTTTCATATCCATCAATTTATTCAATTTTTAAAGTTTCTAGTTCCTTCTCAAGTACTAAAAGTAACATGAACTCACCTTATCACGTGACCAACAATTTAACTTCGACCTGCCATTTTTCCATTAATATCATCTCTATTAACACCTGAAAACATATAAAACTTAGTCTAATATTTGAACATGCACGTATATTATACTGTAACACAAATGTCACACGCATACAGAAACCCCTTGAAATATTGAAAATCCTTCAAACAAATTGAAGGAGTTGAGAAGCTTTTAAGGCTCACATCTTAGTTAGGTATTCTTGTACTTTCTCTTTCAACTCTTAGCTTTAGATGGCTTAAAATATATACTCCAAAATTACTTACTTAGATGCTACCTCTAGTTTTAATTTTGTTGCAAAATTTAAGTAGGTTTTGGAAAATTTGGATAACCACAGTCGACTATCTTGGTACCATAGTCGATTATGAAGAGGTCAAAGATTTTTCACAGTCAATTGTAAGTAACCATAGTCGACTGTGCCCTCAATCTTAGCCTCCCCGATTCAACTTTTAAAGAGATTATCGACTGTTCAGTTCCCACAATCGACTATCTGTCACGAATCATTGTCATCTCTCTCAAAAATTCCATGAAATCTTAACAATCCCAATTATATCCGCACTTCTTCATGCTTAAAATCACATATCTTACATCACCAATAATCTAATTCATTTTATTGTAGTTTAAATCTCAAGATCTACTAAAGGGTTTTCCAACAAAAATTTAAACTTTCCGTTAAAAATCTCCATTGACATGAAGTTCAAAAAAACCCAACTCTGTTCATACTTTCCTAAGTTTAAATCTTCATTTTTTAACCTCACCCATAACCCAAATCAAACTCTAACATAATAATTATAAGTGAAAAAATCATGAAGAAGAACATTAAATTAACCATAGTTGAATTTGGACAACACCTTGATTTGAGAAGCTTTTCCTCAAGATTTCCTACCATCTCTCTCTCTCATTCTCTTTCTGTTCTTATCTCTCTCTATTTCTCTTCCCTTAACCTTCTCTTTCTCTCTCTTTCTCTTCCTTTCTCCTTCTTTTTCTCCATCTTTTTCTCTTTTTATTTTTTTATTTCTTTATACCTTATTCATTTTAATGTAGTTTAAATCTTAAGATCTACTCAAGGTTTTTCCAACAAAAATTTAACTTTCCTTTAAAAATCTCCACATACATGAACTTCACCAAAAAAAAAAACCAACTAAATTCATACTTCCTTAAGATTTATTCTTCATTTTTAACCTCACCCATAACCCAAATCAAACTCTAACATCATAATTATAAGTAAAAGAAATCATGAAAAAGAACATCAAATTAACCCTAGTTGAATTTTGCAATACCTTGATTTGAGAAGTTTTTCTTCAAGATTTCTTACTATCTCTCTCGTTCTCTTTCTGTTCTTCTCCCTCTCTCTTTCTCTTTCTCTTCCCTTCACCTTCTCTTTCTCTTCTTTTCTCCATCTTTTTCTCCTTTTCTTTCTCTCTCTTTCTCTTTCTTTCTTTCTTTCTCACTTCATTCTTCCCATTTTCTCTAAACTCTTCCTCCAAAACATCTACTAACAACCTATATATATAAGCCCTTGGAAACACCTTTACCATTTTGTCCTTCTTTTCACCTATTTTATTATATTTTAACAAAATCTTTGCTTAACTATTGATTGCCATATTTGGGTAATCAACTTTCCAAAGTTTCTAGAATTTTGAAAATTATCCTCATGACCACAGTCAGCTGTACCCAAGTTTTATTCATTTTCTTTCATTCTTTTTTGCCTTTTAAGTTTCCAAAATTCATCTATCAAATAAAACTTTCTTACTCATTGAACATAAAAATTAACTCTCCAAGAATATTTTGTTATCGTCAAATTCAAGCTCTAATAAACCGGGTTCTATAATTCTCCCCTCCTAATAAAATTTCATCCTCGAAATTTTTTTCTATTATGAATCTGCAAATAGCTTAGCGCATTATTCCTTATAGTTGCCTCATAATTCCAAGTAGCACCCTCACCTTCTTAGTTTCTCCTTACCATAACTCTCTACTATCAAGCAATTTAATTTTAGTTAATTATTCTCAATTTAATTCACTAATCACCAAATCCTTTAGATTTCTATCTCGATTTAATACTGATTGGCCTCAACTTGTTGCATAACTTTGTTCTTAGCTCTATCCTAAGGACATCTCACTACAAAGGGTCGTTTACTGGTTAATCACTTATTCTCATCATTCAATAGCTCTAAACATGTATATTTTTCTCAAGTAGATACGACACTTTGAATCTATCAACACTACCACCAAAAGTCCTGAACTCAATTCAACTTCCAATTACTCACACAAATTCTAGCGTCTTCCAGTCAATTTAATCCATTCCGGTGATTTTCCCCTTCTGATTTACGAATCTCTTAGTTCTAACTCAATTTTCCACATTATTGTACCCAAACTAAATACTAATTTATCTAACTTCAATGCGTTTCCATTTATTAAGAAATCTATAGTTCACCATTATAGAAATAACAAATATAAACTAAACTTCGCGATTCCATCTAGATTAGTTTCACTTTGTAGTTGAAAAAATACTTACCAATCTGTTTCATACCATCTCTTATGTGTTAGGCTAAGTCATTTATTCTCACACATATCTAACAAACTCTATTCAATAAGGTATTTTCCAATTTCTTCACTCATAATTACTTTTTAAACATAATTCATTTAATTAGCCTTTAGTCCCCACTTGAACTTCTTAATAACTTAATCCATATGAAACTTTTCTTTTTATCCTTGATCATACCCCAAGGTCATCATTCTTCCTCTTTTTCCTAAAATCACTCCATTTCTTCACATTTTTTTTTTCTAGAATGAATCTCCATCTCATTTATCATAATTACGTACACTGCATATCATGTCTAATCGTCATTTATCTTCCTTATGTAACCCTCATAGGCATACCTTAGATAACCCTCTGCATCAAAACAATACAAGTGCTTCCACACATCATTTCTATAGTTCTTGCCATTTACTTAATTGCCCGCTAATTCAAACTTCTCAATCTAACAATTTCTTTGACCCTAAGCCTTAATCTCCCTTATATATGTAACATCTTAGGTCATATTTAAGGTTTCTTAAGAATCTTTGTTTTTACCTCTCTCCAAGCTTGCCCTCTTTTACTTTCTCCATTCATTCCTTAGAGTTCTCGATAACTTTATTAAATTCCTAATCCACTTTATTATTGTAGTCATTGCGATTATTATTACATTGATATTCAAGACCACAAAATGTGTACATAATCATCACCATAACATTAATAAGGCACTAATCCATAAGCTCTCATATCTAATTTATGATAATCTAGCATTGGCCTTTCTACTATATCCACAATCCTATACCACCCTAATCCATCCCCTTTACCCAAAAAAAATAACTACTAAATGCTTTCATATTAATTATATCATCTTTGCCAAACCCAATTATCCATTTATTCACTAAGATAATAAGGTTATAGCATAAACTACTTACTCCTTAATCCAGCTTTTCATCATTTAGTTCATCGAAATATATTATCATCACTTATTTATTCTCTTGTATTTCTTAACAATCATCATAACACTCATATTAAATTCTTGGCTTTAACTACACTTCAACACTTTTTTCTTTCCTATTTACCTTTTTAAGTTATTGATTTTATACTCTCTTTTCCACTTATTACAATATTGTTATGTCCAAAAATTCAAATATATCATCTTCAGTTTAACTTGCATAACTTTGTTCATTTAGGAACTAAATTTTCTAGAAAAAACATTCAAAATCTCACTTTTACGCCTTCATCTATCAAACACTACGTCTACCCATATGTGTTACTCGAAATCTAACAGCCCTCGTTAGATTCATCATAATTAATAGTACCAATTCTAGTATTTAGCTCACAAAAGCATATGACATGTAATAATCTTCGTAATTATGCCTTTTAATTTTATCATGTTTTGATACTATCCTCCCAATTGATACATTTAATAAAATCTCTTTGTACCTCCTCAAAAACTCCCAAACTCCCCTTAATTAATTTCTCAAATTCAAAATCAACATTTCTTAACTTCTCTAGATCGGATTAACTCACCTATTACACATAGTCTCGCAATTGAAATTTCTTTTGCTCTGCTTCAAACCTCACCACATCCATTGCTCCAAGTTCGTTTTAAAAACTCACAATGTTTAATAATTTCTATTTTCTCCAACTATCTCTTTTACTAAACTATTTCCCCAATTCTATCTCTTTTTAATATACTCCAAAATTTTCATTAATCCTTAAGCTAATAACATTTCTCTCAAAAATTAATTAAATACATTGGCTAATAATTTCCAAATCTTTATCACCAGTTAATGGTAAAAAAATCTTATTTAGCTGTCTCAATCTAAACCCTATGATATCCCCTCATACCACGGATCCTTGCCCAAAAACCTTTTAGTCTTGCATTGAATACATATCTCTCCTCACAACAATCATTCTAGCATTATGGTATCTCACTAAACTCTTGATCTCTCATATTTTACCCCATTATTATCTCTATCTAATTTTTAACCTCTATAGCTAAGCGCATATTTCAAGTCTTCACTAGTCGCTATTCTTTCTCTTTGTCCCGACCACTCCAAGATAGAGTCACCCAACTAACTTTAGATTCCACGCACTGTGTATTATATCAACTCATCATTACCCATCTTTTACTAGCTCAAATTTAGTTCTTCCTAGATTACTCTCCAAGTAAAATAAAATTTTAAGCTCACTCAACAAGAACCAATTATTAATTTAATCACCCTTTAAATGCTTAGATAAAATTTCTAGACTCTAAAAGAAATCCTCCATCATCCTTTGACTACGCTCACATCAGACTTGAATTTTTTTTAGAGTACAATACACTATTTCTCCCGCAATTTCCATATAAAAATTTTCATCCTCAAAATATTTTCGATTGAAATTTTATAATTGATTCCTTATTAAGATCACATACATCAATCAACTATATGTGTTACTTTATTTATACTAATAAAATTTTAATTAAAGAAATACATACTTCTTTTATTACCTTTCTTGCAACTCCAAAATATCACCGAAATTTCTCTCGTAAATAATCTAATATAATCATTCAATTCACTTGAATTACTTCCCCATTTTTACCTTAATCATTCTCAACAATGCCTTATTATCTTCACCGGCCATTTATTCTAATAATTTGTTTTTATATATTTCAATACTTGTTAATCCTTTAAAATTCTACTAACATATATTTCATCTTTCTTCAATCTATGTTTCCTATTTTAATATCAAGAACCCTGTGAATTCTACAAAAATTTCAACAATACCTCCCTTATTTCTCATACCTTCACAAATTTTTTTAATAGCCAACACATCGTGCGATTCAAAGAACACTCAAAATCCAATGTCAACTCAAACACCATTCAATCATACCCATCCACCACAAACTCAAATACCACAATGAACCAAACATACATATATATATACCCATTTGTTCATGATTTAATCCAACATACGTTTATAGTCTCCCTAATAACTATTATTTAAGGTCAAACATTATGCAATTTATTTTTAATTCTAGAAGATCATCCATAATAACTTCTCTAAATCATTTAACTAGCATTTTAACCAATAAATTACTAATGAAACCCAAATTCAATGTGAAGTTCTCAATTTAACAAAACCATATAAGAAAGAAAATTTTCATTCTCTTATCACATTCACCCACTTTTACAACACAGCTAAACCACATACTAATGAGTCTCACATATATATTGGTGTGAATCAAATAGTCTACTGTCAAGATATAGTATTTATATCTATAGTTCTTATTAAAGGTGTCACCATGAAAATTTTCAAGCATAACAAGATCTCCACAAACAATATAAACTCATCCAGCACTTAAACACAAAAACCAAGCCAACTTCATCCTTAAGTTTTATTACTATAAACTCACTCTAATACTAGCTACAACTCCTAAACAACATCCTATTAATCCTACATAACAGAATCTTTACAAACACCCCATGCACCATGCCCATGCAAAAAGAGTCTATAGAATCTTAAATCTAAAGCTCTAATACCAAAAATGTAATGATCCATCCCAAGTGGGCTCTACCTGAGAGAGAATTGTTACCTTTAAGCACTGAGTACTAACTAAAATGTCACTCGAAAATTTATTAGAAAATACACTTTGCTATTCAAATTTTTTAAAATCAATTTATTACAATGGACAGTCAAATTTATATAATGTAGCTATTATTTCACCCCGCTTTTATCTTTAACATGAACAAAGATGTACCAAATACACACTTCTAGAATTACTACTTGCTAAATGTAGACTTAAGACAATTGCTGAGGATGTCATTCATAAACCCACCTAACGATGATCATATTCCAGCTCTCCACTAAAGCTTATTTCAAGCCCTGCTAACCACTTTTGGGAAAATAAAATAGAAAGTGTGAGCTTAAAAAGCTCAATGAGGTTCACATTACTAGAAATAATCGATTTTAAATCTTTTTTTACAAACCCTTGTTATAAATCCCAATCAATAAGAGTGAATATATATATATATATATATATATATATATATATATATATATCACCATAAGTAATGCACCTGCACAAATAATTTTTTTTATTCCACTCTCATCTTTACTCATCTCGACTCAATTCATCTCAACTCATTTCAACCCTTCTCAGCTCATCTCAACTCATTTTCATCATCTCAATTATCTCAATCATTTTTAGAAATTATCAAGGGGGCATTTTCCCTTATGTCAGCAACTGCCCTCGAGCCAGTCATGGTCCTACCAACCCTCGGACCACACAAGATCCTATCACATCCCTTGAACCACGCAAGGTCCTACAACATCATATTATCATAAGAGAACATCTCCCCATATGTCGGCACCTACTGTCGAACCAACTATGGTCGTGGTTCTACAAACCGTCGGACCATACTCCCCTCCCGTGATCCTACCAATATCAACCCTTGGATCTTTTACCCCTTCTAGGCAGGTCCTACCCTCACATATCACCCTCATGCCACATAACCTCAACAAAAACACAACTTCCATACATCCACACCACAACAATCTCGAAGCATCCATTAACATCACATCATAAAATAATCATCACACACATTGCACATTTTGACACAAGTATAATATTCATCTTATCTATGATGATATTCATACACATATCAACCCAAAAACAGACATGACACCTTTACAAGTATTCATTACAACTTAATCACAAGTCATTTAACCATATATAGTTCAAATATATATAACTTTAACATGAGTATATAAATGCATACAATAACCTAACACATCAAATTTGTAATCATAACTATATCCTCAACTTTTCGTATCCATCAATTTATTCAATTTTTAAGTTTCGAGATCCTTCTCGAGTACCATAAGTAATATGAATTCACTTTGTCACGTGACTAACAAATTAACTTCAAGCTACCTTCTTGCCATTAATATCATCTCTGTTAACACTTAAACACATATAACACTTAGTCTCTTTTAATATTTGAACATGTACATATATTATACTCTAACATATAAGTTGCATGCACATCGCACTCAATATAGAACCTCCTTGAAACGTTGAAAATCTTTCAAAAAAATTGAAGGAATTTAGAGGCTTTTAAAGCTTATGTCTTAGTTAGGTATTCTTGTACTTGTTCATTCAACTCTTAGCTTCAAATGACTCAAAATATATTCTCTATAATGACTTACTTAAATGTTACCTCTAGCAAATTTGGATAATCACAGTCAATTGTCTTGGTACCATAGTTGATTGTGAAGAGACCAGAGACTTTTCATAGTCAACTGTAAGAAACCACAACCAATTGTTCCCTTAATCTTAGCCTTCCTGATTCAACTTTTAAAAGAATAGTCAACTGTTCAAATCCCATAATCAGTTGTCTGTCACAAATCACTACCATCTCTCCCAAAAATTCCATGAAATATCCATAATCCTAATTAGATCCACACTTCTTCATACTTAAAATCACATATCTTACATCACTCATAACCTAATTCATTTTACTATAGTTTAAATCTCAAGATCTACTTAAGGTTTTTTTAACAAAAATTTAAATTTTCCTTTAAAAATCTCCACATACCTGAAGTTCACAAAAACCCAACTAGATTCATACTTCTTTAAGTCTAAATCTTCATTTTTTTAACCTCACCCATAAACCAAATCAAATTCTAACATCATAATTATAAGTAAAAGAAATCATGAAAAAGAACATCAAATTAACCATAGTTGAATTTGGATAATGCCTTGATTTGAGAAGCCTTTCTTCAAAAAAAATTACCATCTCTCTAATTCTCTTTCAGTTCTTCACCTCCTCTCTTTCTCTTCCCCTTTCCTTCCCTTTCTCTCTCTTTCTTTTCTTTTCTCCTTCTTTTTGTCACTTTCTTTCTCTTTCTCTTTTTTCCTTTCCCTATTCCTTTCTTCCCATTTTCTCTAGACTCTTCTTCCAAAATATCTACTAACAACGCATATATATAGACCATTGGAAACACCTTTACCATTTTTCCCTTATTTTCACCCATTTTATTATATTTTAGTAGAATCTCGGGCTGGCAATCGACTGTCCAAAGTTTTTGAAATTTTGACAATCGACTGTCCACATGACCACAGTCAACTAAACCCAAGTTTTCTTCATTTTTTTTTCTCATTCTTTTTGGTCTTTTGGGTTTTCAATATTCTCATAATCAAATCAAACTTTCTTACTCAGTGAACATACAAATTAAACTCTCCAAGAGTACTTTGTCGTCATCATATTCAAGCTTTAATAAACCGTGTTTTACAACTGATATCAATGTCTCTTGTGTGGTAGACATAAAAACAAGTATGTGGGTACTTATTGGAGAATGATTTCACTGAATATGACTAGACTTAAGAACACCTATATAGAGTTTTACTTGCCTATCAATAGGTAGTTCTTATGTTATACTTGTGTGTGTGATTTTTAGACTTGAGGTGCCATGGTTGTCTTATAAGAGACTTATTATAATTTGATGCTATTTAATATGGTTTTATTCATGGATCATTAATTAGTAATAATTTGGTATAACTGGTTTCATATGGAGGTATGTGAGTCTACAATAAGGGATCTATCTCTCTTATGTAAAATGAGAGAATGTGCTATAAGATTTAGTCAAATATGATTCGGGAAGTTCTTTAGCCAAGGCAAGGTTTGAATTAGAAATGAATGTCTAATTTCACCATTAGAGTTATATTCTTGAGATTTAGACAAATATAATTAATGCTAAGGGTTTTACAGTAAATCTATACCCTAATTAGCTTAATTGGGACATTACATGATGGAATGATTGAATTGCACGATAACTGATAACCTAAAGGTTCAAGGTTTTACAACCAGATTCACAGTCTGGGTAGTCATGATATGTAGTTGGGTGTCACTCATGATTGTAGAAGCCCTAATAATTAATTTAATGTATAATTAATTAATTCTTATAAAATAGAGAATAAAATAGAGTTTTAATTCAAAAAAAAATTAGAAGGAGCTCTAATTAATTGGAAAGGGTTCCAATTGAAATTACATAAAAGTTATGGTCTGCAACTAGATTATTTTGAAACTAATGGATCACACAAAAAAGGGGAAATGTGTGATTAGAAAATAATTGCAAGGGTTTAGTTTGTAATTAATGATTAATTTTACATAACTCTGACACTATAAAAAAATTTATTAGTGTTTGGAATTTTGCTAGCACATCATCTACACACAAGTTTCTCCTAGAGTCTTTGGTTCTTCTTCCTCCCAAAAGAGAATGAAATAGAGAGAAATCATAATTCAAGATTTGCCCTATGTGAACAAAACCTTAAAGATCACATAGTTTTGTGATTGTTGTGAATTCAAGAATGCAAAGGAATTTGGATTCAAACGTGGTAGGGAATTCGGCTACAACATATCTAAGGAGTCAAGAACACGGCGAATCGAAGGTAACGATCTAAACCTTGACTATTCTTGATGATAAAGATGTTCTGTACAAATCAAAATGAGATTTGGGTTTAAGGGAATCGATTAAAAAAAATTAAATTTCCACTTTGTTTTCTAGATTGATTACCTTCATCAGTGCCACCTTTTGGTCCAACTCTCTGACTTGCACCACAACCGAAGTGAAGTGGGAGATATAATCATGTAGCGTTCCATCAGTATGTTGAGTGATATTGAGTATGCTTTCTGTAGTTTTCTTGGGGTCGCGACTACTGAAGAAAGGGTCTGTGAATTGCTAATTAAGGTTGTTAAAATACTTAATTGAGCCAAAATATAGGCAAGAGAACAAAGCTTGCACTATTTCACGCTAGATTATAGAGAAGGCACGACAGATGGACACCTCATACTGTCAATGGAGAAACATTAAGGACTTGAAAATCTCAAACTGATCAATAGTGCATATATTTCTAGTATAAGGTTCAATGCGAGACATTTTAAAGTTGGGCGACATTTTAAGGTCCATGATCTCTTTATAGAATAGGTTCCCGGAAGGCTTGATCTCGTCAAGGATTTTAAGTGACTGCCTTTTAGCATTAATCTAATATGTTTTTTCATTTCTTTTAGTTGATTGATGACCTCCAAATGTTCTTGCTCTTGGGGTTTCCTCAACAGTCAAGAGTAGGACATTAACTCAGCTTCATAATCAAAGAGTTAGGGGTCTTTCATGCTGGGTTAGCCCTTCCAATCAATAAGGCATGACTTCGACCATGTTCAACTTGGTCTTCACATCAGCTAAAACGAATCTCAATGACGCAAGGATTAGGGACATGGGGCCTTTCCTTGGTTTCCTTAGTGGCTGCGGCACTGACCTTATTGAGTTGCGCTTGATAAGGACTGAATTGGCTAGGTTATATATTTCTAGTATAAGGTTCAACGTGAGACATTTTAAAGTTGGGCGGCATTTTCAAGTCCATGATCCCTTTATAGAATAGGTTCCCGGAAGGCTTGATCTCGTCAAGGATTTTCAAGTGACTGCCCCTTAGCAAAAAATCAAATATGTTTTTTCATTTCTTTTAGTTGATTGATGACCTCCTAATGTTCTTGCTCTTGGTGTTTCCTCAACAGTCGAGAGTAAGACATTGACTCAGCTTCATGATCAAAAAGTTAAGGGTCTTTCATGCTGGGTTAGCCCTTCCAATCAATAGGGTATGACTTCAACCATGTTCAACTTCGTCTTCACATCGAATAAAACAAATCTCAATGATGTAAGGATTAGGGACATAGGGCCTTTCCTTGGTTTCCCTAGTGGCTGCGGCATTGACCTTATTGAGTTGCACTTGATAAGGATTGAATTAACTAGGTTCTAGTACCATATGGGCTACTAAAGCGGCTAAGATGTCGTACTAACATTGAAATTCCTCGTCCTTAGCCCGATTAGCCAAGGCTAAGAGTTCTTTAGCTTGGAGGCGCGTTGTTAGATCAAGTTAGATCCACTCATCATTCCCTTCGGTGTTCTGGCAGGTCCCCAAGGAATGATAAGGGTTGTGTTCATCCGTAAATCCTAGGGATGGGGGAAGTTCAAACAAATCTATTCTCTTTACCCCAAAGGTTACGTGAATAATTCTCTTCAAAGTATATTGGGGGAGTTTTTTGGGCTGCATCTTTTACATAAATTTGTCATTCCAACAAATGGTGCCAATTTGTTGATGTCAAAAAATAGGTAATGGTATGATGTAGTTCTTATATCAAGATTTTTGTCAGAATAGTATAATGAGAAAAAGAATAAAAAAAAAAAGGTCAGAGAGAAATAAAGAATGAATTTAGGAGAGAATGGGGTAAAGAAGTAAGAGAGAAGGAAGAAGAAATTGAGGAGAATGGATATACTTCAATAGCCTATACAAATGGATAGTGTGCAGTATTTATACATCAACAACTCAAGCTAACTTTAAATTGAAGTAAATAGAATAGCAAAAAAAAAGTTATGTTAACAACTAACAGCTTTACCAATTGTTTTTTAACTGCTTAACTAACTCCCCCATCCATTTACTAACTTTCTAAAGTGTATTGTAGTCTTTAAGAAGCTTCCTTTTTTTTTAGCTTCTCTTTAACACTTGTTGCTACTCTAGCTAATCTTCTACCTTATGTTATTCTAACTCTACTTCTCCTTGTTCTTGTCTTATTGCCCTTGTCTTTTGATGTGTATAGCTATCATTAGCAACCAGTCCAAAATTGAACTTGTCCTTAAGGTCAGAGTCTACAAGAGTATCTACACCAAAGTAAAGTTTTCCCAAGATGTTTCCTCAGATGGCAGCCCTTTCCACTGAACAAGTGCCTGTGGAACTAGCTTTTTGTGCTACCAAATGGTTCTTTGGTCAAGTATTGTCAACGGGGTTGGAATTGGTTTATAGTTAATGCTCAAATCAAGCAAGGATGATGGTGTGTTAGATGATGTGCCTTGGTCGGGTTTGAGGAGAGATATATGTAAGACATTATAAATTCTAGAAATAGGTTGCAAGGCTAGCTTATAAGCTATTGGACAAATTCTTTCTATCACTAAAATGGTCCATAATATCTTTTGCTTAACTTTTGATTGAGTCTCAAAGCTAGGGATTGTTATTTGTAAGGCTGCAATTTGACTAACACCCAACTTCCTTATAGCAACTCCTTGTCCTGTCTTTTAGTATTTGCTAATAATTTCATTCTGGGTTGAGCTTACAAGATGTGTGTTTGGAGGAGTTAAGGAAGCTCATCTCTACTGAGTAAGTCACTATCGATAGCTTCAATGTTGAAGGAGCCAATTACATATCTTTGAATGGCAGAAGATTCCCTACCATACAAAGCCTTGAATGGTGTCATTCTGATTGCAGAGTGGTAGGAGGTGTTGTATGAATATTTTGCCTAGTAAAGTAGTTGCAGCCATAACTAGGGTTTATCTTGAGTGAATGCTCTTAAGTACTGCTCAATACATCTATTAAGCACTTTAGTTTGTACATCTAATTGGGGATGGTAAGAAAAAGTGAAGTTAAGAGAACTGCTATTGAATTTAAACAGTTGCTTCTAGAATGAACTCAATAAAACTTTGTCCCTATCAAATACAATTAACTTAGGGATTCCATGTAGTATCACCACTATGTCACAAAAGATCTTAGCAACTCTGGGAGTAGAAAAAGTGCTTGGTAGGGCACTAAAGTGTGTATATTTGGTTAGTCTATCAATGACTACCATTATAACTGAATAACCTTGTGTAAGGGGTAATCCTATGATGAAGTCCATTGAAATGTCTTCCCAAACATTTTCAGGGATCAGTAGTGGTTATAGTAAACCATAAGGCAATGTTGGGGAATACTTTGTTTGTTGACAAATCAAACAATTCTTGACAAACTTCTTAGTATCTTGCCTCATATTCTTCCAAAAAAAAACTGGTTAAGATTCTCGTAATTGCTCTATGGATACCTTTGTGTCCTCTCAAAAGAGAAGAGTGAAATTCTTCTAGTACTTTGAATTTGAAGGAGGAAATAGAGCTTAAGAGCAATTTGTTGTTGTAAACAACAAA
Organism: Bretschneidera sinensis; assembly: GCA_023935145.1. NCBI lineage: Eukaryota > Viridiplantae > Streptophyta > Magnoliopsida > Brassicales > Akaniaceae > Bretschneidera > Bretschneidera sinensis. The sequence goes on along the minus strand of CM043699.1, from coordinate 60,390,037 downwards.
CCTTCCCTAACTGAGTAGCTTGTAGGGCCTACACTTTTGTTGATCTCCTTATATATGTCAACCAGGTCTTGAGCTACTGTGTTCTGCAACTTCATATCTTTTAACAAGTCAAGAAGGGGGTAACAGATATATATGCACAGTGTTATGGAGTCTCCTTCTTTCAATGGATCATCTACACCTGGAATCCTTGACAATGCATCTGCAGCAGCATTCTTTCTTCCTAGTTTGTACAGGTTATCACAAGAAAATCCCAATAGCTTGGTGAAATAGTGTTGCTGCTATGGAGTCTGTATGACTTGGGACATTAGACATCTCAATGCTTTATGGTTTATATGGATTTCAAATTTTCTCCTACGCAAGTATTGTCTCCACTTCTTTACAGCTTGTGTGATGGAATAAAGTTCTTTGACATAAGCTGAAGGGATAGTCATCTTATTGCTAATCTTCTTGTTGTAGAAAACTATAGGATAAAGCTATTAGATTAACATACCTCCAATACCTACACTAGAAGCATTTGTTTCTATGATAAACACCTTCTTGAAGTCTGGTAAGGCCAGGACAGGAGCCTTAGTCATTGCATCTTTCAAAGCATCAAAAGCCTGCTGAACATCCTGGTTCAATGAGAAGGAATCCTTCTTTCAAGAGATCTATTAGTGGTGTGGCTATTGTGGTATAGCCTTTGATGAGCCTTTTGTAATAGCCAGTGAGTCTTAGAAAGCCTATAAGTTGTTTTAAATTAGTTAGTAGGGGCCATTGAATCATTGCTTCAATCTTCTTTAGATCTGGTTGGACCTCTTGCTAGTTGACAATGTGTCCTAAGTAATCTATTGAAGACTGATAGAATTGGCACTTGCTTCTTTTGGAAAGTTGTTTATTAGTAGTTCAACAATCAAAGACTACCTTTAAATGATGGACATGCTCTTCAACTGAACTACAGTAAACCAAGATGTTATCAAAGAACACAATGACAAATTTTCTTAAGTATGGTTTAAATACAACATTCATGGTTGCCTAAAAAGTGGATGGTGTGTTAGTTGATCCAAAAGGCATGACCACAAATTCATAGTTTACCTCATGTGTTCTAAAAGTATCCTTTTTTATATTTGTATCTTTGACTCTGATTTGATGATATCCAACCCTCAAATCAAGTTTGGAAAAAACTGAAGCTCCATTCAACTCATCTAGCAATTCATCAATAGTAGGGATAGGAAATCTATCATTAATGGTTATGGAGTTTAGGGCTCTATGTCTATGCAAACCCTCCAAAAACCATCATTTTTCTTTACTAGCAATACAAGAGAAGAGAAAGAGCTATGGCTAGGTCTAATGACACTTGAGGTAAGCATCTCTTTAACTAGATTTTTTATTTCTTGCTTCTAGAAGTGGGGATATCTATAAGCTCTTACATTTATTGGTTTAGCACCTAGTTCTAGATGTATTGAATGATCAAATTCTCTGGTTGGTGGTAACTCTTTAGGCTCTTCAAAGACATTATTATAAGTTTTTAAGAGTGTGGAAATCTCCCGAGATAGTGGTGGTGCTATCTAGGGACACAACTGGTGCTAGATGAAAACATGAAGAGATACCTTCAGTTCTTGCTAATTTTCTTAAACATCTCAAGTTATTTGTTGAGGTTGGGGTTCCCATACTAATTGAAACTTAGTCCCTTGCCATTCAAATTCCATTATTTTTTGTTTATAATCATAACAATTGAACCCAATAGTTCAAGCCATTATGTTCCTAGGACTAAATCGGAACCTTCAATAGGCAGTAAGCACACATCAAAAGTAAACATGTATTGTTGAAGATAAAGAAGTGCCTGATGACACCATTTAGTGCAAGTAAGAAACTCTTCACTGCTAATCTGAACTCTGAGGGCATGCAAGGTCTGATGGGCCATCCTAACATCTTGGCAATTCTTTCTTGGGAAAAATTATGTGTGTTTCCACCATCAATATTGTTGTAAAAGTAGGATGCTTGATAGATATGCCCACTAGAGTAGGTAACAATCCAAAACCAGTTGCAGGCTTAGTCTAGTGAGGTTTCCACAGCTTCTTCATATGGATATATTTTTCTTCAAATAGTTTGGCCAAAACTATATCCTTTAATAAAGAAGAGTGTTGATCAAACAATAATTCTCTCTTTAATTCAGGTTTAAGCCCTTAGATGAAGAAACTGATTAGAAAAGGTTCCTATAAACTAGTTACCTTATTAGAAAGGCTTTCAAACTGAGTTTGGTACTCTGAGACAATATTGGTTTGTTGTAGCTTGGCCAAAGCTCCCCTATGGTCTTCATATGATGAAAGACCAAATCCTTCTTTGATCTTGTTCGATAAGTCATTCCAATAGTAGATGAGGCTAGTGTTAATAGCCCATTGATACCAAGATAAGGTTACTCCTTCCAGATGGAATGAAGAAATTATCAACTTTTGATCATGTGGATTAGAATGGTAGTTAAAGAATTGCTCAACTTTGAAAGACAATCCTAAAAGATCCGTACCGTCAAATTTAGGCATGTCCAATCTCATCAATTTTCCTGGAATTCAGAAATCTTGATGAGATTTCTCTTTAAATCTTTCCAATAAATCTTTTGGAATTGTAGTGTGCTATTGTGGATCTTTGCTAGATTGCCCTTGATCTTTGTTATATTGAGAAGAGTTATGGATCTCAGCAAGTTTGGATAAGATTCCAGTTAAAGAACTTCTAATGTTGGCATTTTCATGGACTAAAGAATACCACATATTAGTTAATCTCTTGATCTGATCATCCACCTTAAAGATTCTCTCATCTATCTTGTTGAATCTAGTTCCTTCAACCATCATAGAATCAGATTAGGAGGTTTGTTTGAAGAGGGAAAAAGGTTTTAGTTTTTCTTGGCTCAATGAAAGCACCAGTTGATACAGTTCTTGTATCAAGATTTTGGCCATAACAGTATAAGGAGAAAAAGAACATAAAAGAGAAAATAAGAGAGGAAAAGAAAAGGAATTTGAAAGAAAATGAGATAAAGAAGTAAGAGAAAGTGAAGAAGAAATTGAGGAGAACAGATATAATTCATTAGCTTATACAAATGGACAGTGTGTAGTATTTATACATCAACAACTCAAGGTAACTCTCAACTGAAGTAAATAGAATAGAAAAAACAGTTATGCTAACAACTAACAACTTTGCCATTTGTCTTATAACTGCCTAACTAACTTCCCTATTCATTTGCTTACTTCCTTAAATGTATTGTAGTCTTTGAAGAGCTTGCCTTGTTCTTTGGCTTCTCCTTAACACTTGTTACTGCTCTAGCTCATCTTCTACCTCATGTTATTCCAACTCTACTTCTCCTCCTTGTTGTCTTATTGCCCTTGTCTTTTTATATGTGTAGCTATCAAGGTAATCACGTCAAGTCCAGTTGTAAGCTGAGGTTGGGACCACCTCAAGAGAGCATAACAACACCTAAAAAAGAAATCGGTCAGAGTTTTGTCTCTAGAGAGGACCCTCTGATGTTTAAGTTAATTGATGACCTAAGAAGAAGTAAATGCATAAAGAATGTGAATGGAATATTTGGAGTAATGTGTAAAGAATGTGGCACGTGGAATAAAGTACTATTTTATAGTACCAAGAATCTTACCCTAATGAGAAAATGAGGTGGGTTTACTTCATGAAATTACCATTTAGCCATCTGAACGGGGTGGTGTCTTTTTAAGGTAAGTGTCCCTATGTCTTAGAGGCCAAGTCTATGACATGAAATTACTAGTGTAACCCACTAGTAATTGGTTGTTGATTTAAGAAGCTAGGAAGGGACTGCTTCCAAATTATGGCAAAAATCCATTTAAAGTTTTTATTAGATTATGCACATTCTCAATCAAATGGTAATGTTTCTATTGTTTCAGTTTATAAGTTGATCAATTTATAAACTAAGTTCGAAGCTATACCAAATACTCTTAAATTTTTTTCATGGTTAATAATTTATCAAAACAAGATCCATGAAATAAATTTTTAACAGAGATTAAATAGTACAATAAGCCATCAACGTTGAGAATAATAATTTTTTTACAAGATCAACTCTTCTGTTGTAAAATATTGTGAAATAAAACTTGTAGTATATATAAATTTTGATTATAAAGTAGTCTCCACCATATCTCATAATTTATTGCATGCTTTATTTCACAATTTTTAAAGCAAAAGAGTTGAACTCCTTCCTTACATAATTTTAATAAATCCATAAAATTAAATAAGCATCAAGTAATTAATTAACCCTTTATCCTTGGAGAAATTTGGACCTATAATGGATTTTTCATCACCATTGTAAACTTATGTTTCTCCGAAAAGTCAACATCATCTCCATCCACAGCTTTCCACTCGAAACAGCAAACCAAATTGGCCACAAAGTACTCCAAATGAAGCATAGCTAAACCAAGCCCTGGACAAATCCTCCTCCCAACACTAAACGGCATCATCTTAATCTCTCTACTCCCTGTGATATCGAAGGCTTCCACTTTACCATCATCATTAAGAAACCTCTCTGGCTTGAATGCCATCGGATCGTCCCATACCTTTGGATCCCAACCCATGTCAGCTACAATGAAATTTAAAACAGAATTTTTGGGAATCAAAAATCCATCCAAAACTACATCTTCAGTCACTGCGTGTGGTAACACAAAATGCCCCGGAGGGTGACGTCTAAGACCTTCCAATATCAACGCCTTGAGGTATGGCATGTTCTGCAAATCGTTTTCTTTCACTTCTTCTCCATCTCCAACAACCCTTTTAATCTCCATCAATAGCTTCTTTTGAATATTTGGGTATTTCACCAAATTCGCCATTATCCATTGTAATGCAGTTGATGTTGTGTCAGTGCCAGCGTTAAGAAATTTATAACACAAGCTCACCATTTCGCCTTCATCCAACTTCTTATATTTCTCCTTCGGGAGTTGTAGATCAAACAACATATCAACATACGCTAAAAAATACTCATCGTGGTTATTACCCTCTTTCACTTTGCTTAATTTCTCTTGGTTTATTAGCTCCTTTCATGCTCTAATCAATGGGATCAATACTTCCTCTTGATGCCTTCGAATTCGAAAGAGCTCCTCCCATTATTTACGAAACACAATCATTGTCACTCTTGGCCAGAAATTAAGTATATTGAATCAATTAAAATTCAATAGCAAATTTCGCTGAACATCCTCGATTTTTTTTATCTTATTTTCATCAAGCTTTTCACCAAAAGACATCAAGACTAACAGGCAAAACATGGTGTACTGGAAATTTTCCATAACATCATGGACATGGCCGGATTTGGCTTGTGACTTGAAGCGTTCTTCGAGAATTTGAAGTACCCATTTTCGTGCAGGCGAGTAGGATTTCACTCGCGAATGATGAAGGATCTCTGCTGTAAGGTTACGCCGCAGGAGGCGCCAAGTGGGCCCATAAAGACCAGAGCTGATATTCTGTTGGTTACTACTTACAATTTTGTTGGTGGGAAGAGTTATGGGACGGTTGGCAAAAACAGCACCGTTTTGGATTAAGGCCTGGTGGGCGAGGGACCGATCAGCTATGAAAATCGCAGGTCGGGAGCCGATATGGAGGGTGACCATTGGCCCCAATTTGGCATGAAGGGAACGGAGGATAGGCTCGAGCTCACCAAAAGATTTGCGTAGCCATAGGAAGTTTCCAATAATGGGAAAGGTGAGGGGACCTAGAGGGAGGTTGTACGAGGGTTTTTTGGTGGGGAGGACAAGGCTGAAAAGGGATTTGAGGAGCGCAGAGACAGTGATGGAAATGAGTAAGATGAACCAGGCCTCTATTTTCTTCCGAGATATTTAGATGGATTAATTGCAACAAGATTCGGAAAAATATTTAAAACTCCAAAAATCATTCGTTCAAAACTGTCATCGTGCCACATCACGAAAATTGATTACTATCTAATCAATCTACTTTTAGAAATCTACAATGAAAAAATACTAGTTTTCGATTGCTTAGAACGTACGTATGCCACTGTGTTTTTTAAGAACGTTCAAAGTATTTATTATATAAAAAATAAATAAATAATAAATAAAACAACTGTGAGGAAGCTTTTGAAATTGAAAATGTTTACTAATTCTACTTCTCATATAGAGTGATTAACTGATTATATAGAAATTTCAGAGTTCTTTCTTGAGAGAAATACTGTTTCTTTGGTCACACGTGATAAACATAAGTTGACTGCTCGACATATAAAACTACAACTGTGAAATCGTTCATCAGTATACTATAAAACTCACTCTAGTTTTTTATGGATATAAAACTAATTGGTCTCATTGCTTACGTAATTAAAAAAAAAAACAATTAAGACTACGTACCAAATACTTCAGACAAGATTGATTGTGACAAATAGAGCCATTAATGCGTCAGTATCGAACAGACAACTGCTAACATTTGCCTGAATTAAATTAGTCAAATTCAATTTTACTTGTCATATCTCAAAGTATCCATCACAGGATTGGGATTCACAACCGTTGAATTCACTGTCCTTACCTATTAAAATACGGATGTAAGATTGATGACATGCGCCCGACCCGTTAGAAATACGGGTTGAGTTGACCCATCCCGTGTGTTAATGGATCGATTTGTTTGATTTTTAAACAATCTGTGCGTTTAAGAAAAGGTATGTAATGGTGCTTGTTAGTGGCAAACTGGCAAGAGAGACCAGCTTATATTCATATCTAATTTAATGTGGGTCAATATACACTCCAATAAAAAAGGAACACTTAACAATTCTAAAGGTAAAATAATGATAATATGATAATCTTGTTAATCTCAAATCCAATAAATAAGATAATTCATCCATTATTATTTTTTATTATTTTTTTCTTATCATTTTATAATTTGATTTAAACATCAGAGAGTCTTTTTCGAAATAAAACACTCTGAATCAGTTTTGTTTTTAGGTACATCAGATCTAGCTCAAATCAGATTGACCCGAGTTAACATACACCCAAATGAACCATACTAGACTCCAACCATCGATCCGTTCAGACTCGAATAAACCCAACCTATTTTTGAGATCAACAGAATTGATGTTTTCCATAAAAAAACGTATAAATCTTATCTGTTGAAAAATGCCACGTAAAGCTCGAAAGAATTTGAAACTCCAAAAAAAGGAAGTCTTAACACGAGCACCAAGGTAAGAATGCTAAATGCAAAACTTATATTTACACTAATAAAAGAAGCAAACACAAAATGTTCATCTCATTAAACACAAGCAATACACGAGAGCTCCTAGACCAAGTACAAAAAGTCAAACATCAAAAAAATAGAAAGAAGTCTCAAGCTTGTCCCTCCTGCCCACTACAATCCCCAGCATACCATGCCACAACCCAGCCATCAAAATCTGAGCACCATCATCCCCAACAACAGTGTTGCCCGCGCTGCACCCTTCGGTCTCATGAGAGAATGTAATATTTGGCGAAAGGATTTGCACCTAGTCCAGGTCTAGCTAAGGACAAATCTTGGCCACCACCGCTTTGGCTTAATCGAAGCCCTTAGCGTACTCTACAATGACCTTCTCATAAACCAAGTCATCAAGGGCCGAAGACTTCCTAAACTCTTTTATGGCCATCTTCTTGGACCTAGCCTGCTCAACCTTGACCCTCTCTATCTCAACATCGACAGACTCAAGCTTCGCAGTTAAAACCTGGACTTCCTCACGAAGACCACGTTGCTTCTCCTTTAGCTTTGAAACTTACTCAACTAGAAAGCGTAGCTGAGCCTTCAAATCGTCCATCTCTTTTGCAAGACAGCCAGCCTCTGCCACAACTAAAGGATACAGCTCAGAAACTATGGCGCAGAACATGCCTACCTGGAGAAGAATAGAAAAAAGGTCAGACGGTAACAAAAAGCTAAAAATAATTGTAAAGATGGGAAGAAGTATACATTCTGCACAAAATGACTCATTATCCCAACCATAACCTCTAGAGGATAGCTAAAGATCTCAGCCTCATCTTTAAGGAGGATAGACCCTCGGATCAGTTGATAAGCAATCCTCGGATCAGCAAAAGTCGAGTCAAAAAGATGAACAAACTAACTACATCGGAAAAACATGTGGGGCAGAGCTGCTGCTACCTTCTCTATGGGGAACAAAACTTAGATGTCAAACCCTCTCCTCAGCACCTAGTGCATCCGCGCCGCTAGCAAGAAATTGAGACTAGTCCACTAAACTCGAAGTGTCATTTCCTTTGGGACTCTTCCTTCGGCTAGAAGGAGGAGGGGGAAGAGGAGCTTGGGAGTCTGATTAAGGAGGGCTAGCCTCTTGCCTCACAGCTAGCAGCCGAAAAAGACAATTCTTGTCTGCAACCATCTCTGCAAAAAGAAAAAGACATGTTAATACCAGAAAGATAAAGAAACTGAAATGTAAAATAACTAAGAAAATCAAAAGCAAACGTAAATCTAAGTATAAAGTAACTACCAAGAGTAGCCCAACTCAAACCATACTAAATAAGGACATCCTCCTTCAGCAACTCGGAGGTATAAATTAGATTTACAGACATAATATTGATTAGATCCTCCTTAGCCTCCGTCATTAGAGAAAGATCCCCCTGAGAGTCAAAGATATTGTATTCCCATTCCCTCTTGAAAGGGAAAGGCTCCTCATGCCGAATATAGAAATACCTCGTCTTCCACCCATAGTTTTTTATCACTATTTTCCTAGCAACCTTTCAAGATAATATATACCAACTGGTGTCCTAAATCATCTTAATAACGTAAAAGCTCCAGAACAAGTTCATCAAAAAATGTACATTCCTACCATGCCTCCTATGAAAAATGAAGAAGCCAATAACCATCCTCTTGGAATTCAGAGGTAGCTGGTTAGGAGCGATGCTGAAGAAATTTAATACTTGGGCTACCTCCAGGTCCATAGAAAGACAGGACCCTCCTTTAAAAAAATGCTCGTAAAAACACATCTCATAAGGCAACCCACCACCGATCGGGCTACACACACTTTGCTTGAAGGCAGGGAATCGAATCCAAAGCTCATCTGGAATACAGTATTTACGGTGAAAATTGGAAAAATACTTTACTAAAATAGCCCACATAAAATACTCGGCTGCATAATGGAAGTGATCATGGTCCCGCGACATTTCAGTACAGACTTCTTCAACAAGAAAGGCAGTAACCCTAATTTCTAAATTGAAATCTACATTATCCTCGTCAGACCTATGACTCAGACCCTCACTAGATGAGGTCTTCTTGCAAGAAGATATCTTGGTATCAGAGTGGTGATGGGCCTCTTGATGAGAGTCAGAAAATGCAACTTAATAGTATTTATTTGTTAGCATTTATGGTTGATTTAGGGCTGGATTACACATTTATGCCTTAATAATTCTTAAGTGTCATTCTTGGTATATTGATTTATTTCGATGCATTTTCAGGTATTTTGGGTTTAAAAGAGATGGAAAAGCTAATGTTGATTAAAGCACGAAGATTCTATGCATGTTCACAAGCATTTGGAAATGAGTTTCACTAAATTGCCAGAATTGCCCGTATATATCAGTCATTTTTGTAGATTAAACTGTATTGATTCAGGAAAAACCAGGAGATGAGCCATATATTCTTGGAAAGATCCGGATGTCTATTTTCGGGAGAATTTTATGGCTCATAAATATGATTTTTCTAAAGAAAGTTATGGCAGTTTTAGTAGATAAAGGTCAGACAGTGTGTGATTTCAGCGTGATAGATCAGTCATTTTGCGGATTAAACTGTATCGATTCAAGAAGAACTAAGAGATGAGCCATATATTCATGGAAAAATTTGGATGTCTATTTTCTGGAGAATTTTACGGCTAATAAATATGATTTTTCTAGAGAAAGTTATGACAGTTTTAGTAGACAAAGCTCAGGCAAAACCAGGCATGGACAGCAGCAGAACCGGGCCTGGACAACAACAGAAGTACATGACCTGAACAAAAACCCTAGGGTGACTTTTTTGTCTACAAAGCCATCTCCATACATTTATATATAAGAATTTAGACTCAGAGAACATGGGACGAGAGTTTTTGAAGAGAGCTTCCATCTTCTTCTTCTTCATGGTGATCAATGATGAACTTTATGTCCAACTAAACTCCAAGCAAGGTGAAAGGATGAGTTTCTAGGTGTAGTTGTTCTTATTTCTATCTTTGATTCAGTTGTATGGATTGATTGTTAAACATTGTTTATGATTTACTCTTTGATTAAATAAGAAGGATTTGAATTCATGTGACAGCTGCAACTTATGTTCTTCTTCTCTTAGATCTTCTTAATCTGATGATTGCATTCTTCTTCTCCATATAAGTCTAGTCAAGCTTTTTTTATGTCAAAGTTGTTAGATGCAATTGATTTCGGTAGATCTATCTTATAGGCTTGTCCATTACTGCAGTATTATTATTGAAAAATATTATCGCTTCTTGATAATTTATAAGATAGATCTTGTGTGTTTGAATTGGAATTAAGGAGTAATTTATGGCAATTACATTAGGGTATTTATGTGCTTTAATTGAATATTTACCAATTGCTTGTTTGGGATGTCAAACTAGTAACTGAGATAAAACATTTGAGTCAAGATAGGAATAAGGCAACGAACTTAGGAAGGATTACTGGAACCTTGTTATTTTTTTATTGAATTCTTCATCATATTTTCACAACTCTCTTATTTAATTTCATTCGTAAAACCCAGATTTTCTTATTTGAACTTTCTCGTTTAGTTTTAAGGTTTACACTTTCTCTTGTAGTTCGCTTTCCTCGTGGGATCGATACCTCAGCTATACATAATAATCGCGTGTTAGTTTGAGTGTTATCACCTCTCTATCCTCATCAGAATTATCAGACATTATAAAAATGGAGAGAAAACATAGCTCTTGTCGGAAAAGTGTTGTGACGATTATCTACCTAAATAAATACGTAAATAACCGTCCTAGTTTTACTTGCAAGTGCACAAGGTCAGTGATAGCATAGTGTGCAAGAGCGAGATCATTTCCACAGGGATTGGTGAATTTCGTTTTAGAATTAGTTTCTTCAAGGTAAAAAGAGAAATAACTGTTGATTGTGAGTAAATAACAATAATGAGTTGAGAACATAGGACTACAATATTCACCACTAATTACACTTTCCCACTAAGTAAGGTGTCAATGCTCTAGCCTTATCATGAATATCTAATGGTTACCAACCTAAGGGCTTGGTCCACACCTTAGGCTATTGATATCCCTATGCAATGAGTTAGGCATGGTGTATACTCTAACTTTTTTCTCTCTTACAGGATTCAGCATGAGTGTATACTGAGTTGTTCCTTAAGAGAGTATGAGGGCTGTGGAGATCGGCAACCACACGGGACATAGGGTTGGGTCCTCTCCCGGTTTTCCATGTTGATTAACCCGAGAATCTGGTGTGGATATCCCTTGTTACTAATGTCGAACCCAGGACTCGGTCATCCAAATTGATTCGACTAACTTATCCATACCACATGCATACATTGATCAGACACACACATATGAGGAATTTAAATGCAAACAAGCATTAATCAAGTTAAACATTCTAACAAGGCTATAGCAAAGATAATCAATGAATAAACATGTGGAAAAGCATAACTAGAGCTTCAATCGAGCCCTATAGGAGTTTAGTTACACAAGCTAGTTAAACTAAACATTCTAAACATAATGAAATAAAAACATAAAACTAAAACCGAAGAAGACTCGGGAGACGAGTCGTCAATTCCTCTCCTAAGCTTGCTACTTCGAATCTAAAACAAAATGTATGGTTTATGTGTTTTACAGGGCTATTTATAGGGTCCTCATGGTGTCCCAAAACCCTAATTTCCTATTTGGAGTATGGAGACTTCTTTCCATATTTGGCTCTGCCACCTCTGGAGTGATTGCGCTCGAGCGCATATGTGCGCTCGAGCCTTCTTCAAGTGCACTCGTGTGCTTTTGCGCTCGATCACAAGGGAGGTGGCTCGAGCACACCTTACTGGATGGCAGAACTTGACTTTTGCTCCTCAAAGCTCCAATTTATCATCTTTTTGTCCAAGTCCTGTGAAAAACACATAAAACACGAAAATGAAGTAAAATCCACAGAAATAGATAAATAAATAGCCTAACAAGTGTAAATTAAGGGGCTTAAATATGACTATTTAAGCACTTATCACAGCCCAAAACTTACATATTGCTAGTCCCTTAGCAATACAAAACGAAAGACTATGTTGAAACAAAATTAAAGATAAATTCATTTTCGTGATACTCAAAGATTTGGGTTGTGCATAAAACTATGATAATCGTTCATGAGTAAGCTTATAATAAAAACACATTTTTGTATTGAAAAAGAATTTTCAAAAGTTCATGTTACTTACCTAAGGTTGGCTTAACGCATCGCAAGTTTGATTTGTGTGTGAAGAATTAGCACATATAAGATGGGGCTTCCACATAATTTTAGTGTATAGTGTTTCAGTGCCCAAACCTTTATCGAATTCCTTATCAAAGAGAATAAAAATGGCATATTGCTTACTTCTTTTTTTCTTTTTCTTTTATCATGCAATCTTTGCCATGTTGAGTTCCATCGAGCTTTCTAATTGACCTTTGTAATGAGTGTTTGGCCAATGACTCCCAAACTAGATGGTTTTAGGGCATTAGGTGTAAAGACACTCCTAAGAACTTACTAACTTGAGTCAAAAAGGCTACGAAACTAACAGGTTTTTAATGCTTCTAAATGAAATTCCCACCTTTTGACGTGAACACTCAATGCTTACTGAGGCAAGAGGCCCAGTTACTCAGTAGAAATTTTTATTATAATCATTAAAGGTTTACTTCCCACATTTTGACGTGAACACTCAATGCTTACTAAGGTAAGAGGCCCAGTTACTCATTGGAAAGTTTTTTTTAATGATCGTTAGAAGCTTTTTAATCACTTTTTTTTTTGTATGATGGACATTTTTCTTTATTTTTCTTATGCCAAAGTGTTCTTTTTAACAAGTTATCCGATTACAGTTAGGTTATGGAAATATATATAAAAGAATTATGGGTCATACCCCACACAAATGCATGCTAAATGTGCTTGTGCAAATTTGGATCAAACTCGTGAATTCTTAGGTGCCTTGAGGTAGGTAACTAAACTTTGTAAAATTCCTATTACAAGACTATGTGTTCTAGCTTTTAAGCTTACTAATGAAGTGTTATCAAATTTTTAAATCAACCAAAATTTTTGTTACCAAATGAACATGCATTTATCTTTTCTAAAAAAAAAAAAAACTAGAACCTAGTCTGTGCATGTGTTTCAAATGTGTGTGTAATAGTATCTCTCACTACTCCCAAACTTAAAATACACATTGTTCCCAATGTGTGTGGCATGAAAAGATCTGACCTGGGAGATAGAGAACTAGGTTGCTTGCTTTGTTTGTAACACACCCCCAAACTTGAACTGGATGCACGCACTGGCTGTTCAAGCCAGAGATGCTGGTCAACTCTATGAATCTGCCGTGGACTGAAGAAGATAAAATCTCTGGCCTAGTGTAGTCGTAGGTTAGGTTCTCGTAGAAGCTAACCACAAATCGTGTGTATGCCGTCGAGCAGACTGGCTTGAACAGCCGCTTGAGTCCCCAGTTCTTGAACTCTTGGACTGCCCATCTTGTGGCGTCCAAACTCTTGAAGTCTGTATCTATATTGAATGTGGTCTCGAACAGTATTTCACGCTGTTCGAAACTGGGCCGGGATGCCTGGTGGCGGCTACTGGGAGCTTGGGATGTGGAAGCCATGTATTGTGGAAAAAAAAAAACAGTGTTGCTTCTGGTGTGATTATGCTCGTGCGCAGCTGCTAGTGCGCTCGATTGCATAGTTTGAAGTGCACTCGATCGCTAATACCAAGTGCTCGATCGCACTCGGTCAGGAAATAGGTCGAATACTTTATGCGCACCAAAAACCAGAAGCTGTAGAATTTATACACACTTAATCCAAACCTCCTACAAATGTAAAAATACCCAATCAACACATAAAATAAACATATATGAATATGTAAACTAAATATCAAGAACTGTGTGTGATGGTGTGTATGTAAGTGGACAAAAATTGATTTGCATACCGTGCTAGATTTGGGATATTTCAAGGGAAGATGGTCTTGTGGATGGGTGTTGCACGGTGGTAGGGTGGTGATGTGGATTGCTGGAGGTAAATGGGTGGTTTTCAACAGATTTAGTGGTTGGTGATGGTATTTGCGATAGACTAGAGGACAAAGTGCGCTGGAGCGTAATGTGAGAGAAGTGGGGTTGTGAGTGAAGTGTGAATAAAAATATCACGTGCTTTCTCTGCCCCGAGTGCGCTCGAGCGCATTTGTGAAGTGCACTCGATCGCACGTGTGCGCAACTCCTTAATGTGATGCGCTCGTGCGCACTGGTGCGCAGGGCAAGAGGGCGCCCGAGTGCATGTGGTGTGCGCTCGATCGCACGCCAGAATTTTGTCACGAGTAAAAGGAGCTTTAAATAAAGAAATAAGCAAAGGTAAAGATAGGAACGATATAGTCATACCAACTTGTAGTGGCCTCAGTACCACTAACCTCGATAGAGGCACTTGAGCTATATGTTATGCAAGTGGAATTGCTCAAGCGCTCTCTATGGTAGCTTCAAGGCTACGTCCTTTGAAGGAGGCACTTAAGGCCCCCATCAGGTGGTTTCAATGCTGTCGAAAGCTGCTTTGTCTCCAACTTTGGTGCCTGGTTAATAAAATAAGCAAAAGTGGTATTAGTAAGTTCAAGATTTTTAACTTGAGGATTATACTTATTTAAAGGCTTAGTGCTCTTGATGGTGTGCACAGCTCCATTGATATCTTTAATCACATTACCCTATGGCCCAATGTCCAATCTCATGTCAGCATGGTTGGGGATGGTCTCCAATGGAACAGTGTAAAGGCCCTTAGAAATTTTCTCACCAATACCTTGCATGAAGCTCACATTATTATACTCATCATTAGTTTTAGTGGAGTCTAGTGTATTAAATATTTTAAATTCTACCTCTTCATCATTTACTCTCATAGTGACAATGCCCCTTTTTACATTAATATTCGTGTCAGTAGTGATCATAAATGGTCTCCCTAAGATGATAGGGAGTGGTACAGGCATATGGCATTCCTCCATGTCTAATACAATAAAATCAGCAGGTAAAATAAATTTATCTACTTTTACCAAAACATCCTCGAGGATACCTCTTGGTCGTTTGATGCTTCTGTCAGCCAATTGCAAAGTAATGGAGGTTGGTTGGAGCTCCCCCAAACCTAGAGTCTCGAATACACTGTATGGTAACAAGTTGACACTTGCTCCTAGATCCAATAATGCATGCTCGAAAAGCTGATCACCTAGCCTGTAAGGAATAGTAAAACTACCCGGGTATTTTAGTTTAGGTGGTAATTTTCTTAATAATACAGCACTCACCTCTTCGGTCAAGGCTACCGTCTCATGCTCTTGAAACTTCCTTTTGTTAGTGCAACATTCTTTTAAAAACTTAGCATAAGCAGGAAGTTGTTTTATTGCATCTAATAAAGGAATATTTATTTCCACTTTTTTCAAGGTTTTGAAAATGTCAATCATTTTAGTTTCCTTTTTAGACTTCACTAACCTTTAAGGGAAGGGTGGAGGTATATTTACCTTTTCCATCTCTCTTACCTTAGATGTGGAGGCTTGGTTTGGAGATGCTTGTGTAAGTTCATTGGTGCCGATGATCTTACCACTTCTTAAGGTTGTTACAGCATTCAGTTGTTGATGTCCTCTTGGATTAGGTAGTGGCTGGGCTGGGAGCTCTTCTTGTTTTTTGGTACTTAATTCCTTGGCCAATTATCCTATTTGTACCTCTAGTCCTTGGATGGCTTGATCATGTTTTGCAGTGACTTGCCTCATTTCAGTCCGAAATTGCCTTGACTCTTCCATGAATTGTTCATGTGTATTCAGGATTTGTTGTTGCTGAGACGCTAGTTGCCTCACAAGACTTTCAATGTCATTCTTCTTTGGTTCAGGTGCAGATTGGGCTGCTGGTTGGAAGTTTCTTTGCTGCCCTTAATTGTTTTTATTGTTGCTTTATGAGAAATTTGGGTGATTCCGCCAGCCAGGGTTGTATGTGTTAGTATAGGGGTTGTTCTTTGGCGGATAATTGTTTGGTCCACAAAGTTTGCTTGCTCATGATCTGCAGATGAATATAAGGGACATGTATCAGTATTATGATCAAATTGTGAGCAAATGACACATACCTGGAGTGGTGTAGCTGGTGGGTTAGTTGAGGTGTTTTGAGCTGCCATGGCTTTAACTAATAAATCAAGTTTCCTCTCCACAGCAACTATTTGAGGAGATGATCCTCCATTCAGGTTTACCTCATACATACCCTTACTCTTAGTTATATGTCTACCTCGAGAGGAGAACTGCTGCGTGTGTTCACTTAGGGTTTCGAAGAATTCCTTCGCTTCTTCACTGCTCTTTTCCATCAGCACTCCTCCACAACCTGAATCAACAATATTTTTGTAGAGTCACTCAAACCTTCGTAGAAAGCTTGTACCAGTTCATCTTGAGGTAGGTTATGGTGGGGGCATTAGAGTAGTAGCTCGTTGAAGTGTCCCTAGGCCTCGAAGAATAGATCTCCATCTTTTTTGTTGGAAAGATTGAATTTCCTTCCTCATTTGCCTCATCTTTTGGGCTGGGAAGAACTTCCTTAGGAATTTGCTAGCTAACTCCTCCTAAGTGTGGATAGAAACTACAGGCAAAGAATTATACCATAATTTAGCATTATCTTTCAAGGAAAAAGGGAAAAGAATTAACCTTATTCCTTCTTGGTCTAAGCTTCGGATGTGCTGGAATTTGCAGAGGTCGAAGAACTCTCGAAGGTGCAAATATGGATCCTCACTAGGTGTACCCCTAAAGTGAGTCAGTGCACTGAGTATCTGCAGAGATATGTAATAGTTTCCTTCTACCTCAGGTTGATACGCAATGCACGAAGGTTGATCGAGGTTCTGTGGGATGAAGGATTGCTTTATCGGCCTCTGCTCAGGTGGTTACTGCTCGGCTATCTGTTCTGTCATTGGTATCTCTTCCTCAATTCCTAATTCTACCTCTTCCAAATTGTCTCTAAGCCTTTGTCGGATAGTCCTCTCAAGCTCAGGATCAAGGGGAAAGGATGTCAGATGCTTGGATCGACGTCCGTGCATGAATCAGTGGCAGTTACGTAAGTGCAGCAGTAAAACACTACTGCTCGGATGACTCTCTGCCTTAATTGCGCTCGATCGCACAGGAGAGTGCGCTCGATCGCAAGTGGCACAAAAAGCTCTCCTGGAGTACCTGAAACAGAGAAAAAGGAAATTGTTTAGGGTTTTTAATGAAACGAAAAAAAAAAAAAAAGATAAACACAATAATTAAGAATGGAATATAATAAAAAGGAAATAACAATAATTAAACTAAATGAAAAATTAATTCTAAAAAGAAATTTAGTGCAATCCCCGGCAACGGCGCCAAAAACTTGTTGTGATGATTATCTACCTAAATAAATACGCAAATAACCATCCTAGTTTTACTTGCAAGTGCACAAGGTCAGTGATAGCATAGTGTGCAAGTGCGAGATCATTTCCACAGGGATTGTTGAATTTCGTTTTAGAATTAGTTTCTTCAAGGTAAAAAGAGAAATAATTGTTGACTGTGAGTAAATAACAATATTGAGAACATAGGAATACGATATCCACCACTAATTATACTTTCCCACTAAGTAAGGTGTCAATGCTCTAGCCTTATCATGAATATCTAATGGTTGCCAACCTAAGGGCTTGGTCCACACCTTAGGCTATTGATCTCCTTATGCAACGAGTTAGGCATGGTGTATACTCTAACTCTTTTCTCTCTTAAGGGATTCAGCATGGGTGTATACTGAGTTGTTCCTTAAGAGAGCGTGAGGGCTGTGGAGATCGGCAACCACACGGGACCTAGGGCTAGGTCCGCTACCGGTTTTCCATGTTGATTAACCTGGGAATCCGGTGTGGATATCCTTTGTTACTAATGTTGAACCCATGACTCGGTCATCCAAATTGATTCGACTAACTTATCCATACCACATGCATACGTTGATCAGACACACACATATGAGGAATTTAAATGCAAACAGGCATTAATCAAGTTAAACATTCTAGCAAGGCTATAGTAAAGATAATCAATGAATAAACATGTGGAAAAGCATAACTAGGGCTTCAATCGAGCCCTATAGGAGTTTAGTTACACATGCTAGTTAAACTAAACTTTCTAAACATAATGAAATAAAAACAGAAAACTAAAACCGAAGAAGCCTCGGGAGACGAGACGTCAATTCCTCTCCTAAGCTTGCTACTTCGAATCTAAAACTAAAGATATGGTTTATGTGTTTTACAGGGCTATTTATAGGGTCCTCATGGTGTCCCGAAACCCTAATTTCCTATTTGGAGCCTGGAAACTTCTTTCCATATCTGGCTCTGCTGCCTCTGGAGTGATTACGCTCGAGGGTATATGGGATGCGCTCAAGCCTTCTTCAAGTGCACTCGTGTACTTTTCCGCTCGATCACAAGGGAGGTGCACTCGAGCGAACCTTGCTGGATGGCAGAACTTGACTTTTGCTCCTAAAAGCTCCAATTTATCATCTTTTTGTCCAAGTTCTGTGAAAAACACATAAAACACGAAAATGAAGTAAAATCCACAGAAATAGATAAATAAAGAGCCTAACAAGTTTAAATTAAGGGGCTTAAATATGACTATTTAAGCACTTATCAAAAAGAAACAAAGACAACAAGTAACTTGGCCGAGGAGAGTACCAGTCGAGGTCGAAAAACTCTGAATTGGATGAGGAGCTTTAAAGATAGAGGACGAGCTTTGAGGGACTAAAACAAGGAGCTTGGAAGAAGATAATAAGGGCCTCTGAAGGCAAAAGACGATGAGGCTCTGGAAGTAGAGAACGAAAAGGTTCTAAGTAAGGGAGATTTGAAGAAACGAAATTGTGAGGGTTAGGCCACCCCTTCACCCCAATTATATAGAAACTCATTTTCCCTTAAGAACATAAAAGACACTTGTAGCACTGTAACAGTCAGTGTAGGGGTTACGTCAAGAAGTGCAAATGATTCATCAAGTAGTGCAATGGTCACATTACGATTAATGTGTACACATGACAAAAGAACAACCTAGAAGAATACAAAAGTGAACAAGTATCTCGCACCTCGGTTAAGCCTATGGTATAAGGTGGACCATGTAAGCAAAAAACCACCTTAGACTCTACCAAGCCAAGGTACGAAGTGGTTAATCAAAAGAAAAGTTCACTTCAGATGAGAATCGAAATGGGCCATCATGAAAAATGCATAAGTTAAAACTCAAGACCACCTTGTACCCTTGACTTTTGAGGTCTAAGGTGGGTGAGCAAAACTCAAGACCATCTTGGACTTAAGCAAGCCGAGGTTTTAGGTGGATAGCCAATTCTTAAGGACACCTCAGACCCTAGACAAGTCGAGGATCGAGGTGGGTTACCAAACCTCAAGACCACCTCAGGCATAAGAAAACTGAGGTCCAAGGTAGGTTACTAAATCTCAAGACCACCTCGAACTTAAGCAAGCCGAGGTCCCAAGTGGATGGCTAATTCTCAAGGACACCTCAGACCCTAGGTAAGCCAAGGACTGAGGTGGGTTACCAAACCTCAAGACCACCTCAGACCCAAGTAAACCGAGGCCTGAGGTAGGTTACTAAATTTCAAGACCACCTTGGACCCAAGCAAGCCTAGGTCCGAGGTGGATGGCCAAGATCCAAGACCACCTCAGACCCAAAACAAGCCAAGGACTGAGGTGGATTGTCAAGAATGGCCAAGTACTAAGACCACCTCAGACCCATGAAAGTCGGGGTCTGAGATGGATAGCAAGATCCTAGACCACCTCGAACCTAAAACAGGTCGAGGACCGAGGTGGATTTTCAAGATTGGCCAAGTACTAAGACCATATTGGATTCGAAACAAGTCGAGGACTAAGGTGAATTTCCAAAGTTGAAGGCCACCTCAAACCCAAGTTACGATATGGATTATCAAAACTAAAGGCTACCTTAGACCCAAACAAATCGATGCTCGAGGTGGATGATCAAGCTGAAGGCCACCTCGAAGCTACCCAGGTCAATGATTGAGGTGGGATTGTCAAGTCCAAAAATGAGGTTCGAAGTAGGTCACTCAAAACAAATGCCACTTTACACCCACCCAAGCCGAGGATCGAGGTAGATCATTTGAAACGACATCCACTGCAAAATGTCCAAACAACTCATTCATTTACTTCTGTAGACTTGAATCCAACTCTAAAAGAGTGGGGGCATATGATGTGGGTCAAATATACCCTCTTACAAAAAAGTGGCACATAGAAATCCCAAGGGTAAAATGATAATCTTATCCATCTCAAGCCTTATAAATAAGGGTCCTTTAATAGTAACTTATTTATAACCATATTTCACTGTTTTTCTCACTTTACCTCCTAGTATGACTTAAGCATCGGAGGGCTCTTCCCAGAGTAAAACACTCCGAGTTGACTTCCTTTTAAGGTACCTCAGACCCAGCTCAGATCAAACCAACCCAAGCCAGTATATGCCCAAGTGAACTAGACTAGACCCAACTCCAGGCATTGATCTTATCAAACTCGGATAGACCTGACCTATTTTCGGCATCAACATCATTGTTTTGTTAAAGGTTTAATACATTAAAATAGTTTTGTTTCAAATACAAGCTACTTTGGTTAAAAATTGATGTTTTTTTTAACATAAAAATGCATTAGTTTTAAGGGTGGTGATATTGTTTGAACACAAATTATTCAATTTTTTTCGATTTGACAAAATTGTCCTTATTTTAAATTAAATTAATGAAAGTTAAACCATTAATCTTAGGGTTTCAATTAGTAAGTATAAATGTATCATATCAATAATGGTTCAAGAAAAAAAATATCATGTCAATAATTATTGTCATCTTCGCGTTTGAATTAACCTGATTTGCTGGAGATCTTCTCTCTTTTCTTTCTTTGATTTCTTTTCTCTTTCTCTCTATGTATGTACATGTTGTGTAAGTGAAGAATTTTAAAAAGAAAGAGAGAGGAGAGTAAGTGTTTTGGTGTGTTTGTACTTTGTCATGGAGTAATGATCATAAATGGTTAAAAATAATCAAAGCATGACATTGTTCATAGGTTTGAGTTTGATTCGCTAATCTGGTCTTTGTTTGTGCTTTAGATTAAATCAATTCTAGAAATACTAAAATAAATCATTGGTTGTTGTTGTGGGTATTGGTCTTTAATTGTCATTTTCGTCTATTTATTTTGTATTAATGTGGATCTAGCATCGGCCAGTAGCCCAAATGATGACATCCGTGGATATGAATTGGGCTTGATTTTTTATTTCTTATTTCGAGATTGATTTTAATATTAGAAAGTCTTGGGATGAACTATTTGGTTTCAATTGATGATGGCCCTTGATCGATTTAGCTCTTTATTTCCAAGGACATTTCGATAATCTACTAGTTTCCTTTTGCTTTGTTGGTGTGAGTTTAGTAGTATGTATGTGAACTTTCTGATCAAATGATTGCTTTCAAATCGAACTAAAATCCTAGAATAGGCATAAATCTCAAATAGATTAAAAATGAATTGATTTGAATTTTTTTTTAGTTCTGGTCTTTTTATTTGGTTTGATTTTTATAAAGAGGTATATGAAGCAAAAGAGGGATTTAATAAATATTGTTGGTGCCAAAAATCTGCCTCTCGGGTCCCTATGCATATGAAAGGCACGTAAATTAAAAGGTTCCCCGGGAGTTGTGCCCCAAGGGACTCTCCGAGGCTCAAGTCAGTCATATGCATGAATAATGGAAGAATAATAAAGTTGTAATTGGTAGGAATCCCTATTGTGAATTGTGAATATGTACATTTTATGGTGAGAGCCCTTTTATATAGTGTTTTGGAGTGCTATAGTAGTACTGGGAGATTGGGGTGAAATTATGATTATGCCCCTTGCCACGTGTGGTGATTTAATTGGTTTAATTGTCCAAGTACTATTTCCCATTGGAGGCTTCCATATGTCGTAATATCATTGGAGAGAGAATTTTCCCCTACATCAGATGCCCCCCACTTCCTTGAGTGTAGTTATGCAGTCGAGGAAGTAGAGTTTATTTGGAGTGATTCCTTTTTGTGTTGTGCAGTTCTAAAATTGTTTGGGTACCCGGGTATTAAGAAGGCGAGAAACAAACACTTAAAGTTGTCTGAGCAGTTTAAGAGATAGTGCAGGGCTATCTTTTGAATATCTCGTACCTAAAGAGGACTAGTAGTTCGACGTTACCTACTCAGGAGGGAATTTAAACTCCGATGAGGTCTAATAGCTTGGTGTTGCCCCTTGGAAGGGAGAGCGATAAGTCAGTAGGGCTCAATCTTGAGCTAAGTTCCTTGAAGCAAGGTGAGTAACGAATCCGAGTGAAACAAATTTAAGTGGAGTGCCTCAAAGAAAGATATGTAACGAGTTCGAGTGATACGGACATACGTGGAGTGAGTCCGAGTTAATCGGATGTAAGTGGATAGTATCAAGTTCGATTAATCATACGTAAGTGGAGAATAGAAAGTTCGAGTTAATCGGACGTAAATGGATAATAGCGATTCCAAGTTATTCGAACATATGTGGAGAATAGTGAGTCCGAGTCCATCGGACACAAGCAGAGAATAGTGAGTTCGATTTAATCAGATATAAATGGAGAATAGTGAGTCCGAGTTATTCGAACATAAATGGAGAATAGCGAATCTGAGTCCATCGGACATAAGTGGAGAATAGTGAGTCTGAGTTAATTGAACGTA
This sequence comes from Bretschneidera sinensis, assembly GCA_023935145.1. Lineage (NCBI taxonomy): Eukaryota > Viridiplantae > Streptophyta > Magnoliopsida > Brassicales > Akaniaceae > Bretschneidera > Bretschneidera sinensis. The sequence continues at coordinate 60,367,233 of CM043699.1, read as the reverse complement.
AATTGAGAATAGCGAGTCCGAGTTATTCGGACGAAAGTGGAAAATAGCGAGCTTAAGTCCATCAAACGCAAGTGGAGAATAGTGAGTCCGAGTTAATCGGACGTAAATGGAGAATATCAAGTCCAAGTTATTCGGACATAAGTGGAGAATAGCGAGTCCGAGTTAATCAGACTTTAATGGAGATAGATCCAAGGAGATTGACTTGGATCAAACTATTAGGAGTCGATGGAGATATTTGACCGAGGTCAGAGTAGCTCGGGGCTACCTCATCGAAGTTGATGGAGAAATTGGACTGAGGTCAAAATAGCTCGAGGCTATCTTCTCAGAGTCGATGGATAAATTGGACTGAGGTCAGAGCAGTTCGGGACTACCTCCTCGGAGTTGATGGAGAAACTAAACTAAGGTCGGAGTAGCTCGGGGCTACCTCCTTGGAGTCAATGAAGAAACAGAGTTGATGGAGAAACTGAGCTGAGGTCAAAGTAGCTTGGGGCTACCTCCTCAGAGCTGTTGGAGAAACATAGTTGGTGGAGAAACAGAGCCAATAAAGAAATTGATCTGAGGTCGAAGTAGCTTTGGACTGCCTCATTAGAGCTTATGGAAAAATATAGTTGATGGGGAAACTAAGCTGATGGAGAAACTGAGCTGAGGCCGAAGTAGCTCGGAGCTACCTCTTCAAAGCTGATGGAGAAATTAAGCTGATAGAGAAACCGAGCTGATGAAAAACTGATCTGATGCTGAAGTAGCTCGGGGCTACCTCCTCAGAGCTGATGGAAAAACATGGCTGATGGAGAAACCGAGCTGATAGAGAAACATAGTCGATGGAAAAACCAAGGTGATGGAGAAACCAATCTGAGGCCGAGAAAGCTACAGTCTACTGTAATAATTGTAACTTGATTGTGAACGAACATTATATTTTCTGTTTGTTTGAGCTTTGCTGGTTCGAGTTTGGGGCGTATTTGAAGCCCTTTGATGAAGAAATAATAGTATTTTCTTTGACAATTTGTAAGAAACTTGCTTGAAAAAAGTCGAATTTCAAAATTCAGAGACTGGTTCTAGAACGGAGACTCTGAAAAACCTTAGGAGCCGGTTTGTACAAGTTTGAAACCAAGCTTGAGTTTGGTGAATCGACTAGCTATATATAAGTCAAAATTGGTGGTTTGTGAAGAAACTCATATGTTCAAGAAAATTTTAGAATTCTGAGCCTGAATTTGAAACAAGCACGTCATAAAGCCTTAGAAACCGGTCTTGTTGAATCTAAAATCGAGTTAAAAATAACTAAACTTGATGGTCAAAGTGGTGAACCGGTTGGTCAAACCTTATTGAACCAATCAATTTGAGTTTGGGAGTTAATGTGTAAGTTATATAATGTTTAGGGAACAAAATAAAATTTCCGAAATGTACAAGAACTAAAGTAAAATTTTCAAAAATTTGAGAGACCAAGTTACAATTTTTAAAAATTTAAAGGATCTGAATGTAATTTACAAAAATATTTACGATGAAATTTTTTATATTTGAATGACATGGCACTTAAGTGTCAATGATGTGATATTGACTATCCATTCACATACTCACATGTGTCTAAATGTCATTTTATGTGTTAAAAATCTGAGTGTGCAATGGGATTGAGACACATGATAGAAATAAATTTTCAATTGATAAACTGCAATTTGAGGGTCCAATAATTTTTGACATATGACATGGCTGATTTTTTAAGAGATAAGAGCTATTTAAATGCTCAATAAAAATGCTGACATGTGAGATAAAAAGGTCAAAAGTAATTTGGTTGTAAAAAAGAGTTTTGTAGTCTAATATGAGATAGACATGTGGATGTTCCTTATTTGAAGAGATAAAAGAGGTGATGATGTGTAATCTAAGTGTTGAATAAAAAATCGACATGTGGCCTCATCAAAACAAATTGAAATCTCATAACAGCGATGGTACCTAATGAAGGCAAAAAAGAAAACTCTTTGTCTACTAAGCATTCAACACGTGGCAAAGAAGATTCTTGATTCTTGAAAATAATTAGGCGCTGCGGCTATAACCGGCGAATGTCGATGCCGAGAGTCTGTTTTACCGGTTCTCACCGGTTACGGGAGAGTCTGGTTATCGTGGAACTTTGGTGGCAGCGGTGGCTTTTGATGGTCGGATCTTTGTAGAAAACTGGTTGAAGTTTATTTTTGGGTAAAGATTCGGGGCATCTCAGAACAAATTTTGGACGTTGATCGTCGTAAAATTTTTCACACTTGTAAACTGGATCCTACGAACCTGGTTACGTGACATGCTCTGAATTTTAATGGTCGAATTTTGATAGTTTTGATAGTTAAATTTTTGTTTTTTTTACTGAGCTTTAACAATTTTGATTGTGATTTTCTGAACATTGATCGTCGTGAAACTTTATAAGGTGAAAGATACGGAGGTGGAAAACAGAGTGATGTGCTCGGATTTGATTGTTGACGGTTAAATCATTATGGATTTGATTTTTTATGATGTTTCAATGGTGTGTTGGGATTTCAATGGCTTATCTTTAATATTTTTAAAAAAAATATTTTGTTATTTTCACAGACGACACCATCTGTTGATGTCGAAAATCTGCTTCTTAGATCATCCCTGCTCACATGAGATGCACGTAAACTAAAAAATCTCTCGGAGGTTATGTTCTGATAGACTTTTCGACGCTCAAATCAATCATATGCATGGATAATAAGAGAATAATAAAGTTGTAATTGTAAGGAGTGTCTATTGTCCATTGTGAATTTGTACTTTTTATTGTGAGAGTCCTCTTGTATAGTGTTTTGGAGTGTTATCGTAGTTATGAGAGATTGGTACGAAATTATGATTATGTTTTTTACCACGTGTGATGATTTAATTGATTTATTTGTCTGAATCACGAAATTATTATTTTCTACTTTAAGATTACCATGTGCGGTAACATCATTGGAGATGAAATTTTACTCTACATTAAATATGTATGTTTTTTATTTAGTTAAATATAAGATAATTGTGTCTACTCATAAAAAATCGTTCTATCGTTAACAATTTGTGTTATGACCATAAAACCCACCCAGTTTTATTTACAAAATAGGAAGCAAATTTGACAAGAGAAGTACCCCTCAACCCAAACTATAAGTGATTTGAACCCATCCAGATACAGTCTTAATTACTTTCCAATAATATTTTTTTTATTTTGAATAATATTTGATTCTACGTTATCGTGGATGAATCTTCTCTTATTTATTGATGTGATAATTTTATATTAGATCACGCATTAAAAATTAAAGTGTAAATCACATGATAAAATATTTTATTTGTTTATTAAATATTTCATTAAATAAGCCACGTGAATTGTAAACGATTTTTTGATATATAATTCAATGTGAAATTGTCAAATCAGTAGAGATAATAAGAAGTTCTTTCACATTAGTGTGGAATCAAATATTATTCGAATAACACTTAAAAATACCATTTCACTCAAATAAACATGATGGAAATATCATTTTACATGAAATTATTTTTCACCGATGATTTTGCAGTTAAATAAATGGAGCATGACTGAAACTACCAAATAGGATTATTAATGTTTTCAATTAAAGTGTTGATAGGTGTACAATTAAAACGGACAGTAAAATATACATTTTTATCTTAAAATTCTACTAATAATTTTTTGAGAATTTGATTAATAATTTTATGAAAGTTAAATGATAATACAAATGGATTAGTTTTTCTTATTCCATTTCAACTTCTTTTGGTGTGTTTTTATTGATTGATAAAGAAAAACGTTTGTTTTAACGTCGGTTATACTTTACACTATCCTTTATCCTTTCAGAAAATAAGTCTTTTAACTAATTCATTTTTAACACATTGTTCACTAAAACATATATATAAATATAAAACTATTTAAAAAACAAATATTTTTAATTTATATTTGTTTCATAATTAAGCGGGCTAATACCCGACCCGCCCATTTGTTTTACACCTCTGCCTTCAAATCATATAATTTGAGTGTTCATCATTAAATAAGCCATGTGATGGAACTTTATCCATCAAGAAATTAACAAGTATCCAAATTTAAGTATTGACATGGAATTCTCTCCTCCAATTAATGCAGATTTTGATTTGATGTGCTTGCTAATTATTACTTCTTATTAAGGAAAAAAAAATAAAAGCAATTACCTCAGAAAACATTTATTTAGATAAAAACTATTTGATTAGATCAAATTTAAAAATCATCTAAAATTTCATTATAATTTTTTTAAAATTAATAATATTATTTTTAAAATTTTATATTTATATTAATATTATTAATAAAAATTTTAAAATTATTAATAAAATTTTATACATATGTTAAATATTAATTTTAGACTCAGTTTGTACTAAGAGGCTAGGAAACATCTCCCATGTTCTATTGTTATTATTAAATTCTAGCCACATGAAAATATGAAGTCATTCGCGAAGCTCCAGAAAAAAGTAATAAAGCCAGTGTACAACAAATGCAAAAACATTTGGGGATGGTTGGTTAATTGTTTTTTTGTTTTTAATTTTTTAAAAATAAAAAATAAAAATTATTTTTTTGATTTTTTTAAAGGAACATGATTGGTAACTATAACTCGAAAACTGTTTTAAAAAACAGAAAACAGCGAAATGTTGTTTGGATAATCTTATTTTGAAAACTATTTTAAAATTTGAAAATTGTTTGGATACACTTTTTTGTAATTGTTTTCAGTTTTAAGTTTAAATATGAAATATATATTAATTTTATTTTTAATCTTTACTAAATATATTTTTTTAATACATATTAAATACTTAAAAATAATTAATAATATTTTATTTCTAAAATTTTAATATTGTTTAGATATTGAACTATTTTACAATCTCATTAGATAAAAAGAGGTCCAAGTGATTCATGACCACCTTTAGAGGGATAAATTCATGTGGTACCCACCCTTCATAATGGCTTTCTACCATATTTTCCCAGATTGTCAAGTGAACACAAGGATATGAATATAAATTGCAGCATTGCAATTTTTCTTCTTCTTTTTCTTATGGAAAGTATTGTTTTTTTTTTATTAATGCATCAAATGGTTTGGAGACGCAACCAATCATTTCTTCGAGAGGCCTCAGTTGTTAATAGAAGACACATTAAATCCAATTCCTTAGCTCAGTTATCCACAACCTTTGAGCTTCATCTTCTAAAAGCGAAACCATCTGGATTTGAAAATCAACGAAACTGCATCATTATCATTTAAATGCACTACCCCTGAGCCATTCTCATTTTCAAGTTACCACTCAATAGAACCAAAGCTGGATCAATAATTCAAAAATCACAACTTTTCATTACATAAGAATTCCTAACAACAAGAAGCATTTGTATCACAAACCATACACCCATATCTAAATTTTTATTTGGTCAAAGAAAGTATGCTAGGACACAACTAGCTATTTGCATATGGTAAGTTTCTCATCTAGACTTGCCATTCAGATACAATTTCATTTCTTTTCATCAATCGCGGCACACAACTAGAAGGAAGTCAAATACTATTTCAATAATTTAGAGATGCATTTCGGACTTGGTTATCCACAAAAATCATAAAGGAAATTTGGGGAAGATAGGAGACAACTTTGCAAGAATTATGCCAATCGTACCATGATTTAACATTACACTGCAAAACAATCCATCTCTATACAACGTCATTCAATTGAACGCCACTTTGTACACTTTCAAGTTTAATTATTGTACACTATCAGATCGTACACTACCAGATCTCATGTAATACAATGCAAAGCAATCGACAAAACGGCCATCATCTTTCACCTGCATAGCATTTCCTCAATAATACCACAAAAAATCCTAGAAGATCCTATCCAGGTACTTGAAGTAAAGAGAATTTGCTTCTAAACCCAAATGCGATCAGCAGCAGGTTAATTAAGTGGGCAATGAGAAAAGCAGGGATAAGAGTAGCATCCATTTTACAAATTAGGCCCGAGGACTCTAGTACTTCAATGGATATTTTTTATTTATTATTATTTGAAGTGATGTTATGCTAAGCATAATGTTACAACGATATCATATTTCAATCTCCATATTTGTAATGGTAAGAGTTCGCCAACTTTATCTCAGAATGAGTTGGGACGCTTCCAATGAAAAATGGATGCATCAGAACCTGTGCCACAACCTTGACAGGGTCCAAATGCCTGCCAGCATCTACTGCTTTCCGAGCCGCATAGTCTACTATGTTAGCACCACGGCTCACCCCAAGCAGAACACATCTGTTTTAGCACCATGAGTCACAAACTTAGTAACCTACCAACACATGACTTTTCTGAAAGTGATTTTGAGACGAGAGAAGGGTAAAAAGGAATCAAAACAAAATATGAAATGAATTTTATTTCTCAATGTCAAATGCTAGCTACAAGTCAGGACTGTACAGATCTAATTTGGTCTCCTTGGAACATGCGCATAACAACCAAATGAATTTTCAATAATTGTTACATATAACTAAAATAGATTACTAGGTTTGCTTTGGGTCAAAAGGGCTTGAAACCATTATACCAGATTAAGCATGTTTCTTAGAAAAGAAGAACAGAAGCAGCATATTCAGTTGTGTTTGCTCCATATTTAAGTTACATAACACACTGAATTCCCAACAAATCCAAAAGTGATTGCTTGAAATCACTTAAATTCTCAAGAATAAATTACTATAAGAACAATGTCAATAAAAAATCCAACCTTTATAAAATCAAAGCAGAGCAGAAAATGGCCCTTCAGACCATAGGAACAAGATTCAGACCAGACATGACTGACAATGTGTTGAGAGAAGGAGAAAATTTCCCAGTGCATAAGTTAGTCATATTTGAAAAATGAGTACCAACAAACAAAAAGTTCGGCATGGAGATAAGCTGAAGCAGTCACAAAATTATGTTGAATTTAATATGACCACGCGTCACATAATAGAAAGAAAAGTCCATATAAGTGCAGTGCATCCAAAGAACCAGCAATTACTTTGACCAGGAGAACTCAGTAAACTATTCATCAAGATAGTATCATATCCAACAAATCTGTTTATGAGTAGTTGCTGCCACCTGTAAGTAGAAAACAGTCATTCAAGAAGTATACATGCAACTCGGTCAAAACTAAAAATGCATGAAATAAAAATCACGTAAGTTGTAACTGATGAGCAACTAATGATAATCCCCAATTTCTGCTCTAACTACAAATTGCAGGCATCGGATGCCTCAAGAATTGAAAGTTCAGAACTGATGTCTATATCAAAATAAAAATTTAAGAATGAAACAATAAAGCAAGATCAACATAAAGTAGACAGGAAAATATGCTAATTGCAAGTTCATCTAGATTATGATAATAGTTATAATCAGGAGATATAACCTGTTCCCAAAGAAGGAATGACATGCCGATATGTTAATATTAACGGAATGTATATTATGCCGAGACTTCGCTCCTTCATGTAGCAAAAAATAACCCTGAAGAACAGATACATTTTTTTGATAAGTATGCCATACATGTTTTCACATTAAAACTGAAATTAAAGAAGCTTCAATGCTATGGCCGAATTTTGATAGAAAGGCTTCCTATTTTTTACTTCTTTCTTGATGGGCGAGGTTTGAGCCTAAGACCTATTCCAAACCCACTCCTTAAATGCAGCAAAGTTTCGTTAACTAAGTAAAGAATAAAATTTGGAAAGGGGAAAATTTACCTTTTCCATGGTGTTTAAATAAGTAGCCTCAAATGCTTTGCTTCTTTTCTCAAGCCATTGCACTAAAACAAATAGCAAAACTTTTTACTAAAATTACGGCAAAAAAATTAAATAACATAGAAAATGAAGGAAAAAGTTATGATATCTTCATGATCCTTGAATCTAATTAATATAACCTACACCTTTATCTAAGCACATAAACACCAGCAGTTTCAATATTTATCATGCTCAGTTGGCATAAAAAATAAGTACTGACCATATAGACCTTTCCTCATCCAAAAGCGAAGATATAGACACAAGCTCCACATTAATGTTCTGTAGTTCTTGTTCTTTTACGGAATTTAGTGATACTTTAAATTTTAGGACTCAGCTTTTCTTTATTTTTGTATATTCTTGAACACCACTGGCGTACACAGACTTGCCCATTCTCTATTCAGGTTATTGGATTTGAACACAAGATCTCTAATTTTGTTATTTCCATGTTATTTTCAAACATAAAATAGCTAAACCAACTAGTATAACCTTAATTAATGGTTCAAAGAGTGAACACACAAAAGCAAAAACAGCTTCCAGATATGAAATTTCAGTTCAGTAGTACAATATGAACACCAACTGAGCTAACGAGGAAGGAAGAGATTAAAGAACCTTATCAATTAGTCATCATAAACAACTAAAAGAGTACCATTCAGTCACTTTAATCAAAGTGCTTGACTAGGAAGTGCAAAAACCTGCAAAATCAAAACAAGAAAACCATGAGTAAGAGTAATGACCAATAATACCCTCGATTTGGGTACTCAGTAAAGGGAAGAATGGAGGAAATTAAATAAAATAACATGACATTTCCAGCTATATTTTCGGTTCCAAAATATGGTCAATAATAACAAAATGATAGCAATAATTACTCAACCATTGCCATCAAGCTTAGCTGAGTGGAACATTTACTATCTTTTCTACCATAAAGATTCTAAATTTAAACTTTTAACTCAGGAACCGGCCAGCAAAAAAGAGATGTAGCTACAGATTATGATTTGGGTTGATGCAAGATATTAATTTTTTTTAATTATAAAAAATAAGGGGTGGAGCTGTGTTGTAAAAAAAGGAAAGCAGAGATACAGTTGCAGTACGTAGCGAGTTTAAGAGAGAGACCCGGTTGGCGGAAACTTACTAGAACATCCGTGCCTGGCGGAATGATGGTGGCGGGTGAGCGATCAGCTTCTGGGCTTCAGAACACTTTTTGCTATAGTGATTTGGGGATTTCGGGTTGGATCTAAGAGAGAGACCTGATTGCAGAGAGAGGAAAGGAAATAGGAGGGAGAGAAAGGAAGAAGGAGTGGCAGAGAGAGGGGAGAAGGAGCTGCGTAGAGAGAGGGAAGAAGGAGAGGAAGTCGCGATGTCTATGAAAGAAGAGAAAGAGAAAGCACAGAGAAAGATAGAAAAAGAAAGGAAATAGGGAGAAAGAAGGACGAAGGAGTTGCAGAGAGAGACAGGAAATATGGAGAGAGAAGAAGAAGAAGAAGTGCGTCGTGAGTGAGAGAAAAGAACAGAGAAGAAAAAAGGAAACGTGGGTGTTTTTTTTGAAATCTAATACTGAAAACATTAAACATGAATTTTTAGAAAATAGTGTTTGAAAACAGATTTTTAAAAAATTATGTTTAAAAATAAGTTATCCAAACATAATTTTTAATTTTAAAAACAATTTTAAATTTTAAAAAATGAAAACTGTTTTAAAAAAATCGAAACAAGCATGTCATTTACTTTTATTTTTCTTGAGCATAAATATAAACAGTACGCATTTATATGTACGACTTCATACCATTAATTTTATCAGTTTTCCTTTTGGTTAATTAGGAAAAAAACATGGAAACTTGGTTCATCATCCTCATCTCCATCTCCGTCGCTCTCCTCCTCAAAGCCATCTTCAACCTTCTCATCTCCCCTTCAATTACCAAAAAGTCCCCTCGTACCATCCCTCCAGGGCCTCTTACCTTCCCAATCATCGGCAACATCATATGGCTCCGAAAATCCTTCTCCGAGCTCGAACCCATCATCCGAGCCCTCCACGCCAGGCTCGGTCCATTGGTCACCCTCCACATCGGCTCTCGCCCCGCCATCTTTGTCTCAGATCGCTCCTTGGCCCATCAAGCGTTAGTCCAAAACGGCGCTATTTTCGCCGACCGCCCACGAGCTCTTCCCACCAACAAGATCATAAGCAGCAACCAACACAACATCAGTTCCGCCTTTTACGGCCCCACGTGGCGCTTATTAAGGCGAAACCTGACTGCTGAAATCCTCCACCCTTCGCGCGTGAAGTCCTACGGACACGCGCGCAGGTGGGTATTGCAAATACTAATCGATTGCCTCAAGTCGGAGCGTGGTGAATCTGGTGAGCATCCAGTTCGCGTAAGGGATCATTTCCAATACGCCATGTTTTGCTTGTTAGTGCTTATGTGTTTTGGGGATAAGTTGAATCACAAAGAAATCAAAGAAATCGAAGACGTTCAACGTCGCCAACTGTTGGGTTTCGGAAGATTCAATATACTCAATTTCAGGCCAAGAATCACAAAGATTTTTCTTCGTAAAAGATGGGAGGAGTTCATCAAACTTCGTGAAGATCAAGAAAAGATATTGATTCCTTTGATAAGAGCACGAAATAAACTCAAGGAAGAGAGCAAAATTAGTACTATTACTAGAGAAGATTGCTCTGTTTTATCGTATGTGGATACGTTGTTGGATCTGGAGCTGCCAGAGGAGAAGAGGAAGCTAGATGAAGGCGAGATGGTGACCTTATGCTCGGAGTTTCTTAACGCCGGCACGGATACTACCTCCACGGCTTTGCAGTGGATCATGGCGAATTTGGTGAAATACCCAAATATTCAAGAGAACCTATTCATGGAGATTAAAGAGGTTGTGGGAGACAGATTAGAAGAGGTGAAAGAAGATGAATTGAACAAGATGCCTCATTTAAAGGCTATAATTTTGGAAGGATTGAGGAGACACCCGCCTGCGCATTTTGTTTTGCCACATTCAGTAACTGAAGATACTGTTTTGGGTGGTTTTTTGGTGCCTAAAAATGGTACTATCAATTTCATGGTAGCTGACATGGGTTGGGATCCCAAGACGTGGGAGGATCCAATGGCGTTTAAGCCTGAGAGATTTTTGAATGGTGATGATGGTAAAGTGGAATCGTTTGATATCACAGGGAGTAGAGAGATTAAAATGATGCCATTTGGGGTTGGTAGGAGGATTTGTCCTGGGCTTGTTTTGGCTATGCTTCATTTGGAGTATTTTGTGGCCAATTTGGTTTGGAATTTTGAGTGGAAGGCTGTGGATGGAGATGATGTTGATTTATCAGAGAAGCAAGAGTTTACAATGGTGATGAAAAATCCACTGCAAGCTAACGTTTCTCCTAGGAAAAGATAAAAGACGTCATTGCTTATTTTACTTTCAATGTTTTCTACAGTTGAAATTATCTTTTTTTCTGTGCTGTTTGATGTGCTTGTGCAACTTAAATGCTTCAATCTATGGCTACCAAGTCCAATGTATGAACGATAGAAAATTGAGAGTTAAGGTTTCTAGTCATTTGTCTACAAGATATTGAACTTTGTATCGCAACCAAACTAAATATGGGATCTGTCTTATGTTAGATTTTAGAGATTAATTTTTATATAATTATTATTTTTTTGAGATAATTAAAAAAATTATTTTGACATTAAGAAAAGTTCACAATTAACTAATGTTTTTGATTTTTTATTTGAAACTAATGTGATTACTCATATTAATAAAACGTTAAACCATATAAATCAGTACTTGATTAATTATGATATAAATTATTTTATTTGATAATTAATTAATTAATTATTATCTCAATTTAATAAAATAAAAACATTAATTTTTTTATAAAAAAATTATAATTTCAAGTTGTTTTGATTCGAATAGTTTCGAATTTCAAGTTGTTTAAATCGAATCGAGTTCGAATTATTTTGAATTTGAATTGAAATCATTTCGAGTTTCAAATCACTTAAAGTAAAAATCGAATCAAATTTGAATAATATTATTTTGATGATTTTCGAGTTGGATCTAGTTTTCGGCCAAGTAAGCTTTTGCCACTTTTAGGATTAATAGTTTTCAGATTTATTTATTTTGAGTATTTTAGATGTGGTTTTCAAGAGATGAGAAGTTTTATGTTTTTTTTATACTTATATTAGGTTATTTTCTTCCTCTGATTTTCAGAATTTGTTGTGAAGTTTTTCTTACTTTTGATTTTTTTTCCTGGTGTTTAAGTCATATTAAATAAATTTATTTAAATCTGATAAAACAATTTTTATTTAAAATAAATTAATTTAAACTTACTTATTAAATCAAGTACAAATATCATCATAAAATTAAAAAAAAATTTAACTTTTGATTTAAACAGTCATATGCGAGGCACGAAACAGATCCTCAACAAATTTCAAAATTGGAGGTACGGCTTATTACCATGGAACTTGCAAAATGATATGATTTGAAAACGTTACGTAGAGAGTAAGATCAAGGATAAACTTCTGTACGCTGAAAAACAAAAACCTGACATTGTCCTATTAGCCAATTAGTTATATACACCTCCATTTCCAATTTCCTCATAATCCCTTTGCGCAGCTAGATTAATGACACGTGACAATATTATTTTGGATGATTGAGAATTTTTTTCTTAATTATGGTCTTTTAAACCCTTATAAACATACAGCTAATTATCGTAAACGTTAATGTTAATTGTATGTTCCCGATTCTCTCGTTTTTACTAGTTATTATGAATGAAAATTAGGAAGAAAAAAAAGGCAAATCTCAGAGAAAAAAAGATAAAGAGGAAGACTGCTCGAGAATGTATGGGCTATTGTCAAAGTTCAACTGAGAGAAGGCATAAACAAGGGAGAAACAAGTATTTCAAGATCTAAACTCAATGGATTAAAATTAAGATTTTTTTTGAGAAAGAGAAAGAGAGAGGGGAAAACATGTAGAAGGGTTTTGCTAATTGATTAAAATTAGGGAATTGTTTTAAGGTACAGTTCTTCTCTATTTTCACTTTCAAACTCAATTAAAATTAAGGTTTTGTTTGAAAAAAAAAAGAGGGGAAAAGATGTAGCAGGGGGTTTTGCCAATTGATTAAAATTAAGGATTTGTTTCAGGGAAAAAGATGTAGGAGAGGTTTTGTTTGAAAAAAAATGAGAAACAATTATTTTAAGAGCCAAATACAATTGATTAAAATTAGGGTCTTGTGTTTAAAAACAGTTTTCAAAAACCTTTTTTAAATATGTCATTGTGTATCTATATCGGATACATAAATCAATTTGAGAGAATTGTGATTTGTTCATATAAAAAAAAACGTTATTTATCATACTCTTCTTTTCTCTCATTTTTTTTCTTTTTGTTAAATGATAAAAAAGTATTATCTTCTCCCCTTTTTCTTTCTTTCACTCATTTTATCACTCTAACAATCATAACCTAGAGGGGAAAGCGATGAGAAGATGGAGTGTATATGAATGATCCCCTCCGATAGGCAAATGTAAAGCCATGTTATTTGAAGTACAACAATCTATGCTCGAAATTGTGTCGTGTCATCTTTTTTTATTAAAACTAAAGACATGCTCCTACTTGTTTTGATGTCATCTAGCCACGAAAAAGCAATAGCACAAAGTTCCTGATAGAGACAAAAAGCATGGATAGGAAGAAAAAAAAAAAAAAAAAAAGGTAAATTACATTTAACGTTTTTAAGGTTGATTTCAATTACTTTCTCCACATTTTAAAAGTTGCAATTGGTTTCAAGGCGGCTTTATTGAATTGATCATCTTTTCGTAATTGTTAATTCAAATATGATTTGACACCCTCGTTTAATCACATGATTTCATGTGACTCCATCAATATTTAAAATCTTTTTTTTTTATTTCATGTTATCACTTGCGCTTTTTGCTATCATTCAAGTCTCACTAAATCTAAGCTTTCGATGAATGTCAACCCTGTTGTTGAATCATACTTGGGTTATAAAAAGCCTATTTGTGAATTATTTGAGATGATTCTCGCCCAATTTTTGCCACCTAGATCTCAACTAACCATTTCAATAACTTTATTAGCGGAATGATACCTTGAATGGAGTTGCCACCATTTGGGGTCAATGGTAACTTCTTGAACATAGAGCAGGTAATTGAAATCAAATACAAATCGGATGTTAAATGCAATTTACCATAAAGAAGACCACCATAAGCATCCATTTTCACATACAAATTTTAATTTCTCTTTCTTGTTTTTGACGCCTTTAAGAACTTACACAAAAAGCAGGTACCACTCGTTTAGTGCAACTGTCAAGTGGTGAATGCTTTTTAAGAGGGGGAAAAAGGAGCAAGTAGCGAGCTTAGAAATTTGAAGCTTCCTTTTATCTTTGAATGCATCTCACAGCATTTTCAATATTTGAATCCTTTTTTTTATAAACCATCAGAAATATCATTATAATAAACCCAGCTTACATAATAACCTTTACTAGCGGTTACAGCCAATGTGTGAGCCTCTTTTAACTTCAACTCTAGGAACTTTAATTATCTTGCAAAATGATACAGAAGCTGCTATTATCCTAATATCATGCAATATCATCGAAATTTGATTCCCAGGCTCTGCTGCTTTGAACTAACAAAATTACGCAGGTTACATAATAATTGTGCTGCATCAGTATAGATAATAAACTCCTCCCTTCTTTGTACTTTCGCCCAAAACAGCGCCTGAAAAATAGGTGGAACTTCTACTTGAATAGCTGACTGAGCCTTAATAGAGACTGCCCTTCTATATATACATCTTCCTTACTCAAAAACCACAAATCCTACTGCCCACTCCAGCCCCAGCTTCCAAGCATCATCAGGTTTTATGAGGTGACAATCCTCATTCCTCTCTCTAAGCTGGATATCTGTAGGAATCAAAACTCTCCTAATTACTATTTTTACAGCCATCAAAATCCATAACGATGCTAGAGAAAATTAAAATAGCAAAAAATTGAGGCCTCAACATAGCTAGTGCACAACTAGACCAATGGTCATTCCGTGTTAAAACACTTCAGAGATCACATTTTACGGGGAACAAGATGCCTTTTACAGCCAAAGCACAATCAAACTCATGCCAGTACAAAGAAAAATGTACCTGCTCCTCAAACAAGTTTTGGCTCCACATTTGGTAGCAGAGCCGCAATCGAGTTGGTATATTTCTGAAACTGCAACCACCATACACACATTTGAACAGATTCTCAGTTAAACAGTTAACAAATATTTAAGGCCCCAAACATCAAAGGAAACATGAAAAATACAACTTGGCAAATGGCAACACATACAAGGATATGAAGTTCAAACTCGACAGTTTTTCCTGCTTCAAAAATGCAAAACATTGTGGAAACGGTAAAAGCCTTATTTATGCAACATGCTCCAATACAAAATTTTAAAATCTTGTAAGTTCCATAGTGGCAGCCAAAAAAGGTAGCATTTTCTCGTTAGTATTATGTTAGAAGAAAGAATCTAGTAAGAGGATTGTATGCTAGTTCAGTTGGACACAATACCAATGTTTCATTCTCATTAAATATTCTTTCTTTTCTTTCTATTTTGCTTGGTAATTTCATGATAAAAGTATACAGATAGATTTTTTTAAGGGAACAACAGAAGGGAACCTGTTTAACGATCTCATCAGATTTACTAGCTAATTCTTGCAGTTTAGCTGCTCCAGACTGTTTTATCAGGTTACTCTTCAACGTTATGGCATCCACCTATTGATGAAAAAGAAAATTAGCAGCAGATAAATTTTGCATTGTAAAAATATTCAAAACATGAAAAGTACCTCTGCCACTACAGATTCAATCTTCTTTTTCCTTGCCTCTTGATCCCCCCTCATAGATTCCACGTCCAATTTGGCATTATTCAATTCATTCGTTGCCTGCTCAAACTTGAAATCTCTTTTTTTTTCTAAGTGCTTAATTAATTCATCCAATTGCTCCGCTGGGGAAAGAGTAGAAAATAAGGGTTTAAGCTCCAAAGTTGTAGCTCAGATCAAAGACAAAACCTCATATAGGATGGAAAGGAACCTGCCTTTGGCTTGCCGTTCAACTAGTTTGGCCTCAAAAGACTTATCCAACACTCCATCCTCACTCATCTTAGCTTTTAGAACCTTGCAGTCTTTTTCAATGGATTTTGAAGAGTTTACCTACAAGCAGTGTCAACATTATAAAGTAAGATAATTTTGGATATTGGGAATATGCCAGCTCAAAAGCCTGCTTCATAAACAAGGTTACATGTATTATATAGATAATAGATCTAATTTTCAAATTGTTCATGTTCTTCCCCATGCCAGCACAGCAATGAAGTAGGCCAACCATGTAACCAAATTGCAGGAGCAACAGAAAAAGGGATGTATGCTTACCTGTTCATTTATTGCTTGCATCTGACATAAGTGCTTTGACATTTTTTTGAAAGCCTGCGAAGAAGAACCCAGAGATCCCATCAAATATTTACTATTTTAACTATATTTATCTAACCTATAATACATGTAAGTGAAGTTCATGCAAGAATGTTTACTTCGATATTTATCAAGATAATTTTCTACTCACAAAATAATCTAGTCACTCTGTTTTTTTTTTTTTGAAAGGGTGGGGGGGAGGGGGGTACTGCGTTAACTGTATGAGTTGCCTTTTTCTCCCCTCTTTAAGTTTTGAGACACCCATATGATATTGATATTTGAGAAGAAAAAAATATTCCCCCAGTATGTCAATTAAAGCAGTAAAAAAAGAATTCAATGAATATATAAGGTCAGAATGATTGTCATAGATTTGCTGTGATCTTGAGTCTTTTGTTTCATAAGAACTGTGATCTTTTTAGTCTTGAGGGATATATGCATGTAGGATTGCATAGAATTTTAGTTCATATTATATCTCCTATTCCAATCTAGGACACTTCATTCCCATAAATCATAGGTCACAGGATAGTAATTAGCACTCTTGTGATCTGACTTAATTCATATGTAACTACCTACTAATTATATGAAAATATGAAACCTAATAAGATTTGATCTTCTACAAAGAAGACATGGTCTTGCAATATGCCACATAGATGACACAAACCTCAGACCTTAATAAAAACCACATGCCACAAGAATTTCAGTGAAGAAACTAAAAAATGACTCAAGTTGATAAAAGCATAGTTAGCAGTAAAATCATGGCTTTGAAAGTTATTTCTTCGGCTAACATACAAATATATGAAGAGTCCAAGGAAAGATGGATGAGCATTGTAATGCTATCAACACTAAGGAATGAAGAAACTTTTTTCCATGAAAACTTTCAGAACATATCCAAAAAGTTAGATTGTATTACATAAATACCAGTTTACATGGACTCTTCTCTTTACCCTTACGTACCCATGTTGGACACATCCAAAACATAAAAATATATTAAAAGTCCACAGAAAAGATGGATGAGCATTCTAACACTATCAACATTAAGGAATCAAGATACTTTTTTCCATGAAAACTTTCACAACATATCCAAAAAGTTAGACTATATTATATAAATATCACATTACATGGACTCTTCACTTTACCCTTGTGTACCCACGTCGGACACATCCAAACATATGGATATGGATCTCAGAAGTAGACAAACCCAACACTAAAACATGTACCCATATTCGACCTGTACCCAAGTCCGAGTGACATAGCATAAATATAACTAGGAATAAATTATAAATTTCATAGAATAGCCAGCATGTGGATGAATGATAATAAAAGGTTAACATAATATACTTTAGCATAAACCTTGAGCATGGCATTTTTCTCCTGGAAAGATTGCATTGCTGATCTTTCAGCATTCTTTGCCTCCTCACGTACAGATTTCTTCTCCTCTAAAGCCCTCTTCGATACCAAAAAAATGTATTACATGCCAATATATAAAGAAAAGAGTAGAACTGATGTGTGCAAATCATGTAAACCACACCAACATAATAGAATTGAAATAAGTTATAAATCAATTGAAGATATATTATATCGGCGATGTTTGGTGCGGATTTAATCCAATTCGAGATTTAGGAAACTGGATTTAAGCTAGACTAAATCAAACACCAAACGTCACCATCCTCTAATCAACATGAGAACTGAAAGGTACTCTCTTCTTTGGAAGTGCATTATATGTGTTGAAAAGGGAAGATTCGGTCATAATATTACCAAATATTATGAGTTTTATTAGTTGTATTCTTATTTCTGTAAAAAGCTCTTTAGTCAACTCTGTAATTAATTAGGACAGATAGCCATTTTAGTTAGTTTCCTTATTTTATACTTGTATTCTCTTATATAAAGAAAATCAGTGTAAACCAGTTAATAGCGAATAATACAGAGAAAAATTATTTCATTTTCTGTCTTTCGTTTAAATTCACATGGTATCAGAGCCACCCTAAAGCCCTAGAATTTTTTTTTCCTGCTCAATCCAGCCATATTTGACATCTCCTCTGAGTCAACTCCACCTCTCACAAATCCTGCAACCCACCCTACAATTCAAAACCCCAGTACCTATTCTCACTCTATCCAAATCACTACAATCCGTCTTAATGGGAACAACTTCTTACGATGATCCCAATCAGTTCGGATGTACATCAGAGGACGGGGAAAAATTAGGTATTTAACAGGAGAAAAGAAGGAACCAACCCCGGAGGATCCAGCGTATGTGACCTGGGATGCAGAAAATTCAATGGTAATGACCTGACTCGTGAATTCGATGGATGAGGACATTAGTTCCAATTATATGTGTTATTCTACGGTCAAAGAACTCTGGGACAACGTTAATCAGATGTATTCTGATTTGGGAAATCAATATCAAATTTATGAATTAACTCTGAAACTTGGCGAGATTCGACAAGGCGAAGACTCGGTCACCAAGTATTTCAATTCATTGAAGCGGCTGTGACAAGATTTGGATTTGTTCAATGATTATGAATGGAAATCCACTGAAGATGCTAGTTATTACAAACGAACTGTGGAGGCTCATCGCATTTACAAATTCCTTGCTGGACTAAACGTGGAGTTTGATGAAGTTAGGGGAAGGATCATTGGCAGGACTCCACTTGCTCCACTCGGTGAAGTGTTTGCTGAAGTTCGAAGAGAAGAAAGCCGCAGACACGTAATGTTGGGGAAGAAGATCACCAACGGGGCCATTGAAGGTTCTGCCCTTGTTACCGAATCTACGGCTAATAAGGCAGCCAATTTTCAGCACAAAACTGAAGAGAAGCCTCGGGTCTGGTGCGATTATTGTAACAAACCACGCCATACTCGAGATACTTGCTGGGAAATTCATGGAAAACCAGCAAATTGGAAAAGCAGCAAGCCTGGTGACAAAAATAAACGTGTGATTCCCACTGCCAATGAAGCTAAGTCAAGTCCCTCCAGCAAGGAGTAGATGAATCATCTTTTGAAACTACTAAAATCTTCCTCATATAGTATTCCTAGTGTCTCTCTTGCACAAACAGGTAGTGCTTTTAATGCCCATTCTTGTTCAAATTTTGCTCCATGGATAATCGATTCTGGAGCCTCTGATCATATGACTAGCCTTGAAAAAATTAGAATTGCAGATGGAAGTTTTTCACCAATTGTCGGGAAAGGTTTGATTAAATTATCTAAGAATATAGATCTTAAATCTGTTCTTCATGTTCCTAAACTAGCCTGTAACCTTTTGTCTGTGAATAAACTAGCCAACGAATCTAATTGTCGTGTTGTTTTCTATGATGCTTATTGTGAATTTCAGGACCGGAACTCGGGGAAGAAGATTGACAGTGCTAAGATGGAAGGTGGGCTTTACTACTTTAATGATGATTTCTTCGATAATAAAAAGGCTCAGGGCCTTAACAATGTTAGTTCTAATTCTGTTTATGAACAAATAATGCTTTGGCATTTAAGACTAGGACATCCTAGCTTCTCATATCTTCAACATTTGTTTCCCACTTTATTTAAGGGTTTAGATTGTTCATCATTTTACTGTGAAAGTTGTTGCTTATCAAAGAGTCATCGTAATACTTATTTACCAAAACCTTATGCTTCTTCAAAACCTTTTTATTTAATACATAGTGATGTTTGAGGACCTTCAAGAATTACTACTATCTCTACAAAAAAATGGTTTGTTACCCTTATAGATGATCATACCCGTTTATGTTGGGTTTATTTGATGAATGAAAAATCTGAGGTTGAAAAACTTTTTAAGGATTTTTACACAATGGTTGAAACACAATTTCAAACAAAAATTAGCATTCTTCACACTGATAACGGAACCGAGTATTTTAAAGGACTTTTGGGAAATTTTTTAATAGAAAAAGGTATACATCATCAATCAACTTGTGTGGATACTCCTCAACAGAATGGGATTGCTGAAAGAAAAAATAGGCATTTGCTTGAAGTAGCTCGTGCTATAATGTTTTCAATGAATGTTCCAAAATATTTTTGGGGGGAAGTGGTTTTAACAGCATCTTTCTTGATTAACAAAATGCCTACAAGGGTTCTAAAATTCAGCACACTATTAGAATGTTTCAAAAAATGCTTTCCCTTATCAAGAATGTACTCGGATTTGCCTCTAAAAGTGTTTGGTTGCACTGTGCATGTTCATATACCTAATAATACTCAGTCAAAACTTGATCCTCGAGCTGAAAAATGTGTTTTCATTGGGTTTGCAACCAATAAAAAGGGATATAAATGCTATAATCCCCAAACAAGAAAAATTTATGTGAGTATGGATGTCTTGTTCTTTGAAAATAAACCCTACTTTCACAAAAATTGTCTTCAGGGGGAGAATGAGGTGAAGGAAGAAATTTTTTGGGATTTATTCCCTACTCCTTTACCAAATGTGATTTTGACTATTACACCACATTCCTCTCTTCCCACTGCCATTCTAGAAACTCAAAATAAGGAACAATCTGAACCTAAGGAACAAAGTGATAAAATCAATGAAAACAATGAAGGGAGTCCTAGTCATATAGTGCCAAGTATTACTGTATCTAAACCAGTGGGAAAATCACTACAACAAAATCCTGAGCTTATGGTTTATACTCGGAAAAAGATTCATAAAAGGAGTCAAAGTCAGCCTATTCCTCATGGAAATGATCAATCTCAACCTTCAGGAACCAAACCTCCAAATATCACAGGTAAGTCTTTCACTAACTCATCTTCAGTTCCTGTTACCACTCCTAGCAAAAAACCATCAGATCTTGATTTTCCAATAGCCATTAGGAAAGGAATCCGAACTTGCAAATAAAATCCTAAATATCTCATTACCGAATATCTTTCCTATGCAAAACTTTCTCATACCCATAGGGCATTTACTTCCAAAATCTCACACTTGTTTGTTCTGAGAAACATTCAGGAAGCTCTAGATGATCCGGATTGGAAATTAGCAGTGATAGAAGAGATGAATGCTCTTAGACGAAGTGGTACTTGGGAGATAGTTAATTTACCTAAGTAGAAGAAAACAGTTGGTTGCAATTGGGTCTTTACAGTGAAGTATAAAGCTGATGGTAGCATAGAGAGATACAAGGTTAGACTAGTTACAAAAGGGTTCGGTCAGACATATGGGATCAATTATCAGGAAACTTTTTCCCCTGTAGCCAAGATAAACTCAATCAGAATCTTATTATCTTTGGCTGTGAATTGCAACTGGCCCTTACACTAGTTAGATGTTAAAAATGCTTTTTTAAAAAGAGATCTTCAGGAAGAGGTCTTTATGAGCCTACCACCCAGGTTTGAGGGAGAGTTAGGACCAAACAAAGTTTGTAAACTAAAGAAGTCGTTATATGGTCTCAAACAATCCCCTAGAGCCTGGTTTGAGAGATTTGGGAAAGCTGTAAAGAGTTATGGCTACTGTCAAAGCCAAGCTTACCATACTATGTTTTACAAACACAGTAAAGAAGGCAAAATCGCAATCTTAATTGTCTATGTGGATGATATAGTCTTGATAGGTGATGACAATGAAGAATTGGAGAGATTAAAAAAGAGACTTGCAGTTGACTTCGAGATCAAGGATTTGGGTGCTTTGAAATACTTTCTTAGGATGGAGTTTGCTAGATCCAAAGAACGTATATTTGTGAATCAACGTAAATATGTTCTCGATCTACTTGAAGAAACAGGTCCACTAGGATGTAGACCAGCCGAGAAACCGATTGAACCCAACCTTAAGCTACAGCCTTCTAAAACTGAAGAAGTTGTGAAGAGAAAGCAGTATCAAAGGCTTGTTGGGAGACTAATCTACTTGTCACATACACGTCCAGATATCGCATTCGCAGTTAGTATGGTTAGCCAGTTCATGCATTCACCAGGACAAGAACACTTTGATACAGTCTATAGAATTCTCAGATACCTGAAGGGAACTCCAGGGAAAGGTTTAATGTTCAAGAACCGTGGGCATTTGCAAGTTAAAGCCTATACTGATGCAGATTGGGCTGGGAGTGTCATTGATAGACGATCAACTTCTGGCTACTGCACGTTTGTTGGAGACAACCTTGTTACTTGGTGAAGTAAAAAGCAGAATGTGGTAGCAAGAAGTAATGCAGAGGCTGAGTTTAGATCAGTTGCTAATGGGATTTGTGAAGAGTTGTGGATAAATAGACTGTCAGAAGAACTGAAGATCTCTAGCACGTTACCTATGAAGTTATGCTGTGACAATAAAGCTGCTATTTCAATAGCTCATAATCCAGTACTTCATGACAGAACAAAGCATGTGGAGGTTGACAAACATTTCATCAAGGCAAAGATCGAAAACGGTGTGATCTGCATACCATACATTCCTACTACCGAACAAATTGCAGATGTGTTCACAAAGGGACTTCCTACAAGACAGTTCGATAAAATCATTGGCAAGCTGGCTATGGAAGATATCTTTAAACTAGCTTGAGGAGGAGTGTTGAAAAGGGAAGATTCGGTCATAATATTACCGAATATTATGAGTTTTATTAGCTGTATTCTTATTTCTGTAAATAGCTCTTTAGTCAACTCTGTAATTAATTAGGACAGCTAGCCATTTTAGTTAGTTTCTTTATTTTGTACTTGTATTCTCTTATATAAAGAAAATCTGTGTAAACGATTTAATAGTGAATAATACAGAGAAAAATTATTCAATTTTCTGTCTTTCGTTCAAATTCACAATATGATATCAAGGAACAGAACTGCCACATGCATAAATCGGGAAGTGAAAAATTAGAAACATAATAACTGTTACTAAAGCATTTGTGTCACGAATTTGAAGACATGTATCACGAATTTGGCTGCATATCCAAGATGAATAAATATCATACAAATTTGGCTGATATCCAAGATGAATAAATATCATTCAAAGTGGTAGACTAACAAGTAAAATCAGGGAATCCCCCGAGATCCAAAATAAAAATAAAAGAAATTCCCGCATTATTCTCTTTTCAGCATGCTAGATACACTAAAGCGGTCATTTCAGACAACACATAGTAACATCAATGCCATGTTTCGTTTAAGTCTGAATGAGCAGCATCAAGCAGCTTATCAGTGTGAACATCAACATCACCTACATGCACACCACAAGAAATCCAAGATATTTCCTATGTATTTGAAAATTACGCTACAAGTCCAGCACACGATCTGCAACTTTTCTGAAATTTTTCAGACTTTTACTAATTGAATGACAAGTCACTACTCCAAACAACTCACATCGGTCATCTAAAGTATCCATCCCTCCAGCTTCTATTGCTGCAATCAAGCTGCAATCAAGTTGCAATACCAGCCCTCCAGCTTAGAAGTTCATCCATGCTCATTTTAGTGGGGTGTTTCACCAAATGGTGGGGTTAAGAAAATGAAGTAGCATCAGAAGGACTTGTGATTCTAATAGTTTTCCATAAAAGTTCTCCTCACTATCGCAGAGAGATAATTCTCTCTTTCTAGGACAGCAAATGAAAATTAACAGGTAGAACTCAACTGCTGGTTTGGGTTATTGAATCATTTTTTCCCTGTATCTATGATTTTGAGGTTTAACTAAAAGCATTAAAAGGAATATATCTGATACAGATGGATATTGGAATCTTTAAGTGCTAAAACAAAAAACACATCAGATGATCGGTATTATTTCTGACACGCACCAGCCAGTATGTTGCTAAGAAACAAGCTTAAGCCATTGAAGCATCATATTTTATATTTACACTAAAAATTTGTAAAACCACTCCTCCATTCCTAGCTGACTGCAGCTCATAGTTAGAAAAGCTTCACTACCCTACTACATCTCACAATACATTAGTACATATCAGATGAATCACCAGTTACCAACCGCAACAATATGAACAAAGGTACCTGCAATTTATCTGGTGATTGAACAAGTTTTGAATGCAAATTAGCATTTTCTTGGACAGTTTGCACCAGCTCGAACTCAGCTTTAGAAATCTAGAAAAGAAACGGAAAGAGTAGCCATAATGATAATCAAAAACTAAATAAACATAAAGGAAGTATCCAATCTAAATGATAACCTCTACCCAATTCACATCATGAACCTTAGTATTAGCCTTTTATGGTAGCCTAAGCAGACAAGAAAGGAGTTCAATTCTAAATAAAAATAGGAGAAATGTCAAACCGATATATCATATGTTTGAGAAGACTCGGATCTAGAGATCTAGGAAGATTTCAAAACAATAAGGATGAAAATTAATTTTTTATTGGAAATAAACATAAATATAGCCATGGTGAAGCTTCACAAGTCAAATAGAAAGATAACAACTCAAAAACCTAGCTTTGTAGTTCTAAATTTCTTTCTCTTTTCCTTTTCTTTCAGTTTTTCCTATCAATGATAAAATTTGAGTTGAAACAAGCAGATAACAAGTCCTGCTGAAAGAAAATAATTAAGGACAGGACAGTCCAACATAACAACATATTGAGACTTTGTGAATGTTATAGTGCATTGATAATATTAAGTCCCAACTTGGCCAAGCTAGAGCTCTGTGGTGGGGTAAAAGGGTGGTGAGAAAAGCTTTAGCTGTGACCAAGCCTTTTCTAAGAATCTGTTAAACATTTGGTAAAAACCGAACCGTGATAGAAGTGCTCCCAAAAAGGAATGCAAAAGCTATTGCATTAGGTTGATTAAACTGTACAAGTACTTTTAAATGCTAAATTACCAAAAGGGGGAGGTATAACAATTGAAGTGCTCGCATTAATTGATTGTTCGGCAAATCATTTAGACATTCTTTTAAACTTTCTTTAGTTAATGGAAAATTATTTAAAGCTTCCATTTATTTTAGATACTCCATTGAAAATAATTACTACAAATAACATGCACAACCCATACCTTATATCAGAAATTTGCTTCAATGGATACTTATTCAAATCATATCCTACCACCATTGATTTTACTTGCACCCTCATTGCCATGTCTGTCATTGTCCTATACTTTAACCTCATCAAAAGTTGAAATGACTAATGATGAAAAAAAAGAACTTTCACATACTAGAGTTATCTTAATGAAAATGTGGTAGGGAAAAAAAAGAAACTATTTCGAATAGAAACAAATGTTTGAGGCTTTTGTTCAAGATACCATCACAATAAAAATAATTTTTTTGAATATCAAAAAGATAAATTAACTAATAAAGTTTCATGTTATTTTATATCAAACATTTGAATAAATAAATAATTTAATAATAATTATATTGCTATGTTACTTATCAAAAAAATAATAATTATATTGCTATGTTGTATCAGTTTTATTATCTTGTATATATTTTGTTTCTTTCTCTATGATATTTCTCAATTAAATATTCAAATGTGTGAGAAAATTAATAACTTATTTGTGAATAAACTTTCCGACTGAAGAACAATAATGAAAACACATAATGCACAATTTTAAAGAGATTATGCCAAAATCTAATTATTATATTAAAACAAATATATTATTTTGTAAGAAATAAAAGAGCTAAAAACCTATCTCTGCAAGTGGGTAGAAAAATGACACGGTCCAGAAAATGTAGACCAAAGAAGAAAAAAAAACATGTGAGAGAAAAAATAGGAAGAGCAAGGAGTGGTCAACTGAAGGACCCGAACCTCTCCCTCGTCAGACCTCCATGGCACAGCAAGATATAACGATGGGAGTTGGCTGGCCCTTGCCAAAGCAGCCATGGAAAAAAACCATGGCAGCTTCAGCTTGAGTATCAGCTTCCCATGGAGTTCACTAAGTCCATGGGAGGTTGCAGATTTATTTTTCTTTCCTTTCCTTTTCCCCTGAGGCTCAATTCTTGCCAATGTAGATCTCGTTGAGGTGATTGTATGATAAGTAATGATGCTTTAATGTTATTGAATTGAGATTTATGTGGGTTTATTATTTTGATATTGCATATTTGGGTGACAACAGGTTTTAATATTGTGTGTATAAATATATATATATATATATATATATATATATATATTACATATATTATATATATCCACATATGTATGTGTTTGATGAAATTGATATTCTTAATGCTATTTAATTAATGAGTTTTGTTTAATTAGATGTTATGATCACGTTTAATTAATTCATGCATAGTTTTTACATGGATTGAAAGAAACTTGAACCAGAGACTTTAGAGAGAGAAAAGAAGGCAAATGAGAAGAGTTAGGTTTATGTCATATCTCCTAAAAACCTTGAGGCTACTTTAGAGACTCTCACATCACTGATATTAAATTTATGGAAGGAAGTTAATTGTCAAAATTCATACCTCCTTACTTATCAAAAAAGATTCATACCTCCTTATCCATATCTGCACTCTTCTCCTTCAATTTTCGAAAAGAAGCTCTCAGTGACATCTGGTGACCATTGAGGCCTGCAATGTTCTGATGCAATTCTTTAACTTTTGTATCTATCTCTTCAACAAGTTGTAACTCCCTTTCTCTCACTTCATTATAGTCTGCAACCTCTGCATTCAACTGCAAGGCAAATTTGGTGAAAATCAATGCTAAATTACAGCACCAACAGTATATCCTCCAATACCTGGGAAATCTTAGCCTCCAATTCTTTCCGCTGCTCATCATGGAGGGACAATTCCTCCACAATTGGTCGTAGAAGATTCATTTTTGTATCTCTGATATTAGAAACAAAAAACAAACAAAATAAAAACATAATAAAGCACTTACATATATATAACTAAATAAAGGAAATCCATTGCTCATGTTTCAATAACGATACCATAAACTTTCATCCATATAAACAACATAATAGCCCGTTTCTGTAGATTTCCAGAATATTCAATTGATGACATTCCTTGTCTGAATTTGCAGTCTATCATCCCACCCAAAGACAAATATCCACGACATTCAACTAATGCTAAAACTTCATCCGTGCAATTTATTTTTGTT
This sequence comes from Bretschneidera sinensis, assembly GCA_023935145.1. NCBI lineage: Eukaryota > Viridiplantae > Streptophyta > Magnoliopsida > Brassicales > Akaniaceae > Bretschneidera > Bretschneidera sinensis. Next base: position 60,340,171 of record CM043699.1, on the reverse strand, counting down.
TATTATAAAAACAAAAGGCGAATATCACCACAGTTTATGTTCTCCACATTTATGCTTGTTTGGCAGCTTCACAACTAAGAACTAGAAGAAAAAAAATCATCACAAGTTAGGTAGTCCCCTCTTTTATCCTTTTAAAGAAACAATCCGTTAAAATGAAAGAGAAATAGGTACGCACCAAGTGCAAATGCACATCAGTCCATCATAAAAGGAAATCAAAAGAAAATGACTAGAGAGATTGTTGGAAAAAGGATCAGAACAAAGGAAAAACATAAGAAAATGACAATTACGACAATGAGGCATTTAATGAATGTCATTGGATCTTAATAATGAAAGCACATCTCTCTCAGCTCTTCTTAATATAAAAATTCAAAAATGGTTCTTCTATTGATTATTGAAACTTCAATGATGACCCAGACAGACAGTTAATAGTACCTAAGTTTTGCCAGTGCTTGGACAGAAACGTATGAGGACTCAGTTAAAGATAGCTTAAATTATGACCCTTACAATGACACTCAGTTGTATGTTCAACTGATTACTGAAGCTTCAATGATGCCCCACAAATACAGTTATAGTACCTCAGTTTTGCCAATACTAGGACAGAACTGTATGAGGATTCGCCCACTAAGATTAAGATATCTTAAATTATTACCCTTCGATGACACTCCTTGTATGTTCAACTGGGTTTAGATTCCAAAGGCAACATATTCCAAGTGAAGAATCTTTATTCTATCTTTAGAGCATAGGCATACTAAGAGAAATGATCATCTCCATCAATGTTTAGCAGCAAATCCAAAGTGCATATTCATGTTTGATTATATTTCCAGTGTCTTTTAACTCTTTATGCCATCAAGTAAGCAGTTGATCTACTCAAAGACCATCATCACTACGGACGTGAAATAACCTATAACAAGCATGATTTATAGAGCTGAATCAATATCTTTTTTCCTTTATTTCTTTTTGTTTTGATAATTGTTGTTTTTCTTTTATTTCAACTTGAATCTGTACAGGAATTGCCAACAATTCTTACTAATTTATTCTCTAGTGTATCTTATGTTGGGAAACATACTTGTGAAGACAGAAATTCAGGATTGCACTAACAAAAAATTCGGTCCGAGCTGCATCTGCCCTGATCAGATCTTTAAGAGTAAACTTTAACGGGCAATCCACCGAGGCCACCATCTCCTTTACCTTGCTGTACAAATTCATGGTTTGGACTGACCCAACATGATGGTCCGGGTTCTCAAACTGCTCCAAAGCAGCAAAGTCAACTTGCCCGTGATCTTCCCTGCAAAAATGAGAAAACCCACAAAGCAGGAGTATTTAGAGACTTAGAGCTATAAATCATTGTAAAATGAAAAAATTGATTTATGGACAAAAAGGAAGCGTAATTGGATATTAGCATGTTGAGACTAATATTTTTAGGAAAACCTATTTGCAGAATTATAATTGTACTTATCCCTCAATTTTCTCTAAACAAAACATAGCACCTAGGGTTCTAACTTATCCACTTGTTGAGAATGCTAAGTAAATGTAGATGAAACGAAATTGATAACAATGAGAAAGAGAATCAGGGTTTTGAAGCGTACTCACGGAGCATGTCGAGGTAGATAAGAAGTCGGGTGTAGAGGTCCAAGACGAAATCCGGGTTAGGGTTCGTGAGATCGTTCTCCGAGACAGTAGCGATCTGTGACTCCGCCAATATCGTCATCATGTCGGTGCGAGAGAGCCTGGGGTACTCAAATTTCGACATAGCTTGTTTCAATTTTTTTTTCACGGATAGAGTAGAACTCTCAAGAGTACCAAACAAGTCCTAAATTTTCCTCGGAAAAAAGAGCAGACCCTCGAGAGAGAGAGAGAGAGAGAAGAGAAGAGCTTTCCCTACAATTCTACAGGAGGAGCGAAAAACAACAACAAAGAGAAGGGAAACAACACCCAAAAATATTAAATAAAGGAAAATGTCTTCCCGCCAAAAGTAAGCATGACATTTCTCTTCGTTATACAGGTTTCAAAATGATTAAAGGTTGGATCGTATTTGTTTTGTTTAGCAATAAATATGGTTTATAATTTAATTTATAATAAAGTAATAGTAAAATTATAAACTGTTTAATAATTAATAAAAAATTAGTAAAAACAGTTTTTGAGAATTATAGAACATGTTTGGATACAATTTTGAATTTTGAATTTTTGAAAATGAAAATAGAAAACAGTTTTTTTATTTTTTTTAAGAAAACATGTTTGGATAATTGTAATTCGAAAACTGTTTTGAAAAATAGAAAACTGTTAAAAGTTATATAAACAATTTTATTTTGAAAATAGAAAAAGTACTATTTGAATACATCTTTTTTGTAATTATTTTCAGTTTTAACTATAAATTTAAAATCTACATTAATTTTGTTTCTCAATTTTACTAAATATATTTTTCTAGCACTCACCAAAAACTTACAAATATCATCTATGATTGTCTATGTCATTTTTTTTACAATAATTTATTTTTTACTATTTATTTTTTTTCTCTTATTTGATACAAAATCTCAAATATCATATTATACGTTGTTTACTAGAATACAATCAACTTTAAACATGTAATATGAACTAAAAAAATAAATCAAATTTCATAAGATATAAAATTTAAAAAAGAACGTGTTCAATTGCAACAATCTTATTATCTATGCCTTTTTTGTAATAAAATATAGTCTTAATAATTGTAATTATGTGGAATATATATAATCTTCTATAAACCCTTTAAAACTCTAAAATAATAAAATACACTTTATATAAGACTTAAAATAAAGAACACAATCAAGTTATGTAGTAAACTAATTAAAATTATATATATAAAAAATTGAATATCAAACATGATTTCACCATGGATCGTACACATGTTTATGTATTTATATATTTTTTTAGTGAAACCAATTCTATATACCATATAATCATAAAATATTATTTTTGTTTGCTCATTTGCATAAGGATTGAGTATCTATGTCATTTTTCTTACAATTTTTTATTCTTTATTTTCACTAATTATTTGATAGAAAAAATCTCACGCACAATATCGTAAGCACTAATTAAAATACTTTAGATTTAAATCTTATAATATTTTTCTAATAAAAAATCAAATCAAATTTCATAAGATTTTTACCCAAATCCTTGTTTGTAGTATCTAGTTCCTGTACTTGAATCTTTATTTCTCTAGATGTAATTGTGGTAAATGACACCTATTATGGTATATTGATAGATATAATTGAAAAAAGTGAATGGTTAATGAAAATAGCATAGAGGGTACAAATTCTGTTACAAAAATAATGGTTAGGTGCAGATTTTGTAACAAAAGTTATGGTATTAAATAAATTGTGTATAAACAAATAGGATGAAGGCTTTCCAAGTGGCCATTACTAGAACTAATGGCAAAAAATATTCCATTTGATCTAACATTTCGGTGCCTGCAAAACATTTGGCTGCACACATTGGTACTTATAGAAGCAAATTAAGCCAACAAACAAAAAAAAGAATATTCCATTTTGGTGCGTAACAAACATGTTGAACACATTTCTTCTTCACTTGGTGTCATTTTTCTTTGCCAAAATTTATATGTTTTGACTTTTGTGTGTTTGTTCCAATAAGAAATTTCTGTCTTGCAATATAGTGATCAGATGAAGTAGTAGGAACCTAAATTCTTGAGAGTGATGTGATCAAATCCTAATTCATATATAAGCAGTGATTGGAGATGTCCCCTCGCATGACTCGTAAGTGACAAATTTCAATCCAAATTCTTTGTTACAACTAGTTTGCAAAAGCCGAAGATATTTTTGGCATAACACCAACTTGTGATAATATGTTACACATAGCCATGTATCCATGGTTTACAATTGGCCATATAACCTCATTTCTCCACATCTCCAACAAACTTGCAGAAAGAGGCCACAAGATATCTTTTTTGTTACCAACCGAAACACAATACAAATTTGACCCTTTCAATCTCCAACCAGATATCATTACCTTCATTCCAATCGATGTTCCCCATGTCAATGGCCTCCCTCCAAGCACCGAGACTACAACCAATGTCCTTTTCTCATTACATCCCCTCCTCATAACTACCATGTATCTCATTGCACATGCCATTAAAGCTTCTTTTCTTGACCTGAAACCCCATTTTGTTTTCTTTGATTTCACTCTCTGGTTGCCATAATTGTCACATAGGTTAGGCTTCAAGTGCATACACTATTGCACCATAAACCCTGCAACTGGCTATTTGATAAGCCTAGAAAGGAAAAATCTAACAAAAGGTGATCTGATGGAGCCTCCACAAGGTTCCCCTCCTTCATCGATCAAGCTGCATGCCCACGAATCAAAAGTATTAGCCGCTGCAACTTTAAAAGAATACGAGAATGGAATTTCATTTATGAAGAGAAAATTAGTCTCTTTTGACAAATGTGATTCCATTTGTTTCAAGACATGTATGGAGATTGAAGGGACCTTACTATGATTATAATTGGAGCCAATTTGGAAAGCTAGTGATCATGGTTAGACTAGTAGTGCCAGAGGCACCAAGATTGGTGTTAGAAGAACAATGGGAAAATAAGTTGTTGAATAGGTTCAAAGCCAAAACTGTGATATTTAGTGCATTTGAGAATGAATGTTTTCTCAAAAAGGCTCAATTCCAGGAATTGGTATTGGGTTTTGAACTTAAAGGTTTGCCTTTCTTTGCTGCCTTGAAAGCACCAGTGGAAGCCGAAACAATCGAGTCTGCATTACCAGAAGGGTTCAAATAGAGAGTTAAAGGGAAAGGGTATATTCATGGAGGTTGGGTTCAACAACAGTTGATCTTGAAGCACCTTTCTGTTGGATGTTTTGTGACACATTGTGGTTCTGGGTTCTTATCAGAAGCTATGGAGAATGAGTGTCAATTGGTTCTGTTGTTCATGTTAAGGATCAATTAATCAATGTTAGACTGATTGGTGGAGATCTTAGAGTAGGAGTTGAGGTGGAGAAGGGCGAAGAAGACGAGCATTTTACATGGGATGTCTGCAAGGCAGTGAAGGCTGTAATGGATGCTGATAGTGAGGTAGAGAAAGAGGTGAGGAGCAACCATGCTAAACGGAGGGATTTCTTGTTAAGTGAAGGGCTTAAAAAATATTATATTGATGTTTTTCTTAAGAAGCTGCATAACTTGTTGTGTTGATATATTCAAGCATCTATATTTGAGGCATATAATTAATACACCTTAATTTATATATTTTATGTTTAACAAAATATGATCTTTATTGAAATATATCTAATACCCATAATCAATGAAGTTGAAATAACCATTTATGCCATACATGGTGAAATCTAAACTACTAAACTCTTAGGAATCTATGATTAAAGACACTAATCTAGCTACTAAATATAGCACACACCAAAAATAGTTTTCAAATCAAACAAAGAGAGTTTCAAAACATACAAACATCATCTTGGGTATTAAAACGACATTCAAACTTGAGCTCAAACCGAAAAAATCACTAGAAATTTGTTTGATAAAATTCAAAAGTGATGGTGGATTATCATGCACTACACTACACTAGGTCAATTTCCCTGAGATTACTCTTGAAAAAGACAAAATTAATTTATTGAAATCCAAATGTGAAAACAGAAAGAAGCAGAAAAGATTAAAATAGAATCCAGGAATGGAATTTTCCTTAAATTTTCCTGTTGACCAAATAACTCTTCTACTGCAACATTGGAAATACAACAAGAGTTACACTAAACCAAAACCTCAAAAATTTTCATAGAAACAAAGCCACTCTTAGGGTGTCACCATCAATAGTGTACCCATCTCCCCATTGACTATCCTCAAGGGGTTTTTTCCAACCCGAAACGGAGAAGAAAAAAAACAGAACATGAATTTGAAGATTCAGGGAAAGAGGCAAAGAATAACTCATTTATTTCAAGCCTCAACTAAACCCCCTTTCTTCTCATCCATACAAGGAACTCAAGGCATAAGAGAACACAATGAGCTCACGAATTGAATAAAACACAGGAAAAACTATTAAAACTTATACCAAGAACAAAATCAAAGAAAATAACCCAAGCAAACCCATGGGATTGAGTGAACAGAACCATATCCAAGGTTCTTAGGGTTTCAATCATCATTTTTTAAACAAAAAGTAAGACTGAAATCAAATTGTGACCAAAGAAGAAACCACGAAACATAATTGAGAGAAGAGTAGGAAAATACTTGAGATTAATCTATCCGACAAATGAAACCCCAAATCCTCATAAATCTCTCAAAATTAGAAGAATTTCTCTCCCATTTTTAAGAGCACAAAAACCTATAAAATATACGGAGGTCAGACCATATTTATAGGGAAAATTTTTGAAAATAAAATAATAGAAAATTAAATTGAATATCTTTGTCACAAAAGGAGAGAGAGCTAATACCTAGTTCGACCTGGTGATAGCTTGGAGATCTCCTTCAATGTCAAAGTTTTGAGGAAGAGGAAAGAGAGAGAGCCGGTTGAGAGAAAACAGGGACAAAAAAAGAAATAAAAAGAAAGGAAATAGGGAAAGAGCTGCTTACAAAGAGAAGGAAGAAGGAGACGAACTAGTGAGAAATAAAAAGAAGTCATGAGAGCTATGAGAAAAGAAAAAAAAGAAAAGAGATTTTCAATGGGTGTTTTAGAAAACTATGAGTGAAAACACCAAAAAGGAGTTTTCTAAAACAAGTTTTCAAAAACACTTATTTTGAAAATAGTTTTCAAAAGCCATGTCTTAAAATTGACACTCAAACATTTTTGTGTATTTTAAAAACTGTTTTCAATTTTTGAATACCCAAAACTATTTTTGAAAACTTTAACCAAACATCCTCATAAAGTTTTTTTCTTTAAAAAGTGTTCAAAATGATTAAGGGTTCATTCGGACTCGTTTAGCTTAGCAATAAAAATGGTTTATGATTTAATTTATGATAAAACAATAATAAAGTTATAAACAGTTCAATATTTAATAAAAAAATCAGTAAAACCAGTTTTTGAGAAATATAAATTATTTTTTAAAGTGTTGGTGAAATAGTATTAAAGCTATAAATTATTTACACTCCATTATAAACTTAAGTATATAATTCAGTTTATTTTTAAATAAACAGAAATTAGAATTTATTTACAAATGAATTTGTACTTCATTTTCAAATGAACTAAAACTATAATTCATTTTAAAATGAACTCAAATGAATTTTAATGTTTGATATGTTCTACTTAAATGGTAGAATGCAAATGAATTTTATGTTTAAAATCAACTTTAGAATTCAATTCACTTTCTCAATTTTAGTTAAATATCTTTAACATTATTAAATGGTTTTATAACACTTTTCATTTCATTGTTTTTTGTTAATCTTTTTTTTACTATGCACTTAATCTTCCAAACCAATAGAGCACAATGACTCTTTAAATTACTATTTCATGTGTTTTTTTCTTTTGGATTTTTTTTAATCGCAATAGATATTAGAGTAACCAGTATAAAAAATTTTGACTATTAACTTGATTTTAGCAATAAAGAAACAAAATTGAATTGATCTAACAATTCTTGTCACCTCACCTCAGGAGAACTTTGAAGAATAAGATTAGAAGCTCCTAAGGTAGTTAATCTAATTGTAATCTTTTCTCAATTATCTAGCTTTAATTGTGGCTCAAATTGTTTATAAAATGTTATTGACAAAAAAATTTCAACCTCGTATTAATTTTATAAGTATTTGAAAATATGGAAAATTCTGTTTCAAGAGATTTAATCGACTGAATGGATCATTAAGTCGACTGAATGAAAGACAGAGAGTTTAGTCTCTTTGACCTAGTCAACTGAATGAATTACTCAATCGACTAAATGAAAGACAAAGAGTTTTATGTCTATGGTCCAGTCAACTGAATGGTTTATACAGTCGACTGAATGAAGCCACTGAAGCAAAATTGTCTTGATTCAGTCAACTGAACCAAGCATCCAGTCGACTCAACACTCGATTATAACGACTAGTTTTTGAAAAGAATGGCGTGGGTTAGAGCATTTAATGCTCCAAAATAGCCATAACTTGTGTGTAATGGCCATATAGAGTTAAGTCTATATAAACCTCTTTTAAATGAGCAAACCTATTGAATTTATTCTAGAGCTCATTAATATCCTTCAAAGCTTTCAAAAATCAATCTTGAGTCATCTTTAAAGCTTTGTTCTTGAAAGAGAGATATTCTTTATTTGTAAATCATTAATTACAATCTCTCTTGGACCATCTTCAATCATAAATTCCAATCATTATAAGAGAAAGAGTTGTGTAACTCTTAGTAGTGTTTAGGTATTAAACACTTTTGTATAAACTTCCTTAGAAGAGGTCATTGTAAAGGTTTGAGCAACACCTCCGAAGTTGCTCGTTTTATTTAGTGAAATTCATCAAAGAGTCTCCTTGAAGAGAGTGGATGTAGGGTCGGAAAGTTTATGATATTGCCGAACCACTATAAAGGGAGTTTGCGCTCTCTATTCCTTTACTCCTTTAATTTTCAACAATATAATTATCGTTGTTTATGCTTGATTTCATAAGTGTTTGAAACTTGTTTGTTTCTTGCAAAAAGTTTTAAAACCCAGTTCACTTTCCCCCCTTCTTGGGTTGCACTTTGGTTTATAATTGGTATCAGAACTTAGTTCTCATAGTAAGACTTAAAATCCTTGAGTAGATCTTATGAAAACTAATAACTATAATGAAGGTCGTTCTTACAATAAGCCTTCTTTGTTTAATGGAATAAATTATAACTATTGGAAAAATAGAATGAAAATCTTTGTAGAAGATCAAAATTATAATTTGTGGAGAATTATTGAAGAATGACCTAGGTTTCTTGTAAAGAATGTCCTAGTTGGTGAAGTAGAAGCTACAATTCCTAAATTGAAACAAGAATTTAACGATGAAGATTGTAGAATGATGTATTTAAATAGTAGAGTTACTAGTATAGTTCATTGTGCTTTAGACATTAATGTACAACAAAACTTCTACACGTATTTCAACCAATGTTTTTAGAGGTGAAGGCTTTGGGTGAGACGTTGGGGCGTAAGTCTTTTGAATACGTTGGGGCGTTTCAAAATTTTAATAAAATAATAATAATAATAATAATAATAATTAATTAAAAAAATAAAAATAATTTTAATTAATTAATTTTTATCAAAATTTAATACTTTACTAACTCTCTATAGCATGATAATTATAATTTTAATAATATATATATATATATAAATTATATGGAGTACAACTTATATTTTTATATTGTTGTAACTTGTAAGTGATTAATTAAATAGTTTGTAATTATTACTAAACTAGATAACATGTAATATATATTTATGAAGTGTAATAATATCACAATAAGAACAATAGCTTAGTGGTTAAGATCTATGACCCTTAGGTCATGGGTTCAAGCCTTTAACTTGCATTTTTTTAAAAAATTTTAAGCTTTTTAAAAAAACTTCATGGGGTGTACGCCCAGGGCGCAAAAATTATGCCCTGGGCGCCTGGGCGAACACCCCAACAGTAAAGGCGAACGCCTAGTAAACAAAACACCTAAATGGAGGCACCCCAGGGCGTTTTTGGTCTGCCTCACTCCATGACTTGCCCCAGGTGCATCCCACCACCACCTTTTAATACACTGGTTTCGACTAAGGAAATATGGATTAAACTTCAAGTTACATATGAAGGCACTAGTGAAGTAAAGAAATAAAAAATCTATATATTAGAGTATGAATATGAAGCTTTTAAAATTACCGAAACCATTTCTGAAATGTACTCTCGATTCACTAATATTATTAATGGTTTAAAGGTTCTTGGTAGAACTTATGATGATTGCAAATTAGTAAGAAAGATTCTTAGATCTTTACCACCAAATTGGAAATCAAAGAGAAAAGTAATTGTGAAAGCCAAAGACCTTGATGTCGAAACTCTTTTTGGTTCATTATTAACTCACGAGATGGATGTAATAAATCATGTTGTTGTTGATGATGAATCAAATAAGAAGAAGGTCATTGCTCTCAAAGTCGCCTCAAGTAAGCAAGTAGGAAAAAAATGAAAATAGTGAGGAAGATGGAGAAATGGCTCTCATCACAAAGGGGTTTCAAAGATTCTTGAAGAATAGCAAAATTCCTTACACAAAGGACAACTTATCCAAATAGGATCCTATTGTGTGCTTTGGTTGCAAAAAACCCGGGCACAACAAGGTGGATTATCCTACAACAAAGAAACCTTACAATAACTTCAAGAAGAAAGCTTTGGTTGTAACCACTTGGAGTGATCATGATGAGGACATCTCAGAAAGTGAAGTTGACTAGCAAGAGATCGTCAATCTTTGCTTGATGGCAATTGATGATGAAGATGAGGTAGCAAATTCTTTCCTTAACAATGATATTGATAATAAAATAGCAACGAAGAATTGATTAAAGCTATAAATGAATTGTATGAGGAATTAAAGAAATTTGATGCTAAGAATGTTGCTCTAAAAAAGGAAGTTTCACCCCTCTCTAAAGAGACGAAAGTTCTAAAAGAACAAAAAGAAAAACTCTATTTAGAACTTAACAACTCATCACAAGAATCCTTGATGAACGAAAATGTTGATTTGAAAAAGAAAGTGATTGAGTTGAATAACACTATCTCTAGACTTTTAAGTGGAAAATAAAAGCTAGACGCTAGATGAAATGTTAGCTTCCCAAAGATTGAGTGGAGAAAAATCTGGTTTGGTTTATTCCCCATTAGGTAAGCAAAAATCAAATGAAACTATCTTGGTGAAAGCAACATGTGTTGATGAACCTTCTACTTCCAAGGCTCATAGTAATATTAATAATGTTCCTTTGAAAAATGCTAGGAAGCCTAAGAATTCAAATATCAATTCCTATGGTAGAAATTCACATGCTAATACTAGGAATAAACATCCAAGAAATACCTATGCTTATATGTATACTCATTCTAGAAATGTAAATGCTAGGTATAATCATTCAAGAAATTCATATGCTAGGAATGCATATCCTAGAAGCAATTATCATTAATATCCTAGAAATAACATGTATGCTCATAACTCTTATAATGCAATAAACATGTATTCTAGGAATGCTAGATATTCTTATCCAAGAGATGATAGATTTGAATATTCTAGACATCCTAGAAATTACCATGATTATCAATCTAGGATCATGCATCATCCACATTACTATAATTATGGAGCACATCATAGAAGTAAGAAAGTATGGGTTCCTAAAGGATCTGTATTTTCAAGGACTAACCTGAAAGAATCTAAGATATTTTGGGTACTTAAAAGCTTCGTTGTATATTCTTGTGTGATGTAGATATGTCTCCACACAACGGTTGAAGGTGAGCATTGGTACCTTGATAGTGGATGCTCAATGCACATGACCAGTGATCAAAGAATCTTATGGGGTTGACTCTAAGGGATGGCAAACACGTCACCATTAGAGATGACACCAAGATGAAGATCATTGGACATGGTAAAGTGGGTAAAAATTCTTCAACCCTTGATCATGTTTTACTTGTGCAATGCCTTGATTACACCCAAAACATACGCGGTGTTGTAGTATAGCATTGGGGTGTCGATTCCACAGGGAGACAAATTAACTATAAAGGAAGGTGTAAACTTTAATCTGAAATGATATGATCAAATTAAATAGAGAATCTGAAATTGATAGTGAAACAATTGTGTAAAGTAGATTGTGAAGTATAATAGGGGAATAACAAGGATCCGGGAATCCTCTCTAGGTTCGTTGTCCTAATCCTAACTTGATTTAGTTGTTTTTATCTCGATTGCAAGTTTCACATCCCAAACAGGCAATCGGCAAATATTCAATTAAAGTGCATGTATAAACCCTAATGTAATTGATATGAATTATTCTTTACTTTCAAGCACACATGACCTAACTTATAAATTATCAAGAGACGACGATATATCTAAATGACAATATCGCAACAATGGATAAATCTATAAAAGAGATCTACCGGACTCAATCACACCCAAACAAATACACATAAGTAGAGCATGACTAGACTTATATGGAAAAGAAGCATGCAATCACCGGACTAATAAGAAATCTACTAATTAGATTAAAAAGTAAATCGTAACAATGTTTGAACGTTAAAGCTTTATTACAACTGAATCAAGTAAGGGAAATAGAAACAGCTACACCTAGGGATTCATCCCTTCGCCTTGCTTGGAGATTAGTTAGCCATGGGGGAGAGTGTGGTAGCCTCCCTTGAGTTTTCTAGGTTTTTGAATGTCTAATTACAAACCCTAAGTGGTCTATTTATAATGTACAAGGCCTAAGGGTGTTTTAGTGTTTGGACAAGTCATTAAAGACCTAATTAGGGTCTAACTCGGAGAGCATAAAGCTGTGTGCACGCTGCACCTTCACTTGGGTGCGGTGCACCTCTGTTTTGTCAAGTCAGGTGCTGGTGCTGTGAGGTGCACCTCAAATAATCCAAGGTGCGGCGCGACCTGGTGCTGATTCAGGAGGTCTGACCTCTGTCCGCTAAAATCGCCATAACTTTCTCTAGAGAAATGATTTTAATGAACCATAAAATCCCCCAGAAAGTAGACTTCCAGATCTTTCTAAGCATATATGTCGCACTTCCTGGTTCTTCCTACATAAATACAGTTTAATTTGCAAAGATGATTGATTTGTATGGCAACTCCAGCAACTTAGTGAAAACTCCTTTCTTAGTTTCTCTTCATCTTGGCTCTTCCGCGACCATTCTTTCGCTTGAGTATTCATTGGAGCTTCGTATTAAAATGATGATAGCTCTTCCATCTCTTTTAACTCAAAATACCTGAAAAATGCACCGAAATAAGTTAATGTTCCAAAAACACCACTTTAGAGTTGTTAATGAATAAAAATGCAATTAAGACCTAAATCAACCCCAAAGTGCTAACAAATAAGTACGACTAAGATGCATTTTATGGCTCATATCACAGCCCCCAACTAGCTTATTGCTAGTCCCTAGCAATTCAAGTGAAAACAAGAGATGAATTTCTATGGTGGGAATCAAATTTTATGAAAAGCAATATTAGTGTTAACCAAGAATAATTCACATTTTGTCTCAAAAATTGCACATAACACATGGCATATAGAATCATTAAATTTCACCTAAGTCCAAAAGTAATCCAAACATCAATCTTAAAATCGTTATTGACTCTTAACATCCATCTTACTACAATCCATTAATCCGAACACCCGGATGATTTTATGCACAACATTCATGAATACAAGTCTTAGCCTTTAAAAACATAACAAATTGTGTGACATCAATCACATAAGCAAGCTCCATAGGCTTATTTTTCAAATAATTCTCCACTATTGTAGAAAAATCACACTTCATTAGATCAATAGGTCTTTAATAAGCTTGTAATGTTAGGCTAAGGTAAAGGTTAAGGAAAAATGGGAGGGATTTGCAAGTAAAAGAACTTTTAATCTTTCAGGTTTAAACACAACCACTTTAAGCATTAAATAAATTTACTTCAATGCTCAATTCCTTTAACCATTTTTTATAAGAGCATATCTCTTGATAAGTCACCACTTTTCTTTTCTTTTCCTTCTTTCTTTGCCATACTTCTCTTCTTTTTCTGTTTTTTTTCTATTTTTGGCAAATACTCATTCACCTTTTTTTTATTTTTCTCATTTTCTTTTCCACAACCCCCAACTTATCTTCTTTAATAAACTTGGGTTATGGATTTTCATATTTCCATCCTTACTCCTCTTAAGTGCTTCTCAACAAATATGTACAACTAAGTTCTTTTTTTTTTTTTTAAAGAAGGGTAAGGATAAAATATTTTTAGGCTCATAAGGGTAAGTAAATGGCTTTTTTTGAAAGAAACAAGGCTCAAATTCTTTTTCAAGAAAAAAAGGCTCAAATAGGTGACTAGTGATATATATTGCAAGGGTAGGTTTGAAATGCTCAAACGGTTCAAAAATGGCCTATATCATATCCTTAGTAGTGTGCATTCTAGGAATTTTCCTCAAGTGATTATCAAATAAGTTCTAGAGCTTGTTGAGACCGCAGAAATATTCACAAACAATCGCACATAAAACTTTTCTAGATGTTTAAGACTAATCATACTATCTTACCACAAACTAGAGTCTCAAACCAAATGAAGATTGATACTTAAATTAATTTCAAACCTGAGACAAAATTTAACTCCTTCTAAATGCTGTATGCTATCTCAATTAAGCTAATATCTTTGAAATGTTAATTAACTCTAAGGCTAACACCAAGCATGCCAGAAACAAACAAAAAGGAAAATGACACCAAGTAGTTTAATGGAAAAAGAAAAAGAAATGTATGGAAATAAAGAATATGGAAACAAAGAGATGCGTTTCCTCCACCCCCAACTTAAAAATTGCATTGACCTTAATGTAAAAGAAAGGGTAAAGAAAACTCCCTTTGTAGCCAAAGGTGCACAGAAGCTGAAAATTGTGCTCCACCATTTGAACTGCTTCGTACATTTGTCCCTGAAAAAGAAATAAGAAAGTAAAACTGGAAAACAGCAAAATAATAATAATAAATAAGAAAAAGAAATATCGAAAACAGTAAAAATAAAAGGATATGTTGTGGGTTGCCTCCCATGAGCGCTAAGTTTTACATCTTCAGCTAGACGCTGCACCACTCTCACTACTGGCCTCATTATAGTGCTGAAGATGAGGCTCCAATTCAATGGCCTTAATGCTAATCTTTTGGCAAGGAATACTTAAAGTCTACTGCATGTGGCTCAAGTGTTCTTGGTGTTGCCCACTCACTATCAGCAGTAGGGTATTTGATTTTCGCATCCATGTGACTTTTCTCAAGTGACTTCTCAAAGCATGGTTGCCATGATTTCTTAATAAATTCCTGTGACTTATCAAAAATATCAACAACATTAACAGCATGGGAATAAATTAAAGAATCATCGAACTTGAAATTATTAGGAGGGAATTCCATAGAATTATCTTTAGTGTGTTCATCCTCCAAATTGAGCTTATCAACCATATAAGTATCGACACACTCATCCTCTTCATGTGGCTGTTTTGAGACTCGAAAAACATTTACCTCTAAAGTTCTATTTCCAAATGATAATGTCATTAGGCCATTCCTACAATTAATGAGGGCATTGGCAGTGGCAAGGAATGGTCTTCCAAGTATCAAACGAATTTTGGACTCCGTGTTTATAATAGAAATAGTATCTAAAACCAAAAAATCAACAGGATAGTAGAAATTATCAATTTGCAACAAAACATCTTCTACAATACCTCTTGGTTTTCTTACCGATCTATCCGCTAATTGAAGTACCACGGAGGTTGGTTTGATCTTACTTAGACCGAGTTGCAAGTACATGGAGTATGACATGAGGTTTACACTAGCACCCAAATCTAGTAATGCTTAGCCACAAGATTTGTTTCCAATTTGACAAGCCACTGTTGGACAGCTCGGATCTTTATATTTGGGCGGTGTCTTGCTATCAATTTCTGCACTTGTTTGCTCCATTAGGAATGCTGTCTTCTTCACATGGTGCCTCTTCTTGAGTGTGCACAGATCCTTGATGACTTTAGCGTAGTTGGGAATCTATTTTATAACATGAAGAAGAGGGAGGTTAATCTTAACATGCTGAAGTTGTTCAAGAATCTCACATTTTGATGCTGAATTTATCTCCTTAGGTTTAAGGAGTGCTTGAGGGAAAGGCACCGGTGGAGAATAATCATCATGGGCCTCTTGTTCCTTGGGGGTTTCATCCTTGTTGCTCAAGTTTGATGGTAGAGTGGGACCATCAATTTTCTTACCGCTATGGGTGATTATGGCATTAACCTCTTTAACATTTTGATTTCCAAGATTGGAGGTTTGTGCCATATGTTATCCCCTTGGATTTTGTTGAGGCTACGAAGGAAACCGTCCTTGCTCTTGAATCACCAAGAAACTAGTCAACTTAGTGAGTTGGCTCTTTATCTCCTTTTGTTCCGCTTTGATCCCTTGTTGCTCCTCTAATAACTGTTGATTTATTTTGTCTTGATCTTCAACATTCTTGGCATGTACCTACATAAATGACTTAAACATATCTTCCAAAGGTAAAGATTGTTGAGGTACATTATATGAAGTTGCTTCCGGTTGCCATTGGGTACTAGAGTGGGCAGGGGGTTGTATATCGGATTTCCAACTAAAATTAGGGTGATTTTTCCAACCGGGATTGTAGGTGTTAGAGTAGGGTGAGTGTGGTTTCCCAAAGGGTATACCTACAGCATTACACTCTTCCTTCATCTCAAAATAAACTGGACAATCCTTAGGTAAATGATCTACCCCATTACACATGAAACAAGGCTCATAGGACTCTACCCTAGCAACCGATTCAGGAGCCCTAGCATTTCTGGTTTTTAAGGCTTCAATTTCCTTAGTTAGGGCCTCTAAACGGGCTTTAAGGTTACCCTCTTCCTTAAGTTGATAAATCCCAGGGGGTTGATTTCTCCTAGTGCTTTCCATGGCATTTGGTCCTATCCAAGTGTAGGATTTTTCTGATAGGTCATCTAGGAAATCTATAGCTTGGTCGGGATCTTTTTGAAGAAAATCCCCATTGCACATCATTTCTATGAACTGTCTCTCCCTACTTAGAAGTCCATCATAGAAGTAGCTAACCACCCGCCAACTCTTATACCCATGGTGTGGACAAGAATTTAAAAGGTCCTTGAAACGTTCCCAAACTTGATATAAAGTTTCGCTCTCCTTTTGTGCAAAGTTTGAGATTTGTCTCTTGAGGTTATTGGTCTTATGGGTTGGGAAGTGTTTTTGGAAGAAAACTTGTGTCATCTCATCCCAACTACCTATGGACCTAGGCCTTAATGAGTACAGCCAAGCCTTGGCTTTTTCCTTAAGTGAAAAAGGAAAAAACTTAAGTTTAATGGTGTCTATCATATCAGTCATACTGTGAAAAGTTGCTACTACTTCCTCAAATTCCCTAATGTGGATATAGGGGTTTTCATTCTCAAACCCATAGAAGGTTGGTAGCAATTGTATCATGCCCAGTTTGAAATCATGTTGTTGAACATTAGGGGGGAACATGATATAAGATGGGGTGGCTGTTCAGCTAGGGTGCAAGTAGTCTTTAAGTGTCCTAGCAACAATTTCGTTGTGATTTTCGGCCATGTTAGGGGAAATAAATAAAACAGGAAGAAAAAAATAAAATAAATAAATTAGAAAATCAAAACAAAGAGCAAAGAACAAAATAAAAAAAAATCAGGAAATCAAAACTTCAAGAAAGGAACGATATTACCATTTTGTCTCAAAGTTGACAATCTTCCTTGTTTGTAAGCGTGTCTCCCCGGCAACGGCGCCAAAATTTGATTACGCCCAAAACATACGCGGTGTTGTAGTATAGCCTTGGGGTGTCGATTCCACAGGGAGACAAATTAACTATAAAGGAAGGTGTAAACTTTAATCTGAAACGATATGATCAAATTAAATAGAGAATCTGAAATTGATAGTGAAACAATTGTGTAAAGTAGATTGTGAAGTATAATAGGGGAATAACAAGGATCCGGGAATCCTCTCTAGGTTCGTTGCCCTAATCCTAACTTGATTTAGTTGTTTTTATCTCGATTGCAAGTTTCACATCCCAAACAAGCAATCGACAAATATTCAATTAAAGTGCATGTATAAACCCTAATGTAATTGATATGAATTATTCTTTACTTTCAAGCACACATTACCTAACTTATAAATTATCAAGAGACGACGATATATCTAAATGACAATACCACAGCAATGGATAAATCTATAAAAGAGATCTACCGGACTCAATCACACCCAAACAAATACACATAAGTAGAGCATGACTAGACTTATATGGAAAAGAAGCATGCAATCACCGGACTAATAAGAAATCTACTAATTAGATTAAAAAGTAAATCATAACAATGTTTGAACGTTAAAGCTCTATTACAACTAAATCAAGTAAGGGAAATAGAAACAACTACACCTAGGGATTCATCCCTTCGCCTTGCTTGGAGATTAGTTAGCCATGGGGGAGAGTGTGGCAGCCTCGCTTGAGTTTTCTAGGTTTTTGAATGTCTAATTACAAACCTTAAGTGGTCTAGTTATAATGTACAAGGCCTAAGGGTGTTTTAGTGCTTGGACAAGTCATTAAAGACCTAATTAGGGTCTAACTCGGAGAGCATAAAGCTGTGTGCGCGCTGCACATTCACTTGGGCGCGGTGCGCCTCTGTTTTGTCAAGTCAGGTGCTGGTGCTGTGAGGTGGGCCTCAAATAATCCAAGGTGCGGCGTGGCCTGGTGCTGATTCAGGAGGTCTGACCTCTGTCCGCTAAAATCGCCATAACTTTCTCTAGAGAAATGATTTTAATGAACCGTAAGTCCTCAAGAAAGTAGACTTCCAGATCTTTCTAAGCATATATGGCACACTTCCTAGTTCTTCCTACATCAATACAGTTTAATTTGCAAAGATGAATGATTTGTATGGCAACTCCAGCAATTTAGTGAAAACTCCTTTCTTAGTTTCTCTTCATCTTGGCTCTTCCGCGACCATTCTTTCGCTTGAGTATTCATTGGAGCTTCGTATTAAAACGATGATAGCTCTTCCATCTCTTTTAACTCAAAATACCTGAAAAATGCACCAAAGTAAGTTAATGTTCCAAAAACACCACTTTAGAGTTGTTAATGAATAAAAATGCAATTAAGACCTAAATCAACCCTAAAGTGCTAACAAATAAGTACGACTAAGATGCATTTTATGGCTCTTATCAGGCCTTAAGCCTAATTTTCTTAGCATTAGTCAATTATGTGATAAAGGTAATAAAGTCATATTTGAATCTTTTCATTGTCCTATAATAGATATCAAGAGTAACAAGATCAAATTTATTGGCAAAAGATATGAAAATGTCTATTTAGTTAATCTCAAAAGTTTGCTTTCGGAAAATGAAAAATACTTTTTAGCTTTTAATGAAAACTCATGGTTATGGCATAAAAGGATTTTGGTTAAAATTCTTTCTATAAAGGATTTAGTTATTGGTTTTCCCAAAATCAAATTTAATAAGAACAAAGTCTGTGATGTTTGTCAAATGGGAAAACAAACAAAAGTTTCTTTTAAGTCCAAAAATGTGGTTTTAACTTCTAAACCTTTAGAGCTTTTGCATATGAACTTGTTTGGTCCAATAAGCACTATTAGTCTAGGTGGCCATCAATATACTCTTGTTATTGTAGATATTCTAGATATACATTTTTTTTACTTTTATTGCTTATAAGGATGAAGCTTTTATAGGTTTTGTAAACTTTTGTAAAAAGGTTCAAAATGAAAAGGTATCATTATATCAAGCACAAGAAATGATCATGAAAAAGAATTTGGAAACCAAAACTTTTCAAAATATTGTGATGATAATGATATTGATCATAATTTTTCAGCTCTTAGAACTCCTCAACAAAATGGTGTTGTTGAAAGGAAAAATAGAGTTTTAGAATAAATTGTTAGAACTTTGCTTTGTGAAAATAGTTTGCCAAATTACTTTTGGGTGGAAGCAATAAACACCGCATGCTATGTTTTAGATAGAGTTTTAATTAGGCCTATACTTAAGAAAACTCCATATGAACTATGGAAGGATAGAAAGCCTAATATATTTTATTTTCATGCTTTTTGTTGCAAGTGCTTCATCTTAAATAACAATAAAGTTAATTTAGGGAAATTTGGTTCTAAGACCGATGAAGAGATTTTCTTGGGTTATTCAGCCTTTAGTAAAGCTTATAGAGTCCTTAACAAAAGAACTCTAGTGGTTAAAGAATCCGTTCATATTGTATTTGATGAAACTAATCCTCTTTGTAGTAGAAGAGCTTTTCTTGATAATGATGTAGGTTTTATACCAAGATTTGATGCCACCGCTCCCATTATTGATCCTAAGGAGAATCAACCTCAAATGGTTCAAGAGAAAGATGCTCTTAGAATCGATCAACCTTCAACAAGTCAACAAGGAGATGGTCTTCCTAAAGATTTGAGGTATGCGAATTATCACCCAATCGATCAAGTGATTGGTGATCCTTCATAAGGGGTAAGAACTTGATCCTCTATTAGAAATGTATGCAATTATGTTGCTTTCTTGTCTCAAATAGAACCTAAGACTTATGATGAAGACGAAAATGATGAAAATTGGATAAATGCTATGCAAGAAGAATTAAATCAATTTGAAAGAAATAAAGTTTGGACTTTAGTTCCTAGACCTAAGATCATTTGATAATTAGAACTAAATAGGTTTTTAGAAATAAAATGGATGAAAATGAAATAGTAACTAGAAACAAAGCTAGACTTGTAACTAAAGGTTATAATTAAGAAGAAGGAATTGATTTTGATGAAATCTTTTCTCTTGTAGCTAGATTAGAAGCTATTCGTATGTTGCTTGCATTTTAATGCTTTAAGAATTTCAAACTATTTCAAATGGATGTAAAAAGTGCCTTTTTAAATTGTTTTATTGAAGAAGAGGTCTATGTTGAATAACCTCTTGGTTTTGAAGATCATAACTTTTCAAACAATGTTTATAAGCTCTCTAAAACTCTATATAGGTTGAAGCAAGCTCCTGGAGCATGGTATTAAAAGTTAAGTTTTTACTTGATAATGGTTTTTCAAGAGGAAATATAGACACCACTCTTTTTACAAAAACTCATGAGCATGACACTCTTATGTTTCAAATATATATTGGTGATATTATATTTGGTGCCTCTAATGAATCTATCAAGGTGAGTTTGAGATGATCGTTATGGGAGAACTCAACTACTTCCTTGGACTTCAAATTAAATAAAGAAATGAAGGCATCTTTATCAACCAATCCAAGTATACTAAATATTTGCTAAAGAGGTTTGGAATGGAGAATTGGGACTCCCATGAGCACTTCCACAAAACTTGACTTGGATGAAGGAGGCTATGTAAAAGTGTTGATATTAAGAAATATAGAAGCATGATAGTGGTTTTACTTTATTTAACTGCTAGTAGACCTGGTATTATATTAGTGTATTCGGATGTTGACTTTGTTGGTTGTAAGTCAGATAGAAACAGTACTGGTGGAACATGCCAATTTTTCAGTTGTATGTTAACCTCTTGGTTTTCAAAGAAACAAAATTCAGTTGCACTATCAATTACCGAAGTGGAATATGTAGCCTCCGGTAGTTGTTGTGTACAAGTTTTATAGATAAACAACTAGAGGACTTTGGCATGCGTTTTGAAAATGTTTTAATTTTATGTGATAAGACTAGTGTAATCAATCTAACTATGAACCCTATTCAACATTCTAGAACTATAGCACATTGAAATTAGGCATTACATTATAAGAAATAACACTAAAAAAAGGTGATATTGAACTTGATTTCATTCCTACTGAAAAACTACTTGTTGATATTTTCACTAAACCTTTGAATGAAGATAGATTTTGTATGATAAAAATGGAACTAGGCATGAGAAATTTTGTATGATTTGATGTTTGATTTCATTTACATTCATCATTTGCATATGTGCCATTGAGTGAATGAACATGTACTCTAATTTGATATATCTCTCACTCGAAGATAGTATAAAAAAAATCTATACTTGCAATCTTTTAAACTGGAGTTCAAATTTTTTCTTGAAAAATTTTGATCTGGTCGACTGAATAAGTCATTCGCTCTCTGCCTCTCATTCAGTCAATTGAACAAATTATATAGTCGACTAAAGCCTCATCCAGAAAATCCCTTCACTCTCTATCTCTCATTAAGTTGACTAATTCATTCTTCTAGTCAATTAAATGACCGTAACTAACGCAACTTTTCAAATTTATAATCGCTTCAGTCGACTGAACAAAGATCCAATCAATTGAATGCACGTTTTTATTAGTACATGCTTTCAATAAAAATGTCATATTTACCCAAATTTGAAAACTATGACCGTTTCATCTTCCCTCTCCAGAAATCTCTTCATTTCTTGACAAATCATGTCAAACACTTCCATTTCATCATCAACTCACTCCCTAAATTCCTCAATTTTCGTGTTTTCAAGCCAAAATGTCTCAAAGGCCTCATGTCAAAACTACTGTACCCGGTCCTTATCCTCATCTCTCTCAACGCACAAGAAAAGAGCCATCTCGAGAGCTAAAAGGAAAAAAAAGCAAATGTGTCGAGGAAAAAGGCTCTCCATGACTTTGATGCCTCAAGATTTAGAAGTGATGAGGCCAAAGAAAGGTATGATAATATTATTCGAGTTAAAGAGATAATACTTGGTAGACTGATAGATTTTGCTTCTACTCAATTTGCAAACTTCGATATTAAGCCGTTATTTGATCAGCTTGGGTAGTCTTGCCTAGTCACAATCCATTAAAAATACTACCCTAGACATTCACCAATTCTATGCCAATTTAGAACAACCCTCACCCTTTCCCCTTAGGTTCAAAACCATGGTAATGAAAAAATTAAACTTTTCAATTCAAGAATAAAAAAATGAAAATGTAGCTAGCATTTAAATTAAACTTTGCAATGAAAAAATAACATAGACCCAGATAATCAAAGCTATTTTCATTACCCAATATTATTCTATCCTAAGCCAAAATGGATACCAACAAGGAGTGAGCTTCACAACCTTGCATTAAAAAAAAGAAAGAAAATACCCAAATAGAGAAAAAGATAATTAGTCCAGATAATATGGTTTTGTGTTTATCGACATGTTATTGAAACTTTTAGTTAATATACAGTAATGGTGGCAATTTCATGCCCCAAGATAAAATAGATTGGAACAAAGAGTTTTTAACCAAAACTGGGTTGGATTACTTATCAAACCGTACATTTTACTTCACTTAAGCCTTTTATTTATTTGTATATCGTCTTTCTTTTCTATGAACTTACATGGAAATTAGCTCTTGAGATTTAGTTAAGAAATAGAGAAAAGGGTAATTATGTCCTTGTGATTTTATACAAGCTTAGATCTAGAGTTCATTTGCAAATTCAATCATTTTTTTTATAAAATTTGTCCCAAACTTAATCAATTCCACTATAATTCATTTTTAAATGGATTCTACACTTTTATTAGTAAGCCAAACATGTGGTCGGTTCATTTGTAAATGAACTCCACACTTTATTAATAAACTATTGATGCCGAAAATCTACGTAGCAAGCGAATAGACGCCTATGTACGCAAAGATAAAAGAAACCCTACGGAGTTGCTAGAGGACCAAAAGGGTTTTGCCTCCGAGGGGACTCTCCGATGCCTAAATCAGTAAACTAAAGGCATAATAAAGTAAGGAGCAAGAGAGATAGAGGATTTGAGAATGTATTGAGTGTGTACCTTTGATAATGAGAGCCCTCTTTATATAGTGTTTAAAGGTAGAGTTCGATTAGGAAAGTGATTGATACTGAGTATCATAATAAGATCAAAATTCCTATAGGCTAGAGTATTATGATAAGATTAGGGTTTCCATAGGCTAGAGTGTCCTAGTAGGATTAGGATTCTAGTGTGAGATTATTGTTTTTCCCTTTTCTATGTGTAGTCATTTGACTGGTTACTTTGTCTTGTTTATAAAATTACCTTTTTCGCCCTTAGAGTGTGCCATGTGTCATTATGTTACTGGTTGGGGAATTTTCCCCTAAATTAGATTTCCCCACTTCCTTAAGTGTAGTTATGCAGTTAAGGAAGTAGATTATCAAAATGTGTGCAGGAACAAGTTATGAAATTATCCTTCTTGTGTTTCAGGTCTCAAGCATTGAGTTGTCTAGGGATTCAAGGCCCTAGGCTTGATAAAAATGAGGCGTGTAGGGACTTGGGGTCCTAGTCTTGGTAAAGATGAGGCATCTAAGGACTCGAGGCCCTGAGCTTGGTAAAGATGAGTGTTGTGCAATTATCCACCTAAATTAATAGGCAAATAATCGAACTTGTTTTACTTGCAAGTGCACAAGGTCAACAATAGCATAGTGTGCAAATGCGAGATCATCTCCACAGGGATTGGTGAATTTCGCTTTAGAATTAGTTTCGTAATATAAAAATAGAAATAAGTATTGAGTTTGAATTAATAATGATAAAGGCATAGGGACTTGATATCCACCACTAACCATGCCACCACAACAAAATGATATGCCAATGCTTTAAATATGTCATGAATACCTATTGTTTGTTAACCTAAGGGCTTGGTCCGCTACTTAAGCTATTGATTTCCCTAAGTAATGAGTTAGGCATGGTGTATACTCTAACTTTTTTCTTTCTTAAGGGATTCAGTATGGTGTATACTGAGTTGTTCCTTCAGAGAGCATAGGATCTATGGAAATCGACAACCACACGAGACCTAGGGCATAGTGTATACTCCCGGTTTCCCATGTTGATTAACCCAAGAACCTGGTGTGGATATCTTTTGTTACTATTGTTAAACCCAGGACTTGGTCATCCAAATTGATTCAACTAACTAATCTATACCACATGCACACGTTGATCAGACAAACACATCTGAGGAATTTAAATAAAAACAAGCATTAATCAAGTTAAGCATCACAACATAAATATCGTAAAGGCGCCAATACTAAATTATTGAGTAAACATAATTAGGGTTTTAACCAAGCCCTTGTTAAGAAGTTAGTTACACATGGTTATGATGCTAAACAACATCATAAAGAAAAATAAAGGAAAGAAGAAACCTGAGAGAAGAGTCGTTAATTCGTCTCCCAAAGCTTAAAACTGAAAAGAAGATTAAAAGTATCGTTTCTGTGTTTTACAGGCCTATTTATAAGGTTCTAAGGACACCTCGAAACCCTAATTTCCAAAACAAGACCCAAACTATTCTTTCCAAAACTGGCTCTGCCGTTTTACTGCACGTGTGCGCTCAATCCCATGCTTTTGCCCTTGAGCGCAGTGTTTCGCTCGAGCCTTCTATGTGTGCACACGAGTGCTTGTGCGCTCGATCACACTTTCCTGTGCTCGATCGCACTTGGCTGCTTCCAGGTCTTCCAGATTTCTTCCTTAGAGTTCCAAAATGCTACCTTTTCTCCAAGAACCTATAAAAACACAGAAGACACAAAAAATGAAGTAAAATAGAATAAAACCCCTAAACAAAGAGCTTAACAAATGTAAATTAACGGGCTTAAATATGAATATTTAAGCACTTATCACACCCCCAAACTTACATATTGCTAGTCCCTTAGCAATACAAACGAAAAACTAACTGAAAAACAATAATAAAGATAAATTCATCATTCATGATATCTAAAAATTTGGGTCACACACAAAGCCATCATATTTATTCATGAGCAGGCTTTAAAATATAAACACATCTTCACAATGAATAAGAGTTTTAAAACCTAATCACTTACTCAACGTTGGTTAAAGCATCATAAGTTTGACTTAGTGTGTGGTGAATTAGCATATAAAAGATGAAGCTTCCAAATAACTCCAATGTGTAATGTTTCAGTGTCTCAACATTCATCGAATTTCCTATCAGAATGAACAATAATAGCATAGTTTTATTTCTTTATTTTTCTTTTATTATAAGATTTTTGCCATGTTGAGTTCCCTTAAGCTTTCTAATTGACCCATGTAGCAAGTGTTTACCCAATGACTCTCAAACCAGATGATTTTAGGGCATTAGGTGTAAAGACACCCCTAAGGACTTACTAACTCGAGTAAAAAAGGCTACGAACTAACTGATCTTAATGATGCCAAGCAAAATTCCCACATTTTGACGTGAACACTCACTGCTTACTGAGGCAAGAGGTCCAGTTACTCAGTGAAAACTTATTTAATGATCATTATAAGCACAATTCCCACCTTTTGACGTGAACACTCACTGCTTACTGAGGCAAGAGGTCCAGTTACTTAGTGGAAAGTTTATTTAACGATCATTAGGAGCATTTTATTTTCTTTTTTTTGTGCAATAAATTTTTTTTCTATTTTTCTATGCCAAGGTGTTCTTCTAACAAGTTATCTGATTACGGTTAGGCCATGGAAACATACACATAAAAATTATGTCATACCCCACACAATTATGTGCTAATGTGCTCGTGTCAGATTTAGATCAAACTTGTAAATTCTTAAATGCGTTGAAATAAGTAATTAAACTTTTAAAACTTTATTATTATACTATGTGTTCTAGATTTTAAGCTTACTGATGAAATCTTATCATAATATTTTTTTAAATCAACCAAAATTTTCAAAACAATATGAACATGCATTTATCTTTTCAATAATACTAAAAAAACTGGGACAGAGTGTGTGAATATGTCTCCTATACCCCCAAACTTAATTTACACATTGTCCCCAATGTGTGAGTGATATAGAAAGATCTGACCTGGGAGATGGAGAATTAGATGGCTGGCATGGCTCGTAACGCACCCCCAAACTTGAACTGATGCACACACATTTTCTCTTAAAAAGAAAAAAAATGTAATACCAGAAAAACAAGAGATACTAGTAATAAAAGTAAAGACTAACAATAAATGTGAAAAAAATACTAAAAATAAAAGGATATACTGTGGGGTGCCTCCCATGAGCGCTAAGTTTTACGTCTTCAGCCAGACGGTGCACCTCTCTCATTGCTGGTCTCCAGGTGGTGTAGTCGATGAGGTGCCGGGGACGGGAGGTAGTCGATCAAGAATGGCCTAGAGCATCGCATCTTGCCTCGTAAAGTGTGCCTCTAAACCATCGATGCACTGATGTACTAGTAATGTGGCCTCCCTATCCTCCCGGTGAATGTCAGAGAGCTCATACCAAAAAGAGGACATCTCCTCGAGAATGTGCTAGTACTCAGTGGGTCCCATGTTTGGATAGTCCTCATCCCAAGTATGGCTCGCTGTGGGGTGCTTGGTCTCTATGGGATCATCCTTCACTCTCTCTGTAGCAGGTGCATGCCCTCGAGGTCTTCTGGGCATGTGCGATTGGCTCAGGGTCCACTGACTCTTCCCAAAGAATGGGTGGTCACTCACCGGTCCATCAATGGATGAGCACTTAATCCCTTTCTTCTTGAATATATAGCTGAGGAGGAACGGGAATGGGAGCCCCCATGCATTCGCCATGGTGACCTGGCGTCTATGGATATGGTCCCAGAACTTATGTAACTGGCTCTAGATGACAGCCGAGATGGAGTACCATTGGCCTTTGTGGAATGCATATAATACCTGTAAGAACTGGTCCCTTTTCTAGGTCTTGTGTCGCAATGGACACACATTCCGCTGAAGAATGGAATCCACAAGCCAGATTTATGGAGGTAACTTGGATCAGCTCCCCGCATTGTTGTGCCGATCGGTGTACTGCTCAGCACACATGTCCTCAATGATGTCGGGTAGGGGAAAGGACTCCAACTGCTCCTCCATCTGGGTGTCTTTAGGAGGGGACTCATCATAATAATGAAGAGCAACAACTATATCAGCAAATGTCACATCGATATACATGCCCTAGACCGATCAGGACAAGACACCCGGCCTACTGCAGTCGAAGGATATGTTCTCGTAGAACTGGACAACAAACCGGGTGTCGGCAGTAAAGCATATCGGCTTAAACAGCCTCTTCAAACCCAAGTGCTTGAATTCTTGGACCGCCCATTGAGTGGCTTCCAAGTTCTTAAAGTCAGCATCAATGTTGAATGTAGTTTTGAACAAGATCTCTCGTTGTTCGAAACTGGCTTGGGATGACTGGGCACTGCTGCCTGAGGCACGGGGGGTGGAGGCAACTTATTTTGGCATCTTGGTCAAGTTTCTGTTGAGTTTACACTCGATCTCAATGATGTGCGCTTGATCACACTGTTGTCTTGCGCTCGACCATAGACGTCGTGCGCTCGAGTGCATTGAGTCAGGCAAATGATCAAATAGGTTGTGAGCAACCTAAAAACCAGTTTAAAGGAGAGGACTCCGAAATTGTTCTAACTCCCTGCAAATCACCCAAAACAACCACACAAGAAAAACGAAGTGTATATGCTATTTATTTGGTGAGAATGTATTAAAACTGGAATTGTATATGCAATGTATGAGGGAAATGGGAAACGAAATGTAAGAAGGAAAGAAATAGTGGAGGGGCGGTGTTTTCTCGGAGGAGGTGTGGTCGAGTGGTGGGGAGTGTTGGTGTTTGGTGTCGTGCTGAGGGGGAGAGGAGTTTATGGGGTGGGCGAGGTTGAGTGGAGTAGCTATTTGTTGTTGTGAGAGAGAGAAAGTGTAGAGTGTTTAAGTGAGGGAAGTGTATTTAAAATCAACACGTGACTTTCTGCCTCGAGTGCGCTTGATCGCACTCTGAAGTACGCTCGATCGCACTTATGCGCAAGTGTGTGCATTGGTGTGATGTGCTCGTGCGCTATTAGGTGCATGGCGATGCTGCACTCGAGTGCACTATGATATATGCTCGATCGCAAGGGTAGACTGTACTGAATGACAAACTGAATTATGGACAGTAAGAAAAAAGTGAAATTAATAAAAATAAGAACAAAAGTAGAAATGTACCGTACTCAGTGGCCTTAGTACCACTGACCTCAATAGAGGCGCTTGAGCTACACGTTTATCAAAGACTGAACTGCTCAAGCACTCTCTACAGTAGTTTAATGCTAGTCTTTTTGCAAAGAGTGTTTGAAGTCCCCCTCATGTGGCTTAAGTGCTCTCGATGTTGCTGCATAGTTGTCATGCTTCAATTTGACCAGCTCATTCAAATGCAATTGCCTCTTATCACCCGACCTGGGATGCATTGGAGAGGTTTCAAGGAGGTGCATAGCTTTATTGATGTCATTAGTAACAACTTCATATTCTGGCTCAATATCCAATCTTGCGACATTATGGGTGAGGGTGGTCTCCAATAGATCACTGTGATGGACCTGAAAAACTTGCTCAACAACACCTTGCATCAAGCATACATTAGAACATTCCATATCATCTTAAGGTGAATTTAATTCATCAAATATTTTTAATTCTATCTCCTCACCATTTACCTTCACAGTGACAATGCCCTTTTTCACACAAATATTTGTATCAGCAGTTATCATAAAGGGTTTTCCTAAGATTACAGGCAGAGGTAATGGCCTAGGACATTCTTCCATATCAAATACAATAAAATTAGCAGGTAAAATAAATTTACCTACCTTCACCAAGACATCCTCAAGAATACCTCTTGGTCGTTTGATGCTTCTATCAGCCAGTTGCAAGGTGATGGAGGTTGGTTAAAGCTCCCCCAAACCTAGTGTCTCGAATACAGTCTATGGCAGCAGATTGACACTTGCCCCTAGATCCAATAACGTATGCTCAAAAAACTGGTCACCTATCTTGCAGGGAATGGTAAAACTACCTGGATCTTTTAACTTTGGTGGTAGTTTTCTTAACAACACTGCGTTTACCTCTTCGGTTAAAGCCACTGTTTCATGCTCCTGAAACTTCCTTTTGTTAGTGCAACAATCTTTCAAAAATTTAGCATAAGCAGGAATTTGTCGAATTGCATCTAATAAAGGAATGTTTATCTCTACTTTTCTTAGAGTTTCAAAAATATCAATCAATTTATTCTCTTTCTTTAGCTTTACTAATCTTTGAGGGAAGGGTGGTGCATTCACCTTCTCCATCTCACTTACCTTTGATGTGGACGCTTTATTTGGAGATGCTTGTGCAGGCTCATCAGTGCCTATGATCTTACCATTTCTGAGAGTTGTCACGACATTCAGTTGCTGATGTCCTCTTGGATTAGGTAGTGCTTGGGCTGGAAGTTCACCCTGCTTTCTTCCACTCAACTCCTTAGCCAGTTGCCCCACTTGTACCTCCAGTCTTTGAATGACTTGCTCATGCTTTGCCATTACTTGTCTTTGCTCAATCTGGAATTGTCTTTCCTCTGCCATATATTGATCCTGTGAAGTCATAAGTTGCTGTTGTTGAGTGACTAATTGCCTCACAAGACTCTCTAGGTCACTTTTCTTTGATTCCGAAACTGGTTGGGCTGCTTGTTGGGAGTTCCTTTGCTGCCCTTGAAGATTCACGGTATTCTGATTATTGTTCCATGAAAAGTTGGGGCAGTTTTGCCATCCAGGATTGTAGGTATTTGCATATGAGTTGTTCTTTGGCGAATAATTGTTTGGTCCCACATAATTCGCTTGCTTTGGATCTGCAGATGAATATAAAGGACATGTCTCAGTGTTATGATCAAAATGAGAACATATAGCACATACATGGAGTGGTGTAGCTGGTGGACTAAGTAAGGCGTTCTGAGTAGTCATGGCTTTAACAAGCAGATCTAGATGCCTCTCCACAGCAACTATCTGATTAGAGGATCCACCATTTAGATTCACCTCATACATACCTTTACTCTTAACTACTTGTCTACCTCTAGAGGAAAATTGCTGAGTGTGCTCACTTAATGTCTCAAACAGCTCCATGGCTTCTTCATTGCTCTTCTCCATCAGGACACCTTCACAACCTGAATCCACAATACTTCTATTAGTATCACTCAAACCTTTATAGAAAGCTTGTACCAGTTCATCCTGAGGTAGATTGTGATGTGGACATTTGAGTAGCAGCTCATTGAAATGTCCCCATGCCTCAAAGAACATGTCTCCATCTTTTTGTTGGAAAGATTGAATCTCCTTCCTCATTTGTCTTGTCTTTTGAGCTAGGAAAAACTTAGGAACTTACTGGCCAACTCTTCCAAAGTATGGATAAAAACTGTAGGCAATGAATTGTACCACAGTTTAGCATTATCTTTTAATGAGAAAGGGAAAAGAATTAACCTAATTCCCTCATGGTCTACTGATAAGTGCTTAAATATTCATATTTAAACCCCTTAATTTACAATTGTTAGGCTATTTGTTTATGTATTTCAGTATATTGTACTTCATTTTTGTGTTTTTTGTGTTTTTTATAGGCCTTTGAAGAAAAGATAGCATTTTAGAGCTCTAAGGAAGAAAACTGAAAATCTGGAACCAGATAAGCGTGATCGAGCACAACACTGCTGTGATCGAGCACACAAGCACTCGTGCGCACACTTAGAAGGCTCGAGCGCAACCCTACGCTCGAGCACAAAAGAGTGTGATCGAGCACACATGCACAGAGAGGCGGCAGAGCCAGTTTTGGAAAGATTTCTTCCGAACTTATTTTGGAAATTAGGGTTTCGAGGCATCCTTAAAATCCTATATATAGGCTTGTAAAACACAGAAACTTTACTTTTGATTTAGCTTTGAGTTGTAAGCTTTGGAGAGGAAGTGACGACCCTTCTCCACAGTATTCTTCGGGTTTTATCTTTCTACTTAGTTTAGTTATGATGTTTAGTTTAATCAGCATGTGTACCTAACTCCTTAATAAGGCTTGATTGAAGCCCAAGTTATGCTTTTCTATACATAAAGTATTGTTGCCTTTGCAAATAGCCATGTCATGATGTTTTAATTGATTAATGCATGTTTTATTGAATTCCTCATATATGTTTGTCTGATCAACGTATTCATATGGTATGGATTAGTTAGTTAGATCAATTTGGATGACTGAGTCCTAGGTCTGGCAATAGTAATAAAAGAAATCCACACCGGATTCTTGGGTTAATCAACATGGGAAACCAGGAGTACACAACATGCCCTAGGTCTCATGTGGTTGTCGATTTTCACAGATCTAATGCTCTCTTAAGGAACAACTCAGTGTACACCATGCTGAATCCCTTGAGAGAGAAAAGAGTTAGAGTATACACCATGCCTAACTCGGTGCTTAGGGAGATCTATAGCCTAAGGAGCAGACCAAGCCCTTACGTTGACAACCATTAGGTATTCATGGTAGGGTTAGAGCATTGGCACATTACTTATAAGGAAAGTATAATTGGTGGTGGATATCAAAGTCCTATGTTCTTATCATTATCAATCTAGACTCAATATTTATTTCTATCATTTTTACATTGTGAAACTGATTCTAAAATGAAATTCACCAATCCCTCTGGAGATGATCTCAGATTTGCACACTATGCTACTGTTGACCTTGTGCACTTGCAAGTAAAACAAGTTCGATTATTTGCTTAATAATTTAGGTAGATTTTTGCACAACAAGTTTTTGGTGCCGTTGCTAAGGATTGTGCTAAATTTCTTTTTAGAATTATTTTCATTTAATTTAATCATTTTTAGTTTATTTTATTCTGCTTTATTTTTATCAAAAATCTAAAAATTTTAAGTTTATGTTTTTCACTTTTATTTTGCTTCATCAAAAACCTAATCTATTTTTTTCGTTTCTGTTTCAGGCACTACAGCAGAAGCTCTCTATGAAACTGCACTCTAGCACCACACCTTGTACAATCGAGCGCAACACTTTGTACGATCGAGCGCATTACCTTATGCGATCGAGAGCATTTGAGGCAGAGGCTACCCGAGCAGCAGTACTAAACTATTGCATTGAAGCGGTTTTCACTGATTCATGCAAGGGCTTCGATCCAGGCATCTAACTTTCTTTCCCCTCGATACAAAGCTTGAGCGAACCATTCAATGAAGGCTTAGAGACAACTCTGAGGAAGTAGAAGAAGAATTCGAGAAAGAAGCATCAATGGCAGAATAGCTAGAAAACCAACAACCACCTGAGAAAAGACCGATGAAGCAATCCTTCATCCCAAGGAACATCAACTAGCCATCATGTATTGCGTATCAACCTGAGGCAGAAGGCAATTATTACATATCTCCGTAGATACTCAGTGCATTGACTCACTTTAGGGGTACACCTAATGAGGATCCACAACTACATCTTTGGGAATTTTTCGATCTCTGCAAGTTCCAGCACATCTGGGGCCTAGACCAAGAAGGAATCAGGTTAATTCTTTTCCCTTTTTCCTTAAAATATAATGCTGAACTGTGGTACAATTCATTGCTTGCAGTTTCTATCAATACTTGGGAGGAGTTGGCCAGCAAATTCCTAAGAAAGTTTTTCCCAGCTCAAAAGACGAGGCAAATGAGGAAGGAGATTCAATCTTTCCAACAAAAGGATGGAGACCTATTCTTTGAGGCATGGGGACATCTCAACGAGCTACTACTCAAATTCCCACATCACAATCTACCTCAGGATGAACTAGTATAAGCTTTTTATGAAGGTTTAATTGATACTAACAAAAGTATTGTGGATTCAGGTTATGGAGGAGTGCTGATGGAGAAAAGCAGCGAAGAAGCCATGGAGCTATTCGCGACATTAAGTGAACACACCCAGCAGTTCTCCTCTCAAGGTAGACATGGACCCAAGAGCAAAGGTATGTATGAGGTGACCCTAAATGGAGGATCCTCTACCCAAATAGCTGTTGTGGAGAGGAAGCTAGATCTGCTTGTTAAAGCCATGACTGCTCAGAATGCCTCACCTAATCCACCAACTACACCACTCCAAGTATGTGTTATATGTTCTCAATTTGATCATAATATTGAGATATGTCCTTTGTATTCATCTGCAGACCCAGAGCAAGCGAATTATGTGGGACCAAACAACTATCCACCAAAGAATAATCCATATGCAAACACCTACAACCCTGGATGGCAAAATCACCCCAACTTCTCTTGGAGCAACAATCAGAACAGTCAAGGGCAGCAAAGGAACTCCTAACCAGCAGCCTACTCAGTTCCCGAAACAAATAAAAA
Source organism: Bretschneidera sinensis (assembly GCA_023935145.1). Lineage (NCBI taxonomy): Eukaryota > Viridiplantae > Streptophyta > Magnoliopsida > Brassicales > Akaniaceae > Bretschneidera > Bretschneidera sinensis. The sequence goes on along the minus strand of CM043699.1, from coordinate 60,306,636 downwards.
TGACCTAGAAAGCCTTGTGAGGCAACTGACAACTCAGCAACAACAGTTTGTATCCCAACAACAACATTGATGACTTCACAGGATCAGTTCATAGCAGATGAAAGGCAATTTCGGACTGAGTTAAGACAGACCACTGCAAAACACAAACAAGCCATTCAAAGGCTAGAGGTACAAATGGGGCAACTGGCTAAAGAATTGAATGGCAGAAAGCAAGGTGAGCTTCCGACTCAAACACTACCTAACCCCGGGGAGCACCAACAACTGAAGGCTGTCACAACCCTAAAAAATGGTAAGGTCATAGGAACCGATGAATCTACAAAAGCATCTATAGAGAAACCATCGGTATCAAAGGTAAGTGAGACGGAGAAGGTGAATACACCACCCTTCCCGCAAAGGTTAGTAAAACAAAAGAAAGAAAATAAACTACTTGATATCTTTGAAACTTTGTGGAAAGTTGAAATAAACATTCCTTTATTAGATGCAATTCAACAAATACCTGCTTATGCTAAATTTCTGAAAGATTGTTGCACTCATAAAAGGAAGTTTCAGGAACACGAGACAGTGGCTTTGACTAAAGAGGTAAGTGCTGTGCTATTAAGAAAACTAGCACCAAAACTAAAAGATCCGTAGTTTCACTATTCCCTGCAGGATAGGTGACCAACTGTTTGAACGGGCATTACTAGATTTGGGAGCGGGTGTAAATTTGCTACCATACACAGTATTCAAAACCATAGGTTTGGGGGAGCTTCAACGGACTTTCATCACTTTATAGTTGGCAGATAGAAGCATCAAAAGACCTAGAAGTATTCTTGAGGATGTCCTGGTAAAGGTAGATGAGTTCATTTTACCTGCTGATTTCATTGTGTTAGATATGGAGGAATGCCCTATGCCATTACCTCTGCCCATTATCTTAGGAAGACCCTTCATGAGAACTGCTGATACAAAAATATGCATAAAAAAGGGTATAGTAAGTATGAAGGTAAATGATGAGAAAATAGAGTTTAAAATATTTGATGCATTAAAACTACCTCAAGATGATATGGAATGCTTTAATGTATGTATGATGCAAAGTTTTGTCGAGCAAGCTTTTTAGGTCCAACACATTGATCCATTGGAGACCATTATTACCTATAGCTTCACAAAAGTGGATATTGAGCAAGAACTTGAAGATGTTACTGATGACATCATTAAAGCTGTGCACCTCATTGAGGCTTCTTCAAAACATCCAAGTAAGTATGCTCCTCCATTTGAATCTCTTATACCTACTAATACTACTCTTCTCCCTTCTATTGTCCAAGCACCAACCTTTGATTTAAAGCAGTTGCCAAAGCATTTAACTTATGTCTATTTGGGAGAGAAGAAGATATTACCTGTGATTGCAGCTGCTAATTTGAGTGTTGGAGAAGAAGAGAAACTATTAAGAGTTCTTAGGGAGCGTAGATCTGCCATTGGATGGACCATTGCTGATATCAAGGGGATAAGTCCAGCCTAATGCATGCATCATATCTACCTTGAGGATGAAGCAAAGCCCACTCGAGATGCTCAAAGAAGACTTAAACCACACATGAAGAGGTAGTAAAGGCTGAGGTATTAAAACTATTAGATGTTGACAATATCTACCCCATCTCAGACAGTAAATGGGTAAGTCTGGTCCAAGTTGTTCCTAAAAAGAATGGGATCACAGTAGTGAAGAATGAGGATGAGGAGCTCATACCTACAAGAAAAAAAACTGGTTAGAGGGTATGTATTGATTACTGAAGATTAAACAAGGTGACCAGAAAAGATCATTTCCCCTTGCCATTCATTGATCAGATGTTAGAGAGATTAGCTGGCCATAGCTATTATTGCTTCTTGGATGGGTATAGTGGGTACAACCAGATTGCTATAGCACCTGAGGATCAAGAAAAGATTACCTTCACATGTCCTTTCGGTACATTTGCTTATCGAAGGATGCCATTCGGTTTATGCAACGCACTAGCCACCTTTCAAAGATGTATGATGAGCATATTTTCCGACATGGTGGAGAAATTCATTGAGGTATTCATGGATGATTTCAGTGTTTTTGGTTCTAATTTTGATGATTGCCTAAATCATTTAGAGAGTGTCCTAAAGAGATGTAAAGAGAGCAACTTAGTGTTTAATTGGGAGAAATGTCACTTTATGGTTCAACAAGGCATTGTGTTGGGTCATTCCATCTTCAACAAAGGTATTGAGGTAGACAAGGCTAAAATAGACATCATTTCAAAGTTGCCTCCTCCTCTAACAGTCAAGGGAGTAAGAAGTTTCCTTGGACATGCTGGATTCTATAGATGATTCATCAAGGATTTCTCTAAGATCTCTAGACCTCTCTGTGCTTTGTTAGCTAAAGATACAAAGTTTGAATGGACTGATAACTGTATGAAAGCTTTCAACACATTAAAGGATGTGCTTACCTCCACCCCAATAATGATGGCACCAGGTTGGAATCTTCCATTTGAGTTGATGTGCGATGCTAGTGACTTCGCCTTGGGAGCTCTCTTAGGTCAAAGAGTCAATAAGGTACCTCATGCTATTTACTATACTTCTAGAAATTTAAATGATGCTCAGCTTAACTATTCTACTGCTGAAAAGAAATTATTAGTTGTTATTTTTGCTTTAGAAAAGTTTAGATCATACCTAATTAGATAAAAGGTTATTGTATTTTCCGATCATGCTGCCTTGAGATATTGCAAGAGTTTGAATTAGAGATCAAAGACAAGAAAGGCAGTGAAAATGTGGTTACAGATCACTTATCAAGGCTACCTTATGAGGATGACAAAAATGAGTTATTGTTGAATGAGAACTTCCTCGATGAACAATTGTTCACACTAGAGGTAACACTTCCATGGTATGCTGATATTGTCAATTATCTAACTGTAAGGTTTTTCCTCCAGGTATAACCACTAAAGGAAAGAAGCGACTGATATCTATGTCTAGACACTACCATTGGATGACCCCTACCTCTTCAAATTCTGCCCCGATCAAATCATCAGACGGTGTGTCTCAGAAGAGGAGCACTTGAACTTATTACAACATTGCCATCAGTTTTCTTGTGGAGGACATTTTAAGGCCAAGCGAACAGCACTTAAGGTATTATAATTTGGTTTTTATTGGCTTAATCTATTTAAAGATGCCTTCTCATTTTGCAGCTTATGTGATAGATGCCAGCGGACAGGTAACATCTCATCCCGAAATCAGATGCCCCTATAAAATATTCATATAGTAGAACTTTTTGATGTATGGGGCATCGATTTCATGGGTCCATTCCCTAATTCCTTTGGTTATTTGTATATTCTTGTAGGTGTGGATTATGTGTCCAAATGGGTCGAGGCTATCCCCTCAAATACTAATGATCATAAAGTGGTTGTGAAGTTTCTACAGGATAACATCTTTACCCGGTTTGGGACTCCAAGAGCAATCATCAGTGACGGTGGCAACCACTTTCATCATCTTTCTTTTGTCGCACTCGTCAGAAAATATGGGATCACTCATAAAGTTGGCACTCCATATCACCTTCAGACCAGTGGCCAAGTGGAGATAAGTAATTGAGAAATCAAAAGCATCCTAGAGAGGACCATGAATCCTAATCGGAAGGATTGGTCTTTGCGACTGAATGATGCTCTATGGACAGCTTACAAGACACCAATTGGAATGTCCCTATACCGCTTAGTCTTTGGTAAAGCATGCCATTTGCCAGTGGAGCTAGAATATCGAGCATATTGGGCCATTAAACAATTCAATTTTGATATGAAACAAGCGGGTGAGAAGAGGAAGCTGCACTTAAATGAGCTGAAAGAATTAAGGTATAATGCGTATGAGAATGCCAAGCTCTACAAAGAAAGGACAAAAGCCTATCATGATAGATAACTAGTACAGAAAGAGTTTCATGTGGGACAAAGGGTATCGCTCTATAACTCAAGATTAAGACTATTCCCAGGCAAACTAAAGTCCTGATGGTCTGGTCCTTATATGGTCACCAAGGTCTTTCCTCATGGTGCTTTGGAGATTCATGGTTCCAATGGCAATCAGACATTCACAGTCAATGGACACAGAGTCCAGCCATACCTTGATCTCAACATGCCTCCTAGAGACGAAGACTTGGCACTTTAATCTGTCCAGGATGCAACTAATCCAGGAGCACTTGAACCACATGAGGTGGGCTCTAAGTGCCCCATTCAAAGAGAGTAGCACTAAAGCTACTATAGAGAGCGTTTGAGCAATTCCAACTTTAATAACCATATAGCTCAAGCGCCTCTATTGAGGTTAGTGGTACTGAGGCCACTACAGTACGGTATGGTTGTATCGTTGTTAGTTTTTTCATTATTTGTTTCATTATTTTAGTCCTTTTATATTTTATTATTATCAACACTTTTTGCCTTGCCCTCGAGCGCACCACACAGTGTGCTCGAGCGCACTCTCGCCCTGCGCTCCATAGTGCACGAGTATAACACAGTCATGCACCTATATGCGCACAGGTGCGATCGAGCGCACATCACCATGCGCTCGAGTGCACTCGAGGCAAAATGTCATGTGTTAAGTTAAAAAGACCTGATTTTGTTAACATTTCTTACACTTACACACTCTGTCTCTCGCTCTCTCGTCCTCTCCATCTCGCACATCACTCTCTAGCAAGCCCAGCACTCTCACTCTCACTACCATATCATTTAACATCAACCCAACCCTCCCCTATTCCATATTTCATTTACCTAATATCATTCTTATTCCCCCACCCACTCACTTTCACGTGCACACAAGGTATGCTGGTAACCATTTTTCTTTTCTACTTAGTTGCACACAATCACACATGGTTTTTGATTTACATTTTACTAATTATATGCATCTACCATGTGTTGTGGTTATATTTCATGTTTATAGGAAGTTGAGATCGAGTTTGTGTGCTTCCCACAGCTTCTAGCTTCTGTCTTCTATGACCTGTTCGACATATTGCCTGAATCATTGTGCTCGAGCGCAAGACCCCTATGATTGAGCATAAGTCACCCAGTGCGATCAAGTGCACCTAACCTGTGATCGAGCGTAAACTTGACAGCAACTAGACCACAATGCCTAAACAAGTTGCCTTCACTTCCCGAGCCTCCAACAACCGTCCCCAATCATCCCGGCCTAGTTTCGAACAACGAGAAATCTTGTTCAAGACTATATTCAACATCGATATGGATTTCAAGAGCTTGGACGCCACTCGATGGGCGGTTCAAGAATTCAAGACTCAAAGACTGAAGCGGCTGTTCAAGCCTGTTTGTTTGACGACTTACACCCAATTTGTGGTCAGTTTCTATGAGAACTTATCCTACGATTGCACCAGACTAAAGATCTTATCTTCCTCAGTCCAGGGTAAGTTCATCGAGCTGACTTGACATTGCTGCTGCCCTTTACTGCTGCGATGAGTCCCCTCCTAAGGACACCCATATAGAGGAGCAGCTAGAGCCATTTCCCTTACCCCACATCATCAAGGATATGTGTGCGGGTCAGTATGCTAACCGACACAACAATGCGGGGAGCCGGACAAAGTTGTCTCCATGACTCTGGCTCGTGGACTCCATCCTAAAGTGCAATGTGTGCCCCTTGGGGCACAAGACTCAGAGGAAGGACTAGTTCCTACAGGCCTTGTACGCATTTCACCGGGGACACTGGTATTCCATTCCATCAGTCATATGGAGCCAGATACATAAGCACGTTTACGGCCGTCAGGCCACCACAGCGAATGCATGGGGACTCCCTTTCCCATTCCTCCTTAGCCATATCTTCAAGAAGAAGGGGATCAAGGGCTCCTCCATGGATGGACCGGTGAGTGACCACCCATTCTTTGAGAGGAGCCAGTGGAGCTTGAGCCAGTTTTATATGCCCCGAGGACCTTGTGAGTATATACCTGCTGATGAGCCTGTGGAGAATGACCCCATGGACATAGAGCACCCCACAGAGAGCCCTACTTGGGAGGAGGATCAGCCACCCATGGGATCCATCAAGTACCTACATCTTCTAGATAAGCTGTCCTCTTTTCGATGCCAGCTCTCTGACATTCGCTGAGAGGATAGGGAGGCGACATTATTGATACATCAGCGCATCGACGGCTTAGAGGCACGCTTTGAGAGACATGAGGCGATGCTCCAGGCCATCCTCGATCATCTACCTCCCACACTCGGTACCTTCTCGACTGCACCACCTGGAGACCAGTAGTGAGAAGGTACCCCGTCTGGCTGAAGATGTAAAACTTAGCACTCATGGGAAGCACCCCACAACATATCCTTTTTATTTTTTGTATTGTCTTTTATTTAGTGTTAGTATTTACTTTTATATAACTGTTTTTATTAGTATTTCTTGTTTTCCGGTATTATGTTTGTTTTTCTTTTTTCAAGGACATAGTGAGTGCATCCAGTTTAAGTTTGGGGGCGTGCCATGAAACATACCAGCCATTTGGTTCTCCATCTCCCAGGTCAGATCTTTTCATGTCACTCACACGTTGGGGACAATGTGTACATTAATTTTGGGGGTATAGGAGACACATTCACACACTATGTCCCAGTTTTTTTATTTTATTTTATTTTTTTAATAGATAAATGCACATTCATATTGTTTGAAAATTTTGGTTGATTAAAACAAATATTATGATAAAACTTCATCAGTAAGCTTAAAATCTAGAACACATAGTCTAAGTGATAAAAGTTTTAAAAGTTTAATTACCTACCTCAAGGCAGTTAAGAACTCACAAGTTTGATCTAACTCTGACACAAGCACATTAGCATATAATGGTGTGAAGTATGACATATAATTTCTATGTATAGGTTTCCATGACCTAGCTATAATCGGATAACTTGTTAGAATAACAACTTGGCATAGAAAAATTGAGAAAATCGTTTATTGTCCAAAAAGAGAAAATAAAATGCTCTTAATGATCATTAAATAAACTTTCCACTAAGTAACTAGACCTCTTAACTCAGTAAGCAGTGAGTGTTCACGTCAAAAGGTGGGAATTATGCATATAATGATCATTAAATAAAGTTTCCACTGAGTTACTGGACCTCTTGCCTCAGTAAGCAGTGAGTGTTCACGTCAAAAGGTGGGAATTTTGCTTAAAGTATTAAGACCAGTTAGTTTCGTAGCCTTTTTAACTCGAGTTAGTAAGCCTTTAGGGCTGTCTTTACACCTAATGCCCTAAAACCATCTCGTTTAGGAGTCATTGGCTAAAACACTCGCTACATGGGTCAATTAGAAAGCTTAATGGAACTCAACATGGCAAAAATCTCATAATAAAAGAAAAAGAAAAGACACAAAACTATGCCATTAGTGTTCATTCTGATAGGAAATTCGATGAATGTTAAGACACCGAAACACTATACAGTAGAGATATTTGAAAGCTTCATCTTTTATGTTTAATTCACCACACACTAAGTCAAACTTGTGATGCCTTAAACCAGCCTTGTGTAAGTAATTAGAATTTAAAACCCTTATTCATTGTGAGAATGTGTTTATATTTTAAGCCTACTCATGAACAATTATCATGGTTCTATGAGCAACCCAAATTTTTAGATAACATGAATAATGAATTTATCTTTGATTTTGTTTTTCAATTAGTTTTTCATTTTGTATTGCTAAGGGACTAGCAATATGTAAGTTTGGGGGTGTGATAAGTGCTTAAATATTCATATTTAAGCCCCTTAATTTACAGTAGTTAGGTTCTTTGTTTATGTATTTCAGTATATTCTACTTCATTTTTGTGTTTTCTATGTTTTTATAGGTCTTTGAAGAAAAGATAGCATTTTAGAGCTCTAAGGAAGAAAACTGAAGATCTAGAACCAGATAAGTGTGATCGAGCACAACGTTGCTGTGATTGAGCGCACAAGCACTCGTGCCACACCTAGAAGGCTCGAGCGCAACCCTGCGCTCGAGCACAAAAGAGCGCAATCAAGCGCACACGCACAGATTGGCCGCAGAGCCAGTTTTGGAAAGATTTCTTTCGGATTTCTTTTAGAAATTAGGGTTTTGAGGCGTCCTTAGAATCCTATATATAGGCTTGTAAAACACATAAACTTTATTTTTGATTTGGCTTTGAGTTGTAAGCTTTGGAGAGGAAGTGACGACCCTTATCCACAGTATTCTTCGGGTTTTATCTTTCTACTTAGTTTAGTTATGATGTTTAGTTTAATCAGCATGTGTAACTAACTCCTTAATAGGGCTTGATTGAAGCTCTAGTTATGCTTTTCTATATATAAAGAATTGTTGCCTTTGCAAATAGCCATGTCATGATGCTTTAATTGATTAATGCCTATTTTATTGAATTCCTCATATGTGTTTGTCTGATCAACATATGCATGTGGTATGGATTAGTTAGTTAGATCAATTTGGATGACCGAGTCCTAGGTCTGGCAATAGCAATAAAAGAAATCCACATCGGATTCTTGGGTTAATCAACATGAGAAACCGGGAGTATACAACATGCCCTAGGTCTCGTGTGGTTATCGATTTCTACAGACCTAATGCTCTCTTAAGGAACAACTCAGTATACACCATGCTGAATCCCTTAAGAGAGAAAAGAGTTAGAGTATAGACCATGCCTAACTCGGTGCTTAGGGAGATCCATAGCCTAAGGAGTGGACCAAGCCTTTAGGTTGACAACCATTAGGTATTCATGGTAGGGTTAGAGCATTTGCACATTACTTATAAGGAAAGTATGATTAGTGGTGGATATTAAAGTCCTATGTTCTTATCATTATCAATCTAGACTCAACATTTATTTCTATCATTTTTACATTATGAAACTGATTCTAAAACGAAATTCACCAATCCATGTGGAGATGATCTCGCATTTGCACACTAAGCTACTGTTGATCTTGTGCACTTGCAAGTAAAACAAGTTTGATTATTTGCTTAATAATTTAGGTAGATTTTTGCACAACACCTAGGCCTCGGATATGCTCGAACTTGCAGAGATCAAAGAATTCCCAAAGGTGCAAGTGTGGATCTTCAGCAGGTGTACCCCTAAAGTGAGTCAATGCATTGAGTATCTGCGGAGATATATAATAATTACCTTCCGCCTCTGGTTGATAAGCAATGCATGATGACTGGTCGAGGTTCCGTGGGATGAAGGATTGCTTCATAGGTCTTCGTTTAGGTGGTTGTTGGTTTTTTAGCTGTTCCGTCATTAGTGCTTCTCCCTTGAATTCTTCTTCTACCTCCTCAATGTTGTCTCTAAGCCTTTGTCAAATGGTCCACTGAAGCTCTGTATCGAGGGGAAAGAAAGTGCGATTCTTGGATCGAAGCCCTTGCATGAATTTGCAAAACCGCTTCAGTGCAGCAGTTTCAGTATTGCTTCTCGGGTAGCCTCTGCCTCAAATGTGCACTCGATCGCAGTGCCACAGATTACTCTGAGTCAGTACCTAAAATAGAATAGAAAATGAAAATAAATTAGGGTTATGGTGAAATAGAATAAAAAATAAAAATGAACAAAAAATAATCCTAAACAAAAATTTAGCGCAATCCCTGGCAACAATGCCAAAAACTTGTTGTGCAATTATCCACCTAAATTAATAGGTAAATAATCGAACTTGTTTTACGTACAAGTGCACAAGGTCAACAGTATAATAGTGTGCAAATGTGAGATCATCTCCACAGGGATTGGTGAATTTCACTTTAGAATTAGTTTCGCAATATAAAAAGAGAAATAAGTATTGAGTTTGAATTAATAATGATAAAGGTGTAGGGACTTAATATCCACCACTAATCATGTTACCACAACAAAACAATATGCCAATGCTTTAAATATGTCATGAATACCTAATGTTTGTCAACCTAAGAGCTTGGTCCGCTCCTTAAGCTATTGATTTCCCTAAGCAATGAGTTAGGCATGGTGTATACTCTAACTCTTTTCTTTCTTAAGGGATTCTGCATGATGTATACTGAGTTGTTCCTTAAGTGAGCATAGGATTTGTGGAAATCGACAACCACATGAGACCTAGGGCATGATGTATTCTCCCGGTTTCCCATATTGATTAACCCAAGAACCCGACGTGGATATCTTTTATTACTATTGTTAAACCCAGGACTCAGTCATCCAAATTGATTCAATTAACTAATCCATACCACATGCACACGTTGATCAGACAAACACATATGAGGAATTTAAATAAAAATAGGCATTAATCAATTTAGGCATCACAACATAAATATCATAAAGGCGCCAATACTGAATTATTGAGAAAACATAATTAGGGCTTCAACCAAGCCCTTACTAAGAAGTTAATTACACATGGTTGTGATGCTAAACAACATCATAAAGAAAAATAAAGGAAAGAAGAAACCCGAGAAAAGAGTCACCAATTCGTCTCCCGAAGCTTAAAACCGAAAAGAAGATTAAAAGTATCGTTTCTGTGTTTTACAGGCCTATTTATAAGGTTTTAAGGACACCTCGAAACCCTAATTTCCAAAACAAGACCCGAACTATTCTTTCTAAAACTGGCTCTGCCGTTTTACTGCACGTGTGCGCTTGATCCCATGCTTTTGCACTCGAGCCTTCTATGTGTGTGCATGAGTGCTTGTGCACTCGATCACACTTTCCTGTGCTCGATCGCACTTGACTGCTTCTAGGTCTTCCAGATTTCTTCCTTAGAGTTCCAAAATGCTATCTTTTCTCCAAGAACCTATAAAAACATAGAAAACACAAAAAATGAAGTAAAATATAATAAAACATGTAAACGAAGAGCTTAAAAAATGTAAATTAAGGGGCTTAAATATGAATATTTAAGCACTTATCAATGAGGCGTATAGGGACTCGTGGCCCTAAGCTTGGTAAAGAAGAGATATCCAAGGGCTTAAGGCCCAAGGCTTTGAAAAAAAAAGTATTCAAGGACTCGAGGCCTTAGGCTTGGTAAAGATGAGGCATTTATGGACTCGAAGCCATGAGCTTTGTAAAGAGAAGGTGTCTAGGGACTTGGGCCCTTAGGCTTGGACTTTTTGGAAAAAATAGCCAAGGGTCATTGGGAGTTGTGGCCCTTTCCTCTGAATTTTTCAAAAAAAATGGCCAAGAGTTGTTGGGACTTGAGGTCCTCTCCTCAGTTTTCTTAGGGAAAATGACCAAAGGTCATAAAGAATCAGGGCCTTCTCTTAAGAATTTTTGGAAAAAAATGATCGAGGGTCGTAGAGACTCAAGGACCACTCCTTGCGTATTTTTAGAAGAATGGCCGAGGGTCATAGTTAGGGCTCTCTCCTTAGACTTTTGAAATGAACAAACATCTTTAATTTATATAGAAACTGAGGCTCTTTTTAGGTTTGTTGAGATGTCTTGCGTTTCGGTTTGACCCGAAGACTTGCTCCTGCCCAAAATATTTCGAAGCATTTTGAAGGGAAAGAAAATTGAGATTTAGTTCATGAAGCAGAAGGCTAAGTTGATAGGCCTAACCGGTAGCAAGTGAGGAATTTTTTTTTGTTACCTTTATCGATTCCATTACAACAAGGTTGTAGGGATAATTGCAGTGTCAGGTGCCTAAGTAGGTGCCTAGCACACTATTAGGTGCCTAGCTTATTTCTAGGTGCTTTTCTCTTTATATTTTGCTGGAAAAATGGCCGAAGAGGTGAAGAGTTAGACATTCCATCCTCAGAATTTGGTTGAAAAATGATTGAGGTGGTGAAGAGTTCGACACTTTCTCCTCGAATTTTGGTTGGAAAATGACCGAGGAGTAAAGAGTTCTACATTCCCTCTTTGGACTTTTCGTGGAAAATGATTAAGGGAATAAAGAGTTTAACACTCTCTCCTCGGACTTTGCTTGGAAAATGGACATGGAAATGAAGAGTTCAACACTTTCTCCTCTGACTTTGCTTGGAAAATGGCCAATGAGGTGAAGAGATTGACACTCTATCCTTAGGTTTTAATTGAAAAATGGCCAAAAAGATGAAAAGTGTAGAACTTTTTCCTCGGAAACTTCTTGAAAAATGGATGAGAAGATGAAGAGTTTGACACTCTTTCCCCAAAACATTCTTGAAAAATAGCTAAGGAGGTGAAGAATTTGGTACTCTCTTATTGGAATCTTCTTAAAAAATGGATGAGGGTCGTAAGGACTCATGGCTCTATTCTTAGAATTCTTGGGAAAGAATGATCGAGGTTCGTAGTTACTCGGGGCCTTAACTTTGGACTTTTTGGAAAAAAAATGGTCGAGGGTGTAGGGACTTGATTACACCCAAAGTATAACACGGTTATTTTAGTACAGCTTTGGGGTGTCGAATCCACAGGGAAACAAGTTAATTACAAAAGAAGGTGTAAACTTTAATACTAACGATAAAAGTTAAACGAAAGATTTTGAGTTTTGATAATGAAATAATGTGTAAAAGAGTTGTGTGAATATAATGAAGAATATAAATGAGAAATAACAAGGTTCCAGGAATCTTCCCTAGGTTCATTCCCTATTTTCTCTCTTGATTCAATTGTTTTTATCTCGATTGCAAGTTTCACATCCCAAACAAGCAATCGGAAAATATTCGATCAAGCACATTTATAACTCTAATATAATTGCTACAAATTACTCTTTGATTTCAATTCAAGCACACATGATTTATCATATAGATTAGCAAGAAACGACAATATATTGCAATAATGATACCACATTAATGGCCGATCTATAAGATAAATCTACTGAAATCAATTACATCCAAACAACTTAACATAAGAAGAGCTTGACTAGACTTATGTGGAGGAGAAGGTTGCAATCACCGGATTAAGAGAATCTAAAAGAAGAAGAATATAAAGAACAACTATCATATGAACTCAAATCCTTCTTACTTAATCAAAGAGTAAATCATAGATAATGTTTTAACAATAAATCCATACAAATGAATCAAGAACAGGAAATAAAGAACAACAAAACCCTAAGGATTCATCCCTTTCCCTTACTTGATGATTAGTTGGCCGTGGAGCTCAAGGTGGATGAACAATATGGATGCTCTCCTCTTGATTCCATGCTCAAGGTGGATGAACAATATGGATGTTCTCCCCTTGATTTGCAGCCCTAAAGAGACTTGGAAATATTCTAGATTTGGATCCCTTGGATCCCCTTCAAGCTTAATGATACTGGCTGCACACTCCTTAAAGATATATTTATAGAGCACAAGTAGTTAGGGGAATTTTGGTCCAGAAAATGTCATTGTGCAGGCCTAATTTGGTCTTGGAACGAGTGGGCGCTGGAAAGATAGGGGTGCAGTGCTGGAAAGTGAGGGGCGCGATGCTAGGTGGATGCTGATCTGGAGGCCTGACCTATGTCTACTAAAACTGCCATACCTTTCTCTAGAAAAATCCTTTTTATGAACCATAAAATTATCCAGAAAATAGACTTGCGGATATTTCTAAGAATATATGGCTCATATCCTGGTTCTTCTTGTATCAATACAGTTTAATCTGCAAAGATGATTGATCTACACGGGAAATTCTGGCAATTTAGTGAAACTCCTTTCCAAGTGGTGTGCCTACCCTTACCTTGCTCCAAAGTGATGCACACACTTGTGTGCAGTCTTTTAACTTACTTTATTTTATTACTCCAACCTTGGTTTAGACTTTAACCATACTTGAACCATGTTTAGATATATTTAAACCTTGGACAAATACGAACACCGACATGCGAGATCTTTTGGCGCTTTAAACATGGATTGCTTTATCATCTTTTTTGGATGCAAAGCACCTGAAAATGCATCGAATGAAGTCAACGATTTATGAATATCACTTTAGAATTATTAACATGTAAAAGTGTGATTAAAACCAAGGTCAACCATAAAATGCTAACAATTAAGTATTGTTTGGATGCATTTTATGACTCTCATCACAACCCCCAACTAGCTTATTGCTAGTCCCTAGCAATTCAAACGAAAGATATGAAATGAATTCTTTATTTAGAAATCAAAGCAAAATACAGCAATGCTGGTGTTAACCAAAAGTGATTCAAAAATCTTTGTCTCAAAAATCATGCATAACATACAACAAATAGAATAATTAAATATCACTTAAGTCCAAGAATAACCCAAATGTCAACCTTAAAATCGTTATCGACTCTTAACATCCATCTTACCACAATAAATTAGTCCGAACACCCGGATGATTTTATGCATAACATAGCATGAATACAAGTCTTGGCCTCTAAAATCATATTAAATTGCGTGACATCAATCACAAATCAAGCTCCATAAGCTCACTTATCAAATCACTCTCCACTATGTAGAAAAATCACACTATATCGGATCAATAAGTCTTTAATAAGCTTGTAACGTTAGGCTAGGGTAAAGGTCAAGAAATAATGGGAAAGTTTAAACAAATAAAAGAACTAAATCTCTTAATTTAAACACAACCACTTTAAGCACAAGATAACCTTACTTCAACACCCAACTCTTTCAACAATTTTTCGAGCATTTCTTTCAACAAATCACCATTTTTTTTTCTTTTCTCTTTGCCATAATTCATTTTTTCTCTCTTTTTTTTTTTTTATTATTTTGGTGTAAGACCATTCACCTCCTATTTCATTCTTTTCTTTTCTTTTCCATAACCCCCAACTTATCTCTTTTAATGTACTTGGGTTATGGTAGTAATATTTTCTCATATTTCCACCCTTACTCCTTTTAAGTACTTCTCACAACATGTGTATAACTAAGTTCTTTTAAAAGAAAGGTAAGGATAAAATATTTTTAGGCTCATAAAGGTAAGTAAATGGTTTATCAAAAAAAAAACAAGGCTCAATTTTTCTTTTCAAGAAAAAGGCTCAAATAGATGACTAGCGATAAATATAACAAGAGTAAGTTTAAAAAGGCTCAAATGGTCCAAAAATGGCCTACATCATATCCTAAGTAGTATGCATTCTATGATTTTCACCTCAAGTGATTATCAAATAAGTTCTAAAGCTTGTTGAGATCGCAAAAGTATTCACAAAACAATCGCAATAAAACTTCTCCAAATGCTTTAGACTAATCATGCAATCTTACCACAAACTAGAGTCTCAAACCAAAGAAAAATTGACACTTAATTTATTCTCAAAGCGAAGTAAGATTTAACTTCTTCTAACCGCTATATGCTATCTCAATTAGGCTAATATCATCGACATATGAATTGACTCTAAGGCTAACACCAAGCATGCTAAAAATAAACAAAAAGGTAAAATGACACCCAGCAGTTCAATGAAAAACACGAGAAACAGGAATATGTTTCCTCCACCCCCAACTTAAAATAGGTGTTGTCCTCAATGTGGAAGTATAAGATAGGAAAACTCCTTTTGTAGCCAAAAGTGTACAGAAGCTGAGAATTGTGCACTACCATTTGAACTGCTTCGTATATTTGTCCCTGAAAAAGAAATACGAAAGTAAAACTGGAAAACAACAAAATACTAATAATAAACAAGAAAAAGAATTATGAAAAACAATAAAAATAAAAGGATATGCTATGGGGTGCCTCCCATGAGCGCTAAATTTTACGTTTTTAGCCATACACTGCACCACTCTCACTGCTAGCCTCATTGTGGTGCTGAAAATGAGGCTCCAAACTCAATGGCCTCAGTGCTAATCTTTTGGCAAGGAATACTTAAAGTCCACCACATATGGCTCAAGTGTTCTTGGTGTTGCCCATTTACTATTAGCAGTAGGGTATTTGATTCCTGCATCCATGTGACTTCTCTCAAGCAACTCCTCAAAGCATGGTTGCTAAGATTTCTTAATAAATCCCTATGACTTATCATAAATATCAATAATGTTAACGACATAGGGATAAATTAAAGAATCATTGAACTCGAAATTATTAGGAGGGAATTCCAAAGAGTTAGAATTATCTTCAATGTTCTCATCCTCCGAATTAAGCTTATCAATCATATAAGTGTTGAAACACTCATCCTCTTCAAATGGCTGCCTTGAGATTCAGAAAACATTTACCTCTAAAGTCTTATTTCCAAATAATAATGTCATTAGGCTATTCCTACAATTAATGAGGGCATTGGCGGTGGCAAGGAATGGTCTTCCAAGTATCAAAGGAATTTTGGACTCCGTATTTACCATAGAAACAGTATCTAAAACCAAGAAGTCAACAGGATAATAGAAATTATCAATTTGCAACAAAACATCTTCTACAATACCTCTTGGTTTTCTTACCGATCTATCCGCTAGTTGAAGTGCCACGAAGGTTGGTTTAATCTCACCTAAACTGAGTTGCAAGTACATGGAGTATGGCATGAGGTTCACGTTAGCTCCCAAATCTAGCAATGCTTGGCCACAAGATTTGTTTCCAATTTGGCAAGCCACTGTTGAACAGCCCGGATCTTTATATTTGGGCGGTGTCGTGCTATCAATTACCGCACTTGCTTGCTCCATTAAGAATGCAGTCTTCTTAACATTGTGCCTCCTCTTGAATGTGCATAGATCTTTGATGACTTTAGCATAATTGGGAATCTGTTTTATAACATGAAGAAGAGGGTGGTTAATCTTAACATGCTAAAGTTGTTCAAGAATCTCGTCTTTTAGTAGTGAATTTCTCTCCTTAGGTTTAAGGAGAGCTTGAGGGAAAGGCACCGGTGAAGAATAATCATCATGGGCTTCTTGTTCCTTGGGTGCTTTATCCTTGTTGTTCACAGTATTAGGAATCAAGTGTGATGGTAGTGTGGGTCCATCAATTTTCTTACCACTGCGGGTGATTATGGCATTAACCTATTTAGTATTGTGATTTTTCGGATCGGAGGTTTGTGCCATATGTTGTCCCCTTGGATTTTGTTGCGGCTGCGAAGGAAACCGACCTTGCTCTTGGACCGTCAAGAAACTAGTCAACTTGGTGAGTTGACTTTTTATTTCTTTTTGTTCCTCTTTGATCCCTTTTTGCTCTTCTAGCGACCGTTGATTTATCTTACCTTGTTCTTCCGCACTCTTGGCATGTACCTGCAGAAATGACATAAACATATCTTCCAAAGGTAAAGATTGTTGTGGTGCGTTAGATGAGGTTGCTTCCGGTTGCCATTGGGTACTAGAGTGGGGACGAGGTTGTATATCGGATCTCCAACGGGTGCTAGATTGGGCAGGGGGTTATGTATCGGGTCTCTAATTAAAATTTGGGTGATTCTTCCAACCGGGATTATAGGTGGTAGAATAGGGTGAGTATGTTTTGCTAGAGGGTATATCTAAAGCATTACACTCTCCTTTCATCTCAAAATAGGTTGGACAATCCCTAGGCACATGATCTACCCCATTACACATGAAACAAGGCTCACGGGACTCTACCCTAGCAACTGGTTCGGGGGCTTTAGCATCCTTGGTTCTTAAGAATTCAATTTCCTTAGTTAGGGCCTCTAAACTGGCTTTAAGGTTGTCCTTTTCCTTAAGTTGGTAGATTCCAGCGGGTTGATTTCTCCTAGTACTTTCCATGACACTTGGTCCTGTCCAAGTGTGGGCTTTTTCTGATAGGTCATCTAGGAAATCTATGGCTTGATCAGGATCTTTTTGAAGAAAATCCCTATTACACATCATTTCTATGAATTGCCTCTCCCTATTTAGGAGTCCATCATAGAAGTAGCTACCTACCCACCAACTCTCATACATATGGTGTGGACAAGAATTTAAAAGGTCCTTGAAACGTTCCCAAACTTGATATAAGGTTTCACTCTCTTTTTGTGCAAAGTTTGAGATTTGTCTTTTGAAGTTGTTGGTCTTTGGGTTGGGAATTGTTTTTGGAAGAAAACTCGGGTCCCAACTACCTATAGACCTAGGCCTTAATGAGTACAACCAAGTCTTGGCTTTTTCCTTAAGTGAAAAAGGGAAAAACCAAAGTTTGACAGTGTCTACCATTTCAGTCCTACCTTGAAAGGTTGCTACTACTTCCTCGAATTCACTAATGTGGACATAGGAGTTTTCATTCTCAAACCTATGGAAGGTTGGTAGCAATTGTATCATGCCCGGCTTAAACTCAGGTTATGGGGAATTAGGGGGGAACATGATATAAGAGGGTGTGGCCGTTTGGCTAGGGTGCAAGTAGTCTTTAAGTGTCCTAGCAACATTCTCATTAGGGTTATCAGCCATGTTAACAAAATCCTCTAAATTTTCGTGCGGGGGTGCACTATGGTTTGATCTAGGCGAGGTTTCACCAATGGACGTGGAAGGAGAGGGTAACTTTAATTCGGGTCCTCTAATGAATCTACCTCGAGAATCTCTCGGTCTAAGCATGCACCAATTAATTTAGAGGGGAAACAAAATAAATAAAACAGGAAAATAAAATAAATAAAATAGGAAAATAAAATAAATAAAACAGAATAATAAAAGAAAATTAGAAAATCAAAACAAAGGTAAAGGAACAATATTACCGTATTTACAAACTGTTGAAAAGAAAAATATTTACAATTCTTTTACCATCACACTCAAAGTTGACAAGCTTCCTTGTACTTAAGCGTGTTTCCCCGGCAACGGCACCAAAATTTGATTACGCCCAAAATATAACACAGTTATTTTAGTAAAACTTTGGGGTGTCGATTCCACAAAGAAACAAGTTAATTACAAAAGAAGGTGTAAACTTTAATACTAACGATAAAAGTTAAACAAAAGATTTTGAGTTTTGATAATGAAATAATGTGTAAAAGAGTTGTGTGAATATAATGAAGAATATAAATGAGAAATAACAAGGTTCCGGGAATCCTCCCTAGGTTCTTTCCCTATTTCCTCTCTTGATTCAATTGTTTTTATCTCGATTGTAAGTTTCACATCCCAAACAAGCAATCAGAAAATATTCAATCAAGCACATTTATAACTCTAATATAATTGCTACAAATTACTCTTTGATTTCAATTCAAGCACACATGATTTATCTTATAGATTAGCAAGAAACGACAATATATTGCAATAATGATACCACAGTAATGGCCGATCTATAAGATAAATCTACCGAAATCAATTACATCCAAACAACTTAACATAAAAAGAGCTTGACTAGACTTATGTGGAGGAGAAGGTTGCAATCACCGGATTAAGAGAATCTAAAAGAAGAAGAATATAAAGAACAACTATCATATGAACTCAAATCCTTCTTACTTAATCAAAGAGTAAATCATAGATAATGTTTTAACAATAAATCCATACAAATGAATCAAGAACAGGAAATAAAGAACAACAAAACCCTAAGGATTCATCCCTTTCCCTTACTTGATGATTAGTTGGCCGTGGAGCTCAAGGTGGATGAACAATATGGATGCTCTCCTCTTGATTCCATGCTCAAGGTGGATGAACAATATGGATGTTCTCCCCTTGATTTGCAGCCCTAAAGAGACTTGGAAATATTCTAGATTTGGATCCCTTGGATCCCCTTCAAGCTTAATGATACTGGCTGCACACTCCTTAAAGATATATTTATAGAGCACAAGTAGTTAGGGGCATTTTGGTCCAGAAAATGTCATTGTGCAGGCCTAATTTAGTCTTGGAATGAGTGGGCGCTGGAAAGATAGGGGTGCAGTGCTGGAAAGTGAGGGGCGCGATGCTAGGTGGATGCTGATCTGGAGGCCTGACCTGTGTCTACTAAAACTGCCATAACTTTCTCTAGAAAAATCCTTTTTATGAACCGTAAAATTATTCAGAAAATAGAATTCTAGATATTTCTAAGCATATATGGCTCATCTCCTAGTTCTTCTTGTATCAATACAGTTTAATCTGCAAAGATGATTGATCTGCACGGGAAATTCTGGCAATTTAGTGAAACTTCTTTCCAAGTAGTGTGCCTACCCTTACCTTACTTCAAAGTGATGCACACACTTATGTGCAGTCTTTCAAATTACTTTATTTTATTACTCTAACCTTGGTTTAGACTTTAACCATCTTTGAACCATGTTTAGACATGTTTAAACCTTGGACAAATATGAACACCGACATGCGAGATCTTTTGGCACTTTAAACATGGATCACTTTATCATCTCTTTGGACACAAAGCACCTGAAAATGCATCGAATTAATTCAACGATTTATGAATATCACTTTAGAGTTATTAACATGTAAAAGTGCGATTACAACCGAGGCAACCCTAAAATGCTAACAATTAAGTATTGTTTAGATGCATTTTATGACTCTCATCAGGACTTAAGGCCCTATCCTCGGATTTTGGATGAAAGGATTGACTCCTCTTATTCCTAGATAAACCTAGGGTTTTGATGCATTAATGGTTAATGGATTTTTGCTGCTACAATCTGGTGACTTTTTTTATTGCGCCACGAGTTGGCAGATTTTTATGTATTTTATAGAGAACTCAATAAAAATTGTTTTATTAATAAAATATGCCAAAGTTATAGAGTGAGCAAATACTTAGGAGAAAATATATTACTGATAGAGCTGACAAAGGTTCTCGCCATTCTAGTTTCATAGTATTAGAGTTCTGTTAAGGTCTTCAATCAAAAGGCATAGCCTCAACTTTCTTGTGTCCCTTTATAGAGCCGAGGTAGCAAGATCGAGATGTAGTTTAATTCCCCCAAACTTCTCCAATTTCATTTTTCAGTAAGGAATTTCATCTTTAGGTGGTATGTGGATACAACCGCCTTCATGGAGTTCTGACTCAGTCTTCCGAGAATAACGTTGCAAGAGGATGGGTGCTTGATGACCAGAAAAGTGATCATGAAAGTAGTCTACTAAGGAGCAAAGCTTGTAGTTACAGGCATGATTATGCAAGTTTCAAAGAATATTGGCTCTCTTGAAAATCCATAGAGTGGAGACGCCACTAGCTTAAGTTGATAGTTAGTAGCTTCATTTTTTTGGAAAACTTCATGGTATAGGATATTGGTCAAGCTCCCATTGTCGACTAATATCCTTTCTATGTTTTAATTTTTTATCGATTATTTGACGACCATAGCATCGTTATACGGTGTTTGTAACCCTTCCAAGTCATTATCAATGAAAGAGATTACGTGGGCGGTTCTTAACTTTTTCCTACGCCCATTGACGGAGGCGACCAATCTAGCATAGGCCTTTTTTTCTTGCAACATATTTTTGCCAGCTTTCGAGCCTCCGAAGGTGGTTTCAATGATTCCAGCTATGGTGGTTTGATCTTCTCTGTTACATTTTCGGCGTCTATTACCTCACGTGTCTTTTCCAGGACTTTGCGTAGGGCTATGCCTTAGGATTTTCATACAGAGATGTTGGGGCCTTCATCCTAGCTACTGCCTTTCATCCCTTTGCTATGTGGGAGCCCAAGTGTACTCTTTCAAATACCCTTAGTGGATAAGTGACCTATCTGATTCTTGAGGGCCTTGCTCTCTTCGGTGTCATGTCATGATTTCTGTGGAAGTGGTACCATCGAGACTTGTCTTTATTTTCACTGATGTTCATGGGCTTTGCAAGCCAGTGAACAAAGTCTCGATCTTTGGTGTTTGTTAGGATGTTAGCTTTAGAGGCGTTGAGAGGTGTATAGTTGTTGAATATCTGAGGTGTTTTTCCACCCTTGTCCTCGCAAGGTTTCTTTCTCTAGTCATTTTTTGGATTAAGCTGTTCATTCTTCCTTTTATCTTAACCTTTTTCTCCTTCCCTTCGGAACGATTGGTCTTCTTCCGTGAGTATTCACTCTTGGACTCGGGAGAGAATTTGGTTTATATCTCTAGCTGGTTGCCTGGTGAGCTTAGAGGTAAAAGTCCCTAACCTAAGCCCATTTTTGAATGCTACAATCTGGATCTTAAGGTTAAGGTCGAAGATTTTCCATGCAATTGTATTGAAGCGGGAAATATACTCATGGAGCTTTTTGCCTTTTCGCTGGATAATGCTGAAGAGGCCTTCTAACTTCTTTCTCGACCCTTTGTTGTTGAGGAAATGCGCGGTAAAAATGTGACTGAGATCCTTAAAAGAGTTGATTCTTCCGAGCTTGAGGTGAGAGTACCATATGCTAGCAGCCTTCTCGAGTGTCAACGAAAAAGCCCGACATAAGACTGTATCCTGGTGGCAGTGTAGTAGCATTGTTGTCTTGTGAAGCTTCAGGTGATCCATTGAATTGGTGGTGTTATAGTAGGTTTTGATGACTGGCATCCTGAAGTGTTAAGGGAGTGGAGCATCCGAAATTTCTTGGGTGAATGGAGGATCTTGGGAATCAAGCTCATCTAGGATGCTTGCTCTTCAGTGCTTGAAGGTGTCCTATATTTTCTTGTCCATTTTTTTAGCTTCTTGTCCAAATTAGTGGGATTCTTGTTGACATAATAACCTCAGAACTTTGGTCTATGATTAGTAAGAGAAGACCCCACAGTGGACTTAATGTCTGAGGTATGAGTGTGGTGATTGAGATTCTGGTGCCTTGTTGGCTAAAGGCTTAGTTGTGATGCTTGAGGTTGAGAGGGAGGGGTTTGCCTTCCGAGTCACATGGTTAAGTTTGCCACCAGCTTGGTAAGCTTCATGAACTGTCTTTGTGTGACTCAGGCGTTCAAGTTTGCCTGGCCTTGGTGAACCGGGTGATTCGGTTGTGCTTGTTGATCCTATCGTGACTGCATACTAGATGGCTCGTTGGTATTCTGTTAAGTGGTAATATGTTCAAGGATGGATAAGAATTTAGGACCAGTGTATAGGCTGCGACTGGTTGAGGTTCGACTGGCGACGGTATTTGCAGTAGTGGTGGCAACGATTGTTGCTGCAGTAGTATTCGTAGCAGTAGCGACAAAATTTTTGGAAGCATTCTTAGGTGGCATCTTGACGTATAAGTTATTTTTTTGGTTTTACATGGATGATGCCAATATATTGATGCCGAAAATCTACCAAGCAAGTAAACGGATGCAATGAGATACCTACGCGTGCAAAGATAAAAGAAACCCTAAGGAGTCACTGGAGGACCAGAGGGGTTGCACCTCTGAAGGGACTCCCTAATGCCTAAGTTAGTAAACTGAAAGCGTAATAAATTAAGGAGTAAGAGAGCTAGAGGATTTGAGAGTGTATTGAGTGTATAACTTTGATAATGAAAGCCCCTTTTATATAGTGTTTATAAGTAGAGTTCGATTAGGAAAGTGATTGATACTAGGTATCATGATAGGATCAAAATTTTCTTGATAAGATTAGGGTTTTCATAAGCTGGAGTGTCCTAGTAGGATTAGAATTCTTGTTTGAGATTACCGTTTTGCCTTTTATTACGTGTAGGCAATTGACTAGTTACTCTGTTTTGTTTATGAAATTATCTTTTGGCCCTTGGAGAGTGTCACGTGTCATTATATAACTCATGGAATTTAATTGAATTCCATAAAATTTGTAGAATTCATTTAAATTAAACAGAGTGTTAGTATTTGGTAAAATACAAATGAAAATAGTTTCTTAGTGTTGATGCCAAAAAAATAAAGGATAGTGGTGGTGAACTTTTGGTCTTTAATGGGATGGGGATGGAGCAAATGATTTGATGTGCGAAAGAAAGAGCTTGAACCTCGTTTGAACCTCGTTCGTGTATTTACGTTAGTTTGGTATGCGAAGACCTACAAAGAAAGTCATCTAGAGTTTTATACTCATGGAAAGACCATATGATGATTAAGTTAGTAAGTGTACCGAGGTGACGTAAAAAGAAGATTTTTAAGAGATACCGAAGTGGATGAGTTCGGTTTTGTTGGTTTTTTGTGCTCTCTCTCGCCAAAAGACTAGTGTTCCCTATATATAGGTTGAGAAGAAGGGTGAGATGCTTGAGAAAACAAGGATAGATCTCATCAACGTATGTTTTCCATCTCGAGTGGGTTTGCAAACCATCCTCCATCCTTGAGCAATCAGATCCATAGCCCCGGTAGACTTATGACTATCACTCATTCTTATGGAGTATTGTCTTGCGTAGTCAAGATCCATAAGTTACACCATTTAAGATGGCTAGATCATCATTACTTGTGACATATGATCCATGTGTCTAGATTACGAAAGATGGGATATTTTGAACAACTTAATATACCCCATCACTCTCTTGAAAGTCAAAGATTTTTTCAAGGGAGTAGAGTTCTTTTTCTAGCCTTTTTTAAATTTGGTTTCTTATTTTGATATGGGGATGAGTGATTGTTGAGTGGGACTTCCTAATTTTAGAAGCTTTGGTTTCACTTTGGTTTGGGGGTTGGCATGAATGTCTTTATTTCAGCTTGATAAGAATTATTTGGTTATGAAGTTCATGGTTTCCATCTTACGGGGATCATTGAACTGAAGTCATAATTTTTGCTTACTCGACGTGGAATTGTATGAGAGTGGGAGCCTTAATTCTTACTTCTATGGGAATTGTATGAAACTATTGTTGATTTGAGGCAGGGCCTTATGGCTTTGGTGGTCTTAGTTCCGCCTCGGTAGGAATTTATGCGACTTAAATTGTAATCATTTATTAACAAAAAGCATATGACTAAAATTGTAACTTTTTCTT
Organism: Bretschneidera sinensis; assembly: GCA_023935145.1. NCBI lineage: Eukaryota > Viridiplantae > Streptophyta > Magnoliopsida > Brassicales > Akaniaceae > Bretschneidera > Bretschneidera sinensis. The sequence goes on along the minus strand of CM043699.1, from coordinate 60,282,302 downwards.
GTCAGTTGTTTTTGCAATTGATCTTGTTTCCTAGGAATCCGAGATTGAACTTCGTGACTTTAAAGGTCCGAGTTCTATTTCGTGAAGAGTCTTGATCAAAGCCTTAACCCTTGCTGATGGTGACTTGTATGACTAAAGTCTTTCTCTTCTTTTCGATTTGAATTGGAGTTGCTTTGTTATGTGGACTTCAGTTTTTTAATTTTGCTTTTAAGAGCTTTTGTAGGCCTTGTGTGACCTTGATGATCTGAGTTCCTTTGGGCTATTTTGAGTCCGTGAGAATGGGTTGGTCGTTTAGTCTTCTTAGGACATTTGCGTGCATTGTTAGAATTAATGATGAAACTTTTGAACTGCCAAAGATATGCCTTTATGCCGTTAGTTTTAATGTAATGGGAGACGTGTGGATATGACATTTCCTTTGGCATTATTAGGGTTATAAAAGGGGCATTCAAGTGTTAGTTTCACCTTCTCATTCGCTTGCTAATCGTCCAAAGTATATAGAGGGTCTTTATAAAACTTTTTCTTTCCTTTTCTCAGCTTTTTCCTTCTTTGCTTTTGAGGATGTCTCTTGAACTTAGGGTTGTTGAAGATGACCAAGTTGGTCTTAGGGATCCCAATAAGGATTCTGCTTTGTAAGTACTGAGTATTGTTACCCACGAAGAGGTTCGTTCTGTCCATTCAAAATATTTGTACATGCTTATTGGAAGCCTCATTGTGTCGATGTGGATGTTAAGGTTTGCTTAACTGTACCAGATGAGGTGCCCTTGTATTTAACTTGCTACTTGGACCATTTGAAAGTTGGGTTGAGGTTCCCTTTCGATCTTGATTTGTAGGAGATTTTAAAATATTTCGGTATCTGTCTCGCCCAATGATAAGTGTTTAAATATTTGTATTTAAGCCCCTTAATTTACATTTGTTAAGTTCTTAATTATGTTATTTCATGCTATTTTATTTCTTTTTTCTTTTTATGTGTTTTTCTAGGTTTTGAAAAAAAAGGAGCATTATCTGGTTTAGAGCACAAATCTGAAAGAACTGTTCACTGCTTAGTGCGATCGAGCATAGAGGATTGCGATCGAGTGCAACAGCACTCAAGCGTCCAAGCCTAGGATTGAGTGCACCAACGCTCGTGCGCATAAGAAGAAGGATTGAGCGCAGCAGTCCGTGATCGAGCGTACATGTGTATTAGTGAATAGTAAAATGACAGAACCTATTTTGGAATGTAGGGGTAGGGTTTTGTTTTACGAGTTAAGGTTTCTAGATGTCTCCAAACCTTAAAAATAGGCTTGTAAACACAGAAAGAGAGAGGTTCGGAGAGAGATTTTGGAGACGAATTGACGACTCTTCTCCATAGTATTTTCGGTTTTCTTCTTCCTTTTATTTTTATTTTATGAAGATGTTTAGCATCAAACTCATGTGTAACTAATTTACTAGTAAGGGCTTGATTGAAACCCTGATTATGTTTACTCAATAATTCAGTATTAGCACCTTTGCGATAGCTATATTATGATGCTTAACTTGATTAATGCCTATTTTATTGAATTCCTCATATGTGTTTGCGTGATCAACATATGCATGTGGTATGGACTAGTTAGTTAAATCAATTTGGATGACCGAGTCCTGGGTTTAACAATAGTAACAAAAGAAATCCACACCGGGTTCTTAAGTTAATCAACATGAGAAACCGGGAGTATATACCATGCCCTAGGTGTCGTGTGTTTGCCGATTTTCACAGATATTATGCTTTCTTAGAGAACAACTTAGTATACACCATGTTAAATCCTTTAAGAAAGAAAAGAGTTAGAGTATACATCATGCCTAATTTGTTGCTTAGGGAAATCAATAGCTTAAGGAGTATACACCATGCCCTTAGGTTGACAAACATTAGGTATTCATGACGTGATTAGAGCATTGACATATTGTTTTGTAGTGGTAGCATGATTAGTGGTGGATATCAAGTCCTTACGCTTTTATTATTACCGATTCAAACTCAATATTTATTTCACTTGTTTTATATTGCGAATTTAATTCTAAATCAAAATTTACCAATCCCTGTGGAGATGATCTCGCATTTGCATACTATACTACTATGTTGACCTTGTGCTCTTGCAAGTAAAACCGTTCAATTATTTGCTTATTAATTTAGGTAGATTTTTGCATGACAAGTTTTTGGCGCTGTTGCCGGGGATTACACTAAATTTCTATTTAGAATTATTTTTCGTTTAATTTTATTTTGTTGTTCAGTTTTATTGTTTCATCAATTATCTAATTTATTTCTTCGTTTTTGTTGTTTTCTCTTTTTCTATTTCAGGTTTGCAACAGAGTAATTTTTGGCATTGTGACTGAGTGCAGAGCTTGGTGTGATCGAGCACAAAAGGTCCAGAAACTACCCGAGCTGCAGTACTGAAGCTGCTGCATTGAAGAGTTTTAGCTGATTCATCCAAGGGCTTCGATCCAGGAATCCAACCATCTTTCCACTTGATACAGAGATTGAGCGGACCAATCGACAGAGGCCTAAAATTGAGGAGGAAGAAGAAGAATTTGAGGGAGAAGTGCAAATGGCGGAACAGCTTGACAACCAACCGCCACCAGAGTGAAGACCTATGAAGCAATCCTTTATCCCATGGAACCTCAACCAGCCTTTATGCATTGCTTATCAACCTGAGGCAGAAGGCAATTATTACATATCCCCTCAGATACTCAGTTTTTTGACTCATTTCAAGGGTACACCTGCTGAGGATCCACATTTGCATCTTCGGGAATTCTTTGATCTCTGCAAGTTCCAGCACATTCGGGGCCTAGATCAAGAGGGAATCGGGTTAATTCTTTTCCCTTTTTCATTAAAAGATATTGCTAAGTTGTGGTATAATTCATTGCCTACAGTATCTATCCATACATGAGAAGAGCTATTCAGTAGGTTCCTAAAGGAGTTTTTCCCAGCACAAAAGACAAGACAGATGAGGAAGGAGATTCAGATGAGGAAGGAGATTCAATCTTTCCAACAGAAAGATGGAGACCTTTTCTTTGAAGCATGGGGACACTTTAATGAGCTGCTACTCAAATGCCCACATCACAATCTACCTCAAGATGAACTGGTACAAGCTTTTTATGAAGGTTTGAGTGACATAAATAAAGGTATTATGGATTCAGGTTGTGGAGGTGTGTTGATGAAAAAGAGTAGTGAAGAAGCCATGGAGCTTTTTGAGACCTTAAGTGAGCACACCTAGCAATTCTCATCTAGAGGTAGACAAGGAGTTAAAAGCAAGGGTAGGTATGAGGTGACCTTAAATGGTGGATCTTCAAATCAGATGGCTATTGTGGAAAGAAAGCTAGATATGCTTGTAAAAGCCATGACTGCTCAGAACATCTCACCTAGTCCACAAGCTACACAACTCAACGTACGTGCTATATGTTCTCATTTTGATCACACTACTGAAACTTTCCCTTTGTATTCATCTGTAGATCCAGAGTAAGCAAACTATGTGGAACCAAACAACTATCCTCCCAAGAATAATCCATATGCAAATACCTACAATCCTGGATGGCGAAACCACCCCAACTTCTCATTAAATAACAATCAGAATGCCCTGAACCTTCAAGTTCAGCAAAGGAACTCCCAACCAGCAGCCTAATCAGTTCTGGTTTCAAAGAAGAGTGACCTAAGAGTCTTGTAAGGCAATTGGCAACTCAACAACAACAGTTGATGACTTCACGAGATCAGTTCATGGCAGAGGAAAGAAAATTTCGGACTACACAAAGACAAACAAATGCAAAGCATGAGTAAGCTATTCAAAGACTGGAAGTACAAGTGGGGCAATTGGCTAAGGAGCAGAGTGGAAGAAAGCAGGGTGAATTTTCAGCCCAAACACTACCTAATCTAGGAGGACACCAGCAATTGAAGGCTGTTACAACTCTCAGAAATGGTAAGATCATAGGAACCGATGAGCCTGCACAAGCATCTCCAATTCAAACATCCACATCAAAGGTAAGTGAAATGGGGAAGGTGAATGCACCACCCTTCCCTCAAAGGTTAGTAAAGCCAAAGAAAAAAAGTAAATTGCTTGATATCTTTGAAACTTTGAGAAAAGTAGCAATTAATATTCCTTTATTAGATGCAATTTAACAAATTCCTGCATATGCTAAATTTTTGAAAGATTGTTGCACTAATAAAAGGAAGTTTCAGGAGCATGAAACAGTGGTTTTAACTGAAGAGGTAAGTGCGATATTGTTAAGGAAACTACCACCAAAGCTAAAAGATCAAGGTAGTTTTAACATTCCTTGTAGGATAGGTGATCAGTGTTTCGAGCGTGCATTACTAGACTTAGGAGCAGGTGTCAACTTGCTGCCATACACTGTATTCGAGACACTGAGTTTGGGGGAGCTTCAACCAACTTCCATCACCTTGCAATTAGCAGACAGAAGCATTAAACGACCAAGAGGTATTCTTGAGGATGTCTTGGTGAAGGTAGGTGAATTTATTTTACTTGCTGATTTTATTATATTAGATATGGAAGAATGTCCTATGCCATTACCTTTGCCCATCATCTTAGGAAGACCCTTTATGAGAACTACTGATACAAAAATTTGTGTGAAAAAGGGTATTGTAAGTATGAAGGTAAATGGTGAGAAGATAGAATTCAAAATATTTGATGCATTAAAATTACCCCAATATGATATGGAATGTTTTAATGTATGTATGATGCAATGTGTTGTTGAGCAAGCTTTTCAGGTCCATCACATTGATTCATTGGAGACCACCATCACCCATAGCTTCACAAGGGTGAAAATTAAGCCTAAATATGAAGATGTTACTGATGACTTAATTAAAGCTGTGCACCTCCCTGAGGCCTCTCCAATACATCCAAGATCGGGTGATAAGAGGAAGTTGCATTTGAATAAGCTAAGAAAATTGAGACATGATGCATGTGAGAACACTAGGGGAAGAACCAAAGCCTATCACGAGAAACAACTGGTTAGGAAGGAGGTTTATGGTTCCGATAACAATTGGACATTCACAGTGAATGGACAAAGAGTAAAGCCATACTTTGAAATCAATTTGCTACCAAGGGGTGAAGATTTGGCACTTCAGTCTGTCCAGTATGCAGCCCCACCAAGAGCACTTAAGCCACATGTGGTGGACTTTAAGTGCTCCATTCTGAAAGGGTAGCACTGGAGTTACTATAGAGAGCGTTTGATCAGTCCAGGTTTTGATAAACATTTAGCTCAAGCACCTTTATTGAGGTCAATGGTACTGAGGCTATTACATGCGGTACACTTTTATTTATTTTTGTATATAGTTTTTTTTCATTATTTTTAACTTTTTTTTTTGTCTTTTCTTTAGTTAATTTAGTGAGTCAGTACATAGGTGTGGCATTCTGTCCTTGCGATCGAGCGCACTCCACAGTGCACTAGAGCATAGTCTCACTATGCGCCCAATGGCGTGCGAGCGCATCCACATTCACACACTTGTGCACAAGTGCGATCAAGTGCACTTAGGACAGAGGGTCACGTGCCTATTTTAGGTTATTTCATTTTGTTTCTCACTTTCACTCTCACTCTCTGCATACTCTCACTCTCTTGCACTCACCACCGCACTTGCACTCTTTTCACTCTCTGTACTCACTGCACACCTGTCACCATACGATCGGTTGACCCACGCTGCCGTCCTCACCTTCTCTCCGCCAACAGGTAATCACCTATTCCTTTCACCACCACACATGATCACTCCCCATATCTCTCATTTTCTGTTGTGTTTAATATAATTGTTGTGTTAAGATTTCAATATATATAATTTGTTTGTTTGTATGTTCTATGGACTATTTGTAACTACATTGCAGGAGGTTGGAAGACCTTTGGACAGTTGTGCCACCACTCAATTTCCAAGTCGCCCACCACCTGTTCGACACAACTCCTGACTAAACATACCATATAGTGCGGTCGTGCGCAGAGGCAGAGTGCGATCAAGAGCACCATACTAAGATCGAGCGAACCACATCTGCAGATCTTGTCCAGAATGCCTAAACACACTACCTCCACATCTCGTGCTTCGGGAGGCCGAGCACAGTTGTCCCAACCTACTTTTAAGCAATGGGAAATCTTGTTTGAAACCGCATTCAACATAGAAGGCGATATCAAAAGCTTTGAAGCCACTTAATGGGCCGTCCAGGAATTCAAACACCGTGGTTTGAAAAGGTTATTCAAGCCTATTAGCTCTACTGCCTACACCCGATTCATTATTTAGTTTTATGAGAACCTCTCTTTCGATTGCAACAGGCCGGGTGTCTTGTCCTCATCTGTTCAGGGCAAGTACATTGACTTGACATCATTAGATATAGTTGCTGCCCTTAAATGCACTAACGAATATCCGCCTGAGTGTGCCCAGTTGGATGAGCAGCCATAGTCTTTTTGCCTTTCCACCATCATTAAGGACATTTGTGCAGGGTAGTATGCAAATAGGCACAATAATGCTGGGAGCAGGTCCAAGTTGCCTTCACTACTCTAGCTTATGGATTCCATTATTCAGCGTAATGTGTGCCCATTGGGACACAAGACTCAGAGGCATGACCAGTTCCTCCAGGCACTGTATGCTTTCCACAGAGGCTATTGGTACTCCATCCTTGATATCCTTTAGAGCCAGATTTATAAGTTTTGGGACCACGTTCATGCACGTCAGGTCACCACCGCAAATGCCTAGGGGCTTCCATTCTCGTTCCTCTTCACTTACTTTTTCAAGAAGAAGGGAATTAAGGGCACTTCCACAGATGGACCAGCCAGGGAGCACCCCTTCTTTTACAAGAATCAATGGAGCCAAAGCCAGTCACACATGCCTAAAGGACTCAAAGGGCCTGCACCTACTGCTAAAAGGGTAGAAGATAACCCTATGGAGGCAGAGGACCCAGCAGCTGGCTAGACTTGGGAAGAGGACCATGCTGACATGGGACCTACAGAGTACCAGCACATCTTTGAGGAGATGTCCTCCTTCCGGTGTGAGCTAGCCGATATTCGACAGGAGGATCGAGAGGCTATATACCTAGTTCATCAGTGCATAGATGGTTTGGAGGCACACTTTACAAGGTAATAAGCGATGCTCCAGGCCATTCTAGATTGACTACCTCCTGCCTTGGGTGCCTCATCTTCAGCACCACATGGAGGCCAACTGTGAGAGTGGTGCACCGTCTGGCTAAAGACGTAAAACTTAGCGCTTATGGGAGGCACCCCACAGCATATCCTTTTGTTTTTATTATTTCTTATACTGTTTATTTTTAGTATCTTTTGTTTTCCAGTATTATGTTAGTTTTTATTTTCCAGGGACAATGTGTGCATCCGTTCAAGTTTGGGGGTGTGCTATGAGCCATGCCAGCCCAGCTAGTTATCCATCTCCCAGGTCAACTCTTTCCATGTTATTCACATATTGGGAACAATGTGTCATTTATGTTTGGGGGTATGGGAGACACATTCACACACATTTTGTCCATTTTGTCCCAGTATTTTTTAGTAAAAAGATAAATGCATGTTCTTATTGTTTTGAAATTTTGGTTGATCTAAACAAATACTGTGATATGATTTCATTAGTGAGCTTAAATTTTTGAACACATGATTCGATAATAGAGTTTTAAAATTTAGTTACTTACTTTAGGCATTTAAGAATTCACATGTTTGATCTAATCTGACACGAGCACATTAGCACGTAATTGTGTGAGGTATGACATATAATTTTAATGTGTATGTTGTCATGGCTTAGCTGAAACCTAATGACTTGTTGGATGAACATTTTGGCATAGAAAAGAAAAAAAATGCTCATGATGATCATTAAATAGACTTTCCACTGAGTAATTGGACCTATTTCCTCTGTAAGCAGTGAGTGTTCACGTCAAAAGGTGAGAATTTTTCTCATAATGATCATTGATAAACTTTTCGCGGAGTAACTGGACCTCTTGCCTCAGTAAGTAGTGAGTGGTCACGTCAAAAGGTGGGAAGTTTGCTTGATAGCATTAAGGCCAGTTTAGTTTCGTAGCCTTTTTGACTCGAGTTAGTAAGTCCTTAGGGGTGTCTTTACACCTAATGCCCTAAAACCATCTAGTTTGGGAGTCATTGACTAAACACTCACTACATGGGTCAATTAAAAAGCTTAAGGGAACTAAACATGGCAAAATCTCATAATAAAAGAAATGAGGAAATAAAACTATGCCATTCTTGTTCATTCTGATAGGAAATTCGGTGAATCTTGAGACATGGAGACATTACACATTGGAGTTATTTGGAAGCTTCATTTTTATGTGTTAGATCACTTACACTGAGTTGGACTTGTGATGCCTTAGCCTGCCTCTCTCGTAAGTAATTAGATTTTAAAACTCCTATTTATTGCAAAAATGGGTTTGTATTTTAAGTTTTCTCATGAATGAATATCATGGTTTTGTGTGCGACCCAAATTTTGGATACCTTGAATGATGGATTTATCTTTGTGTTATTTGTTTTCAGTTAGTTTTTAGTTTCATATTGCTAAGGGACTAGCAATATATAAGCTTGGGGGTGTGATAAGTGCTTAAATATTTGTATTTAAGCCCATTAATTTACATTTGTTAAGTTCCTAGTTGTGTTATTTCATGATATTTTATTTTTTTCTGTGTTTTTTTAGGTTTTGAAGAAAATGGAGCATTATCTAGATTAGAGCACAAATCTGGAAGAACTGGTCACTGCTTAGTGTGATCGAGCACAAAGGATTGCAATCAAGTGCAACAGCGCTCAAGTGCCCAAGCTTAGGATCGAGCGCACCGGCGCTCGTGCGCACAAGAAGAAGGCTCGAGGTCACCTGCGCTCGAGCGCACACGTATATTAGTGAATAGTAAAATGACAGAACCTATTTTGGAAAGTAGGGTTAGGGTTTTGTTTTTCGAGTTAGGGTTTCAAGATGTTTTTAAACCTTATAAATAGGCTTGTAAACACAAAAAGAGAGAGGCTTGGAGAGAGATTTTGGAGATGAATTGATGACTCTTCTCCATAGTAATTTCGGGTTTCTTCTTCCCTTTATTTTTATTTTATGAAGATGTTTAGCATCAAACTAATGTGTAACTAATTTTCTAGTAAGGGCTTGATTGAAGCCTTGATTATGTTTACTCAATAATTCAGTATTGGTGCCTTTGCTATAGTTATATTATGATGCTTAACTTAATTAATGCTTGTTTTATGAAATTCCTCATATGTGTTTGCTTGATCAACATATGCATGTGGTATGGACTAGTTAGTTAAATCAATTTGGATGACCGAGTCCTGGGTTTAACAATAGTAACAAAACAAATCCACACCGGGTTCTTGGGTTAATCAACATGGGAAACCGGGAGTATATACCATGCCCTAAGTCTCGTGTGTTTGTTGATTTCCACAGATATTATGCTTTCTTAAAGAACAACTTAGTATATACCATGCTAAATCCTTTAAGAAAGAAAAGGGTTAGAGTATACACCATGCCTAATTCGTTGCTTAGGGAAATCAGTAGCTTAAGGAGTATATACCATGCCCTTAAGTTGACAAACATTAGGTATTCATGATGTGATTAGAGCATTAGCATATTGTTTTGTTGTGGTAGCATGATTACTGGTGGATATCAAGTCCCTATGATTTTATCATTATTGATTCAAACTCAATATTTATTTCTCTCATTTTATATTGCGAATTTAATTCTAAATCAAAATTTACCAATATCTGTGGAGATGATCTCGCATTTGCATACTATACTACTATGTTGACCTTGTGCACTTGCAAGTAAAACCGTTCAATTATTTGCTTATTAATTTAGGTAGATTTTTGCATGACACCCAACTTCCACCTAATTCTTTCTGGAACATATTGTGATTCATCCTTGGGCTTCGGATGCATGTTGGATTTCAAAGGGGTGATGGCAAGAACAAGATAAAGATGTTTTAGTATATTTATACTTGGAAAAGGTACCACGGTTCGGGGTGGCTCAACGTTTCTCCTACGATTAATAGGAAGTTTGTTTATGGTCTTTCTTCAATTAAAGTTTGGAAGGAGAAATTCTTTTTTCATGGAAGGCCCTGAGTCTTTCTATGTTTCAATGATGTGGAATTATGGGGATATTCTAGATCAGAGTCCCCCCATGTTGTCCTATGAAAATTCGGTGGGGGATAAGCTTCTAAATAGCAATAACAAGATCCTTGAAGATTAATTGGCTAACGGGGAGGTGTTGAGGTGTTATGGCCTTAGCTGTTATGATATGTATCCCCCCAAGGTAAAGATTACTCCACTTTTTATTTATTTAGTTAGATTTGTGTCGAGTTCTTTTTACTTTGGCTATTGAAGACTCCAAAGGGAAAGATAATAAGGTTCTTAAGACCTAGATTTATCAGCCTTTTTGACCCACAGTGGTGGCCTCTAGCTCTGACTCTCATGCCTAAGAGATAGTTTCACTTTCTTAGGTTCCTCCTACTGCTATTGGGGTTATCAAAGAAGGTTCTGATATGTATAACCCTGGTTAAAGTGTGAAAGTTGGTGATTCGGCATTAAAAAATCATTCTGTTGCAACAAAACTTCTTAAAGGAATAATTTTATCGGTTGATAAAGATGATATTACTGGCCTCTCGACTCTAAAGACCATGTAGAGTCATGTTGAGCCCTATTGTAGGGTAAAATCTAAAGTCATTCTCCTATTTCTTATAGTCTTTGTTTGCCTGATTGATGTTTCTTTGACGTAGGTCGAGGTGTATGCTATCACTGCTAGTGATTTCTTGAGTCCATGAATAAGGTGATCATGGATCTTTAGAAGGAGCATGACATTCTTATGCAGTCCATGGCTGAGAAGAATAAGATCATTAGAATTCTTGAGGAGGAAGAGTTTCATTTGAAGGCTTGAGAGAAGGAAATTCAGGGAGAGCTCTCTTCGAGTCGTCAGTGTATCAAGTTTGCTACGGTGGACAATAAGAAGTTGAACTCTGAAGTGGCTAGACTCGCTATTATTGAGAACATGCTCTAGAAAGGTCTGTTTGAAGTTGGTGAGAAGGAAAAGTAGCTTAGGGAAGAACTAGTTGTTGCAGGGACTTTAACTATGGATGCTTATAAACAGTCTGACGACTTTCAAGTTGTACTCCTTGAAAAGGTTGTAGGGTATTTTCCGGAGGACTTTGAGGCGATGAAGGTGGTTGGAGCAAAAATTATTCCTAATTTTGACTATGAAGGTTTGGATATTCTAAAAGAATTTAGAGAGCTCTTGTAGGCGAAGTCACTGAAGGCTTAACCGAGAAGGTTGGTGTTTGCCCTAAAATGGAAGAAGAGGTTGGAGCTACTTTGAAGAGGCTAAGGTGAAAGGGGTTATAGATCTGAAAGAGATTTGAATTTCCATTTCTTCTCTTCTTGTATGACTTGTGAAGAAACCTATTTAGTTGTGTAAATTTTGATGGAATGAAAATATCTTTTTGTTAAGTTTTGCTCTTCGTTTTAATGGTTGCATATGTTTAGTGGAATGATTACATGAAAAGTTAATGCATTATTGATAGAACTTATGCAAGTTTTCAGCGTTCCATTTGGGTGAGATCGATGTTCCATCCATTGTTTAAGCTCGAAAGTCCCTTGCTTGACAACCCTTTTGATCTTGCATAGGCTTTCCCAGTTTGGCGCCATTTTTTCCGTATTCTTAGGGTTTGAGACTGCTTGCTTGCACAAGATGAAGTCTCTAAGTATGAATGATCTTTTTTTGACTCTTGAGTTAACGTACTTGGTCATATGTTGTTGGTACATGGTAAGCTTCAGTAGGGCCTTATCTCAAATTCTTTCTATTAGATCTAGGTTCATATTTAGCCCTTCTTCATTTGTTTTTCTTCGAACATCTGAATTTTGAGAGAAGGTTCTCCTATCTTAATTGGGATTAATACCACAGATCCAAAGGCTAGGAAAAAAGGAGTTTCACTTGTAGGAGCTTAAGGTGTGGTCTTATAGGCTTACAGTGTATGGGGAGCTATTGCACTCATAATCCTTTTGACTTTTTTAGTTTTTTCTTTAGAGTCTGCAAGACGGTTTTGTTAGTCAATTCGTCTTGTCTGTTAGCTTGAGGGTATCCTACTAAAGAGAGTTTGTGATCGATGTTGAGTTCTTTACATAGCCGTCTGAATTAAGTGCTGTCAAAATGCTTGTCATTGTCGGTGACTAGGATCCTTGGGATGTTAAACATGCAAATTATGGATTTCCAGATGAAGTTTTTTGCTTTCTCATCGATGATACTGGCCAGTGGTTCGGCTTCGGCCCACTTCGTGAAGTAGTTAGTGGCTATAATCAGGAATTTAAGTTGTCTTTGTGCCTTTCAGAAGGGTTCCATGATGTCGATAGCACACATAGCGAATGGTATTAGACTAGCGACAATTGTAAGAGGGCTTACAGGTCTTCATGGAATGGGGGAGAACTTTTGACATTGGATGCACTTTCTGAAGAAGTTGGTCGTTTCGTCTTTAAGCTTTGGCCAATAGTATCCTTGCCTCATAATTTTGTGCACCATTGCTCGGCTACCGATACTGTTTCCACAGATTCCTTCGTGAACTTCCCTTAATACATAGTTGGCTTCTCTCAAAATGAAGCAATTGAAATATGGTAGAGTAAGAGACCTTCTGTAAAGGTGTCTCTTAATTATACAATGTGTCACTGCCCTGGAGACCACCTTCCTTCCTTAGGTCCTAGACTCTGGAAGTTCTTTGTCTTGCAAGTACTTCACGATTGTAGTCATCCAATTTAGTGAGTTGTCAATATCTAGTACCTTGACACTTTGTGTGCAGGGCCTAGATAGGAGCTCAACATATACTGCTTGGGGAATGTTTGAGGTCTTTGAGGACGTGAGTTGTGCTAGGGCATCAACCTTTGCATTTTTAGCTTTAGGGACTCCTACCTTGGCTAGGTATTTAATCATCCATTCTCTAATGGTTTCGTATTCTCTAAAGACTTGATTTACCACTAGTTGGGAATCACTGAATATTTTTAAGGATTCTACCATTAGCGACTCGACTTAGCCAATCTCATTCCAACTAGGAGAGCCTCGTATTCAACTTCATTGTTGTTGGGAAACCACCCTCAATGATCCCAGGAGGTGATCTTCCAAACACCCAAGTCTAGAATAACTTTAATGATCAGAATAGAAACAATAATCAAAGAAAAGAAAGAACACAAGCAATTTGTTGATGGGGTTCGACAATTTGCCTACGTCCCCACAAGCTCCTCCGAGCTCTCTGCACTATATTTTCAATGGAGTTCTTGCTCTTCAAGAACGAAAGAAGAAGAAGTAAAAGAAAGTGATAAGAACTAACCCTAGAATTTTTCAAAGAAAATTCCCCTTACAAGCCCTTGAATCCCCTTTCTATTCTACTCTCTCTCTAAACAACCAGCCTCTCTACAAAGAATCTCTCTTGTGTTTAGTGTCTTTGCACTCTTACAATTGATCTCACATTCATATTCACATGTTATGTCTCTTTGAAGCTAGGTGACCCTTTATATAGTGCGCCAACTTCTTGACCAATCTTGAAGGTCAATCTCCACCCTTAGATATTGAGGACCAATCAATCATAGCCCCTCATCAATCCTAAGTGATCCTGTGCGTTTTGATCATGCCTCACACACCATTTGAAATGCTGAAAAATAAGCATCAGGTGTGCCTCGTGCTGAGGCTTGGAACAGAGCGTGCTGAGGCTTGGATGGGCTGGGCCACAACGTGGACCAGGGCACCCTCTTCATCCTTTATGGGTTCCACACCTTGGGGAAGCTGAGCCGCATCACGGCCTAGAGGGCACACATCTTGGACTTGCTGCAGGGTGAGACGCGCACACCTTGAGCCGCGGCCTGGAGACCTGATGCTGAAGTTTCTCCATCCTTCTTTAAACCTTAGAAAAATACCAACAATCTCTACCTTTCTCTAAACGATTAAACCCGAACCCATTGTGCAGAGAACTCAGTATCCAAACTCAACTTGAGTCACCATATCAACCGACTCCAAGCCTAAGAAGTCCAAGGCAATGATTGAACTTACTTAGAGGTAGAACTTTGGTGCCTAAATCTGCTGGATTTTATTCTGTGGCCACCTTGTCCACATGAGTGCATCATTTCGTAACATTTTCCCAAATGAAATGGTACCAAACATCCATATGCTTTGTCCTCTCATGGAACACCGTATTCTTACACAAGTGCAACGCACTTGGGCTATCCGAACACACCACCACCTGCTCTTTCAGGACTGTCAACTCTTCCAACAACCCTTTGCACCACATAGCCTCCTTAATGGCTTCCGTTGCTGCTATGTAATCAGCCTCAGTTGTTAAGAGTGCTACCACCGGCTGCAACCGAACCTTCCAACTTATACAACATCCGTTTAAGTTGAAGAAGTAGGAGTTAATCGATCTTCTTTTATCCTGGTCTGCTCCATAGTTCAAATCAGCATAACTCTCAAGACAGATGGACTTACCCCTCTTCTCATAAACTAGCTCCACTTCTGGGCTTCCCTTCAAGTACCTCAGCAACCACTTCATCCTAAGCCAATGCTCCTTTCTGAGATTACTCATAAACCTACTGAGAACACTCATTGCATGAGCAATGTCAGGTCTAGTGCTTACCATGGTGAACATTACAGATCCAACCGCACTAGAGTAAGGGATTTTTTCCATTTCCTTCTTCTCCTCATCTGATCTTGGACATTAATTGCTGGAGAACTTGAAATGACCAGCAAGGGGAACCTTCACTAGTTTGCTATCTTCCACAGAGAACTTAGATATCATATTCTCTATGTAGGAAGTTTGAGAAATCTTCAATTTGTTTATCTCCCTTTATCAGATTATACATATCCCAAGGATCTTCTGTGCATGGCCAAGATCCTTCATCTCAAACTTCTCACTGAGTTGAGCCTTAAATTTTCCTATCCTCTCCATTCTGCTCCCAACCAGCAACATATCATCAACATAGATAAGGATGATCACCACTTCCTCCACCATGTGCCCCTTGTAGTACAAGCACGAATCATAGTAGCTCCTCATGAAACCCAAGCTAGTTACAAAGGAATCGAACCTCTTATTCCGTTGCCGAGGTGATTGCTTCAGGCCATAAAGAGATTTCTTCAATTGGCACACCAACTCTCCCTGCCTTTCTTCCTTATAGCCTTTGGGTTGCCTCATGTAGATGGTCTCATCAAGCTCTCCACGTAAGAACGCTGTCTTCACATCCATTTGCTCGATTTCCCAATTGAATTGGACCACCATTGCTAACACTATCCTTATCGTCTTGTATTTCACAACCGGTGAGAATATTTCGGTGAAATCTATACCTTCTCTTTGTGTGAACCCCTTCGCCACTAGCCTAGCTTTATACCAGACTTCATCCCCTGGAGTGTTCCTTTATTTGATCTTGTAGATCCACCTACAATCCACAACTCTCTGTTTTTCTGGTTTGGGCACCAATTCCCAAGAGTTATTCTTCCTCAAAGAATCCATTTCTTCCTCTATAGCTAGCTTCCACTTTGACAAATCCTTACGTTCCATGGCATCTATGTAAGTTTCTGGTTCAACCCCTCCTTCTATCCAAGGAGCTGCTACATTAGCACCAGCAAAACCATATCTTAAAGGTGGCCTGACCACCCTTCTTTCCCAGTCTCTTGTGAACTGATAGTCATTCTGACTTGCTGCATCATCCCCTTCTAGTTCAGCCTCCTCTTGAGTGTCTTGAGCTTGGCCTTCATCAATGGGCTCTACCTGGTTCGAACCCTCTTGTCATCCTTGCTTTACCTGAACTGAATTCTCCTTGATGCTATGCTTCACAAATTTCGGACTGGTTTGCTCACTATCCCCTGCAGGGTTAGTTTTCTCCAAGTAAAGAAATAACAATTCATTAAAAATAACATCCCTACTTATTATGAGTTTCATTCCTTTTGGTTCTAAGGACCATAACCTATAACCCTTAACCCCATCACCATACCCTAGAAACATACATTTTCTAGACCTTGGGCTAAGTTTATCATCATTTTGATGTCCAAACGCAGCACATCCAAAAGTCCTAAGGTTGCTTAACTCAGGGGGTTTCCCACTCCACATCTCCATGGGAGTCTTAAGGTCTAAACCCCTAGAGGGTAATCTATTAACCAAATATGCAGCAGTAGACATAGCTTCCCCCCAAAAACATTTTGGTAAACCGGATCCAATTAACATGCACCTAATCTTTTCCATAAAGGTTCTATTTATCCTCTCAGCAACTCCATTTTGCTGAGGATTTTTCAAACCGTTCTATGTCTTAGAATCCCATTTAATTCACAGAATTTATCAAAATCCTTATTAAAAAATTCTAAGCCATTATCGGTTCTTAACACCTTAACTACCTTGCCCGTTTGAGTCTCTAGCAACTTTATCCATACCACAAAATTATTCAAAGCATTTGATTTATTTCTAAGCAAATAAACCTAAACCTTTCTTGAATAATCATCAATTAAAGACAGAAAGTAATGATTACCTCCTTGTGTTGGTGTTCTTACTGGTCCCAAAAGATCTGCATGGATGTAGTCAAGAATCCCCTTAGACTTGTGCACTCCGGTGTTGAAGCTGACCCGATGTTGTTTCCCAAGAATGCAACTCTTGCAGAAATCAAGTTTCTCTATCTTGTCACCTTCAAGTAGACCATTCTTGCTGAGAACTTGCAGCCCCTTTTCACTCATATATCCCAAGCAATTGTGCTAAAGTACTGCTTTATCCATCTTAGCCATCAAGCTTGCTGCTAGATCCTTGATTTCTGTCTCTCCAATCATCTCGTAGAGACCATCCTTAATTGCTGCTTTGATCACTATCAAAGATCCCTTAGTTACCTTGATCTTTGCTCCCTCTGCTTTGTATGTGTACCCCATGGAATCTAGTTGCCCTAATGAAATCAAGTTTCTTCTCAAATCTGAAAGATACCTCACATTCCGCAGCAGCCTTGTGACTCCATCAAACATCCTCAATTGGATGTCTCCTATTCCCCTCACTTGGCAAGAAGTATCATTCCCCAAAAAAACCTTTCCATCATTGATTTCCTTGAAATTCTTGAACCAATCCTTGTGAGGGCACATGTGATAAGTGCACCCAGAATCCAGGATCCATTTCTCACTACCTTGCCTCCTGTTCATGAGCAAACAATAAGAACATTATCTTACTGTTCTCCTTTGGCAACCGAAGCCTCTCTATTGTGGTTCCAAACTTCGGTTTGGAATGCGATCTCCCATGGCTTTGCCCTCTACCCTTTGATTTCTCCCAGAGTTACCATGGATGCTACTGCCATTCCGAGTAGCTGGCCTTCCTCTAACGAACAACCCTTCTCCACTTGATGTTTCCCTCATATTGGCTTTGAAATCATGAGCCCTTATATCATTGATCACAATTTCCTTGGTTAGTGTATCTCTTCCATATTCAATAGCATTAATCAAACTCTCAAAATAATCAGGAAGAGAATTTAATATCATAATAGCCAATTGTTCATCCGGGAATGTTATACTACAACTAGTCAAATCTTGAACTAGTTTGTTAAACACATCAAGATTATCTTGCAACTCTTTATTAGGATCCATTTTAAAAACAAAGATTCTTTTAAGAAGATAAATTTTATTAGGGAGGGTTTTGGTAAGAAATAACTCATCTAGTTTCTTCTATATGACAGTTGGATCTGCCGAGTCTCCGCACTCCCTTGTGACACTATCCAAGATGTGCAGAAAGATGGTGCTATACGTTATCTTCTTCATCTCAATCCGCTGAACTTTCGTGATACTTGCTAGAAAAGCATTATCTTCTCCAATTGCCAAGTCCACCTTTTGTTACATAAGAATAGCCTTGATCTTCCGCTTCCAAAGGGAAAAATCTCCATTTCCATCAAATTTCTCAACAATGAAGTTTGAACCCATCTTGCGGAGAAAATCCTAGATTTATGCAGTACCCAAAATTGCTTTCCAACTTCTTCTAAATCTCAAGAACACGATCTAAGATTGATCTTAATACCGTTCTTGAATCACCCTCAAGAACATGATCTGATCTTGATCTCTACTCTGTTCTTGAATCACCCAAAAAGTTGATATTTGATTCTTGGAGTCTTGCTTTGATACTCGTCAATCTTGGCTCGGATACCTTAGTTTCAGCTCTGATACCGCTCACCAAAGCTTTGATACCACTATTGGGAAACCACCCTCAATGATCCCAAGAGGTGACCTTCCAAACACCCAAGTCTAGAATGACTTGTAATGATCAGAACCGAAACAGCAATCAAAGAAAAGAAAGAACACAAGCAATTTGTTGACGGGGTTCGACAATTTGCCTACGTCCCCGTGAGCTCTTCCGAGCTCTCTGCACTATCTTGTTAATGAAGTTCTTTACAATCTGCAACATTTCTTCAAGAACTCACTGGTTCTTGAAGAATAAAAGAAGAAGAAGTAAAAGAAAGTGATAAGAACTAACCTTGGAATTTTCCCAAGAAAATTCCCCTTACAAGCCCTTGAATTCCCTTTCTATTCTACTCTCTCTACAAAGAATCACTCTTGTATTTAGTGTCTTTGCACTCTTACAATTGATCTTACATTCACATTCACATGTTATGTCTCTTTGAAGCTAGGTGATCCTTTATCTAGTGCACCAACTTTTTGACCAATCTTGAAGGTCAATCTCTACCCTTAGATCTTGAGGACAAATCAATCATAGCCCCTCATCAATCCTAAGTGATCCTGTGTGTTTTGATCATACCTCACACACCATTTGAAATGCTGAAACATAAGCATCAGGTGTGCCTCGTGCTGAGGCTTGGAACAGGGCGTGCTGAGGCTCAGAGCTTCGTGCTAAGGCTTGGATGGGCTGGGCTGCGGTGCAGACCAGGGCACTCTCTTCATCCTTTCTATGTGCTGTACCTTGAGGAAGCTTAGCCACGGCACGGCATGGAGGGCGCACATCCTGGACTTGCTGTAGGGTGAGGCGTGCACACCTTGAGCCACGGCCTGGAGACCTGATGCTGAAGCTTCTCCAACCTTGTTTAAACCTTAGAAAAATACCAACAATTTTTGAAGGCTTTGAACCCAAACTGGAGTGCATATTCTATCGTGAAGTCTTCAGGACTGATTAGGATGAGTCTCATACCACTGCCTGATGCATTGGAGGACCCATCTACGAACAATTTCCAAGAGAAGATCCAAGGGGGGTTAGATTGGGCTTTCTTCTATCGGCTTGTGGGGGAAGGTATTTTGGACGATGAAGTCTGCTAGGGCCTGTCTTTTAATGGTAGGCTGAGGCTTAAACTGAATGTTGAACACTCTCAATTTTATGGATTATTTCACAAGTCAGCTCGGCTGGTTGAGCTTCTGAAGAATTTGTTGTAGAGGGTGATCTGTGAGTACAATGATCATATGGGATTGGAAATACGACCTCAACTTTTTGGTCGAGATAATAACTACACAAGTCAGTTTCTCAATAGGTTGATATCTGACTTCAGTGTCCTACAAAACTCTTTTTATATTGTAGATTAATCTTTGGACCTTGTCCTCTTCTCGCATTAAGGTCGAAGCTATGACTACTTCGATTACAGCTAGGTATAGGAATAACTCTTCTCCTCCTTTGGGCTTCGTTAAAATGAGAGGTGAGCTAAAATACCTTTCAATTTGTCGAATGAGGTTTGACATTTTCATGTCCACTGAAATTCTTTGATCATTTTCAATGATTTGAAGAACGATAAGAACTTTTCTGTGGACCTAAACATAAATTGATCTAGGGTAGTGATCCGTCCAGTGAGCATCTGCACCTCTTTCGTTATCTGGGATGCTTCCATATCCAGCACAAATTCAATTTTTTCTAGGTTGGCCTCTATTCTTCTTTGGGTTACCATGAACCCTAAGAATTTTTCTGAAGTGACTCAGAATGCAAATTTGGTGGGGTTTTATCTGGTGTTTCCTTAAGATTGAGAAGCAATCTTCCAGGTCAGTTATATGGTCCCTTATCTGTAGGCTTTTGACTAGCATGTCATCTGTGTATGCCTCCATATTTCGATCGATTTGGTCCTTGAAGAGTTTGTTAACTAATCTTTTGTAAGTTACACTTATGTTTTTTAGTTTGAAGGGCATTACTTTATACAATAAAAGTGATTCTCAATTATGACCACAATGTTTTGCTGATCTAGTTTATACATCTTGATCTGATTGTACCCAGAGTAAGCATCTATGAAACTTAGCATTCTATAACCTAAGGTCGTATCAACTAATTGGTCGATTTTTGGAAAGGGGTGGCTATCTTTAGGGCATACTTTGTTGAGGTCTATTAAATCGATTCATATTATGCATTTCTTGTTTGTCTTTTTCACCATGGCATCGTTGGCGAACCATTTAGGATAATCGATTTCTTTGATGATTCCAGCCTTTAACAAATTTTTGGCTTCGATATCTATGGCATGTTGTCATTCTAAGGCAAAATACCATTTTTTTAGATTACTGACTTATGCTTGAGATTGATGTTAAGGTGGTGTACACCTTAGGGTCAATTCCAGCATTTTCGTCGTTGTACAAGCAAAATCGTTATGATTTTTCTTCAGGAAATAGATTAGCTACTCCCTAGTCTCTCCACTTAAACTTTATCTAATCTGGATGGTTTTCTCATTGCCTTACTCTTTTGCCAAGGGGATTGAGACCAGTTCTTTTACCGGTTTTCCCTTTGGGCTCTATGCTTCATCTTTGAGGTCTTCAATTATGAAGATGTACATCTTATCCTTGTTTTTCACTAAGGCCAAGTAACAGTTATAGGCAGCTATTTGATTTCCCATGATCTTTCCAACACCTGTTTTGATTGAGAATTTCACCTTGAGGTGGTAGGTGGATGCTATTACCTTTATAGTGTTTAGTCTCAGTCACCCGAGGATGGCGTTGTATGAGGAAGGTAGGTCGATCACCAAGAAAGTTCTCATGAATGTTGTCTGAAGGGGTGCGACTCTTGTAGTGACTAGTAGGGTGATACTTCCTTTAGGGTAGACAAGGTCTCCAGAGAAGCCTTACAGGGGATCCTTTGTGGGTTTGAGCTTGTCATTTGTTAGCTATATCATTTTGAAGGCTTCATAGTAGAGGATGTCCTGAGATGAGCCATTATCTGCCAATATTCTTTGTACTAAGAAGTTGGCAATATCCTTGGTGACCACGATTGTATCATCATAAGGAAAACGAACTCTTTCTAGGTCTACATCTGTGAAGCTGATGGTTTAGTATGTTCAACTCTTTTTTCTTGGTCCTTCTATGGATCCCACGAACCTTGTACAGGCTCTTTGGGAATATATAGATTCTTTACCTGGGGTGGCTCCTCAAAAGATTGTTTGGATAATGCCTGCAGTGGGTACATTATCTAATTCTTTGCACGAGATGCCCCTTCTGTTCTGATTTCAACAATCAAGACTTTTCTTGGTTTCTTCCTTTCCTTTGTGTCAGGGCTTCGGTTCTGAGATGAAATCATTTCTTTCTATGTTTTCATGAACTTTTTAAAGTATTCTCATCTGATAAAGTCTTTGATTTGGGGTTTTAGATGCTTACAATCTTGTGTGTCATAACCGTGATCTCTATGAAAGCGATCGTATTGGCTCGTGTCTCATCTAGTAGGATTGGATTTGAGTTTGGGGGGCCATTGGATGATGTCTTGGTTGACTATTTCCTTTAAGAGGTTGGACATCGAGGTATTAAGAGGGGTGTAGTTCTTGAATCCTTGGGGCCTTCCGTCTGATTTGTCTTTTCTCATACCACTATGGTCTCCCTTCTTTGGCTCGGTCTTTGGATTTGATCCTTCAACATCTTTCTTTTTTTTTTTCTCTAGTAGGGTTTTTTTTCTTTGTGTCATGAATACTTGATCTTCTTTGGCTATTATGAATTTGTCTGCATGTGCGAGGAGGGTTACCATGGAGTCGACTAGGTTTCTGGATAGGTAGTGGTTGAAGTTCGAAGCCTGGAGCTCATCAATAAAGGCCATTGCTACCACTTTTTGGTTGAGCTCTCAGATTTCTACCCTAGCTACTCAGAAACAGGTGATGTAATCTTAAAATGATTCATCAGTTTGCTTAGTGAAACTAGGTAGAATTTCGACCATCCTCTTCAGTCCTATACTTCTAAAAAGTGAATCACGAACTACTTGCTCAATTCTTCAAAGGACTGAATCGATCTTGAGGGAAGTTGAAAGAACCAAGTTCGTGCCACCTCTCGTAGTGTGACTGGAAAATCTCAGCACATCACTGCTTTAGAATGCCCATGGATGAATATTAGGGATTGAAAAATCTCCAAGTGATTTAGGGAGCATATCTTCCCTATATAGGACTAGATGATTGGCATCTTGAAGTTTTTTGGAGTGGCCATTTCCACTATCTCGTAGGAGAATGGGTTTCTGGAGGATTCATTCAAGATTTTTGGCTTATTAGTCTTTAAGGTGAGGTCGATGTGCTCGTTCATCTATCTCAATTGTTGGGAGACCTAGAGCAGTTTTAGTTCTAGTTCTTTGTATTTTCTAGAAGGTCAGGAATTTGATACATATTCTTCCTCATGTTGCTTGGGATTTTGTTTGGAATTGAGTTTGGGAGCTTCAGTGCACCAAGTTTGACTTTGGATACCTCGCTTTTCCTCAGAATTACGATGATGTTCATGTTTTATAGAGGTGCTTGGCTTTACTAAGTCTTCTCTGGCCATGGTCGTACTAATTTCCTGGTAGTGAGCTAGAATAGGAAGGACTCAATCATTGTTAGGAATTATTTGAGCGATAATTTCGGCCAAGTTCTCATATTGTCATCTGAGCTCCTCATGTTTGGCTCGACTGACTTGAGTCCTAGGATTTTTGGCTATACCGATCTCCATAGGACTAGATTGAGATTATCTGCCATGGACCTAAGGGTTTTTACGGCTCCTTTAGGTTTGTTGAGGGTTTGGCTCTTCCATGTGTCCTAGGATCACAACATCATCTCTCTCATCTTCAGTTTCAGCGTGATTTGTTATTATTGTAGGAGGAGGTGGTGGAGGAAACTGTTTCGTAGATGGCATCATGAGATAAATTTTTGTTTCCATTGGATGGTGCCAATCTGTTGATGCCAAAAATATGAAAGATAATGGTGTTGAACTTTTGGTCTTCAATGGGATGGAGATGAAGCTAATGATTTGATGTGCAGAAAGAAAAGAGAGTTTAAACCTCATTCCTATATTTATGTCAGTTTGGTATGTGAAATCCCACAAAGAAAGTCGCTCGGAGTTTTATGCTCCGGGAAAGTCCCTCCGATAATTAAGTTAGTACATGTACCAAGGTGACGTAAAAGGAAGGGCTTTAAGAGATGTCAAAGTGGATGAGTTTGGTATTATTGGTTGTTTGTGCTCTCTCTAACTAAAAGACTTGTGCTCATGTTTAGTGGGTTTGCGAACCATCCTCTATCCTTGAGCAATCAAATCCAAAGCCTTAGTAGACTTATGGTTGTCCCACATTCCTATGGAGTCTTGTCCTATACATTCAAGATCCGTAAGTTACACCATTTAAGGTAATCGGATCATCATTACTTGCGACACCATGATCAACGTGTCTAGATTACAGAAGACGGGTATTTTGACCTACATCACTTAGAAACAAAAGCTATTTCATAAACCAATTTTCGAACCTATTTGGTAAAGTTTGTGAAATGGTTTATAGTAAAACAGTAATGGAGTTATAAATTGTTTAGTTTAGTGTTAAGTAAAACACTTTTTAAAACACCTATCCATATGGTTTGTTTAGTGAATAAGTTGAAAAAGTGTTTAATCGTAAAAATTACAAATAAAGATATATCAACATAAGTTAACTATTTTGATGTTTTAATGGTGTTTTTTTCATCAATTTGACTTTGATACTTGTATTATTACAAAAAATAATTTTAAATAGTGTTAATATTTAATAATAATAATGATAATTTAATAAATTATAATAAAATTAATATTAAAAAATAATAATAACAATAAAAATAATGGTGTTTTCCACCAATGTGACTTTGGTACTTGTGATAAAGGTGTAAATTTCTTGTCAACGAAGGGCAAATTAGAAGAAAAAAAAGTGTGGAGTAGGATTGGTTTTTGAAGAAATGGTCAAATTAGTTTCTTAGAAATAATTTCTTATAAATTATTTTTTGGTTTTCGGTGGTTTATATAAACTAATTTTAAGGGTGTTTGTCTTAATTTTTGTTTATAAGAATCAACAACCATTTCATAAACTCTACCAAACAAAACTGAATGTTTGATCTAACTTCTATTTATAAAAAACAAAAAATATTTTATAAACTACATCAAACAAGAGTGTTTAGTTAATGAGATTTGAAATCGTTAGACGGTTAAATCACTAAAAAAGTGTTTAAATGTCAATTAACTATTTGGATGTTGTTTTGTCTTTATCAACTTGATTTTAATATATTATAATAAAAATTTATTAAGTATAATCGTAAAAAAATATGGATAACATAAATAATAATACGAACAATCTCAAATGACTAGAGTTTAATGATTTTTATAGTGGTAATTGATAGTAGTATGCCCTGTAACCAAATAACATATGATGTTATCAATATGTTACTTGTAATTAATCTTATTCATTTATTGATAATGCATATTCATAATGAAAATTATCTTATTTATCATGTTCATTATATAAATCACTACGAGTGCATTACATGATAAAACTCATAGAATAAGAGCAATAAAAATAAACAACCTGATAAGATCATGCTAATGAGACGTATTTTATTAAGTTTTATTTTTAAATGTTCCTAATCATAGGATTACTAAGAAGGATATAAGTGAATTAGCATAAATTAGTACATACTATGTTTCTTCAAGGATTTGAAGGTGATTAATTTCATGCTCACTAGTGTACGAGACACTAAAACAAGTTATGTAGGTGCTTATTAGAGAACAGGTATACCAAACTGACTCGACTAAGAAATTCCTAATAGAAATTTTAATAGCTGTCAATAGGAGTTCTTATGTTTCAGTTGTTCAAGTGATCCTTAGACTTGAGGCACCATGGATATCTTGTGTATAAGTCATCATGCTTTGATGCTATTTAAATGTGGTTATATTCATGGGCCACATAGAGGTAGCAATTGGGTATGACCGCTTATGCATGGAGGTATGTGAGTGTACAATAAAAGATCCACTACTCTCAGTAAAAAGAGAGAGAATGTCTTATGTGATATGATTAAGTTATAGTTTCGAAATTCCTTCGTAAAGGTGGGGTGGTTTCTAATTTCACCATTTAAGTTATGAACTCGAGATCAAGATACATATGATTAAATAATTAAGGTTTGACAGTAATTCCATACCTTAGGTTTAATTAGGGACATTCCATGATGGAAGGAATGATAGGTAAGATAATTGACAACAGAAAGGTTATAGCCGAAAATCCCAAGGAGTTAGCACTCCATAATTTTCAGTCACCTTAACTAGAGATCTTTAGTCTATGTTACACAGGTATAGGGGTGTTCATTAAATGGTTAAAACTGATTAACCGACTGCTTCGATTCATTTTGACCAAATGGTTTAGTTAAAGTTATCATTTGGCAACCGATCAATTAACCGAATAGTATTTTTTGGTTTATTGATTGGACGACAATTAATTTTTTTTTAACCATATCAACCATTTAACCAATTAAGAATTACAATAGTAACTAATTCCTTCATACATTTAACATTATGTCATGTTGCCATGGTGGTTTAAGTGTGATTTTGTTTGTATAAAGATCAAGGGTTCGAGTGCCCCAACCATTAAGTATGTAATATTATTTTTATATCATTTTTATTATAATGATTAAATAAAACTATAATTACAAGTTTACCCCCAAACCCTAAGTATATAAATTCCTCTTCTTTCCCAATTCTACAAACCTCGAACACCTCAGCCCTCAAGTCTCAACCTTTTATCTCAGCTTTCTCCATATCTCAGAAGAAAAATCACCCTAGACACCTCAAGTCTTAACCTTTCCTCTCAACTTTCTCCATATCTCAAAAGAAAAATCACCCCTATTTGGCTCTCTTTATAGAATCTCAAAAGAAAAGAAAACACATCTCTACATCTCAAATCAAGACGAGATCTAGCCAAAATCTTCCTCTAATTTTGGTCTCTCTCTAGTTTTTACTCTTAAATGTTGGGTTAGAAAAAACCTCTGTACTATAAGTTGAGTTCTTCTTATTTATAGAGATTTTTTTCCTCATCTCTGTTTGGTGGCAAAGAAAGTGAACGAAAATTAAGTCTCTAGACTCTCTACTCTCAGATTTGGGTTGGGTTGATTATAACAAGTTTTTAAATTATTTACGTTGATTTTTGTTTTTTTTTCTTGTACCTGTTTGGTGGCCAAGAAAATGAAGGAAAACTCTCTGATCTTGGCTAGTGATGAGTCTTAAATATTGCATATTTAAGCCCTTTAATTTATATTTGTTAGGTTCTTAATTTGTATTATTTCACTTTATTTTATGTGTTTTCTGTATTTTTATAGGTTTGTGGAAAAAATGAAGCATTTCGGGAAATGTTAAGCTTCAAGAACATTAGCGATCGATCGCACTGTGCTGCGATCGAGTGCATGGTCAATATCCCACATCGAAATCTTTGTAGTGCAGTGTTCTTACGATCGATTGCACCTGACTCACGATCGAGCGCACAGGCGATCGTGCGCACAAGACCTGCGATCGAGCGCACGTGCGATTGATCACAACAATCTGCGATCGAGCGCACTTGGGGCAGTATCCCACATCGATTCTGAAACCTATAGTGCTTCGAGACTCCCCCTATTTAAACACCATCTGACTTCATCTTTAGTGTGCAATTCCTGAGCCATTTGGTGTAATCCGGTGGACGTCTGCTAGCATTCTGGTGGATCCCGAAGGCTTTGCTACCACGAGGGGAAGTGCCGCCCAACAACGAGTGGAATTTCTCCCTTGTATAGTAAATATTTCTTTTCATTTTATTTTGTTTAGTTTAAATGTTTAGTACTTTTATTATGAACTGTAGTTTCATAACTATGAGTGGCTAGAATCTTCAACTAAGGTTGAAGATGAAGCCTCGCCATTGTTTGGCATATTAGTTTTAATTTTGTTTATATAATTCTGATTTTTTTTTAATTCAAATGTTTTGTCAATTATTTGAGTAGAATCTTATGATTGATTGTGTTTAAATTGTTCAGTTGGATATTCTTTGTGTTTCATCTGATGGATACATCGAATTGTTTTCGATTAAATTGGATTTCCTTTGTGATTGTTAAGAGCGGATACATTGGATGCTTTTGGTTTAATTGGGATATTTGTTATTTTTTGTTTTATGTTGGATTCATGGAATGTTTTGATAGGCTATTTTTATGAATATATATGCTTAACTTTGGTGGGGTGGATTCAGAAACCTTAGTGTATTTTTATCATTTGTTTTAAACCAATTTAATTTAAGTTTATATTTCTTTTGCAAAAATACAATTCAAAATTCGAAACTAGGTTAAGATAAGGTTAGTTTAGATAAAATTATATTTTCACAACACAATTCCCTGTGGATTCGACCTCGCACTTGCACAACACTATATTGCAAACGACTCGTGCGCTTGCGAATAATTTAAAACTCACAACAAGTTTTTGGCGCCGTTGCCGAGGAATTATTTTGTTTGTGAAATTTTTGTCTGAATTGATTTTATTTTTCTACTAGTTTAGTTTGCATTTTTGTTTTATTTTTATAATTTTAATTTTAATTTTAATTTTGATTTTGATTTTTGATTTATTTTATTTTATTTACAATTGCTCAAAAAAAATGTGGATGAATCCAGCACCAGTTTCACAATCTTTAGAGGATGCCCTCAAGGATTTCATGAGGATGACCGATCAGTCCATCAGTGCAGCCAATACATTCAATATTGATAGCTGTTTCATCTGTGCTAGTCCTATGCATTTAGCACAGAATTGTTCATCAATGGCGGTTTTTGCCGAGTATCCCATGGAACAAACGAATGCTTTCAATGACTGTTGTTGGCAATCAAATGGATCTTACTCCGAAACCTACAATCCAGGGTGGTGGAACCACTCTAATTTTTCATGGGAGCAGAACCAACTGATGAATCAGGGAGGAACCCCTTATCATGCTCACAATCAATACCCTCCCAAATTTCCTCCACCAATTCCAAGTTATGGTCACTCAGCCTATCCAGCTCCATCACCCACTTTCCAAGCTCCCATTCAAGCGCCAGCGTTGGTTTCACAATCATTGGAGGACGCTCTCAATGATTTCATGAAAATGACTAGCCAATCTATGAGTGAAGTGAGTACAACAATAGTAAACACCCAAGTGATTGCCAAGCTAGAGAGTCAAATGGGTCAAATCATAAGTCACTTGGGTGAAGGAGAGAACAGAAAGTTCCCCAGTCAACCTGATCCTAACCCGAAGGAACAGTTTGCGGAGGGAAATTTATCAACTCTTATACAAGGGCAAGAAAGTGGCAACAAAGAAAAGAGAGATGCTGAGCCATCTACAGCAACACCTATTATTAAAGATCTCCCTAGGTTGTTTTTACCTAAAGCGCCTTACCCTGAGAGATTACAAGCGCCCAAGAAAGAAAGAGAGTTTGAGGATCCCCTGGAGGCATGCTTTGCTCACTTTGGAGAGGACTTGGGCTTAGATAAGTTACTTGAGGAAGTGAATGCCATTTTGGAGTCTGATCTTCAGAAGAGTAGTGAGACAGAGGAGACTATGGATGACTCACGCATTGAGGACCCCCTAGAGGCATGCTTTGCTCATTTTGAAGAGGATTTGGATTTGGATAAGTTGTTTGAGCAAGCAAATTCTACTTTGGAGTCTGCTCCTCAAAAGATCAGTGAGACAGAGGAAACCACAACACCTGAACTCCCCAAGAAGGAACTTAAGCCTTTACCGGACAATCTTAAGTATAAGTTCCTAGGTCCAACAGATTCTTTGCCTGTGACTACAGCTTCAGATTTGGTTGATGCTCAAGAGGATAAATTATTGGACGTTTTAAGAGAGCACAATGAAGCTATCGGCTGGACTATTGAGGATATCAAGGGGATAAGCCCCTCGGTGGTAATGCACAAGTTACATTTTGAGGAGAATGCCAAGCCATCGAGGGAGCCACAAAGAGGGCTTAACCCAGCTATACAAGAGGTTCTGATCCTTTATCCAATCTTTGATAATGAGTGGGTGAGCCCGATTCATGTCGTGCCAAAACAGGCTAGACTGATGGTAGTAATAAATAAAGACGACGAGTTGGTTACAACTCGAGTGCAGTCAAGATGGAGAATGTGTCTAGACTACCGTAAGTTGAATGCTACCACACTGAAGGATCATTTTTCACTCCTATTTATTGATCAGATGGTGGAGCGTTTAGTTGGGCACAATTACTAATGTTGGGTCTGGATGAAGATGTTAAACTTAGCGTTCATAGGAGGCACCCCACGACTTATCTTTTCTGTTTATTTATTATTTTACATATTTATGATTAACGTTTGTTTCCAGTATTTTTTGTTTTCCAGTCTTTATTTTTCAGGGATAACTCGTACTTCAGTTCAAGTTTGGGGGTATACTACGAGCCATACCAGTCCAGATAGTTCTTCATATCCAAAGTGAGCTCTTTCCATATTATTCACACATTGGGGTCAATGTGTAATTTAAGTTTGGGGGTATGGGAGACACATTTCACACACTTTGTCCTAATTTATTGTTGTTTTTTTTCTTCGTAAAGATAAATGCATGTTCATGTTCGTTTGAAAATTTTGATTGATCTAAAAAATTGTGATGTGATTTCATTGGTGAGTTTAAAGCTTTGAACACGTGATTTGATGATAGAGTTTAAACTTTAGTTATTTACTTTAGGCATTTGAGAATTCATATGGTTGAGCCAATCTAACACATGCACATTAGCACATATTTGTGTGAGGTATGACATGTGATGTTAATGTGTATGTTTCTTATCTTAACTGAAATGGGATGACCTGTGGGATTATCACTTGGGCATAGAAAAGCAAAAAGAAAAAAAATTATGATCATCATCAATAAACTTTCCACTGAGTAACTGGACCTCTTGCCTTAGTAAGCAGTGAGTGTTCATGTCAAAAGGTGAGAATTTTATTCATAATTATCATTGCGAAATTTTCTGCTGAGTAATTGGACCTCTTGCCTCAGTAAGTAGTGAGTGTTCATGTCAAAAGGTGGAAATTTTGTAGCATTAAGGACAGTTTAGTTTCGTAGCCTTTTTGACTCGAGTTAGTAAGTCCTTAGGGGTGTCTTTACACCGAATGCCCTAAAACCATCTAGTTTGGGAATCATTGACTCAACACTCGTTACATGGGTCAATTAGAAAGCTTAAGGGAACTAAACATAGCAGAGCCTTATAAAAAAAATAAAAAAAATAATAATAATAATTGTGCCATCGTTGTTCATTCTAATGAGAAATTCTGTGAATCTTGAGATGTGGAAACATTGTACATTGAACTTATTTGGAAACCTCATCAGTATATCCTACTTCACTTTACATTGATTCAAGCTTGTGATGTCTTAGCATGCCTATTGTAAGTAATTAGGTTTTAAATTCTTATTCATTGTGAAAATGGGTTAGATTTTTAAGCTTGCTCATGAACGAATTTCATGATTTTGAGTGCTCCTTAAATTTTTGAATAACATAAGTGATGAACTTATCTTTATGTTCTTTTTTTTTCATTTAGTTTTTTGTTTTTTGTTTTGCTAAGGGACTAGCAAAATATAAGTTTGGGGGTATTTGATGAGTCTTAAATATTGTATATTTAAGCCCTTTAATTTATATTTGTTAGGTTCTTAATTTGTATTATTTCACTTTATTTTATGTGTTTTCTGTATTTTTATAGGTTTGTGGAGAAAATGAAGCATTTCGGGAAATGTTAAGCTTCAAGAGCATTAGCGATCGATCGCACCGTGCTACGATCGAGTGCATGGTCAATATCCCACATCGAAATCTTTGCAGTGCAGTGTTCTTACAATCGATCGCACCTGACTCACGATCGAGTGCACAGGCGATCGTGCGCACAAGACCTACGATCGAGCGCACGTGCGATCGATCGCAACAATATGCGATCGAGTGCACTCGGGGCAGTATCCCACATCGATTCTGAAACCTATAGTGCTTCGAGACTCCCCCTATATAAACACCATCTGACTTCATCTTTAGTGTGCAATTCCTGAGCCATTTGGTGTAATCCGGTGGACGTCTGCTAGCATTCTGGTGGATCCCGAAGGCCTTGCTACCACAAGGGGAAGCGCCGCCAAACGAGTGGAATTTTTCCCTTGTATAGTAAATATTTATTTTCATTTTGTTTTGTTTAGTTTAAATGTTTAGCACTTTTATTATGAACTGTAGTTTCATAACTATGATTGGCTAGAATCTTCAACTAAGGTTGAAGATGAAGCCTCGCCATTGTTTGGCATATTAGTTTCAGTTTTGTTTATATAATTCTGATATTTTTTTTAGTATAAATGTTTTGTCAATTATTTGAGTAGAATCTTATGATTGATTGTGTTTAAATTGTTCTGT
The DNA here is from genome assembly GCA_023935145.1 of Bretschneidera sinensis. Lineage (NCBI taxonomy): Eukaryota > Viridiplantae > Streptophyta > Magnoliopsida > Brassicales > Akaniaceae > Bretschneidera > Bretschneidera sinensis. Next base: position 60,250,781 of record CM043699.1, on the reverse strand, counting down.
TGGATATTCCTTATGTTTCATCTAATGGATACATCGAATCATTTTCGATTAAATTGGATTTCCTTTGTGATTTGTTAAGAGCGGATACATTGGATGCTTTTGGTTTAATTGGGATATTCGTTGTTTTTTGTTTTATGTTGGATTCATGGAATGTTTTGATAGGCTATTTTTATGAATATATATGCTTAACTGTAGTGGGGTGGATTCAGAAACCTTAGTGTCTTTTTATCATTTGTTTTAAACCAATTTAATTTAAGTTTATATTTCTTTTGCAAAAATACAATTCAAAATTCGGAACTAGGTTAAGATAAGGTTAGTTTAGATAAAATTATATTTTCACAACACAATTCCCTGTGGATTCGACCTCGCACTTGCACAACACTATATTGCAAACGACTCGTGCGCTTGCGAGTAATTTAAAACTCACAATAGCTAGGTTAGAAATAATCTCTTTACTCTAAGCAGAGTTCTTAAATATTTTATGGGGATTTTTGTTTTTTTCCTTGTCTCTGTGCGACTGTGTCTCTGTTTAGCGGCCAAGAAAGTGAAGAAAAAACGGATTAACTGACCATAACCAATCGAAAGAATCAGTCAAAGTTTGATCAGTGACACTGTTGATATTCGATCGAAACAGTAGAAAAAATTTTGTTCCGAAAATGTCAGTTAAAATTTTAACTGACCCATACCGACCATTATAACTGTTTGAACACCTCTAAACGTGTGGATATGCTTAGAGGTCAAATACTTTAATGGATTTTGAACTCGTCTCCAATGGATCAACAAGAGTCTCTATCAATGTAAGGTACAAATTTCTAACCTTGTACAGAGTATTAGTTTTGTCGTTTTAATTGATTCATAGAGAATTTCTTGGTGGAAGTTTATTAGCATAATTTTAAAAAAATTAAATCCCATTGTGTTTTCTATGCCGATAGACTTGCAGTGGTATCAGAACAAACTCTATTGATTATTAGAATGAGTTTAATTATATTGCTATGGATTTAAAGATCTCATCTTAAAATTTTTGAAATTGCAATTTCAAAATATAAGAGTTATATTATGGTTTATGAAATGCTAGATCAAGAAAATTCAAGATTAGGATCCGCTTTAAACCTGATGAAATTTTAGGTGGTAGACTATGGGTAGTTGACTACCATTCAAGGTAATTGACTACCCCATGTAAAATAAAAATAAAAAGATTTTTTTTTCAAAAATTCACTGCTTTCACACGTTTTTGAGATTCCAAATTTGGTTTGACTTGAAATTTGAAACTTAACTTTTATTAAACTAAATAAATATTTTTTTATTATAAAAAATTATATTTTAGATAATTAAGGTTTGTTTTTTTTGTAATTTTGAAATAAAGTGTTAAGAAATTAGAGTTTAATTAGGAATTAAAAATCCAAAATCCTTTTTATATTGGAATTATGAATTCTAATAAATAAAGAATCTAAATCATATTTGAAATAGGATTAAGAAAAGAGTATTTGATAATATAATGGAATTAAAAGTGCAATATAAGTATGAAGGTTATAGCCAGAATATAATTAATTTTGTTTATTATGCAATTTTATTGTATGAGTGGATGACTATTGGACCTAGACTTTAAAAATTGGTTAAATTTATTGGAGTTATTTATAGTTATTCAATTTTAAATGGGGTTTGCGTACCTCTCATTCTCTTAATGTAAATTTCTATCTCTCTCATATGTAATTCCCCATAGCTTCTAATCAAGGTTTCTTATATATATTTGATATGCATAGTTACTTAGAGTTAGATAGGATTTTATTGAGGTGAATCAAGGAGAAAGCAAGGAAGTATGGTGGACCATTTGAAGATTGAAGACCCATGAATATATCTTATATTCATGCAATAATTACCTAGGGTTTGACCAAGCGATTTACTTAATTGGCTCAAGTAAATCATGCTTAGAAAGTCCATAGTCAACCTCTTAGATATATATATATATATATTCATGTGATGTATATATATTTTACATGTGATTTAATTATATTCTATTGTATGCATTTGATGCATACTATATGATGAGATCTGAACGTGAAGACCTAAATCCCTCAAGTGCAAAAGTTTAATATTAAGTTGCAAACGAAAATCATTAAGAATGATTGTTTGAAGCCTTCTACCATTCTAATCAAGGCTTGTCTTACAAGGTGATCCTTGCAGTTTCTCTTCCATTATCCATCTTTTCGACAATGGAAGCATTGTCCCTTATCCTTCTTGGCTTTTAATGAAATAGCCTAGTTGAAACTACATTTTGCTTTCAATGGTTTCTTTTTCCTTAAGATATTCTTAGTAGTGATCTTAGAAGAAGAGCGCCCATTGACAAGCAAAATGGGTGTCTTAACCTTTCTTGATCGTAGCTTCTGCAGTCTTCAACATATAACAAGTTCAAGAAGCCCTGCTTTAATCTCGTTCATGTTGTAGTTTATAACATACTACAATAATAAGTTTGGAAGAGATTGAAGAATTAAGTCACTACTTAACTCTATACCCACACTAAAATGAGCCAGTCTAACTATTAAATATAGTTGATCGTCTTTAATCCATGCTTATGGACTAATAATCCTTTGGGAATCCTAGCCTTAAAGAGGTTATGCTCACCATACAACTCTAGTAGATGAAGTAATATTGCAGAATAAATTTCTATCTTATCATGTAGCTTCTAAAACTCATTAAACATAGATGTTAGCAAGTAGTGCCTACCTTACATGTCATTCTCTTGCCACTTCTCAAAAGCAGCCACCTCTTATTTCAAAACATTTTCAGTAACAATTGTCGAAAGTGACTTATCAAGAATATAAACCATTTTCTCATAATTGTGAACGATTCTCAAATTCCCCTGCCAATCTAGGAGATTGAATCGGTCAGTCAGTTTTCATAAAGCATGTATGATAGTGGGTTTATTCATTGCGATCTACGATATAACAATAGATAAATTAGTGTTTATTCTGTTTATTAACTACCACAAAGATTTGGCCTTTCATCTTAATAGTGCCTCCCACTATTATTTTCAATTCTCACAACCCTCAATGTTGAAAGTGGAAAACCCCATTGGAAGGTTTTTTGTAGGGATTTGGATCTCATCACTTGCACATTAGAGCCTTACGATAACACAATAAACTACAATGCACTTGATAGGTAGATAACTTTTATTAATTGCATCTCATGCAATTTCTAACATAACTTAGCCTCTAAATGCATACAACCTTATGGTATCCCAACAAATCATATTCATTTTAGTTAAGTCCCACCCATCGTTCGTCACAAGTATAAATTAGTGATATAACCCTTACGATAGCGCAACCAAATTATATCTAAGAGAGATCAATGTGGTACTATAGTTGGTCGACCGATCGATTAAGCAACCAAGGGGGATAGGCAAAGATGTACTAATATAAATATATAAATTCTACTATCCTATTGATTTTCACATTCTGGATTCACATTCTGTGGTTGATATGGATATTAAAGTTCCAAACATTTTAGAAAGACCTTTCATAGCCACCTCTAACACTCTTATAAAATTGCAAGAATGGTATAATGAAGCTGTCCTTTGGGAACATGACTCTAGAGGTTGACATTTTCAACATCGGAAGACAATCATATGATGATGATGATTGCTATCATACTTATATGATAGACACACTGATCCCAAAAGAAGCTCTCATGAGCAAAAATTTAGAATCTTTAGAGTATCTCCTTTCTATTTCTGATTCTGAGAGTTCACTTTATCCTGACAATGTTTCTGCTGTTTCAAGGTCAAAGGATAAAGAAGAATGGAAATGGTAACCAAGCTTCGAGGAGTTACCAAGAAATGGAGAGAGACCGAAGCCATCTACTGTGCAGACCCCAAAGGTCGACTTAGCGATGCTACCTGAAGGACTCAAACATGCATTCTTGGGACCAAGTGATACCTTTCTTGTTAGTATTTCCTCTGTACTCAGTGATTCATAAGAAAATAAATTGATTGACATGTTAAGTGAGCACAAAGCTATATTAGGATGGACAATTGCTGACATTACAGGTATTAACCCCTTGATATGTTCCCATAGGATCCATTTAGAGGAAGGAGCTAATCACTGTAGAGACCCCAACGACGACTTAACCCCACCATGAAAGAAGTCATGAAAAATGAAGTTTTATAGTTATTAGATGCGGGTATCATTTACCCCATCTCTGATAGTAAGTGAGTTAGCCCGACTCAGGTAGTACCTAAAAAGTCAGGGGTAACTGTAGTAACCAACACGGAGGGGATGCTTATTCCTTCCAAGGTAGTGACAGGGTGGCACATGTGCATAGACTATAGAAAAGTTAATTCCGTCACCCACAGGGATCACTTCCCATTTCCATTTTTAGACTAAATCTTAGAATGTGTAGCTGGCCATCCCTTCTATTACTTTCTAGACGAGTATTTAGGATATTATCAGATAGAGATTGCATTAGAAGATCAGGATAAGACTACATTCACATGCCCATTTGGTACTTATGCATTCCGGCTTATGCCTTTTGGACTGTGTAATGCGCTGGCTACATTTCAAAGATGCATGATGAGTATATTTAGCAATATGGTCAAAAAATTTATGGAAGCCTTTATGGATGATTTGACTATGTTTAGTGATTCTCTTGATTCATGCCTACTCCATTTATAGGCTATTTTAAGTAGATGTGAAGAAAAAGGTCTTGTGCTTAATTGGGAAAAATATCATTTCATGGTTCCCTCTAGACTAGTTTTGGGGCATATAATTTCTGAAAAAGAGATCAAAATGGATAAATCAAAAATAGAATTGATCTCTAAATTGCCCACACCCAAAACTGTTAAGGATATTAGATCTTTTCTTGGGCATACCAGTTTTTACAGGAGGTTTATACAGAGTTTCTCTGCTATATCTAGACCATTATGTAACCTTCTAGCTAAGGAAGCCATGTTCGATTGGACAAAAGAGTGTGAGGACGCTTTTTGAACACTCATTGATAAGGTTACGTCTGCCTCTATCATGCAGTCACTGAATTAGAATTTACCATTTGAGATTATATGTGACGCGAGTAATTATGCGGTGGGGGTAGTTTTAGGAAAATAAAGGGAGGGGAAGCCCTTTGTTGTATACTATGCTAGTAGAACTCTTAATAATGCACAAATAAATTATTCCATTACTAAAAAAGAATTGCTAGCAACAGTCTTTGCCTTAGATAAATTTCGTGCTTATCTGATTGGTACACCTATCATTGTTTTTACTGAGCATGCAGCTCTTAAGTACATTCTTTCAAAGAATGATGCTAAAGAAAGATTGATTAGGTGGATTTTACTCTTCCAGGAATTTGATTTAACAATTAAGGATAAGAAGGGGTGGAGAATGTGGTGGCAAATCACTTGTCTCGCTTGAAGTTCAATGAGTTTACCGATAGGCCACCCATCCGAGACGACTTCCCCGATGAATATCTGTTCGTCGTAAGCCAAGTACCATGGTATGCACACATTGTAAATTATTTGGTTTCCGAAGAAATTCCATCCACATGAAGCGCACAAGTTTTTGGTTGAGGTAAAAAATTTCTATTGGGATGACCTTTATCTTTATAAGTATTACCTTGACCAAATTATGAGGCAGTGCATCCCTGTGGTTGAGATTGATAGTGTCTTACATTTTTGTCCTAGTTCAGCTTCTGGTGGTCATTCTAATGAATAAGACTGCCGCAAAAATTCTACAGTCTAGATTATATTGGCCTTCTTTGTTTAAAGACACTAACAATTTTTGCCGTTCTTGTGATAGATGCCAAAAGCTTGGTGCTTTGTCCCGAAGGTATATGATGCCTCTTAACCCGATTCTTGTCATTGAAAGATTTGATTATTGAGGGATCGATTTTATGGGACCCTTTCCACCTTCCTTTGGGTCTCTATATATATTTCTTGCAGTGGACTATGTGTCCAAATAGGTAGAGGCTGTGGCATGCCTAAACAATGACAACAATACTGTTGTCAAATTTCTTAAGGAAAACATTTTCTCCAGATTCGACATGCCTCGGGCTATGATTAGTGATCAAGGCAGTCATTTCTATGACCATTCTTTTAAAGCTTTGATGCATAGGTATGGAGTGCAACACAAGGTCACTAACACCTACCACCCACAGACGAATGGCCAGGTTGAATTGGCCAACCGAGAGGTGAAGCAAATATTGGAGAAGACGATGAACCCAAATAGAAAGGATTGGTCTTTGCATCTTCCCAAAGCTCTTTGGGCTTACCGTAAGAACAACCTCGGGATGTCTCCGTACCGGCTTATCTATGGAAAAGCTTGCCATCTACCGGTTGAGTTAGAACATCGTGCTTATTGGGCTTAAAAGAGCATTAACTTTGATCTTAATGATGCAGGAATTCATAGGAAGCTTCAGTTGGCTGAGAATGAAGAGTTACAAAATGATGCCTACGATAACTCAAGAATCTACGAGGCAAAGATGAAGGCGGCTCATGACAAGCAAATTATGAGGAAGCATTTTAAGCCCATTCAACGAGTCAACCTCTTTGACTCGAGGCTTCACCTTCATCTCGGCAAGCTAAACTTGAGATGGATCGGCCCGTTCATGGTTAAGCAAGTCTTTCCCAATGGTTCAGTTGAGATAGAAGATCCAATAGATGGGAGAGTATTTCGAGTGAATGGGCAACGTTTGAAGCACTATATGGAGAAAGTAGAGGAACCAGAGGAGATCTTTTTGGTTACCTCTGTCTACTTTGCTTGATGTTCGGTACTTCTATTTATATTATATTTTACTGCTTTCTAGTTTAGTTTCTTTTGTTTTTCTTTGTTTACTTTTATGTTTTTTTTTTGTGTGATGCAGGTTTACCTACGCTACATTATTGGAGTTCCTCTCTCCCATCGGTATGACTTTCCTATCTTTTGGTGACTGTGAGGACACTGTCACATTCTGGTTGGGGTGGTAGCATATGCATGCTTGTTATATATTGTTTTGTGTGAAACTATCATGGCATGTTTGTGAGATTTCACAATTTTGTGAACTGTTGATTCATGATTACAACTCTGTTTTCGTCAAGGTCCAATGACACTATCTTGATTAACACTGATTGTTTTCTAGAAACTCATTTCTGTGCACATACTAAGCTTTGTTGATTATTTAGAGAGCGATGCATATGATCTTGGGTTTTTAACCATGTTTGAAGCACATTTGTTTTTATTGAGTGGAGAGTCTGAGAAAACTAGCGTTTTGAACTTTTATTGCCTACTTGAATTGGTTTTATCACTATTTGAGATGCTTTGTTTAGCTTACCACACATGTGGAGAAATGATTTGGTTAGTTGTCGAAGCCTTCGAATCCATCATTGACATTTGCGCAGAGTTTTGATCGTCGACAATATCTTGAGAATGATTTTTCTTCCATCAGCTTATTTATTTATATTGTAATTCTCTAAAAGAAAAAAAAAGAGAAGAGAAAAGAAGAAGAAGAAGAAAATATCAGTTTTTGTTTACTTCAGTTCTCAGTTTTTATTCGAAAGAAGGAAGATTCAACAGTTTAAGGAAGATAAGTTGTCGCACCATACTCAGAAGAAAGAGGCTTCAACACCAAGGCTTTTTGATTAACCATTGAAATTTCAAGGCATCATATTGGTAAGTCGGATAAAGTGTTATGAACTGTGTGATTAGCCTATCTTGTGGTCGATTCTTGTTCACTTGCTTGTCCTAAATTGCTTGACCCTTTCACTGAGTTCTTTTATCCGTTTTCCAACTCCATGAGTAAATACGTTGCCTGTTTCAATTGATAAACACTTTACCTGTGAGGATAATGGAGTTGAGGCTTCTTTCTTGGTTGACTTCAAAGTTTTATGCATCATTGGTTTGTGGTAAGAAGGTTTAGGCTTAGTGCACACACTCACAGTTTCTCAGAAGACTTGATTTGAAAATCTCGTTAGCATATGTGACTTTGGCCAATGTTTGTTTTAATGCTAGACAGTTCTGCAAAATTCTCGGATAAACAACATTCATGCTATGTTACTTTTCATGCATTGCTGTTTCGTTTGCATCACTAGGTACTAGCAATGAGCTAGTTGGGGGTTGTGATTAGGGCATGAAAATGCACTTCAGATAGAGTTAATTATATGCATTTGTTGAGATTATTTTTGATTATTCATTGAATTTCTTGACAAGTGTGGTCCTTTGGAGAATTCTATGTTTTAGTGTATTTTGCAGATTAAAAAAAAAAACAAAGAAGCCTTAAACAAAAAAATATATAAAATATGTTCGAAAGAATCCACAACATTCAGAACAGTTCAGAGTAGCAGAACTGGGCCTGGACAACAACAGATCCGGACCAGTTCAGAGCAGTAGAACCAGACCAGTTCAGAGCAGCAGAAGCGGGCCTGGACAGTAGTAGATCTGGACTAGTTCAGAGCAGCAGAACCAGGCCTGGACAGCAACAGATCCGGACCAGTTCAGAGCAGCAGAACCAAACCTAGACTGGACAGCAGGGGACACGGCCTGAACAAAAAGTTGTCTCCATACAACTATATATAGGATTTTTAGACTCAGAAACAGGGGGCTGAATAGATACACATAGAGTTTCTAGAGAGCTGTTGTGATTATGTATTGTCGGATAGGCTAAGTTTCAACCAAGGCAAAAAGATGGACTCCTAGACATAGTGGGTTTGGCTTGTATTTAATTCAGTTATTGGTGTTTTTGACGTTGAAAAATTGTTTTGAGTTGTTCCCTTTATTTAACATGAAGTTGATGTTTTTGTATGACAGACAATTATATTTTCTTCTTCCATAGATTTATTTAACTCCGGTGATTGTTATTCTTTTTCTCCTTATAAGTTCAGTCATGCTTCTCTTATGTGTGGAATTTAGGATGCAATTGATTTCAGTAGATTAATTATATACGATTGTCCTTTACTGCATTATTATCTCTGGATATATCATCGATTTAGGATATCATGTATGATCGAGCGTTGCATTACTAATAAAAATAAGAAGGGGATTTCTCATAATAATTTACAAAAGAATATTTTTGGTGCTTTCACTATTATTTTCCGATTACGCATTTGGGACGTGAAACGCGTAGTTGAGTTATAATTACTGAATTGATACAAGTTGAAACTGTGAAATCTATAAGGGATTCTTGGACCTTATGTTTCTCATTATTGATTTTCTTTCATTAAATTCAATTGCTTCATTTAATTCTCAATATTTTCTTAATATTAATTTCTAATTTTGTTTCCGTTATTTTTTGCCTGAGACTTTGATTGTAGAACGTTCCCTTTGTGGGATCGACACCCCATTATATACTGCTGCTACCATATAGTACTGTTTAGGTGTAATTCAGGTATTGTGGGGTTTTGTCTTAAAACCTTAGGGAAACACCTATATGTCAAAGAATTTGGGAAATTCTGAGTAAATCATGGTGATTTTGAAGGCAAAAATTAAATTTTCTCGAGTGTTTTTGCTTAAATCGAGTTACCAGTCGATTGGTAACTTCATCCAATAGACTGGAGGACCTACATCAGGGGTATTAGTCGACTAATATAAGTACCTAGTTGACTGGAAAATTGATAGAAAGTTTTTGGACTTAATTAAGTCGACTAAAGGTTCTACACAATCGATTGAATGAGCAATATAGCCGACTGGACCATCTTATTCTCAAACAAAAAAAAAAATTCAAAGTTTTTCTTATAGTTCACGGTTTTAACTCCTTTTAAACTAGTCTAAATGAATTATGGGTTAGAAATAAAGTTAAATTTTTGTAAGAACACTTAGACCAAGAGAGAGTAAATACTTTGAGTTAGGACATAGTTTTCCTTCTTTACTTTCTTTTTAGTGTAATTAAGTGTTATGATTATGTAAATCATATTTTGATTAGTTAAGTAATATCTTCTATAAGTAGAATTGAAGAACGTAATAAGCGCAAGGAAATAATTCAAGATTAAGACTCGATTCTGAAGTTGTGATTACTTTACTTTTAGTAAATGTTAAGGTTAATAATAAAAAAGAGAAAGATTTATACCTATGAAAGTTATAAGTTATGTCTTTGTATATAATGAGACTTCTTATGTTTGCATATAAGTAAATGGATTGAATTAGAATGAAGATTGTATTATGTTTGGATTCATTATATCATGTGTTGATTTGATGGTATGTTATTGAGGGGACAGTGATGGGAGAAATTGTGGTAGGTCCATTCCCACGAGGGGTGTAAGGGTATCGAAGAAACTTTGGATGTTTGGGACCCCACCTAAAAGATTGGTGTATGGGATCCAAAATTTTTGAAATTGTGAATGAATGATTGAGAATGACCAACTGGTACGTGGGGAGACGTCTCCGTTGTATTGATTTTTTTGAAATAATTGAATTATGTATCATTTCATATTGCATTGTACATTATATGAAATTGATTTGATGGGCCTATGAAGGTCGTATGAATTGATAGGCCCATGAAGGGCGTATGATTTGGTTTACCCATGAAGGGTATATGTTTGATTTGCCTATTAAGAGGCTTGTCATACTCATATATATGGATAAATTAAAATTCTTAATATTGTAAGAATAATACTTGATTAAATAAGGATTTGAAAGTGATTTATTTAAGTAAAAGTGAGTACTCATTGAGATTTATAGCTCACTCCCTCCATTAATCTTTACTGGAAGTTTTGCAGAACATCTTGCATCTTAGGCAACGATTTGTGAAGAGATTGAAGTCTCTTAGGTTGGTCCACATACAAGGCATCCTTGTCGAGTTCTTTTGTATAAGTTTGTATATGTTTGTAGTTTGTTCATATATAAAAACAACCCTCGAAGGTTGTATCCCTTGAGACTCCATGTAGTATTTAAGTGATATGCTTAATGCTTTTGATATAATTATACGAATATTGTATATAATATGATGTATGTCATGAAATTTTTGTTATTATGTATGATGGTCCAGGTGCTCAGTTTTGAAAAGTATTGGATACTGTTCCAAGTAGGGCTCATTTGCAATGGGTCATTACATTAATAAACTTTGTTTCCTTAAAAACTTGGTATAGACTAACAAAGCTTCCTTGGTGGTTATTCTGTAACCCAAGCATAGTGGCGTTGAGTTAAGTAAAGTGGCTAAGAAATTGATATTTCTATATTTTTTTATTGTAACCTGCACAATACACATATTTGCATAGTTTTAAATAGTGGTCTCTATATAGCGGTAAGGGTAAGTGACCCGACCACTATTCATTGCTATTTGAGAAAGAGTCGTACTCACGGCTATAGTGCCACAACGAACGCTATACTAGTCCGTATAGGCTATAATGGTCCATAGCGGCTATAGTGGAATGCAATAGCCGTTATCCATGCCTGTGACGCCCATGATAGCTGTTATCCATGCCCGTGACCCTCATTTTAAGTTGTGCGATGTGAAAAAAAATTCACAGTAGCGATGTCTACTATCCGTATTTTAACAACCACAATGTCCACAACTTTGATAAATACTACGCGACAGCATTTGTGATCACGATTACAATTTTAAACCCTACATATTTGGATTCTCTGGAGTAAGAAGGTAATCATTACGCTAATGAAAGTTTGTGCTCATTCGATTTCGGTGAGGGTTGATTTTGTTTCATTGGATATTCTTGTTTCCTTTCTTGCATATATGCTAAATGTAACAAATTAAAGTTTATAGTAGAGACATTTGGCAGTCTACTTTGTTGCTATCGTCTTCTACTAGTGATGGAGACCAGGCCCAACCAAGCTTGGCCCAAACCTATTCGAGAGGCACTCGCAATATATCTTGGGCTTAGGCTTAGCTTTAGTTTTAGTCTTAATAATTATTTTTATTATTTATTTTAGAGTCCTCTTATTTGCAGAGTTCTTACTAGGGTTAACTTATTTTCTAGTATAAGTATATGATTGTATTACACTGGAGTACACCTTTGATATTGAATAAAATACAGTAAGATCAGATTTCTTCTTCCCTAGGGTAGCCCAGTTTTCTATTCCAATTCCTAGGTCTACCTGGTTTTTTTCTCTTGTTTATTCTACATCAGTTTCGTATCAGAGCCTAAACAAATCCCTAAACTCAAATCCAAAAACAAATCCACATATACAGCCATCCCATAAACACTAGTACACAATCTTCCAATACACAGACTAACGGACCAAACAGGGCCTTAGGCTAAAACCGCTTAAACACAGATTCGTTGCTCTTCGATCACCCACACTGCCACCACCACTCATCTCGCCAAGCTTGGGCAATCAAAACCCAAGCCCCCTAATTACGCCCAAAGTATAACACGGTTATTGTAGCATGGGTTTGGGGTGTCGATTCCACAGGGAAACAAGTTAAATACAAAGGAAAGGTGTATGAACTTTGACACGAACGATAAAATTTAAACGATAAACTATGAGTTTTGATTGTGTGAAAAGTTGTGTAAATATAATGAAATATAAATAAGAAATAACAAGGTTCCGGGAATCCTCCTTAGGTTCGTTTCCTTGTTCTACTCTTGATTCAATTGTTTTTATCTCGATTGCAAGTTTCACATCCCAAATAAGTAATCGGAATATATTCAATCAAGCACATTTATAATCTAACGTAATTGCTATAAATCACTCATTGATTTCGATTTAAGCACATACAACCGATCTTAAAGATTATCAAGAAACGATAATATATCTCAATGAAAATATCGCAGTAATGGACAATAAATAAGATAAATCTACCGGAATCAATCACATCCAAACAACATCACATAAGAAGAGCATGACTAGACTTATATGGGGGAGGAGCATGTAATCACGGTGTTAAGAAAATCTAAAAGAAGAAGAATAAAAAGTGTAGCTATCACATGAACTTAAATTCTTCTTACTTAATCAAAGAATGAATCACAACAAATATTGAACAATAAATCCGTACAACCGAATCAAGAACAGGAAAAAAAGAACAACAAATCCCTAAGGATTCATCCCTTTCCCTTATTTGATGATTAGTTGGCCATGAAGCTCAAGGAGGAAGAACAATATTGATGCTCTTCCCTTGAGTTCCAGCCCTCAAAAGACTTGAAAATATTCTGGATTTGGATCCCTTGGATCCCCTTTTTCCTTGCTTAATAATGCTGGCTGCACACTCCTTAAAGATGTATTTATAGAGCACAAGTAGTTAGGGGAATTTTGGTCTAAAAAATGTCATTGTGCAGCCTTAATTTGGTCTTGGAACGAGTGGGCGCTAGAAAGTGAGGGGTGCAGTGCTGGAAAGTAAGGGTGCAGTGCTGGAAAGTGAGGGGCGCGGCGCTAGGTGGATGCTGATCTGGAGGCCTGACCTGTGTCTACTAAAACTGCCATAACTTTTTCTAGAAAAATCCTTTTTATGAACCGTAAAATTCTCTATAAAATAGACTTCCGGATCTTTCTAAGTATATATGGTTCATCTCCTAGTTCTTCCTGCATCAATACAGTTTAATCTGCAAATATGATTGATCTGCACGGGCAATTCTAGCAATTTAGTGAAACTCCTTTCTTGGTTTCTCTTCATCTTGGTTCTTCCGCGACCATTATCTCACTCGAGTATTCATTGAAGCTTCGTGTTTAAAATGATGATAGCTTTTCTATCTATTTTTTAAGCTCAAAGTACCTGAAAATGCACTGAAATAAGTCAACGATTCAAGAATAACACTTTAGAGTTATTAAGGTATAAAAGTGTAATTCCAACCTCGATCAACCCTAAAATGCTAACAATTAAGTATTGTTTAGATGCATTTTATGACTCTCATCACAACCCCCAAATAGCTTATTTCTAGTCCCTAGCAATTCAAGCGAAAGATATGAAATGAATTCTTTATTTAGAAATCAAAGCAAAATACAGCAATGCTGGCGTTTAGCAAGAGTGATTCAAAAATCTTTGTCTCAAGAATCATGCATAACATACAGCATATAGAATCAATAAATATCACTCAAGTCCAAGAATAATCCAAATGTCAACCTTAAAATCATTTCTAGCAATAAATCACCATTTTTTTTCTTCTTCCTTTGCCATAATTCATCTTTTTTATTTATTTATTATTTTGGCATAAGACCATTCCCCTCCTCTTTCATTCTTTTCTTTTCTTTTCCACAACCCCCAACTTATCTCTTTTAATGTACTTGGGTTATGGTAGTAATATTTTCTCATATTTCCACCCTTACTCTTCTTAAGTGCTTCTCAACAAATGTGTATAACTAAGTTCTTTTTAAAAGAAAGGTAAGGATAAAAAAATTTTAAGCTCATAAAGGTGAGTGAATGGTTTATCGAAAAAAACAAGGCTCAATTTTTCTTTTCAAGAAAAAGGCTCAAATAGGTGACTAGCGATAAATATAACAAGGGTAAGTTTAAAAAGGCTCAAACGGTCCAAAAATAGCCTAGATCATATCCTAAGTAATGTGCATTCTATGATTTTCACCTCAAGTGATTATCAAATAAGTTCTAGAACTTGTAGAGACCACAAAAGTATTCACAAAACAATCACACATAAAACTTCTCCAAATGCTTTAGACTAATCATGCAATCTTACCACAAACCAGAGTCTCAAACCAAAGAAAAATTGACACTTAATTTATTCTCAAAGCGAAGCAAGATTTAACTTCTTCTAAACGCTATATGCTATCTCAATTAGGCTCATATCATCGACATATGAATTAACTCCAAGGCTAACACAAAGCATGCTAAAAACAAACAAAAAGGTAAAATGACACCAAGCAGTTCAATGAAAACATGAAAAACAGGAATATGTTTCCTCCACCCCCAACTTAAAGTAGGCATTGTCCTCAATGTGAAAGCAAAAGATAAGGAAACTCCCTTTGTAGCAAAAGTGCACAGAAGCTGAAAATTGTGCACCACCATTTAAACTACTTCGTATATTTGTCCATGAAAAAGAAATACAAAAGTAAAACTAGAAAATAGCAAAACACTAATAATAAACAAGAAAAAGAGTTATGAAAAATAATAAAAATAAAAGGATATGCTATGGGGTGCCTCCCATGAGTGCTAAGTTTTACGTCTTCAGCCAGACACTCTTATTCCCTCCTAGACAAACATGACTTGAATGCACCAGCAACTGTTTTACTGTTAAATTTGGTGCTTGTGTGCTTCGGAGAGGCCTTAAGGATGTTATCAGTAACATCTGCAGATTCTGGCTTGATATATGCTATTGTGAAGCCATGGATGAGGGTGGACTCTAATGGATTAAGGTGATGGACCTTTTCCATGAATGAGTCAATCATGTATACTTGGTGGTTCTCGTCCACATCCTCTGATTTTTTCGTTGTTGGGATGTGTAACGACTTACCACTAAGTGTCTTAATGACATTCACCTCCTTTTTATTCTGTTGCGCTAGGTGTTGACCATAGGATGTGGACTGAGCTTGAGAAGGGAACTTACTTCGCTCAGTCACACTCAAGTAGCTCGTCAGCTTGGACACTTGGCTCTTTATCTCTTTATGTTCTTCAACAACCTGCATAATTAAAGATTCAAGCCTTTGATTAGTCTTACCCTGTGCCTCAATAAAAGCATGGAAAGTGTCTTCTAAAAGACTCCTAGAAGATACAGGTGCATGATATGATTCATGATATGGTGCAGGGGGTTGTGCAAGCTGCTGGTTTTCAGACTTCTAGCTGAAATTGGGGTGATTTCGCCATCCTGGATTATAGGTATTAGAGAAGGGTGCAGAAGGCTTCGTGTACATGCCTAAGGCATTACATTGTTCCTTATACATCCCTCTCATATAAGCAAATGTGGAACACTCTTGGGTGAGATGGTCTACCCCGCCACACACAAAACATGGTTCAAAAGATTTTGCATGATTAACCACGTGTGTTAGCTTTAAGCTCTTAGTCTTTAATACCTCTAGCTCTCTAGTGAGCATCTTGACCTTGGCCTTAAGGTTATCCTCTTCCCTAAGATGGTAAATTCCACCACCATTTGGGTTCTCTATAGGTCATGACCTATTTGTGCTCTCAGTAGCACTAGGTCCAGTCCAAGTGTGAGCTTTTTCAGCAAGCTCATTGAGGTACTCTATGGCCTCATCAAGATCTTTCTCCAAGAACCCACCATTACACACCATCTCTACAAATTGGCATTCTCTATAGGTAAGACCCTCATAGAAATAGCTCACTAAACGCCAATTCTCATACCCATGGTGAGGACACATACTCAACAACTCCTTAAATCTCTCCCAAGACTGATACAAGGTCTTGCTATCCTTTTGTGCAAAAGTGGAGATTTGTCTTTTTAAAGCATTGGTTTTGTGTTGGGGAAAGTAGTTATTAAAGAAAATTTGAGTCATCTCAGTCCACATCCCAATAGATCGTGGTCTTATTGAGTATAGCTAACTCTTTGCTCTATCCTTCAAAGCGAAAGGAAAGAACTTAAGCCTCACAATGTCATCGGTTTCATCTTGACTATGAAAAGTCGCGACTACTTCCTCAAACTCTTTAATGAGCACATATGGGTTTTCATTATCTAAGGCATGAAAAGTAGGGAGTAACTGTATCATCCCTGTTTTAAAATCTAGTTGGTGAGTATTGGCTGGAAACATGATGCATGATGGTGTGGCTGTGCGTGTAGGGTGGAGGTAATCGTTAAGTGTCCTAGCAACATTCTCATTAGGATTATCGGCCATGTTAACAAAATCCTCTAAATTCTCGTGTGGGGGTGCACTATGGTTTGATCTAGGCGAGGTTTCACCAACAGACGTGGAAGGAGAGGGTAACTCTAATTCGGGTCCTCTAATGAATCTACCTTGCGAATCTCTCGGTCTAAGCATGCACCAATTAATTTAGAGGGGAAATAAAATAAATAAAACAGGAAAATAAAATAAATAAAACAGAATAATAAAAAAAAATTAGAAAAGCAAAACAAAGGTAAAGGAACAATATTACCATATTTACAAACTGCTGAAAAGAAAAATATTTACAATTCTTCTACCGTCACACTCAAAGTTGACAAGCTTCCTTGTACTTAAGCGCGCGTTTCCCCGGCAACGACGCCAAAATTTGATTACACCCAAAGTATAACACGGTTATTGTAGCAGGGATTTGGGGTATCGATTCCACAGGGAAACAAGTTAAATACAAAGGAAAGGTGTATGAACTTTGACACGAACGATAAAAGTTAAACGATAAACTATGAGTTTTAATTGTGTGAAAAGTTGTGTAAATATAATGAAATATAAATAAGAAATAACAAGGTTTCGGGAATCCTTCTTAGGTTCGTTGCCTTGTTCTACTCTTGATTCAATTATTTTTATCTCGATTACAAGTTTCACATCCCAAACAAGCAATCAGAATATATTCAATCAAGCACATTTATAATCTAACGTAATTGCTATAAATCACTCATTGATTTCGATTTAAGCACATACGACTGATCTTAAAGATTATTAAGAAATGACAATATATCTCAATGATAATATCGCAGTAATGGACAATAAATAAGATAAATCTACCAGAATCAATCACATCCAAACAACATCACATAAGAAGAGCATGACTAGACTTATATGGGGGAGGAGCATGTAATCACCGGGTTAAGAAAATCTAAAAGAAGAAGAATAAATAGTGCAGCTATCACATGAACTCAAATCTTTCTTACTTAATCAAAGAATGAATCACAACAAATATTGAACAATAAATCCGTACAACCGAATCAAGAACAGGAAAAAAAGAACAACAAATCCCTAAGGATTCATCACTTTCCCTTATTTGATGATTAGTTCGCCATGAAGCACAAGGTTGAAGAACAATATGGATGTTCTCCCCTTGATTTCATGGCCATGGAGCTCAAGGAGGAAGAACAATATGGATGCTCTCCCCTTGAGTTCCAGCCCTCAAAAGACTTGGAAATATTCTGGATTTGGATCCCTTGGATCCCCTTTTTCCTTGCTTAGTAATGCTGGCTGCACACTCCTTAAAGATGTATTTATAGAGTACAAGTAGTTAGGGGCATTTTGGTCCAAAAAATGTCATTGTGCATCCCTAATTTGGTCTTGGAACGAGTGGGCGCTGGAAAGTGAGGGGCGCGGCACTAGGTGGATGCTGATCTGGAGGCCTGACCTGTGTCTACTAAAACTGCCATAACTTTCTCTAGAAAAATCCTTTTTATGAATAGTAAAATTCTCCAGAAAATAGACTTCTGGATATTTCTAAGCATATATGGCTCATCTTCTGGTTCTTCCTGTATCAATACAGTTTAATCTACAAAGATGATTGATCTGCACGGGCAATTCTGGCAATTTAGTGAAACTCCTTTCTTGGTTTCTCTTCATCTTGGCTCTTTCGCGACCATTATCTCACTCGAGTATTCATTGAAGCTTCGTGTTTAAAATGATGATAGCTTTTATATCTCTTTTTTAAGCTCAAAGTACCTGAAAATGCACTGAAATAAGTCAACGATTCAAGAATAACACTTTAGAGTTATTAAGGTATAAAAGTGTAATTCCAACCTCGATCAACCCTAAAATGCTAAGAATTAAGTATTGTTTAGATGCATTTTATGACTCTCATCACCCCCCGATCCAGTCCTCCACGCACCGCCATGGGTGACCACCACACACCCCCACGGTGCTGCCACCCACCGTAGTCAAACATACCACTAGGAACAAAAAACCTTGATCTCCTCAAATATGGTACCCATACACCATGACCTTAGTCGGATATCGGCCAAGACCACCAAACACGGCAGCCTGATCTCCCCATAAATCACCAAACACTGCACCATCACTGTCACTTCGCTCATCCCAACCATACCCAGAGGTGCCCAGCCCCAGCCGTCGCCATTTGGCTACCTTCCGACCGTCGTCCTTCACCGCTGTCGCTGCCAAGTTGCATACAACTTGTATTCTGGCATGCTTTGCTTCAATAACAGAGACTAGAGAAGCTTAAGTATCTATTTATTTATTTTAAATTTTATGATTTTAAAAAAAGCTCAAAAAAATATATTCCCTAGACTATTGTTTTACCAGGAACCTATTCCTTTATTTTTGGATTTTTGCCTCATTATTCTTGAAGTTTTAGTTTGACAGGGGATGATTGCATGTGTTCGGTATTGCATCTCTTAAACCCAACTCTTGTAGTCTTCCATCAAGGTAAATTAGACCTCACAAAAGGTACGAGCCTTCACTTGATATTGTTTTAATATTCTTGTCTTTTGGTTGCTCAGTAATTAGTAGTTAGATCAAAAAAAAATATATTGCTTCTTGTTAGGTTTTTTCTTTACTAATGGTCATCCATACGGCTGTAAGCTATTTACTTTTCATTTTGAATCAGATTTTCAGCAATTCCTTAATTTTACACCAATCATTGTCACAAAAAAATGACTCTCAAAGACCTTGATGAGAAACATGAGAACTTAGTTAAACGATTCAATGCCTTTAAAATTGAAGTAGGTCATCGAGTCTAGACCATAGAGATAGAATTGACCACTTTGCGGGGTGAAGTAAGAAAACTCAACATTTATCCAAATACAAATCACAATAAGGTGCTTAAGGCCCTAGCTTCTTTTGGTAAACAACCCATAGGATCAGGTGTAGCAACCCAGGAAACAATTACTAGTCGAGGTATTATAGGGGCACCCCCAGATGTCTGCTCTTGAGGCCTTACCATTAAGGAGCCTAATTGTTAGCCTACTAGAGAAGCACACACCCAAGTATAAGTCATTCCAGCTATGCATGGTAGTGCTACTTTAGAGAACATTTCAGTGGGAGAGTGTTTTGACACTACGGGTCTATTTCATGATAGATTATTTGATCACCCTTATGAATAACCTAGGACTTATGACCAGCCTAAGAACCCTCTAGATGAATTAATTGACCTTACACAAAAGGTCAAGATAGAAGTCCTCAATTTTGATGGCAAATTAGATCTGGATGTTTTTGTCGAGTGGTTATCCCAGTTAGAGAAGTTCTGAGTAGCATAACATGACTGACGAAGTCAAAGCCCATTTTTGTGAGGATGAAATTAGTTGGCTCTATTGATTGCTATTGCCAGACAGTCTAACGAAATAGGGAAGATGATTTTATCACACCGTGGTGTGAGATGAAGGGACAATTACAAGAGAAACACCTTCCCCACTATTATAGGAAGCAATTGGTGCAAAAAATGCTAAACTTAAGACAATCCACTACTGTAGGTGAATATATAAACTGCTTTGAAGAACTCACATTGAAATATAACCTATAGGAAGAGACAATGGCTATTGTCTCTAGGTTTATCAATGGATTGAAAGTTGATCTTAAAAGGTATGTTAGTTTGCTATCCCCCGAGTCATTAGAAGAGGCCTTTTAGTAGTCCCAGAGGAGTTGTCTGATAAGCTACATCCCATTAAAGATACATAACATGCCATTGATTTAGTCCCAGGATCTCAGTTGCCAAATTTACCATATTATCGCATGAACCCTAGTGACCGTGCTAAAATAAATAGGCAAGTAGAGGGTCTTTTAACTAAAGTATTCTTTTGAGAGAGTCTTAGCTCATGTACTGTCTCTGCATTGTTAACCCCTAAGAAGAATAAAACTTAGAGAATGTGTGTAGATAATCGCGCAATCAATAAAATCACTGTTAATTATAGGTTTCCCATCTTGCATCTTGAGGATATGTTGGATTTTATAGCAGGAGCTAAGTGGTTTTACAAAATTGATCTTCATAGTGGATATCATCAAATTCGCATTAGGCTAGGAAATGAGTGGAAGACTGTTTTTAAGACTCTGGATGGTCTCTATGAGTGGTTAGTGATGCCATTTAGACTGACCAATGCTTCGAGCACCTTTATGCGAGTGATGACTCAGGTCTTACGCTCTTTCCTAGGAAAGTTTATGGTAGTCTACTTCGATGATATCCTTATTTATAATAGATCCTCGAAGGCACATATCAGTCACCTTCGCTTGGCGTTAGAAACACTTAGGGTCGAGAAGCTTTACATAAATCTTAAGAAGTGCTCTTTCGTGCAGACCCAAGTTCTCATTTTATGATTCATTATTTCTACGAAGGGAGTCGTAGCTGACCCCAATACAGCCAGAGCTATTAGAGAATGGCCAACCAAAGATTATTTATGAGGTTTAGAGTTTTCCTGGGTTTAGCTCTATTACAGGTCTTATCCCGGACTTTTTGAAGAAAGGGGAATTTATGTGGGCGGTAGTTGCAACTAGAGCCTTTGAGGATATTAAGTGCAAGATGATGAAAACACTTGTATTAAGTCACCAAGATTTTTCTAAGGTCTTTGAGGTTGCTTGTGATGCATCTAGGATAAGAATAGGAGGGATTTTAAGTCAGGATGGTCATCCCATTGCATACTTTAGTGAGAAACTCAATGAAGCAAAACAAAAGTATTCTACCTATGATAGAGAGTTTTACATCATTGTGCAAGCCCTTTGTCATTGGCGGTACTATCTACTACCACAGGAATTTATTTTGTATTATGATCATCAAGCTCTAAGATATCTTAGTTCCCAAAGAAAGCTTAATAGTAGGCATGCCAAGTGGGTAGAATTTCTTCAGGAATACACCTTTGTCCTCCACCACCATGCAGGTGTCGAGAATAAGCCTGCTGATGCATTGAGTCACGTTGTCACAATACTCCAGTACATGAGTATCTCTATACCCAGGTTTGATAGATTAAAGGATGAGGAACTAGATTATGCATTCCACGTATGTCACTGAGGGATTTTCTAATGTGAAAAATGCATGCCAGAGGATTAGTCGGACACTTTGGGAAGGATAAGACTGTGGCCTTAGTTGAAGACAAGTTCTATTGGTCTTCACTGAAATGAGATGTAGGTCGAAACATGTCGCAATATCGTACATGTGTGCAAGCTAAGGCTAGGAAAAATAATATTGGGTTATTTACACCATTACCTATGCCACATATACCATGGCGGGACCTTAGCATGGATTTTGTTCTCGAATTACCTTGGACCACTAAAGGTTATGATTCTATCTTAGTGGTGGTTGATAGTTTTCAAAGATGACCCATTTTGTACCTTGTCATAAGACCACCGATGCTTCTCATGTAGCTAAACTATTCTTTAAAGAGATCATTAGGCTTCATGGGTTACCCACATCTATTGTGTTGGATAGAGATATTAAGTTTATGAGCTATTTCTGGAAGACCCTTTGGAGACTTTTTGGGACCCACTTGAGGTTTAGTTATACTTTTCAACCCCAAACTGATGGTTAAACTGAGGTTATCAATAGAAGTCTTGGAAATTTTCTTAGGTGTATTGTTGGGGATGACCCTAGAAATTGGGATTTTTTATGACCCATTGCAGAGGTTGCTTACAATTGTATGTGGTTTCTCTTAATTATAATATCATTACTAAGATTGTCTGACAGGTTAGCTCCTTTGCTTTTGCTACTTATTATTCCTAAACAATATGGTTTTGTTACTAGCCGAATCATCCATGAGAACATTGGAATGGATTATGAGAACCTTGATAAAAAATCACATGGGGCCAATGTTATCTTTAAAGTTGACATGTCAAAGGCTAATGACAAGATAGTTTGGGGCTTCATTCTTACTATCATGCGAATATTTGGTTTTTAAGATTGGTGGCGCGACTTAGTGTTTCGATGTATATTGAATTATTGGTACTCAATTTTTCTCATTTAGACTTCTTATAGTTTTCAAATCCATCATAGATTTTCCAAAAAGGTACATTCTTTCCCCTACTCCTTTTATCTTGGCTCAATAATCTTTTATACAAGTTCTTAATAGTTGGGTTTAAGAGGGTGGTATTGGTTATTATAGTGTTACTCGTACTAGTAATCCTATTGCTCAGTTGTTGTGTGTGTATAATATACTAATTTTAATCAATGGGAATAAATCAAGGATTACTAACTCGGTTAAACTTTTTCATAAGTATAAGACGGGCTGCAAGTGAATTGGAATGAAAGCTCTTTCTATACTTCCTCCAAGTGCTTCTCTTCTCGAAGGAATGTCATTGCATCTTGGTCTGGGTTTGTGGATAAAATGTTGTCATTCATGTATTAGGGTATTCTGCTATTTAAGGGAAAGAAAAAATCTTTATGTTTTTTCCATTTGGAATTATCCATCCGTAAAGGTGTGTAAGGTTGGAAAGCCTAGTTTCTCTTTTGGAGGAAATCTTACTCTTTTGAAAAGCGTACTAACTTTGATACCCAAATACACATTGTCAATCATTCCTTTATCGTATAGCTTTCTACTTGCGTTGGAAAAATCTTTTTCCACTTTTCTTTTGTCCAACAAGGTGATGGCAGCATCATTGAGTTTCTTAGAGTAGGGTGTGTACTCTTGTGGATGATGGTGGGTTTAATCAACCTTTTCTTACTTCCATTCGCATCGTTAGGAAGCGTGTTATACTCATATTCAAACCATCTTCAATAATTCTAGATGGATTTTAGAAAACGGTGAAATTTATTTTTGGGATACAAATTGGGTGGAAAATCTATTCTCCTTGGTTGATCATATCCCCCCTAATGTTTCGGTGAAAAATGCATTGAATTATGGGAGTTTTCTGCATTCGATGCTTCAGCTCTTTCCTTCCCATTTTGGTTCCCATCTATAGAATATCATTTTAAGATCTAATAAAGAAGATAAGTTTGTTTGGTTACTTTCTCTTGATGGAGTTTTCTCAGCTAAGGAATATTGGAAACAAAATCGAGTCTCAGGTGATTTGTTTGAGTGGCATCACACTATCTTGCATCTAAGAATTTACCGTAAAAAAATAAGTGAATTTATTTGGAGGGTTTGTCACAACACAGTGGCTATTTATTCCAATGTAATAAGTCTTGGGATTCCTAGGGCTTCATCGTATTGGTGTTGTGTTTCACCAAATATTTCACATCTTCTTTTGAACTGAGATATGGTGTTGACAGTTCAAAATTTTTTGCTCCAAATTAAATATTATAGCCTTTCAAATATGTCAATCTTAATTTATTAATGGTTGTTGTCAACAACTCGATCCCGACCAAGTTTTATATTTGCTATCATTCTTTGTTGCTCATGTTGGGAGCTGTGGAGGGCACAAAGCAAGGTTGTTTTTGATGTAGTTCCTATGGGTGGATGCTATACACGAGTTCATATCTTGTCTTTAGTCATGTACCTACATAGTTAGAGCTATTAAAAATGTTTGTTTTGGTACAGAACAAGACAAGAGTAGTGTAGAATTTTAGTACTAAAACATAAGAAGAAAGAAAGAATAAGAAGAGCAAGAAGCAATAAAATCACTGAGAAAACCAGAGAAGAGTTGCTACAACTGAACTGAAATATTTTTCTACATTATTCTTCACTTTACATAAGGTAGCGACAAGATAAGTAGCACCAATATTATCACAATACACTCAAACTAGACTGTTCAAGAGCACATGTAAGTCATAGAGAAGTTGACGAATCCAGTAAGTCTCAACTGCAACATAAGCAAGAGATCTATATTCATATTCAGTGTTAGAACGAGACATAACCTGTGGTGGATCTGTGACTATCAGGGTAGCTAGCCTAGTCTGTATCTGTATAGTAAGAAAGAGAAAAATTCTTGGCAGAAGCAAGACGTAAACCATGATTAATAGTTCCACGTACATATTAAAAAATGTGTTTGACAAGCTGTAAATGAGCTATACAAGGAGCATGCAAAAACTGACTAGCTAGGTTAATAGCATATGCAATATCAGGTCGGGTCATGGTTAAATACTGTAGACCTCCAATCAAACTCTTATATTCAGAGGGATCTGTTAGTAGTTCACCCTCATGTAGCGAAGGTGCAGATTGGGAAGGAAGAGGAGTTTTAATAGGTTTCGCGGATGACATAGAGAATTTAAGTAAAAGGTCTTTGGTGTATTTTGTTTGAGTGAGAAGCAAGCTAGTGGGGTGATGAACAACTTTAATGCCAAGGAAATAATGAAAATCACCAAGATCCTTCATAGCAAACTGGTAAGATAAAGTGTGTATAAAGCGAAAAAGTAAGGTGGTGTTATTTCCTGTGAGGATAATGTCATCAACATATAAAATTAAAATAAAAAAGCCATGGGTGACTTGAGAACAAACATAGAAGTGTTAGCCCGACTGGAAGCAAAACCAAGAGAAAGAAGAAAAGAACTGAAACGATGAAACCAAGCCCTTGGAGTCTGTTTCAGACCATGGATAGCTTTGTGTAATTTACAAACATGAGAGGTATGATTGTTATCAATAAAACCAGGTGGTTGTTTCATGTACATAACTTCATTAATATAGCCATGAAGGAAAGCAGTCTTAACATCCAATTGTTTAATCTCCCAAGCATGAGAAATGGCTAAAGATAAAAGAGTGCATATAGTAGTAGGTTTAACAACTGGACTAAAAGTTTCATGATATTCAATATCTGGTTGTTGATGAAATCCCTGAGCAATCAACCTCGCTTTGTAGCGCTCTACAAACCCATTAGCTCGATATTTAATCCCGTAAATCCACTTACACCCAACTAAAATTTTCATTTAATCATATGGAACTAGATCCCAAGTGTGGTTAGTTAAAAAAACATTAAATTCTTCAGCCATAGTTGACCGCTACTCAGGATCTTTATTTACTTAAGAAAAACAAATTGGTTTAGATGGCAAGGTAGTAGTGGAAAGAGAGAGCAAGTGTTTAGCTTTATGGATGCTTACCTTAGAACGAGTGATAATGGGATGACAGGAGGTGTTTGTGGATGGATGAGGAACAACATTGGTAAACGGAGCGACCAGATCATTAGAAGGAACAACAATAAGATTTGGGCAAGTTGAGGTCGATAATAATGGGTCAGGCTGAGGTGGCAAAGAAAAAGAGGCCACAGGTGAAGAGGTTGAAGGTAGAGGCGACAAAGCAAGAGGTGTCGGCAGTGGGGTTGAAGAAAGATTGGTAGGAGGTGTGGTGAGAGACATAGGAGATGAGGATGAAGATTGATGTAAAGGTTCTGCAATGGTAAGTACAAGAGGAGGAGTGATGGATTGGGTAACTGTAGGAGAGGTAACGGGTTTGGTGAGAATAGAATAGGGAAAAGAGATTTCATAGAAGACAACATGATGACTAGTATAGACATGACCAGTGGTTAGATCTAGACACCTATATCCATTGTAATTTTGAGCATAGACTAGGAAGACACATTGCTTAGATCGAGGGGCGAGTTTGTGGATAGAATGAGAAATGAGATTTGCATAACAATGTAATACTCGTGTTATTAAAGTAAGGGTAAAGAAGTAATTTGATAAATATGACATGGAATTAAAAAAAATATAAACATGAAAGATTTATTATTGAATAAAATACTTATTTTGAAAAAAAGAGGGACGCGTGGTGGTGTAGTTACAAAGAAAAATAGAAAAAAAAAGAAAAAAAAACTTGTGGTGCAGTTTAGTTACAAAAGAGGAAAACAAAGGTGGTGTTAACAACTGGAGTCTAGGTGTAAATTGCCAACATAAAAGCCTTTGCATGTTGGACAGTAGTGGTGCAAAATAAACGGTAGGCCGTTTTTTGTGTGTGTATAATATTTATATAGTTTTAACTTTATTTTAATTTTTTACCAAATCCTGTTTGGTTTTCTTCTTTCTTCAATTCAAATTATTCTCTTTCTTTAAACACTTGGGACTCAAAGAAAAGTTGAAAGACTAAAATTTTGAAGAGGTTTACAGGATAATTTTAAAGAGAGTTGAGGGAAGCTCTAAGAAAAATAAAAGGTAATAATGTGAATTTTATTTTTGAAATTTAGCATACATGAAATTACCTAAAATTCATGTGAAAATTTTTAAAGGGTATAAATTCTACAAGAATTAAGAATAAATTAGAAATTTTAATATAAATATTATGTCAGGTGTTGACGATCAACAATTGGGTGAAATTACTGAAAAAGAGCAGGAATGGCAAAGAGGTGATCCACGGGTAGCTTTAAGTGCTACGTGGTGAGTTAGATTTACTTTTAGTACTCGAGATAAATATGAAATATAAAGTAATGATGTATGAAAGTTTGTTAATTGATATGATAGGAATAATTGATATGTTAAATATTTTTTATACGAGAAGTAATATTATTGAGATAATGAGTGGATTAAATATATAATGAAGGGATAAATAAAATTCTTGACAAGTTATGATTGATAACTTGATATGATGTATGAGGAGATAATTTAATGAATATGTTAAAAATAATAATTTTGAGACAAAGTTGGATAGCTAAATTGAATGTTTGAACGTATGCTTGTTTATATTATTACTCATATGCATATTTCGTATTATTGTTTATATGCATATGCATGAAATGAAAAGAACCAGGAAGGCAACCAGTCTAAATAAAATAAAAACCGTGACAGCTGGTGTATGCTGAAAATAAAATAATCGGGAAGGAAGTCGGTCTAAATTAAATAAAAACTGTGACAGCCGGTATATGCTGGAAATAAAAGAACCGAGAAGGCAACCATTTTAAATGAAATAAAAACTGTGACAACCAGTATATGCTGGAAATAAAAGAACTGGGAAGGCAGTCGGTCTAAATGAAATAAAAACTGTGACAGCTAGTATATTCAGGAAATAAAAGAATCAGAAAGGCAGTTGGTCCAAATGGAATAAAAGAACTGGGAAAGCAGTCTGTCAAAGCTAAAACATGTCGACATATGGGAAGATGTTCCCAAATAATAATATAATTTAAATTCGTGGATTGCATTTCTTTTAAATATTGATTATAATTGCTTGAGATGCTAAAGTGTTATTCTTGATTATAAATTTATTGATAGATGAATAAGTCTAATGGAGAGACATATATGATGAGAAAGAAATATGAAAGTATCATATGATAAAAATTATCTAAGTGATTGACTATATGTTGTGAACCTCATAACGAGGTACTTATGAGGTATAATTGATAGTCTCAAGATGATTAAATATATGAGAAGAAGAGATTCATAAAGGATGGGATTTATGATATGAGTACTAATAATAGAATTCTATTATTGAATTATATGAGATATAGATGAATGAAATTGAATACTTCTAGTAAATTTAATTCACTGAGCTTGTGAAGCTCACTCCTCATTGTTAAACAATTTCAAGTAGCAGGCATGACAGATAGATTGGTGAGCTAAGATTTAGACTAAGTCATTATCTATAAGCCACATGGTCTACATCCTCAGACTAATGGAAAGAAAAAAAAATATTTGTAAATATTCGTGCATCATATGTTGTATATATTATTTCAGTTGAAATTTTAATAATGTAACTCCCTAGTTGAGGGCTGAGGATTGATGTATAGATATATATAATTTCAGTTGATGTTTTAATATTGTTGCATATTTATGTTGTGCTGGGATTTCAAAATGTGATGAAACTGTCTTGGGGGTGGCCAACCTGGGATAGGTTGTTATAATTTTGGTATCAGAGCTAGGTTTTATGATTCTGTAAACTGCATGAAAAGAAAGAAAATGGAAGATTAAAATAAATTATATTTTAATGAATAGTCTGAGGATGACACGTGGATGTTCTAGAGCTAGAGTTAGAGTAGTTGACTTGAGATGGTGTGGTAGGCCCCAATTTTTAAACGAGCTGAGGTTGAGATGGAGGCTGATTTAGAGTAAGTTTCCTAGAAGGGAAAGTGTTGATAGTATAATTAATACTAGTAAGAGTGTGGAGAATCTAGAGTTGAAAGAGATGAGCTAAGAGAAGCTCTTGCTCATGCTCTTAAGAAAATGAATATAATAGATGATAGAGTTGATAGTTTATAGAATAAACTTGATGAATAGGCTAGATTAGTGCCTAAGGTTGTTGTAAATCTAGTAATGGTAGACATTCAAAAGGGAAAAATGTGAGTTTATGCATAAGATGCAGGGAGATTGTTTTGTTAGATATATTAAGTTGAATGCTTTATTGTTTAAATGATCTATGAATCCTTTTGAGCCTGAGCTATAGGTTATACATGTAGAGAGATTATTTGCTATTTTACAAGTTATTGACATGTAGAGGGTCGCCTTTGCTTCATTTAAGTTAGAAGGAGAAGTTTTAGAATGATGCGAGGATACTCTTTCCAGGGTAAGTGCATATGTTAATAGACCCCTAACTTTGAATATGTTTAAGGAGACTTGTTCTTTTATAAATATTGCTCATATACTTTCAGAGCCAATAGAAGATAGATTTCATTTATTTGAGGTAAAATATGTTGACTGTGGCTCAGTATGATAGCAGATTTGTGGCCTTATCAAGGGTTGTATCGAAAATAGTAGACTTAAAGGAGAAGAAGTGTAAGAGGTTCCTACATGGATTATATTTTGAGATTGGATCGTACTATCTTACATAAGGCATATTAATTATGTTAGGTTGGTGGATATAGCTGTTGTGAGCTTTAAATTAACCGCAAGCGCACGAATCGTTTGCAATATAGTGTGTGCAAGTGCGAGGTCAAATTCACAGGGAATTGCGTCGTGAAAATATATTTTTATCAAAGCTAAACCTATTTTAACCTAGTTCCGAATTTTGAATTGTATTTTGCAAAGATATAAACTAAACTAAATTGAGTTGAAAGAAATGATAAAAATACTAAGGTTTCTGAATCCACCCCACCATGATAATGGATATATTTTCGTGTTCTGTATAAAAGTAATCTATCAAATAATTCTATAAATCCACCATTATACAAAACACAACGAATACCCTAGTTCAACCAAATAATCCAATGTATCCCTTTAGAATCACAATAGATATCCAATTTACTTTAGATGATCCACCGTATCCGGTAGATGAAACACAAAGAATATTCAATTTGAACAATTTAAACACAATTAATCATAAGATTTACTCAAACAATTGAAACAGAACATTAATACTAAAAATATCAGAATTGTACGAACGTATTTGAAAATATTATGCCAAACAATGGCGAGGCTTCATCTTCAACCTTAGATGAAGGCTTTAGCCTCTCATGATTATGAAACTAAATTTCACAATTAAAGTGCTAAACATAAAACTTTAAACTCAAAAGAAATAAATTAAAACTGACTATACATTGAGAGAAATTCCGCTCACAGCTGTTGTGCGGCACTTCCCTCCCTTGGTAGCAAATCCTTGGATATCCCCCAGATTGCTTGCAGAAGTCCTCTGGATTGCACACTATTTTTATGAAGTGAAATAGGGCTTTTATAGGGGAACTCCATGAGTGAAATGTGTTTCCAATTTGATGTGGGATGCGGGATATAGAATGTGTTTCCAACCGATGTGGGATGTGGGATTTAAGCCTTCATATGCCCTTCAAAACTTCTGCCCACACTGAAATCCCGCACAACCTGACCTTTGTCTACTAAAACTACCATAACTTTCTATAGAAAAATCATATTTACAAGCCATAAAATTCCCCAGAAAATAGACATCTAGATCTTTCTAAGCATATATGACTCATCTCCTGGTTCTTCCTGAATCGTTACAGTTTAATCCGCAAAATTCATTTCTACCACGCTGAAATCACGCATAGCCTAACCTTTGTCTACTAAAACTGCCATAAATTTCTCTAGAAAAATCGTATTTATGAGCCATGAAATTCTTCAGAAAATAGACATCTAGATCTTTCCAAGCATATATGGTTCATCTCTTGGTTCTTCCTGAATCAATACAGTTTAATATGAAAAATGACTAATCTGTACGGACAATTCTGGCAATTTAGTGAAACTCCTTTCCAAGTGCTTGTAAGCTTGTAGAACAATGAAAAAAACAACTCAAAGTAACAAATTCGTAAGCTAACCAATGTAATTTAAGGGGTCAAAATATGAAATATTTGGCACTCATCAAATACCTCCAAACTTACATTTTGCTAGTCCCTTAGCAAAATAAAATAAAAAAAAAACTAAACGAAAAACAAAGAACACAATGATAAATCCATCATTCATGGTGTCCAAAAATTTATGTAACACACAAAACCATGATATTCATTCATGAGCAAGCTTAAAATATAAACCCATCTTCGCAATGAATAGGAATTTTAAAATCTAATTACTTACAAAAGACAGGCTAAGGCATCACAAGTCTGACTCAGTGTAAAGTGAATTAGCATATAAAGATGAGTCTTCCAAATAACTTCAATGTGCAATGTCTCCATGTCTCAAGATTCACAGAATTGATCATCAGAATGAACAACAATTGCATAGTTTTATTCTCTTCTTTCTTTTATTATGAGGCTTTGCTATGTTTTTTTCCCTTAAGCTTTCTAATTGACCCATGTAGCAATTGTTGAGTCAATGACTCCCAAACCAGATGGTTTTAGGGCATTAAGTATAAAGACACCCCTAAGAACTTACTAACTCGAGTCAAAAAGGCTATGAAATTAAACTGGCCTTAATGCTACCAAGCAAAATTCTCACCTTTTGACGTGAACACTCACTACTTATTGAGGCAAGAGGTCCAGTTACTCAGTGAAAAGTTTCTCAATGATCATTATGAATAAAATTCCTACCTTTTGACGTGAACACTCACTGCTTACTGAGGCAGGGGGTCTAGTTACTCAGTGGAAAGTTTATTTAATGATCATCATGAGCATTTTTCTATTTTTGTGCAATTTTTTTTTAATTTTTATTTATACTTTTCTATGTCAAAGTGTTTATCCAATAAGTTATCCAGTTTTAGTTAAGTCATGGAAACAAACACATTAAAATCACATGTCATATGATGAGAGTCATATAATGCATCTAAACAATACTTAATTGTTAGCATTTTAGGGTTGATCTCGGTCGTAATCGCACTTTTACATGTTAATAACTCTAAAGTGATATTCATAAATCATTGACTTAATTCGATGCATTTTCAGGTGCTTTGAGTACAAAAGAGATGATAAAGCGATCCATGTTTAAAGCGCCAAAAGATCTTGGGTGTCGGTGCTCGTATTTGTCCAAGGTTTAGACATGTCCAAACATGATTCAAAGATGGTTAAAGTCTAAACTAAGGTTGGAGTAATAAATTAGAGTAAGTTAAAAGACTGCACACAAGTGTGTGCATCACTTTGGAGGAAGGTAAGGGTAGGCACACAAGTGTGTGCATCACTTTGGAGGAAGGTAAGGGTAGGCACACTAGTGTGTGCACTTCTGCATACAAGCTAAAGGAGTTTCACTAAATTGCCAGAATTTCCCGTACAGATCAATCATATTTGCAGATTAAACTGTATTGATGTAAGAAGAATCAAGAGATAAGCCATATATGCTTAAAAAGATCCGGAAGTCTATTTTCTGGAGAATTTTACGGTTCATAAAAAGGAGTTTTCTAGAGAAAGTTATGGCAGTTTTAGTAGACACAGGTCAGGCCTCCAGATCAGCATCCACCTAGCGCCGTGCCCCTCACTTTCCAGCGTTGCACTCTCACTTTCCAGCGCTGCACCTCTGACTTTCCAGCTCCCACTCGGTCCAAGACCAAATTAGGGCTGCACAATGATATTTTATGGACCAAAATGCCCCTAACTACTTGTGATCTATAAATAGATGCTTAAAGAGTGTGCAGCCAACATTCATTTCAAGGAAGGAGGAGAGAAAAAAAAGAGGATCCAAGGGATCCAAATCCAGCATTATTCCAAGTCTCTTGAGGCCTGGAAATCAAGGGGGAGAGCATCCATATTGTTCTTCCACCTTGAACTCCATGGCCAAATCAAGGGGAGAGCATCTATATTGTTCTTCCACCTTGATTTCCATGGCCAACTAGTCTTCATACAAGGGAAAAGGATGAATCCTTAGGGATTTATTGTTCCTTATTTCTTATTCTTGATTCGGTTGTACGGATTTATTGTTGAATATTGTTTGTAAATTATTCATTGATTAAGTAAGAAGGATTTGAGTTCATGTGATAGATGCACTTTTTATTCTTCTTCTTTTAGACTCTCTTAATCCGGTGATTGCATCCTTCTTCTCCATTGAGGTTGTTTGGATGTGATTGATTCCGGTAGATTTATCTTATTGATTGTCCATTACTGGGATATTTTTATTGAAGATATATTGTCATTTCTTGATAATCTTTAAGATCGATCATGTGTGCATGAACCTGAATCAATGATTAATTTGTAGCAATTATATTAGAGTTATAAATGTGCTTGATTGAATATATTCCGATTGCTTGTTTGGGATGTGAAACTCGCAATCGAGATAAAATCAATTGAATCAAGAATGGAAATAGGGAACAAACCTTAGGAGGATTCCCGAAACCTTGTTATTTCTTATTCATATTTCATTTACAATTACGCAATTTTTCTTACATTATCTCATTATCAAAACCCAAAAATCTTTTGTTTAACTTTTATCGTTCGTTTTAAGGTTCACACATTTTCTTTTGTACTTAACTTGTTTCCCTGTGGAATCGACACCCCAAAGCCGTACTACAATAACCATGTGATACTTTGGGCGTAATCAAATTTTGGCGCTGTTGCCGGGGAAACAAGCTTAAGTACAAGGAAGCTTCTCAACTTTGAGTGTGGTGGTAAAAGAATTGTAAATATTTTTCTTTTCAGCAGTTTGTAAATACGGTAATATTGTTCCTTTACCTTTGTTTTGATTTTCTAATTTTCTTTTATTACCCTGATTTATTTATTTTATTTTCCTGTTTTATTTATTTTATTTTCTTGTTCTATTTATTTTATTTTCCCCTCTAAATTAATTGGTGCATGCTTAGACCGAGAGATTCTCGAGGTAAATTCATTAGAGGACCTGAATTAGAGTTACCCTCTCCTTCCACGTCCATTGGTGAAACCTCGCCTAGATCAAACCATAGTGCACCCCCACACGAAAATTTAGAGGACTTTGTTAATATGGCCGATAATTCTAATGAGAATGTTGCTAGGACACTTCAGGATTACCTCCACCCTACACGCACAGCCACACCATCATGCATCATGTTTCCAGTCAATACTCGCCAACTAGATTTTAAACCAGGGATGATACAATTACTCCCTACTTTTCATGGCTTGGATAATGAAAACCTATATGTGCACATTAAAGAGTTTGAGGAAGTAGTCGCGACTTTTCATAGTCACGATGAAACCAATGACATTGTTAGGCTTAAGTTCTTTCCTTTCGCTTTGAAGGATAGAGCTAAGAGTTGGCTATACTCACTAAGACCACGATCAATTGGGTCGTGGACTGAGATGACTCAAATTTTCTTTAATAAATACTTTTTCCAACACAAGACCAATGCTTTAAAAAGACAAATCTCCACCTTTGCACAAAAGGACAACGAGACTTTGTATCAGTCTTGGGAGAGATTTAAAGAGTTACTAAGTATGTGCCCTCACCATGGGTATGAGAATTAGCGTTTAGTGAGCTATTTCTATGAGGGCCTTACCTATAGAGAACGCCAATTTGTAGAGATGATGTGTAATGGTGAATTCTTGGAGAAAGATCCTGATGAGGCTATAGAGTACCTCAATGAGCTTGCTGAAAAAGCTCACACTTGGACTGGACCTAGTGCTACTGAGAGCACAATAGATCACGACCTATAGAGAACCCAAATAGTGGTGGAATTTACGATCTTAGGGAAGAGGATAACCTTAAGGCCAAGGTCGAGATGCTCACTAGGGAACTATAGGTATTAAAGACTAAAAGCTCAAAGCCAACACACGTGGTTAATTATGCAAAATCTTTTGAACCATGTTTTGTGTGTGGCGGGGTAGATCATCTCGCCCAAGAATGTCCCATATTTGCTAATATGAGAGGGATGTATAACGAACAATTTAATGCCTTAGGCATGTACACGAAGCCTTCTACACCGTTCTTTAATACCTATAATCCGGGATGGTGAAATCACTCCAATTTCAGCTGGAAGTCTGACAACCAGTAGCTTGCACAACCTCCTGCACCACATCTTGAACCATATCATGCACCCGTGTCTTCTAGGAGTTCTTTAGAAGACACTTTACATGATTTTATTGAAGCACAGGGGAAGATTAATCAAAGGCTTGAATCTTTAATTGCGTAGGTTGTTGAAGAACATAAAGAGATAAAAAGCCAAGTGTCCAAGCTGACGAGCTACTTGAGTGTGACTGAGCGAGGCAAGTTCCCTTCTCAAGCTCAGTCCACATCCTACGATCAGCACCAAACGCAATAGAAGAAAGAGGAGATGAATGCCATTGAGACACTTAGTGGTAAGTCGTTACACATCCTAACACTAAACAAATCAGAGGATGTGGACGATAACCACCAAGTATATACCCTTACCCATGGCTTCATAAGAGCATATATCGAGACAAAATCTGCAGATGTTACTGATGACATCTTTAAGGTCTCTCCAAATCACACAAGCAGCAAATTTAACAGTAAAGCAATTGCTGGTGCATTCAACTCATGTTTGCCTAGGAGGGAATAAGAGTGTCTGGCTGAAGTCGTAAAACTTAGCGCTTATGGGAGGCACCCCATAGCATATCCTTTTATTGTTATTGTTTTTCATAATTCTTTTTCTTGTTTATTATTAGTATTTTGTTGTTTTCTAGTTTTACTTTCGTATTTATTTTTCCGGGACAAATATACGAAGCAGTTCAAATGGCGGTGCACAATTTTCAGATTCTGTGCATTTTTGGTTACAAAGGGAGTTTCCTTATCTTTTGCTTTCACATCGAGGACAATGTCTACTTTAAGTTGGGGGCCGAGGAAACATATTCCTATTTTTCATGTTTTTCATTGAACTGTTTGGTGTCATTTTACCTTTTTGTTTGTTTTTAGCATGCTTTGTGTTAGCCTTGGAGTTAATTCATATGTCGATAATATGAGCCTAATTGAGATAGCATATAGCGTTTAGAAGAAGTTAAATCTTGCTTCGCTTTGAGAATAAATTAAGTGTCAATCTTTCTTTGGTTTGAGACTCTGGTTTGTGGTAAGATTGCATGATTAGTCTAAAGCATTTGGTGAAGTTTTATGTGCGATTGTTTTATGAATACTTTTGTGGTCTCTACAAGCTCTAGAACTTATTTGATAATCACTTGAGGCAAAAATCATAGAATGCACATTACTTAGGATATGATGTAGGCCATTTTTGGACCGTTTGAGCCTTTTTAAACTTACCTTTGTTATATTTATCGCTAGTCACCTATTTGAGCCTTTTTCTTGAAAAGAAAAAAAAATTTGAGCCCTGTTTCTTTCGATAAACCATTTACTAACCTTTATGAGCCTAAAAATATTTTATCCTTACCTTTCTTTTAAAAGAACATTAGTTATACACATATTGTGAGAAGCACTTAAAAGCAGTAAGGGTGAAAATATGAGAAAATATTACTACCATAACCCAAGCACATTAAAAGAGATAAGTTGGGGGTTGTGGAAAAGAAAAGAAAAGAATGAAAGAGGAGGTGAACGGTCTTATGCCAAAATAAAATAAAAGAAAAAAAGTGAATTATGGAAAAGAAAGAAAAGAAAAAAAATGGTGATTTATTTCGAGGAATGCTCGAAAAATGGTTGAAAGAGTTGGGTATTGAAGTAAGGTTATCTAGTGCTTAAAGTGGTTGTGTTTAAATTAGGAGACTTAGTTCTTTTATTTGTTTAAACTTTCCCATTCTTTCTTGACCTTTACCCTAGCCTAACGTTACAAGCTTATAAAAGACCTATTGATCCGATGTAGTGTGATTTTTCTAGAAAAGTAAGCCTATGGAGCTTGATTTGTGATTGATGTCACGCAATTAATAGGTTTTTAGAGGCCAAGACTTGTATTCATGCTATGTTGTGCATAAAATCGTCCGAGTGTTCAGACTAATTTGTTGTGGTAAGATGGATGTTAAGAGTCGATAATGATTTTAAGGTTGACATTTGGATTATTCTTGGACTTGAGTGATATTTAATGATTCTATTTGTTGTATGTTATGCGTGATTTTTGAGACAAAGATTTTGAATCACTCTTGGTTAACACCAGAATTTCTATATTTTGCTTTGATTTCTAAATAAAGAATTCATTTAATGTCTTTCGCTTGAATTGCTAGGGACTAGCAATAAGCTAGTTGGGGGTTGTGATGAGAGTCATATAATGCATCTAAACAATACTTAATTGTTAGCATTTTAGGGTTGATTTCGGTCGTAATCGCACTTTTACATGTTAATAACTCTAAAGTGATATTCATAAATCATTGACTTAATTCGATGCATTTTCAGGTGCTTTGAGTACAAAAGAGATGATAAAGCGATCCATGTTTAAAGCGCCAAAAGATCTTGGGTGTCGGTGCTCGTATTTGTCCATGGTTTAGACATGTCCAAACATAACTCAAAGATGGTTAAAGTCTAAACTAAGGTTGGAGTTAATTAAAATAAGTTAAAAGACTGCACATAAGTGTGTGCATCACTTTGGAGCAAGGTAAAGGTAAGCACACTAGTGTGTGCACTTCTGCATACAAGCTAAAGGAGCTTCACTAAATTGCCAGAATTTCCCATACAGATCAATCATCTTTTCAGATTAAACTGTATTGATGTAAGAAGAACCAGGAGATAAGCCATATATGCTTAGAAAGATCCAGAAGTCTATTTTTTGGAGAATTTTACGGTTTGTAAAAAGGAGTTTTCTAGATAAAGTTATGGCAGTTTTAGTAGACACAGGTCAGGCCTCCAAATCAGCATCCACCTAGCGTCGCGCCCCTCACTTTCCAGCGCTGCACTCTCACTTTCCAGCGCTGCACCTCTCACTTTCCAGCTCCCACTCGGTCAAAGACCAAATTAGGGCTGCACAATGACATTTGATGGACCAAAATGCCCCTAACTACTTGTGATCTATAAATAGATGCTTAAAGAGTGTGCAGCCAACATTCATTTCAAGGAAGGAGGAGAGAAAACAGAGAGGATCCAAGGGATCCAAATCCAGCATTCTTCCAAGTCTCGTGATGGCTGGAAATCAAGGCGAGAGCATCCATATTGTTCTTCCACCTTGATTTCCATGGCCAACTAGTCTTCATACAAGGGAAAAGGATGAATCCTTAGGGATCTATTGTTCCTTATTTCCTATTCTTGATTCGGTTGTACGGATTTATTGTTGAATATTGTTTGTAAATTATTCATTGATTAAGTAAGAAGGATTTGAGTTCATGTGATAGATGCACTTTTTATTCTTCTTCTTTTAGACTCTCTTAATCCGGTGATGGCATCCTTCTCCTCCACTGAGGTTGTTTGGATGTGATTGATTCCGGTAGATTTATCTTATTGATTGTCCATTACTGCGATATTGTCATTGAAGATATATTGTCATTTCTTGATAATCTTTAAGATCGATCATGTGTGCATGAACCGGAATCAATGATTAATTTGTAGCAATTATATTACAGTTATAAATGTGCTTGATTGAATATATTCCGATTGCTTGTTTGGGATGTGAAACTTGCAATCGAGATAAAATCAATTGAATCAAGAATGGAAAGAGGGAACGAACCTAAGGAGGATTCCTGAAACCTTGTTATTTCTTATCGAGATAAAATCACTTATATTACATTATCTCATTATCAAAACCCAAAAATCTTTCGTTTAACTTTTATCGTTCGTTTTAAGGTTCACACATTTTCTTTTGTACTTAACTTGTTTCCCTGTGGAATCGACACCCCAAAGCCGTACTATAATAACCGTGTTATACTTTGGGTGTAATCATCATACCTCACACTATTTTGTGCTAATGTGCTCATGTCAGATTAGATCAAACATGTGAATTCTCAAATGCCTAAAATAAGTAACGAAAATTTAAAATTCTATTACTAGATCATGTGTTCAAGATTTTAGGCTCACCAGTGACATCACATCACAGTATTTGTTTAGATCAACCAAAATTTCAAAATAACATGAGCATGCATTTATATTCTCTTTAATATATAAAAAAATGGGAAAAAGTGTGTGTGAATGTGTCTCCTATACCCCAAAACTTAAATTACACATTGTCCCCAATGTGTGAATAATATGGAAAGAGCTGACCTGGGAGATGAAGAACTAGTTGGACTAGCATGGCTCACAGCATACCCCCAAACTGGTACTGAAATATGCATTGTCCCTGAAAAAATAAAGACTGGAAAACAAAAGAAACACTATAAATAAACAGTAACAAAAAATATGTAAAATAATAAACAAATAGAAAGCATATGTTGTGGGGTGCCTCCAATGAGCACTAAGTTTT
Source organism: Bretschneidera sinensis (assembly GCA_023935145.1). NCBI lineage: Eukaryota > Viridiplantae > Streptophyta > Magnoliopsida > Brassicales > Akaniaceae > Bretschneidera > Bretschneidera sinensis. Next base: position 60,211,723 of record CM043699.1, on the reverse strand, counting down.
ATGTCTTCAGCCAGACTCGGCATTTCTTCTAATTAAGCACCAGGTTCTTCTCTTTCCACCTCACTAAGACCAAAGTGAGATGGTGCAGACACTCCTCAAATGATGAACTGAACATGGAGAAGTCATCAATGAATATCTCTAAGAAACGCACTACCATGTTAGAGAATATGCTGACCATGCACCGCTAAAAAGTTGCAAGTGCATTGCATAACCCAAAGGGCATGCGACGGTAGGTGAATGTCCCGAAAGGATAGGTAAATGTCATCTTCTCCTAATCTTCGGGGTCTACAGGGACCTGGTTATATCCAGAATAACCATCCAAGAAGAAATAGTACTCGTGCCCAGCCAAGCGCTCCACCATCTGATCAATAAATGGAAGTGGAAAATGATATTTCCTTGTGGCAGCATTCAACTTACGGTAGTCTATACACACTCTCTATCTAGACTGAACATGAGTTGGCACCAACTCTTCGTCCTTATTCTTCACTACCGTCAATCCAGCCCACTTTGGCATGACATGAATCGGGCTCACCCGCTTGCTATCAGAGATTGGATAAATGATCCTTCCATCCAACAACTTTATCTCTTCAGTCCTCACAACCTCTTGCATAACTGGGTTGAGCCTTCTCTGTGGCTCCCTCGATGGCTTGGCATTCTCCTCCAAATGTATCTTTTGCATCACCACTGAGGGGCTGATCCTCTTGATATCCTCAATAGTCCAGCTGATAGCTTCCTTGTGCTCTCTTAAACCGTCCAATAATTTCTCCTCTAGAGCATTAACCAAATTTGAAGCTATAATCACAGGCAAAGAATCTGCTGGACCTAGGAACTTATACTTAAGATTATTTGGTAAAGGCTTATGTTCCTTCTTGGGGGGCTCAGGTATTGCAGTCTCCTCCGTCTCACTGCTCTCCCGAGGAGCAAACTCGAAAATGGTATTCACTTGCTCAAGTAACTTATCCAAATCCAAATCCTCTCCAAACTGAGTAAAGCATGCCTCCAGGAGGTCCTCAATGCTTGATTCATCCATAGTCTCATCAATAATCTCCTCTATCAAGCATACATTTCTCACTTCATCATATTCCAGTGGTTGTTTACCGATATCAAAGATATTCAGCTCTATTGTCATATTTCCGAAGGAAGTCTTCATCACCTTGTCCTACAATTTATCAGAGCATTAGCCGTGGCTAAGAATGGTCTCCCTAGAATCACCGGTATCTGAATCCTCACATTCTGAACCGGCTTTGTGTCAAGCACAATAAAATCCATGGGGAAATAAAACTTATCCACCTTTATCAAAACGTTCTCAATTATTCCTGGTGGTATCTTCACTGACCTGTTAGCCAATTGAAGCGTCATGGATGTGGGCTTCAATTCTCCTAAACCCAACTACAAATAGATTGAGTAGGGCAGAAGATTCACACTCGCTCCTAAATCCAAAAGAGCCCTCTCAATCGGGCTGACTCCTATAATGCAAGAGATGGTAGGACACCCTGGGTCCTTATACTTAATGGGCAGCTTGCACTGAATGATTGAACTAACCTGCTCGGTCAAAAATGCCTTCTTCGGGACATTCGTCCTCCTCTTGACAGTAATCAACTCCTTTAAAAACTTGGCATACGACGGTACTTGTTGGATGACGTCCAAAAATGGGATATTGATTTGGACCTGCTTGAACACCTCCATAATGTCCTCATACTTCCCTACTTTCTTAGGCGCTTGTAATCTCTCAAGATAAGGCGCTTTAGGTACAAAAGACCTAGGAGGATCCTTAATAGTAGGAGTGGCTGTAGATGGCTCAGCATCTCTCTTCTCCTTATTGCCACTTTCTTGACCTTGCTGCATAGCAGGGTTCTCTTCCACTCGATTGTCCACTTGTCTTCCAGACCTTAATGTGACAATAGATTGCACTTGTTCCTCCCCGTGTGTAGGAGTTAATGAATTTCCAACCATAAATTGTCCCTTCGGGTTGGGCACAGGTTGACTGGGGAACTTTCCCTTCTCTCTTTCTCCCAAGTGACTTGTGATTTGATCCATTTGACTCTCTAGCTTGGCAATCACTTGGGTGTTTACTATTGTCACACTCCTTGCTTCGCTGATGAATTAGCCGGTCATCTTCATGAAATCCTTGAGGGTGTCCTCCAATGACTGTGAAACCGACGCTGGCGCTTGAGTGGGAGCTTGTTAAGCAGGTGATGGTGCTGGATGAGCTGAGCGACCATGACTTGGAACTGGTGGAGGAAATCCAGGAGGGTATTGATTATGAGCATGATGAGGGCCTCCTCCCTGATTCATCGGTTGGTTCTACTTCCATGAAAAATTAGGGTGGTTCCGCCACCCTGGATTATAAGTCTCGGAGTAAGATCCATTTGACTGCTTCCGATAGTCATTAAAAGAGTTCACTTGGTCCATTGGATACTATGCAAAAGTTGGCATAGATGGACGATTATGTGCTAAATGTATAGGACTAGCACAGATGGAACAACTATCAACATTGAATGTGTTGGTAGCAATGATGGACTGGCCCACAGCGAGAGTGTCAACCTTCTTGATGAGAGCATCTATCTTTATCCTCAAGTCAGTGTCCTCCTTAATCTCATAGATGCCTCATTTCTTAGACGAATGGACTTGTCCCGACAGCTTGAAAAATCGCATTGCTGCAAGTTGTCGGACAACTTGTCCAATGCCTTGTATGCTTCATCCCCCGTCGGACTTAAGAATGCCTCTCCATTCATAGACTCGATCATGCTACGGTTGGGTTAAGTCAACCCTTAGTAGAAAAACTAAACGAGTCTCCACTTCTCATATCCATGTGGAGGGTATCTGATCTGTAACTCTTTGAAATGCTCCCAACTCTCAAAAAACTTCTCATCCTCCTCTTGAGTGAAAGAACTAATCTCATTTCGGCACTCATTCACTTTCGACAATGGGAAAAAATTATTATAGAATTTACTCAACATGCTTTCCCAAGATGTAATAGACTCGGGCGTGTTGGAATCCAACCATGCCCTAGCTCTATCGTGAAGAGAAAAAGGGAAAAGTCTAATATGGACCGACTCATCAGAGAAGTTCTGGAACTTGAATGTGGCACAAATATCTTTGAACTTCTTCACATGGCTGTAAGGATTTTCAAGAACCAAGCCATGAAATAAGGTTAGGAGTTGGATGAGATGTGGCTTTAGATTAAAATTGGTAGCATTGGTTGGTGGCAACACTATACAGGAAGGGGAGTTAGTCAAAATGGGTGTGAACAAATCCCTAAGGGATGTAGTGAAGTCCACGTTCCAAGCTCTAGATTGCTCTACATTCTCATGTTGATTTGCATTCCTTAAATTGTCCCCCATCTCAATTGTCTTTCTCTCAACAGGTGCTCTCTTATTTCTCTTAAGAGTTCTTTCTAATTCGGGATCTAAAGGTATCAATTCTAAGTTCAGGGATCTCCGACAAAGCATACACCACACAAAAAGCAATAAAATAAACTAACTAGCAGAAACAAAAGAATAAAATAAAATACAAATAACAAATAACAATAAGATAAAAATTACAAAAAAATAAATACAAAAACAGAAAACACAATACTCACAAAATGGGCCAACAAAAATTGGCAATTTTTTTTATATATTTATATATTTATTTTTTATTATTTATAGGCAATTGCAAATAGAAACAAATAAACTAGAATAAAATTGTAAAAATAAAAATGAAACAAAAATACTAACTAAACTAGTAGAAAAATAAAATTAATTTAGACAAAAATTTAATTTTCACAAACAAAACAACTTCCCGGTAACGGCGCCAAAAACTTGTTGTGAGTTTTAAATTACTCGCAAGCACACGAGTCATTTGCAATATAGTGTGTGCAATTGCGAGGTCAAATCCACAGGGAATTACGTTGTGAAAATATAATTTTATCTAAACTAAACCTATTTTAACCTAGTTCCGAATTTTGAATTGTATTTTGCAAAGAATATAAACTAAACTAAATTGAGTTTAAAGAAATGATAAAAATACTAAGATTTCTGAATCCACCCCACCATGATAAAGCATATATTTTCATGTTCTGTATAAAAGTAATCTATCAAATAATTCTATGAATCCGCCATTATACAAACCACAACGAATACCCTAATTCAACCAAATCATCCAATGTATCCCTTTAGAATCACAATGGATATCCAATTTACTTTGGATGATCCGCCGTATCCGGCAGATAAAATGCAAGGAATATCCAATTTGAACAATTTAGACACAATCAATCATAAGAATTTACTCAAACAATTGAAACAGAACATTAATACTAAAAATATTAGAATTGTATGAATATATCTGAAAATATTATGCCAAACAATGACGAGGCTTCATCTTCAACCTTAGATGAAGGTTTTAGCCTCTCATGATTATGAAACTAAATTTCATAATTAAAGTGCTAAACATAAAACTTTAAACTCAAAAGAAATAAATTAAAACTGACTATACATTGAGAGAAATTCCACTCGCAGTTATTGTGCGGTGTTTTCCCCCTTGATAGCAAAGCTTTAGAGATCCCCTAAAATTGCTCGCAGAAGTCCTCTGGATTGCACACCTTTTTGATGAAGTGAAATGGGCATTTGATAGGGGAACTCCATGAGTGCAATGTGTTTCCAATCTGATGTGGGATGTTAGATATAGAATATGTTTCCAACCGATGTGGGATGTGGGATTTAAGCCTTCACATGCCCTTTGAAACTTCTGCCACGCTGAAATTTCGCACAGCCTGACCTTTGTCTACTAAAACTGTCATAACTTTCTCTAGAAAAATCATATTTACGAGCCGTAAAATTCCCCAGAAAATAGACATCTGGATATTTCTAAGCATATATGGCTCATCTCCTGGTTCTTCCTGAATCATTACAGTTTAATCCGCAAAAATCACTTCTGCCACGCTGAAATCACGCACAGCCTGACCTTTGTCTACTAAAATGGCCATAACTTTCTCTAGAAAAATTATATTTATGAGCCTTAAAATTCCCCAAAAAATAAACATCCAGATCTTTCCAAGCATATATGGCTCGTCTCCTAGTTCTTCCTGAATCAATATAGTTTAATCCGCAAAAATGATTTATCTGTACGGACAATTCTGACAGTTTAGTGAAACTCCTTTTCAAGTGCTTATAAACCTGTAAAAAAATGAAAAAAAACAACTAAAAGTAACAAATTCCTAAGCTAACAAATGTGAATTAAGGAGCCAAAATATACAATATTTGGCACTCATCAATAGAACTTCAGATTGAGAAAGATGTAATGGAGTTTAAAGGACAGAGAGAGCATGGTTGAAGAGGCTTAGACATGAAGGTTCTAGAGGTAGTAGTAGTATGAGTGTACAAGGTGGGAGACCAGCCCAGAAGAGTCATCTGCGAGAAAGAAAGACCTATAATGCGGAGTTAGAGGTAAGCTAGATCTATAGCTTCTATAATTCAAAGTAATGTTGGTGGGATCCCTAGATTTGGGAGACAATCTGCGGGAACTGGATGTTGTGGTTGAGGTGGGAGTATACTACCTAAAGGATGTGGTAGTGTGATAGAAAGACTATAATGTGTTATAGATGTAATTGGATTAGATATTTATCCAAGAATTGTTCTAATTTGAGGTGCTTTATATGTAAAAAAGGTGGACATATCAATGTTGGTTGATCCTGGCACAACTCATTCTTTTGCATCCAGTGTGTTTATGAAGTCTATTAATGTTTATATTAGTTCTTTGATGCATAATCTTATTGTTGAAATTCCTACTGAAGATAGAATTGTGATTAAAACTATTTATTGGGGTTCTGTAATCTGTATGGATGATAGAGAGTTTAAAGTTGATTTTTTTTCTTTTAGTATGGTTGATTTTGATTTGAGTTTGAAGATGAATTGGTTGTCGGCGTATCATGTCTGGGTTGATTGTTTTAAGAAAAATGTGGTGTTCAATATACCAGGACAAGAGGAGTTTAACTTTCAAGGAAAATGTAAGATACTTACCAACTGTCTTATTTATGCCCTGACTGCTAGTAGATGGTTGAAAAAGAGTTGCGAGGGGTATTTGGCATATATGGTGGATTTTAGAAATGATAGTAGAGAGTTGGAAGAAATCTTAGTAGTGAAAGATTTTCTGATGTATTTCTTAAGGAGTTGTCTAGTTTGCCTCCCAGTAGAGAGATTAAATTCTCTATTGATGTGATACCAGGTTCATCACATATATCTATAGCACCACACAGAATGGCACCTGCTGAATTGAGAGAGTTAAAAGTTCAGCTTCAAGAGTGGTTAGATAAACAATTTATTCAACCAAGTGTGTCACCATAGGGAGCCCTTGTAATGTTTGTGAAGAAGAAAGGTAGAACGATGATATTGTGTATAGACTACAGATAGTTGAATATGATAACCATTAAGAAAAAATATCCTTTACCTAGGATAGATGATTTATTTGAGAAGTTGCAGGGAGCAAGGGTATTTTCTAAGATAAACCTGAGATAAGGTTATCACTAGTTAAGGGTAAAGGAGGGAGATGTGCCAAAGACCGCTTTTAGGACACGTTATGATCATAAGTTTCTTGTGATGCCATTTGGGTTGACTAACGCTCTAACAACATTCATGGAATTGATAAAAAAAATGTTTAAACCATTTCTTGATAATTTTGTGGTTGTGTTCATTAATGGAATTTTGGTATATTCTAAAAAATGAAGAATTTAGAAATGGTGTTGGAGATTCTGAAGAGTGAGAGATTGTATGCTATAATTTCCTAAATGTGAATTTTAGCTGAAAGAAATAAATTTCTTGGGGCATGTAATATCTAGAGATAGCATAACAGTTGATCCACAAAAGGTAGAGGCAATGTTCAGTTAGGAGAGACTAACTAATGTGACTGAGATTAGAATTTTCTTAGGGTTAGCTGGTTATTATAGAAGATTCATTTAGAATTTTCTATTATTGCAGTACTATTGACTTGATTGATCAGGAAAGAGGTGACATTGTATGGTTTAAGGAGTGTGAGAAAAATTTTCAATTACTAAAGGAGAAATTGACTACAACTCCAGTATTGGTGCTTCTTTATGGTGATAAAGGATTTGTGGTGTATAGTGATGCATCCCATTAAGAGTTGGGATGTGTGTTGATGTAACATGGGAAGGTAATGTAATATGCTTCTAGGTAATTGAGGAATCATAAGAGAAATTACCATACCCATGACTTAGAGTTAGCTGCCATAGTATTTGCTTGAAAATTTGGAGACATCATCTGTATGGAGCCACTTGTGAGATATTTACTGATCACAAAAGTTTGATATGCTTAAATACCTAGAGAGAGTTGAATTTGAGACATAGGCGGTGGATGGAGTTGATTAGTGACTATGATTATACAATTCACTATCATCCAAGGAAGACGAATGTGGTAGCTAATGCATCGAGTAAAAACTTCACAAGAAGGTTAGCTGCTATAGAAAATCATGATGTGAAATTGATGATAGAGTTGAGAGAGATGAGACAAAAGTTGAATATAAGTGATGAAGCATCATTGTTAGCTAATATGGGTATAGAATCACCCATAGTAGAATGCCTGTTAGAGATGTAAGGTAAAGATGAGGAGATAGAGAAGATTTAGTAAAACGTACTAAGTGGAAAGCAGACTGAGTTCAGAATCAGAGAAGATGGCATGTTGGTATTGAGACATAGAATTTGTATTCCCAATGATGTTGAGATAAGAAAGAAGACAATGAGAGAAGTACATAATTCAATTTATTCGATGCACTTAGGGAATAACAAAATGTATAGAGGATTGGGATAGAATTTATGGTGGTTAGGATTGAAAAAAGGATGCATCTGAATACATTTCTAGATGTTTAGTTTGTCTGTAGGTGAAGTTAGAGAATAAACATCTGGGAGGCTTATTACAGCCTCTTCCTATGCTTGAATGACCATAGAAAAATGTGAGTATAGATTTTTTTTTTTCTAGATTTTCCCATACCCAGAGTGGTCATGATGTTGTATAGGTTATAGTGGATAGACTTTCTAAGTCTTCGCATTTCCTTCCTATTAAAACTACCCGGAGTCTTGAAAGTTGGCTAAATTGTATGTAGTGAAGATTATAAGATTACAAGGAGTACCTTTGAGTATTATATTAGATAGAGATTCTAGATTCATTTCTAGATTTTGGAGGGGTTTTAGAGAAGCTATGGGTATGCAATTGTAGTTTAGTATAGCTTTGTATCCGCAAACTGATGGACAGACAGAGAGAATCATCAGAATACTAGAAGATATGCTGAGGGCAAGTGTATTGAGTTTCTCAGTGAGCTGGGATGCTTATTTACCTTTGATTGAGTTTCCATACAATAATCAGTATCAAACTAGTATTGGAATGGCACCATTTGAGGCTTTATATGGTAGAAGGTGTAGAACTCTAGTATCTTGGGAAGAAGTTGGAGAAAGAAAGATATTTTGTACAGAAATGATAAATTTGATTACTGAGAGGATCAAGCTGGTTAGAGAGAACCTTAGAGCAGCACAGAGTAGACAGAAGGGATATGTTGATAATAGAAGATGACCTCTTGAATTTCAGGTTTGTGACTAGGTATTTTTTAAGATATCTCTGTGGAAGAGTGTATTGAGATCTAAAAAGAAGGAAAAATTGAGTATGAGATTTGTGGGGCCATATGAGGTGATTGATAGAGTTTGACTAGTAGCATACAGATTGGATTTGCCTTTAGAGTTAAAACAATTACATAATGTGTTTCACGTTTTACCTTTGCGGAAGCGCTTACATGATGAATCTCATAACATTTCGAGCCAAGCTGTAAGAATTAGGGAAGATTTGACTTTTTTACAAGTACCAGTGAGAATTTTAGACAGAAAAGAACAAGTCTTATGTAATAAAATAATTCCATTGATTCAAGTATTGTGGCAGAACAAATATGTTGAAGAAATTACTTAGGAGCATGAAGCAAGAATGAGGAAAGAGTACCTCCAGATTTTTCATGAGTTAGGTAAGGAAATTTTAGGGACAAAATTTTTATAAGGCGGGTAGAATTATAATACCAGTGTTATTAAAGTAAGGGTAAAGAAGTACTTTGATAAATATGACATGGAATTAAAATAATATATACATGAAAGATTTATTATTTAATAAAATAATTCTTTTGAAAAAAAGAGGGATGCGTGATGGTGTAGTTACAAAGAAAAAAGAAAAAGAAAAAAATAGAAAAAAGAAAAAGAAATGTGTGGTGCGGTTTCGTTACAAAAGAGGAAATAAGAAGAAAAAAAAGTGGTGTTAACACCGGGAGTCCAGGTGTAAATTGCCAACATGCAATCCTTTGCAAGTTGGATAGCAGTGGTGCAAAATAAACGATGGGCGGTTTTGTGTGTGTGTGTATTACCAAATCCTGTTTGCTTTTCTTCTTTCTTTAAACACCGACTCAAAGAAAAGTTGAAAGACTAAAATTTTGAAGAGGTTTATAGGAGAATTTTAAAGAGAGTTGAGGAAAGCTTTGATAAAAATAAAAAGTAATAATGTGAAATTTATTTTTGAAATTTAGCATAAATGAAATTACATGGAATTCAATGTGAAAATTTTTAAAGGGTATGAATTCTAGAAGAATTTAAGAATAAATTAGAAATTTTAATATAAATATTATGTCAGGTGTTGACGATCAGCAATCGGGTGAAATTGCTAAAAGAGCAGGAAAGGCAAGGAGGTGATCCACGGGTAGCTCTAAGTGCTACGTGGTGAGTCAGATTTACTTTTAGTACTCGAGATAAATATTAAATATAAAGTAATGATGTAGGAAAGTTGGTTGATGGATATGATAGGAATAATTGATATGTTAAAGATTTATTATACAAGTAATATTATTGAGATAATGAGTGGATTAAATATATAATGAAGGGATAAATAAAATTCTTGACAACCTATGATTAATAATTTGATATGATGTATGAGGAGATAATTTAATGAATATGTTAAAAATAATAATTTTGGGAAAGAGCTGGATAGCCAAATTGAATGTTTGAATGTATGCTCGTTTATATTATTGCTCATATGCATATTTCATATTATTGTTTATATGCATACGCATGAAATAAAAAGAATTGGGAAGGCAACTGGTCTAAATTAAATAAAAACTGTGACAACCAGTATATGCTGGAAATAAAAGAACTAGGAAAGAAGTCAGTCTAAATAAATATAAAAATAGTGATAGTCGGTATATGCTAGAAATAAAAGAACCGAAAATGCAGCCAGTCTAAATGAAATAAAAACGGTGATAGCCGATATATGCTGGAAGTAAAAGAACCGAGACGACAGCTGGTCTAAATGAAATAAAAACCATGACAGCCAATATATGCTGGAAATAAAAGAATTGGGAAGGCAATTGGTCTAAATGAAATAAAAATCGTAACAGCCGGTATATGCTGGAAATAAAAGAACCAGGAAGGCAGCTGGCCTAAATGATATAAAAGAACCGGGAAGGCAACCTGTCTAAGCTAAAACATATCGACTTGTGAGAAATGTTCCCAAATAATAATATAATTTAAATTCATGAATTGCATTTGTTTTAAATATTGATTATTATTGCTTGAGTTGCTAAAGTATTATTCTTGATTGTAAATTTATTGATAGATGAATGAGTCTCACAAAGACAGATATGATAAGAAAGAAATATGAAAGTATGATATGATAAGATAAGAATTATCTGAGTGATTGACCATATGCTGTGAACCTCATAACGAGGTACTTAAGAGGTAGAACTGGTAGTCTCAAGATCATTAAATATATGAGAAGAAGAGATTGATAAATGATGAGGATTATTATATGAGTAGTGATAATAGAATACTATTATCGAATTATATGAGATATAGATGAATGAATAATCGAAAACTATTTGAACAATTGAATACTTCTTGTAAATTTAATTCATTGAGCTTGTGAAGCTCACTCTTCATTTTTAAATAATTTCATATAGCAAGCAGGACAAATAGATTGTTGAGATGAGATTCAGACTGAGTCATTATCTGTAAGCCACGTGGTCCACATCATCAGACTAATGGAAAGAAAAAAATATTTGTAAATATTCATGTATCATATGTTGTATATATTATTTCTTTTGAAATTTTAATAATGTAAATCCTGGTTGAGGGTTGAGGATTGATGTGTGTGTGTGCATATATATATATATAATTTCAGTTGATGTTTTAATATTATTGCATATATGTGTCGTGTTGAGATTTCAAAATGTGGTCTCAAGGGTGGCCAACCTGAGATTGGTCATTACAAACAAGCACACCCGAAGGCACGAAAATTTGAGTAATTAGGAGTTTTAGAAAACAATTTTGTATAAGAAGCTTAATTTTGTAAAATAGGAGTAGGAAGACGATTAATGATGTAAAGTGCTGTGTAGGTAGAATCAACCCAAAAGGACTCAGGGAGAGAGGATTGAATTTAAAGGGTGTGGTCCATTTCATTAATGTGGCGACCATTTTGTTTAGGGGTATCTGATTAAGACATACGAAAGGCAATACCATGGTGAATAAAAAATTGTTTGAAAGGCATTTGGTCAAATTCTTTACCATTATCACTTTGAAAGATTTTTATTTTGGTGGAAAACTGGTTTTCAGCAAGAGCTTTAAAATTACAAAAGTGTTGAAAGACTTCAGATTTTTTACGCAGAGGAAAAATCCAAGAATATCGAGAAAAATCATCAACAAAGATAACATAATAATGATAACCTAAATTTGAGAAAACTGGAGATTTCTAAACATCATAATATATTATAGCTAAAGGTTGTGCAATACAAAGCTTAATAGAATCAAACAGTAAATGTTTAGACTTGCCTAGTTGACATTCAAAGCAAAAACCAGAATATTCAGAAGACAAAATAATATTCTTTTGAGTCTATAATAAAAATAACACATGAGGACCTAAATGACCTAGTCTACAATGCTAGATATCACCAGGGACTTGACGGGAGACCAATGCTAGAGGGGTGGAAGTGACCGAGTTTGGAAGAAAAGGGTAGAGGTCACCATCACTGAAAGATTTAAGAAGAGTTTTCCCCGTACTCTTGTCCTTAATAACAACATGAGAAGCATCAAAGTGAGCAGAACGGCTGTTATCAGAGCATAAATGTTTAACGGAAAGTAAATTATGAGATAAATTTGGGACTTACAAGACATTATTAAGGTGAACAGATTTTGTGGGAGTGCATAAGAAAGTAGAACCAACATTATTAATATCAAGCAATTGCCCATTACTAACTAAAATTTTAGTTTTTCCAAAATAAGGTGTAATATTAGTAAGTATACCTGACTAAGGAGTCATATGAGCTGAGGCGACTGTATCAGGGTACCATTGGGCAACATTAGACTCACTAAGAGACATAGTAGCAAATGATTTTGGTAAGTCACTAGAGACAATAGCATGATTAAAATGTTGAGGACAATTTAGGGCGAGGTGACCAGTGGTGTGATAGATTTGACATTTGGTGGAGGAGGAGCCAGGGTACCGTCTTAATGTACCTTTACAACTATAAGAGAAAATACCAATAGAGTTATTAAATATAGGGAATAATTAGAAGACTGATCAGTACCTGAACCATGTTGAGTGGAGTCACCATGACCAGTATTACGTCCACGGCCATGGCCACGATCGCGATAGCCCGAGAGACCCCTGCCATGACCATGATAAGAGCCAGTTGTGGTGGTAGTGGTGGCAAGGGCTGTAGGAGAGTCAGAGAATTGAGAAGTGACTCAAAGATGCTTCAGGCATTGTTCTTGGAGGAGAAGCTTGGTACGCAAACCATCAAAGGTAAGGGTGATGTTGGTGTTGGTGATCGTAGTGATGAAGCTTTCATACTCGGTAGGCAGACCTGCTAATATATATGAGATGAGGTCTTTAGTGGAGAGTGGGAAATTGATGGTAGCAAGTTTGAGCTCCCGAAGATACTATTCCATAGACTTTCTATCTTTGGTATGTTTGTGAAGCTTCAGTTAGAGGTCAAATTCATTAGCATTTGAGTGATCAAGGTAACGTTGCTCCAATGCCAACCTGACATCCTAAGAGGTACGCATATTATGGATGTCTTGGAGGAGGTCAAAAGTAAGGGTAGCATTAATCCAAGAGCGAAGGCACTAACCTATACGGATCCAAGTTTGAAAAACAGGGTTAAGGGTGGTGGTGCCATTACTGGAGAAATAATATTGTGGGGGATAGGAGAAGGTACCATCAACATAACCAATCAGGTTGTAGCTTACAAGGATTAGGAGAAATTGAGAGCGCTAGATGATGTAATTATTGTTATCAAGTTTAATACTAACTAGATGGGTAATACTAGGAGCAAAACATAGTGGTAAATTAGGGAATGTTGACAGAATCGATGGGTTGATAGGGGAGGAGGCCATCTGTGGGGGTATGAGTGGGGCAGCGTGGTGTTGGTAAGTGCTATAGATGATTCGATTGTGGTAGGGAGTGGCACCATAATAGATGCAGCGAGATGGTGAACGGGGTTAAAATTGTAAGGTTGGGCAAGACGGTTTGTAGGAAGTGAACTTGAGTGGGCGTCATTAGGGTGGGGTAGTGTCAAACATAGGATGCCGGTTTGGTGGGTAAAAGGGAAGGTCACAGTGAGGTCAACAGTAGGTGGGAAAGGGCAGAGATTTTGATTTGTCAGCGTGAGGTCAGTGGTGAGGTTATTGATGGTGGGACTAGGTGGGTTGTTGTGAGTGGAAGAGGTTATTGATGGCGCAGACACATGGGAGCTATTGGTGATGTCAAGGGTGACATCGTGGGTGATATTGTGGGTAGAGAGAACGACAACTATTTGGCTAAAAGGAAAAGTGGTAGTATGGGTAAAATGGAGAGTAGGAACTGATGGGTTTATGTGCTGAGTGACGATAGTAGTGATGGGACCAGATGGAGGAGAGAAAGTGGTGGCCATTGAATTTTGATTTACCATGATTTTTTGGGTTTAAAAAAAAAATGTTTTAGGGGTGAGAGAGAGAGAGAGAGCGCGAGAGAGAGAGAGAGAGAGAGCAGTGTTTTAAGGTTTAGCATTTTATTTGTTTGATACCAAGAAGAAGATAAAAGAGACTTTAGGGTTTGTGTTTTCTCACATAAATCATACAATAGTAGAAGCTTATATTTATAAGGTACAAAAGTTTCCTAGTAGGATAATAATTTTCTATTTACATTAAGACTAGAGTTTCCTAATATTAGTTATACTAGAAATATATATATTTACAGGTATTTATAGCCATACACCAAAAAATAAAAATCTAGAAGTTTCTCCTACTTTAACATCAACCATACACATATCAATCATACATCAGCAATGACATTATATCAAAAGTTAACCAAAGATAACCATGGCTGTAATAGAAGTATTTACTGCAGTATAACAAAAAACTAACTTGACCATAGAAGAAGAGGTTCAACTCCCATCAAACTCCTCCTTGAAGCACTTCTTCATTACAAAGTCTGTATATTAATCTTCAAATTTGTTTTTTTTTAATCTCTAAGTAAATATATCAACAAGTTGATTATTCCTGCTACAATGCTTCAAATTTACAGCTCCTTCATTTTTTGTTTATTACAAAATGAAATTTCACTTTGATGTGCTTGGTTCTCCTATGTTGAGCTAGATTCTTTGCTATTGCTATGGTTGATCTGTTGTCATAGAAAATAGTAGTTGCTCTTTATGAGTTAAACTTCAAATCAACCATAATTCTTCTCAACCAGATAGCCTAGTTCACAGCTACATAAGCAGCGATGCATTCTGCCTCTTCTATGGATTGTCCCATAGTTTCTTGCTTTTGTGAGAGCCAAGAGAAGACTCCATTACCAAGTGAAAAAAGTACCCTAATGTACTCTTCATATCATCTAGTGATCCAGTCCAATCACTATTAGAAAGGATAAATAACAGAGGAGAACTAATTGGCTTAAACTAGATACCACACTCCAATGTGCCTTTTACATATCTTAACACCCTTTTAGCTGCAGCAAAATGAATTTCACTTGGGATTTGCTTGAATCTAGATGTAAGCTGGCTGAGAACATTAAATCAAGTATAGTTGTTGTTAAATACAGCAAGCTACCAACTAAACTTCTGAATTCCTTCTTTTTTACCTTCTTTGAACCATTATTCAAAGATAGCTTATGATTCTACATATGAAGTTGCTACTGGATTGCAATTCAGCATATTGAATTTCTTTAATATAGTAGTAGCATATTTTCTTTGTGAAAGGAAAATACCTTCAGATTCTTAATGTGATTCCATGCCAAGAAAAACTTTCATTAACCTTAAGTCTGTCATCTCAAATTCTTTCTTCAGTTCTTCTTTAAAGACAACAATGAGAGAGGAGTCACTCCCTATGATGGTTAAATTATCAACATAAAGGGACAAAACTAAGACATTCGAGTTTTGCAACTCATTGATATAGAGAGTATGCTCATTTTGACTCATCTTGAAACCTTGATGATGAAAGTAGGCATCGATCTTACTATACCAAGCTCTAGAAGCTTGTTTTAGCCCATAAAGAGCATTTTTCAGCTTTCATACTTTGTTCACTTTCCCTTTTTGAATAAATCATGATGGTTGTTCAATGAAGATCTCCTCTTACAGAGAGCCGTTTAGAAATGAAAATTTTACAACCATTTGATATACCCTCCAATTTCTTTAAGCTGTCAAAGCAAGAATAAACCTGATTGTGTCATGCCTTGAGAGTGGAGCAAAAGTCTCATGGTAGTCTGTACCGAACTGTTGAAAATAGCCTTTGATAACTAAAATAGCTTTGAATTTTCGCATTGACCCATCAGGATTCTCTCTTTTTTCTAAAAATCCACTTCGCACCAATTACATCCTTGTTTAATGGTTTTTTTTAGTCAATTCCCAAGTATGGATCTTTCAATCATTTCGATCTCCTCATCCATAACATTTATCCATTCTTCATTCCTAGTAGCTTCTTCATAGCCAACTGGTTCATGAGCATCCAAACAACAATACTCACAAACTTCATGGCAAGATTTATAAATTTCAGCCATTGGCCGTGTTCTTCTAGGAACAGATTCTAAGGATTGAGATATGGGAGAAGAGAGACTGGAGAAGACTCTAAATGTAACGACCCACCCCGAGTAGGCCCTACTTGGAACTTATTCATTATCTTTTAGCACTGAGCACCTTGACTCAAGATTCTACAATAGAAAATTATAATTCAAACCACATTCTTTTCAAACATCACAATTCTAAACAAACACATTTCTTTACAATCATGAGACTTTTTTGATACATTAAACCAACTTTCAAAATTCTACAAAAAGACATAAGTCAAAAGAAACATCCTTTATTACAACTAACTTGTAAACATTTTTATAAAAAAAATTGAACCAAGAAGAACTTAGACTTCAAAGAGACCCAAGGAAGGAGGATGTTGTGAACGAGAACTCCTTTCAACTATTACTACAAGTCTTCCACTGTTAACCTGAAAAGATGGTAAAAATGGAGGGGGTGAGCTAAAAGTTCAGTGAGAATTCATCTTACTAAAAGTATTTGTATTGGGATTTAAGTTCTTTATTTTCAAATTTGATCATATAAATCACTTTTTATACACATAAATGTAATAAGACTTTGCATTACACTTTCGGTTTATTTTCTAGTTTTTATTTATTATAAAATAAATAATCATCACAACAACATTAGTAATCCTAATTAATCATCAATCTCTTAGTCTAAAACTCCTTCTTACACAACATAATATTAGCTCTTTATAAACAATATCAATCATAAAAAATTTCAATTTACAACAATCAACAATTCAGGCCATTCATAGGCCAAATTCAAAACATGTTTCTCATGGACCAATTACCACACATACCATCGTAGCCCAAATAACACAAACAATATCCGTAGGTATTTTTCAACCTTTACAATTTAAAATTATAAGTAAAAAAAATAATTAATCCTCACTATAACGTATATTAAAATTATTATAAAACACAGAAGATAAATTCTCATCACATCCATAAGCATTACATACCCTTCATTGGGTAAATCCAATCATACACCTTCCATAAGTTAAACATATTCATCCTTGAATCCTTTTCACCTAAGTCACAACCTATTCTAAGTGGGGCCCTACCATTTCAATATCATCCTTGGATCCCCTTCACCTAGGTTACAACCTACTCTAGGTGGTGTCTTACCATTTCAATATCATTCTTTTTCATAATACCATTTTAATTCATATCACTGCAATGCATTCATAACATTATAATTTCAAATATAAAGTATACAACCATCTCATTCACAACAATTATAAAATATCAAGACATGTCAATCATTATTTCCTTATATATATCCATAAATCCACACAAATTATTATTATTATCGTCGTAATACTATAAGCATTTATTACACTACGCTTACTAAGAGTAAGGTGAAACTCACCTTCGATAGCACCAAGTCTTATTCTTGAACTTTTTTCTTGCCTTTACTTCGTTCTTTCACCACTCTTAAAGAATACAATATTTAGAACACCAATCCAAGAAGTATGTAATCGTAGTTATCTTTATCAAGTAACTACAAGAAATAAACATAACAATACCATAAGGTTCCTTTTGTTTGTTTATCTTTCCTCATTTGTTCTTTCCTTTCCATATTCTTTATTTTCTTTCCTATCATATAGTTGAGATTCATATTTGAAGACAAAGATGCTTAAATTTCTTAACACATCTTCTATATTCAAAGAAACCATACCAATATACAAAACTTTATACCACCAAGATTTTAAACTCACGTACATAACAATTTCCAAACATTAAGTTAGATTAATTCACCTAACCTCCAAAATACCCATTTAATAGTATTCTTCCCAAACTTTGGTTTTATCACTAAAATTCCATCTAACTCAAGAAGTTCCTTTAGTTCCAACATGTATTATACTTCAAAGCCAAACTTACATATGTCATGCTATAGCTTAGGATTAAATCAAAACTTTTCTTACACATCAATTTTCAACTTCATAATTTCTTAAATCCATCAATCTTTATAATTCCATAAATGTAAACTTATATTCTAAACAATACCCATAAGAACTTTTCTTATTTTATTCCAAATCTTTCTTATTTTAACAATTTCCATGAAAAATTATATTTCTAACAAAGAAAAATCTCTAATTTATGAAATTAAAACAAATCTAATTAAATTTATACTCTTTTAAGTCTCAAATTTCATATTTTACAATACCCACAGCTTAAATCAAAGTCCAACATCTTAGTTCTTCAATAAAAAAATGTCAATAATTCCTTCACAATTTCTTCCAACTTCAACAACTCATAAACCCATCAATTTAAATCCAAATGATCTCAAACAAAACTCAAATATTAACTTTAAAAAGTCTAATTTAACTAAGAATAGGTTAGAAATCGATTATACTTCGAAATCTAGTTGAAAAATAGCCAAGAAAAACAAAATGTGTTGAAAATGTGAAAATCTCACCAAAACATAGGTCTGAAAAAAAAAAAAAAAAAAAACCCATGAAATCTTGATGTAGAAAACTCCAACATATAATTCAACAATTCAGAATGTAGAGCAGAAAGTCAGGAACCTGGTTACAAAAAATTAGCTGAATCGAAGCATGAATAGACTCTGATCGTAGCTTTGATGTTGTTGTTTGGGTCCAAAAATTTTTCAGCAACTCTCCTCTAACTCTCTCTCTCTCTCTCTACCCGAGCTTTTTAAGAAAAAAATAGAGTTTTTACTGTTCTTGGCTTACTTTATGCTTTATATACTCCCACTAAGACTTAAGCTTTTACCCTTCAACCCTTCTTCCTTTCTTTAATTCAATTGCATATATTTTCCTTACCTTTTCTATTTCTTTGTTTTAAACCCAAAATTACTACTAACATGTCCTTTACAATAATATCACCATCAAATACTTCCAATTCCTTTACAATAGGGATGGTAATTTTGTTCAAAATCGCAGAACCCCGTCTGTAATACCTGTATTTGTAAAATAAGGGTAAAGAAGTACTTTAATAAATATAACATAGAGTTAAAATAAAAAAAATATATATTTAAATGCGAAAGGTTTAATTTTTATAAAACAATTCAAAAAAATAATTTGGCAACAGGTGGCAACACCTATTGCCAAGCTGTGTGTAAGGCAGCAAGGCCTCTTGCATGGAAAAAAATTGGAGAAAGGGCTGTTGAGTGTTAAAACAAATTTTTGCATATAAATAGTTTTGTTTTGCTTTTATTTTAATTATTACCAAATCTTGTTTGATTTTCTTTCAACTACGATTCAAATAACTTTTCTTTAAACACTTGGGGACAGAAAGAAAGGTTGAAAGAGCAAACTTTTTGAAAGGGTTTACGGGAAAATTTTATAGAGAGTCATGGGAAGCTCTAAAAAAAACAGAAGGTAATAACGTGAAGTTTATTTTTGAATTTTAGCATACATGAAATTTCCCGGAATTCAAAGTGGGAATTTTCAAAGGGTGTGAATTATGAAGAATTGAAGAATAAATTAGAAATTTAATATAAATATTATGTCAGGTGTTGACGATCAACAACTGGGGGAAATTTATGAGAGGAACAGGAAAGGTAAGGAGGTGATCCACGAATAGCTCTAAGTGCTACGTGGTGAGTTAGATTTACTTTAAGTAATCAAGATAAATATGAAATATCTAGTGATAATATTAGAATAAATTATTAGCTTATGCTTTGGTGGTAGATGAAAAATTGATTGATAGGTATGATAGGAATATTGAATGTGTAGAAAATTAATATATGAGAAGTAATATTATTAGAATAATGAGTCGATTTAATAATGAAGGTGATAAATGAAATTCTTGATGAGTTATGGTTGATAAATTGAGTGATATATGAGGAGAAGAAATTAGTGAAATTGATCAAATAGTAATTTGATAAAAGACATGATAGCTAAATAAAATGTCTGAATACATGCTTGTTTTTATATTATTGTTTGTTTGCATATTTCATATCATTTTTCATATACATATGCATGAAATAAAATAATTGAGAGGGGGCCAGTCTAAACGAAAAAACGTGATAGTTGCTATATGCTGGAAATAAATGAAAACCATGACAACCGGTATATGCTGGAAATAAAAGTACCGGGAGAGGGCCGGTCTAAGATAAAAACATGTCGACATGTGGGAAGACGCTCCCTAATAGTAATTCATGCATTGCATCTATTTTAATTATTGATTGTATTACTAAAATGCTGAAATATTGTTTGTTATTATAAATTTATGTATAGATGAATGAGTCTCACAAAGAGACAATTATGGTGAGAAAGAAACATAGAAGTATGATATAATAAGAACTATCTAAATGTTAGACTATATGCTATTATCAAGTTATATGAGATATAAATGATTAAATATTAAAGGATTATTTATACAAATTGAATACTTCTAGTAAATTTAATTCACTGAGCTAATGAAGCTTATCCCTCATTGTACAATGATTTCAGGTAGCAGGCAGGACAGATAGTTTAGTGAGTTGAGATTCAGACGAAATCATTATTTGTAAGCCACGTACGTGTCCACATCCTCAGACTAATAACAAAATAAAATAAAAATTTATTTGTAGGGATTGCAGTGGACCCACAAAAAGTAGAAGCGATGCTGAATTGGGAAAGACCCACGAGTATAACTAAAATTAGAAGCGTTTTGGGGTTGGCTAGTTATTATAAGAGATTCATCCAAAATTTTTCTATGATTGGTAGACTATTGACTAAATTAACTAGGAAGGATGTGAAGTTTAGGTGGTCAGAGGAATGTGAGAGAAGTTTCCAGTTGTTGAAAGAAAAATTGATTAATGCCCCGGTATTAGTGCTTCCTTCTGGTGATGAAGGATTTGTGGTATATAGTGATACATCACATTAAGGGTTGGGATGTGTGTTGATGCAACATGGGAAAGTTATAGCTTATATATCTAGGTAATTAAAGAACCATGAGAGAAATTACCCGACCCATGATTTAGAATTGGCTGCCATAGTTTTTGCTTTTAAGATTTGGAGACATCATCTATATGGAGCCAATTGTGAAATTTTTACTGATTATAAAAACTTGACGCATTTACCGACCCAGAAGGAGTTAAATTTGAGGCAGAGGAGGTGGATGGAGTTAATTTGTGATTATGGCTATACAATTCAGTCTCATCCAAGAAAGGCTAATGTAGTAACTGATCCATTAAGTAGAAAGGCTACAGGGAGATTAGCTGCTATCGTGAGTCATAATACTAGCTTGACGATAGAATTAAGAAGAATGAGGATGTAGTTCAGTGTCAATGATAGAGGAGTATTGATGGAAAATATGGTGGTACAATCTTCTATGATTGATCGTTTATTACAGATGCAGGATAGAGATGAGGGGATAAAGAAGATCAGACGGGAAGTGTTGAGTGGGAAGCCAATTGAGTTTAGAATTAGAGAATATGGTATGGTGGTATTGGGGCATAAAGTTTATGTTCCCAATAATTTGGAGATGAGAAAGGAGTTACTAAGGGAGGCTCATGATTCTGTATATTCCATGCACCCATGTAATAATAAGATGTACAGCGGATTGGGACAGAATTATTAGTGGTCAGGGATGAAGAAGGATGTAGCGGAATATATTTCTAGATGTTTGACTTGTCAATATGTGAAGTCTAAGAATAGACATCCAACAAGTTTATTATAACCTCTTCCAGTACCTGAGTGGCCATAAGAAAATGTGAGTGTGGATTTTGTCTCTGGTTTTCCTGGTACCCATAGAGAACATGACGTTGTATGGGTTATAGTGGATAGACTTTCTAAGTCTTCACATTTCCTTCCTATTAAAACTAGCTGGAGTCCTGAAAAGTTGGCTGAATTTTATGTAGAAAAGATAATAAAATTACATGGAGTACCCTTGAGCATTGTATCAGATAAAGATTCTAGATTTACTTCTAGATTTTGGAGAGGTTTCCAAGAAGCTATGGGTACGTAATTGCAGTTTAGTACAACTTTCCATCCACAAACTGATGGGCAGACGGAGAGAATCATCATAATACTAGAAGATATGCTGAGGGCAAGTGTATTGAGTTTCTCAGTGATCTGGGATGCTTATTTTCCTTTGATCGAGTTTGCATACAATAACCAGTATCAAACTAGTATTAGGATGGCACCATTCGAGGCTTTATATGGTAGAAGGTGTAGAACTCCAGTGTGCTGGGAAGAAGTTGGAGAGAGAAAGATATTTGGTCCAGAAATGGTAGATTTGACTACTGAGAGGATCAAACTGGTTAGAGAGAACCTCATAGCAACCCAGAACAGACAGAAGGGATATACTGATAAAAGAAAACAACCTCTCGAGTTTCAGGTTGGTTATTGGGTATTTTTGAAGATATCTCTGTGGAAGGGTGTGTTAAGGTTTAAAAAGAAGAGAAAGTTGAGCCCAAGATTTGTGGGGCCATATGAGGTGATTGAGAGAATTGGACTAGTAACATATCGATTGGATTTGCCCCTAGAGTTAAAGCAATTACATAATGTGTCACTGGTGAGAAAGTACTTACATGATGAATCCCATAGTATCTCGAATCAGGCGATAGAACTTCAGGAAGATTTGACTTTTATGCAAGTACCAGTCAGAATTCTAGACAAAAAAGAACTAGTCTTTCGAAATAAAGTCATTCCTTTTATTCAAATATTATGGCGGAATAAAGATGTTGAAGAAGTCACTTGGGAGCATGAAGCAAGAATGAGGAAGAAATACCCCCAACTCTTTCATGAATTAGGTAAGGAAATTTCGAGGACAAAATTTTTGTAAGGTGGGTAGAATTGTAATACCCGTATTTGTAAAGTAAGGGTAAAGAAGTACTACTTAATAAATATGATATAGAGTTAAAATAATATATATATTTACATGTGAAAAGTTTAATTTCTATAAAACAATTAAAAAAAATTTGGCAATAAGTGGCAACACTTGTTGCGAAGAGAATGAGGCTAAGCTGTATGTAAGGCAGCAAGGCCTCTTGCGTGGAAACAAATTGGTGAAAGGGCTGCTGAGTGTTAAAACAAATATTTGCAAGTTTAGTTTTGCTTTTATTTTAATTCTTAACAAATCCTGTTTGTTTTTTTTTCAACTGCGATTCACATTACTCTCTTTCTTTAAACAATTAAGGATCGAAAGAAAGGTTGAAAGAGCAAAATTTTTGAAGGGGTTTACGGAAAAATTGTATAAAGGGTCACGGGAAGCTCTAAGAAAAACAAAAGGCGATAACATGAAGTTTATTTTTGAATTTTAGCATACATGAAATTTATCAGAATTCAAAGTGGGAATTTTCAAAGGGTGTGAATTATGAAGAATTGAGGAATAAATTAGAAATTTAATATAAATATTATTTCAAGTGTTGACGATCGGCAACCGAGGAAAATTTCTGAGAGGAGCAGGAAAAGTAAGGAAGTGATCCACGGGTAGCTCTAAGTGCTAAGTGCTACGTGGTGAGTTAGATTTACTTTAAGTAATCAAGATAAATATGAAGTATCTAGTGATAATATCAGAATAAATTATTAGCTTATGCTTTGGTGGTAGATGAAAAATTGATTGACAAATATGATAGGAATATTGGATGTGTAGAAAATTATTATATGAGAAGTAATATTATTAGAATAATTAGTCGATTTAATAATGAAGGTGATAAATGAAATTCTTGACGAGTTTTGGTTGATAAATTGATGTGATATATGAGGAGAAGAAATTAGTGCAATTGATCAAATAGTAATTTGAGAAAAGGCATGATAGCTAAATTAAATATTTGAATACATGCTTGTTTTTATATTATTGTTCGTATGCATATTTCATATCATTGTTCATATCCATATGCAGGAAATAAAAGAACCGAGAGGGGGCCGATCTAAACAAAAAACCGTGACAGCCAGTATATGCTGGAAATAAATGAAAACCATGACAGTTGGTATATGCTTTAAATAAATGAAAACCGTGACAGCCGATATATGCTGGAAATAAAATAATCGGGAGGGGGCCGGTCTAAGATAAAAACATATCAACATGTGGGAAGACGTTCCCTAATAATAATTCATGCATTGTATCTGTTTTAAATATTGATTGTATTACTGAAATGTTGAAGTGTTGTTTGTTATTATAAATTTATTTATAGATGAATGAGTCTCATAGAGAGGCAGTTATGGTGAGAAAGAAATATAGAAGTATGATATAATAAGAACTATCTAAATGTTAGACTACATGCTATTATCAAATTATATGAGATATAAATTATTAAATATTAAAGGACTATTTATACAAATTGAATACTTCTAGTAAATTTAATTCCCTGAACTTGTGAAGCTCATCCCTTATTGTACAATGATTTCAGGTAGCAGGTAGGACAGATAGTTTGGTGAGTTGAGGTTCAGATGAAATCATTATCTGTAAGCCACATACATGTCTCCATCCTCAAACTAATGAGAAAATAAAATAAAATTTATTTGTAAATATTCATGCATTTTGCGTTGTATATAATGTTTAAGTCAAGATCAAAATGATTTATCTCCCCTGTCGAGGGTTGATGATTGAAGTAAAATTTTTGTTAGTATCATTTTTATTGTTGCATATATGTGTCATGCTGGGATTTTCAAAATGTGATGACACCGTCTTGGGGGTGACCAACTCGGGATGGGTCGTTATACCGCCACACTCGACCTTGATTTTGGGAGAAATCCTTGCCCCGTTTGGGGACGGGGATGGGGATGGGGAAATTTTTTTCCAATTGCCTTGGCAAGGACAAGAACGAGGATATAGGTCCCTGCCCCGAATTCCCCGGACCCAATAAATAATATACTATATTTTCCATCTTAAATTCATGTGTTTTTACTAAATGAATTTATTGAATCCCCACTTCAAATTTACAAGATTTTAACCTAAATGATAATTTATATCTTATAAATACTATTAGTATTTTCTCTTTAATAAATACCACTTGCCTTTCGTCTTTTACAACACTCTATTTCTTAATGGCCATAAGACCAACTTAGGCTTTAACAAGTAAAAGTTTTAAATTTTTTGGCCTTACCAACTTCGGACATAGTTCAAATTTTATGTAGTCTCATGACTTGGGTTTTGCTAAAGAAAATTCCTCGCGGGACCCAATTTCTCGTGGAGAACCGAGATGGGGAAAAATTTTCCTCCAACCTCACCCTTTCCTCGCCCATTTTTCCATCCCTACTTTACAATACATTACCCATCAATCAATAAGTCATATAAGTGACTAACACCAATAAAATTTAAAACTGTTTTCACATGAATTTAAATTTAATCTCAAAGTCACCTTATACATCAATTACACGTCAAAATAATAAAATCCCGATTTAAATATCCCAAATGAGGTACCGGGCTCTACAACTTTTCCCCACTAATAAAAATTTCGTCCTCAAAATTTTCTTAACTAGGGTTTACAAAACATCAGAATTATCACCTTCCTAGTTCTTCTCACTTTCTCAGGTACATTCTGCAAATTTTCTTGACGTTATTAGATTAAGCTTTTATCTTGTTGCCAACCAACTACTCAATTACTAATGTGAATTGGCATACTATTCTAATAAATGTCATCTGATCTTACTAAAAACTCTTTTGTTCATTAAGTGGTGCTCGCCCTTCATTCAACTACTCAACTTCATAATTTATCATTTCTCTACCATTCGATTTACCCAACTAATCCCTCAAACCATACATTCCTAAATAAAAGTATTACTCAAAGTCACCATCTTTTTATATCTTTCTTTTACTCTTGTGCTTCAAAAACTAAAGTTCTACCATCTCATGCTCCTCTCTACATTTTTATGTTTCTATTTTGAATTCATGCTTTAAGACCCTCAAAATACTGTATAACTTGTTCAAAAATCTCTCCCAAAATACCTCTCCACAAAATCACTTATCAACTAATCACTTTTTCTTATTATTAAATAACTTCTTTTTCAAGTTAAAAAAATTATACTTAGGGTTCGCCAACAGTCTTATCAAAAATTTTGTATTAATTTTAGTTTAGTTCTTTGCTCATCTTCTTAGTTCATGCACTTTACGATTACAAATTCACTCACGAAAATGAAAGTCATTAAGCCTTCACAATTCAACTTCCCAATCAGTTACCTCTCTTTCCAACATCTTTCGAGCAAAAAGCTTCATTTAGTAATTTACTCATTTTTCTCAACGTGTCTTTTAGTTCTAATCCAGGTTCCTTTCTTATCAATTCCATAAAACTCTAATTCCTTCTTTTTCTTCACCAGGGTATATTAACCAATAAATTCATATATAACTCTCCAATAGTAACAATTAAGTACTTTGCTCTCCACTATGACTCCAAGTTGACTAGTCTCTCCTTAACAACCATAATACGCTTCCACCCATTCCATAACATTGTTTGAGCATTCCATGAACTAGTGACTTCCTTTTACAGCTAACAACTCCATATTTTACAAATTTCTTCTCCAACTTTATCACTTAAGTGTCCTCAAATATAACTTTTTTAATTCATCTATAACTTCTATTTGAACTTCCCAATGATCTTACTCAGATAAACTATCCTTTTTATATTCATTGAACTTCAATTTACCATTCTCTTAGAACCTTTCCATTCTTTTATATATCTTTATAGATCAAATCTTCTACTCATTCCTTATGTTATATACTCTAAACCTCATATCAAATAAGTATTTTTCTTACTTAGAAAAAATCTCTAAGATACACTTTAGATGACTCTGCACCCCAAAGATTTCTAATCGTGTCTTTATCCTTTATTCTCATAACCATTAGTCATTTCATTAACAATTTCTCATTTCTGCTTCTCAAATGAACAATTTTCTAACTTTCCAACTTTTTACTCATTCATACCCTAGCATTTCGATTCATACTTAGACCTTTATTCTAAATCTTGGACTTTTATCTCTTCACTAAGCCATCTTTTTACACTTTTATTCCTTTTTCCTTTTAATCATCCTGTTTCCATTCTTATCAATAACTTCACAATTTTCAAGATTATACTTCACAGAGAGTTTCAACTAAATTCTCAATCAAACACAATTCCATTAAATCTCAAATCAAATTTAATATATTCTCAACTTCTTGATTTGCCCTCACATTCATAATTTTACTGAATTACTCCATCTCTCTTTAATCCTAGTAACAAAACCCAAAACAAGCACCCAATAATTTTCCCCATTTTTCTCAAGCTCCAATATCTCCCTCTTTTTGAAATAGTTGTTAGGTATTACAAATTTCCTTATCTTTTACTCCAACTTTTATCATTTAGTTCATCGAACTATAATATCTTTGTCTCTTTATTCCACCTGTATCTTTCTAACAAACTTTTTACACACTCGAATTTCTTTATTGACATAACTACACCTTCAACTCTTTTTCTTTTCTTGTTTCTCCTTCTGGCCTATTTAAGAAATCAAAACTTCTAGAAAGCCATTTAACACTCCACTTCCATACTTTTCCTTGTCAACTGTTTTGCCTGGCCACCTGGTGTACATCAAACCCAACAATCTCCCTTAATTTACCATAGCTAATAGCTCTCAGTATATATAGCTTAACAACCACAACATAACATTTTATACATTCATTCAAAGATAACTCTTAATCTGATCATGATTTATATTTTCCTTCATCCACTTAGTTAAAAAAATCAATCATATATTTTTTAACTCTCTTAACACTTCTTGGTAACTCCTTAATTTGTCTAAGATCTTCCCTTCACCTTGCATTAAGTTCGACCAAAAATCACAATGTTTAGTAACCTCTAATCTCTTTCACTATCTTCCTTAATAGACATCTCTTCCAACACTATCCCTTCTTAAAAGTACTCCAAACTTCAATGGCTTCTAAGTTAATAACTTTCCTCTTGAAATCTTTTATTTTTACACCATTATTGACAAACGTCAAGCCCTTACCATTTACTATGGATGAGGGTTAAAGCTAATCACCTCAAACTCAATTTTTCCATCATTTACTCATATCAAAATCCCTTAACCTTATATTCCATATTTGTTTTTCTTTTTCCATAATTATTCTAACATTCTCATACCTTACTGAACCCTTGGTTTGCTATCAAACACGTTCTTTAACTAATCATCCTTCTTTCTAGTACTCCAATCATATCTAAAACAAATTGCTCACAAGTATTTAAATTTGTAAATGCCTCAAATATCTTTGTTCATCATTACACATCTTTCACTAAAATCAAATTAACTTCCCACAAATTTATATTTCCAAGTAAAGAAAAACTTTTAAGTCCACCTAACTAACATCAACTAAAATAATTATTCATTTTTAAATCTATACTCAAGGCTTTTCTAAGTTTTTGAATCAGTTTACCGTCTCTTTGTATCGAGCTTCACTTAACAAAAAAATCAAATCAAAGTTAGCTACAACTTTCTCTTTTACAGAATTTCATAGAACAATTTCTATTTTCCAAAATACTTCCTTTACTATCTTTCTTAAAACCCCAGAACATCACAAACCTTCGCTTATAATTCACCTTACACCGTCATTCTTTACTCGATTTATTTTTTCTCATTTTACCGTAATCACTACCTACTAACCTTATTCTTTACACTAACCACTTATCGTGCCATTTGTTTTTAATCCTTTTTATATTCATTATCCAATCTACACTCTTACCAACATTAATCATTCTTTTCAAGTCCCATTTCTTATTGGAATGCTTAAAACTTCTATGAGTCAATGTAACTTATAAAATTCTTAATCTTTCCACATTTCCAATCAGTAAACACAACCTGAACTCTCAAATTATTTCAATTCCAATATCCAACACTTACCTTTTTCCCATACTTATCATCCAACTGTACGCATAATTAGTCCCATTAATCCTAACTTCCTTCTATTCCAATTCTGTGATTTATATAATAATTATTCCATAAGTCAACACTCCACAATATGTTGGAAAATCACCCTCAAGATGCCCAGGTGGTGATCTTCCAAACACCCAAGTCTAAAATGACTTGTAATGATCAGAACAGAAACAAAAATTAAACAATCAAAGAAAGAACACAAGTAATTTGTTATCGAGGTTCGACAATGTGCCTACGTCCCCGTGAGCTCCTCCGAGCCCTCTGCACTAAATTAATGAGTTCTTTACAAATACAACAACACCTCTTCAAGAATCCATTTGTTCTTGAAGAATGAAAGAAAAGAAAAAGAAATTGATAAGGACTAGTGTCTCTTTGGAATTTTCCCCAAGCAAATTCCCTTACAAAGCCCTTAAATCCCAATCTATACTACTTTCTCTCTAAACAAACAACCTCTCTTGTGTTTAGTATCTTTGCACTCTCACACAACCATGTGTTCTATTTCACACACATTCACATGTCATTCTCACCTCTCTTGTTGAGATGATCACATCACTTGTATGTCACACCCTTACTTGTTGAGATTGAAGCTAGGTGACCCTTTATATAGTGCACCACTTCTTGAACCTATCTTGAAGACAATCTTAACCCTTAGATCTTGAGGACCAATCAATCATAGCCCTCCAACAAGTCTAAGTGATCCTGTGCATTTTGATCATGCTCCACGCACCTTTCAAAGTGTTGATTCAAAGGTGTAAAGTGTGCCTCGTGCTGAGGCTCGGAACAGGGTGTGCTGAGGCTCAGGGCTTTGTGTTGAGGCTTGGATGGGCTAGGCCGTGGTGCGACCTGGAGGGGAGGAGTCCTGGACTTGCTGGAGGCCGCGGAGCCCAAGGTTGGGCCGCGGCACACAGCCAGGACCTGATGCTGACTTTCTTCATCTGTTTAATCCTTGGACAAATCCTAACACAATATTTACACAGCCATCAATCACTAATACTTTATCATACACAACAAAAGAAATTATCATATGAAATATTCATACACAACTAAGTATAATTCATTTACTCAATACCACTCATTTAAGTTTATACCCTTAGGAAGAACATTCGTAACAACATCTCCAAGTCCTTTAACTAGTAGTTCAATAATAACTTAATCATACTCACTGTTGTGAGTTTTAAATTACTCGCAAGCGCACAAGTCGTTTGCAATATAGTGTTATGCAAGTGCGAGGTCGAATCCACAGGGAATTACATTGTGAAAATGTAATTTTATCTAAACTAAACTTATCTTAACCTAGTTTCGAGTTTTGAATTATATGTTGCAAAATAAATAAAAACTAAACTAAATTGATTTAAAACTAATAATAAAGACACTAAGGTTTCTGAATCCACCCCACCAAAGTTAAGCATATATCTTCATGTTCTAAAAATAGCCTATCAAAACATTCCATGAATCCAACTTAAAACAAAAAATAACAAATATCCCAATTAAACGAAAAGCATCCAATGTATCCGCTTTTAACAAATCACAAAGGAAATCCAATTTAATCAAAAATAATTTGATGTATCCATCAGATGAAACACACGGAATATCCAACAGAACAATTTAAACACAATCAATCATAAGATTTTACTCAAATAATTGACAGAACATTTATACTAAAAAAAACATCATAATTGTATAAACAAATCTGAAACTATTATGCCAAACAACGGCGAGGCTTCATCTTCAACCTTAGTTGAAGATTTTAGCCACTCATAATCATGAAACTAGAGTTCATAATAAAAGTACTAAACATTAAACTAAAAAAAACAGTAATTAAAACTGACTATTCATGGGAGAAATTCCACTCGTTGTTGGGCGGTGCTTCCCCTCGTGGTAGTAAAGCCTTCGGGGTCCACCAGAATGCTAGCAGACGTCCACCAGATTGCACCAAATGGCACTAGGAATTGCACACCGAATGATGAAGTGAGATGGTGCTTTTATAGGGGGAGTTCCGGAGCACAACGGGTTGTAGATTCGATGTGGGATATTGCCTGAGTGCGCTCGATTGCAGAATGGTGCGATTGATCACATGTCTGATGAGCACGATCGCATGTGCGCTCGATCGCATGTCTGATGCGCTCGATCACAGGTGCACTGCACTGCAAAGATTTCGATGTGGGATGTTGACCATGCGCTCGTTCGTAGGTAGGTGCACTCGAGCGTAGGTTCACTCGATTGCATGTCTTGTGCGCTCGATCGCACTAGGCATCCTCAGCTTTTTCTCTTGAAGGTTGACATCTCCCAAAATGCTTTATTTTCTCCACAAACCTATAAAAATACACAAAACACAGAAAAGACATAAAATAAAGTGAAATAATACAAACTAAGAGCTTAACAAATATAATTTAAGGGCTTAAATATGCAATATTTAAGACTCATCACTCACAAAACTAATACAAAAACTTTCGAGTAAAATTTGCTTCAATCAAAGGAAAACTTTCCCTGACTCTTTTTGCCTCTCTACAATTTTTCCAACAACCAATCCACAAAGTAACATCTTTACGTTCACAAGAATGATATAAAATTCAAAGCATTTTCATCAAATCAAAGCAATTGCATTCAACATTCTCATCAAAAGCAATCATCCATAGGGTTTCATGAAATATGAAACACCAAAGTCATTTCAAACAACATTAATTCATATAACACCTAAACAAAAGGTAATTCAACTTAGTCTCAAACAATCGTATTTCTACCCAAACCATTATTGGTTACAACTCCTAAACAACATCATCTCTAACTTTACATAACCGACTTTCTATAACCACCCTTATACTATACACTATGCAACTAAATCCTACAGAATCTTAAACTTAAAACTCCGATACCAAAAATGTAACGACCCATCTCGAGTGGGCCCTACTCGAAACGACTCCATTACTTTTTAGCACTGTGCACCTTGACTCAAGATGCAACCATAGAAAATTACAATTCAAACCACATTCTTTTCAAACATCACAATTCTAAACAAACAAATTTTTTTACAATCATGAGACTTTTTCGATACATTTAACTAACTTACAAAATTTTACTAAAAGACACAAGTCAAAGAAACATCATTTATTACAACTAAATTGTAAACCTTTTTTTAAAAAAAAAAAAAATTGAACCAACAAGAACTTAGACTTCTAAGAGACCTAAGGAAGGAGGATGTCATGAACGAGAACTCCTTTCAACTATTACTACAAGTCTTCTAGTGTTAACTTGAAAAGACGGTATAAATGGAGGGGTGAGCTAAAACCTCGATGAGAATTCATCTTACTAAAAGTATTCATATTGGGATTTAAGTTCTTTATTTTCACATCTGATCATATAAATCACTTTTTATAAACATAAATGTAATAAGACTTTGCGTTACAGTTTCAATTTATTTTCTCATTTTTATTTATTATAAAAAAAAAAATCATCACAATAACATTAATAATCTTAATTTGTCATAAACTTCTTAGTCCAAACTCCTTCTTACACAACATAATATTAACTTTTTATAAACAATATCAATCACAAAAATTTTCAGTTTACAACAATCAACAATTCAGGTAATTAAATGACCAAATTCAAAACATGCCCCTCATTTCACACATACCATCGTGGGAAAAATACCACAAACAATATCCTTAGGTATTTTCCAACCTTTACAATTTAAAGGTATATGTAAACAAAATAATTATTCCTCACTACAAAGTATATTAAAATAATTATAAAACATACAAGATAAACTCTCATCACATCAATAAGCATTACATACCCTTCATTAGGTAAATCCAATCATACATCTTCCATAAGTTAAACATATTCATTCTTAATTAAATGCAATGCAATACAAATGTAAAAAAATGACCATTTCATTTCCCATTTTAGCTTCTTACCCTTCCTTAGGTTAATTTCAACACAACGTGAATGTCTCCTTATGTACCAGTACATTTATTATATTTCCATATCTTCGGATCCACTCCACCTAGGTATCAACCTACTCTAGATAGGGTCATATCATTCCAATATAATTCTAGAATCCCCTTCACCTAGGTCAAAACTCACTTTAGGTAGGGTCCTATCATTTCAATATCATCCTCGGATCCCATTCACCTAGATCACAACCTACTCTAGGTGGGGTCCTACCATTTCAATATCATTATCGGATCCCCTTCACTTAGGTCACAACCTACTTTAGATGGGGTCCTACCATTTCAATATCATCCTTGGATCCCCTTCACTTAGGTTATAACCTACTCTAGGTGGGGTCCTACAATTTCAATATCATTCTTTTCCATAATGCCATTTTAATTCATATCAATGCAATGCATTCATAACATCATAATTTCAAACATAAAGTATACAATAATTTATATCACAACTATGTCATTCACTAACTACAATTGTAAAACATTGAGACATTTTAATCATTATTTCCTTTTATATATATATCCACACAAATTATTATTATTATTATTATTATTATTATCATCGCAATTCCATAAGCATTTATTACACTACATTTACTAAGAGTAGGGTGAAACTCACCTTCGACAGCACCATGTACTATTCTTTTACTTTTTCCTTACTTTTACTTCATTCTTCCACCACTCCTAAAGAATACGATATTTAGAACACCAATCCAAGAAGTATGTACTAGTAGTTATTTTTATCAAGTAACTACAAGAAATAAACATAACAATCAATATCATAAGGTTTCTTTTCTTTGTCTATCTTTCCTCATTCTTTCTTTCCTTTCTTTATTCTTTCTTTTCTTTCCAATCATATATTTGAGATTCATATCTCAAGAGAAAGATTTTAAATTTCTTAACACCTTTTCAATACTCAAAGAAACCATATCAATATACAAATCTTTATACCACCAAGATTTTAAACTCATTTACTTAACAATTTTCAAACACTAAGTTAGATTAATTCACATAACCTCAAAAATACCCATTTAATAGTATTCTTCCCAAACTTCAGTTTTATCAATAAAAATCCTTCTAACTCAAGAAGTTCCTTTAATTCCAACAAGTTTTACACTTCAAACCCAAACTTACATATCTTAAGCTACTCCAATCACAATTTTTACATTTCTTTCATGTTATAGCTTAGGATTAAATCATAATTTTTCTTACATATCAATTTCCAACTTCACAATTTCTTAAATTCATTAATCTTTATACTTCCATAAATGTAAACTTATACTCATAACAATAACCATCACAAACTTTTTTTTTTAATTCCAAGTCTTTCTTATTTTAGCAATTTCCATGAAGATTTATAATTCTAACAAAGTAAAATCTCTTATTTTTAAAATTAAATCAAATCCAATTAAACCAATACTTTTTTAAGTCTCAACTTTCTTATTTTACAATACCCACAACTTAAATCAAAATCCAACATCTTAGTTCTTCAATAAAAATTTCCAGAATTCCTTCACAATTTCTCCCATCTTCAACAACTCATAAACCCATCAGTTTAAATCCAAATGATCTAAAAAGAACTCAAATAATAACTTTAAGAAGTCTAATTTAACTTAGAATAGGTTAGAAATCAATTATACTTTGAAATCTTGCTAAATACAACTAAGAAAAACAAAAGGAGTTGAAAATGTGAAAATCTCACCAAAAAACAAGTTTGAAAACAATTCACGAAATCTTAAGGTAGAAAGCTCCAACATATAGTCCAACCGATCATTATATAGAGCATGAAGTATGGAACATGCTTACAAAAATCAGCTTAATTGGACCACAGATAGACCTCAGACCGTCCGTTTGATGTTGCCACTCGGTTTCAGAAATTTTTCAACAACTCTCCTGTAACTCTCTCTCTCTCTCTCTCTCTCTCTCTCTCTCTCTCGCTCTCTCTCTCTCTCTCTACTCAAGCTTATTGCATAAAAAAATAGAGTTTTTACTGTTCTTGGGTGACTTTGGGCTTTATATACTCCTACTAAGACTTAAGCTTTTACCTTTCTACCCTTTCTCTGTTCTTTAATTCAATTGCATATCTTTTCCTTAACTTTCCTACTTCTTTGTTTTAATCCCAAAATTACTACTAACCTTTCCTTTAAAATATTATCTCCATTAAATACTTTCAATTCCTTTACAATACATTACCCATCAATTAATAAGTCATATAAGTGACTAACACTAATAAAATTCAAAATTGTTTTCACATGAATTTAAATTTAAACTGAAAGTTACCTTATGCATCAATTACATGTCAAAATAATAAAATCTCAATTTAAATATCCCAATTGAGGTACCAGGCTCTACATTGAAGATCCATATAAGGCAATGTAGCTTCTGAATCAGATTCAATGTCTTCATTGAGTTGAAGCAAATTTGATTCTCCATATTGTTGATTATGAGACTGCACATTCTGATCAGTTTGTTGTGTTTGTGGGATAAGAACAATTTTATAATTGACCTTTTTTTCTTCCCAATTCCAAGAAGCTTCTTCATCAAACTTTGCATCTCTAAAGAATACAACTTTATCTGTTTCACGACTAAATATTCTATGGCCCTTTGATTGTGAGATATAGCCAAGAAAAATCCTTTTTTCTGTCTTTACTTCAAGTTTATGCCTCTTCACATTTGGAACATGAATGTAGAATACACATCCAAATACTTTTAAGTGTCTAACTGAAGGTTTACAGCCTGACTATGCTTCTATAGGACTGACACCTTTTATAACTTTGGTGAGTTTCTTATTTTGCAAATATATAATAGTATAAACTACTTATGCACAAAATTTGTTGGGCATTACTTTCTCCTTTAACATGCATCATGCCGTTTCCATAACTGGCCTTTTTTTTCTTTTAGCCACTCCATTTTGTTCTGGAGTGTATCCCATAGATAACTGATGCAACATCCCTTCAGTTTCATATAACATATCAAATTTAGATTGGTTGTACTTCTTCCCTTAATCACTCCTTATGGTCTTCAATTGGCAGCTACTTTGTTTTTCAACAAAATTCTTGAACTTTTGAAAAACTCTGACTACTTTCGATTTTTATTTCAAAAAATACACCCATGTTATTCTGGTGTAGTCATCTATGAAGAAAATGAACTATTTGCTGCCATTAAGTGAGGGAGTCCTCATAGGACCATGAAGATTTAAATGAACCACCTGGAGTTTTTCTGAAGCCCTCCATACCTGGTTTGATGGAAATGAAAATTTAGCCATCTTTCCTAACTGACAACCTTCACATACACTATGGAGAATCCCAATTTGAGGTAACTCTCTTGCCATATTTTTCTCAAACATCAGTTTCAAAGTATGTGAGCTGATATGGCCAAACCTTTTATGCCAAAGCCAAGATAAACTATCACATTCAGCCTTCATTGACTGTTGCACAACATACTCCCATTGAATTGGGAAAGCTTTGTTAATCATCTTCACACTAGCAATTTGTTTGTTGAAAGGCCTTTTAAAAAAAAATTTGTTTGTGGAAAGGATGAAAAACATAACAAAATTTTCCATTGAAATATAAAGAGTAACCACTGTCCGTCATCTGAGTTACACTAAGTAAATTTTGATAAAGATCAAGAACATACAAGACATCCTTGATGTGCTTTCACACCTTTCTTGGTTTTAACAATAGTTCTATTGCCTAGCTTTACTGGAGTTCTCACTGAGCTATCAAGTGAAGTAAAAATATAAGAATTTCTTGCCATGTGGTTAGTGCAACCACTATCTATCAACCACACTTCATTCTTATATGATGTAGTA
Organism: Bretschneidera sinensis; assembly: GCA_023935145.1. Taxonomy (NCBI): domain Eukaryota; kingdom Viridiplantae; phylum Streptophyta; class Magnoliopsida; order Brassicales; family Akaniaceae; genus Bretschneidera; species Bretschneidera sinensis. The sequence continues at coordinate 60,175,095 of CM043699.1, read as the reverse complement.
TCTTGGCAAGCAACAAAGAGTTGGATCTTCAACTTCTTTGTTTTCTGTCACATTGGCCTGCAGCTGCTTAACTATACAAAATTTCTCAATATGGCCAATTCTCTTACGGAAATGACATGTGGTTTATCTTTCCACCTACAATCTTTCTTTAGGTGATTATTTTTCTTACTCACACCACATGGAGGAAATTTTCCTCTCATTTCAGCTACTTTAGATGAACTTCCTTCCTTAGCATCCCATCATCTTTCGGAGCAGGATTTTAGTCCTTTTTCCAACTAGGTTTCTTATTAAACTTGGAAGGAAAAGATGGTTTAACCTTAGCTTTAAACTAAAATGCACCTTTTGATGTAGCTTCAATTTTCTCAGCTTGCCTATGCTCAAAGGCATGTAAAGAGCCAACTAACTCAGTGATTGAAAGTTGGGTAAGATTTCTAGACTCTTCAATGACACACACTATACTTTCAAATTTATCTGTTAAGCTGATCATGTTTTTTTTTTTTTTTTACAATTCTCTGATCTGATATGGATTCACCATAGATTTTCATTTGATTAGCAATCTTAGTAATTTTAGAATTATAATCCTCTATTGATTCTCCTTCTTTCATCTTCAAATTTTCAAAATCTCTTTTTAAGGGTTCCAATTTAACTGCTCTTACCTTGAGTATGCCTTGAAATTCCTACTGCGTAATATCCCAAGCCTCAATTGATGATGTTTCTGTTGTAATTCTAGGGAATAATATGCTATAGCAGTTTAGATTAGTTGCAATGCATTGAGGCCCTTCAACATCAACTCCTTCTCCTTCTAAGCATCTACCTGAGATCTTGGAAGAGCCTATGAACTTGTATCTGGGTATCCATCTACACTAGCACCAGATGATGGAAAAGTTGCTTGAGTAGAGCCCTAATTTTGCTTCACTATGCCTTGAGATACCATTTTCCAATAATCTTTCGCCATCAAAATGGTCTTCATCTTTGTACTTTAAAAATCATAACTTTCTCCATAGAAAATAGGACACCACACACACACGTGCACACTGCATATACACGCGCACAACGCACATGAACGTGCACCCCCACATGAACACGCAAACGCTATTGCACACATACATGCACATGCACACGCACATAGATAGGCACTCCCACAGGCACACGGACAGGCGCTCCCACACACGTACGTATATGTACACTCACACCGCCCGCACACGTACACAGGCACGCACATGTGCATGTGCATGTGCATACGCCCGCACATGTACACACACAAGCGCAAGCACAAGCAGACTAACACGCAGACCCCATACGAACACGCACACATATGCACACGCACACGCACATGTACACCACCAGCACACGTACATGCACACGCACACGTGGACTCGTGCGCACGCATTCACACACCCATCCACATGCACACGCACACCCACACCATCAGTACACATACACCCACATAGTGCGCACACACGCGCACGCACATGAACATCCACGCGAACACGTACATGCACACGCATACGCATATGAAGACACACAGGCACACTGCACACGCACGCGTACACCCACATGCACACGCACATGACACATGACACACACAGAGGCATGCATGCACATGCACTAACACATGCACACCTATACCACCTGCACACGCACAACCCAAACGTACACATGCATGCACACCCCACACACACACCATACACGTACACACATGCACACCCACATGCACATGCGCAAACGCCATCAACCACGCACGCACATGTACACCCCATACGAACAAACATGCACGCATGCACACCCACACCACTTGCACACGCACACGTGCATAGGAAAACACATATGTGCACACATGCAAGTGCACGAATACGCACACGTACATGCACATGCACACACATACACACACCATAAATGCACCCGTTCACGCACATCGCACACGCACATGCACACTTACATGCATACGCACACACACACCCGCACATCCATACACACAGGCCCTCACACACGCACACACACACCTACATAGACATGCACACTTACTTGCACATGCACACCCATACCACTTGCACAGACTCAACCACATGCACAACCACATGGGCACGCGCATGCACAAGCATACACGCACGCATCCTCACACACATGCACACATACACACACACATGCAGGCACATGCACACCCACACACACATGCACGAGGGCACGCGCACACACACACATATGCACGCGCACACACACGCACAAAGGCACGCACATGCACACACATGCACACACACATATACTTGTGCACCCACACCCACACGTACATGCACATGCCAATGCAAACCCACACTCACATGCACATGCATGTGCACACATGCACGAAGGCACACACACACACACACATATGCACGCGCACACACATGCACAAAGGCACGCACATGCACACACACATATGCTTGCGCACCCACACCCACACGTACATGCACACACCAATGCAAACCCACACTCACATGCACACGCACGTGCATGTGTGTGCATGTGCATGTGTGCCTGCATGCACACACACATGCACATACACACTCGACATGCACACGCACACTCACACGCACACGACTAATGGAAGGAAAGATGTGGATGAAACATCGACTATGTCATCCACACTTTTGCTTAATTTTAATGGAAGAAAAGATGTGGGATGTGATAAGAAATATTTATCAATTTATTTGTGCTTCTCATTTGATTTTTTCTCAAGATCACATTTTAAATGTCGACTATCTAATCCACACTTTTCCTTAATTTTAATTCCTTTTGCTCTTCTTATACCATTTTCAAAGTAGAAACAACCATGTTTGTTACATCATCGGATAAGACATCTTTCATGGCTATTAAGTGAGGTATCTATAATTTCATGATCTTCATGCTCCATGTTCACCTTGAGCTGCAAGAGTTAGGAACTAATTAAGTATAATCTCTTTTAGCCTTTCTTCTACTTCTTTCTATCATTGTACTGGAAAATTTCATGAATATTGAATATGCTATTTCAACCTTAGCTACTTCTGATGCAATTCTAACAAGTTCTTGACACCTATTAATTTGTAACACCTGATTACTCAATGTTTAGGATTTTGAAAAAAATATATTGCAATCCCATGATAATCTTTCAGAGCTATCCCTGCCTTCGTATCTTCTAACTATCTTTTCAAGATATATAGAGCTGAAATTTCTCTTATATTCTTTGTATCAGGACTTTCAATGTATGGCTACATATAAACTCAAATTTCTTATAGCTGCAAAAAAGTTCACCATTAGATGCATCAAAGGTAAGCATAATCATTTTTTTTTCAACAAGTAGAAACCATATATTATGCCTCTATCTCATTTTCACAAGAACACGAAATATTATAGTCCTAAGTCTGTAACAGCTCTTTTGAAAACATTTCAAAAATTGTTGGAGTGTATATCTAAATCAATATTTCATTATTTGCAATTGTGCAGCCAATACAAGAGTACTTTGAATCATTTCAAAATCAGCTTGCATCTCTTGAAAATGACGATCATTTGAAACCCTTTTAAAAGGCTTAAAAACCAAAACAAATTTTTTTTTGAGAATTTATTTACTTTTTTTTATAAGCCAATGCATGCTTTCACTTATTAATTTATGTATTAGTCATTTCTTCACAAAAAGAATAACACCCATAAACCAATGCCCATTTCTCTTTTTCCTTAAAATTTTCTTTTAACAACTTACTTTCTTCAAAATTATATTTTTTAAGCATATTATTCCAAGAAGTAAAAAAATCATCTATCTCTTCATGATCATAAACACATCTATTGAAATCTTTGACAAATGACTAGCCACAAAAAAAGGAAACTAAGATGTTTGTCACTATATATTAGGTACATTGGCATATACATAGACGATATATTTCTGGCATTGTAGAAGATATGGAATTTGCTACTACTGCATCTTGGTTTGCGAGAATGGATTTAGGCCTATTCCCTAACATTGATTTCTATGAAAGTTTCAAACAACCACTTAAAACTTTTAGTTGTTTCGTCATACAGTAGTGGGACACCCAAAACAACATTTTGTTAATTTATGATATTTGTCCCAACCAATGGATGCTCTTCTCTATTTGTTTTATAAGTTGTTTCAAAACAAATCATATCAGCAAAAGAACTATAGTCTATCATCATCTCTATAGTTGCCCAAAGAATATTAATTATAAAATCATCTTGATCAAGTTGTTTGGCATAGAATGATGAAGGATTTTCCACAACATATTTCGAAAATACTCTAGAATACCTCTAAAATTCCATTTCTTCATTGTCAATGTCATTTAGAATGCAAATAATTTTGTATTCCACTATAGTGAAACTGACATTTTCACATCCACCTGTTTCTCTACTAATAAATTCCACGACAGCTTTTGGTGCAATACCGAATTTTTTAGTAATATCAATATGATGGCCTTGAGATGGGGCTATTAGCTGATGCGATTTCAACATGAAAACTTTTCTTAGGCTTACAACTACATGATTATGAGATGCTTCAAATTTCTTAACAAAATCGACTTCTAAGGTTATATACATATACCAAACAATCAAATCTTGACTTAGGTCTGTGCCGCTTCCCATTTTAATATCATTTATCTTTACAACAAAAACCCTATGTTGAGTAGTAAAACATTTTGATATGAGGAGAATTCACCCTCCTATGATATCTAGACACATGGATAAAGAAGATCTCCAAAATCAAGTAACCAAATTATGACATTTGGCAAAGAGCATAAGAAATGTTTTACCACAAGGTCGTTATGACTAGTGATCTTCTCGTGCATCAAAACACAATAGCCCACATGCGATATTCTAAGGATCATTTGTCTTCTAAGAAAATGGTGGCAAATAACCAATTGATTCCTTCAAAGATTATATTAATAGGGCCCTCAAGGTATGCAAAGGATGATTCATTTATCATTCATTAAACACTAGTATTGCTCTTTCTCTTCTCTTTTAAATTCAAAAAGACTAATTGAAGCATAAGAGTCTCTAGAAGAACCACCCCCTCTCTCTGGTGGCTCTTTAGATCGCCATTTCCAGTTAGTTATGTGCAGATCGAGCATCCCGATTTCCTTACCTGACAGTAGATGTTTGGCATTAATAGATTGGCGTTGTCTGTGGAAAACCATAATCTCTCCCTGTTTAATAGAAGCGAAGAAACCCTCAAAGAACTCATCTGTTGTTATGCCACCTAGAAATACCACCAAAAATATAGGTAAGGGAATCATCGGAACAAGTGCTGCACCCATGCGAACTAGCACTAACAGCCAATAGTCTGGTTCGCGTATCCCCGAAGTATTTGAGCACGTCACCCCTAACCACGACCCACTTGATTTTCTAGGAGTGTAGCACCCCCGTCATAGACCGACGAAAATAAATCCTCTAGAAGATCACAAGGAACCTCCCTTAATACATGCCACCATTCCGATGATCCAAGAGTAGTTTTTAGGACTCTCTTGCCTAGTGATAGACCTCGACGTAAAAGATTGAGGGATAAGTAGATAACCCTCACATTAATCTCCTCATAATGTTTTTAGGCCAATAATTCATCCCGACCACAAGCACTCCGTAGATAGTCGCTCCACTGTGAAGTCCTCACCACCTCACGAAAACAGATCTAAGGTAGGCTCTTATTCCAAAAGCAATTTCTACCTAGACAAGTGAATCGAGCAAATAGAAGAGAAGATCAATGGAACTTTCAAGGGTTGAAGCAATAACATTCTATATGAGCTCAACATCCAGGATTCATTGATAAGTGTTTAAATATTCGTATTTAAGCCCCTTAATTTACATTTGTTAAGTTCCTAGTTGTGTTATTTCACGTTACTTTATGTCTTTTCTGTGTTTTCTAGGTTTTTGAAGAAAATAGATTACTATTTGGCTTAGAGAACAAATTTAGAAGAACTGAAAGCAGCTTAGAGTGCAGAAGACCTGTGATCAAGTGCAACAGTGCTCAAGTGCCCATGCTAGGATCGAGCGCACCTGCGCTTGTGCGAGCAAAAAAAAGGCTCGAGCGCACTAGTCTATGATCGAACGTACACATGCATCAGTGAATAGTAAAATGGCATAACCTATTTTGGAACGTAGGGGCAGAGTGTTGTTTTACGAATTTAGGGTTTCCAGATGTCCCTGAACCTTATAAATAGGCTTGTAAACACAGAAAGTGGGGAATGCTTAGAGATTTTGGAGACAAATTGACGACTCTTCTCCATAGTACTTTAGGATTTCTTCTTCCCTTTATTTTTATTTTATGAAGATATTTAGCATCAAACTCATGTGTAACTAATTTACTAGTAAGGGCTTGATTGAAGCCCTGATTATGTATACTCAATAATTCAACATTGGCACCTTTGCAATAGTTATATTATGATGCTTAACTTGATTAATGCTCGTTTTCTTGAATTCATCATATGTGTTTGCCTGATCAATATATGCATGTGGTATGGACTAGTTAGTTAAATCAATTTAGATGACCGAGTCCTAGGTTTACAATAGTAACAAAAGAAATCCACGTCGGGTTCTTGGATTAATCAACATGGGAAACTGGGAGTATATACCATGCCCTAGGTCTCGTGTGTTTGTCGATTTCCACAGGTATTATGCTTTCTTAGAGAACAACTTAGTATACACCATGCTAAATCCTCTAAGAAAGAAAAGAGTTAGAGTATACACCATACCTAATTCGTCGCTTAGGGAAATCAATAGCTTAAGGAGTATACACCATGCCCTTAAGTTGACAACATTAAGTATTCATGACGTGATTAAAGCATTGGCATATTTTTTTGTTGTGGTAGCATTATTAGTGGTGGATATCAAGCCCCTATGCTTTTATCATTATTGATTCAAACTAAATGTTTATTTCTCTCATTTTATATTACAAATTTAATTCTAAATCAAAATTTACCAATCCATATGGAGATGATCTCGCATTTGCATACTATACTACTATGTTGACCTTGTGCACTTGCAAGTAAAACCGTCCAATTATTTGCTTATTAATTTAGGTAGATTTTTGCACAACAAGTTTTTGGCACCGTTACCGGGGATTACGCTAAATTTCTGTTTAGAAAAGTTTTATTTTTTTGTTCTGTTTTATTTTGTTTTATCAAATATCTAATATACATCTTCTTTTTTTTGTTGTTGTTTTCTGTTTTTCTATTTCAGGTTTCTAGCAGAGTAATTTCTAGCATTGCAATTGAGCGCAGTACTTGGTGCGATCGAGTGCAAAAGGTCTAGAAACTACCTGAGCAGCAGTACCGAAGCTGTTGTACTGAAGATTTTCAGCTAATTCATGCAAGGGCTTCGATCCAGGAATCCAACCATCTTTCCACTCGATACAGAGATTGAGTAGACCATTCGACAGAGGCCTAGAGACAACGTTGAGGAGGATGAAAAAGAATTCGAGGGAGAAGCACCCATTGTGGAATAGCTTGATAACCAACCGCCACCAGAACGAAGACCCATGAAGCAATCCTTCATCCCATGGAACGTCAATCAGCCCTTATGCATTGCTTATCAACCTGAGGCAGAAGGAAAGTATTACATATCCCTGCAGATACTCAGTGCTTTGACTCATTTTAGGGGTACACCTGCTGAGGACCCGCACTTGTATCTTTGGGAATTCTTTGATCTCTATAAGTTCCAGCACATCTGGGGCCTAGATCAATAGGGAATCAGGTTAATTCTTTTCCCTTTTTCATTAAAAGATAAGGCTAAGATGTGGTTCAATTCATTGCCTGCAGTGTCTATCCATACTTGGGAAGAGCTATCCAGTAGGTTCTTAAAGAATTTTTTCCCAGCACAAAAGACAAGACTGATAAGGAAGAAGATTCAATATTTCCAACAAAAGGATGGAGACCTATTCTTCGAAGCAAGGAGACACTTTAATGAGTTATTTCTCAAGTGCCCACATCACAATTTATGTTTGAGTGACATAAATAAAGGTATTGTGGATTCAGGTTGTGTAGGTGTGTTGATGGAAAATAGCAGTGAAGAAGCCATAGAGCTGTTTTAGACCTTAAATGAGCACACCCAATAATTCTCATCTAGAGGTAGACAAGTAGTTAAGAGCAAAGGTATGTATAAGGTGACTTTAAATGGTGGATCTTCAAATCATATAACTGCTATGGAAAGAAAGATAGATATGCTTGTAAAAGCCATGACTGCTCAGAACATCTCACCTAGTCCACCAACTACACAACTCCAGGTATGTGCTATATGTTCTCATTTTGATCACACTGCTGAAACTTGCCCTTTGTATTCATCTGTAGATCCAGAGCAAGCAAACTATGTGGGACCAAACAACTATCCTCCCAAAAGTAATCCATATGCAAATACTTACAATCCTGGATAGCAAAATCACCCCAACTTCTCATGGAAAATAATTAGAATGCCCTGAATCTTCAAGGGCAACAAAAGAACTCTCAACCAGCAGCCCAATCAATTCCAAAATCAAAGAAAAGTGACATAGAGAGTCTTGTGAGGCAATTAGCAACTCAATAACAACAGCTGATGACTTCACAATACCAGTTTATGGCAGATGAAAGACAATTTCAAACTGAGAAAAGGCAAACCATTGCAAAGCACAAGCAAGCCATTCAAATACTGGAAGTATAAGTGGGGCAATTGGTTAAGAAGCCGAGTGGAAGAAAGCAGGGTGAACTCCCAACCCAAGCACTACCTAATCCAGGAGGACACTAGCAACTAAAGGCTGTTACCACTCTAAAAAATGGTAAGATCATAGGAATTGATGAGCCTGCACAAGCATCTCCAGAGAAACCATCTGCATCAAAGGTAAGTGAAATGGAAAAGGTTAATGCAACACCCTTCCCTCAAAGGTTAGTAAAGCCAAAGAAAGAAAATAAATTGCTTAATGTTTTTGAAACTTTACGGAAAGTAGAAATAAACATTCCTTTAATAGATGCAATTCAACAAATCCCTACTTATGCTAAAATTTTGAAAGATTGTTACACTCATAAGAGGAAGTTTTAGGAGCATGAAACAGTGGCTTTAACTGAAGAGATAAGTGCGGTGTTGTTAAGAAAACTACCACCAAAGCTAAAAGATCCAAGAAGTTTTACCATTCCTTGTAGGATAGGTGACCAGCTTTTTGAGCGGGCACTACTGGATTTAAGAGCGGGTGTCAATTCGCTGCCATACACTGTATTTGAAACACTAAGTTCGGAGGAGCTTCAACCAACTTCCATCACCTTGTAATTAGCAGACAGAAGCATCAAACGACCAAGAGGTATTCTTGAGGATGTTTGGGTAAAGGTAGGTGAATTTATTTTACTTGCTGATTTTATTGTATTAGATATGGAAGAATGTCCTATGCCATTACCTCTGCCCATCATATTAGGAAGACCCTTTATGAGAACTGCTGATACAAAAATTTGTGTGAAAAAGGGTATCGTAAGTATGAAGGTAAATGGTGAGAAAATAGAATTCAAAAAATTTGATGCATTAAAATTACCCCAAGATGATATGGAATGTTTTAATGTATGCATTATGCGAGGTATTGTTGAGCAAGCTTTTCAGGTCCAACACATTAATCCGTTGGAGACCACCCTCACTCATAGTTTCACAAGATCGAATATTGAGCCAGAAGTTGAAGATGTTACCGATGACATCATTGAAGTTGTGCACCTCCTTGAGGCCTCTCCAAAACGTCAAACTTGGAATTAAAGCACTTGTCGGAGCATTTAACTTATGCTTATCTGGGAAAGAATAAGACATTACCGGTGATAGTTGCTGCCAATCTAAGTGTTGGGGAAGAAGAAAAACTATTGAGAGTTCTTAAAGAGCACAGATCTGCTATCGGATGGACCATTCAAGTGCATGCATCATATCTACCTTGAGGACGAAGCAAAACCTACCTGGGATGCTCAAAGAAGACTCAGCCCACACATGAATGAGGTAGTCAAGGCAGAGGTATTGAAACTATTAGATGTAAGACAGTAATTGGGTAAGTCCAATCCAAGTTATTCCAAAGAAGAGTGGGATCACAGTGGTGAAAAATGAAGATGAGGAGCTAATACCTACAAGAATAACCACTGGTTAGAGGCTCTGCATTGATTACAGAAGGCTAAACAAGGTGACTAGAAAAGATCATTTTCTCTTGCCCTTCATTGATCAGATATTAGAGAGATTAGCTGGCCATAGTTACTATTGCTTCTTAGATGGGTATAGTGGTTACAACCAGATTGCAATTGCACCAGAGGACCAAGAAAAGACCACCTTCACATATCTTTTTGGCATATATTCTTACAGAAGGATGCCATTTAGATTATGCAATGCACCAGCCACCTTTCAAAGATGTATGATGAGCATTTTTTTCGACATGGTGGAAAAATTCATTGAGGTATTTATGGATGACTTTAGTGTTTTTGGTTCTAATTTTGATGAATGCCTCAATCATCTGAAGAGTGTCCTCAAGAGATGTGAAGAATGTAACTTAGTGTTAAATTGGGAAAAATGTCACTTTATGGTTCAACAAGGCATTGTGTTGGGTCATTCCATTTCCAACAAGGGTATTGAGGTAGACAAGGCCAAGATCGGCATTATTTCCAAATTGCCTCATCCTCTAACAGTCAAGGGTGTCAAAAGTTTCCTTGGACACACTAGGTTCTACAGACAATTTATCAAGGACTTTTCTAAAACCTCTAGACCCCTCTGTGCACTGTTAGCCAAAAATACCAAGTTTGAATGGACTGATGAATGTATGGAAGCCTTCAACACATTGAAAAGCTTGCTCACTTCCACACCAAAAATGATGGCACCTGATTGGAGTCTCCCATTTGAACTGATATGTGATGCCAGTGATTTCGCCTTGGGAGCTGTCTTGGGCCAGAGAATCAATAAGGTATCTCATGCTATCTATTATGCTTGTAGAACTTTGAATGATGCTCTGCTAAATTATTCTACTACTGAGAAAGAATTGTTAGCTGTCATTTTTGCTTTAGAGAAATTTAGATCATACCTGATTGGCTCTAAGGTTATTGTATTTACTGATTATGCTGCTTTGAGATATTTTTTTGCTAAGAAAGATGCAAAGCCTAGGTTGATCAGATGGATACTCCTATTGCAAGAGTTTGACTTAGAGATTAGAGACAAGAAAGGCAGTGAGAATGTAGTCGCAGATCATCTATCTAGGCTACCTTAGGAGGATGACAAAAATGAGCTACCTTTGAATGAGAATTTCCCTGATGAATAATTGTTCTCAATAGAGGTAACACTTTCATGGTATGCTGATATTGTGAATTATATAACTGCTAAGGTTTTTCCTCCAGGTATGTCTAGTCAAGAAAGAAAGCAGTTGATATCTATATCTTGACATTACCATTGGGATGACCCCTACCTATTTAAATTCTATATGATCAAATCATCAGAAGATGTGTCTCAGAGGAGGAACATTTGAGCTTATTGTAATATTGCCATCAGTTTGCTTGTGGAGGACACTTTGGGGCCAAGAGAACAGCTCTTAAGGTATTACAATAAGGTTTTATTGGCCTAATTTATTTAAATATGCCTTTTCGTTTTACAGCTCTTGTGATAGATGCCAGAGGATAGGTAACATCTCATCCCGAAATCAGATGCCATTGCAAAATATTCATGTAGTAGAGCTTTTTGATGTATGGGGTATTGATTTCATGGGTCCACTTCCTAACTCATATGGTTATTTATATATTCTTGTAGGTGTGGATTATATGTCCAAATAGGTTGAGGTTGCCCCCTCAAAGACTAATGATCACAAAGTGGTTGTAAAGTTTTTACAGGATGGCATCTTTACTAGGTTTGGGACTCCAAGAGCAATCATTAGTGATGGAGGAAGCCACTTCCATAACCAATCTTTTGCTGCCCTAACCAAGAAATATGGGATCACCCATAAAGTTGGCACTCCATATCATCTGTAAACCAGCATCTAAGTGGAGATAAGTAACCGAGAGATCAAAGGCATCCAAGAGAGGACTGTGAATCCTAGTAGGAAGGATTGGTCTTTGTGCCTGAATGATGCCCTATGAGAATATAGGACAGCTTACAAGACACTAATTGAGATATCTCCATACCGATTATTCTTTAGGAAAACGTGTCATCTACCGGTGGAGTTAGAGCATCGAGCCTATTAGGCCATCAAGTAATTCAACTCTGACATGAAACAAGAAGGTGATAAGAGAAAGCTGCACTTGAGTGAGCTGGAAGAATTAAAGCATGATGCATATGAGAACGCCAAGCTTTACAAGGAAAGAACTAAAGCCTATCATGATAAACAGCTAGTTAGGAAAGAGTTTCATATGGGACAAAAGGTGTTGCTCTACAATTCCCGATTAAGATTGTTGCCAGGCAAGCTCAAGTCCTGATAGACTGGTCCTTATGTGGTCACCAAGGTCTTTCCTCATGGTGCTTTGGAGATCCATGGTTCCAACAGCAATCAAACATTCATGGTGAATGGACACATAGTAAAGCCATACGTTGAAATCAAATTGCTACCAAGAGATGAAGATTTGGCACTCTAGTCTGTCCAGCATGGAGAGGCACCAAGAGCACTTGAGCTACAGGTGGTGGACTTTAAGTGCTCCCTTCCACAAGAGTAGCACTGAAGCTACTGAACAGAGAGCATTTGAGCAGTTCAAACTTTGATAAACATGTAGCTCAAGCGCCTCTATTAAGGTCAGTGGTACTGAGGCCACTGAGTACCACAAGAGTAGTACGATACATTTTTTTATTTATATTTGTTTATTTTTCTACATTATTTTAATTTTTTCGTCCTTTCTTTAGTTAATTTAGTGGTTCAGTGTATTATGCCTTTGCGATCGAGCGTAGTCTAGCCATGCGCCCAATGGGGCGTGAGTGCATCCACATGCACACACCTGTGCACAAGTCCGATCGAGCACACTCGGGATAGAGAGTTATGTGCCTATTTTAGGTCATTTTATTTTCCCCTCACTTTCACCCTCACTCTCTGCAATCTCTCACTCTTTGCACTTCACTCATCTATACACCCTGCACTGAACCTACTGTACTCCCAGCATCGCTAGCCACCATACATGGTCAGCACCGGCCACTACACACTACCATTCACACCCACTCACCACCACCAGGTATTATCTTATTCCCATTTTGCCCTTCACTTCCACACACGATCACTCCCCATATCCTCCCATTTTCGGTTGCTTTTAGTTGTTTTTTAAGAATTAAATTCATATATACCGGTGTTCTTGTGCTCTTTGGTTGTTTTTGGTGGTTTTGCAGGAGGTTAAAACCTTTTGGGAGTATTTCCCATCAATTTCTTTACAAGACACAGACCACCTATTCGATAAAAATCTTGACTCATTGCGATCGAGCGCACCACTGCTGCAAATTATATCCAGAATGCCTAAACACACTGCCTCCACATCCTGTGCTTCAGGAAGCCGAGCACAATCTTCCCGACCAACTTTTGAGCAACGGGAGATCTTGTTCGAAACCATATTTAACATAGACGGTGATTTCAAAATGTTGGTATTTGTCTAAGGTTTAAACATGGTTCAAACATGGTTAAGGTTTGAACAGGTCCAAGCATGGTTCAAAGATGGTTAAAGTCTAAACCAAAGTTAGAGGATCAAAGTTCAGCAAGTTAGAAGGCTGCACACATGTGTGTCTTTCATTTTGGAGCAAAGGAAGGCCATACGCACTTCTGCACACAAGCAGAAGGGTGTTATGTGAAGAGGATAGCGAATCAAAACTGCAGCACAGTGCTGCAGTGCTAGAACCTGGCAGGAATAACACAAGGGATAGAAACTCAAAGCTGCAGGGCGGCGCTACAGCTTTGGCCGACACACATGGACAGCATGCTTTAGCCTTCTCTTAGGTGTGTGAATGCAAGGTTAAAACACACAGCACCACTTAGGATTGATGGAGGGCCATGGTTAAGTGGTCATCAAGATCTAAGGGTGGAGAATGACACATAAGATTAGACAAGAAGTTGGTGCACTATATAAAGGGTCACCTAGGTTCAATCTCAACAACAAAAAGAAACACAAGAATGTGATGATGTAACTTGTGAGACATGTGTGTGAATGAGAGAATTGTGTGAGAATGCAAAGTCACAGACATACAAGAGGGACTCATTGTAGAGAGGCTAGTTGTAAAGAAGAGAGGGTAGTAGAGAATTGATAGAAAGTATTGTAATAGGTCTATCACTTTCTCGTTCTTTTCTTGGTTCCTTCAAGAACTTGAAGTTTCTTGGAGAGGGTTGCTGAATTGTAAAGAACCATTGATTTAGTGCAGAGAGTTCGGAGGAACTCACGGGGACGTAGACACATTGCCGAACCTCGATAACAAATTGCTTGTCTTATTTAGTTCTTTGATTTTCTGTTCTTGTGTTCGATTGCTGTATTTCTTTCTACAAGTCACTCTAGACTTGGGTGTTTAGAAGATCACCACCTGGGCATCTTGTCAAGGTGATTTCCAACAGTAGTATCAGAGCTGCACAGTTGGTTATCGGAGCAAGAAGTAGAACGTGACGAAGCCAAGACTCCAAGAATCAAAGATCAACTTCTTGGGTGATTCAAGAACGGTGTAAAGATCAAGATCTGATCGTGTTCTTGAAGGTTGATTTAAGAACGGTGTTAAGATCCATCTTTGATCTGTGTTCTTGAGATTGAAGAAAGCATTTGTGGGTAGTGCATAAATCGGGGATCTTGTCCGCAAAGATGGCTTCAAATTTCAGTATTGAGAAGTTTGATGGAAAGGGAGATTTTGCCCCTTGGAAGCGGAAGATCAAGGCGGTTCTAGTGCAACAGAAAGTGGACTTGGCTCTTGGAGAAGATGATGCTTTTCCAGCAAGTATCACAGAGGACCAGAGGATTAAGCTGAAGAAGATGGCATACAACACCATCTTCTTGCACAAGTTGGATAATGTCATAAGAGAGTGCGGAGACTCGGAAGATCCAGCTGCAATATGGAAGAAACTAGATGAGTTGTTTCTTGCCAAGACTCTCCCTAATAAGAGGTATGTTCGTAAACGAATCTTTGCTTTTAAATTTAATCCTAAGAAAGAGTTGCAAGATGATCTTGATGCCAAGATAAGGAGTGCATCAAGTGGTAAAGGGCTGTTCTTTAAAAGAAGGCTAGCAACTTGGTATGGCAGCATGCATGGCTACTATCGGGACAAAGGTAGAGGAGAGAGCCATGGGAGAGTGCACAGCAGCATGCATGGCTACTACCAGGACAGAGGTAGAGGAGATAGCCATGTGAGAGTGCACAACAACATGCATGGCTACTACCGGAACAGAGGTAGAGGAGAGAGCCATGGGAGAGTTCACAATAGCATGCATGGCTACTACCGGGATAGAGATAGAGGAGAAAGCCATGGGAGAATGCATTCCAAACTAAGATTTGGAGGGAAGAGTTGCTACTACTGCCATAAGAAGGGTCATGTCAAGAAAGATTGCAAGAATATGACAAGGGATAGAGGAGGAAGACATACCAAGAATGGAGAGGCTTCGGTTTCCAAAACAGAACAGCAAGATGGTGATGTTCTTGTTGTGTGCTCGGATGTGAGCAAGGGGCAAGAAGGCAGTGGGAAATGGATCTTGGATTTCGGGTGCACTCATCACATGTGCCATCACCGGAGTTGGTTCAAGAATTTCAAGGAAACCAATGATGAAAGGGTTTTCTTGGGTTATGGAATTTCTTACCAAGTGAGAGGCATGGGACACACCCAGGTGAGGATGTTTGATGGAATGACAAGTCTGCTGGAAAATGTGAGATATCTATCGGATTTGAGGAGGAATTTTATCTCATTGGGGTAGCTGGATTCCATGGGATACACATACAAGTTAGAGGGAGGAAAGATCAAGGTAGCCAAGGGATCTTTGGTAGTGATCAAGGCAGTAAGAAATGATGGACTCTATGAGATGATCAGAGAGACAGAAATCAATGATCAAGCAGCAAGCTTGATGGTTGAGATGGATAGGGTAGCCCTTTAGCACACTCGCTTGGGACATATGAGTGAAGAGAGCCTACAAGTTCTCAGCAAGGATGGCCTACTTGGTGATGACAAAGTAGAGGAACTTGATTTCTGCGAGTGTTGTGTTCTTGAGAAGCAACACCTGGTCAGCTTCAACACCGGAGTGCACAAGTCTAAGGGCATTCTTGACTACATTCATGCGGACCTTTAGGACCAGCAAGGACACCAACACAGGGAGGTAACTTTTACTTTCTGTCATTAATTAATGATTATTCAAGAAGAGTGTGGGTTTATTTGGTTAAAAATAAATCAGATGCCTTGAATAAGTTAGTGGTGTGGAAAGGGTTGGTTGAGACTCAAATGGGTAGAGTAGTTAAGGGGATAAGAACCGATAATGACTTAGAAATTTTTAACCAAGAACTTGATCAATTTTGTAGGTTAAATAGCATTCTAAGACATAGGACGGTTGTGGAAACCCCTCAGCAAAGTGGAGTTGCTGAGTGGATGAATAAAACCCTTATGGAAAAGGTTAAGTGCATGTTAAATGGATCCGGATTACCCAAATGTTTTTGGGGGAAAGCTGTGTCTACTGCTGCATATTTAGTGAATAGATCGCCCTCTAGGATTTTGTATCAAAAGACTCCCATGGAGATGTGGAGTGAAAAACCTCCTGAGTTGGACAACCTTAAGACTTTTGGGTGTGCTGCGTATGCACAACAAAAGGATGATAGACTTAGCCCAGGATCTAGAAAGTGTGTGTTTCTAGGATATGGGGAAGGGACTAAGGGGTATAGGTTGTGGTCCTTAGAAGGATTAAAACTCATAATAAGTAGGGATGTTAATTTTAATGAATTGTTATTTCCCTACTTGGAGAAAACTAACCCTGCAGGGGCTAGTGAGCAAACCAGTTTGGTTCTTGTGGAGCATAACATCAAGAAAGATTCAGTTCAGGTAGAGCAAGGAAGGAAAGAGGGTTCGAACCAGGTAGATCCCTTGGATGAAGGCCATGCTCAAGGAACTCAAGAGGAGGCTGAACTAGAAGAGGTTGATGCAGCAAGTCAGAATGACTACTAGCTCACAAGAGACCGGGTAGAAAGGCTGGTAGGACCACCTTTAAGATATGGGTTTGCGGATGCTGTAGATGTAGCAACTCCTTGGACAAAAGGACAGATGAGTGAACAAGGGACTTACATGGGATGTAAAGATTCACCAAGATCGAAGCTAGCTATGGAGGAAGAAATGGATTCTTTGAGGAAGAACAACTTCTTGGAATTGGTGCACATTCTGGGAAATCAGAGAGTTGTTGATTGTAAGTGGACTTACAAGATCAAAGAAGGGTACCCTCTAGGAGATGAAGTCCGAAACAAGGCTAGGCTGGTGGCGAATGGGTTCACAAGAAGAGAAGACATAGGTTTCACAGAAACTTTCTCACCTGGACACAAGGTGGAGAAAATGGTGAGTATCCTCATCTATGTCATTGATGTGTTGTTGATTTGGAACAGCAGGAAGAAGATGGAAAGGTTTACATCTCAACTCAGTGAGGAGTTCAAGAGGAAGGATCTCAGCCTTACACAAAAGATCCTTAGGATGTGTATAATCCAAGAAAAGAAGAGAAACCATTTGAGGGTTTCTTGGGCAATGGGTGTTCTCAGCAAATTTGTGAGTAATCCCGAAAGAAGCATTGGCTTGGGATGAAGTGGTTGCTAAGGTATTTGAAGGCTCAGTGGCAGTCAATGGTACCACTCATAACAACTGGGGTAGAATACATAGCGGCTATGGAAGCCATAAATGAGGCTATGGGGTGCAAAGGGTTGTTGGACGAGTGGGAGGTCCTAAAAGAGCAGGTTGTGGTGTCTTCGGATAGCCAAAGTGTGGGGAATTTGTGGAGGAATCTGGTGTTCCATGAGGGGACGAAGCATATGGATGTTCGGTATCATTACATTCCAGAAAATGGTACGAAAGGATGCATTCATGCTGACAAGAAGACCACGGAGGAAAGTCCTGCAGATTTAGGCACCAAGGTTCTACCTCTAAGAAGGTCCAATCATTGCCTTGGACTTCTTAGGATTGGAGTTGGTTGATTGATGACTCAAGATGAGTTTAGATCCCAAAGGTCTCTGCAAAATGGTTCACGTTTAAATGCTTAGACAAAGGTAGAGATTGTTGGTATTTGTCTAAGGTTTAAACATGGTTCAAACATGGTTAAGGTTTGAACAGGTCCAAGCATGGTTCAAAGATGGTTAAAGTCTAAGCCAAAGTTGGAGGATCAAAGTTCAGCAAGTTAGAAGGCTGCACACATGTGTGTGCTTCATTTTGGAGCAAGGCAAGGTCATGCACACTAGTGTGCGCTCTTCTGCACACAAGTAGAAGGGTGTTGTGTGAAGAGGACAACAAATCAAAGCTGCAGCACAGTGCTGTAGTGCTAGAACCTGGCAGGAATAACACAAGGGACAGAAACTCAAAGCTGCAGCGCGGTGCTGCAGCTTTGGCCGGCACACATGGACATCATGCTTTAGCCTTCTCTTAGGTGCATGATTGCAAGGTTAAAATGCACAGTACCACTTAGGATTGATGGAGGGCCATGGTTAAGTGGTCATCAAGATCTAAGGGTGGAGAATGACACACAAGATTGGACAAGAAATTGGTGCACAATATAAAGGGTCACCTAGGTTCAATCTTAACAACAAAAAGAAGACACAAGAATGTGATGATGTAACTTGTGAGACATATGTGTGAATGAGAGAATTGTGTGAGAGTGCAAAGACACAGACATACAAGAGGGACTCATTGTAGAGAGACTAGTTGTAAAGAAGAGAGGGTAGTAGAGAATTGATAGAAAGCATTGTAATAGGTCTATCACTTTCTCGTTCTCTTCTTGGTTCCTTCAAGAACTTGAGGTTTCTTGGAGAGGGTTGCTGAATTGTAAAGAACCATAGATTTAGTGCAGAGAGTTCGGAGGAACTCATGGGGACGTAGGCACATTGCCGAACCTCGATAACAAATTGCTTGTCTTCTTTAGTTCTTTGATTTTCTGTTCTTGTGTTCGATTGCTGTATTTCTTTCTATAAGTCACTCTAGACTTGGGTGTTTGGAAGATCACCACTTGGGCATCTTGTCAAGCTGATTTCCAACACAAAAGCTTTGAAACCACTCAATGAGCCGTTTAAGCGTTTAAATGCCACGGTGTGAAAAGGTTGTTAAAGCCTGTCAGCTCGATCGCCTACACCAGATTCATTGTTCAGTTCTATGAGAACCTCTCTTTCGACTGCAGTGGGCCGGGTGTCTTGTCCTCATTTGTTCAGGGCAAGTATATTGACTTGACATCTTCTGATATAGTTGCTGCTCTCAAATGCGCTGACGAATATCCACCTGAGGGCACCCAGTTGGATGAGCAGTCAGAGTCCTTCTCCATTTTTGCCATCATTGAGGACAAATGTGCAGGGTAGTATACATATATGCACAATAATGTTGGGAGCCGGTCTAATTTGCCTCCATAACTTTGGCTTGTGGATTCTATTCTACAGCATAATATGTGTCAATTTGGACACAAAACTCAGAGGCTTGACCAGTTCCTCCAAGCACTATATACCTTTCACAGAGGCCATCGGTACTCTATCCCTGCGATCATTTGGAGCCAGATTCATAAGTTTTAGGATCACATCCATGCACACTAGGTCACCACTGCAAATGCCTGGGGGCTTCCATTCTCGTTCTTCCTCACTTACATTTTCAAGAAAAAGGGAATTAAGGGCACCTCCACAGATGGACGAGTCAGGAAGCACCCCTTCTTTAGAAAGAATCAGTGGACCGAAAGCTAGTCACACATGCCCAGTGGACTCTAGGGGCCTGCACCTACTACTAAGAGGGTCAAGGATGATCCTGTGGAGGCTGAGGACCCCGCAGCTAGCCAGACTTGGGAAGAGGACCATGTTGACATGGGACTCATAGAGTATCAGCACATCCTTGAGGAGATGTCCTTCTTCTGGTATGAGCTAGCTGATATTCGACGAGAGAATCTGGAGGCTATGTGCCTAGTACATCAGCACATTGACGAGTTAGAAGCACGCTTTGAAAGGCAAGAAGCGATGCTCCAGGTCGTTCTAGACTAACTACCTCCCGCCTCTGGTGCCTCATCTTCAGCACCATATGGAGACTAACAGTGAGAGATGGTGCACCGTCTTGCTGATGACGTAAACTTAGCGCTAATGGGAGGCACCCCACAACATATCCTTTTGTTTTTATTGTTTTTCATATTTCTTTTACTGTTTATTTTTAGTATTTTGTTGTTTTCTAGTATTAACTTAATATTTTGTTTTTAGGGATAATGTGCGCATCAGTTCACGTTTCGGGGTGTGCTATGAGCCATTCCAGCCCAACTAGTTCTCTATCTCTTAGGTCAGCTCTTTCAATGTTATTCACACATTGAGGACAATGTGTCATTTAAGTTTGGGGGTATGGGAGACACGTTCACACACACTTTGTCCCAGTTTTTTTTATTGTATAAAAGATAAATACATGTTCATATTGTTTTGAATTTTGGTTGATCTTAACAAATACGGTGATACGATTTCATTAGTAAGCTTAAAAATCTTGAACACATGATCTGATAATAGAGTTTTAACATTTAATTACTTACTTTAGGCATTTAAAAACTCACATGTTTGATCTAATCTGACACAAGCACTGTTGAAAATCACCTAAGAATCCCAGGTTGTGACCTTCATAGACCCAAATCTAGAATGATTTAGACTAAGACAAGAATCAAACCACAAAAGAGAAAACACAAGCAATTGTTATGGAGGTTCAACAAATTGCTTACGTCCCCGTGAGCTCCTCTGAGCTCTCTGCACTAAATCAATGAAGTTCTTATAATTACAGCAACACCTCTTCAAGAACCATGTGTTCTTGATGAATGAGAGAAGAGAAAAGAAAGAGATAAGAACTAAGTGTTTCCCTGGAATTTTCCCCAAGAAAATCCCAATTACAAAGCCCTAAAACCCCAATCTTTCTTACACTCTCTCACTAAAAAAACCTCTGAAGATTTAAGAGCCTTTCTCTCTATACCCCAACCAATCTTGGAATGAGTTGTTATCTTCTTGTTGTTATTGCTCCTAGATAACCCTTTATATAGAGCAATAACTACCATAACCAACTTGAAACCAATCTTAACCCTTAGATCTTGAGAATCAAACAATCATGGCCCTCTAAGTGGTCTAAGTGAACCTGTGCTTTTCAACCAAAACCAACGCACCAGCTGAAAGAGCTGAAAATCAAGTATTAGGTATGCCTTGCACCGCGGTGCAGAACAGAGTGTGCCGTGGCGCGCTCCAGAAAGATGAAATTCCTCATTTGCGGAATAGAGTGTGCCGTGGTCCGTGCCTTGGTGCAGAGGTCTGCGCCTAGGCACAAAAAACTTGCACCGCGGCACAGAGATTTGTGCCTAGGCATGCAAAGCTTCTGCCTAGGCACAGAATCTGCTGAAGCTGAAATCTTCAATATTTAATTCTTAGACAAAAAACCCAACAAGCACATTAGCACATAATTGTGTGAGGTAGAACATATGATTTTAATGTGTATGTTTCCATGGCTTAATTGAACTGGATGACTTGTTAGATGAACATTTTGGCATAGAGAATAAAAAAAAAATTTACACAAAAAGATAAAAATACTCATGATGATTATTAGTAAACTTTCCACCGAGTAATTGGACCTCTTGCCTCAGTAAGCAGTGAGTATTCACATCAAAAGGTGGGAATTTTCCTTGGTAGCATTAAGACTAGTTTAGTTTCGTAGCCTTTTTTACTTGAGTTAGTAAGTCCTTAAGAGTGTCTTTAGACCTAATGCCCTAAAATCATCTGGTTTGGGAGTCATTGACTCAACACTCGCTACATGGGTTAATTAGAAAGCTTAAGGGAACTAAACATAGCAAAGTCTCATAATGAAAGAAAGAAGGAAATAAAACTATGCCATTATTATTCATTTTGATGAGAAATTCGGTGAGTCTTGAGACATGGAAACATTACACATTGGAGTTAGTTGGAAGCTTCATTTTTTATGTACTAATTCACTTTACACTGAGTTGGACTTATGATGCCTTAGCCAACCTCTTGTAAGTAATTAGATTTTAAAAGTCCTATTCATTGTGAAGATGGGTTTGTATTTTAAGCTTGCTCATGAATGAATATCATGGTTTTGTGTGCGACTTAAATTTTTGGACACCATAAATGATGGATTTATCTTCGTGTTGTTTGTTTTTAATTTAGTTTTTAGTTTCGTATTGCTAAGGGACTAGCAATATGTAAGTTTGAGGGTGTGATAAGTGCTTAAATATTCGTATTTAAGCCCCTTAAATCACATTTGTTAAGTTCCTAATTGTGTTATTTCACGCTATTTATGTATTTTCTGTGTTCTAGGTTTTTGAAGAAAATGGAGCATTATCTAGCTTAGAGAACAAATCTGGAAGAACTAGAAGTTGCTTAGTGTGATCGAGCACAGGAAACCTGTAATCAAGTGCAACAGTGCTCAAGCGCCTATGCCAGGATTGAGCGCACCTGCACTTGTGTACGGAAGAAGAAGGCACGAGCGCACTTGTGCTCGAGCGCACTAGTCTATGATCGAGCGCACACGTGCATCAGTGAATAGTAAAATGACTGAACCTATTTTGGAAAGTAGGGGTTGGGTTTTCTTTTACGAATTTAGGGTTTCCAGATGTCCCTGAACCATATAAATAGGCTTGTAAACATAGAAAGTGGGGAATGCTCGAAGAAAGATTTTGGAGACGAATTGACAACTTTTTTCCATAGTTCTTTCGGGTTTCTTCTTCCCATTATTTTTATTTTATGAAGATGTTTAGCATCAAACTCATGTGTAACTAATTTACTAGTAAGGGCTTGATTGAAGCCCTGATTATGTTTACTCAATAATTCAGTATTGGCATCTTTGCGATAGTTATATTATGATGCTTAACTTGATTAATGCTTGTTTTCTTGAATTCCTCATATGTGTTTGCCTAAACAACATATGCATGTGGTATGGACTAGTTAGTTAAATCAATTTGGATGACCAAGTCCTGGGTTTAACAATAGTAACAAAAGAAATCTACGTCGGATTCTTAGGTTAATCAACATGGGAAACCGGGAGTATATACCATGCCCTAGGTCTTGTGTGTTTGTCGATTTCCACAAATTTTATACTTTCTTAGAGAACAACTTAGTACACACCATGCTAAATCCTTTAAGAAAGAAGAGAGTTAGAGAATACACCATACCTAATTCGTTGCTTAGGGAAATCAATAGCTTAAGGAGTATACACCATGCCCTTAGGTTGACAAACATTAGGTACTCATGACGTGATTAAAGCATTAGCATATTGTTTTGTTGTGGTAGCATGATTAGTGGTGGATATCAAGCCCCTACCCTTTTATCATTATCGATTCAAAATCAATATTTATTTCTCTCATTTTGTATTGCGAATTTAATTCTAAATCAAAATTTACCAATCCCTGCTGAGATGATCTCGCATTTGCATACTATACTACTATGTTGACCTTGTGCACTTGCAAGTAAAATCGTTCAGTTATTTGCTTATTAATTTAGGTAGATTTTTGCACAATATTCGTCGTTCAGTCAAGAAGTTCTCAAAGCTTCACTCCTAACGAATTTCAGTATGCTAATTATCAAGGCCTAGGACAGCTCAACGGACCCCCTGGATCACCTACAACACTACAAGACCACCACGATGTAAAATTGGCACTCTGATCCTATCATTTATCAAGCCTTCCCTTGACACTTGAGAAGGTCACCAATATATGGTATTCCAGATTAAACCTGAGAAGCATCGGTACTTTCAAAGAGCTTAATTATGCATTTTCCTTGCACTTCCTCAATAGCAAAGGACCCAAGAAGAAGACCTTAAAAGGTCTTTTCAATATCATCCAACATTGAGGGGAGAAACTTCGAGCATAAATTTCAAGGCTCAATGCGGTCACTTCAGAGATTCTAGACCTTAACCCCAATGTATAGATATTGACGTTCAAAAATGGGCTAAGGTTTGGGATCTTCAGCTTCAAACTCTTCAGATGATCGCCGAAGGATATGAATGATATCTTGGCCCGGGCTCAAAAATACATACTCACTGAGGATAACCAAGCCTTTAGAAGGGAAAGAAAAGGTGGAATAGAGAAAAATAAAAAATATACCGATGATATTCAAGGTGTTGAGACCAAAACACCTTATCACGAAGGCAGATCGAAAACCACCACCAGTTTTGAGAGCTTTACTCCACTCAACACCTCTAGGAGTAATATCCTGATGCAGGTCCAAGATAGAGAAATCCTTCAATGGCCCTCAAAGCCACTCTATCCCAATGGAAATCAAAGAAAATGGTGTCAATTCTATAGAGATCATGAGCACGACACCGAGGAGTGTCATGCCCTTAAATAGCATATCAAGTCTCTTATCAGTTGTGGGTATTTGAAAGTATTTGTTGAACCACGACAAGAGGAAATGCTCGAAGACCAATCCAAGAAAAGCCATGGACAGCCCTCCGGTCGAAACCATCGAGAGCGTCGAGTACCTAGAAAAAGTCCAAAGTCAGACCAGAGAGAACATGATCAAGATAACTAAGATTTTGTAGTCACTAAAGTTATCAAAATAATCTGTGGTAGGCTGATAGTTGGAGGTAACTCTGGACAAACCAGGAAAGCATATGCCAGGTCTGTGGCCTCTATATATAGACTTTATAAGCGAGTCAAAACAAACCACACGATCTCTTTTATCGATGAGCACTTGGAGGGAATACAAGTCCCCAGTGATGATGCCATGGTGGTCTCCCTCCTCATTGCCAACCACGATGTCAAGCATATCCTAGTGAATAATGGAAGCTCGGTGGGCATTTTGTTTTATAATGTCTTCCAGAAGATATAACTAAAAGGTAACCAGTTAAAACTGTTCTCTGCTCCATTACATTACTTCTCAAGAGCCTCAGTATTTGCCGAGGGAAGCATAGTTCTCCCAATCACCGTAGGGACAGCTCCATGAACCACCACTATGCAGACCACTTTCCTGGTAGTCAAACAACCATCATCGTATAATGTGATCTTCGACATATCTACACTTAACGAGTTGAAAGCGGTTATGTTCAACAATCATTTAACGATGAAGTTCCCCACGAATAATGGAGTGGGTGAATTCAAAGGGAGCCTACAAGTCTCCAGATCTTGCTACCTGAACTCTTTGTGAGGAGAAAAGAAGACCCAAACCTTGCCCCTTGAAATAGAAGACTTTAGGGATGAGATCAGGACCCTGTGAGATCAACCCATAGAGGAATTAATCACCATTCCACTCGGCGAATAAGTTTCCAAAATGATCTTGATTGGTTCTAGTCTCCCCAAATATCTCAAAGAATCAATTATCTCCCTCATCTAGAGAAACCAAGACCTGTTTGCATGGTCAGTCTCTAATATGCCAAGGATCGATCCTAAAGTCATCCTGCACCGAACGACAAATCACTATCAAGATCGAAGTAGATAAACTTCTCACAGCCGATTTCATTCGAAAAGTAGACTACCCTGATTGGGTCTCCAATGTAGGAATGATTAAAAAACTTAACGGTAAGTGGCGAATCTGCATTGATTTTACGAACCTAAACAAAGCCAATTTGATATAGATGCATAATTGTGGCTGACAAAAAAAGTCAAAGAGTCCTTGTAATTTCTTTATGTTTTGGGCTGTTAAAGAATCATTATTATTGGAGTTAATAATTTGAAGTTCGTTGTCTAGGAAATATGTTTTAACTATCTAATAAGTTGAAATTATCTTGGAAATTTATTTTTGCATTTATTTTTTTAGTCTTGAATTCCTACAATGTAATCTTTATAAACATAAATAAGAATAGAAAAGAAAGTAGCCTTTGATATGAAAATATTTCTCTAGAAAATCCTTTGCGTTGGAGTTGAGTGATTCCTCTTACAAATCAAGTGTGTAACTTGGTCGTGTTGAGTGACATCCATGATTAGCAATGTTTAGAGTCATCTATTGGCCCTGGTTAAGTGACATCTAAAGACTATCAATCATATTACAAGTTTCAGCCTATATCAAATTGGTATTAGAGCAGGTTGCACTGCAGCTGTGCCAGAAGCATTATAGCAACCAAAATTTTTGTTTTGATCATTTAACTAGTCTAGATGCTTTGTGAGTGATGAAGGAATGTTTGGGAGGTTAATTTATAAGCTAAACTAGTAGAATTACATCAGTCCAATCAATCTCTTCATCAAATGATGAATGATCTACTCCAACGAATGCCCATTTTTCCAACTAGGAGTCGAAGAAGTAACTTCAGAAGCTCACAAGGTAACAATTTGAGTGAGGAGGCTAATTCTTCAAGCTCTGTTAGTGCTCTAGAGGAACCAATAATTGATAGATGGTTAATGCAATGTTTGGCTAGAGTTTTGGAAGGAACAGACAAAAGCATCCAAGTAAATGTTTCGAACTTAGAAGGGAAGCTCAATTCGGATGATTATTTTGAATGGAAGAAACTCTAAGAACTAAGGAAAGTACAATTTGTGGGAACCAAACTTAAGAGACATCCTTTAGTGTGGTGGTAATAGTACCAACACAGTTGGGATCATTGTGGTGTTCTAATGATTGGTACATGGGTAGAGATGAAGTTGAAGTTAGATGAGAAGTTTCTTCCTTTGGACTACTCTCAAGTACTTTATCGTAAGTTTCATTAATTACATCAGTGGAGTGATCAATATGTGGCTGATTGTAGAGAGCAATTCTATAAGTTAAGGAGTCAAATTAATTTGAATGAAAGCAATGACCAACTTGTGGCTCAATAAACAAGTGGTCTGAAGTACATTCTTCGTGGTGAGCTAATGATGCACTCCATTCAATCTCTTGAAGAGGCATATCAAATGGCACTCAAGGCAGAAGATAAGATTAAATAGAGTTCTTTTAAAAGGGGTGAGAGTTCTAAAATTTTGAAGTGAAAGAAAGTTGTACAAGGAAAGAAAAATTCTACAATTATGTTTGAACGTCCAAACTCACATGATGAGGGAGGAAATAAAGAGTGGGGGAAGGGTGTCTCTTTTTCAAACAAATGTTTCAGGTGTGGAGAACCAAGCCATCGATATTATGAGTGCCCAACAAAGGAGGCTGGAGTGAACCTTGTTTAAGATATGCTTGAAGAAGAGGAGAACAAACCAATTTATGATGAGTAACCTGAAAGAGAAGTGGGAGAAGACTACTGTGAACCAAAATGTGATGCTGAAAGTCTTGTAATTTGTCGAGTGATGACAGTTCAAGAAGATAACTAGTGGCTAAGACATAATATTTTTTGAAATTAGTGCTTGTCTTATGGGAAAAAATATATTTTGATGATTAACTCTGGGAGTTGTGAAAATATGGTGTCGAAGATTATGATTGAAAAGTTGAATCTCACATGTGAATGAAGCCCTACAAAATGTTATGGTTTAAGAAGGGATGAGAGATTATGGTCTTGTAAAGCTGTCGAATTAAGTTCTTAATTGGAAAGTATGAAGATGAAGTCTACTTTGATGTTCTTCCTATGGATGTTCATCATTGTTGGAAATCACCTTGACAAGATGCCCAGGTGGTGATCTTCCAAACACCCAAGTCTAGAATGACTTGTAGAAAAAAATACAGCAATCAAAGACAAGAATAGAAAATCAAAGAAAGAAAGAAAACAAGCAATTGTTATCGAGGTTAGACAATGTGCCTATGTCCCTATGAGTTCCTCCAAACTCTCTGTACTAAATCAAATGGTTCTTACAAGTTATAGCAATCCCCTTCAAGAAACCTCAAGTTCTTGAAGAAACCAAGAAGAGAAGTAAGGAAGAAGATAAGAACTAACAATGCTCTCTATCTAATCTAAACTTCTCTCTCTTTACAACCAGCCTCACTACAAAGAGTCCCACTTATGTTTATGTCTCTCACACAATTCTCTCTTGTATTACAATTGATCTCAAAGTATGTCACAAACTTGTGTTTTTCTATATGTGAAAAATGAGGCTAGGGAACCCCTTTTATAGCCACCCACTTCTTGGTCATTCTTGAGATTCAATCTTTACCCTTTGATCATGATTACAACTTAATCATTGCCCTCCATCACTCTTAAGTGGTGTTGTATGTTTTAACCTTGCACCCACGCACCTAAGAGAGGGTTAAAACAGGCTGTCCATGTGTGCTTGACTTTGCCTAGCTCCTAGGTGCTCAATAGGGCGCGGTGCAGTGCTGGGCAGAGTCCCTTTGCACACTCTGTAGGCAGTGTGCCACTAGTGAGGAGTGGTACAGTGCTGGGGCGCTTCAGAAGGCATGCATTCTGGATGGTGCAGTGCTGGGCTATGTGCGGTGCGATGCTGGCCCTCACCAGTAGTGCGCACACTCCTTTAGCTTGTGTGCAGAAGTGCACACACTAGTGCGCTTACCCTTACCTTGCTCCAAAGTGATGCACACATATGTGTGCAGACCTTTAACTTGCTGAAATTTAATCTCTAACCTTGGTTTAGACTTTAACCATCTTTGAACCATGTTTAGACATGTTTGAACCTTAGACAAATACCAACAATCTCTACCTTTGTCTAAGTGTTTAAACCCGAACCATTGTGTAGAGAGCTTTGGGATCCAAACTCATCCTGAGTCATCAATTAACCAACTCCAATCCTAAGTAGTCCAAGAAAATGATTGAACTTACTTAGTGGTAGAACTTTAGTACCCAAATCCGCAGGATTTTCTTCAGTGGCTACCTTGTCCAAATGGATGCATCCTTTCGTAACATTTTCTCGAATGTAATGATACCGAACATCCATATGCTTCATCCTCTCATGGAACACCAGATTGTTACACAAGTGCAATGCACTTTAACTATCTGAAAATACCACAACCTGCTCATCCAGTACCTTTAACTCTTCCAGCAACCCTTTGCACCACATAGCCTCTTTAATGGCCTCCGTAGTGGCTATGTATTCAGCCTCGATTGTTGAGAGTGCTACCACTGGCTGCAACTGAGCCTTCTAACTTACAAAACATCCATTTAAGTTGAAGAAGTAGGAGGTAATCAATCTCCTTTTATCCCAATCTGCTCCATAGTCTGAATCAGCAAAACCCTCAAGGTAGATGGACTTACCTCTTTTCTCATACACCAGCCCTACTTTTAGGCTTCCCTTCAAATACCTCAGTAACCACTTCATCCCAAGCTAATGCTCCTTTCTGGGATTACTTATAAACCTGTTGAGAACACTCATTACATGAGCAATGTTAGGTCTAGTGCTTACCATTGTGAACATAACAGAACCAACTGCACTAGAGTAGGGGACTTTCTCCATTTCCTTCTTCTCTGCCTTCGATATTGGACATTGATCACTGGAGAACTTGAAATGACCAGCAAGGGGAACCTTTACTGGTTTATTATCTTCTATAGAGAATTTAGATATCATATTCTCTATGTAAGAAGTTTGAGAGATCTTCAATCTGTTTCTCCCTTTCTTGGATGATACACTTCCCAAGGATCTTTTGTGCATGGCCAATATCCTTCATCTCAAACTCCTCACTGAGTTGAGCCTTTAATTTCTTTATCCTCTCCATGCTGCTCCTAACCAGCAACATATCATCAACATAGATGAGGATGATCACCACTTCCTCAACCTTCTACCCCTTATAGTACAAGCACGAATCATAGTAGCTCCTCATGAAACCCAAGCTGACTACAATGGAATCAAACCTCTTATTCCATTATCGAGGTGATTGCATCAGGCCATAGAGAGATTTTTTCAATTTGCACACTAACTCTCCCTACTTTCCTTCCTTATAGCCTTTGGGTTACCTCATGAAAATGGTCTCATCGAGCTCTCTATGTAAAAACATTGTCTTCACATCAATTTGCTCAATTTCTCAATCAAATTGGACCACCAATGCTAACACTATTTGGATCGTCTTGTGCTTCACAACCGGTGAGAAGATTTCGGTGAAATCTATGCCTTCCTTTTGTGTGAACCCCTTCGCCACTAGCCTAGCTTTATATCAGACTTCATTCCCTAGAGTATTCCTTTCTTTGATCTTGTAGAGCCATCTACAATCCACAACTCTCTATTTTTCAGGTTTGGGCACCAAGAGTTGTTCTTCATCAAAGAATCCATTTCTTCCTCCATAGCCAGCTGCCAATTTGATGAATCCTTACACTCCATGGCATTCGTGTAAGTTTCTAGTTCAACCTCTCCTTCTATCCAAGGAGCTGCTACATTAGCATCCGCAAACCTATATCTCAAAGGTGGTCTAACCACCCTCCTTCCTCGGTCTCTTGTGAGCTGGTAGTCATTATGACTTGCTGCATCAACCTCTTCTTGAGTTTCTTGAGCTTGGCCTTCATCCAAGGGCTCTACCTGGTCCGAACCCTCTTGCCTATTCTATTCTACCTGAACTGATTTCTCCTTGATGCGATGCTCCACAACTTCCGGACTAGTTTGCTCACTAGCCCCTGCAGGGTTAGTTTTCTCCAAGTAGGGAAATAAAAATTTATTAAAAATAACATCCCTACTTATAATCAGTTTCATGACCTTCTTTTCTAAGGACCACAACCTATATCCCTTAACCCCATCACCATATCCTAGAAATACACATTTTCTAGATCTTGGCCTAAGTTTATCCTCCTTTTGATGTGCATATGCAACACATCCAAAAGTCCTAAGGTTGTTTAATTCAGGGGGTTTTCCACTCTATATCTCTATGAGAGTATTGAGCTCTAAAGCTCTAGAGGGTGATCTATTTATCAAGTACGCAGCTGTAGCCACAGCTTCTCCCCAAAAATATTTTGGTAAACCGGATCCTATTAGCATGCACCTAACCTTTTCCATAAGGGTTCTATTCATTCTTTCAGCAACTCCATTTTGCTGAGGTGTTTTTACAACCGTTCTATGCCTTAGAATGCCATTTAATTCACAGAATTTATCAAAATCCTTATTGCAAAATTTTAAGCCATTATCAGTTCGTAATGCCTTAACTACCCTACCCGTTTGAGTTTCCAGTAGCTTCTTTCACACAACAAATTTATTCAAGGTATCCGATTTATTTCTAAGCAAATAAACCCACACTCTTCTTGAATAATCATCAATTAAAGACAGAAAGTAAAAGTTACCTCCCTATGTTGGTGTCCTTACTGGTCCCCAAAGGTCCGAATGAATGTAGTCAAGAATCCCCTTAGACTTGTGCACTTCGGTGTTGAAGTTGACCCGGTGTTGCTTCCCAAGAATGCAACTCTCACAGAAATCCAGTTTCTCTACTTTGTCTCTTCCAAGTAGACCATCCTTGCTAAGAACTTACAGGACCTTTTCGCTCATGTGTCCCAAGTGAGTGTACCAAAGGGCTGCCTTATCCATCTCAGCCATCAAGCTTGCTGCTTGATCATTGATTTTTGTCTCTCCGTTCATCTCATAGAGTCCATCGTTTCTTGCTGCCTTGATCACTACCAAATATTTCTTGGCCACCTTGATCTTTCTTCCCTCTACTTTACATGTATACCCCATGGAATCCAGCTGCCCCAATGAGATCAAATTTCTCTTCAAATCTATAAGATACCTCACATTTCGTAGCAGCCTTGTGACTCCATCAAACAACCTCAATTGAATGTCTCAAATGCCTCTCACTTGGCAAGAATTGTCATTCCCCAAGAAGACCCTTTCATCATTGATCTCCTTGAAATTCTTGAACCATTCCTTGTGAGGGCACATGTGATAAGTGCACCTGGAATCAAGAATCCACTTTCCACTGCCTTATCTTCTGATCACATTTGAGCACATAATAAGCACATTATCTTGCTATTCTCCTTTGGCAACCGAAGCCTCTCAATTGTTGGTATGGCTTATCCTTTCATCCCACATCCTCTTCTTGCAATCGTTCTTGAAATGGCCCTCCTTATTGCAATAGAAGCATCTCCTTCTTCCTCCAAGTCTTGTCTTGGAATGAGATCTCCCATGGTTTTGCCCTCTACCTCTTGATTTCTTCCAGTAGTTGCCATGGTTGCTACTGCCATTCCGAGTTGTTGGCCTTCCTCTTACGAACAGCCCATCTCCACTTGATGTCTTTTTCATCTTGGCTTTGAAATCATGTGCCCTTATGGCATTGATCATAATCTCCTTTGTTAAAATATCCCTTCCATACTCAATAGCATTAATCAAATTATCAAAGCAATCAAGAAGAGAATTTAACAAGATAACAGCCAATTATTCATCCGAAAAAATAATGCTACAGCTATTCAAATCTTAAACTAGGTTATTAAAGACATCAAGATTATCTTGCAACTCTTTACTAGGATCCATTTTAAAAGCAAAGATTCTTTTAAGAAGATAAATCTTGTTAGGGAGAGTTTTGGTAAGAAACAACTCATCTAGTTTCTTCCATATGACAACCGGATCCTTCGAGTCTCCGCACTCCCTTGTGACACTATCCAATATGTGCAAGAAAATGGTGTTGTAAGCCATCTTCTTCATCTCGGTCCACTGGTCCTCCGTGACACTTGCTAGAAAAGCATCATCTTCTCCAATAGCCAAGTCCACTTTCTGTTGCATTAGAACCGCCTTGATCTTCCACTTCCAAAGGGTAAAGTCTCCCTTTCCATCAAACTTCTCTACACAGAAATTTGAAGCCATATTTTGCGGACAAGATCCTTGATTTATGCACTACCCACAAATGCTTTCTTCACCCTCAAGAACACATATTGAAGATGGATCTTAACACCATTC
This sequence comes from Bretschneidera sinensis, assembly GCA_023935145.1. Classification (NCBI taxonomy): domain Eukaryota; kingdom Viridiplantae; phylum Streptophyta; class Magnoliopsida; order Brassicales; family Akaniaceae; genus Bretschneidera; species Bretschneidera sinensis. Next base: position 60,142,369 of record CM043699.1, on the reverse strand, counting down.
TTGAATCACTATCAAGAACACGATCAGATCTTGATCTTTACACCGTTCTTGAATCACCCAATAAGTTGATCTTTGATTCTTAGAGTCTTGGCTCCATCACCTTCTTGTTCTTGTTTCGATACCCAGCTGTGCAAGCTCTAATACCACTATTGGAAATCACCTTAACAAGACGCCCAGGTGGTGATCTTCCAAACACCCAAGTCTAGAATGATTTGTAGAAAGAAATACAGCAATCAAAGACAAGAACAGAAAATCAAAGAAAGAAAGAAGACAAGCAATTTTTATTGAGGTTCGACAATGTGCCTATGTCCCCGTGAGTTCCTCCGAACTCTCTGCACTAAATCAAATGGTTTTTACGAGTTACAGCAATCCCCTTCAAGAAACCTCAAGTTCTTAAAGAAACCAAGAAGAGAAGTAAGGAAGAAGATAAGAACTAACAATGCTCTCTATCTAATCTAGACTTCTCTCTCTTTACAACCAACCTCACTAAAAAGAGTCCCTCTTGTGTTTATGTCTCTCAAACAATTCTCTCTTGTATTAAAATTGATCTCAAAGTATGTCACAAATTTGTGTTTTTCTATATGTGAAAAATGAGGCTAAGGAACCCCTTTTATAGCCACCCACTTCTTGGTCATTCTTGAGATTTAATCCTCACCCTTTAATCATGATTATCACTTAATCATGGCCCTCCATCACTCCTAAGTGGTGCTGTACATTTTAACCTTGCACCCACTGTTAAAACAAGCTGTCCATGTGTGCTTGACTTTGCCTAGCGCCTAGGTGCTCAACAGGGCACGGTGCGATGCTGGGCAGAGTCCCTTTGCACACTGTCTGGGTGGTGCGCCACTGGTGGGGAGTAGTGCAATGCTGGGGTGCTTCAAGAGGCATGCATTCTGGATGGTGCAGTGCTGGGCTGTGTGCTGTGCGGTGCTAGCCTTCACCAGTAGTTCGCATACTCATTCAACTTGTGTGCAGAAGTGCACACACTAGTACGCCTACCCTTACCTTGATCCAAAGTGATGCACACACATGTGTGCAGACCTTTAACTTGTTGAATTTTAATTCTACAACCTTGGTTTAGACTTTAACCGTCTTTGAACCATGTTTACACTTGTTTGAACCTTAGACAAATACCAACAGTCATCTTCTCCTTAGGAGGTCGTGTCAATTTGATAAGAATGCTTAACATGATGAAGGGAAGAACACATACACTCTTTTCAAGCATGGGATGAAGTATGTGTTGAATCCAATAAAGGATATGCCTACTATTGTTCACTCTAGAAATCGAGTAAGCTTCTTGTCTTGTAAAGCTTTTGAACATGTTTGTAAAAGAGAAAATGTAGCCTATGCTTTGGTGGCTATAGGAGAAAGCTGAGACAATACTAAAGTGATCCCATAAGAAGTTTCAAGATTTTTGGATAGATTTAAGGGCTTAGCTCTGGATGATCTACCAACTGATTTGCCTCCACTTCGCAACATTCAACACCAAATTGATCTCATTCTAGGTTCTACACTTCCTAAATTGCCTCATTATCAAATGTCTCCTAAAGAACATGCTAAATTACAAAGATAAGTTGAATAATTGTTTAAAAAAGGGCTTATTAGAGAATCGCTTAGTCCTTGTGTAGTTTTGGCTCTCTTAACTTCTAAGAAAGACGAAACTTGGAGGATATGTATTAATAGTATGGCTATAAGTAATATAACCATGAAGTATAGATTTCCAATCCCCCAAGTTGATGATATGTTTGACATGTTTGCCGGTGCAAAGGTGTTTTCTAAAATTGACCTATATAGTGGCCACCACCAAATTCGAATTTGAATGGGAGATGAGTGGAAAATAACATTTAAAACAAAAGGATGTCTCTATGAGTGGCTTGATATGCCATTTGGGTTGTCTAATGCTCCAAGTACTTTCATGAGGCTTATGACTCAAGCTATGAAGAAGTTTATAGTAAAATTTTTTGTTGTTTATTTTGATGACATCTTAATTTACAGTCAGGATAAAATTCAGCACCTAGAGCATTTGGCAAATGTGTTTTAAGTCCTCCATGACAACTAGTTTCGTGTCAACCTAAAAAGTGTTGTTTCATGATAGGAAAATTTGTGTTTTTAGGCTATGTTGTGACTGCAGGAGGAATTCAAATGGATAAGGAGAAAGTTCAAGCAATTCTTGATTGGCCTACCCCTAAGATTCTTACCGATATGCGAAGCTTACATGTCCTAGCTTCATTCTATCGCTGATTAATCAAAATTTTTTGCACTATTATTGCTCCTATGATGGATGTCTTGAAAGGAAAGGAGTTTCAATGGACTGATAAAGCAGGAAAGAGTTTTCAACTTCTCAAATCAAAACTTGTTGGAGCTCCGGTCTTAGCATTGTCTAATTTCACAAAAACATTTCAGGTGGAATGTGATGCTTCTAATGTGGGCATAGGTGCTATCCTAATGCAAGAAGGAAAGCCAAATGCTTATTTTAATGAGAAGCTGAGTGATGCCAAGATGAAATATTCAACTTATGATAAGGAATTATATGCAGTGGTGCAAGCTTTGAAGCATTGGGAACATTATCTCATTAGAGTAAAGTTTGTTCTTTATTCCGACTATGAGGCATTGCGGTTCCTTAAAGCACAAAAAAATTGAATTCTCGTTATATGGGCTAGGTATCCTACTTTCACAAGTTTAATTTTGTTTTAAATCATAAAGTTGGTTCTTCCAACAAATTTGCTGATGCTCTAAGTAGAAAATACAGCTTGTTGATCACTTTATCATATGGGATTGTTGGTTTTGATCTCTTACCAAACCATTATGATGCAGATGCATTCTTTTCTAAAGTTTTACAAGGTTTAAATGAAGGAGGAAACAGTGATTTCATGATAATTAATAGCTATCTTCTAAAAGAAAACCAACTATGCTTACTAGAGGGTTCACTAAGGTTGTTTGTCATTAGTGAATTGCATGGTGGTGGACTTGGTGGACATTTTGGCAGGGATAAAACATAAGAACTGGTAAAAGAGTGTTACTTTTTTCCTACCTTAAAGTGTGAAGTTTCCCACTTTGTACAAAGATGTTTTGTTTGTTAAAAGGCCAAGGGAACTTCACAAAATACTGGTTTATATTAGCCACTCCCTACTCCGAAAGCACCTTAGGAAGATATGTCAATGGATTTTGTTCTTGGTTTGCCTAAAACAAAACATCTGTATGATTAAATTTTTGTTATTGTTGATCGATTCTAAAAAATGGTGCACTTTATACCTTGCAAGAACTCCCTTGATTCCTCTTATACAACTACTTTATTCTTTCATGAATTAGTTCATTTGCATGGAGTTTCAACATCCATTACTTTTGATCGTGATATTCAGTTTACGAGTCATTTTTTGAAAAACTTTGGAATCTTTTGGGGACTTAATTGCAATTCTTTAGTGCCTACCATCCACACACTGATATCTAAATAGAAGTGGTGAATAGATCAATTGGGAATTTGTTGAGGAGTTTGGTTAGAGAGAATTCAAAAAGATGGGAATTCATCATCCCTCAAGTTGAATTTTCTTACAATAGTTCTCTCCGTCGGTCTACTAAGAAGTCTCCATTTGAAGTCATTTATGGTAGAAATCATCTTCAAGTTTTGGACTTATTGCCATTACCTAGTCAGCTTGGGTGAGCATGGATGCTGAAGATTTTGCTACCCACATCAAAACTCTTCATAACTAGGTTTGTGAGCACTTAAATCAATCTTCTCAACTCTATAAATCAAGTGCTGATGTTCATAGAAGAAATAAGGAGTTTCAAGAGGGCGATTTGGTTATGGTTTATCTTCAGAAAGAAATATTTCCTGCTAGAACTTATAATAAGCTCAAACAAAGAAAATTTGGGCTGTGTCGAATACTTAAGAAGGTTGGATCGAATGCTTATCGTATAGAATTATCAGAGGGATTTTCAATTAGTCTTGTTTTCAATATAAGTGACTTGTATCCATATAATGGTGATTTTGATAGAACTTCAAGTGAACTCAATGATTTTTCTGCTATATCTGCAAATTCTTCACACAAACCAATCGGTGTGTTGGATATGCATCTATTACTACTCGCCATGGAACTTATACTCAGTATTTAGTTTGTTGGGAGGGAAAGCCAAGCTCAGAGGATGCATGGATCTCAGCTAAAGAATTAAATAAAATGGATGAGTAACTTTGACAGGACTTAACTTCAAACTCTGAGTTGAGTTTTTCTCATATGGAGGAGAATAATGTAGAGGCAGAATTGTGGCTGACAAAAAAAGTCAAAGAGTCATTGTCATTTCTCTATGTTTTGGGGCTGTTAAAGAATCATTATTATTGGAGTTAATATTTTGAAGTTTGTTGTCTAGGAAATATGTTTTGACTCTCTAGTAAGTTGAAATTGTCTTGGAAATGTATTTTTGCATTTTTTTAGTCTTGAATTCCTACAGTGTAATCTCTATAAATATGAATGAGAATAGAAGAGAAATCAGCCTTTGATCTGAAAATATTACTCTAGAAATTCCTTTGCTTTGGAGTTGAATGATTCCTCTTACAAATCAAGTTTGTGACTTGGTTGTGTTGAGTGACATCGACAATTAGCAACGTTGAGAGTCATCTGTTGCCCCCAGTTGAGGGACATCCTAGGACAATCAATCATATTGCATGTTTCGGCATATATCACTGTCCGAAAGATAGTTTTCCCCTACTATGGATAGGTCAGCTTGTCGATGCCACTTCAGGGCACAAACTGCTCAGTTTTATGGATGCCTACTTTGGTTATAATCAGTTTTTTTATGCATGAGCCTGACCAAGAAAAAATAGCTTTCATCACTAATCGAGGGCTATAGTACTACAAGGTCATGCCCTTCGAGCTAAAAAATGTTGGGGTCACCTATCTGAGGTTAGTGAACAAGAACTTCCACTAGCAGATTGAGAAAAACATGGAAGTTTATGTAGATGATATGTTGGTGAAAAGCATCAAGGCTAGAGACCGTAACTCTGATCTGGAAGAAGCTTTCGAAATACTCTGATACCACCAGATGAAGTTGAACCTTGCGAAATGAGCTTTTGGAGTTACAGAGGAAAATTCCTCAACTTTATGGTCACCCAGTGAGGAATAGAAGCTAACCCCAAGAAGATCGAGGCCATCTTAAATACGACTCCTCCCCAAACGGTAAAGTAAGTACAAAGGTTAACTAGACGGAAAGCGGCACTCAACCATTTTATGTCAAAGTCTGCAAAGAGATGTCTCATTTTCTTCAGTGCCATCTAGAAAACCAAAAGTTTCACTTAGATCGAAGACTATCAGAAAGTTTTTGAAGAATTGAAGTAATACCTGAGCTCTCCTCCACTTCTGACCAAGCCCATTATGGGAGAAGAACTCTTCCTTTATCTGTTAGTGGGGCAGGATGTAGTAGCCTCTGTCTTAATTTGAGAAGATATAGGTATTCAGGTACCTGTATACTATGTTAGCAAGATTCTCTATGACGCTAAAAAGAGATACCTCCCCATCGAGAAGATAGCATATGCTCCATTGATTTCGGCTCAGAAACTCCTGTTGCATTTTCAAGTGCACACCATTGTCCTCTTTATAGATCAGCCTTTGAGTCAAGTACTTCACAAACTAGATATTTCAGGAAGAATGGTCAAATGGTCCATAGAGCTCGAAGAATTTGACATCTAGTATAGCCCTCGACCTCGGAGATTTTATCGTGGAGACAATGCTCCTCGAGGATCCAACCGAAGTACCAGAACTGGAGATGGCCAAACAAACTTTGAAATGGACTTTCCATGTAGATGGTTCCTCCAACTATGCTGGAAGTGGAGCTAGACTCATCCTTAGTAGCTCTAATAGGTTCACCATTGAATATAAGTTAAGTTTCGAGTTCAAAGCCTTTATCAATGAGGTTGAATATGAGGCACTACTTGTCGAGATGAAACTAGAAAAAGCATTGACTACTAAAGTCTTGGACACCTACAACGACTCGTAGTTAGTAGTCGACCAAATAAATGGTGAATTTGAAGCTAGAGGTGAGAGAATTGCTCAATATCTCAAGAAGACCAGAGAACTTGTTTTAGTGTTCAAAATATTCCGGATAACACAGGTTCCTCGGATATATTCAAAAGCTGATGATTTGGCTTGACTTACCTCATCTCAGCATACCAACCTTACCCAAGTTGTCTACCTCGAGACTCTCTCCAGCCCAAGCATCAATGAAGTACTTATCCTACCTGTAACTGAGGGAGAAACATGGGTAGATCCAATCCTCTAGTATTTATGAGATGGTTAACTCCATGAGCAAAGGAATGAAGCTAAAAAAAGTAATCTCTCATGCCTAATAGTACGCCATTATGGACGGGTAACTGTAAAAGAAAGGTCTTATCGCACCTTATTTGAAATGCCTCGGACCTACCAAAACCGACTATGCTCTTCGAGAAGTTCACGAAGATATATACGAAAACCTTCTTAGAAGTTGACCTTTGGCCTTCAAAATACTTCGCCATATACACTTTTAGCGAAAGATGCATAGAGATGCCATGGAATTGGTCAAGAAATGGAAAAACTGTAAACATTACGCCTTTATATAGGTTAATTTGGCCTGTAGGCAAACTCCCTGACTTCGATCACAAACTCACTTCCTTTCACAATGAGGGGAATGGACATCCTTGTCCTTTTACCAGATCCCCAGGACAAAGAAAGGACCTTATTATAGCAACTGACTATTTCACCAAGTGGTTAGAAGCTGAATCACTCACTGGCATAACCGATCTCTAGGCCCAAGGCTTTCTTTGGAAGTCAATAGTGTGCTGATTTCGCATACACTTGGTGTTGATCACCGACAATGGCAAACAGTTTGATAGCACCCGGTTCAAAGCTTTCTGTGAAGAACTTCATATCAAACACTATTTTTCTTCGGTGGGATATCCTCAAGCTAATAGACAAGCTGAGGTAACTAACAGAACATTCTTGGAAAGCATTAAGAAAAGATTAGATGAGGCCGACAAACAATGGATCAGCCACCTTCCAAATGTGCTTTAGGCTTATCAAACCACCGTTTAGACCCTTATTGGAGGGACTTTATTCTTTATGGCGTATAGTTCTGAAGTGGTCATCCCTTTGGAAATTAGAGCGCCCAAATTGTTAGTGCAGAACTTCAAAGAAGCGAGTAATGAAAAAGCCTTGCAGATGAATGTTGATCTTATCGACGAAGCTCGAGAAAAAGCCAAGATTTGACTCGCCATTTATCAATGAAGAGTTGCTAAATACTACAACTCTTGAGTCAAAGATAGGAGTTTTAGGTTACATGATCTGGTGCTACGAAAAAAAAGAAGTATCCTATCCTCAGGAAATGAGAAAACTCCTCCTTAACTGGGAAGGTCCATACTACATCCGTAGAATTTGCCAAACCGGCATGTTTGAACTTGAATATTTGAAAGGTAAGCCTATACCTCGAACTTGGACACAAAGAATCTCTGCAAGTTCTATCAATAGTGTATCTCCAAAGTTTCCTTTTGACTTTTCGCCTTACTTGTTTCACCAATACTACTTCTGCAATCTCCAAGTTATCAATAAGAGAACTTTTTGTTTTCACCACATTCTTCTCAAAGTACACAAGCCCCCCTAGGCCGAGACTAAGGTCCAAGACCTTTACCCCTCGGACTCCCTTATCAGTAAATTAAAATTACAAAGGGTAGCAAATAAGGAAGATGGTAGTTTTCATTAATAGAAAATATTTGTACAAGTAAAAAAAAGGGCGCTATCGGCCTCGAAATACAAAAAAAAAAAAAGGAGCATCAGTCCTTAAAGGTCGGTCTCCCCATTAACTGCGACCTTCTTTGTAGTGTAACTTGATTGAGTTTATACCTCTTCGTCCTATCCTGCCTGGGTTACCTCTGTACCAGTACCTTCCTCTCCAGAAGATGAGAACTTGAGGGTAGAGAAGTTAGTAAAAAGGAAGAGTAGTTTAGCCTCCTCTTGGCCTCTATGAATCCCTCAAGGTATTGAAGATCTCCTTCTTCCTCCACAACCTCTTTAAAGGATGTAGATCTCTTAAAATTAGCCTCAACCTCTTCCATGGCCTTTCTCACAGTAGTTTCCATCTCCTCCCTCAAACATTCCTCACTTATTCTTACAGTATCCCTCTATCGCCTCATCATTACCATCTCCTCCACGGCCTCGGCCTTGGCCCTCTCCTGGGCTTCTCAATCATCAAGCTTTCACTAATACTTGGTCAACTAGTCATTCTTATCCATACAACGATGGGACAATATCCCATTCATAATGCCCAACTAAAATAAGAGCAATAGAACTGCTCAAGTTTATGCTCCTTGGAAACAGAAAATTTTAAAAGCAAAAGAAAATAAAAAATTTACCTAAGAAGCTAAGACCTCAGTCACAGAGCATAAACTCTCGATGGGCTTCCTCCCGAGTATAGTTACATCCCATAGAGGTATGGCAAGGATAAGATATTCCCTCGTAACCCAAGTATGAGAGAAGATGAAGTCATTCATCTGTATGCCCCAATTGGGCCTATGAACTCCAACACCAGATGAGGTCTCCTAAGATGAAGATGAAGGGTGGAAGGGCTCTATAGGAGGCACAAGGGAAGCGATTCTTGGCATTGTTGGAGGCACAGGAGAGCTTGGATCATCCACATAAATTGAAATAGGAGGAAGATCCCGAGGCCATTTCTTGGATGCACCCTTCTTAGGCAAAGGCTTTTTGCCCGCCTTCCCTTCAATAGTTTTTTTCCTCTCCAAGGCCATTTTCTTCGCTCGTTCCTTGGCCTTTATTGTGGAATTCATCTCTGTTCAGAAAAAAAAAAAAAAACAACACAAGTATAAGTGAAAGGGAGGAATGCAATAATGAAAAATGCATTCAAGGATATACCACTCTCAAGAGTCCCTTCTAGGCCCCATCGACAGAGGCCACGCTCTACTAACTCCTCGTTATTATACAAAATGCCAACATTTATAGGTACATCTATAATGGCGTTCACCGTCTCCTATTTGCAGTTCAAGAGATATGGTTTTTTGCATTTCCCCACACAATCCATACTCCACGTCAACAGAACCCCAAAAATCTTATCACTTTGAACATCAAAGAAAGTATTTTCCATTGCTTGATGGAGGAAGATTTCTTCTTCAACAACCCTTTCTTGGCTATAGAGCTAATCACTACCCAACTATATTTGTTGTGACTCCAATGCACATTCTATTAAGTATTATACCATTCTAGAATATATTGTGCCATTTCCTTCGAACACTAAATCCCACTTTTCCACTATAAGTATTATAAAAGTTGTATGCATCTTCTTTTGATTCAAATCCTATCCCAATTTTTGGAATCCAATGCTCATCATTATTATCACAAAGATTAGAATTGTTCGAATTAGGACACTCTTCTTGATAAAAAAAACAAAAAAAAAAAAACTAAGCAACAAGGGGAACTATCTCTGTTATAACTTATTCAATATCTAACAAGATGATGTGATCTTAATTATCCAAATCTATATTAATTAAGATAAAAAAATTAAATTAAAAAAATTACTTGGAGGAATATGAACTAAATTAAATAAGTTATGCAAATGAGATTACAGTTTAGTAATCACATGATGAAGAATACAAAAGGAAAATATAATTGATTATTAAACAAAATTATGCTTGGTAATTTAGTAATAGAATGATAGCTTTCCTTCTCCACATATATATGGGGAATGCTAACTTTCCCCACTCAAGGCATAACTTAGCATTGTGTCCCAACTATTTTTGACATAAACTATCCTTATTCCCATTAAAACTTAAGGAGACATGTAGGTACCACACCTTTCCGTCATACCCCATAACTCTGAACTTAATACCCAAGGCCATTCTTTTAAAAGAAGGATGACTAAGCAAGGGCGCGAATCAATGTGAGTTGGTATATTTCAAGATTAGTGCCTACTAGGTCTAAAACAACCCTTTATGAGTAGTAGAGAGCACCCATGATAGGTGCGTTTTAAGGTACTAGACTAGTAACTGCTTCACTATTATATGGAGATAGACCTTACTAAGGGACATTTTTTGAAGGGATATGTCATCTAAGTATAAAGCAGAGATGACACGTATTGGAATCGCGATTTGACTTTAAAGGTGACCAAAATCCCTTACCAATGGTCTGCGAAAGATTCTGTGCAGGAGATTGGGATATGAGAGAAGAATGATTTTAGGTTTCCCTTCTTGCCTAGGTCCTAATCTAACCCTCATGTTGTTGGAGAAACATTTAACAATTTACTAAAATTATTCTTACTACACACTAAACATACATGCATTTTTAACCCAATTATATCAATCAATTGGGATCAAAAAATTATACCACTCAAACAGTAAATCACCAATCATGCGTGAAGGTAGTTAAATAAGGAAAATACATCATTGAATAACATAAAATAATATATTTCACCTGACAATAGAAGCAAACAAGTTAATACAAAAGAGAATTAACATAAAAACAAAACAAAACAAAAATATAAAACACAAAATCTAGAAAATTAGGATCAGGTTAGCCGACTAGGTTAAGACAAGACCTGGCCAGTTAAAGGATAGAGTCGGTCGGCTCCCCTGCTATTATTCGAACTTAATCGTACATTCGACAAAAAACATGATTTTTGTTAGTTTTAATCAAATTCAAATAATATGAAATCACAAAAAAAAAAATTCTATTATAAATGACATGTGATTATGTATAAATTCTAAATATATTTACTTATCATGAAATTTAAGAAGAAACCTAATCTATATGACATACACAATTCGAATGCAGCCTAAGATATTCTTTGTAAATTAAATCTTTATAATGTGCCAGCAACGAATTAAAGCATACATAAATCTATGGAGGCTCAAAATAAATAATCTTTATGCTTTTAATAAAATTAAATAGCTAAAAAAACTACTAATCTTTGTTTGTGATTCAATCTTTCCATGTTTGGTGCAAAGGGACTAATTATATCGAATTAATCAAAGTGAAAGAAATACACATGTGATTATGGATTACCCTCAGATCTTTGATCATGAACATCGATGGATGCACATGCTTACGAAATTTGATTTAAAACTTGAATTTGTATCACTAGAATTTGGTTTGTGAAAATTTGGGGTTTATATATGTAAGGAATTTTGTGGTAGCTAGGGTGTATTGAAAAGTGTTGTATAGTTAGGGATTTTTCTAGAGATTTTATAAAGATTTTGGTGTCTTTCCAAAATATTTGTGTGTTTTTATGTTTGTAGAGGGGGGTTTAGGTAAATGGTTAGGACGTATCAGATTTAATTTGATGGTGGAAAAGTTTCCTTGCAGAGGTGGAAAACTAGGTTTTCAAGCCCCTTTTTAGGGTTTTTGAGCCAAAAAATCTTATTCCAAAAAGTTCCAGTGCGCAGATACAAAATTGAGATGGCTCAGCAGGTCGAGTCTTAGACCTGACTTATCAGCTAGCCAAGGGGCTAGACTGGGTGTTGGGAATTTGTCAAAGAATTAAACAATTGAAGAGTTCAGCATCAGGTCTGGTTGTGCGCCATGGCCTCCAACATGTCCGGGAATTTAGCTCAAGGTGTCTGCACCATGGCCTCCAGCAAGGCACCAAGTTCTGAGCCTCAGCACACCCTGTTCCAAGCCTCAGCACGAAGGCATACCTGATGCCAATTTTCAACACTCTTTTCCGGGTGCGTAGGGCTTGATTAAAATGCACAGGATCACTTAAACTTGTTGGAGGGCTATGGTTGATTGGTCCTCAATATCTAAGGGTTGAGATTGACTTCAAGATTGGTTCAAGAAGTTGGTGCACTATATACAGGGTCATCTAGCTTCAATCACATGGGTGAGAAAGATAACATCATCATACAAGAGAATTCAAGTGCAAGTGTGAGAGTACAAAGACACAAAACACAAGAGAGGCACTAGAATAGATCTCATTCAAGAGTGGCTGGGATTGAGAGAGAGAGAGCATACAAGAAGAAGGGTTCAAGGGCTTTGTAATCGAAATTTTCTTGGGGAAAATTCCAGGGAAACACTTAGTTCTTATTTCTTTCTTTTCTTTTCTTTCATGTATCAAGAACAAGAGGGTTCTTGAGGAGGTGTTGCTGTATATGTAAGAACTCATTAATTTAGTGCAGAGAGCTCGGAGTAGCTCACGGGGACATAGGAATTTGTCGAACCTCGATAACAATTGCTTGTTTTCTTTCTTTGCTTGATTGTTGTATCTGTTCATTACAAGTCATTCTAGACTTGGGTGTTTGGAAGATCACCACCTGGGTATCTTGACGGTGATTTCCAAAAGTGGTATCAGAGCTTGTACAGCTGGGTATCGGAGCAAGGCAACAAGAATCAAAGGTCAACTTCTTGGGTGATTCAAGAACGTTGCTGGGATTAGATCTGATTGGGTTCTTAAGGGTGATTTAAGAACGGTGCTAGGATCAAGATTTGATCGAGTTCTTGAGATTTAGAAGTTGGAAAGCAATTGTAGGTACTGTATAAATCTTGGGATTTTCTTCGCAAGATGGGTTCAAATTTCATTGTTGAGAAGTTTGATGGAAAGTGAGACTTTGCCCTTTGTGAAGCGGAAGATCAAGACTGTTCTCATGCAACAGAAAGTGGACTTGGCTATTGGAGAAGATGATGCTTTTTCAGCAAGTATCACGAAAGTCCAGTGGATTGAGATGAAGAAGATGGTGTATAGCACCATCTTTCTACACATGTCGGATAGTGTCACAAGGGAGTGCGGAGACTCGAAAGATCCAACTGTCATTTGGAAGAAACTACATGAGTTATTTCTTACCAAGACTCTCCCTAATAAGATATATCTTCTGAAATAAATCTTTGCTTTTAAAACGGATCCTAATAAAGAGTTGCAAGATAATCTTGATGTGTTTAATAAACTAGTTCAAGATTTGGCTAGTTATAGTATAACATTCGTTGATGAGCAATTGGCTATTATGTTACTGAATTCTCTTCCTGATTATTTTGAAAGTTTGATTAATGCTATTGAATATGGAAGAGATACACTACCCAAGGAAATTGTGATAAATGCTATAAGGACTCATGATTTCAAAGCCAAGATGAGGGAAGCATCAAGTGGAGAAGGGTTATTCGTTAGAGGAAGGCCAGCAACTCGGAATGGCAGTAGCATCCATGGCAACTACCGGGAGAAATCAAAAGGTATAGGGCAGAGCCATTGAAGAGCGCCATCCAAACCAAGATTTGGAGGAAAGAGATACTACCACTGCAATAAGGAGGCTTATTTCAAGAAAGATTGCAAGAAGAAGTTGTGGAATGAGAGAAGAGGAAGCCATACCAAGAATGGAGAGGCTTCAGTTGCCAAAATAGAATAGCAAGATGATGTTCTTGTTGTGTGCTGAAATATGAGCAGGAGGCAAGGCAGTGAGAAATGGATTCTAGATTCCGAGTGCACTTATCACATATGCCCTCATAGGGATTGGTTCAAGAATTTCAAGCAAACCAATGATGGAAAGGTTTTCTTGGGGAATGATACTTCTTGCCAAGTGATGGGGATAAGAGACATCCAATTGAGGTTGTTTGATGGAGTCACAAGGCTGCTACGGAATGTGAGGTATCTTCCAGATTTGAGAAGAAATTTGATCTCATTAGGGCAGCTAGATTCCATGGGGTACACATACAAAAGCAGAGGGAGGAAAGATCAAGGTAACCAAGGGATCTTTGATAGTGATCAAAGCAGCAATAAAGGATGGTCTTTATGAGATGATTGGAGAGACAGAAATCAAGGATCAAGCAGCAAGCTTGATGGCTGAGATGGATAAGGTGGTTCTTTGGCACAATCACTTGGGATATATGAGCGAAAATGGCCTGCAGGTTCTCAGCAAGGATGGTCTACTTGGTGGTGACAAGGTAGAGAAACTTGATTTCTGTGAATGCTGTGTTCTTGGGAAGCAACATCGGGTCAGTTTCAACACCGGAGTGCACAAGTCTAAGGGTAGTTAAGAACACCAACACAGGGAGGTAATGTTTACTTTCTGTCTTTAATTGATGATTATTCTAGAAAGGTTTAGGTTTATTTGCTTAAAAATAAATCAGATGCTTTGAATAAATTTGTGCTGTGGAAAAAGTTGCTGGAGACTCAAACAGGCAGGGTAGTTAAGGTGTTAAGAGTCGGTAATGGCTTAGAATTTTTTAATAAGGATTTTGATAAATTCTGTGAGTTAAATGGGATAGAACGGTTGTGAAAACCCCTCAGCAAAATGGAGTTGCTAAGAGGATGAATAGGACCCCTATGGAAAAGGTTAGGTGCATGTTAATTGGGTCCGGATTACCAAAATATTTTTGGGGGGAAGCTGTGTCTACTGCTGCATATTTGGTTAATAGATCACCCTCTAGGTCTTTAAACCTTAAGACTCCCAAGGAGATGTGGAGTGAGAAACCTCCTGAGTTGAACAACCTTAGAACTTTTGGATGTACTGCGTTTGCACATCAAAAGGATGATAAACTTAGCCCAAGTTCTAGAAAATGTGTGTTTCTAGGGTATGGTGATGGGGTTAAGGGGTATAGGTTATGGTACTTAGAGCCAAAAGGAACAAAACTCATAATAAGTAGGGATGTCTTTTTTAATGAATTGTTATTTTCCTATTTGGAGAAAACTAACCCTGCAGGGATAGTGAGCAAACCAGTCTGGTATTTATGGAGCATAGCATCAAGAAAAATTCAGTTCAGGTAGAGCAAGGAAGACAAGAGGGTTCGGACCAGGTAGAGCCCATTGATGAAGGCCAAGCTCAGGACACTCAAGAGGAGGCTGAACTAGAAGGGGATGATGCAGCAAATTAGAATGATTATCAGCTCACAAAGGACTGGGAAAGGAAGGTGGTCAGACCACCTTTGAGATATGGTTTTGCGGATGCTAATGTAGTAGCTCCTTATTCAGAAGGAGGGATTGAACCAAAAACTTACAAGGATTCCATGGAATGTAAGGATTCGTCAAAATGGCAGCTAGCTATGGAGAAATAAATGGATTCTTTGAGGAAGAACAACTCTTGGGAATTGGTGCCCAAACCAGAAAAACAGAGAGTTGTGGATTGTAAATGGATTTACAAGATCAAAGAAGGGAACACTCCAAGGGATGAAGTCCGGTATAAGGCTAGGCTGGTGGTGAATGGGTTCACACAAAGAGAAGGCATAGATTTCACCGAAATATTCTCACCGGTTGTGAAATACAAGATAATAAGGATAGTGTTAGCAATGATAGTCCAATTTAATTGGGAAATCGAGCAAATAGATATGAAGATAGCATTCTTACATGGAGAGCTTGATGAGACCATCTACATGAGGCAACCTGAAGGCTATCAAGAAGGAAGGCAGGGAGATTTGGTGTGCCAATTGAAGAAATCTCTCTATGGCCTGAAGCAATCACCTCGGCAATGGAATAAGAGGTTTGATTCGTTTGTAACTAGATTGGGTTTCATAAGGAGCTACTATGATTCGTGCTTGTACTACAAGGGGCACAAGGTGGAGGAAATGGTGATTATCCTCATCTCTGTCGATGATATGTTATTGGTTGGGAACAACAAGGAGAGGATAGAAAAGTTAAAGTCTCAACTCAGTTCAGAGTTTAAGATAAAGGATCTTGGCCATGCACGAAAAATCCTTAGGATGAGTATAATCCGGGAAAGGGAGAGAAACATATTGAAGATTTCTTAGACTTCTTACATAGAAAAGATGATATCTAAGTTTTCTAAGGAAGATAGCAAATAAGTGAAGGTTCCCCTTGCTGGTCATTTCAAGTTCTCCAGCGTCATTTCAAGTTCTCCAGCGATCAATTTCTGAGAACGGATGAGGAGACGAAGGAAATGGAAAAGGTCCCTTACTCTAGTGCGGTTGGATTTGTAATATTCACCATGGTAAGCACTAGACCCGACATTGCTCATGCAATAAGTTTCCATAGCAGGTTTATGAGTAATCCCGAAAAAGAGCGTTTACTTGGGATGAAGTGGTTGCTGAGGTACTTGAAGGGAATCCCAGATGTGGGGTTGGTTTATGAGAAGAGGGGTAAGTGCATCTGTCTTGAGGGTTATACTGATTCGGACTATGGAGCAGACCAGGATAAAAGAAGATCGATTACCTCCTACTTCTTCAAATTAAACGGATGTTGTATAAGTTGGAAGGCTTAGTTGCAGCCGGTGGTAGCACTCTCAACAATTGAGGCTGAGTACATAGCGGCAACGAAAGCCATTAAGGAGGCTATATGGTGCAAAGGGTTGTTGAAAGAGTTGAAGGTACTAAAAGAGCATGTGGTGGTGTATTCGAATAGCCAAAGTGCGTTGCATTTGTGCAAGAATCCAATGTTCCATGAGAGGACAAAGCATATGGATGTTCGGTACCAATTCATTCGGGAAAATGTTACGGAAGGATGCATTCATGTGGACAAGGTGGCCATGGAAGAAAATCCTGCAGATTTAGGTACTAAAGTTCTACCTCTAAGTAAGTTCAATCATTGCTTTGGACTTCTTAGGATTGGAGTCGGTTGATAAGGTGACTCAAGTTGAGTTTGGATTCTGAGTTCTCTGCACAATGGGTTTGGGTTTAATTGCTTTGACAAAGGTAGAGATTTGTTAGGAATTTGTCAAAGAATTAAATAGCTGAAGAGTTCAACATCAGGTCTGGTTGTGCGCCATGGCCTCCAGCATGTCTGGGAGTTTAGCTTAAGGTGTCCACGCCATGGCTTCTAGCAAGGCACCAAGTTCTGAGCCTCAGCATGCCCTGTTCCAAGCCTTAACACGAAGGCACACCTGATTCCAATTTTTAGCACTCTTCTCCTGGTGCGTGGGGCTTGATTAAAACGTACAGGATCACTTAGACTTGTTGGAGGGATATAGTTATTAATCCTCAAGATCTAAGGGTTGAGATTGACTTCAAGATTGGTTCGAGAAGTTGGTGCACTATATAAAGGGTCATCTAGCTTCAATCACAAGGGTGAAAAAGATAACATCATCATACAAGAGAATTCAAGTGCAAGTGTGAGAGTGCAAAGACACAAAACGTAAGAGAGGCACTAGAATAGATCTCATTCAAGAGTGGCTGGGATTGAGAGAGAGAGAGAGAGAGAGCATACAGGAAAAAGGGTTCAAGGGCTTTGTAATTGGAATTTTCTTGGGGAAAATTCCAGGGAAACATTTAGTTCTTATCTCTCCTTTCATGTATCAAGAACAAGAGGGTTCTAGAGGAGGTGTTGTTGTATTTGTAAGAACTCATTGATTTAGTGCAGAGAGCTCGGAGTAGCTCACAGGGATGTAGGCATTTGCTGAACCTCGATAACAACTACTTGTGCTCTTGCTTTGCTTAATTGCTGTATTTGTTCATTACAAGTCATTCTAGACTTGGGTGTTTGGAAGATCACCACCTGGGCATCTTGAAGGTGATTTCCAACACTGGGTCTAGCCTTCTGGTCATTTATTTTATCTTTGCTCTGCCCACTTCATTTGTTTTAATCCGAAATGATTTGGTTTGAATTTCATTAATCAATTCTCATCCAAATTTAAATTCTCACAAATCATGCGTCCATCTCGTGCGTCTTAGGGCCATAGTCTTATCATCAGACTCCATATATGGTTTGTTATAACATCTAGAATGGAATTGGTTATCTACATTTTACCCCCCTTTAGCTGAACCGTAAGCGCAAGTCAAAGATTGTGAAGGACTGCAATTTCATTTCTAATATTAGACCGATAAAGTGTAGTGTATGCATATATGAAAAGAATCATGTCATGGGGCAAAGCAATGCAACATGAGAATATCCATGACTATGACGTGTACTTCATTATGATGGAGTCTGTTTCCATCACTTTGGCCTCATATGGCTTTGCTAAGGATTTTGTGAAGAATTTGATTGGCGTTTTGCTTTCATTGGTGTAGACATCGTATTTTATGCCCTTTGATAATTAAAAATCATTCGCCTTCTTGTTCTTTGATAAAGATAATGGTTCATGTACATGATAAAGATGTACTATTTTCCAAGTTGAGTATTTTCTATGATTAAGAAAGGATTTAATGGAAGAATAAAATTTCAAAAACGGGATTAAAAAAAGAAAGGAAAAATGCCAAAATTCACTATTTTAAGGGTATATCTTTCGAGTTTAATAATTTTTTATCCTCAAAATTTTAGAACCTACCTTTCTCCAACTCATTAGAAATTTCAATTAGCTTTGCAATGATTTATTATGAGAATTTTTGTGAAAAGGGAAGTGAGAGAATTTATTTATTTACTAAACACATCTAAACCTAACAAGTTTTAGTGTCTTGGACATCATTTTAAATCTGTGTCGAATTCGCACGTAAAAAAAATTGGACTTGAAAGAAGACTCTTTGGAATTTCCAAAAAGTCTAAGAACACTCTAAACTCATCCATTTGAGTGAGGATTATGGGTATGGGTTAACATTAATTGAGCTTTTAGGTTATACAATAAGTAGGCTAAGGGATTGGTCTAATAATAGGGACATACAGTGCGCTTAATAGCCCTGTAACTCTAATTGTCTAATATAGTCTAGCTATTATAAGTTATAGTGGAAATTGAGCTATTAATGAGTGGGCCAATGAACCACTATATAAGGGGATAGCTAGGTCCTCCCTTTTGATCCCAACAGAATATAACGTTCAGAATTCTTCTCCTAAGATGTACAACTTCTCTCATCAAGGTGTTAGGCACTGTTTTGTGACTAACTCCCAAGAATTCTTGTTGTAATTCCTCTTAATTCTTCTCAATCCTCTCTTCCTCATCTTACAAGTTTTTATACTTACTTACAAAGTAAAAACTTACAACTAGCAACTACCTTAACAACAACTAACTAACCAACTAACTTTTGTAACAAACTAGTAACTAATTCCCATCTACTTCCCTCCCTTTGAGACTTCTTTTGTTCTCAGTACCAATCTGGCCTTCATTAGATTCTAGTGGTCCTCCTAAGTCTTGGATCAGTGTGCATACCTGGATTAGTATGCACACCTTCTTTTAGTGCTATACTATAAGTGTTCACACTTGTATTATCAGTGTCCCTGTCTCCTTCTTGTGTTGGATCATACTTTCCTCATAAAAAAACCTTGTCCTTAAGGTTAAGGTAAGGGTATGTCATCACCAAGTCATGGACATTTTCCTATTAAGTTTATTTAGGGAGTATGCCCTTCCATTAGATTAATACTTAAGGAATGAGCTATCCCTTGAGTATGAGTTATCTTTATGTCAAGATAGCAAGTGGAACAATGAGAGGCTGGTTATTAATATTGTTTAGAGGTAAAGGAGTAGTTTGTGGAAGTGACTGAGAACCTATGAATGGCTTGAGTTGTGAGATATGGATGATATGATTTAGTTTTTTGTCTTGTGGGAACTACAACTTCTAAACTACCTCTCCCACTACATGAAGGATCTAAAATGAATAGTTGTCCCCATAATTTGCTAAGAAAGTTAGAATCTCTATCTGAGATTATGGTTTTGGGAAAACCATGATGTTTGATAACTATTTTAGTGAATAGTTATGCCACAGAGGTAGCAATGGAATTTGGGTGTAAAGCCCTAAAATGTTCAGCCTTGGAGAGTCTATCGATGACTACCATGAGAACAGAATATCCCTTTGATGATGGAAGACCTGTGATAAAGTCCATAGAGACATCTTCCTAAATCTGTTTTGGAACAGGTAAAGGTTGTAAGAACCCTGTAGGCTTTGAAGTGGGGTACTTCATATACTGGCAAATTAAGAAGCTTTTGTCAAACTCTTAAACCTCCTTTCTCATATATGGCTAGGAAAAGTTTGCTGACAATCTCAAGTAAGATCTGAGAACTCTAGAGTGGCCTCTTGTGAAGAATGATATTCAGTAATCAAGATCTTCTTGAACTTAGAAGTGGAGCCTATTCTAAGTTTGCCTTTGTAATATAGCAAGCCATCTGTGGTTGAGTAATCAATGTACAGAGGAGACCCCTTTAGTAATAGCTTGATGAATAGCTAATAACTCAGGATACTTATTACTTTCTTTTCTGATTTATTCTATAATGTCAAAAACTGGTCTGAAAATTGGCATCAATTCTTCATTGGTCTAAGTGGCGCAAGATATAATTGTGTTTATATACTCTCTCGAAGTCCAGATAATCCATCAACTGCTTCATTATCTTTTATAGGTATATAGAAAAATTTATAATCAAATCCTAGTAGCGCGCTTAGATAGTGATGTTGTTTAAGTGTTTGAATAAACTAATTCATCAAATTCTGAAGGCTTTTGTGATTGATAAGTGCTTAAATATTCATATTTAAGCCCCTTAATTTATAGTTGTTAAGCTCTTTATTTACGTATTTAAGTATATTCTACTTCATTTTTGTGTTTTCTGTGTTTTTTTTATAGGTTCTTGAAGAAAAGGTAGCATTTTGGAGCACTAAGGAAGAAATCTGAAGTCTTGGAAGCAGCCAAGTGCAATCGAGCACAAGGTGTCTGTGATCGAGCACACAAGCACTCGTGCGCACACATAGAAGGCTCGAGAGCAACCCTGCGCTAGAGCGTAAAAGCATGAAATCGAGCACATACATACAATGAGGCGACAGAGCTAGTTTTGGAAAGATTGCTTCTAGTCTTATTTTGGAAATTAGGGTTTCGAGGTGTCCTTAGAACCCTATATATAGGCTTGTAAAACACATAAACTTTACTTCTGATTTTTGCTTTGAATTGTAAGCTTTAGAGAGGAATCGACGACTTTTCTCCACAGTATTTTTTGGGTTTATTCTTTTCTACTTAGTTTATGTTATGATGATGTTTAGCATAATTAGCATGTGTAACTAACTTCTTAATAAGGCTCGATTGAAGCCCTAATTATGCTTTTCCATACATGAGTATTGTTGCCTTTGCAAATAGCCATGTTATGATGCTTTAATTGATTAATGCTTGCTTTATTGAATTCCTCATATGTGTTTGTCTGATCAACGTATGCATGTGGTATGGATTAGTTAGTTAGATCAATTTTGATGACTGAGTCCTGGGTCTGACAATAGTAATAAAAGAAATCCACACCGGATTGTTGGGTTAATCAACATGGGAAACTGGGAGTATACAACATGCCTTAGGTCTCGTGTGGTTGCCGATTTCCACAGACCTTATGCTCTCTTAAGGAACAACTCAGTATACACCATGCTGAATCCCTTAAGAGAGAAAAGAGTTAGAGTATACACTATGCCTAACTCGGTGCTTAGGGAGATTAATAGCTTAAGGAGCGGACCAAGCCCTTAGGTTGACAACCAGTAGGTATTCATGGTAGGGCGAGAGCATTGGCACATTACTTATTGGGAAAGTATGATTAGTGGTGGATATCAAAGCCCTATGTTCTTATCATTATAAATCTAAACTAAATATTTATTTCTATCATTTTACACTATGAAATTGATTATAAAACGAAATTTACCAATCCCTGTGGAGATGATCTCGCATTTGCACACTATGCTACTGTTGACCATGCGCACTTGTAAGTAAAACAAGTTCGATTATTTACTTAATAATTTAGGTAGATAATTGCACAACAAGTTTTTGGCGCCGTTGCTAGGGATTTCACTAAATTTCTTTTTAGAATTATTTTTGTTTAGTTTAGTCATTTTTATTTTATTTTATTCTGCTTTACTTTTATCCAAAATCTAAAAATTCTAAGTTTCTATTTTTTTTATAGTTTTATTTCATCAAAAATTTAATCTATGTTCTTTGAATTTTCTGTTTCAGGTACTGCAGCAGAAATTCTCTGAGGCACTGCACTCGAGCGCACTCCTGCTGCGATCAAGCGCATTTGAGGCAGAGGCTACCCGAGCAGCAGTGCTGAACTGCTGCACTGAAGTGGTTTTTGCTGATTCATGCAAGGGCTTCGATCCAAGCATCCCACTTTCTTTCCCCTCGATACAGAGCTTGAGTGGACCATTCGATGAAGGCTTAGAGACAACTCTAAAGAGGTAGAAAAAGAATTCGAAGAAGAAGTATCAATGGTGGAACAACTAAAAAACTAACAACCACCTGAGCGAAGACCTATAAAGCAATCCTTCATCCCGCGAAACCTCGACCAGCCATCATGCATTGCTTATCAACTAGAGGTGGAAGGAAATTATTACATATCTTCGCAGATACTCAATGCATTAACTCACTTTTGGGATACACCCGCTGAGGATCCACACTTACACCTTCGAGAGTTCTTTGATCTCTGCAAGTTCCAGCATATTTGGGGCCTAGACCAAGAGGAAATCAGGTTAATTCTATTCCTTTTTTCATTAAAAGATAATGCTAAACTGTGGTACAATTCATTGTTTGCAGTTTCTATCCACACTTGGGAAGAGTTGGCCAGCAAGTTCCTAAGAAATTTTTCCCAGCTCAAAAAACGAGACAAATGAGGAAAGAGATTCAGTTCTTCTAACAGAAGGATGGAGACCTGTTCTTTGAGGCATGGGGACATTTTAACGAGCTGCTACTCAAATGCCCACATCATTATTTACCTCAGGATGAACTGGTACAAGCTTTTTGTGAAGGTTTGAGTGATACTAATAAAAGTATTATGTATTCAGGTTGTGGAGGTGTCCTGATGGAGAAGAGCAGTGAAGAAGCTATGGAGCTATTCGAGACATTAAGTGAGCACACCCATCAATTCTCCTCTGGAGGTAGACAAGGATTCAAGAGCAAAGGTATGTATGAGGTTACTCTAAATGGTGGATCCTCTACCCAAATAGTTGTTGTAGAGAGGAAAGTAGATCTGCTTATTAAAGCCATGGCTGCTCAGAATGCCTTACCTAGTCCACAAGCCTCACCACTCCAGGTATGTGCGATATGTTCTCATTTTGATCATAATACTGAGACATGCCCTTTATATTCATCTGCAGATCCAGAGCAGGCAAATTATGTGCGACCAAACAATAATCTGCCAAAGAACAATCCATATGTAACCACTTATAATCCTGGATGGCGAAATCACCCCAACTTCTCTTAGAGCAACAATCAGAACAGTCAAGGGCAACAAAGGAACTCCCAACCAGTAGCCCACTCAGTTCTCGAATCAAAGAAAAGCGACCTAGAGAGTCTTGTGAGGCAATTGGCAACTCAGCAACAACAGTTAGTATCTCAACAACAACAGTTGATGACTTCACAAGATTAGTTCATAGCAAATGAAAGGAAATTTCGAACTGAGCTAAGACAAACCACTGCAAAACACGAACAAGCTATTTAAAGGTTAGAGGTACAAATGGGGCAATTGGCTAAAGAACTGAGTAGTAGAAAGCAAAGTGAGCTTCCAGCTCAAACACTACCTAACCCAAGGGGGCACCAGCAACTGAAGGCTGTCACAACTGTCAGGAATGGTAAGGTCATAGGAACTGATGAGTCTGCAAAAGCTTCTCTAGAGAAACCATCAGCATCAAAGGTAAGTGAGCGGAGAAAGTGAATGCACCACCCTTCCCGCAAAGGTTAGTAAAACAAAAGAAAGAAAATAATCTGCTTGATATCTTTGAAACTTTGTAGAAGGTAGAAATAAACATTCCCTTATTAGATGCAATTCAACAAATACCTGCTTATGCTAAATTTCTGAAAGATTATTGCACTCATAAGAGGAGGTTTTAGGAACATGAGACGTAGCTTTAACAGAAGAAGTAAGTGCTGTGCTATTAAGAAAATTACCACCAAAACTGAAAGATCCGGGTAGTTTCACTATTCCCTGCAGGATAGGTGACCAGCTGTTTGAGCAAGCATTACTAGATTTGGGAGTGGGTGTAAATTTGCTACCATACACAGTATTCGAAACACTAGGTTTGGGGGAGCTTCAACCGACTTCCATCACTTTACAATTGTTAGATAGAAGCATCAAAAGACCTAGAGGTGTTCTTGAGGATGTCTTGGTAAAGGTAGGTGAGTTTATTTTGCCTGCTGATTTTATTGTGTTAGATATGGAAGAATGCCCTATGCAATTACCTCTGCCCATCATCTTAGGAAGACCTTTCATGAGAACTGCTAATACAAAGATATGTGCAAAAAAGGGTATAGTAAGTATGAAGGTAAATGGTGAGAAAAAAGAGTTTAAAATATTTGATGCATTACAACTACCTCAAGATGATATAGACTGTTTTAATGTATGTATAATGAAAATTTTTGTTGAGCAAGCTTTTCAAGTCCATTACATTAATCCATTGGAGACTACCCTTACCCATGGTTTTACAAAAGTGGATATTGAGTAAGAACCTGAAGATGTTATTGATGACATCATTAAAGCTGTGCACCTCCTTGAGGCTTCTCCAAAACATCCAAGTAAGTATGCTCCTCCATATGAATCTCTTATACCTACTAATACTACTCTTCTCCCTTTTATTGTCCAGGAACCAAACTTAGAATTGAAGCAGCTACCAACGCATTTAACTTATGCCTATTTGGGAGAGAAGAAGATATTACCTGTGATTGTGGCTGCTAATTTGAGTGTTGGAGAAGAAGAGAAACTATTAAGAGTTCTTACGAAGCATAGATCTGCTATTGGATGGACCATTGCTGACATAAAATGAATAAGTCCAGCCAAATGCATGCATCATATATACCTTGAAGATGAAGTAAAACCCCACTCGGGATGCTCAAAGATCACTTAACCCACACATGAAAGAGGTAGTAAAGGCCGAGGTATTAAAACCATTAGATGTTGGCATTATCTACCCCATCTCAGACAGTAAATGGGTAAGTCCGGTACAAGTTGTTCCTAAAAAGAGTGGGATCACAGTGGTGAAGGATGAGGATGAGGAGCTCATACCTACAAGAAAACCAACTGGTTGGAGGGTATGTATTGATTACCAAAGATTAAACAAGGTGACCAGAAAAGATCATTTCCCCTTGCCCTTCATTGATCAGATGTTAGAGGGATTAGCTATCCATACCTATTATTGTTTCTTGGATGGGTATAATGGGTACAACTAGATTGCCATAGCACCTGAGGAACAAGAAAAAACTACCTTCACATGTCCTTTCGGTATATTTGCTTATAGAAGGATGTCATTCGGTTTATGCAATGCACCAGCCACCTTTCAAAGATGTATGATGAGCATATTTTTTGACATGGTGGAGAAATTCATTGAGGTATTTATGGATGATTTT
Source organism: Bretschneidera sinensis (assembly GCA_023935145.1). Taxonomy (NCBI): domain Eukaryota; kingdom Viridiplantae; phylum Streptophyta; class Magnoliopsida; order Brassicales; family Akaniaceae; genus Bretschneidera; species Bretschneidera sinensis. The sequence continues at coordinate 60,117,259 of CM043699.1, read as the reverse complement.
AGTGTTTTTTGGTCTAATTTTGATGAATGCCTAAATCATCTAGAGAATTTCCTAAAGAGATGTGAAGAGAGAAACTTAGTGCTGAATTGGGAGAAATATCACTTTATGGTTCAACAAGGCATTGTGTTGGGTAATTCCATCTTCAACAAAGGTATTGAGGTAGACAAGGCTAAAATAGACATCATTTCAAAGTTGTCTCCTCCTCTAACAGTCAAGGGAGTCAGAAGTTTCCTTGGACATGCTAGATTCTACAGACAATTCATTAAGGATTTCTCCAAGATCTCTAGACCTCTATGTGCATTGTTAGCTAAAGATACCAAGTTTGATTGGACTGATGACTGTATGAAAGCTTTCAACACAATGAAGGATGTGCTCACCTCCACACCTATAATGATGGCACCAGGTTGGAATCTTCCATTCGAGCTAATGTGCGATGCTAAAGACTTCCCCTTAGGAGCTGTCTTAGGCCAGAGAGTCAATAAGGTGCCTCATGCTATTTACTATGCTTCTAAAACTTTAAACGATGCTCAGCTAAACTATTCTACTACTGAAAAGGAATTGTTAGCTGTTATTTTTGCTTTAGAGTAGTTTAGATCATACTTGATTGGCTCTAAGGTTATTGTATTTACTGATCATGCTACCTTGATATATCTATTTTCTAAGAAAGATACAAAGCCTAGGTTAATCCGGTGGGTACTCCTATTGCAAGAGTTTGACTTAGAGATCAAAGATAAGAAAGGCAGTGAAAATGTGGTTGTAGATCACTTATCAAGGCTACCTTATAAAGATGAAAAAAATGAGCTACCTTTGAATGAGAACTTCCCCGATGAACAATTATTCACACTAGAGGTAACACTTCCATGGTATGATGATATTGTCAATTATCTAACTACTAAGGTTTTTCCTCCAGGTATGACCAGTCAAGAAAAGAAGCGGCTGATATCTATGTCTAGACACTACCATTGGGATGATCCCTACCTATTCAAATTTTGTCCCGATCAAATCATCATAAGGTGTGTCTCAGAAGAGGAGCACTTGAGTTTATTATAACATTGCCATTGGTTTTCATGTGGAGGACATTTTGGGGCCAAGAGAACAGCTCTTAAGGGACATAGTGAGTGCATCAAGTTCAAGTTTGGGGGTGTGCTACGAGCTATACCAGCCATATTGTTCTCCATCTCCCAGGTTAGATCTTTCCATGTCACTCACACATTGGGGACAATGTGTACATTAAGTTTGGGGGTATGGGAGATACATTCACACACTCTGTCCCGGTTTTTTTTAGTATTCTTGAAAAGATAAATGCATGTTCATATTGTTTTGAAAATTTTGGTTGATTTACAACAAATATCATGATAAAACTTCATCAGTAAGCTTAAAATCTAGAACACATATTCTAATGATAAAGTTTTAAAAGTTTAATTACTTACTTCAAGGCATTTAAGAATTCACAAAGTTTGATCTAAATCTGACATTAGCACATCAGCACATAATGGTGTGAGGTATGACATACAATTTTTATGTATACGTTTCCATGACCTAACTGTAATCGGATAACTTGTTAGAATAACACTTTGGCATAGAAAAATAGAGAAAAATGTTTATTGTGCGAAAAGAGAAAACAAAATGCTCCTAATGATCATTAAATAAAATTTTCACTGAGTAACTAGACCTCTTGCCTTAGTAAGCAGTGAGTGTTCACGTTAAAAGATGGGGATTTTGCTTGGCAGCATTAAAACCAGTTAGTTTCGTAGCGTTTTTTACTCGAGTTAGTAAGTCCTTAAGGGTGTCTTTACACCTAATGCCTTAAAACCATCTGGTTTGGGAGTCATTGGCTAAACACTTGCTACATGGGTCAATTAGAAAGCTTAATGGAACTCAACATGGCAAAAATATCATAATAAAAGAAAAAGAAAAGAAATACAACTATGCCATTATTGTTCATTCTAATAGGAAATTCGATGAATGTTAAGACACCGAAATACTATACATTGGAGTTATTTGGAAGCTTCATCTTTTACGTGCTAATTCACCACACACTAAGTCAGATTTGTAATGCCTTAAACCAGCCTTGTGTAAGTGATTAGAATTTAAAACCCTTATTCATTGCAAAGATGTGTTTATATTTTAAGTCTACTAATGAACAAATATCATGGTTTTATTTGCAACCCAAATTTTTAGATATCATGAATGACAAATTTATCTTTGATTTTGTTTTTCAGTTAGTTTTTAGTTTTGTATTGCTAAGGCACTAGCAATATGTAAGTTTGGGGGTGTGATAAGTGCTTAAATATTTATATTTAAGCCCCTTAATTTACAATTGATAAGCTATTTGTTTATGTATTTTAGTATATTCTACTTCATTTTTTTTGTGTTTTCTGTGTTTTTTTTATAGGCTCTTGAAAAAAAGGTATCATTTTGGAGCACTAACGAAGAAATCTGAAGTCCTGAACACAGTCAAGTGTGATCGAGCGCACAAGCACTCATGCGCATACATAGAAGGCTTGAGTACAACCTTGTGCTCGAGCGCAAAAGCATGAGATCGAGCGCACACGTACAATGAGGTGGCAGAGTCAGTTTTGGAAAGATTGTTTCGGGTCTTATTTTGGAAATTAGGGTTTCAAGGTGTCTTTAGAACCCTATATATAGGCTTGTAAAACATAGAAACTTTACTTTTGATTCTTGCTTTGAATTGTAAGCTTTGGAGAGGAATTGACGACTATTCTCCACAGTATTTTTCGGGTTTATTCTTTTCAACTTAGTTTATGTTATGATGATGTTTAGCATAATCAGTATGTGTAACTAAGTTCTTAATAGGGCTCGATTGAAGCCCTAATTTTGCTTTTCCATATATGAGTATTGTTGCCTTTGCAAATAGCCATGTTATAATGCTTTAATTGATTAATGGCTATTTTATTGAATTCCTCATACCTGTTTGTCTGATCAACGTATGCATGTGGTATGGATTAGTTAGTTAGATCAATTTAGATGATTGAGCCTCGAGTCTGACAATAGTAACAAAAGAAATCCACGTCGGATTGTTGGGTTAATCAACATGGAAAACCGGGATTATACAACATGCCCTAGGGCTCGTGTGGTTGTCGATTTCCACAGATGTTATGCTCTCTTAATGAACAACTCAGTATACACCATGTTAGAGTATACACCATGCCTAACTAGTTGCTTAGGGAGATCAATAGCTTAAGGAGCTGACCCAGCCCTTAGGTTGATAGCCAGTAGGTATTCATGATAGTGCTACAGCATTGGCACATTACTTTTTGGGAAAGTATGATTAGTGGTGAATATCAAAGCCCTATGTTCTTATCATTATCAATCTTAACTCAATATTTATTTCTATCATTTTACACTGTGAAACTAATTCTAAAACGAAATTCACCAATCCCTGTGGAGATGATCTCGCATTTGCACACTATGCTACTGTTGACCTTGTGCACTTGCAAGTAAAACAAGTTTGATTATTTGCTTAATAATTAGGTAGATAATTGCACAACAGTGATCTGTTCTATTAATGAATTTCCTCCCCAACAAATATTGTCTCCATTTCATGACTGTTTCTGTAATGGTGTAAAGCTCCCTAACATATGTTGAGGTAAAACTCATTCTATATCCCAACTTCTTGCTAAAGAAGGTTAGTGGATGTACTTCTTAGGTTAGAACAGCCCTAATACCTATATTAAAGGCATATGTCTCCACTTTAAATATCTTAGTAAAGTTAGGTAAGGCCAGGACTGATACCTATCTCACAGGAGTCTTCAATTTTTTAAAAGAATTTTATGCAACCTTAGTCTAGCGGAATGCTTCCTTCTTCAAAAGGTTAGTTAAGAGTCTAGTTAATGTGGTATAGTGTTGCACAAACTTTTTATAGTAACTTGTTAACCCCAAGATGCCTCTTAAGTGTTTAAGTTATAGGAACTGGCCACTCCAACATTGCTTGAATCTTCTTTTGGTCTAACTGCACACATAGTGATGAGAACATATGCCACAAGTACTGAATGGTTTCTTTACAAAACTCACATTTGCTTCATTTGGCATATAGCTTATGGTTCGCTAGGCATTGGAGAACTTGTCTAGGATGAAGCTTGAGATCTTCTTATGAAGGACTGTAGACCAGAATATCATCAAAAAAGATTGTTACAAACTACCTTAAGAATAGTTTGAATATGGGATTCATTATAGTTTGAAATATAGAAGAGGAATTGTTCAGGCTAATTGGCATGCTAAGAAATTCATAGTGCCCTTGGTGTGTTCTAAATGTTGTTTTTGGAATGTCTTCTTTATGTACTCTTATCTTATGGTAACCAGATCTTAAGTCCAGTTTTGAGAATACCTTAGCACCGTGAAGCTCATCTAGTAACTCATTAATTATAGGCATTGAAAACCTATATTTAATGATCACTTCATTTAGATCCCTATAGTCAATACAAAATCTCCATGATACATCATTTTTCTTTACTAACAACACTGGAGATGAAAAGGGGCTTTGATTCTCTCTAATAATGGTAGTTAGCGTCGTTTCTACACTAGCCTTTCAATCTCATTCTTCTGAAAGTGTGGATACCTGTAAGGTTTGACATTGATAGGCTATGCACTAGGAAGTAGGTGTATGTGATGATTAAGTGGTCTAGAGGTAGGTAATTATATTGGTTCTTGAAAAACCAGTTGGAAGTCTTGCAGGATCTTTGTAACTCCTTTTTCTAGGACTTCCATGTTTACTTCTTGGTCCTTATCTTTAATCTTCAAGTGATAATAAGAGACAATACACTCATTTGTTGCTAACTTCTTCTGCTGAGTAGGCAGTAATGAGGTAGGGTTTAAGTATGATTCACGTTGAAGGTGGATCTAATGCCCTTGCCATGAAAATTCTATAGTCAACTCCTTATAGTTAATGAGTACTATCCTAAGTCTCTCTAATCATTATATCCCTAACACAATGTTTGCCCCTTGGATTCAGAGAACAAATAAGTCTATGAAAAACTGGTGTTGTTGCAGTGTGATTAGGACTAAATACCAAATCTTGTCACAATAAAGATAATATCCATTTCCCATATAGACTTTAAACAACTTAGAGGGTGACATAAGTAAGCCTAGCGTTGTAATAACATATTCTTTTCTAAAATTATGAGTGTTGCCACTATCAACCAAGACTTAAAAAGAAAAGTTACCATGTGTGCCAGTTATCCTAAGAGTTTTAGGACTCATTTAGCCATCTAAGGCATTCATACTAATTTCAAATAATAGACTATAGTCTTTCTCCTCTAAGTGTTGTGTAGATAATGAGTCATGATACAAAACAATTCCTAATTCATCTTCTTGATCTCCTATTAGTATCAAGAATTTATTTTTACACTTATGGCCATAATAATATTTCTCATCACAGTTATAACAAAGGCTTTTTTCTTTTCTAGCATTGAACTTAGCGAAATTTAATTTTATTATGGTAACAGGTTGTGTTTAAGTGCTTGGCTTAGGTTTTATAGTACTAAGCTTAATAGTATTTTCTTATAAAGGAATTTGTTTAGATAGTAAAAGAGAAGGGTGCTTGAAATTACATTGGGAGTTGTTAGAAGTTAGAGGAGGTGTCTAATATGGTCTTGAGTTGTTTTTAAGCTTAGTATATTTGCCTTTGGCAATCTTGCAATAGCCACAGCTTGTCCTATAAATGATGGTTCAATCAATAATAGTTATATCTTCAATTTAGGTTTCAGACTTGAGATGTATAGACTAATCAAGAATGACTTCGATAATCCTTAAACCTTGGTAGAAAGTGTTAAACTGGGTCTAGTACTAAGCAACGAAAGTTGTTTGTTGCAACTTAGCCAATGCTCCCTTAGGATCTTCGTAAGTAGAAGGTCCAAATCTCAACATTAGGACCTCGAGAAAAGAAGGCCAAGAATGTGTTAAACCTTCTTTATGCATCCATCGATACCAAGCTAGAGCTGGTCCATCCATGTGGAAAAAAAATATGGTGATTCTTTGATAAAAAAGAGTATGATGATATTCAAAGAACTGCTCAACCTTGCACATCTGATCCACCAAATCTTGGAAAATCCAATCTGAATGGATGAAATGGAAGAGAAGAATGTTTATTCTCCTAGAACTAAGTTTTTTGCTCCTCTTCTTGTGCCCTCTGAGTTAGTGTTTGATGCTGGTTCTGGAACTGAGTTATTTTCTGGATGTTGTTTAGTTTATTCTCTAAAGATACCATGAAAGTCTTCAAATTTTTGTTAATGTCAGCAATTTGCTATTTTTTTTGTCATCTTTAGCTCAGAAAGGTTTTGATACTAAGTTGTCTAAAATGCTTGTAAAGATTTGAAGTTGTCCTCCATCTTTTTCCTGAAGGTTCTGGATGTCATCCTCAAATCTGTGCTACAAGTTTCTAACATCTTCTTTTAACTTGTTGATGCGTGTACCCTCTATCATTTTTGGTGTTGTAAAGTTGAAAGTAAGGAGAATTAATAAAGATAAAGAAAATCAAGAAATGGATAAGGAAGATGAAGTAGTAGAAGTTGTGGATCGGGATTGAGAAAAGAAGGAAAGTGCAATGAAAGGATAATGTTAGGAATTGTTTTGAGTAAAGAAAAAAAGATTGGTCACTGTTTTGAGTAAGTAACTAACTCTAAAGAATTCTTGCTGGAAATCCTCTTAATTTTTTTTTATCCTCTCCTCCTCATCTTACAAGTATTTATACTTATTTACAAAGCAAAAACAGTAAACAATTAAAACTAGCAACTACCTTAACAGCAACTAACTAACAAACTAGCAACTAATTCCTAGTTACTTCCCTCCTTTTGAGACTTCTTCTGCACTCAATAAAAACCTAAGCTCTTTTTGATTCTAGTGCTCATCCTAAGTCCTAGATTAGTGTGCATAAATTGATTAGTATGCACACCTTCTTGTTGTGTTGTACCATCAATGTTCACACCTATATCATTAGTGTGCACGCCTTCTTCTTGTGCTATATTACAAGGCTAACGATCAAGGGGAATCGAGAAGGGGAAGTACCTAGACCAATATAAAAAGATTTGTTGTTACAATTCCATTGTTCATCATACAATGGATCATAAACGAGAAACAAAATTTCAATCAATTTTGCTTTTGAGTGTTTTAAATTTATATATGGTAATCTATTGGTATCGTGTTAATTTTTTTTATTGAAATTGAAAACCATCATTTAGTATTAGAGGGACAATGTGATGGAGTTATGATCTTAGAGAAAAATTTAGTCCTAAGTCTATAAGGATAAGATCAATTAATCTATCAAGGTGTGGGAAAAATAAAATATTTCCCAATATAGGAGAGTTTCATAGATTTTGTTGAAATTGTAGCTGTCAAAGTGGCCTTTTTCGACTGGATTTTTGAAATATCAGCCCTGCACGGTAGTAGGATATCTCTAGTTTTAGTATATAGTCATGCACCCAAAGGTGGTGATTGTGTATTGTAATTGGAAAGGTCATATAGAAAGCATAAGGTTAGGAATTGACTAGCCTGAGTGTTCTATACACCCGAAGCTGGTAGATTATTGAAGGTTGGAATACATTTTCATGGTTGCTACTATGTGGAAAGTTTCATAATTATATGTCATGTATTCCATCAAAATGTATTTAATGATGATATATATGAGCTCTCATGAAGTATGCTTTTTATAGTTTTGAAGAACATATTACTCCACAATTTTCTAATCTTATTACATTGTTTAATCATTACAATAACCTATTCTATCAACAAAAATATGGTTTCAATTTAGGTTCTAATTGGGTCAAATATCAAGATGTGGAAGAAGGATGTGGTGTTTACCACAGAGATGGCAGATGTGCATACCTCGTTGATAATGGACTGAGTAATTGATCTCACTTTTACAAGTACTAAGGATGAGAAGGCGATTCATGCTGCATAAGTAAAGAGCAATAGAATTTGTATGCTATCCATGAGAAGGTCAATCCAAGACCATTTGAAGAGTAGCTTGCCCATTTAGTGCACAATAATGGAGTTCATGGACACTGTGGCACTTAGGTTTAGAGTCTCATCGAATGTTGAGATAGGGACACTTCTGCAGGAACTATTTTCCATGAGATATGATGGTTCTAGTGGGGTTAAGGACGATGTTATCCGGATGGTGGATTACCAACCTTGTATAGTTCACCAAGCCTTAAGCACTATCCCACCTGAGTTTGGAAATATAAAAACCAATTACTATTCCCAAGATGAATCATGGAACATTAATGACTTTATTTCTTAGGTAGTGGCTGAGGAGAAAAAGTTGAAGAAAGAAAAAACCCAAATTTCCCTTTATGCCTCCATTTCTAATACTAATAAGGGAAAAAAATTGAAAAACAAGACTCCTAAGGCAGTTCAAGATACCACTAAGTCTTAGAGTTGGTGCATACTTCACGGGACTAGATCTGTAGAACTTCGGACGAACACGGGGGGTCTCGTTCCCCGGTGAGCGGGCAGGGGTCTCATTCCCTAGTGAGCGAGTGGGGTCTCCCTCCCCGGAGAGTGGGCGGGGGTTAAGGGGCAGCACCATGTACATGAGTTGGGCCTAGTTTTTTGCTTGGCGGTTTGGGTTTGGGCCTATGAATAGTCATAGTTCAGCAGCATAACAAAAATCTTAATTAGACCCTAATTAGAATGTCTTAAGTTGCTTATAAATACTCTTTATGTACTAAGCATACATAGTAACAAGAGATTTGTGATGTTGATAATAAGAAAATTCTGGCAAGATGTAGCCTTATTATGGGGTAAACCTGGGTAAATCTTATCTTCCTTTCTTTTTGTTTATAATTTGTGTGATTAATAGGTCTCAAATCATTCACTAAGGAACCTAGCCAATCTAACAATGTAAGGGGTTTTAAAAAAGCTATCTTAAAGAAAGAAAAGGAGTTATGCTTATTTTGTGGTAGGGTTGGTCATTTAAAGAAGGACTGCACCAAATATAAACCTTGGTTGTCCAAACATGAGGTAATGACTTATTGACTAGTGTAGTTTATGAATCCAATTTATCTATAGCCCCATCGAGTTCGTGGTGGCTAGATAGAGGTGCAATTAAGCATGTTGCTTTTACCATACAGGGATTCTTAAGCAAGAGGAAGCCAAGTAAAGAAGAGTCAAAACTTACAATTGGGAACAATGAAAGTAGATGCAGAGTTTATAAGAGATGCTAGTCTGAATTTAGATTTTGGATTTAGATTGACGTTAATGAACAAATTTTATATACCTTCTTTTAGGCGGAATTTAGTTTTTGTTTATGTTTTGGACAAGTGTAATTATGCTTTTGAATTTAAAAATTTTATGGTTGAATTAATTTTTAATTCAAAGATTGTTGGCAATGGCACTATGTTTTATGGGTTGCATAGAATGTGTTTAGCTACTAATGATATTTATGCATCTTCTTATAAAGCTGAAAATGTTGTTAGCAAAAGACTTTAACCTAAGGAAACATGTGTTGACTGTTGTAGGGTCAAAATGATCAAGACAAAGAATAAATGTGCAATATATAGTTCAGACAAATTGAAAATAATCCACATAGACATTAGTGGACCCTATTTGGATACATTGTGTAAAAATAATTATTTTATCACATTCATTGATGATTTTTCTCAATATGGTTATCTGTTCTTGATTAAGGAAAATTCTAAAGCTCTTGATGAATTTGAGATCTTTAGGACTGAGGTTGAGAAATAGCTAGGAAAAGTTATAAAGATTGTTAGATCTGATCGGGATGGTGAATACTATGGTAGACACGGTGATACAAGACAGCATAAAGGCCAGTTTGCCAAGTATTTAGAGGATTTTGAAATAGAGAATCAGTTTAGTATGCTTGGAAGTCCGAAACAAAATGGTGTAGCCAAAAGGAGAAACCGCACCCTAAAAGATATGATGAGGAGTATGGTAAGTAGGTCAAACTTATCAAAATTTTTGTGGGGTGTAGGAATAAAAAAAATATTGTATATCCTAAATAGATCCTATAGTAAAGTCATCCCTAAAACACCATTTGAGTTATGGACTGAGAGAAAACCTAGCCTTAACAGTATGAGGGTTTGGGTTTGTCCTTCGAAAGTAAGGTTATATAATCCTTCAAGGAGTAAGTTGGATGCCAGATCGACAATCCTAGTGGAGGTACTAGAATTGTGGAGTCAAAGACAATCAAGTTCTTGGAGTTAGATATGGTTGAGTAGGGTAGTTGTTCTCAAATCGTACAAAACAGTGAGGAGGTTGGGAGGACTGTACTTTTTACTATATATGTACAGATGAATGTTGTTGTTCCTACAATTATATAACACTTGTAAAAGAGTAGAAGCTAGTTCTTGAACTAGTTCCTACTGAGGTTCCCCAAGAACATGATGTAGTTGTAGAGGTTCTAGTTAGAAGATGAACCAAGGAAAGAAGACCATCGATTCCACCTGACTACATGGTCTATTTGGGAGATAGTAATTATGATATCGGTTGTGTGGTGGATTCTCTAACTTATAAAGAAGTTATTTCTAGTACTTAGTTTGATCTGTGGTGTGATGTAATAAGGAATAAAATGCAATAAATAGGTTATAATAGTGTTTGGGAGCTAGTTGAGTTACCTGAAGGTTGCAAGCCCATTAGTTGCTAGTGGGTTTACAAAACTAAAAGGGATCTTAAAGGGAAAATTAAGAGGTTTAAAGCCAGATTGGTTGCCAAAGGATTCACTCAAAGAGAAGGAAAAAACTATAATGAGACATTCTACCAGTCTCTTTGAAGGATTCTTTCAGGGTGATAGTGGCATTGGAAGCTCATTTTGTTGAAAACAAGGTAGATCAATGCATATATCACAAGGTCGGAAGGAGTGAGTTTATTTTCTTTATTCTTTATGTGATGATTTTTTTTACTGGAAAGCACTTATTTAGGACTTTTGCATTAAAAAAAAAAAAAAAAACTGTTGTCTAGAGAGTTTGACATGAAGAACCTTAGTGAGGCAACTTTTTTCTTAGGCATTGAGATCTATAAGGATTGTTCTCACCATACATTAGGATTTTCTCAAAAGGCTTACATCAATTATGTTCTGGATAGGTTCATTATACGAGACTGCAAACCTAGGAATGCTCCAATTCTCAATGGTTATAAACTAAAGTTGTCACAGTGCCCTAAAAATGATATTGATAAGGAATCCATAAAGAAAGTACCTTATGCTAGTGCAGTTGGGATCTAGTGTGCTGTCGCATGCAACTAAAAATAAAACCTATACTCCAAAAAATACATGTAGTAGTGTGAGTAAGGATCGTTCTCACGGAGAGTATCTAGCCTAATTTTATTCTGCGTGAACAAGGATAGGGGGGATTTTGAGTATAACGAAAACAATTTTAAGAAAAACAAGTAATGAATAATTCAAATTGAAATATTGAAATCAATCGAAAGAACAAACCTTGGTCTAACTCAACATCCACCATCGAAATTTTACAATTGATCATCGATGCAAATATATATCAATTCACACTTCAAATATTCACCGTTGGAACTATTTTCCTATCTCTCCTTAGTCGCAATTAATTAGAAAACAAGCGATCTAATTAACCCTAACTACTAAACAACCCAAGACAAGTGCTAAAGGTTTAATCTAGTAGCAGCCTTAAGAATTAGGGAGATTGAAGAAGCTAAACAACATAAGCATAAGCGATTGCATTTAATTTAGTCTAGTGTTCTTCCTAAGATCTAATAATTTCTGATGCAGCAAATCAATAAATCTTAGTTGCTTCACAAATTAGAGGGATCAAAAAATTACAGATTTGATATCTAACCTAGCAATAGATTGCAATGAATAATAAACTAGTAGGCCTCATAGTAATTAAATGAGACAATCATGAAAATAGCGACAGAAGAACATTCGATACTCGAAGCATAAATTGAACAATATAAAAGGCATATTAGATCTCACAGTTTTTGATTCCGAGGCTTCCGTTTCCTTCGACCAATTATAAAAGTTTAGCCATGCAAGTCCATGATGAAAACTCGAAGGAGAAGTTATAGAAGAGGGGAGAGAGAGGTGCCCCTAAAGTCTGATGATTTCTCCCCTCTTATACATGTTACTTTCAGTATTGGAAACCTACAAGGTCTTCTAAAAATATTCTAAATATTATCCTAAAATAACAATATACAAATCTGACTAATTTAAGGAAAATATTAAAAATAAAATAAAGTCCTAATATAACTAAGAAACTGGTGTTTTCAGCATGAATTTTCGTGCACCAAATCTGGAAACTTCCGAAAATAAACCACGTCAAATCAGCGTATTAGAATTGTAGGCTAAGGGACATTCCAGAACTGCAACAGTGCAGGTGCAGCAACACCAAGCCTGGTTTTGACCTTGATGCACCCAGTGTCTCTCAAAATGCAAAACATGAAAGTTGTAGATCTTTTTCTTGGTGTTCCGCAGAATCATCTCAATCGGACCTTGGATGAGAGAGTTATGACTAGATTACAAAGTGATGTCAAAACTGTCCGAAATCACCCAATTGGTTTCGTTTTGCACTTAATGCCTCCATTTGCGTCCTAAATCAAAATATAAGAATAATAAGTACATTTAGGCACCAAATGAGTATAAAAAAAACTAAACATTAAGGGAGAAAAATATGATATTTTGCATTCTCATCAAATTCCCCCATACTTAACTTTTGCTCGTCCTCGAGCAAAACTCAAATTCACTTTCCCAAAAACACCAAGGTTGCAACACCATCAACAAAGAACAACCAAGCTCTTCAAAATTCATAACGTATCATGAACAAACATTCTTAAACAACTTACAATTACTTAGTCAGTATTTTCACTCAAAGATAGAGTAAACTAAATATGTAGACCCTCACGGAAATAAACATTCGACACTCATGTGTTTGAAGGGTATGTGTTTCGCTCAAATTCATTCCAATGGAAATGATCTACCATAGGCTTGCATATCTTCTCATTTTCCACCACTAGGATGACATGCATAACATGAATCATAAGAACTTTTCAAAGGTTGTAACGGAGTTTAGGATCAAGGTGGGAAATATTTGGGAATATAGCTCAAAAGTCATCAAAACTAGTGGAGCAAAAATGAATCAACTCAAGCTCGAATATATAAGACATGTAAAGCCAATCACTTCATTCAACAGCTTCTTCGATTTGGCTTTAAAGCATTTAAACCATGTGAAACTCCTGCATTGAAAAAGAGATTATTCAAAGGAACATTTTTCGTTTGCAGTAGGAAACAATCCTTCGCAACAGCTTCCACCTTTGTATATATCACGTATAAATAGATCCCTTTCTTGGAATTTTAGGAGGAATTATGAATATGGACAGTTTGTAACATTAATAGCAATTTCCTCCATCACTTCCTTCCTTTTTTTTTGAACAATATTACATCAATAATGGAACTCACGAATCCAGACACCCCCACACTTATTTCTTACACACCCATTCATATCATAATGAGGAACAATGCTCCACTAGCTTTACAGCTTGGGTAAAGGCATTGTTTTTAATATTTAAAGCTTGTAACATGGGTTCACAATAAAATAAAATAAAACTAATAAAGCTCAAAAGGGTTCAAAAAAGGAAAAAAATTAATTACAAGGTAGGCTATTTAACTTATGTAGCTTATAGCAAAGAGGGCCTTAATCATGTTCATGCATGTATGTGTCAATATGACCTTGAAGAGAATCAAAGAAAATTCTAGAGTAACAAATCCATGGAAGAATATCTCACATGAAAGAAAGTAGTGAGACTGATATGGATGGGTCAGTCTAAAGGCTTAAAATCTCACCAGCTTTTGTCTACTAAATTTAGTCGCTACTATTCTCAAGGAAAATAACTAGACTAAATAAATTATAAGTTGGATGATTACTTATTCAATCATGTTATGAATTTTTTAAGCTTAATTGAATCTTGCTCATGACATACACAACCAAAAATCGTTGAAAACCACAAAAACAAAAAGCAAATTTTTTTTTTTAGAAACAAATTTAAAACACAACCTAAATCCCCCCCCCCCCACACTTAAAACTTACATTGTCCCCAATGTAAGGTGAAATGCAAAGAAAGGTAAAAATAACCAAAATATAAATGCAAAAATAAGGAGAACAAAAAAGTAAACTCCTCTTTGGGTTGCCTCCCAAGCAGTGCCTTTGTTTATTGTCATCGGCTCGACTCAATACTTCCTTCTTCAAGTAAGATACGATGCATGCATGTAGATGGGCTAATTCCTTTAATATCCGCAATTGTCCAACCAATAGCCATCTTATGCTCCTTAAGGACCTGCACAAGCTTTTCTTCTTGCGGTGCACTAAGTTTACTGGAGATGATCACTGGTAACGTTCCTCTGTCTCCAAGGAATATGTACTTGAGGTGACCAGGGAGATGCTTCAAATCTAGAATAGGGGCCTGTAAAATAGAGGGTAAAAGTCTCTCATTAGAAACTGGTAACGTAATACAAGGGACGTTACCTGACTGTTGTAACTTCAGAAAATCATTCAACACTGCAACAATTTCCTGCAAATCAGTACTCAAGGCTAACTCTTCATTCTCTTTCTCAAGATTCTTACTAATGGCAACTTCCAAGCCATCATTTCCATCAAGTTCAAAAACTTCCTGTGCTAAAGAATCAATCACATCAATAGAATAAACAGGATTATCATTACCAAGATATTTCATAGCTTCATAAATATTAAACTTAATAATTTCACCATCAAATTCCATGGTAAGTGTGCCACTATGAACATCTATCTTAGTCTTGGATGTCTTTAAGAATGGTCTTCCTAACAAAATAGGAGTAGTTTGATCACCATCCTCCATATCAAGCACATAGAAATCAGCAGGGAAAACCAAATCATTAACTTGCACAACATCCTCAACTACACCCTTAGAACAAGCATTAGATCTATCAGCCACTTGAATCACAACACTAGTTTTATTCAAAGGTCCAAGTTTCAAAGAAGCATATATAGAATATGGCATGACATTGATAGAAGCTCCTAAATCTAGCATGGACTTCTCAAATCTAGTGTTACCTATCATACAAGGGATAGTAAACATACCTGGATCTTTGCACTTCATGGGGAGTTTTCTTTGTATAACTGTAGAAACATTCTCCCCTACTCTCACCTCCTCACATCCTTTAAGTTTCTATTTCCTCTTAATTTTACACAATTCTTTCAGGAATTTAGCATAACGAGGGTACTTGTTTAATAACATCTAAACATGGAATATTTACCTTGCATCTACGAAAAATCTCATATAAATCTTTATTTTGCTCATATTTAATAGATTTTGCTAAAGTCGGAGGAAAAGGAGGGTACTGGTTTATAATCAGAAAGAGACGAAAACTTGCACTTAGGTACATCATCGTTATTGGGAACGTCCCTGTCTGCAACGACATTTTTCTCCTTCTCTTGCTTTGACGATACAGGGGCTGCCTTTACTGGAATCTCAACCTCTCTACCACTTCTCAAAATGATCACACTTGCATTTTCTCTTGGATTTACTATCGATTGAGAGGGTAATTTCCCCGAACTTTGTGCCTCTAGTTGATTAATTGCGATTACCATCTGGCTCATCTGATTGTCCAAACTTTGAATAGCGGCCCTCGCTTCTTGTTGAAATTTTTCCGTCTCCTATTGAAATTGAAAAGTATTAGTGGCAAGAGACTTAACAATATCTTCTAAAGACATACCAGAATTAGAAGTTTGGCCCAGTTGTTGTCTAGGTGGTATGGCTGCTTATATTGCGGGCAACTTGGGCGGTTTTGAGTCGTGGGCTGATGTACTTGTAGATGCCCATAGCTAAGATTGGGGTTATCCCTCCATCTCAGGTTATACGTGCTCGAATAGGAATCATACTTCCTTTGTGGTTATCCAGGAAAACCACCCGCTGCATTAACTTGCTCAATGGGCTCCTCTTGAAGAGTTCATATCGGTTGGATGCCCTACTACCGAACAAATCTCACAAGCTTTTGCCGTTTGCATATTACCTACCACCATTTGATGAACAAGAGAAGTTAGACTCACAAGTTGTTGTTCAAGGGAGGAAATATTTACCTCATTAACATACTTTGATGGAGGGTCAAGCCTAGTGCCAAATCATTAAGAATTGGCCGCCAAATTTGTAATCAAGTTTCTCGCGGCCTCGGGAGTTTTATCTACCAAAGCTCCTCCACTAGCGGCATCAATCATGCTCCTATCAGTGGGTAGAAAGCCCTCATAGAAATACTGAATAAGTAGATGCTCACTAATTTGATGATGGGGGTAGCTTGCACATAATTTCTTGAAACACTACCAATATTCATGTAGGGACTCTCTGTTGTGCTGCCTTACACCACAAATTTCTTTTCGAATGTTGGCCACCCTTGAAGCTGGGAAATATTTCTCCAAAAACAACCTCTTCATCTTATTCCATGTGGTAATACTCCCTAAGGGTAGATAATAGAGCCAATCCTTAGCCGAATCCTTCAAAGAAAACGGAAAGGTTCTTAATTTAATTTGCTCTTCAGTCACCCCCATGGGTTTTATACTCGTGCATACCACATGAATCTCCTTTAGATGCTTATGAGGATCTTCACTTGCAAGGCCATGAAAAGTGGGCAAAAGATGTATTAGTCCAGATTTTAATTCAAAAGTAGTGGTAGTATCTAAAGTTGGGAACGTTATGCATAAGGGTTGTTGATTTAAATCAGGGGCATCAAGCTCTTTCAAAGTTCAATTTCCAGCCATGACTTCCAACTCTTCTAAATCAAAATTGCTATCAAATAGGGGATCAATAACTAGATCGTTCTCTTTAGAATTTCTCTGAGCTTCTCTCCTTAACTTGCGCAAAGTTCTCTCTATTTCTGAATCGTACTGCAAATCACCTTGATTAGAAGATCGAGTTACAGTCATAAACAATCAAGGAAACTCTAATAAACCATGAAAAACAAATCAGGAAAAATCTAGAGTAATGAAAATAAAAAAAAAAAATTCTATGCTAAAACACAAACAATCATGGTGATTTTGGTAAGTCATGTTGTCACTAGCAAAGGGTGAAAAAGAGTTAAACTAAATTTCCAGAATTGCCCGTACAGATTAGTCATCTTTGCGGATTAAACTGTATTGATTCAATAAGAACCAGGAAATGATCCATATATGCTTGGGAAGATCTGGATGTCTATTTTCTAGAGAATCTTATGGCTCATAAATATAATTTTTGTAGAGAAAGTTATGGTAGTTTTAGTAGAAAAAGGTCAGGCTGTGTGTGATTTCAGCGTAGCAGAAGTGAAGGGGCTATAAAGTTCTGATTTTTTTTAAAACAAATTTCAAGAATAAAATAAGGATCACAAGAAGCAAAAAAAAAAATCAACTAGAATCACTCCCTGGCAACGACGCCAAAATTTGGTGTGCTGTCGTAGGCAACCAAAATTAAAACCTATACTCCTAAAATACATGTAGTAGTGTGAGTAAGGATCGTTCCCACGGAGAGTATCTAGCCTAATTTTATGCTACGTGAACAAGGATGGGGGAGATTTTGAGTATAACGAAAACAATTTTAAGAAAAACAACTAATGAACAATTCAAATTGAAATATTGAAATCAGTCAAAAGAACAAACATTGGTCTAAGTTAACATCCACCAGTGGAATTTTACAACTGATCATTCATGCAAATATATATCAATTCACACTTTAAATATTCACCGTTGGAATTATTTTCCTATCTCTCTATAGTCGCAATTAATTAGAAAACAAGCGATCTAATTAACCCTAGCTACTAAACAACCCAAGATAAGCGCTAAAGGTTTAATCTAGTAGCAGCCTTAAGAATTAGAGAGATCGATGAAGCTAAACAACACAAGCATAAGCGGTTGCATTTAATTTAGTCGAGCGTTCTTCCTAAGATCTAATAATTTTTGACACAGCAAATCATTAAATCTTAGTTGCTTCACAAATTAGAGGGATCAAACAATTACAAATTTGATAAATAACCTAGCAGTAGATTGCAATAAATAATAAACTAGTAGGCCTCCTAGTAATTAAACGACCTCCTAGTAATTAAACGAGACAATCATGAAAAGAGGGATAAAAGAACATTCGATACTCAAAGCATATATTGAACAATATAAAAAACATATTAGATCTCACAGTTTTATCGATTCTGAGGCTTCCGTTTCCTTCAACCAATTATAAAAGTTTAGCCACGCAGGACCATGATGAAAACTCGAAGGAGAAATTAGAGATGAGGGGAGAGAGAAGTGTCCCTAAAGTCTGATGATTTCTCCCTTCTTATACACGTTACTTTCAGTATTAGAAACCTACAAAGTCTCCTAAAAATATTCTAAATATTATCCTAAAATAACAATATCCAAATTTGACTAATTTAAGGAAAATATTAAAAATAAAATAAAGTCCTAATATAACTTAGAAACTGGTGTTTTCAGCATGAATTTTCATGCACCAGATCTGGAAACCTCCGAAAATAAACCACGTCAAATCAGTGTATTAGAATTGCAGGCTAAGAGACTTTCCATAACTGCAATAATGCAGGTGCTGCAACTCCAAGCATAGTTTTGACCTTGATGCACCCTGTATCTCTCAAAACATAAAACATGAAAGTTGTAGAGATTTTTCTTGGTGTTCCATAGCATCTGAATCATCTCAATTGGAGCTCAGATGAGAGAGTTATGACTAGATTACGAAGCAATGTCAAAACTATCCAAAATCTCCCAATTAGTTTCGTTTTGCACCTAGCGCCTCCATTTGTGTCCTAAATCAAAATAAAAGAATAATGAGTACATTTAGGCACCAAATAAGTATAAAAAAACTAAACATTAAGGGAGAAAAATATGACTTTTTGCATTCTCATCAGGATCATTACGTATGCATAAGTTTATTCGAGGCCAGAAATTAATTTTGCAGTTCGAGTTCTAGGTGGGTACGAATCAAACCCTGGTCATGTTCACTGGGTGGTTTCCAAGAAGGTATTGAGGTACTTGAAGAGGACAAGAGACTTCATGCTAAATTATAGAAAGGTTCAAAACTTGAGTTAGTAGGGTATACGTACTCAAACTTTGTTAGTTATCAGGATGACAAGAAGTTTACATTAGGGTATGAGTTCATAAAGTCAGGTGGGGAAATTTCTTGGAAGAGTGTGAAACAAGCGTTGATCACTTCTTCTACCCTATAGGCAGAGTTTATAGCATGCTATAGAGCTATTAATTAGGAAGTTTGGCTCAAGAACCTCATTTCAAAGTTGGTAGTTGTTGATTCCATTGCTAGGCCCATCTAGTTGTATTATAATAACAGCTCTTTTGTGTTGTTCGCTAAGAATAATAAAGGTATCAAAAGGTTGAAACATATGGAAGTCAAATATTTGGCGCTTAAAGAACTAGTAAAGAAAGATGACATCATAATGGAGCATATTGGTACAGATGATATGGTTGTTAATCCATTGCCTATACCTTAGCCCTAGTGCTTTTAAAAGGCGTATTATTAGTATGGGCTTAGGAGTATCTTTTGATGCACTTGGTTAGTGGGAGGCATATTTTGGCTCAATTTTTTTAAATAAGGTTTTCATCTGTTTTTTCATATATTTTTATATCTTTTGGTGATGTATTGGATTATATTGACTATGATTATTGCATGCAATTTAATAAATTTTCTAACATTATAGTTAAATTTAGAATATTGCTTTATATGGTTGACATGTCATATATTTCCGTTTAAAGTCTTAAGATATGTGTCAATATAAAGTAAAGGCTAAGGATATTTGGTTATTAGCCTTAAGAATATGTTTTGTGATACGTAGTATATCTCGAGATATTAAAGATGAGACATACATTAAAGAATTTTATCTAGTATGCTAATGCTACTTAAGGACGAAAAATTTTCAAAGTGACCCAAAAAGGGGATAACATATAAAGGAACCACTTTATGGATATTATCTGGTTGCCACACTACCATATTGGATCCATGTCGATGGAATTTATAAAGTCTTGTGATTATGAAAGGTCCTATGTCACTCAAACGATGCAGTTGCCGCCATGATTCAATGTTAATGATTCAATTGGACCAAATTGACATTTAGAATAGTCTCCAAACCAATGTTTTTCAAAATATCCGCTTAAATTTTTTAGCCTGAGAATTGTTTTCAAAATAAAATATGTTTTACCAAATTAATCCCAATTAATATCCCCAGTAGGAGAATGTTAGAGTAATTCCACATGCATGGGCTAACATTAATTGGGATTTCAAGTTTAAAAATAATCAGGACAGACAATGGGCCTAATAGCCCTGTAACTCTAATTTTCTAATATGGCCTAGTTGGTCTGGGCCATAGTGGACATTGGGCTTGTGATGAGAGGGCCAATGAACCACTATATAAGGATATGGCTAGGTCCCCCATTCTGATCCCATTAGAATACAATGCTCAAAATTCTTCTCCTGAGATATACAACTTCTCTCATCAAGGCTAGTGATTAAGGGGAATCTAGAAGGGGAAGTACCTAGACCAATATAGAAAGATTCGTTGTTGTAATTTTGTTACGCATTATACAATGGATTGTAAACAAAGTACACAATTTCTATCGATTTCTATTTTGGGTGATCTAAATTTATCTATGGTGATCTATTGGGATTATGTGATTTTTTTTTATTGAAATCCAAAACAACAGGAATGGCCCATTTAAATTTGAGGTCCAAAATCTATTAGAATTCCTAATTCTTACGAGTTTAGGATTTGGAAGTTACCCAAAAAGATAGAATTCTTCTCCTTAAGTTTGCATAGTATGTGCTCGTTAAAAACCCTCGGTTTATGTAGTGTGTGCACCTTTTAAGATATTTTTAGGGATTTCTTAAGACCTTTTTTGGGACCTTAGGTTGCTACAAAGTGCAATCCCGTTTTGAGATTAAAGTGAGAAAAATAGTACAAAAGAGTGAGAATTGTATGAAAAATATTTTTTCTTGAGGACTAACCTTCACTATAACCCTAAGACTTGATCTTTTACTCAAAATACAGTAATAACCCTCCATAAAATTTGATATTTTCAGATCATAGCAAATAAAAGACGAAACTTAAAATCAAATTGAAGATCATTAGTACTTGGATTGTCATTTTATTGAGAGGAACAAGAAGGCCACCCCCAGATACTTTTCAGAGAAGAAAGAGGCTTTCAGGACCTAAATTGTCTGTGTTTGATCGATTAAGTAGGATCTTAGATGTTTACTTTATTCTTCGCAAGGGATTAACACATTTCAAAGTTCGAAACTTTTTTTTTTCTCTCTATCTAGGTTTTATCTTGAATGTTGGGTTTTATTTTGTGTTTGATTCATCACATTTGCATGTTTATAAGTTAAAATGTTGTTTCCATGTGATTGATTAGGTTTTCTTGCATGTTAGAATAATTTTAAACTCATAAAAATTGAATTTTGATCAAAGAAACCAAAAAACTCAAAAATTCTCATATTTGTTTATTGAGGAGCCACTTTAGGTCCAGATTTGTCCTTGGTGCCACTCTAGACCTACGCCCGAATAGGGTAGTGCTAGTCTAGAATGGTGTTCCCACCTAACACTTCTCCATATCTATTTATTTCATTCGTTTTTTCTTTGGTTACATTTATTTGCACGTTTGCTTGATTTTAGTTAGTTTAAATCATTCCTATAACATTTAGAAACCCTAGATTAACATGAATCAAGATCTTTAACATTAAATCAAAGCAATGAAATTTAATTGAATTGAAGCTTAAAATAACATGCTTAGGTGAGATTGAACTGATTTGTTGCATAATTGTTTGATCTTGAATGTTTGTAGGTTATAGGTGATGATTTAGTTTAGTTTAGTTTATGTTTTATTGTATGATCATATGTTTGGTTGGTAGTTTAGGATTTGTATGCTAAACCCTAATTTTCATGGCTTGTATGATGTTTTCTTTACTTTACATGATCGCCATATGTTTATCCTTGGTCACATGCTCAATTTTCCATGAAATAGTTTTTTTTTCATCGATAATGTGTGATAAAGTTGTTGTCCAATTGTGATGTTCATATATTTACCCCACGTATGCTTGTTTCTTGATTTATAACATGCTTATACTTGTCATGGATGAATGGTTTATTTTATGCACTCGCAGATCATTTATGTTTTTCACTCTTACTTAATTCTATGCAATTTTGAGAATGTAATCCATCTTTAGGCACTTTTTATTTTATCGCTATTTCTCTATAATTTTAGATTCTTTTGGGTTTGTAAGTTGCATTTAGGAATTTTTAGTTTTAGCTATTTTCCTGTAATCATTCTTTACTTTATGCACTTTTTTCTGCTTTTATATTGCTATAGATGGATGATATTTTGGATTGTTGCTTGATATAACTTGTTGCATGCTCATGATATTTTGTGTGACCCAAATTATTCGTTCTATTATGTGCATGTATGATCATTGAAAAATAAGAATAAGTTAATAAATTAATTTAATTAAAAAATCCATTAACTTACAAGAGTATGGGCTAGATCCATCGAAGTCTTGGCGCTCATCCATGACCTTCCCATTACATACCCAATCTATGACTTCATTTTCTATCTGGAAAATGACTAGTAGCCATGTGGTTTCTTACTCCCTAAAACAAAGTGGTGACTCCTCAAAGATTATTCGCTAATGACTTCATATCATTGCTATGTCCCTCAGAATGTTACCTTTTGGATAATCCTTTGACGAGACTCTATGTCCCTTCAGATTATCCTTTTCAGTATTGACCGTCGAAAAAAATAGAAAGATAAAACCTCCAAATGGATATGAGACTGGAGCGATCTGCAGTATCAAAAACTAGAGATTCTAAGGACTTTAAGACGGACGCTTGTTTAAAGGACTTTTGATGGAAATCATCTATTTAAAAAGGCTTTATGGTTGATGCTTATTTAAAGAATTTTTTTAATGGAAAACACATGTTTAAAGGACTTTTGTTTGGAAACAATGGCTTACAATGATGCCTTGAGTAACGAGAGCTTATAATGACGCCTCAAAGGAAAGAAAAAGTTTTACAATAATGCCGTAGGAAACAAGGGCTTATAATGATACCTCAAAGAAACAAGGGTTTACAATGATACCTCAAGAAAACAAGGGCTTACAATGATGCCTCAAAGGAACAAAGGCTGACAATGACGCCTCAAAAGAATAAGTACTTACAATGATTCCTTGGGAAATCAAGAGCTTACAACGATTCCTCAAAAGAACAAGGGCTTACAATAATGCCTCAAAGGAATGAAAAAGGCTTATAATAATGCCTTAGAAAAACAAGGGTTTACAATGAAACCTCAAGGGAACAAGGACTTATAATGATGTCTTAGAAAACGAGGGCTTACAATTATGCTTCAAAGGAAAAAAAAAAGCTTATAATAATGCATTGGGAAAATGAGGGATTACAATGATACCTCAAGGGAACAAGGGCTTATGTTATGAATAGAATTAATCTTAGAGAACTAGTTAATTGAATAAAGCATTAGTTAATTGTTAATAGTTGGTTAATAGTTTGTTAACTAGTTAGTTAGTTCGTTAGAATGTTAGTTACTTTTGTATTCACTCTTATAACCTATATAAGGCTATTGTTTAACCATTTGTAAATCAATAATCAAGAGAATTTTCATAAATTTCCTTCTCCATCTCTATTTTATTTTTTGCAATATTCTTAGGAGTCTAGTCTTAAACTCGTATCAATCATTCCTTGAGATATGAAATGCATCAATGGTGCTTTCATTGTTCTTTGATTCTCAAACATCTTTTGTTCTTGAATCAACTCCATAATTCAAATTTTCATTGAGAATTCATTGAGTTCTCATTAAGCTTTCGGTTCACCCAATTTTCCAGCAATTCATCTTCCTTCATTCTACCAATTCATCAACTTTTACCTTTCTTGAATCAACATTCCTTCATCTTCATCGTGTCTGAAATCCAAATAGGGCAGAAAAATTCCAGTAAATTTTGTCTTAAATCACCAACCTCAATTTTATCTTATCCGGTCATCAATTTCATTGATCTTTGATTCTTAAACAATTTCCATTCTTGAATCAATTCCACCTTTCATTTGAATATACCATCTTCCCCCATTTCTCTTTTCATATCACTTGTCATGGCTGAAAAAAAATCATTGAGCATTGAATTTCCATAGGACTAAGTTTCTCAAATGTACAAACAAATAACAGATGAGATTCGACTTTCTTTACGCCAAGAATTTCATAAAATGAGACAATAATTAGTTGAGATCAAATCTACCTATGCCAACAAGATGACTCAAGAGAAGTCGTAAGTTCAGCTAGAAATCCAAGATCAAATGTTGGCACAAAAGGCAGCAACTTAAGAGAAGCCATTACAAGTATCACAACAATTGAACAACAATCTATTCCTAATGCAAATGAGCTTGAAAAGAAGGCATCAATAAAAAATTACAACAAAGAAGAGGCATATAATCTTAAGAATGTTGTTTGGGTGAAGGAAATGAAAGCAAAAGTAATGTATAATATCCAGCAACTCACACATTTTCACAAGTTGGAAGGAGAACACGAAGTGTAAGAAAATGGTCAGCTGGTAGCTCAGTTTCTAGGTGAAACTGATCTTGCGAGGGAAAAAGACAAACCTAAAGCATAGTATGGTGACACATATTCTTAGGAGTTACTAGCCCAAATTACTAACCATGACGATGGTGGCACAAATGCTTGGCAAAGGATGGCATTGTCAAGAAATCTTGGATATGTCAAAAATGCGATGGAACACATGTACTTTGTTAATGGTACCTTTGGATATTTGGCTTCCTTTTGGGTTCACAATGAAATTGATTATGGGATGGAGGACAGTACTTAAACCTTGAGGATAATGTTCGTTTGATGGGTTGGATAATGTTACGAATATAATTAATATTACAGAACTAGTTAATTGAATAAAGCAATAGTTATTTGTTAGTAGTTGGTTAATAGTTTGTTAACTAGTTAGTTACTCTTGTATTCTTCTCTTGTAGCCTATATAAGGTAACTGTGTAACCATTTGTAAATCAATCAATCAGTAATCAAGAGTATTTTCGAAAATTTCCTTCTCCCTCTTTATTCCAATTCTTGCAATATTCTTAGGAGTCTAGTCTTGAACTCGGATTATGCATTCCTTGAGCTATAAAACGCATCAGCTTAGAATGATACTTAAGAAACAAGGGCTTACAATGATGCCTCAAAGGAAAGAAAAGGTCTTAAAATGATGCATTGTGAGAAAAAGGGCTTAAAATGATGCCTCAATGGAACAAGGCTTATAATGATGCCTTGGGAAACTAGGGCTTACAATGATGCCTCAAAGGAAAGAAAACGGCTTATAACGATGACTTGGAAAACGAGGGCTTACAATTATACCTCATGGGAACAAGAGCTTGCAATGGTCGATTATGAAACGAGGTCTTATAATGATGCCTTAAAGGAAATAAAATGGCTTACAAAAATACCTTAGGAAACAATGGTTTACAATGATGGCTCAAGAGAACAAGGGCATAAAATGATTCCTTGGGAAACGAGGGCTTACAATGATGCCTCAAAGGAACAAGGACTTACAATGATGCCTTAGGAAAACAAGGGCTTACAATGATGTCTCATATGAATAAGGGCTTACATTGATACCTCAAAGGAACGAGGACTTACAATGATGTCTTAAATGAACAAGGGTTTACGATGATGCCTTGAGAAAATGAAGGTTTACCATACTGCTTAAAAATAAAATGAAGGTTTACCATGATGCCTTATAAGAAAACAAGGGCTTACTAAAATGCCTCAAGAGAAAACGAGGGCTTACCATCATGCCTCAATAATATCTTTTGTGATGTAGAGATGTAAAGATGTGGTTCTTGGCTCTAATGGGGAACTTAACTTATTTTGGAATGTGACTTTTGAATTCTACTGATGATCTTAACAACCTTTCCTCTACTTAAGATTCTTAGAATTGACCGGGGAAAATATTGACTTGTGTCATCTTGAATTGAGATTGACTCCATTGAGGAAAAATGTTATTTTGTCTCTCAATCCAAACTCCACTTGGGATTTGATATTTGGACTTATCTACGACTTGAAATTGAATACTCTTTCATCATAGAAGATTCGCTCTCTTTGCATGCTTTGAGGATTTTGATTCATTCTGAGCTTATCTTGCAAGATTTGCTCATTTTGTAAGATTCACTTTCCTTGCCTACTTTAAGGACTTTAATTCTTTCTAAGCTTATCTCACATGATTCACTCTCCTTACCTGCTTTGAGGACTTTGATTTATTATGAGCTCATCTTGTAAGATTCACTCTCTTTACCTAGTTCGAGGACTTTGATTCTTTATGAGCTCATCCTGCAAGATTTACATTCATTGCCTGCTTTAAGCAATCTTATTCATTCTAAGCTCATCTCATAAGATTCTCTTTCCTTGTCTACTTTGGGACTAGTTCTTTCTAACCTCATCTAGAAAGATTCGCTCTTCTTGCCTGCTTCGAGGACTTTGAGTCATTCTAAGCTCATCCCTCATGATTCGCTATCCTTGTCTGCTTAGAAGAATTTGATTCTTTTTTAGCTCATTTTGCAAGATTCTCCTTCCTTGTCTACTTCGAGGACTTTAATTCATTTTGAGCTTATCTGACAAGATTCGCTCTCTTTTTCTGCTTCAAGGACTTTGAAACTTTTTATCTCATCTTACAAGATTCGTTCTCCTTGCCTACTTTAAGGACTTTGATTCATTACATATTGATTTTGAGAGGAGAAATTCAAGTTGACCCCGATGTTGCATCATGAGCGTGATGCCCTTAAGTGTTGTTTGGATTGTTATCTTTTGATTGCAAATGGATCTTCTTGCAAACTACCTTGTCTTACAAAATGATCTTGTCTTGCGAATTGTGCTTGTTCTTGCGTGTTTACTTAGATTTCTTGTATCTGATGACAACTACTTGATTATAGTTGCACATGGTTGACTGTGCTTGCATTTGCTTGATTATCGGGCTTGTTTTCCATGCTTGCATTTGAGCTCTACTGAATTTGTAAACTTTACCTAGAAAAAGAAATTCAAGGCAAATAAGGAACTAGAAGGAGATGCACCATCTCATGAATGTGCACAAAAACCTTAACTTTTCATCAGTTTTTTCTTTTTTATGTACACGTCGCATGTACGCACTAAATTTTCTTTTTATGGGATGAAGAATGAAGACTTAATTTTTTTTGTGGATATATATGTCTAATGAATCATAAGCACGTGGGAGTAGTAGTACATGCAAATTTTCGAAAGAATTTTTTTTCATGCATTTCTTTTTGTTTTAAGGAAGTGAAGATGATGCATGCAAACTTTATACAATAAAATGCAATAGTGCATAAAATTTTTTAAAAGAATTTGTGTAAAAAAGAGGGAGCTTTCTATTGAACTTAGTTAAATTGGTTAAATGGTGGTCAAAAGCGTCTTAAGATATTCTCCCCAACATGATAGTTTGATCATTCTTGAATACAACTATGACTTCTTTTCTTGCCCCACTCTCCTTGAGTCACAATCAAGGGTTAAGTCCAAAAAGTCTCTAGTTTCTTCTTTTCCAAGGTGAATAAGTATGCTCATTTGAATTGGAAGATATATATACAAAGGTTGCAATTGAAGTAATTTACTCTTGAATATGGCCATAACTAATCTTCTTACCTTCATTCTTCTTGAATCACCACTATGGAGGCACCAAGGTTCAAGTATGAAAAGTCTCTTTCTTCTGGGGGGGGGATGTAAGTATAATTTTGTATGTGCAAGTTGGAAGAAACAAACATAAAGGTGGCAAGAAAGAAACCAAGAAAAGTATAGAGCTCTAATTATCTTGTGAACAAGTAATGCAGCTTACTGAGAATTTCACCCATTAAGCTAGTTACTAAATCAATCATCTTACAATCATTTCATTCACTTATTTTTTAGTTGTTATTTCATAATTACAGAGACATATTTATACAACATTTTAAAAAGAATTCAATGCCAATATATTTAAAGCAATCAGTTGCGCTGGTGTGGTTGCCTACGTACCTTGAAAAGGATCAAGCTAGTAGTAGTTTTGAGGAAAAAATGCACACACACATGTTGCCTAAACTGCTTTTTCGAGTTTTTAGTTTATTGATCTTGCCCTAACTTTTTCCTAAGTCACCTTTTTTGGGTTTAGACTTAGTGCGAACAACCAATCTTATTCACACATTAAAGAAACAATGGTTCATTTTCGAATGGTGATCATTTTTGAATTACCCCTTACAAGTGGTGTATGGGTTATTTTGAGAATGGCTTTTAGGGTACTTTTTGTATGTCATACAAAAGTTTGAGATGGTGGAGCAAAGTGGTGACTATGGCTTTGGAGAATCCCTTAAAAGTGGTGCAAGGGTGGATCACTTTGAATTGGGTGAGGTCATTTGAAGTGGTAAAGCAATTCCTCTTTAATGTGGAGCAAGTTAGTGAATCTTGTTCGAAAGTTAAAAATAAATAAATAAATTCTATCATTATCTAAAAGAATGGTTTGTGAGACTTAGAAACTTTAATTGATAAAAGAGGTCTTTCAAGGACTGTAATGTAAGCTAAGTGCTACTAAGTTAACCAAGAAATGGATGGTCAAAGGCTCAAAAAGTGTTTATATGGTTCATAAGCAACCAAGGGCTATCCTTCACCACTTTTTTCCTGTTTGTCATTTTCAAATGTTCGCTTTGAACTTTTCCTGTCTTTTTCAAAACTATTCTTTCTTTTTTTTTCCTTTTTCTTTTCTATTTTTTCTTGTCTTTTTTATCCCAATTTTCCTCTTTTCCTTTTCTCATTAAGCAATAGAATAGCCCTTTGTAATGAGGTTCATGAAAGAATTTCATTAAAGCTTAAAGGAGTTTAGTAACGGAAATTTTTAAAGTGATAGGATAGTAGAAATGATGGCCTCTTTTCTAAGTCAAATTGCTCACCTTTTCCAAACACAACTGTGGGGTTCAAGAATTTTCAATTTGTTCGTCAAATAAGATTCTTTAATGTGGGAATGAGACTATTTGTTTTTTTCTTTTCAAAATGGATCATGGTTCACTTTCTCCCATTGGGGCCCGTGAAGTTTCTAGCAATCCTATGAAAGGTATTTGGATATTCTATTCAAGCTTTGCATGGGTCACATGAATTTGGAATTTCTTATGGGACTTGCTTGGTTAGCTTGAATAGATTCAGATTTTTTCTCTTAGACTGAGACCTCCTTGATTAGCCCAAATAAATTTCAGCTTTTCTTCTTAACAAATGACTTTGGCTGAATTTGGTCTTTTCTTGAGCTTATAGTTTTCGGGTGTATTCAAAAATTAGATCACATGCATGGACTTGGGCTTTTCTTGGATTGGACTTGTCTTCTTTATTTTCTTCCTACCTAGAATAACATAGGCAATTTTTTATTGGCGAGTGAACCATGTGAAATTGACAAATTTTGCAAATCCATGTAAATACATCTTTATAATTAAGTGGAAGCCTAAATTTTCAAATGAAGTAAAATCATGTTAGTTTGTGAATTTTCTTTGGTGATTAGATTAATAGTAGGGGTTCTCATGTTTGACTATTTTTCCTTATTCATTCAACAATTCCTAGGAGTTATCTAAAAAGAAACAAAATAGTGTATAGAATAAAAGATTATTTTATTGATGGAAAGAAACATGAAGAATTAAAAGACTCAATGAAAAGGAAAAAGATAAAAGATCAAAAACATTCCAAAGAAATTATGGGTTGCAAAATAAGACTTGATCATTGATGTTATCACACACCTTCTCCAACATCGAACTCATTCATAATCATTGTTGCTCGAAATTCTTCACGTAGGCAATTTTCTCCTTATCGCCATCATAACTACGAATACCCTTATTTGTGAACTTCAACAATGCATCTTCTTTTCCAACTAACTCCTTAGTAGTGGGTTTAGGTTTTTTGTGGCCTTGGTTATGGAAAGTGATTTAATGTACCTAATGGGGAAGGTATGGAGATGAGCTGATTTATAGTTGGAAAAGAGATTTGGCTTGGAATCGATAAAGTCTTGAATCTCATTGCAGAGCCTAGAGAATTCTTCTGTAAAATGGCTAACTTATTGGTGGAATGCGCAATATTTGGTGAGATCGTAGAGGGGAGAAACTGGGTTAGACATGCTTTTCACGGTTAAAGGGCTAAGCTTGTTACGTCTAAACAAGTGCTTCCACTCTTGTCTTTGAGTTACTTCCCTCCTAAGTGGCCTATATGATGTTCTTTATAAAGGAAAATTGACTTTTCAGCTCCTCAAATTGAATTACTTTCGACACCGCAAATTTATTCAAGGTTACTCAACCCTCTTTGTCAAGTTAGCCATCATGGTGATCGATAAATGTTTGATTTCTTGCACTACCTTCTTTTGTTCTTGTTGGGCCGTTACTTCCAGTTTAACTGGTATGTTCTTCTCTAATATCTCAAATTGGAATGTAGTGAGACAAAGGTGTTTATTTTGAAAACAAAATTTTAAATCAATTTCATGAGGGGCATGTTTGAAACCATCATTAGTATTGCTTGAACCATATGTTGGGTTTGAGGTTTTTAAAGACAAAATGGATTTCAAGAAAACATGTTGCAGCGCAAACCCATCAAATAGTCCAAACCTACATGATGTTCATGAAAAAAGAAAAGGTTTAGTTAAGGTTCATGAGACTTGTTTGAAGCCCATAACTTCCTCTTAACCAATCTCAGTTTTACTTGAATCTTATGTTGGGCCTATGTTCTTTTTTCTTTTAAGAACAACAATTTTTTTTTCAGCCTAAGCCTACCATCAGATTTGAGTCCACTGGAAATTGGTTTAGGTTAGTCCACAAAAAAACCACAAAT
Source organism: Bretschneidera sinensis (assembly GCA_023935145.1). Lineage (NCBI taxonomy): Eukaryota > Viridiplantae > Streptophyta > Magnoliopsida > Brassicales > Akaniaceae > Bretschneidera > Bretschneidera sinensis. The sequence continues at coordinate 60,086,432 of CM043699.1, read as the reverse complement.
ATATTCAAAAGATAAAAATCAAACAGCGAACACCTTGATTGAATCCCAATTTTTTTTGTTTTCCAGAAACTGAAAATCTTTAATTAAATTGATTTAATTATACTTCATCAACGATTTAATCGAATCGGGTGGAATTCAGTACCATCATCTTTCATTTGATTTAATCGATTCAAAATAATTAAAAAAGTTTTAATTGCAGATACCTCATGATCTAAATTAATCTTCCCCAATTCTTTCAAAACGATTTTTCATCAAGGTCAAGAAGGAAAATCAAAAACTCATTTCAAAAAGTTTCTTGAATTTTTTAATTCGCATAGTAATCCCAAAATTTAGATCTAGGATATTAACCTTGATCAACATAATTTCAATAATTAAATCCTCTTAAGCATCCCTCTTCAATGATTTTCCATTAGGAATGATTAAAGGAGGAATAAATAAAAGAAATTTGAAATCCAAATGGCTCAAGATTTTGATTTTTCAAATTCATGCCCCTAACTAATGCAATTTTTTCCATTAATATCAAATAATTGGGGAATAAATAAGAAAATGTCAAGTTTCAAAATAATTTAAAATTTAAACCAAGAAAGTGTATGCAAAAAAAAACATGTGACTCAAGAAGTATGCAAATATCTCATGTAAATTACTATAGGAGCAATAAGAAACTATACAATGCATGAAGATTTTATTTGATTAAGCCCAAGTCAAATCTTTCCAATTTCAAACTTGTTATTTTAGCCCATATTTGATTTTAATTCTTACAGTTAAATTTTGTTGCATTGAGATCAATATCCATTCTACAAAATTTAAGTCCGAGATGATTGAAGCTACACCCATTGGGCCTTAGTAAACAAGGTTAAATATGGTAAAATATGGTCCCTTTTGAAACGAATCAATTTCACTTGATCCCTGAGAGTTTTCAACCATGTTTAATTGAATTTTCTTATGCAAAAGCCTTTTGGATTAAAACTCAATCAATTTAGGCTCAAACTCTAACATGGATTATCTATTGATATCAATGAAACATTATTTATCTACAAGAAAATTCATGTCACTTCAAGGTTAATTAATAATTTGGATTTGTCTAAATTTAATTTGAGTTTAATCGAACAAAATCTCAAAAAAAAAAATTAACATGCCATCATCTAAGTATTTTATTAAACATCCAATTTTAATCTTGACACATGTGAGATGAATCAAACACACTTATCAAGCACACGATGGGATAGAAAGGGTCCATGCCCTAGAACGATGGTTCCAGGGTTTATTTAATTAGGTGAGCTCCACCTTATAACTTCGGATGGCTCAATACCCTATGGCTAGAAGGATTCCCTTATTCTCCTCTAGTGGGAGAATTTGGTTGACCACAAGAGTAGAAACACAACGAGAAATCTTCGTTACCTTGACATGACTGGGTGAATCATGTCACACACCAAAGGTTGACGAAAGTTAATAAAGGTCACACCAAGATATCGAATAGGTAATAGATATCTAACTCACTCCCTCTGAGCAAGAACAAGGATAAGTGCAAATGTGCAAGTGTGCAAGTGAAGTGTAGCAAAAAAAAGTCCAAGTTAATTTTTAAATTTTTTTCTAAAAACACATTGAGGTTCAATCTCCTTAGTGTCAATACAGACCCTTAGCGAGAAAAACAATAAGTTTTATAAGTTTGAAAAAGAAAAAAATCATTGTTGTCATTTTTTAAATCCGTTTTGAAATCTAACTCGTTTTTTAAGTTTGGGGAAAATGGAGGACGTTATCAACAAAGAGTTCAAAGCCTGGAGTTGCCACCAATCCATTCAATCTAATCAATTAGACAACTTTTAGTATATTGATGTATTAATGTTAATTTTTCAAAATTAATTTTAACATGATCGACAAGTGTTTGCGAATCAGATTATGCATTCAAGATCTTATTACGTGTGAAGAAGGAAAGCATCTCAACAATGCCCGTCAATGATGATTACAGCAACGTATTTATCCTTTTGACAATAAAAACTTAAGTGATGTACACATGTTGTTCTAACCCTATTTATTTACATGTTTGACAAAGATAAAAGAAAGCATTTATCAATCAAGCATCATTCATTTTTATTTTTCCAAGCATGAACTTAATTATTTTAAGCATGGGAAATATTTATCCAAATTAATTTAGTGTTGGGAAAGCTACAAGAAAACAAGACTAAAGTCGAGGCATTAGTACATACATGAACCCTAGGGCCAAAAGTTAAAATGAGATCATTTTAAATGAGAATGTAAGGGATCCACTTAAGTGGGTTTATGTCAAGGTTATAAATTTTGCGTTGTACAGTGTTTTGATTTCGTTATTTAACTGAAAGATTTTGGTTTTTCTCTGTTTTGGTGTGTTATTTCGGATTTAACGAAATTTTCAAATACATACTTGTTAAATTACATATATTTCAAATATGGTAAATTTAATGTTAAAACACAAATTATTAAAGTCATAGCAAATTTTTAATTAGACAGAATTACTCTAATATGTTCATTTGAATATTATAACAATATAATTGATTGAAAGGATAGGCATGAAATAATCCAAAATTCTAATTAGTTCATTTCATTTTCCTGCTGTTTCTCAGCAAAATAACAGAAACCCCATGAAAAAGGGTATCTGAAAGAGATCATAATCATATCAACCTACAAAACCCAAAAACAAATATGAAGAGTGGAAGAGACTTACAAAAGCAATCACCATCAATTGAGAAGATATACTTCTTCTTAGACACCATATAGCTAAAGAACCCATAAGTAGTCCTTGAAGACAATGCAAGAAGCCTTAGGACCCGGAGTCCTATTGATGTCATTCCTATTGTAAAGCTTGTTTTCAAAGCCATCAAGAACTTTGATGATCTTAGATGGATCCCCATCTTGGACGATGATTAGATAGAAAGGCTCGAAGAACGGTCTCCATTGTTGGAATTTTCCTATAAAGGTGAGCTTGCATTATTCGTGGATTTTGGGTTTTGACAAAAATAGGCTAAGTGATTTGTCTACTAGTAATACATAAAGAGAGCTTATATAAGTTGATATGTTAATTGGGTCTAATTTCTGTATATGTGCTAAGTGTGGACTGGCTAGTGTGGGTCGTAGTAGCTTATTAGGGTTTTGATGAGCAACTCTTTGGGATACTATATAAAGGTAATGGCTAGGTCTCTCCTATTCTGTTCCAAACAGAACATACAATACATCTATCTAATCAAGAAGCTAATTAAGAAGATGAAAAAGGGGGGAAAGATCAAGTTTATTTTCTTTCTACTAATCATTTTGGGATTCGACATTATTGTTGTGTGACTACGTGAGGATTTTTTATTTTTGTTGCACAATTCATCATGATCTTTGATTTTTGTTACGCAGTTCATCATGGAGTCCAAAATAGGTATGTTTATAAAGTTTATCAATTAATCATGTTCGTTAGGTGTTCTATAATCTTGTTATAGATGACCTTTGGGATAAATTATTTTATGACAATTCTTACATGTTGTATCAGAGCAACCATAACTTGGTTTAGAACCTTAATTAAATTTTTTTGATTGATTGATTGATTGAAAAGTCTACTCGGGTTTGAATTATGAATTGGTTTATTTTTATAATTAATCCTAGTAATAAAGCATGTTAATTCATATGTTAAATTCCTACAATATAAAGTTTGATAGTGTGAGTATATGAATTAAATAATTTATTGTTATAGAAACATGTTTAGGGTTATTGATGATAATTATTCAATTAATTGATTTTAGTTTGGATTAAATTAAAAATAGATTAATTGGATATATTTTGTTCATATAGTTTTAGAATGTTATAGAATCTTCAAAACCCTAAATATTCTATTATTTCATGAAATAAAGAAAGCAAACTTTTATGCAAAATTATTATCAAGCAACAAATCCAAAAGTTACGTGATTCAATAAAAAATTAATTGGTAGGGGTACTTCTTCATGGAACAATAATTGTGAGAAAATATTGCTTTACGCATGTAAAGCAATTGTATGGCATAAAAAATGATCCCAAATATATTAGTTGTGAAAGCTGAAATTGGGTCTGTGGAATAAATGCCAAAATAAAAAAATTAACACAGATTGTATCCCCAGTCGACTAGGGCTAATCCCTAGTCGATTGTTTCAAGTGAGATCAAATAAAATTTTGGACAGAAAGTTTTCCAGTCGACTGGGTTGTGGTCTAGTCGGCTGGATCAAGAAAATATTATTTAAATTTGGACAAAGGCTAATCCCAGTCCACTAGAGGTCAATCCTAGTCAACTAGATCTCTCAACTCTGTCATTCTTCGTCCATTTTCGTATTTTGTAGTTCTAATTGATCTCCAAATAAAATTAAAAAATTTTAAGTACAAATTAAATTTAATAGTCAATGTAATTAGCATAATTTAGACATCAAAGTGAGGTGAAATAATTTTACTTCACATAAGGTGATGTCATACAATAATTATGATCTTATAGATAATAATTTGCCTTAGGTCTCTAAAGTTAAGATTATATCATGTAATTATGTGTGAGTAATATAAAGTATGTCTTGTCATGGGAGAGTTTCATGAGTTTAGTTGAATTTTAGCTGCCAAAGTGGCCTTTCAGTTGGATTTTGTTGAATTTCGGTCTCATTTGTTTTAGGGATGTCTCAGATTCCAGTATACATTCATTCACCCAAAGGTGGTGATTGTGTATTAGATTTAGAGGGTTACATATGAAGCTATATGATTGGGAAGTGACTTACCCTAGTGGTATATTCACCCAAAAGTGGTAGTCTTGAGAAGCTAGGGATAGATTCTCATGATCACCTTTATATGTGGGTTTTCAGACCACATGTCATGTACTCAACCTAAAGGTGTTTCCTGATTATGAGTTTGAAATTTTAGTTAATGTACTCATTTATGGTTTTGGAGTATGTTATTACATCACACAATTGCTAATAAATTTTATTATTTAATTTTATAATCATCTTTTAATTTAAAGTCACTTTTATTGTTGAACAACTACATAATCACTATTAAAATTGACATTCTCATGATATAAATTAAAAGGTTCACATATGGAGCATATGGTTAGGAATTGACCTACCCAAGTGGTCTAATCACCCAAAGGTGGCAGATTTGCGAAGGCTAGAATAGGTTCTCATGGCCGCTTTTATGTGAAGAGGATTTTTAACTGCGTATCACGCATTCAACCCAAAGATGTTTCTTGATGATGTATTTCAACTCAATTTTTATACTCTTATCTAGAATTAAAATATTTAATGAGTTTGTCATTAATATAGCAGACATATACTTGGTAATAAGTAAAATATAAACTTACAAAACATAAGGATTATAGTTATGATTCAGTATCAAGTTAATGATGCGTGGATTAAGGTCTACCATGTATGCCTGCTAACAACTAAAAGATACCGAGAGCCATTGAATGCTTAGATACGTTCAATTTTGCATAAAGCAAGTTTTCATAATGATAGTCCTTTTCAAATTAAGAGAAATACCAAATTGTCTAACTTATTTTCAAAACAAGTATCAAGAAAGGCAAGACGAGTTAATCTAGTACTTGATTTGAAACTGTTTAGGATTAATAAAGAATTTGATCAGATTGGCAATGTAGTGTGAGTTTTAAGTATGTTTTCCTTACAAATTGAAATTAAGTGCTTCTTATGTATGAAGAATGATCATGAGAAATGTGAGTACAAAAAAAAAACTTGGATAAAGGATAGTGATTTTAAGTGTAAATCTTTAGCTCTTGTTCTAAAGGAATCCAATGTAAATTAGGCCCCATTTAGTATGATGGCTAGACAGTGGTAATTACATTGCTCTTACCATGCATGGATTCGTAAGTAAGAAAAAGTCAAATAAATAAGAGTTTAAACTCACAATTAGCAACAATGATGAGGTGGACATAAAGTTCAAAGGAGTAGTTAGTTTAAATTTAGCTTTTAGATTTAAATTGCTATTAGGGACACACTTTATATATAATACAAGTGTAGAATATTTTTCATACTTAGATTTTGGGCAAGATTGGCTACATTTTTTATGACAAAGATTATAAAGTTAAATTATCTTTTGATTCAAAAGCTATTAACAGTTGCACCTTACTCAATGGATTGTATGGATTATGGATTGAGCTCAAAATGAAGTCTATAAAATCTTATATAAAGTTACATTATTGCCAAAACATCCCTAATTGAGGAAAGTCTTCCATGTTGTGGCATAAATTCTTTAATCATAATTTTAGGGAGAGAGTAAAATGGGTGATAAAGGAATACATCCAGGTTACTCTTCACTAGACATTTGTTAACTTGTTTATGGATAAATTAACCAAGATAAAGAAAATTATGCATATTATAAATTTGACCATTTGGAAGTCATACACACTTATTTTCAGTAGACATTGTCTAACTACATTGTGCAAGTGCAAACACTTGTATCATTCATTGATGACCGATGCTACTGTGGATACATGCTTTCAATTAAAGAAGGTTTGTTTTTCTTGACAAGTTCAAGAGTTTTAGGACTGAAGTTGAGAAATATCTTGCAAAATTCATTAAGAATGATTGAGTCTGATTAGTAAAGCAAATATTTTAGCAAACATAAAGTTTCATGATAGTTTAAACGTTCATTTTCTAGATGCTTGAAGGAAATAGTGACACGTACACTATATTAGATTGACCTGAACATAAAAGGTAGTTGAAAGGTGAAATCGCACATTTAAGGTTTTGGAAGAAGCATTTCAAGACTATATTATCTCTGGGTCGAGGACGATACTACGGTTCAGTAAAGTACCTAGTAAATTTGAAATCTAAAGATTTTTTTAATTAAGGACTAGATGGAAACCTCAATATTGATAGTCTCTGTATTTAGTGAATATTTTGAAGAAATACACCTATATATATTCCAAATAAAGGTAAGTTGGATTTAGGATTTTCTTGTTGCTTCCTCATAAGTTGATCAAATCATTCAAAGACATAAGGTTCATAGTTTTAACTGAAAATACTAGAATTATGGGATTAAAAATAGCTAAGTTTTTGGTGTTGATTAAGCTGAAAAAGGTAGTTATTCTTATATCATTAAGGATAATGAGGCTGTTTGAATATTTTATTTTATTTACCTATAAATAAGGAGATATTGGTTCCTACACCTATGCTGTGATCTATAGAGGAACGGGAGCTAGTTGCTCAACAATTTCCTATTAAGACTCCTCAACATCATGATGCATTTTTGTAGGATACTAGTTGTGATCCACCAGGGAGAGAATTTATGTCATTATTATGATCTATGATCTATTAAGATGAGAGTGACTATAAGATTGCCTACATGGTGGATCACCCAATGACTTGTACGAAGTTGTTTTCTAGTTTTCAATAAGATCTGTAGTGATAAGCGATGAGAGCTAAGTTGTATTCAATGAAACTCAATGATGTTTTAAGGGATCTTGTAGAATTTTTTTTGGTCGTAAGACTAAAAAGGACTCAAAAGGATTGCAAGTTTCCTAAATGGTTCATCCGGGGAGAGGATCGTTTATAATGAAACTTTCTCTCTAGTAGGTTATCAGGTTTTAAAGCTACATCATTTGGAAATGAAAGGTGTTTTCCTATATGGAGACTTTGTAAGAAAGTCTACATGGTACAACCTAAGGAATTTAATGAAGAGGGTGAAAACCATTGAATATGTAAACATACAAAATCTGATATAAAAGTTTAAAGCAATATTCTAGATAGTAGTATCTAAAATTTGATGATATAGTGACTTCATAAAGGTTAGTTGAGAATAAATGTAAAATCAATGAATATATATTAAGGTTAGTGGGAGCAAATTTATTTTTCTTATCTTGAATAAGGATGAAATCTTACTTGTTGGTGATATCTTATGACTGTTTCATGAAGTTAAGTAACTAATGTCTAGGCATTCTGACATAAAGGATCTTAAACAAACATATGTTATTTCTGGAATTGAAATCCATAAAGAAAGACCCCGTTTTCTGGTGAGACTCTCTCAGAGGACATACATTGACTGTGTTATGGAAAGGTATGCAAGATTCCTAACTTGGGAATGTTATTGTTCCTAAAATGTCAAACTGAGCTTTAAACTGTTTCTTTAAAGTGAAAATGGGAAAGAATCTATAAGGACAGTACCTAAAGATGTCCCAGAATTTCAAATTTCTTTATAAAAGATTTTTCCACAATCTTGAGATGGTGGAGTATACAGATACAAACTTTACCATTTTTAGGATAAAAATGAGTTTTTATCAGATTATACAGTTATGGTTACAGGAGGTGTTAATTTAGGAAAGTTTTAGATGAATATTTCTTATTTCTTCTATCATGTAAACTAATTTTGTGGCATGCTTTGGGTCATCGCACAAGTTTCTTGATTGAAGAATTAAGTAGTCGAGTCATTCATGGTAATCTCTATTGCTGGGACCATACCGTTGTAATATGATAATAATTGTTCTCTAAGAATAATGAAAGATATCACCTGGTCCAAGTATATAAAGAATAAAGTGATAAACAAATAAGAAAATTAATAAAGTATGGTGACATTACATAGTAGAATAATAAAACAAATAATTTTGATACTAATGCTCTAACCAATCTTTGCCCTAATGCAATAAAGTGACATGCAATAAAGTATGGGCTTATGGTATCTTATGGATGTGCTTGGCTAGTGGGAGGCATTGCATTTACTTATCTTATTGAGAATCCTAATTAGGTTTCCTATTATGTGTCCTAGCAAGTTTCTTAGTCTTACTTAGTTTATATCTATCTTATCTAATTGATGTCTCCTAGTCCTATTAGGTTTGATATTCATAAGTCTATATATAAGACTGTTGAATTATATTCAAATCAATCAATCAATAATACAAAATCTCTTTTCAATTCTTAATTTCAACATGGTATCAGAGCTCAAGGTTTGGGATCTTGGAGAGGTGATTTGAGATAAACACCATTTAGCTTTTGTTTTTTTTTTTTTTTTGACAATTTTTCTAATGCAACCCCTGAGCAATTTTTTTTTTTTATAAAAAAAACCTATGGATGTGTCTACAGGTACTGTTTGCGGAACTATTCATGAGTACTATTCATAGTGTTATTTTCGAGTATTGTTCACAGGTAGCTAAGAAAGTTTAATAAATATATTTATACAGAAAAAAAAGAGAGTGAAAAAAGAAGGTTGTAAAAAAACAGAAAAATAAAGGGCAATAAAAAAAAGCCCCAGTATTAAAAAAAACATAAGTTAAAAAAACAAAAAAAAAAGAAAAAAAAGAGAGGAAAAGTTCAAGAAGAAGAATAGTTCTAGAAGAAAAAGAAGAGTTCCTCACCCCGATGTTGATGTTGTTGACCTATACATGTTGATAATGTTAACCCCATCCAACCTGTCTTGATGTTATTTCTTCTAGACTCAATGATTGCACCCACTCAAGTCAAAGTCAAAGTTAGTAAAAAAAGATAAAAAGTCAAAGTCTTGTTGTCCTGCGTTCTCGGATCTTGTCTCATTAGGTGGTATCAACATGGTGACCTAACTATTTGTCATAGGTGTGATGGCCCGACGTGTTGTCACGGGTTATTGTAATTTGTGGGTTCGGGTTTATTTGTTTCAAATTGGATAAGGTTTGTTGTTGATATGGGTTTCTTTGTAACAAGTTGGTACATGTGTATGATCTAACTTGAGAGGGAGTGATAAGAGTCCGAATTAGGTTTAAGTTGAGAGTCTTAATTAAGTTTCATATTATGTGTCCTAGTAGGTTTCTTAGTCTTACTTAGTTTAAGTCTATATATAAGACTAATGAATTGTATTCAAATCAATCAATCAATAATGCAAAATTTCTTTTCAACTCTTTATTTTTTTCATCTTTTAGTGATGTACTTCAGTTATTTAATCTTTTGATGATGTATTCGAGATTATTATATTAATGATGATCATCACTTGCTATTGAGTTATGTACATATTGATATCTTTAAGGTTTTAGATATCAGTGATATTATGCATACGGGTACATTATATGTTATGACATGTCATGTATTTGTTTAAAGTTTTAAGACATGTGTTAGTCTTGAGCATAAAGGCTTGGAGTATTCTTTTAAGATTAAAGCCTTGTGCATATGTCTCTTAACACATAAAGGTTATCTCGAGATATTGAGTTGCTATTGAAACATATGGGTTCATTATTAAAACCATAAAGATTTTCTCTAAGTATGTTTATGCTACTTTAAGGAAGAGAAAATAATGACCAACAAGTAAAATTAGCATATTCAGATCACATAAGGATGTTAATTTGCTTGCTACACTACCACACTAAATCCATATCGATAGAGTTGATATGCTCATATAATTATGGAAGGTCTTGTGTCACTAAATGATGCAGTTATTGCCATAATTCGAGGTTAAGACTTTATTGGATCGGATTGACACTTGGAGTAGTCTCTAAACTAATCGTTTTATTTTTAAAAGTGTTCACACACAAAGTTTTATAGTTATCTCAGCTTGAGAATTGTTTTAAAATGTTAAATTTGTTTTCTAAAACTAACCGCAACTAATGACACCCAAGTGGGAGAATGTTGGATTTTTCCTATAAAGGTGAGCTTACATTATTTGTGGACTTTGGGTTTTGACAAAAGCAACTAAATGATTGGTCTACTAGAAGACTTAAAGAGAGCCCATATAAGGTGATCTGTTAATTGAGCCTAGCTCTTGTATATGTGTTAAGTGTGGACTAGCTAGTATAGGTCATAGTAACCTATTAAGGTTTCAATGAGAAACTCTTTGGGATACTATATAAAGGTTAATGGTTAGGTCTCCCACAACTTGTTCTAAACATAACATACAATACTTCTATCTCATCAAGAAGCTAGTTAACAAGAAAAATGAGGAGGAAAATCAAGTTTATCATTTTTCTACTAATTGTTTGAGGATTTGGCTTTTCTTGTTGCCTGACTACATGAGGATCTTTGATTTCCACTGCACAATTCATCATGGAGTCCAAAACATGTACACTATAAAATTAATCAAATCATATTCAGTGTTATAAAATCCTATTATGGATGATTTTTGAATGAATTGTTTTATGTCAATTCTTACATCCACATCTCCAAGAAATCCAAGTTTCAAATAGTGGGTATCACTATATCTAGCTCATCTTTCAACAATGGTGTGAGGTTTATTGAATATTGTGCCATTTTGATATCTTTAGAGAGAAATAAGTAGAGGATTAGAGAAATAGGGAAGATTAAGAGATGGGTTATACCAGAGCTTGTACGATTTCAATCGAAACAATTGAAACAGACCAAAACAGTTGAAACACCCTGAAACAAAATGCGAAACAAATTATAGGTATATATCATTTTGTTCTAGTTATGAGACCGAACTGTTTTGACCATTTTGGTTGAAACATTTCGACCGAAATGAAACAAAATGAAATTAAGAACATTAGTTTAGGTTCCCTAATATTTTATTCCACACCCATAGAGTATTAGTTTTCCTTTTTCTGAGTCACGTAAAACTTTAATGATTAATGAAGGCATGCAGCTACATAAACAGTAGTACCAAATAGGAGAGGATGGAAGTTAAAGAAGCTGCATTTCATTTATGATTGGCCCAAGTCCTCAACAGTATATCAAATAGGCTAACTAACCTATAATCTTTCATGCTCTCAAGCCCAAACAAATTCTAACTAAGTACCCACTGAGAAATTTCACAAAGCATAGACAACATATAATCTAACCTAGACATGTAATCCACAAGAATATCATAGCACAAAAATGATAAAATTCTTTTGGACAATCAAAAAGAAAATTGTACATTAAAAGGAGAGGAATGTAAGGTCCTTCTTTAGACCCATTTGATGTATGTAGGCCCACTTAGAAACATTTGAAAGAGTAAATGTCATGATAAAGGGGTGTTAAGTAGAAATGAGAGCAGAGAAATTTGTGTCAAAAAATACCAGTTGATTGTTCACAAAACAGAAAGTTTTATGGACTTTGTTAATGTCAAAGGGGAGTCTAAATTGCCAAGGGCTCTCAGCTACCGCAATGAGTTTACAGTGGTGCAACCCGGTCCTATACAAGGAGAAGATATGGAGGTGGAGAAGATGGTGTTTTAGGTGAGTGATTTTCAAAGGGTAAGATGGGGACATATGGCACTGTTAGCCCACCTAAGTCAAGACAGCAATGCATTTCAGACAGAAAAAGCGTTCATCAACCACAACTTATCTTAAGATCTTAATAGACCATATGGAGATGAATAAGCCAACAAGTTCTTAAGCAATGAGCAACATTCATCATTACAAATCATCAAGCAGATGAATCATGTTAACATGCAACACAAGCAAATTAGTAGTATATTAAGGAACACTTCACTAAAGAACAAGCAATCATTTGAGGAACCCACGTAGGCAAGGCATAGTACTAGAATACAAATCACAGTGAGAATAAAACAGATAGTTTTTCAAACAATAAAGCATAAATTCATTTAAGTTAGAAAAGACTACAAATGGCTCAGCCCACATATTCAAAAGGATGTATTTGATACAAAAGGATCACTTATTCTTGATAGAGCAAGAACTTAACCTAAAGAAGATGATAGAGAGGAAAATTGAGTTTTCTTAATTAATACTTTGCATGCCCCTTTTGAATATAAGAGTGGAGTTTATATACTCTTCCAAGAAGATTAGTTCTAGGAACCAACTAACTAATTAATTGAATGTCTAACAAAGGTACTTATAACTACCTTAATAGAAATTAAAATAGAATTACAATGTGGACAACTAACTATAACAATCATTATATCTAGTAATAATCCTACCACCACATAGACTTCCTTGTTGCTCTCTTTGGTCTTGATCCTTTACCTTTGTTAGTTTCCAGTTCAGTTCCTCTAGTATTTACTTCCAACACTGGTTATGCCATTTTAATTCCTCCAGCATTTACTTCCAGCACTGGTTGTGCAGTATGTGTATCATTGGATGCCCCTAAAAAATTCACCTTATCCTCAAGGTGTAAGTTGGGATAAAGCTAGTGAAACTCCAAAGAATCTTCCCAAGAGGCTTATTCTAATGATAAGCCAAACCATTGAATCAACCACTGGTGAATCCATTGGCCTTGTCTTTTAATGTCTCTCAACAATGATAGCAAGTAGTAAGAATTAAGGTTTGTTATTATAACTAAAAGATGGTAAATGTAGTGGTGTGATGGAAGTTTCATTTCCATGATAAGGTTTTAGAAGAGAGACATGGAATACAAGATGAATCAGTGATCCATGAGGTGGTGCCAATTGATAAGCAACAGCACCAATCTTCTTAGTAATCTAGAAGGGACCAAAATACTTTCTACTAAGTTTATGAGAATATCTATTGGATACTGTCACATGTTTGTACGACCGTAATTTCAATAAAATTATATCCCCCATATTGAAATGAAGGTTTGTTCTATACTTTTCAATATTTTGTTTTCATTCTATATTGTGCTTGTTGGAGATGAGCTTTTACTTGTTGGAAGATTTCTGATCTAGTACCCAAGTCTTGATGAATTGCCTCCAGAGAAAAGGAACCTCTATGATAAATATGAAGAGATTGAGGTAATCTACCAAATACTACTTCAAATGAACTCTTTCCAAATGAGGTGTTGTAAAGAAATCTAACCAAATATAAAATACTTAAGCTAGTGATGAGGTTAATCAAAAACAAAGGCTCTCAAAAATTGTTCCAAACACCTGTTGAGTACTTCAGTTTGGCCATCAGTTTGAGGATAGTATGAAGAACACATCCTTAACTCAGTTTTCTATAGTCTAAACAATTCCTTCTAGAAATTACTCTAAAACGTAAGGTCTCTATCAGAGATCATAGATATTGGAATGCTATGGAGAGTACAAATCATTTTCATAAAAAGGGAAGCAACTTTAGCTACATTGAAGTGTGAAGGTAAATGACTAAATTGAGCATGTTTAGAGAATATATCAACCACTGCTAATATAGCAGTCATACCTTGGAAATTAAGCAGGTTAGTGATAAAATCCATACTAAGATCTTCCCAAAATTTATCAGGAATTAGAATAGCCTTCTATAAACCATAAGGTACATGAGTAGCACTTTTGATTTTCTAGTATGTGTTATAGTACTTGGGAAAGTGTTCCATTGATTTTCTCATTTGTTTCCAATATAAATTAGCAACAATTTTCATTAATGTCCTATGAACCCCAACATGCTCACTTATTGGAGTTGAATGAAATTATTTGAGAGTGACTTCTCTGAGTGGAGAATTACTATTTAGATAGTTCATTCCTTTGACATATAAGATTCCATTTCTTACTGAATATGTCATATAATCATCTAGAGAAGCAAGAACTTTCTGCATAAATCTGCTAGTGTGAGCATCAATAGCATGTTTTGTTGCAATTTGATTGAGAATATCAAATACAGGCATTGAGATGGCCATGAAATTGGATTCTTCCTCCTCCTTACCATGTACTCTAGATAGGTCATCAACAATAGCTTTATCTTTTCTTGGTTTATATACGATTTTATATGTATAGCATATCAACTTAGTTAGATAGTGCTGTTGTTCAGGATTTTGAATGGTTTGACTAAGTAAATTCTTTAAACTCTTTTGATCAGTGTAGATGAAGAATTTAGAGCCGAAGATGTAATGTCGCCAATTTTTTACAACATAGGTGATATGCCTGATATAAGTGGAGGCTTGTTGCATTTTGGAACACAAATTTTTGTTGTAAAAGGCAAAGGGATGGCCATTCTGTAGGAGCACAACACCAATTCCTATACCTGAAGCATATATTTCTGTAACAACATGTATAGTGAAATTTGGTAATGCTAATACAGGAGCTTAAACTATAGAAGATTTTAAGGATTGAAATGCAGCTTAAGTTTTAGTATTCTACTTGAAAGAATCTTTCTTTAACTGATCTATCAAGGGGGGCAGCAATTGAGACAAATCCCTTTATAAATTTTTGGTAATAACCAATCAACCCTAAAATGCTTCTCAGCTATTTTTGAGTAGAAGGGACAAGCCAAGTCATTATGGCCTCAACTTTGTTCTTATCAGGAGCCACTCCCATAGTTGAAATGATATACCCAAGTACTCTATATAACTTTGAGAAAATTTACATTTGCTTTGTTTAGCGAACAAAGAATGCTGCTGTAGATAAGTTAGTACTGCCCTTAAGTGTTCCATGTGATCTTCCTTTGATTTAGTGTATATCATTATGTCATCAAAGAAGACAATGACATACTTCCTCAAAAAATCATGTAATATTTGATTCATGGTAGCTTGAGAAGTGGAGGGGGCATTAGTGAGCCCAAATAACATGACAAGGAGCTCAAATTATCTTGTATGAGTTTTGAAGGAAGTCTTACAGATGTCAGCATGATGCATTCTCACTTGGTGACATCCTACTCTTAAATTAATCTTAGAAAAAATGGTTGCACCAAATAGTTCATCTAAGAACTTATCCACATTTAGAATGGGAGATTTGTCATTGACAGTGATGTTGTTAAGGCCTCTATAATCCACACAAAACTTCAAGGTACCATCATTCTTCTTCACTAACAAAACTAGTGAACTATAGGCAATTTGACTTAGTTGAATGATGCTAGCCTCTAGCATTTGGGTGGCCAAACTTCAATCTTTTTTTCATTGAAATAGGGATACCTATATAGCTTAACATTGACTGGTTTATGATAAATGCTTAAATATTCATATTTAAGCCCCTTAATTTACATTTGTTAGGTTCCTAGTTATGTTATTTCATGCTATTTTATTTCTTTTCTGTGTTTTCCTAGGTTATTGAAGAAAAGAGAGCATTATTTGGTTTGGAGAATAAAAACTGGAAGAACTAGAAACTGAACATAGTGCGATCGAGCACAGAAGTGGGTGATCGAGCGCAACAGCACTTGTGCGCACAAGAAGAAGGCTCGAGTGCACCTGCACTCGAGCGCACCAGCATGTGATTGAGCGCACACGTACAGTAAAACGGTAGAACCTATTTTGGAAAGTAGGGGTCGGGTTTGTTTTATGAGTTAGGGTTTCCCCATGTCCAGAAACCTTATAAATAGGCCTGTAAACATAGAAACAGGGGTCTTCTTTTTAGTTTTAGTTTTTGTTTTTAGAGAAGGAGACTGTGGAGACAAATTGACGACTCTTCTCTGTAGTACTTTCGGGTTTATTCTTCTCCCTTTATTTTTACTTTATGAAGATGTTTAACATCAAAACCATGTGTAACTAACTTACTAGTAGGGCTCAATTGAAGCCCTAATTATGCTTTTCCATATATGAGTATTATTGCCTTTGCAATAGCTGTATTATGATGCTTTAATTGATTAATGCATGTTTTATCGAGTTCCTCATATGTGTTTGCCTAATCAACATATGCATATGGTATGGACTAGTTAGTTAGATCAATTTGGATGACCGAGTCTTGGGTTTAACAATATAACAAAAGAAATCCACGCCGGATTCTTGGGCTGATCAACAAGGGAAACCAGGAGTATATAACATGCCCTAAGTCTTGTGTGTTTGTCGATTTCCATAGATATTAGGTGCTCTTAAAGAATAACTTAGTATACACCATGCTAAATCCTTTAAGAAAGAAAAGAGTTAGAGTATACATCATGCCTAATTTGTTGCTTAGGGAAATCAATAGCTTAAGGAGTATACACCATGCCCTTAGGTTGACAACATTAGGTATTCGTAGTATGGCTAAAACATTGGCACACTATTTATTGGAAAAGTATGATTAGTGGTGGATATCAAAGCCCTATGCTTTTATCATTATTGACTCAAACTCAATATTTATTTCTATCGGTTTATATTGCGAAACTAATTCTAAAGCAAAATTCACCAATCCCTGTGGAGATGATCTCGCATTTGCACACTATACTACTCTGTTGACCTTGTGCACTTGCAAGAAAAATCTTTCAATTATTTACTTATTAATTTAAGTAGATTTTTGCACACCAAGTTTTTGGCGTCGTTGCTGGGGATTGCACTAAATTTCTGTTTAGAATTATTTTCGTTCAGTTTTATTTTTCTGTTATGTTTTATTCTGTTTCATCCAATTTATAATTTATTTCTTCTTGTGTGTTTTTTGTTCTTCTGTTTCAGGTTTGCAGCAGAAAAATATCAGGAAGTGCGATCGAGCATAGTGCTTGGTGCGATTGAGCGCACTCGAGGCAAAGACTACCCGAGCAGCAGTATTAAAGTTACTGCACTGAAGCATTTCAACTAATTCATGCAAGAGCTTCAATCCAGGAATCCAACCTTCTTTCCACTTGATACAGAGCTTGAGCGGACCATTCGACAAAGGCTTAGAGACAATGTTGAAGAGGTAGAAGAAGAATTCGAGGGAGAAGCACAAATGGCGAAACAGCTTGACAACCAACTGCCACAAGTGCGAAGACCCATGAAGCAATCTTTCATCCCATAAAACCTCAATTGGAGCGTTTATCTACCTAAATAAATATACAAATAACCGTCCTAGTTTTTCTTGCAAGTGCACAAGGTCTATGGTAGCATAGTGTGCAAGTGCGAGATCATTTCCACAGGGATTGGTGAATTTCGTTTTAGAATTAGTTTCTTCAAGTTTAAAAAGAGAAATAGCAAATTTGATTGTGAATAAATAAAAATAATGAGAACATAGGACTACGATATCCACCCTAATTATACTTTCCCACTAAGTAAAGCTTCAATGCTCTAGCCTTATCATGAATATCTAATGGTTGCCAACCTAAGGGCTTGGTCCACACCTTAGGCTATTGATCTCCCTATGCAATGAGTTAGGCAAGGTGTATACTCTAACTCTTTTCTCTCTTAAGGGATTCAGCATGGGTGTATACTGAGTTGTTCCTTAAGAGAGCATGAGGGCTGTGGAGATCGACAACCACACGGGACCTAGGGCTTGGTCCGCTCTCGGTTTCCCATGTTGATTAACCCGAGAATCCGGTGTGGATATCCCTTTGTACTAATGTCGAACCCAGGACTCGGTCATCCAAGTTGATTCGACTAACTTATCCATACCACATGCATACGTTGATCAGGCACATACATATGAGGAATATAAATACAAATAGGTATTAATCAAGTTAAATATTCTAACAAGGCTATAACAAAGATAATCAATGAATGAATATGTGGAAAAGCATAACTAGGGCTTCAGTCGAGCCTTATAGGAGTTTAGTTACATATGCTAAGTAAACTAAATATTCTAAACATAATGAAATAAAAACAAAAAACTAAAACCGAAGAAGACTCGGGAGACGAGTCGTAAATTCCTCTCCTAAGCTCTCTACTTCGAATCTAGAATCAAAGGTCTGGTTTATGTGTTTTACAAGGCTATTTATAGGTTCCTCTTGGTGCCCTGAAACCCTAATTTCTTTTTGGAGTCGGAAAGCTTCTTTCCATATCTGTCTCTCCCGCCTCTAGAGTGATTGCACTCGAGCGTATGTGGGATGTGCTCGAGCGTAAGTGTGCGCTCGATCTCAATGGGGTGCGCTCGAGCGTACCTTGCTGGATGGCAGATCTTGACTTTTGCTTCTAAAAACTCCAAATTATCATCTTTTTGTCCAAGTCCTATGAAAAACACATAAAACACGAAAATGAAGTAGAATCCATAGAAATAGATAAATAAATAGCCTAACAAGTGTAAATTAAGGGGCTTAAATATGACTATTTAAGCACTTATCACACCCCCAAACTTACATATTGCTAGTCCTTTAGCAATACAAAACTAAAGACTATGTTAGAACAAAATTTAAAGATAAATTTATTTCCATGATATTCAAAAATTTGGGTTGTGCATAAAACTGTGATAACCGTTCATGAGTAAGCTTAAAATTAAAACACATTTTTGTATTGAAAAAGGATTTTCAAAAGATCGTGTTACTTACCTAAGGCTGGCCTAAGGCATCACAAGTTTGATTCATGTGTGATGAATTAGCACATATAAGATGGGGCTTCCACATAATTTTAGTGTATAGTGTTTCGGTGCCCAAACCTTTATCAAATTTCTTATCAAAGAGAACAAAATGGCATAATCCTTGCTTCTTCTTTCTTTTTCTTTTTATCATGCGATCTTTGCCATGTTGAGTTCCATTGAGCTTTCTATTTGACCCTTGTAACAAGTGTTTAGACAATGACTCCCAAACCAGATGATTTTAGGGCATTAGGTGTAAAGACACCCCTAAGGACTTACTAACTCGAATAAAAAAGGCTACGGAACTAACAGGTTTTTAATGCTTCTAAATGAAATTCCCACCTTTTGATGTGAACACCCAATACTTACTGAGGCAAGAGGCCCAGTTACTCAGTAAATTTTTTTATTATGATCGTTAAAGGCTTACTTCCCACCTTTTGACGTGAACACTCAATGTTTACTGAGGCAAGAGGCCCAGTTACTTAGTGGAAAGTTTTTAATGATCATTAGAAGCTTTTCGCTTTCTTTTTTCATGATGAACATTTTTCTTTATTTTTCTTATGCCAAAGTGTTCTTTTCAACAAGTCCTTCGATTACAGTTAGGTTATGGAACATATATAAAATAATTATGTGTCATACCCCACACAAATGCGTACTACATGTGCTTGTGCAAATTTGGATCAAACTTGTGAATTCTTTGGTGCCTTGAGATAGGTATCTAATTTTGTAAAATTCCTAATACAAGACTATGTGTTCTAGCTTTTAAGCTTACTAATGAAGTGTTATCAAATTTTTAAATCAACAAAAATTTTTGTTACCAAATGAACATGCATTTATCTTTTCTAAAAAAACTGGGTACCTAGTGTGTGCATGTGTTTCAAGTGTGTGTGTAATAGTATCTAGTGTCTCCCATTACCCCCAAACTTAAAACACACATTGTCCCCAATGTGTGTGTGGCATGGAAAGAGCTTACCTGGGAGATGGAGAACTAGGTTGCTTGCTTGTTTGCTTGTACACACCCCCAAAGTTGAACTGGATGCACGCACTAAGTACCTGACAAAGAAAAATAAATATTGTTCTAGAAAACAAAATATATATACTAGACATGTAAATATAACTATAAACAAATAATAAGTACTGATAATGAAAAAAAGGATATGTCTGGGGTGCCTCCAATGAGCGCTAAGTTTTACATCTTCAGCCAGACGGGGTATCCTCTCACTGCTGATCATCTGTGGGTGCAGTCTATGAGGTATTGGGAGCAGGAGGTAGCTTCTGGTGTAAATGCACTCGATCACAATGGGTATATGTACTCGATTGCAATGTCTCAAATAGTGACGTTATGTGCTGTAGAAACTGGGATTTCAAATGTTTCAGGTGTCCGAGGATCAGATATATATTGTACAGCTTCAAGTGTTAAGTCCTTGTCCCGAGGAGGAATTGTGAGATCGAGGTATGGTTTGACGCGATGTCCATTGACTGTAAAAGTCTGATTGTTATTTGAGGTATGAATTTCCAAAGCCCCATGAGGAAAGACCTTAGTGAACACATATAGACCAGCCCAACGGGACTTTAGTTTGCCAGGGAACAGCCTTAACCTTGAATTGTAGAGTAGCACCCTTTGTCCTACGTGAAAATCTTTTTGCACTAGGTGTTTGTCATGATAGGCCTTTGCCCTTTCCTTGTAAAGCTTGGCATTCTCATATGCGTCATACCGTAACTCTTCTAGCTCATTTAAGTACAGCCTCCTTTTCTCACCCGCTTGTTTCATATCGAAGTTGAATTGTTTAATGGCTCAATAGACTCTATGTTCTACCTCGACGGGTAGATGGCAAGCTTTGCCAAAGACTAAGTGGTATGGGGACATCCAAATTGGTGTCTTATAAGCTGTCCAGTATGCCCATAGAGCATCATTGAGTCGTAAGGACCAGTCTTTACGACTAGGATTCACGGTTCTCTCCAAGATGCTTTTGATTTCTCAGTTACTTATCTCCACTTGGCCACTAGTCTGAGGGTGATATGGGGTGCTAACCTTATGGGCAATTCCATATTTTCTGATGAATGCGGCAAAAGAATGATGATGGAAGTGGCTGCCTTCGTCATTGATGATCGCTCTTGGTGTTCCGAACTGGGTAAAAATGTTATCCTATAGAAACTTTAACACCACTTTGTGATCATTAGTTTTTGAGGGGGCTGCCTCGACTCATTTAGACACATAATCCACACCCATAAGAATATATAAATTACCAAAGGAATTGGGGAAGGGACCCATGAAATCAATGCCCTATACATCAAAAAGTTCTACTATATGGATATTTTGTAAGGGCATTTGATTTCGGGATGATATGTTACCTGTCCGTTGGCACCTATCACATGAGCTGCAGAATGTGAAGGCGTCTTTAAATAGATTAGGCCAATAAAAACCGGATTGTAGTACCTTAAGTACTATTTTCTTGGCTCCAAAGTGTCCTCCACAGGCAAATTGGTGGCAGTATTGTAATAAGCTCAAATGCTCCTCTTCCGAGACACACCGTCGAATGATCTGATCAGGACAAAATTTGAAAAGGTAGGGATCGTCCCAATGGTAGTGTGGAGACATAGATATTAATCGTTTCTTTCCTTGTGTTGTCATACCTGAGGGAAAAACTTTAGCAGTTAGATAATTGACAATATCAGCATACCATGGGAGTTTTACCTTTAATGCGAACAATTGCTCATCAGGGAAGTTCTCATTTAAGGTTAACTCATTTGTATCATTCTCATAAGGTAGCCTTGATAAGTTATCTGCAACCACATTCTCACTGTCCTTTTTGTCTTTGATTTCCAAATCGAATTCTTGCAACAGGAGAACCCATCTGATTAACCTAGGCTTTGCATCCTTATTAGAAAACAAATATCTCAAAGTAGCATGGTCAGTGTATACAATAACTTTAGAGCCAACAAAATATGATCTAAACTTTTCTAAAGCAAAAATAACAGCTAACAATTCTTTTTCAATAGTAGAATAGTTAAGTTGAGCATCATTTAAAGTTCTAGAAGCATAGTAAATAGCATGAGGTACCTTATTGACTCTTTGACCTAGGACAGCTCCCAAGGCAAAATCACTAGCATCACACATTAACTCGAATGGAAGGCTCCAATCTGGTGCCATCATTATTAGGGCGAAGGTTAGAACATCCTTCAGTGTGTTGAAAGCTGTCATACAGTTATCAGTCCACTCGAATTTGGTATTTTTAGCTAACAATGCACACAGAGGTCTTGAAATCTTAGAGAAGTCCGTGATGAATCTTCTATAAAAAGGGGCATGCCCGAGAAAGCTTCTAACACCCTTGACTGTGAGAAAGGGAGATAGCTTTGAAATAATGTCTATTTTAGCCTTGTCTACTTCAATACCTTTGTTGGAGATGGAGTGACCCAACACAATGCCTTGTTGAACCATGAAGTTACATTTCTCCCAATTCAGCACTAAGTTACTTTCTTCACATCTCTTTAGAACACTTTCCAAATGACTTAGAAATTCATCAAAATTGGAACCAAAGACACTGAAATCGTCCATGAATACCTCAATGTATTTTTCCACCATATCGGAAAATATGTTCATCATACATCTTTGAAAAGTGGCTGGTGCGTTATATAATCCGAATGGCATCCTCCGATAAGCAAATGTACCGAAAGGGCATGTGAAGGTAGTCTTTTCTTGATCTTCAGGTGCTATGGCAAACTGGTTGTATCCATTGTACCCATCCAAAAAGCAGTAGTAGCTGTGACCAGCTAATCTTTCTAAAATTTGATCAATGAATGGAAAGGGGAAATGATCTTTTCGAGTAACCTTGTTTAATTTTCGATAATCAATACATAATCTCCAACCAGTTGTTTTTCTTGTGGGTATGAGCTCTTCATTTTCATTATTCACTACTGTGATCCCACTCTTCTTTAGAACAACTTGAACCGGGCGTACCCATTTACTGTCTGAGATAGGGTAGATAATGCCAACATCTAAGAGTTTTAATATCTCGGCCTTTACTACCTCTTTCATGTGTGGGTTAAGTCTTCTTAGAGTGTCTCGAGTGGGCCTTGCTTCATCCTCAAGGTATATATTATGCATGCACTTGGACAAACTTATTCCTTTAATGTCAGCAATGGTCCATCTAATGGTGGATCTATGCTCCCTTAGGATTCTTAATAATTTGTATCTTCTCCCATACTCAAATTAGCAGCCACAATCACCCGTAATGTTTTCTTCTCTCCTAAGTAGGCATAAGTTAAATGTTCTGGCAGCTGCTTTAATTCCAAAGTGGGCACCTAGACAATAGAAGGAAGAACAGTAGTATTAGTAGGCATGAGAGTTTCAAATGGAGGAGCATACTTACTTGAATGTTTTGGGGATGCTTCAAGGAGATCCACAGTTTTCATGATGCCCTTAGTGATATTTTCTGGTTCTTGCTCAATATCCATAGTTGTAAGGCTATAGGTAAGAGTAGTCTCCAAGGGACCGATGTGCTGGACTTGAAAAACTTGCTCAACAAAAATTGTGTATCATACATACATTAAAGCATTCCATATCATCTTAAGGTAATCTTAGTGCATCAAATATTTTGAATTCTATTTTCTCTCCATTCACCTTCATACTTACTGTACCCTTTTTCACACAAATCTTCGTATCAGTGGTTCTCATGAAGGATCTTCCTAAAATGATGGGCAAGGGTAATGGCATAGGACATTCCTCCATATCTAATACAATGAAATCCACAGGCAGAATGAACTCACCTACCTTTACTAGGACATCCTCAAGAATACCCCTAGGTCTTTTTATACTTCTATCTGCCAACTGCAAGGTAATGGAAGTTGGTTGTAGCTCCCCTAATCCTAGGGTTTCAAATATGGTGTATGGTAGCAAATTTATCCCCGCTTCCAAATCTAGTAATGCTCGCTCAAATAACTAATCACCTATCCTACAAGGAATGGTAAAACTACCCTGATCCTTTAGCTTTGGTGGGAGTTTCTTAACAGTACAGCACTTACCTCTTCAGTTAGGGCTACAGTCTCATGTTCTCGAAACTTTCTTTTATGAGTGCAACAATCATGTAGAAATTTAGCATAAGCTGGTATCTGTTGAATTGTATCTAACAAAGGAATGTTTATTTCAACTTTTCGTAAGGTTTCAAAAATGTCAAGTAATTTATTCTCTTTCTTTTGTTTTACTAACCTTTGCGGGAGGGGTAGGGCATTTACCTTCTCCGTCTCACTCAACTTTGATGTTGTTGCAGATTCATCGGACCCTATCACTTTACCATTTCTGAGGGTCGTGATAGCTTTAAGATGTTGATGTCCCCCAAGGTGTTGAGCTGGAATCTCCCTTTGCTTTCTGCTACTCATCTCATCAACTAATTGTCCCATTTGTACTTCTAACCTTCGGATGGCTTGTTCATGTTTCGCTGTGGTTTGCCTTAGTTCAGTCCAGAATTTCTTTTTTTCTGCCATGAACCGATCTTGTGAAGTCATGATTTGTTGCTACTGAGACGTTAGTTTCCTCACAAGACTTTCGAGGTCATTCTTCTTTGGTTCAGGAGCAGATTTGGCTACTGGTTGGAAGTTTCTTTGCTACTCTTGACTGTTTTAGTTGTTGCTCCACGAGAAATTCGGGTGATTCCGCCATCCAGGGTTGTATGTGTTTGCATAGAGGTTGTTCTTTGGCGAATAATTGTTTGGTCCCATAAAGTTGGCTTGCTCATGATCTGAAGATGAATACAAGGGACATGTATCAGTATTATGATCAAATTGTGAGCAAATAGCACATACCTGGAGTGGTGTAGCTGGCGGGTTCGTTGAGGTGTTCTGAGCAGCCATAGCTTTCACTAATAGGTCAAGTTTCCTCTCCATAGCAGCTATTTGAGGAGATGATCCTTTGTTTAAGCTTACCTCATACATACCCTTAATTTTGGTTATATGTCTACCTCGAGAGGAGAACTGTTGCGTGTGTTCACTTAGGGTTTCGAAGAGTTCCATAGCCTCTTCGCTGCTCTTTTCCATTAGCACTCCTCCACAACCTGAATCAACAATATTTTTGTTAGAATCAATCAAACCTTCATAAAAAGATTGTACTAGTTCGTCTTGGGGTAGGTTGTGGTGTGAGCAGATGAGTAGTAGCTCGTTGAAGTGTCCCCAAGCTTCGAAGAATAGATCACCATCCTTTTGTTGGAAGGATTGAATTTCTTTTCTCATTTGCCTCATCATTTAGGCTGGGAAGAACTTCCTTAGGAATTTGCTAGCCAACTCCTCCCAAGTGTGGATGCAAACTGCAGGCAAAGAATTATACCATAATTTAGCATTATCTTTTAAGGAAAAAGGGAAAAGAATTAACCTTATTCCTTCTTGGTCTAAGCCTCGGATGTGCTGGAATTTGCAAAGGTCGAAGAACTCTCGAAGGTGCAAATGTGGATCCTCACTAAGTGTACCCCTAAAGTGAGTTAGTGCACTGAGTATCTGTGGAGATATGTAGTAGTTTCCTTCCGCCTCAGGTTGATACGCAATACACAAAGGTTGATCAAGGTTCTGTGGGATGAAGGATTGTTTCATCGGCCTCCGCTCAGGTGGTTGCTGCTCGACTATCTGTTCTGCCATTGGTGTGTCTTCCTCAATTCCTCCTACACCCTCTTCCAAGTTGTCTCTAAGTCTTTATCGGATAGTTCTCTCTAGCTTGGGATCAAGGGGAAGGAATGCCGGATGCTTGGATCGTCGTCCGTGCATGAATCGGTGGCAGTTACTTGAGTGCAGCAGTCAAACACTGCTGCTCGGATTACTCTCTGCCTCAATTGCGCTCGATAGCACAGAGGGTGCGCTCGATCGCAAGTGGCACAGAAAGCTCTACTGGAGTACCTGAAACAAAAAAAAAAAAAAGGAAATTGATTAAGGTTTTTAATGAAGCGAAAAATAATATAAACACAATAGTTAATAATCGAATAAAAAGGAAATAACAATAATTAATTTAAATGAGAAATTAATTCTAAAAAGAAATTTTAGCGCAATCCCCGGCAACGGTGCCAAAAACTTGTTGGAGCGTTTATCTACCTAAATAAATATGCAAATAACCGTCCTAGTTTTACTTGCAAGTGCACACGCTCTGTGGTAGCATAGTGTACAAGTGTGAGATCATTTCCACAGGGATTGGTGAATTTCGTTTTAGAATTAGTTTCTTCAAATTTAAAAAGAGAAATAGCAAATTTGATTGTGAGTAAATAACAATAATGAGAACATAGGACTATGATTTCCACCCTAATTATACTTTCCCACTAAGTAAAGCTTCAATGCTCTAGCCTTATCATGAATATCTAATGGTTGCCAACCTAAGGGCTTGGTCCACATCTTAGGCTATTGATCTCCCTATGCAATGAGTTAGGCATGGTGTATACTCTAACTCTTTTCTCTCTTAAGGTATTCAGCATGGGTGTATACTGAGTTGTTCCTTAAGAGAGCATGAGTGCTGTGGAGATCGGCAACCACACGGGACCTAGGGCTTGCTCCGCTCCCGGTTTCCCATGTTGATTAACCCAGGAATCTGGTGTTGATATCCCTTATTACTAATGTCGAACCCAGGACTCAGTCATCCAAATTGATTCAGCTAACTTATCCATACCATATGCATACGTTGATCAGGCACATACATATGAGGAATGTAAATACAAACAGGTATTAATCAAGTTAAATATTCTAACAAGGTTATAGCAAAGATAATCAATGAATGAACATGTGGAAAAGCATAACTAGGGCTTCAATCGAGCCCTATAGGAGTTTAGTTACACATGCTAAGTAAACTAAATATTCTAAGCATAATGAAATAAAAATAGAAAGCTAAAACAGAAGAAGACTCGGGAGACGAGTCGTCAATTCCTCTCCTAAGCTCTCTACTTCGAATCTAGAATCAAAGGTTTGGTTTATGTGTTTCACATGGCTATTTATAAGGTCCTCTTGGTGTCCCAAAACCCTAATTCCTTTTTAGAGTCGGAAGGCTTCTTTCCATATCTGTCCCTCCCGCCTCTGGAGTGATTGTGCTCGAGTGTATGCGGGATGCGCTCGAGCGCAAGTTTGCGCTCGATCTCAATGGGGTGCGCTCGAGCGCACCTTGCTGGATGGTAGATCTTGACTTTTGCTTCTAAAAGCTCCAAATTATCATCTTTTGGTCCAAGTCCTGTGAAAAACACATAAAACACGAAAATGAAGTAGAATTCATAGAAATAGATAAATAAAGAGTCTAACAAGTGCAAATTAAGGGGCTTAAATATGACTATTTAAGCACTTATCAACCTCAACTAGCCCTCATGCATTGCTTATCAACCTGAGGCAAAAGGAAATTATTATATATCCCCGCAGATACTCAGTGCTTTAACTCATTTTAGGGGTACACCTGCTGAGGACCCACACTTGCATCTTCGGGAATTCTTTGATCTCTGCAAGTTCCAGCACATTCGGTGCCTAGATCAAGAGGGAATCAGGTTAATTCTTTTCCCTTTTTCATTGAAAGATAATGCTAAGTTGTCGTACAATTCATTGCTTGCAGTTTCTATCCATACTTGGGAAAAACTATCCAGTAAGTTCCTAAGGAAGTTTTTCCCAGCACAAAAGACAAGACAAATGAGGAAAGAGATTTAATCTTTCCAGCAAAAGGATGGAGACCTTTTCTTTGAAGCATTGGGACACTTTAATGAGCTGCTACTCAAATTTCCACATCACAATCTACCTCAAAATGAACTGGTATAAGCTTTCTATGAAGGTCTGAGTGACCTAAATAAAGGTATTGTGGATTCAGGTTGTGGAGGTGTGCTGATGGAAAAGAGTAGTGAAGAAGCCATGGAGCTGTTTGAGATATTAAGTGAGCACACCCAGCAATTCTCCTTTAGAGGTAGACAATGAGTTAAGAGCAAAGGTATGTATGAGGTAACTTTAAATGGTAGATCCTCGAATCAGATGGTTGCTGTGGAAAGGAAGCTATATATGCTTGTAAAAGCCATGACTGCTTAGAACGCCTCACCGAATCCAGAAGCTACACCACTCCAGGTATGTGCTATATGTTCTCATTTTGATCACACTACTAAAACTTGCCTTTTATATTCATCTGCAGATCCAGAGCAAGCAAACTATGTGGGACCAAACAACTATCCTTCCAAGAACAATCTGTATGCAAATACCTACAATCCTGGCTGGCGAAACCACCCCAACTTCTCATGGAACAACAATCAGAATACCCTAAATCTTTAAGAGTAACAAAGGAACTCCCAACCAGCAGCCCAATCAGTTCCGGAATGAAAGAAAAGTGACCTATAAAGTCTTGTGAGGCAATTGGCAACTTAGCAAAAATAGTTAATGACTTCACAAGATCAGTTCATGGCAGATGAAAGACAATTTTAGACTAAGCAAAGACAAACAAATGCAAAGCATGAGCAAGCTATTTAAAGACTAGAGGTATAAGTGAGGCAATTAGCTAAGGAGCTGAGTGGAAGAAAGCAAGGTGAATTTCTAGCCCAAACACTACCTAATCCAGGAGGACACCAGCAATTAAAGGCTGTGACAACTCTTATAAATGGGAGGATCATAGGAACCGATGAGCCTACACAAGCATCTCCAATTAAAACATCCACATCAAAGGTAAGTGAAATGGAGAAGGTGAATGCACCACCCTTCTCGCAAAGGTTAGAAAGCCAAAGAAAGAAAGTAAATTTCTTGATATCTTTGAAACATTGAGAAAAGTAGCAATTAATATTCCTTTATTAGATGCAATTCAATAAATACCTGCATATGCTAAATTTTTGAAAGATTGTTGCACTAATAAAAGGAAGTTTCAAGAGCATGAAACAGTGGCTTTAACTAAAGAGGTAAGTGCGGTATTGCTAAGGAAACTACCACCAAAACTGAAAAATCTAGGTAGTTTTACCATTCCTTGCAGGATAGATGACCAGCTTTTTGAACGTGCATTACTGGATTTAAGAGCAGGTATCAATTTGTTGCCATATTCGGTATTTGAAACACTAGGTTTTGGGGGAGCTTCAACCAACTTCCTTCACCTTGCAATTAGCAGACAAAAGCATCAAAAGACCAAGAGGTATTCTTGAGGATGTCTTGGTGAAAGTAGGTGAATTTATTTTACCTACTAATTTTATTGTATTAGATATAGAAGAATGCCCTATGCCATTAACTTTACCCATCATCTTAGGAAGACCCTTTATGAGAACTACTGATACAAAAATTTGTGTTAAAAAGGGGATTGTAAGTATGAAGGTAAATGGTGAGAAAATAGAATTCAAAATATTTGATGCATTAAAATTACCCCAAGATGATATGGAATGTTTTAATGTCTGTATGATGCAAGGTATTGTTGAGCAATTTTTTTAGGTATAGCACATTAATCCGTTGGAGACCACCCTAACCCAGAGTTTCAAAAGATCAGATATTGAGCCTGCATCTGAAGATGTTACTGATGACATCTTTGAAGTTGTGCACCTCCTTGAAGCCTCTCCAATGCATCCAAGATCAGGTGATAAGAGGAAGTTGCATTTGAATGAGCTGGGAGAATTGAAGGATGATGAATATGCAAAAACACCAAGAGCACTTGAGATACATGTAGTGGACTTTAAGTACTCATTGCCAAAAGACTTGCACTAAAGCTATTGTAGAGGGCATTTGAGCAGTCCGTGCTTTGATAAACATATAGCTCAAGCGCCCCTATTGAGGTCAGTGGTACTGAGGCCATTGAGTACAGTACATTTTTATTTATTTTATTTATTGTTCTTCATTATTTTTAATTTTTTCTTTCTTTAGTTAATTTAGTGGCACAATGCATTCCATCCTTACGATTGAAGTACGCTCGAGTGCAATCTTGCTATGAACCTAATGGCGCGCGAATGCATCCACACACACACACACCTGCGCACAAGTGTGATCAAGCGCATCTCACAGTGCGATCGAGCGCACTCGGGATAGAGGATCACATGCTTATTTTAAGTCGTTTTGTTCTGTACACATTTTTCACTCTCACTCTCGCATCCTCTACTCTCGCACTCTCTGCACGATCTGCCCATTGCACTCTCACTCACCACCCCAAGCCACCACCACTCACACCACATGTCGCCATCACTCACCACCTCTCGGTACGTTCATATCCCTATTTCACCCCTCACAATCACACACGATCATGAACCAATTACCCATAAACCCACATTTTTTATTCTTCTTTTTACTAATCTTTGCATATACAATGTGTTTCTTGTTTGTGTGGTTGGTTTTGTTTGCAATTGCAAGAGGTTAGAACACTTTAGGAAGTATTGAGCACAATGTGGTTTACGGGTCACACACCACCTGTTTGATAAAACTCCTGACTTATGGCGCTCGAGTGTATGAAATCTGTGATCAAGCGCAGAGGCATAGTGCGATCAAGCGCATTATTTGAGATCGAGCGTACCTCTGCTGCAGAATTTTATTCAGGATGCCAAAGCACATTGCCTCCACATCCTGTGCTTCGAGAAGCTAAGCACAGTCATCCTGGCCTACTTTTGAACAACAAAATTCTTATTCGAAACCACATTCAACATAGACGAGGATTTCAAAAACTTTGAAGTCACTTAATGGGCCGTCCAAGAATTCAAGCGTCGTGGTTTGAAGAGGTTATTCAAGCCTATCAACTCTACTGCCTACACCTGATTCGTGGTTCAATTCTATGAGAACCTATCTTTCGACTGCAGCAGGCCGAGTGTCTTGTCCTCATTTGTTCAGGGCAAGTACATTGTCGTGACATCATCAGACATAGCTGCTGCCCTCCATTGTCATGATGAGTATCCACCTGAGGGCACCCAGTTGGATGAGCAACCGAAGTCCTTTTACCTTTCCACCATCATTGAGGACATGTGTGCTAGGCAGTATGTAGACAGGCACAACAATGCTGGGAGGCGGTCCAAGTTGCCTCCATAACTCTGGCTTATGGATTCTATTCTACAGCGTAATGTGTGTCCACTGGGACACAAGACTCAGAGGCGTGACCAATTCCTCTAAGCAATGTATGCCTTTCATAGAGGCCACTAGTACTCCATCCCTGCTATCATCTGGAGCCAGATTCATAAGTTTTGGGACCACGTCCATGCATGCCAGGTCACCACAGCTATTACCTCGGGGCTCCCATTCCCGTTCCTCTTCTCATACATTTTCAAGAAAAAGAGAATTAAGGGCACCTCCTCAAATGGTTCAATCAGGGAGCACCCCTTCTTTGGTAAGAGTCGGTGGACCCAAAGCCAGTCACACATGCCCAGAGGACTCCAGGGGCAGGCACTAGCTGGTGAGAGGGTAGCAGATGGCCCTATGGAGGTCAAGGACCCAGCAGCTAGCCAGACTTAGGAAGAGGACTATGTTGACATGGGGCCCACCGAGTACCAGCACATCTTTGAGGAGATGTCCTCCTTCCAGTGTGAGCTAGCTGATATTCGACGAAAGGATCGGGAGGCCTCATGTCTTGTTTATCAGCGCATCAATGGGTTGGAGGCATGCTTTACGAGGCATGAAGCGATACTCCAGGCCATTCTCACCTGATTACTTCCCGCCTCGAGTGCCTCATCTTTAGCACCACATGGAGACTAGCAGTGAGAGAGAGGTGCATGTCTGGCTGAAGACATAAAACTTAACGCTCATGGGAGGCACCCTACAACATATCCTTTAGTTTTTATTGTTTTTCCTATTTCTTATTACTGTTTATTTTTGGTATTTGTTTTGTTTTCCAGTATTACTTTAGTATTTTCTTTTTCAGGGTCGATATGTGTATCAGTTCAAGTTTAGGGGTGTGCTATGAGCCATGCCAGCCCAACTAGTTCTCTATCTCCCAGGTTAGCTCTTTCCATGATTTTCACACATTGGTGACAATGTGTAAATTAAGTTCGGGGGTATATGAGACATATTCACACACATTTTCACACACTATTGTCCCAGTTTTTACATTTGTCCCAGTTTTTTTTTATTGTCTAAAAGATAAATGCATATTCATGTTGTTTTGAATTTTAGTTGATCTAAACAAATGCTACGATATGATTTCATTAGTAAGCTTAAAATCCTGAACACTTGATGTGATAAATAAAGTTTTAAAGCTTAGTACTTACTTTAGGCATTTAAGAATTTACATGTTTGTTCTAATCTGACACAAGCACATTAGCACATAATTGTGTGGGGTATGACATGTGATTTTAATATGTATGTTTCCATGGCTTAACTATAACCGACTAACTTGTTAGATGAACACTTTGGCATAGAAAAGTAGAAAAAAAAATTATTGCACAAAAAGAGAAAAAATGCTCATAATGATCATTAAATAAACTTTTCACTAAGTAACTGGACCTCTTGCCTCAGTAAGCGGTGAGTGACATCAAAAGATGGGAATTTTACTCACAATGATCATTAATAAACTTTCCACTGAGTAACTGGACCTCTTGCCTTAGTAAGCAGTGAGTGTTCACATCAAAAGGTGGGAATTTTTCTTGGTAGCATTAAGAAAGTTTAGTTTCGTAGCCTTTTTTACTCAAGTTGGTAAGTCTTTATGGGTATCTTTGCACGTAATGCCCTAAAACCATCTGGTTTGGGAGTCATTGACTCAACACTCACTACATGGGTCAATTATAAAGCTTGAGGGAACTAAACATAGCAAAGTCTCATAATAAAAGAAAGAAAGAAATAAAACTATGCCATTATTGTTCATTTTGATAGAAAATTCGGTGAATCGTGAGACATGGAGACATTACACATTGGAGTTATTTGGAAGCTTCATCTTTTATGTGTTAGATCACTTACACTGAATCAGACCTGTGATGCCTTAGCCTGCCTCTAGTAAGTAATTGAATTTTAACAACTTCTATTTATTGCAAAAATGGGTTTGTATGTTAAGCTTGCTCATGAATGAATATTATGGTTTTGTGTGCGAACTAAATTTTTGGATACCATGAATGATGGATTTATCTTTGTGTTATTTGTTTTTCATTTAGTTTTTAGTTTTGTATTGTTAAGGGACTAGCAACATGTAAGTTTGGGAGTGTGATAAGTGCTTAAATATTAAGCCCCTTAATTTACATTTGTTAGCTTCCTAGTTGTGTTATTTCATGCTATTTTATTTTTTTTCTGTGTTTTCCTAGGTTATTGAAGAAAAGGGAGCATTATCTGGTTTGGAGAATAAAAACTGGAAGAACTGGAAACTGCACATAGTGCGATCGAGCGCAATAGCATTCGTAAGCACAAGAAGAAGGCTCGAGCGCAATAGCATATGATCGAGCGCACACGTACAATAAAATGGCAGAACCTATTTTGAAAAGTAGGGGTCGGGTTTTTTTTTTGAGTTAGGGTTTCCAGATGTCCTGAAATCTTATAAATAGGCCTACAAACGCAAAAACAAGGGTCTTCTTTTTAGTTTAAGTTTTAGCTTTTAGAGAAGGAGACTGTGGAGACGAATTGACGACTCTTCTCTGTAGTAGTTTTGGGTTTATTCTTCTCCCTTTATTTTTACTTTATGAAGATGTTTAACATCAAAACTGTTGGGATTTGTAAAAGAATTAAACAGATGAAGAAGTTCAGCATCAGGTTTAGGTTGTGCGCCGCGACCTCTAGTAAATGGAGGAAGTCCTCCTTCAGGTGCGTGCTGCGGCACGGACCAGCCGCGCCGCAGCCTCCAACAAGGCAGCAAGTTTCCCCTCTTTTAAGCTTCAAGACACCCTATTCCGAGCCTCAGCACGGAGCACAACTGACACCAATTTTTTAGCACTTTGAGATGGTGCATGGGACTTGGTTAAAACGAACAGGATTACATAGACTCTTAAAGAGCTATGGATCTTTGGTTCTTGAGATCTAAGGGTTGAGATTGATCTCAAAAATTGGATAAGGTGGTCATTACTCTATATAAAGGGTCTTCTAATAATAAGTGAAGACAATCATCTCAACAAGAGAGGTGAATGACATATGAGTGTGTGTGAAATAGAACACACGGTGTGCGTGAGAGTACAAAGTCACAAAACACACAGGAGAGACTCATTCAAGAGAGGCTTGTTTTTTAGAGAGAGAGTAGTATAGATTGGGGATTCAAGGGCTTTGTAATTGTAATTTTCTTGGGGAAAATTCCAGGGAAACACTTAGTCCTTATCACTTTCTTTTTCTCTTATTATGTTCTTCAAGAACTAGAGGATTCTTGAAGAGGTGTTGCTGTAATTGTAAGAACTCCATTGATTTAGTGCAGAGAGCTCGGAGGAGCTCACGGGGACGTAGGCATATTGCCGAACCTCGATAACAATTGCTTGTATTCTTTCTTTGATTGGTCTGATTGATGTTTATAACAAGTTATTCTAGACTTGAATGTTTGGAAAGATCACAACCTGGGATTCCGCAAGAAGGTGATTTTCCAACAGTGGTTTCAGAGCTGCAACAGCGGGTATCAGAGTTGAACAGGAGGTATCGGAGTAAGACTCCAAGAATCAAAGGAAACTTCTTGTGAGGTTCAAGAACGGTGTTGAGATTAAGATTTGATCGTGTTCTTGAGGTTCAAGAACGGTGTTGAGATCAAGATTTGATCGTGTTGTTGAAGTTTAGAAGTTGGAAAGCAATTGTGGGTGCTGCATAAATCTTAATATTTTCTCCGCAAGATGGGTTCGAACTTCGTTATTGAGAATTTTGATGGAAAGGGAGACTTTTTCCTTTGGAAGCAAAAAATCAAAGCGGTTCTTATGTAACAAAAGGTGGACTTGGCGATTGGAGAAGATGACGATTTTCCAGCAAGTTTCACGAAGGTCCAGCGGAATGAGATGAAGAAGATGGCGTACAACACCATCTTTCTGCACATGTCGGATACTGTCACAAGGGAGTGCTGATTACACCCAAAAAATAACACGGTAGTGTAGTACAACTTTGGGGTGTCGATTCCACAGGGAAACAAACTAATTATAAAAGAAGGTGTAAACCTCAACACAAACGATAAAAGTTAAAGTGACAAAATCTGAATTGTTGATTGTGTGAAAATTGTGTAAATAATTGATGGATAATATAATAAAAAAAAACAACAATGTTCTGAAAATCCTCCCTAAGTTTGTTGCCCTAATCCTAACTTGATTCAATTATTTTTATCTCAATTGCAAGTTTCAAATCCCAAACAGGCAATCGGCAAATATTCAATTACAGCGCATGTATAAACCCTAATGTAATTGATATGAATTATTCTTTACTTTCAAGCACACATGAACTAACTTATAAATTATCAAGAGATGAAGATACATCTAAATGACAATACCGCAGTAATGGACAAATCTATAAAAAGAGATCTACTAGACTCAATCACACCCAAACAAATACACATAAGAAGAGCATGACTAGACTTATATGGAAAAGAAGCATGCAATCACCAGATTAATAAGAAATCTACTAATTAAATTAAAGAATAAAACATAACAATGTTTAATGAAAATAATACCAAACTACAACTAAATCAAATAAAGGAAAATAAGAACAACTACACCTTGGGATTCATTTTTTCGCCTTGCTTAGAGACTAGCTGGCCATGGGGCTCATGCTTCCTCGAGTTGCCTCCGACCTCTCAACAATCATCTCTCCCTTGGTAGCGAAAGCTTTGGCGATTCCTCAGCTTGCCCTCCAAAAGTACTTCGGATTCCTCCTAAGGGCCCTCTGGATTGCTCCTAAAGGCCCTCTGGATTCACTTTCTGATGATCTCAGATGATCTCAGATTCTCCGATCGTTCTTAAAGCTGACATGGAGTGGGTCTTATATAGGCAAATACCATGAGTGCAACGTGTTTTCAATCTGATGTGGGATGTGGGATTTAAGCCTTCACATACCCTTCAAAACTTCTGCTCATGCTGAAATCTCGCACAGCCCGCACAGCCTGACCTTTGTCTACTTAAACTGCCATAACTTTCCCTAAAAAAATCATTTTTATGAGCCGTAAAATTTTCTAGAAAATAGACTTCCGGATATTTCTAAGCCTATATGGCTCATCTCCTGGTTCTTCCTACATCAATATAGTTTAATTTGCAAAGATGATTGATCTGTACGGGGAATTATGGCAAGTTAGTGAAACTCCTTTCCAAGTGCTTGTGAACCTTCATTCCGGTGTTAATCGAGTCATTGTGCTTCAAGAAATGATAGTTTTTCCATCTCTTTAAGACTCAAAATACCTGAAAATGCATCAAAACAAATTAGTGATCTAAAGATGACACTTTAGAGTTGTTAACATATAAAAGTGCAATTAAAACCTAGATCAACTCTAAAATGTTAACAATTAAGTTCTATTAAGATGCATTTTATAGCTCTCATCACAACCCCCAACTAGCTTATTGCTAGTCCCTAGCAATTCAAGCAAAAATAAGAGATGAATTCTATGGTAGGAGTGAAAAACAAAGTAAAGCAATGCTAGCGTTGAACCAAGAGTAATTCACTTTTTGTCTCAAAAATTGCACATAACATACGGCATATAGAATCATTAAGTTTCACCTAAGTCCAAAAGTAATCCAAACATCAATCTTAAAATCGCTATTGACTCTTAACATTCATCTTACCACAATTCATTAATCTAAACATCCGATGATTCTATGCATAAGATTCATGAATACAAGTCTTGGCCTCTAAAAACATAATAAATTGCGTGACATCAATCACAAAAACAAGCTCCATAGGCTCACTTTTCAAATCACTCTCCACTATTGTAGAAAAATCACACTACATTGGATCAAAAGGTCTTTAATAAGCTTGTAACGTTAGGCTAAGGTAAAGGCTAAGGAAGAACGAGGAGGATTCACAAGTAAAAGAACTCATTCTCTTAGCTTTAAAGACAATCACTTTAAGCACTTGATAACCTTTACTTCAACATCCAACTCTTTCAACCATTTTTCGAGCATTTCTTTCAACAAATCACCATTTTTTTTTTCTTTCTTTCTTCTTTTTTTGACATAATTCTTTTTTTTTTTTTGGCACATAACCATTCACTTTCTTTTTCATCATTTTTTTTCTTTTCTATTCCACAACCCCCAACTTATCTCCTGTAATGTACTTAGGTTGTGGTAGCGATATTTCTTTCATATTTTCACCCTTACTACTTTTAACTGCTTCTCACAACATGTGTATAACTAAGTTCTTTTAAAAGAAAGGTAAGGATAAAATATTTTTAGGCTCATAAAGGTAAGTAAATGGTTTATCGAAAGAAACAAGGCTCAATTTTTCTTTTCAAGAAAAAGGCTCAAATAGGTGACTAGCGATAAATATAGCAATGGTAGGTTTGAAAGGCTCAAACGGTTCAAAAATGGCCTATATCATATCCTAAGTAAAGTTCTAGAGCTTATCGAGACCACAAAAATATTCACAAAATAATTACACATAAAACTTTTCTAAATGTTTAAGACTAATCATACTATCTTACCACAAACTAGAGTCTCAAACCAAACGAAGATTGATACTTAAATTAATTTCAAACCGAAGCAAGATTTAACTTCTTCTACATGCTATCTGCTATCTCAATTAAGCTCATATCATTGACATGTGAATTAACTCTAAGGCTAACACCAAGCATGCTAGAAACAAACAAAAAGGAAAATGACACCAAGCAGTTCAATGGAAAAAGAAAAAAATGTATAGAAATAAAAAAATATGGAAACAAAGAGATGCGTTTCCTCCACCCCTAACTTAAAATAAGCATTGTCCTCAATGCAAAAGCAAAAATTAAGGAAACTCCCTTTTTAACCAAAGGTGTGTGGAGCTTAAAATTGTGCACGACCAATTGAACTGATGCGCATGTTTGTCCCTGAAAAAGAAATACAAAAATAAAACTGGAAAACAGCAAAATAATAATAATAAACAAGAAAAAAAATGAAAAACAGTAAAAATAAAAGGATATGTTATGGGCTGCCTCCCATGAGCGCTAAGTTTTACGTCTTCAGCCAGACACTCTTATTCCCTCCTAGAAAAACATAGGTTGAATGCATCAGCCACTGCTTCACTGCTAAATTCAGTGCTTGTATGCTTTGGAGAGGCCTCAAGGATGTCATCAGTAACATCTGCAAATTCTGGCTCGATATATGCTCTTGTAAAGCCATGGGTGAGGGTTGACTCCAATGGATTAAGGTGCTGGACCTTTTCCATGAATGAGTCAATCATGTATGCTTAGTGGCTTTCGTCCACATCCTCTGATTTTTTTCGTTGTTGGGATGTGTAATAACTTACCACTTAGTGTCTCAATGGCATTCACCTCCTTCAAATTTTGTTGTGCCAGGTGCTGACCATGGGATGTGGATTGAGCTTGAGAAGGGAACTTACCTCGCTCTATCACACTCAAGTAGCTCATTAACTTGGACACTTGGCTCTTTATCTCTTTATTTTCTTCAACAGCCTGCGTAATTAAAGATTCAAGTCTTTTATTAGTCTTACCCTGTGCTTCAATAAAAGCATGTAAAGTGTCTTCTAAATAACTCCTAGAAGATATGGTGCAGGGGTTTGTGCAAGCTGCTGCTTTTCAGACTTCTAGCTGAAATTGGGGTGATTTCACCATCCCAGATTATAAGTATCAGAGAAGGGTGCCAAAGACTTCTTGTACATGCCTAAGGCATTACATTGTTCCTCATACATCCCTCTCATCTCCGCAAATGTGGGACACTCTTTGGCGAGATGATCTACCCCGCCACACACAAAACATGGTTTCAAAGACGCTGCATGATTAGCTACTTGTGTTGGCTTTGAGCTTTTAGTCTTTAACACCTCTAGTTCCCTAGTGAGCATCTCGACCTTAGCCTTAAGGTTATCCTCTTCCCTAAGATGGTAAATTCCACCACCGTTTGGGTGCCCTATAGGTCGTGACCTATTTGTACTTTCAGTAGCACTAGGTCCAGTCCAAGTGTGAGCTTTTTCAGCAAGCTCATTGAGGTACTCTATGGTCTCATCAGGATCTTTCTCCAAGAATTCACCATTACACATCATCTCTACAAATTGGCACTCTCTATATGTAAGTCCCTCATAAAAATAGCTTACCAAGCGCCAACTCTCATACCCATGGTGAGGGCACATACTCAATAACTCCTTAAATCTCTCCCAAGACTGATACAAAGTCTCGTTGTCCTTTTGTGCAAAGGTGGAGATTTGTCTTTTTAAGGCATTGGTCTTATGTTGGGGAAAGTATTTATTAAAGAAGACCCGAGTCATCTCAGTCCACGACCTAATAGATCGTGGTCTTAGTGAGTATAGCCAACTCTTAGCTCTATCCTTCAAAGAGAAAGGAAATAACTTAAGTCTCACAATGTCATCAGTTTCATTTTGACTATGAAAAGTCGCAACTACTTCCTCAAACTCTCTAATGTGCACATATGGGTTTTCATTATCTAAGTCATGAAATGTAAGGAGTAACTGTATCATCCCTGTTTTTAACTCTAGGTGGTGAGTATTTGCTGGAAACATGATGCATGATGGTGTGGCTGTGCGTGTAGGGTGGAGATAATCCTGAAGTGTCCTAGCAACATTCTCATTAGGGTTATCAGCCATGTTAAAATCCTCTAAATTCTCTAATGGGGGTGCACTATGATTTGATCTAGGCGAGGTTTCACTAACGGATGTGAAAAGAAAGGGTAATTCTATTTTCGACTCCTC
This sequence comes from Bretschneidera sinensis, assembly GCA_023935145.1. Classification (NCBI taxonomy): domain Eukaryota; kingdom Viridiplantae; phylum Streptophyta; class Magnoliopsida; order Brassicales; family Akaniaceae; genus Bretschneidera; species Bretschneidera sinensis. The sequence continues at coordinate 60,046,877 of CM043699.1, read as the reverse complement.
TAATGAATCTACCTCGCAAATCTCTCGGTCTAAGTATACACCAAATGAATCAGAGAGGAAATAAATAAAACAGAATAAAAAAATCAGAAAATCAAAACTTAGAAAAAAGAACAATAATAATAAAAAATACTATAAAAAGAAAGAAGGAAAAAAATAATGCAACAAGCTAAAAGAATGAACGAATTTACCGCCTTTACAGCTGCTGAAAAGAAAAACTATTTACAATTCTTCTACCATCTTGTCTCAAAGTTGACAATCTTCCTTGTACTTAAGCGCGTTTCCCCGACAACGGTGCCAAAATTTGATTACACCCAAAACATAACGTGGTATTATAGTACAGCTTTGGGGTGTCGATTCCACAGGGAAACAAACTAATTACAAAAGAAGGTGTAAACCTCAACACAAACGATAAAAGTTAAAGTGACAAAATCTGAATTGTTGATTGTGTGAAAATTGTGTAAATAATTGATGGATAATATAATAAAAAAAACAACAAGGTTTCGAAAATCCTCGCTAGGTTCGTTGCCCTAATCCTAACTTGATTCAGTTGTTTTTATCTCGATTGCAAGTTTCACATCCCAAACAGGAAATCGGCAAATATTCAATTACAGTGTATGTATAAACCCTAATGTAATTGATATGAATTATTCTTTACTTTCAAGCACACATGAACTAACTTATAAATTATCAAGAGACGACGATTTATCTAAATGACAATACCGCAGCAATGGACAAATCTATAAAAGAGATCTACTGGATTCAATCACACCCAAACAAATACACATAAGAAGAGCATGACTAGCCTTATATGGAAAAGAGGCATGCAATCACCGGACTAATAAGAAATCTACTAATTAAATTAAAGAATAAAACATAACAATGTTTAATGAAAATAATACCAAACTACAACTAAATCAAATAAAGGAAAATAAGCACAACTATACCTAGGGATTCATCCCTTCGCCTTGCTTGGAGACTAGCTGGCCATGGGGCTCATGCTTCCTCGAGTTGCCTCCGGCCTCTCAACGATCATCTCCCCCTTGGTAGCGAAAGCTTTGGCGATTCCTCAGCTTGCCCTCCAAAAGAACTTCGGATTCCTCCTAAGGGCCCTCTGGATTGCTCCTAAAGGCCCTCTGGATTCACTTTCTGATGATCTCAGATTCTCCAATCGTTCTTAAAGCTAAGGTGGAGTGGGTCTTATATAGGCAAATACCATGAGTGAAATGTGTTTCCAATCCGATGTGGGATGTGAAATATAGAAATATGTTTCCAACCGATGTGGGATATGAGATTTAAGCCTTCACATACCCTTCAAAACTTCTGCTCACGCTGAAATCCCGCACAGCCGCCACAGCCTGACCTTTGTCTACTTAACTGCCATAACTTTCTCTAGCAAATCTCTCGGTCTAAGTATACACCAAATGAAAAATCATTCCGGGTGCACTTATCACATGTGTCTTCACAGGGATTGATTTAAGAATTTCAAGGAAACCAATGATGGAAAGGTTTTCTTGGGGAATGATACTTCTTGCCAAGTGAGGGGCACAGATTAGCACCAAAATTGGCCCACCATCCTTCCACATTACTCATCACGTTCACATTGGTTATCATAGCCACAAACATTTCTTAAGTCATGTGGAATTTGTCCATGATTCCAAAATAAATGAGCTATGAATTCAACTATAGAATGGAAAACAATGATACATCTTTGACAAATGAGTTGTTAAGGTCATAGTAGCCTTTAGTTTTCAATCCTCAAGTTATCCTCATCATCAAAATCATCCAATGGTTGATCCAATGGGGATATTAAGTGTAAGAAACCAGCCCATATAGATTACTAGCCCAACAACTTGACAAATGAGTTCAAACTATAATGACCCATCCCTCGCAAACTCTACTCGCATGGAATCATTACCTCTAAAAACTGAGCACCTAACCTGTAATGAAATGCACACAAAACACTAGAGTTCAACACTTCACCATTCATGATTCCACATAAACCATCACCACATACAATCAAATATTTACAGATGCAAGATGTCTTTTTTTATTTATTATAATTCAGTTGTAAAAATTTATGATACAATTTTTACAAAGAACAACCAGTTCAAGTTTCATTACAAAGCCTTATCACATAACCAGATTATAAGTTATAAGTATCTTGACATAATATCTCTTAGCTTATTAATCCCACACTTTCTTTTTTTCATTACATCGGGGTAAAGTTGTCATCACCTAGGTTACCATGCACATAAGATCTCCATAAAATCTTTAATCATAAAAATTTCCATCATTCACAACTCATTCTCATCATTTCACATAACAACCAAATTCAAAGCACGCATTCTCATCACATCACAAAACAATTATCATATTCAATGCACATGCACCACTCGTTTTCACCTTATATTTATTTCAACATCTCAATTCATTTCATTTACCGTAACAAGGACATCTCTCCAAGCCAGCACATACAACAACATCCCTACCTCGGACTCCCTCACCTATCCCTAGCAGGCCCTACTATCAGCCCAACCTCAGAAACCTTCACCCCTGTTAGGCGGGCCGTACTCAATCATATGAAATTTAGATTAAGATGCACACACATTCACCAGAAAATAGAGAAGTAAGCAAACACATTTTCAATACATCAATACAAGAATATATATATATATATATATATATATATATATATATATATATATATTAATCTTACCAACCAACACAGTTCCCATCCTACATCCATTGCATTTATAACATATCTCTAGATGTTTCACTATTATTTCATACCTACTCAATTTTTCATTTTTCTAAAGGGTCTTCTATTGTGGGTTTTCATTATTACCAATTATTTTAGCTCCTATGATCCTATCTCCTTCTTGAGTACTTGAGATAATATGAAACTTACCTTGTCACGCGATCAAATAAGCTAGATTTGCGCTATCTGTTTTCCCTTTTCATTATCCTTATTGGCACCTAGATACATATAACACTTAGCTCCATGATAGTTAACCATTCACGCACACTATGCAACATGATATGGCTTGTGTACAACCTTCTGACAACACACATGCACACACACACATATCATACTTTATCACAAAACCCTGGATGCACATCACACACTTCGCCATGTTGATAAATCATCTAAAATGTTATTCTCATACACATCATGCATACTATATGATTTTGAATACACATTGTGCTCCACTATGAAAATGCAAGATTTTGCCTAGAATGTGTATAACCTAGTTTTCTTGCTTAATGATAAATTTTTAAGTTATTTTAGGAAGAGATTATAGAAACAAATTTGAAAACCGTAATATGTCCACTTTTCTTCAATTTCTTTTCATTTCTTTCAAAACTAAAGTTTATGCCTAATGTAAAGCTTTTGGTTTAGTAAAATACTTTCAAAAAATTTGGGTTTCAAGTTTCAAAAATAATCATGAATGAAATTTAGTAAAAAATTTATATTAAATTGTTCTAATTCTAAATTAAAGAATTTCAACAAAAATTTAATCTTTTCTTAAAAAATTTCCTCATCCATGAAATTTATCCAATCCTAACTAGATTCATACTTCTTTTGGTCTAAACTTCCATATCTTACGTTACCAATAACTCAAATCATGCTTTAACATCACGGATCATGAAGATAAAATCAAGAATTCCTCCATAACTCACTCTAACTTCAAATAAATCAAACTAATTCATTTTAAATCTAAACTAATACAAACAAAGCTCAAAAATAAAGTTTTTGAACCTATTTTAAAGGCAAAAGAAGAAAGAAACAAATTATATCTCAAAATCATAGCAAAAATTGGTCCAAAATACAAAAGGAAACATTTTCTGTCACATGTTTGGGGTCCATGCATCGCCTTCCCTCGTGCATTTGATGACACCTCTTTATCCGTCTGCTTCCTCTCGACAAGGTCCATTGGGATGTTTGAGTGTGGGAGTGGTGTGTTGGTGTCAGGGGTAAGGAAGTTAAAGTTTAGGATATTTTTGTTTTCTAGGTTTTTGAGAGAAAAATATATATAGAGAGAGAGAGAGAGAAATTGTCTGAAATTCTAGAGAGTATGAGAGATATTTTTAGCAAAATGAGTGGTTATGGGGCTGCCCAATTGTTTATATACTGCCTTAACTAAGGAAATGGTGAATTTTTCTTCCATTTATCTTTTGAAAATTTACCCTTTTACTAATTCGTATGTTAAACTCTAAAATTTTCTTTTAGCTTATAACTTCAATATGATTGATACCTTTCTCATGATTTTTTTTAATGAGTCATGCAAATCTTATCATAAAATAAAATAATAAATAAATTTTTAAATGCATGCTCATGTATGCATGAATGCATGAAAATGAACTCAAGCGATCAAATATGTTCTAATAAAAATCGGGTTCTACAATTCAACTCTCTCAATCAAATTTCGCCCTCGAAATTTTTTTCACCTGAATCCAAAAATAACAGGGGGCATTGACTCCGCGTGTCTACCTCATATTCCGAAGTAGCCTCTTTGATTCCTTAGTTTCTCCAAAGCACCTTTACCAAAGGTATAACATTATTTCATAAACTTTATCTTTTGTATTAGAAATCTTCACAGGTATTTCCACATAAGAAAGATCCTCTTGAACCTCAACAGACTAAAAGGGATGTGCGACTCATCACGTATATACTTACGCAAAGTTGACATGTCAAAAACATGATGGAGTTGGATAAGCTTTGCGAGTAATGACAAGTTGTAAGCAATGGGTCCCACTCTCTCAAAGATCTCGTACAGACCAATATACAAAGTGTGAGAATTGTCATGTAACAATTCAATCCTAGAATCAAGCATAATTGGATTGTCGAACACCTCATATAATAAAATTAAATTAGATAACCTTAACGTGTACCTGTATTAAATTCCATGATGAATTGTGTAGTGGAAATAAGCGATCAACACAAAGTCACATGAACAAGAATGTTGAATCTGAAAACTATTACTGAAAACATAGACTAAGGCTTTCCCCCTTTTTTACCTCTTGTGGTATGGCTTCATCGATGAGATAGAAACTTTAGAGTTATGTTTTGGAACTAGAAAGGGAAACTTAGCTGTAATCCTTATATAGTATCCCTTTAGGATTCTCATCAAAGACTTAATGGGTTATTAAAGCCTACACTAGTAAGTCCATACTCAACACATAGGAGTTAGGCCCAATTAATAGATCACCTTATGTGGGATCTCTTTAAGTCTCACCAATAGGCCAATTACTTAGCCCATTTTTACAAAAACCTAAAATCCATAATTAATGTAAGCCCACTTTATAAGAAAATTCCAACATTCTCCCATTTGGGACACATTAGTTGTTATCAGTTTTAATGAACAAATTTATCATTTTAAAATGACTCTTACACAAAGATAACAATAAAACATCATGTGTGCACAATTTTAAAAGCAATTGGTTTAGAGACTACTATAAGTGTTAATCTGGTCCAATAAAGCTTTTAATCCCAAATCATGGTGATAAGTACATCATTAAGCAACACAAGACCTTCCATGAATACATGAGCCAATCAACTTTATCAACATCGATTTAGTGTGGTAGTGTAGCTAGAAAAGTAAAGTCCTTAAGTGATCTAAACATAATAATCTTACTTGTTGGTCATTATTTTCTTTTCCTTCAAGCAGCATAAGCACACTTAGAGAAAATCCTTATAGCTCTAATAACAAGTCTGTATATCTTAATAGCAACCCAATATCTTGAGATAATCTTTACGTGCGAATAGACATACCCACAAGGCTTGAAATTTACAAACGAATGCCCTAAGCGTTTATGCTTAAGACTGATATATCTTAAGACTTCACATATATGTATATGACATGTCATGATTTTAGGTATTCACATGCAAAATAATACAATAATATCAAAACTGTAAGGATATAAACTCTATATAACAAAAAGCAAGTGATAATCATAAATGCAATAATTCAGAGTTCATCACCAAAAGATGCAAAGATAGATGAAAACTAAATAAACATGAAAAGCTAAATTAATGCCTCTCACTAACTAAGTACATCAAAAGACTGAACTAAACCCATATTGTCCACATGTTTCTGAAAGATATTTGGGCATAGTTCTTTGGTCAACGAATTAGAACCATATCGTTTATCCCAATGTGTTGCACTATCACATCACCTTTCTTTACCAATTCCTTAATTGTCAAATACTTTACTTCCATATGATTTGACCAAGTGATACTTTTATTATTCTTAGAGAATATTACTATAGAAACATTATCACAGTAAAACTGTATGAGCCTAGCAATTGACTCAACCACGAATAACTCAATAGTAAAATTCTTTAACTAAACAGCTTGATTCACGACTCCAAATATGCTACAAACTCCACATGCATAGTAGAAGAAGTAACAAATGTTTGTTTGACACTTTTCCAAGAATCAACTCCTCATGCCATCATAAACACAAATCTCGACATGAAACTTTTATCATCCTTATAACTAGCAAAGTCTAAATTTGTATAGCCTACCAACTAAAGGTTTTCAACTCTTCAATAAACTAGTTTAAAATCTATTGTCGTCTTTAGGCACATCATCACCTTCTTAGTAGTCATCCGGTGATCCTTACCTAGATTTGACTGATATCAACGAAGAACACTTACTTTAAAAGCAATATTAAGTCTAGTGCAAACTTGCACATAAGTAATGCTTCTAAGCGCGCTTGCATATGGTACCTTATTCATGGACTCTCTCATAACCTCATTCCTCGAACACTAGGCCAAACTAAACTTATTACCTTTAGCTACTCGCGCATCCCCATGATTGCAATTACACATGGAAAACCTATCCAAGACACATTCAAAATAAGCTTTTTGAGAAAGACTTAATATGAAATGAGATTTATCCCTAAAAATCTCAATCCCAAGGAAAAAATACTTCACTAAGATTCTTCATATCAAAATGATCAGATAATAATAGCTTGGTCTCTAGCAACAATCATCACTACTGGCAAGCAAGATATCATCCTCATATAGAATGAGGAAAATAAACTTACTCCCACTGATTTTAGGGTATATACACAAGTCTATCTTATTCTCAACGAAAGTGAAAGAAGTAACAACTTCATCAAACTTCATATACCATTGTTTAGAAGCTTTTTTGAGCCCATATATAGACTACTTGAGTCTATATTCTAGATGATCCTTACCATCTTCCATAAATCCTTTAGGCTACATCGTATAAACTTCCTCACAAAGATCTCCATTGAGAAAATATGTTTTCATATCAATCTGATGTAACTCTATATCATAATGAACTATTTGTTATATTATCACTCTGAAAGAATCCTTGGTGAAAACTGGAGAAAAGGTTTCATTGTAGTCAGTTCATTCTCTCTAAGTGAATCATTTGGCAACTAATCTGGCTTTGAGACTTTCATTTTTCCCTTTTGAATCCTTCTTGATCTTGTACACCCACTTGCAACCAATGGCCTTACAATCTTCAGGTAGCTCTACAAGCTTTCTACACCATTATATCCCATAGAATGAATCCCAACTCTCATCACATCCCACCACAGACTTATGTTGAGAAAAAAAATAATATATGAGAAATTCACTTGATCTACCACATGACTTATGTTAAAATCACTCTCACCTAAGTAGACCACATAATCGGGTGAAATGGAGGATCTCTTCTTCCTAGCAGATCTTCAAATTGGCACTTCCATAAGTTCCTCTCGAGTTTGAGAAATCTCTATAGATGCCTGTTGAATAACTTTCTCCTGATCTTTTAAAGGTGTAACCATAGTTGTACATACCATTAAATCTTATTATATACTTAGAGAAAAAATATTATTTCATTCTCCTGTTTTCCTCTATACCTAAAGAAAAACTTCCTTGTTTAGCCACATCATTCTCCAAGAATTTAGTTATTTAAAATTTAGTTACTCTAGTACCACGTGTGGGGCGATAAAATATGTAACCTTTTAAATGATCTAGATATGCTATGAAATAGAAACGATTTGATCTAGAATCTATCTTAATTTTATTGGGAACATAAAGATAAAGTTCTGTAGGACATCCCAAAACATAAAGGTAGTTAAATATGTGTTTTCTATTGGTCTAGAGTTCAAACGGTATTTTACGTACAACTTTATTGGGGAATCTATTGAGGACATACCAAGCATATTTGATTGCCTAATCCTAAAGATAATTTGGTAGGTTTGTGATGCCTTCCCTAACTTAGTTTATGTAGAAACCATTCTTTTATATTAATGTTTTTATTTGAATTACTATTTTCTTTAATTTAGAAACAATTAAATTCTTTGTGTTGATTGTGAGGATTAATTATATTGGGAGATAAGATAGTTTCTATAGGAAACTATGAAGAGAATTAAGAATTTTGGGGGTTTTATTGAATTAGAGAAAGAGTGAAAAGAGTTAGTAAAATTGCAATTAAAGGGTAAGGGAAGGATAGAGAAGGTTTTTCAATCTTTTGTATAAATAGATTGAAGAGAGAAAGAGAGAGACAACTCTCATTCTCGGCTCACTCTCAAAATTTTCAAAAATTTCAAGACTTCTCTACTCTCTTCTTTTCTCTTTACTTTTATGCTAGAAGAATTGAGGATTTGGGAAGAAAAATACCAAGGATTTTTGGGCTTAATTTCTTTGTTCTCGTATATAAATTGTGTAGAATCTAAGTTTCAATTTATTTAATTCAAGTGTTTATAGAAAAATTTGAAAAATATATCTTAAGAGTTTCAAAATATGTTCTATTAAGTTAATTTCATGAGCTTGAGTACAGAAATTTTGGATTTGAAAGCATCTTGAAACGATTTGAAAAGATAATGGGTCTTTAGGTTTGAAGAATGATTTTTTTTATTGGGATTTATGGTTTGAAGTTTTAAACTTGAAATTTGTTATGGGTATTGTGGGGTTTTGTCTTAAAACCTTCGGGAAACATTTATATGTCAAAGGATTTGGGAAATTATGAATAAATCATGGTGATTTTAAAGGAAAAATTTGAATTTTCTCGGATGTTTTTGCTGAAATCGGGTTACCAATCGACTGGTAGCTTCATCCAGTCGATTGGAGGACCTGCATCAAGGGTACTAGTATAAGTACCTAGTCGACTGAAAAATGGGTAGAAAGTTTTTGGACTTAATTAAGTCAATTGAAAGTTCTATACAGACAACTGAAATAGCAATATAGTTGACTGAAAGAATAATACAAACAACTAGATCAGCTTATTCTCAAAGAAAATCAAAGTTTTTCTTATATTTCAAGGTTTTAACTCCTTTTAAACTATTCCAAATGAATTATGAGTTAGAAATAGAGTTAAATTGTTATAAGAACACTTAGACCAAGAGAGAGTAAATACTTGGAGTTAGGACATAGTTTAAAACTTCTTTACTTTCTTTCCTAGTGTAATCAAGTGTTATGATTATGTAACCATTATTTTGATTAGTTAAGTAATATCTTCTATAGGTGGAATTGAAGAATGTAATAAGGGTAAGGTAATAATTCGAGATTAAGACTCGATTTTCAAGGTGAAATTACTTTATATTTAGTAAACGTGAAGGTCAATAATAAAAAAGAAAGATTAATACTTATGAAAAGTATAAGTTATGTCTTTGCATATAATGAGATAATGAGACTCCTTATGTTTGCACATAAGTAAATGGATAGAATTGGAATGATGATTATGTTATGTTTATATTCATTATATCATGTGTTGATTTAAAAGTATGTTATTGAGGAGAGAGTGATGGGAGAAATTGAGGTAGGTTCGTTCCCACGAGGAGTGAAAGGGTACCGAACAGACTTTGGATGTTTAGGACCCCACCTGAAAGATTGGTGTATGGGATCCAAAATTTGTGAAATTATGAAATTGTGAGTGAATGATTGAGAATGACGTACCTATATGTGGGGAGATGTCCATATTGTATTTATTTTTTAACTAATTAAATTATGCATCATTTCATATTGCATTATAGATTATGTGAAAATGATTTAATTGGCCTAAGAAGGACGTATGAATTAATAGGCCCATGAAAGGCGAGTGATTTGATTTACCCATGAAGGGTATATGTTTGATTTGCCTACTGAAAGGCTTGTAATATTTATGTCTATGGATAAATGAAAATTCTTAATACTATAAGAATAACACTTGATTAAATAAGGATTTGAAAACAATTACTTTAACTAAAAGTGAGTACTCGATGAGCTTTATAGCTAACCCCTCCCATTAATCTTTAGAGAAAGTTTTGCAGAAGATCTTTGATCTTAGGCAGCAATTTTTGAAGACATTAAAGTCTCTTAGGTTGGTCCACGTGCGAGGCATCCTTATTCAGTTCTTTTGTATAAGTTTGTATATGTATGTAGTTTATTCATGTATAAAAATCAACCATCGAAGGTTGTGTCCCTTGAGACACCATGTAATCTTTAAGCAATATACTTAGAGTTTTTGATATAATTATATGAATATTTTAAATAATATGATGTAAGTCAAGAAACTTTTGTTATTATGTATGATTGTCCAGGTGCTTAGTTCGAAAAAGTATTGGATATCATTCCAAGGAGGGCCCACTTGGGATGGGTCATTATATTTTTTGGTATCAAAGATTTAGGTTTAAAAATTATATAGATTATTTGAGTCTAGTGTTATTGTTTCTAAATGAGTTATTTCGTATAGGGATTAAGGATGCCACATGGACAGAATAGAGGTAGAGGTAAGGTTGTGGGACGTGCCCGAAGAAGCGGTAATGTTCCAACCCGGGGTTGAGGACAACCCCCATTGCGAAGGAATATAGAACATGAAGTTCCTAAGGAGGAACATGTTAGTAGCACATCTGGTGCTACTAGTAGGGGCATATGAGATACTAGTGAGAGAGATGAATTACGAGAAACATCGGCTCAAGCATTGGGTAGAATCAAGGAACTAGAACATAGATTGGGGGAGCAAGATAGACAAGCTCTAGATTTACTAGAAGGTTAGTAGATGTCCTTAGAAGGGTGTTCTGATAAGATAATATGAATTGAGAAGAGAAAATGAAGGGGATATATTCAATCGGTTCAATAAACTATCTCTACCCATTTTTAAGAGTTATGAGAATCCTCTGGAAACTGAGAACTGGATTAAGAAGATGGAACATCTATTTGAAGTATTACCAGTTTCGGATAAAGAGAAAGTTGTCTTCGCATCGTTTAAATTGGAGGAGGAGGCGTCGAGCTGTTGGGATAACATTTTTCCAAAGCTGAGGAATGATGTTGATAAACCATTGACGTGGATAAGGTTTAAGGAAGTGTTTTATGATAAATGTTTTCTTGATTTCTTTAAAGCACAATTAGAAAAAGGATTTATTTTATCTAAGACAAAATGCTTTGATAGTAACCTAATATGATGGAAGGTTTACCGCACTATCCAGATTTGTTCCAGAATTTGCAGATACTAAAGAAAGGAAATTCAAAAGGTTCCTTGACAGTTTGAATTATGAGATTCGTACTAAACTTTCTTATCTGGATTTTCCCACCTATTCTAAATTAGTGGATAAAGCACTATGAGTAGATAAGGATGTAATGGAGTTAAAGGGACGTCATGAACGGAAAAAGATGAGTAGGTTGGAGGATACCAAAGAAGGAAGCTATAGATTTAGAACTCAAAGAGTTTGACCTTTCTAAAGAAGTAGATTAGTTTATTAAGATAGACAATGTATGGGATATAAATCATTTCTATTGAACCAAGGTCAACAAAAGGAACCAACAATATCAGTTATGCAAACTTCAATAGGAGGAATTTAGAGAACTATAGGGCAAACATTTCAATTATGAAGTTAGTGCAGAGGAAGAGGTATTTTAGGCAGAGGAGATGTTAATATCTTGGGGTTGAATCCTAAAGGATGTTTTCATTGTGGATAGGTGAGCCATATATCATGAGATTTCACTGTTAAAATGTGTCATCATTGTGGTTCAATTGAACATCTTCAAAAGGATTATGCTATATTATAGATGTTGTTATTTGCCTAAGTTTCAAACATGTCCACACATTGTCTAAGGTTAGTTAATGTCCAAACCAATTGTGGGATATCAAAGTTCAGCACGTTATAAGGTTGCACACATGTGTGTGCTTAAATTTTGAGCATGGGAAGGTCAAGCACACTGCTGTGGAAGTTTCTACCCACAGGCAGGAGGTGTGCGCACAGCATCAGGAGGCTGCAGCATCAGGTCACGCCACAGCACACAGCACCACACCAAAACGCACAGCATCACTTAGAGAGTGATGTAGGGCTGAGATTAAAGGAAGAACATGATCAAAGGGAGAATAATGACTCACAAGAATGTCCAAGAATTAAGAGGGTATAAAAGGGGTTCTTAAGCCTCATTTTCAAACACTACAACAAGGTTTATTCAACACACATACAAGAGAGATTTGTGACATTGTGAGATCATTGTAAACACTAAGAGAGAATTGTGTAGAGAGACATAAACACAAGAGGGACTCTTGTAGTGAGGCTGGTTGTAATAAGATAGAGAGAGTCTAGATTAGATTAGAGAACATTGTTGAGTTCTCATCTTCTTCCTTCTCTTCTTGTTTCTTCAAGAACATTGTGGTTTCTTGAAGGGGGTTGCTGTAACTTTGTAAGAACCATTGATTTAGTGCAGAGAGTTTGGAGGAACTCACGGGGACGTAGGCACATTGCAGAACCTCGATAACAAATTGCTTATCTTCTTTCTTTCTTTGATTTTCTGTTCTTATGTTCGATTGCTGTTTTCTTTTCTACAAGTCATTCAAGACTTGGGTGTTTGGAAGATCACCACCTGGGCATCTTGTCAAGGTGATTTCCAATAGTGGCATCAGAGCTTGCATAGCTGGTTATCGGAACAAGAAGTAGAAGGTACGGAGCCAATACTCCTAGAATCAAAGATCAAACTTCTTGGGTGATTCAAGAACGGTGTAAAGATTAAGATCCGGTCGTGTTCTTGAAGGTTGATTCAAGCAATGGTGTTAAAGATCCATCTTTGATCTGTGTTCTTGAAGTTGAAGAAAGTAGTTGTGGTTAGTGCACAAATCTGGGATCTTGTCCGCAAAAGATGGCTTCAAATTTCTGTGTAGAGAAGTTTGATGGAAAGGGGGACTTTGCCCTATGGAAGCGGAAGATCAAGGCGGTTCTCATGCAGCAGAAAATGGACTTGGCTATTAGAGAAGATGATGCTTTTCCAGCAAGTGTCACGGAGGACCAGCAGACCGAGATGAAGAAGATGGCTTACAACACCATTTTCTTGCACATGTCGGACAATGTCACAAGGGAGTTCGGAGACTCGGAAGATCCAGCTGCAATATGGAAGAAACTAGATGAATTGTTTCTTGCCAAGACTCTCCCACATAAGAGGTATCTTCGAAAACGAATCTTTGCTTTTAAATTTGATCCTAAGAAAGAGTTGCAAGATAATCTTGATGCCAAGAAAAGGAGTGCATTAAGTGGTAAAGGGATGTTCTTTAAAAGAAGGCCAACAACTTGGTATGGCAGCAACCATGGCTACTACCGGGACAGAGGTAGAGGAGAGAGCCATGGGAGAGTGCACAAAAATATGTATGGCTACTACCGGGACAGAGGTAGAGGAGAGAGCCATAGAAGAGTGCACAACAGCATGCATGGCTACTACCGGGACAGAGGTAGAAGAGAAAACCATGGGAGAATGCATTTCGAATTGAGATTTGGAGGGAAAAGCTGCTACTACTGCCATAAGGAGGGTCATGTCAAGAAAGATTGCAAGAAGATGACAATGGATAGAGGAGGAAGCCATACCAAGAATGGAGAGGCTTCGGTTGCCAAAACAGAACAGCAAGATGATGATGTTCTTATTGTGTGCTCAAGTGTGAGCAAGGGGCAAGAAGGCAGCGGGAAATGGATCTTGGATACCGGGTGCACTCATCATATGAGCCCTCACAAAGAATGGTTCAAGAATTTCAAGGAGATCAATGAAGGAAGGGTCTTCTTGGGGAATGATAATTCTTGCCATGTGAGAGGGATTGGAGACATCCAATTGAGGATGTTTGATGGAGTCACAAGGCTGCTGGAAAATGTGAGGTATGTTCCAGATTTAAAGAGGAACTTGATCTCATTGGGGCAGCTGGATTCCATGGGCTATACATGCAAATTAGAGGGAGGAAAGATCAAGGTGGCCAAGGGATCTTTGGTAGTGATCAAGGCAGCAAGAAACAATGGACTTTATGAGATGATTGAAAAAACAGAAACCAATGATCAAGCAGCAAGCTTGATGGCTGAGCTGGACAAGGCAGCCCTTTGGCACACTCGTTTGGGACACATGAGTGAAAAGGGCCTGCAAGTGCTTAGCAAGGAAGGTCTACTTGGTGGTGACAAAGTAGAAAAACTGGATTTCTGTAAGAGCTATGTTTTTGGGCAGCAACATCGGGTCAGCTTCAACACCGGAGTGCACAAGTCTAAGGGCATTCTTGACTACATTCATGCAGACCTTTGGGGACCAGTAAGGACACCAACACAGGGAGGTAACATTTACTTTCTATCTTTAATTGATGATTATTCAAGAAAAGTGTGGGTTTATTTGGTGAAAAATAAATCAGATGCATTGAATAAGTTAGTGGTGTGGAAAGGGCTGGTTGAGACTCAAATGGGTAGAGTAGTTAAGGGGATAAGAACCGATAATGGCTTAGAAATTTTTAACCAAGAACTTGATCAATTCTATAGGTTAAATGGCATTCTAAGACATAGGACGGTTGTGGAAACCCCTCAGCAAAGTGGAGTTGCTGAGTGGATGAATAAGACCCTTAGGGAAAAGGTTAAGTGCATGTTAAATAAATCCGGATTATCCAAATATTTTTGGGGGGAAGTGGTGTCTACAGCTGCATATTTAATTAATAGATCACCCTATAGGATTGTATACTATAAGACTCCCGAAGAGTTATGGAGTGGAAAATCCCCTGAGTTGGACAACCTTAGGACTTTTGGGTGTGCTGCATATGCACTCCAAAATGAGGATAAGCTTAGCCCAGGATCTAGAAAATATGTGTTTCTAGGATATGGGGAAGGGGCTAAGGGGTACAGGTTGTGGTCCTTAGAAAAAGAAGGATTTAAACTCATAATAAGTAGGGATGTTGTCTTTAATGAATTGTTATTTCCCTACTTGGAGAAAACTAACCCTGCAGGGCTAGTGAGCAAACCAGTTTGGTTCTTGTGGAGCATAGCATCAAGGGAGATTCTATTCAGGTAGAGCAGAGGAGGTAAGAGGGTTCGGACCAAGTAGAGCCCTTGGATGATTTCTAAGCTCAAGAAACTCAAGAAGAGGCTGAACAAGAAGAGGATGCTGAAGCAAGTCAGAAGGACTTTCAGCTCATAAGAGACCGGGAAAGAAGGCTGGTCGAACCACCTTCAAGATGTGGGTTTGCGGATGCTGCGGATGTAGCAGCTCCTTGGAAAGAATGAGGGATGGCTGAACCAGAAACTTACACGGATGCCATGGAGTGTAAGGATTCGTCAAAGTGGCAGCTAGCTATGGAGGAAGAAATAGATTCTTTAAGGAATAACAACTTTTGGGAATTGGTGAAAATTCCAAGAAAGCAGAAAGTTGTTTCCCAAAAGTTGTTGAATGTAAATGCACTTACAAGGTCAAAGAAGGGTACCCTCCAAGAGATGAAGTCCATAACAAGGCTAGGCTGGTGGTGAATGGGTTCACAAGAAGAGAAGACATAGGTTTCACAGAAACTTTCTCACTTGGACACAAGGTGGAGAAGATGGTGAGTATCCTCACCTATGCCATTGATGGGCTGTTAGTTTGGAACAGCAGGAAGAGGATGGAAAGGTTTACATCTTAACTCAGTGAGGAGTTCGAGAGGAAGGATCTCAGCCTTGCACAAAAGATCCTTGGGATGAGGAGAATCATCCGGGAAAGGAAGAGAAACAGGTCAAATGTTTCTTGGGCAATGGATGTTTTCAGCAAATGTGTGAGTAATCCCGGAAAAAAGCATTGGCTTGGGATGAAGTGGTTGCTGAGGTACATGGAGGTTCAGTGGCAGCTAGTGGTAGCACTCATAACAACCAGGGCAGAATGCATAGCGGCTACGGAAGCCATAAAGGAGGCTATGGGGTGCAAAGGGTTGTTGGACGAGTGGAAGGTCCTAAAAGAGCAGGTGGTGGTAACTTTGGATAACCAAAGTGCAGGGCAATTTTGGAGGAATCTGGTGTTCCATGAAGGGATAGAGCATATGGATGTTTGGTATCATTACATTCTGGAAAATGGTACGAAAGGATGCATTCATGTTGACAAGAAGACCACGGAGAAAAGTCCTGCAGATTTAGGTACTAAAGTCTTACCTCTAAGTAAGTTCAATCATTGCCTTGAATTACTTAGGATTGGAGTTGGTTAATTGGTAACTCAAAATGAGTTTGGATCCCGAAGCTTTCTGCACAATGGTTTAGGTTTTGTTTTTTTTGAACACTTAGACAAAGGTAGAGATTGTTGTTATTTGCCTAAGTTTCAAACATGTCTAAACATAGTCTAAAGGTTGTTAATGTCCAAACCAATTAAGGGATATCAAAGTTCAGCAAGTTATAAGGTTGCACACATGTGTGTGCTTCAATTTTGAGCATGGGAAGGTCAGGCACACTGCTGTGGAAGTTTCTGCCCATAGGCAGGAGGTGTGCGCACAGCATCAGGAGGCTGCAGCATCAGGTCACGCCGCAGCACACAGCACCACACTAAAACGCACAGCATCACTTGGAGAGTGATGTAGGGCTGAGATTAAAGGAAGAACATGATCAAAGGGAGAATAATGACTCACAAGAATGTCCAAGAATTAAGAGGGTATAAAAGGGGTTCTCAAGCCTCATTTTCAAACACTACAACAAGGTTTATTCAACACACATACAAGAGAGATTTGTGACATTATGAGATCATTGTAAACACTAAGAGAGAATTGTGTAGAGAGACATAAACACAAGAGGGACTCTTGTAGTGAGGCTGGTTGTAATAAGATAGAGAGAGTCTAGATTAGATTAGAGAACATTGTTGAGTTCTCATCTTCTTCCTTCTCTTCTTGTTTCTTCAAGAACATTGTGGCTTCTTGAAGGGGGTTGCTGTAACTTTGTAAGAACCATTGATTTAGTGCAGAGAGTTCGGAGGAACTCACGGGGACGTAGGCACATTGCCGAACCTCGATAACAAATTGCTTGTCTTCTTTCTTTCTTTGATTTTCTGTTCTTGTGTTCGATTGCTGTTTTCTTTTCTACAAGTCATTCAAGACTTGGGTGTTTGCAAGATCACCACCTGGGCATCTTGTCAAGGTGATTTCCAACAATAGAGTATTGTATACTTTGTATATGGTCAAAGTGGTCATGTAACTTCAAATTGTTGGTCGAGACATATGCTAGCTGGTAGTATGAATACTACTGGAGGTTTTGGAAAGGGGCAATTGGGTCGAAATAGTGGATTTGGAAGTGGAAGAGGTGGAGCACAAGGTCGAGGAGCTACAATGGAGAAAAAGAATCCTAGTCAAGGCCAACAATGACAGAGTCATGTTTATGCCATTACTCAGCAAGATGCATAGGCCACGCGTGATGTGGTGACTGTTATGGCTTCTCTATCTAGTAGAAATCCTAGAAAATTGATTAATCCTGGGATAACACATTACTTTATTTCTACTACTCTTACGTTGTGTGTTAATGTTCCTAGAATGTGTTTGAATGATAATGTAATTTTTGAAACTCCAACATGAGAGAAGATGATAATTAAATCGGTATTTCGAGATTGTATGTTAAGTATTGGGGATATAGAACTTAAAGTGAATTTGATGCCTTTAGAAATGAATGATTTTGATGTGATTTTGGGTATGGACTGGTTATCTACATATCATGTGTGGGTGGATTGCATTAAGAAAACGGTGATTTTTGAATTCCAGGAGAAGAAAAATTTATTTTTCAAGGTGAATGTAGAATCATCTCTCATTTCCTTATTTCCGCCATTACAGCTGGTAAATTGTTGAATAAGGGATGTGAAGGTTATTTTGACTATGTAATTAATTCTAATGAAGAGAGCATGAAGTTAGAAGGAGTGCCAATAGTTAAATATTTTTGGGATGTCTTTCCTAAAACAATACCTAGATTACCACCCAATAGAGAAGTGGAATTTTCTATTAATCTAGTACTTGGTTCCACACCTATTTAGAAAGCTCATTATCAAATGTCATTGGCAGAATTGAAGGAACTTAATGTTCAACTTCAAGAACTACAAGATAAGCAGTTCATTCATTCTAGTATATCACCTTGGGGAAAACTGATATTGTTTTTCAAGAAGAAATTTGGAACTCTGAGTTATGTATTGATTATCGAAAATTGAATAAGACAACAATCCTTAACAAATATCCTTTGCCGAGAACTGATGACTTATTTGAACAGTTGCAGGGAGCTCGAGTGTTCTCAAAGATAGACTTGAGGTCAGGACACCATCAATTGCGGATTAAGGAATTAGATGTTTTGAAAACTGCATTTCGGACTCGGTATGGTCATTATGAATTTCTATTTATGCATTTTAGTTTGACAAATGCCCTTGTAGCATTTATGGATATGATGAATAGGGTATTCAGACCATTTTTAGACAAGTTTGTAGTACTCTTTATTTAGGATATTTTGGTATATTTAAAGAATGACGAGGAGCATGTTAAACACTTAGAAATTGTATTAGAAACTCTTAGAAAGGATAAACTTTATGCCAAGTTTAGTAAGTGTTAATTTTGGTTAAGTGAAGTAATATTCTTGGGGCTCGTAGCGTCGAAAGAAGATATAGTCGTAGATCCTCATAAGGTAGAAGCAGTTTTGAATTGGGAGAAGCCTACAAATGAGACTGAAATTAGAAGTTTCTTAGGATTGACGGGGGATTATCGAAGATTTATCAAGAATCTCTCACTTATTGCGGTTCCTTTAACCAAATTGAAAAGAAAGGGGGAAAAGTTTATATGGTCAAAAGATTGTGAGCACGGTTTTTTGTTGCTTAAAGAGAAATTAATAACGGCTCCATTATAAACACTTCCTTCAACAAATGTGGGGTTTATGATTTATAGTGATGGGTCACATCAAGGGTTAGATTGTGTTTAATGCAGCATGGAAAGGTTGTAGCTTATGCTTCTCGATAGTTGAAGAGTCATGAACGAAGTTACCCTATCCATGATTTGGAGTTAGCAGCAATAGTTTTTGCACTAAAGATTTGGAGATACCATCTTTATGGAGCTAGTTACGAGATATTTATAGATCATTGTAGACTGAGGTTCCAATCCAAGAGGGGGGTGAATTGGCTTTTAAAAACTTTCACTAATTACTTGCAAGTTTATAAAAATAGTTAAATGCACAGGCGTATAAACAAGTAATGTGCTTTAAATAAAAGAGTTTAAGGAATAGAAAGTGCAAACTCAGTTTATAGTGGTTCGATAATATCGGATTTGTTCCGACCCTACGTCCTCTCTCTTCAAGGAACCTCCTTAAAGTAATCCACTAATACTCTTAGTCGTACAACTTCACGGGTGTTGTACAAACCTTACAAACAATCCCATCCTTTTAGAAGCTAATCCCTTCCTCTCGGAAGCTAATCTCTTCCTTTTGAAAGTTAATCCCTTTACAATAAATATGAGTTGTTGTAAAGTAAATTGTAGAGAGATAGCAATAAATGCTTTTATAAATGAACAATATCTCTCTTTCAAAGTAAAGCTTGAAGAATGGCTCAACAATAAATGTTTCAAAGCTTTTGTGTATTAATGAGCAAAAACTTGATTGAATATGTAATCCTCTCTGTTTAAATGCTCATTGGAGTGGGTTTATATAGCCTTGAATTAATATGGCCGTTTTGTATTGACTTGGAATGTTTTAGTGCATTAAGTGCTCAAGTCTCGCATCTCAACGGTAATATTTTTTGAATTACCAGTCGACTAGGTATTAGTACCAGTCGATTGGGTCAAGTGAAAAGTCTCACTTTTTAAGGCTGTGAAGAGTACCAGTCGACTGGGTAGTTCTTACCAGTCGACTGGGGACATTCTATCTAGAATGCTAGTCGACTGGTATTGATCACCCACTCAACTGGGGATAGACTGTCCAAAAGGTAAGTCGACTAGTATAGATCACCCAGTCGACTGGGGACTTACTGTCCCATATCCCAGTCATCTGGTATAGGGATCCAATCGACTTGGTTGCCCTTCAACCCAGTTATTTATGTTTTGAAATGTTTTTGACTTAAAAATGTTTGAATGAATAGTTTTGTTAAAATTCTTTTTATAAAAGGAGCCATAAGACAAGCTAGTTACCTGAACAAGTGAGATTTACAACTTGTTTCAATACCTTTTGCCTATACTAGATCTTTTGTCTTGATTTGATGTCTGATTCGGGTTGAGTTCTTGCATCTTGATTCTTGGCTGTTAGCTTTTTTCGTTTAAAACACTTAGATAAGACTGTTAGTATGATTAGAGTTGTGTTTTGTCACTATTAATGGGTCAACAATCTCCCTCTTTTTGATGATGACAAAACTAATGAGAGAAAACAGTTTTTAAAAAACTAAAAAATTGGGTAGAGTTTCCTTTGTTTTTTTTAATAAAACCAACCTGTAAACAGTTCAAAACAGTTTATATTCAATCCAGCCAAGCAACTCAACATATAGTCATATACAACAAGTTCTTTGGAGCAATGCTCCCCCTAAATCTATGCACTATTTTAAGTTTACAATCATTTTTCTCATATTTCTCCCTCGTTTTGACAATAGTAGAAAAGAAGGTAGTAAACCAAAAAATAAGCCACATAGACACTATAGACATCAAGATAATGCATAAACAAATTTGTATGCGAAAATTTGGCATAATTCGTAGCTAGGAAGACTTCCCTAGAAGAGTCAGAAGTTTCCATATGTGCATAAGCAGTTACAGCATATATCCAAGCAAAGAAGGTTTTACATGAAGTAAACATATTGCATAAAAGTAAAACAAGTATATGAATCATAATGCAAAATGAGATATATACATATAAAGCAAAGATCCATACATCATGGGCTTCTAAGAGCCGAAACTAAAAAACTACAATATATGATAAAATGATGTTTGTGCCAAGAACAACTAAAAGCTATCTACATATACAACTGAAAAGAAATACAAAAAGCAACTTAGTGAGTAGGAGAGTTAGAATCATCACGAATGAGATCCTGAAGCTTAGCCATAGAACCCTCTGTATGCTCTCGGTGCAGCTCGAAGTCATTCCTGAGGGAGCGAAGGTCATGATGCATAGCGTCGACGGAAGAGCTCAAGCTCTGGAAAATGAACTGTATAGTCAGCTGGAGGCTCGTAATAGCCTGGAAAAGATCGTAGTATCTAGCTAGACCAGTACTTAAGCCACCCATAGGTGGTGCTCGATCATCCGTATCCATAGCAGTGGCTGCAGCATCTGTACACTTGTCCTCATCACTGCTATCATCCTCGCTGATCCTGATGTTCTTCCCGACCTTCGAATAGATCATCCCATCTCGGATCATGCATCCCATCTTCTTTACTGAAGAGACTTTGATGATGTCCTTGAGGCCGATGCCTTGAGCCTCGAAGGCAGGAAGAGGATCCTGAAAGTGCTAGAGGATGAGTGTGATGAGCATCCTCTAGAGAAGGCATCCGAAGTCACTAACTTCGCCATTTATCATGTTGGCGAGCAATAAGGGGTAGATATTGAAGTGGTGCCCAGTTTTAAGGCGCCAATTCAATACCACATCTATCTTAGATAGATAGCCCTAACTCCCAAGTCTTGGATGAATAGTCCTACTCACAATGACGTTGAACAATTTCGAGTCGAGGGGTATGTCACTATATGTGTGAAATATAGTGGGTCGAAAGACATAGTTAGGGTTACCTCTAACTATCTGACATGCCTCCTCGTAATCGAAATTGTCCGGCCAACCATCCAGACTCCATTGGATCCCTCCCACAGGGATCCCCAGTATACTCATCAAGAGGTCAGTGTTGACCTCGAACTCCACACCCATAACACTGGTTCTGAACCATAGAGCCAGTGGATTGGGTTTCACTGAGTTCACATAGAACTGGTGAATCAGTCGAGGGTAATATTTCTGGTGAATCTTGAACAATGGGGTCAAGTTTATTGCATCAAAAGAAGGTAAAATGTCAAAGTTACCATGACGAATAGATTTGAAGTCAACGAATCTACCCATCATGATATTTTTTTGACGTATGATAGCGGTATACCTCTCTTTTGCAGTTGGGCTGGAGAACAGGGAGTCACCGAGCTCTGTTCTTGCCTTCTTGCTCCAAGAGAAGTGTTTTTAAGGAGAAAATGAGATTTTGGTAAAACCAAATGGAGATTTCAACCATAGAAAGTTGAAATAAGTGGTATAGAGGAGTATATCAAGGTTTTTATAAGGTGGTTTAAGGAGATTTTGGTTAAAAAGATGAGATTTTTTAGATAGAGAAAGCTTAAGGTTTTAAAAATGGGGTGAAAAACTAAAAAATCTAAAGAGACTATTTATAGAATCGCGATACCAGTCGACTGGGTCCTTTGCAGATTTGAAAATTTTTACAAACTAGTCGACTGGATCGGAACACCAGTCGACTGGGTTAACTAGCAGAGAAATTCCAGTCGACTGGGTAGTTAACTGAAATTCAAAAAAATGGCTCCAAACAAGGTCTTGGTTTACTAGTCAACTGGTATAAGCTTACCAGTCGACTGGATAATTAGACAGTGACTTACCAGCCGATTGGGATAGACTTACCAGTCGATTGGACCCAAAAAAAAACTTCTAGTTTTAAGTCTTAGCACGAAATTTGTTTATCTATGCCATCTTGAGTGAGAGAAATATTAAATAAGGTTTAATACTCATTCACTAGATGTCAAGTATGCAAATGATGAATGATGATGCAATCAGGCATACAGTTTATCATAATCTAATAATCCCATTAACAGTCTAATTTTACAAAAACTAGCTATTTGATCTTTTGAAGGTATGAATTCTAGTCTTATATCACCTTTTTTAGCATGGTCTTTTAAGAAGTGATGTCTAATTTCTATGTGTTTGGTTCTAGAGTGTTGAATAGGGTTTTTGGTTAAGTTGATAGCACTTGTATTATCGCAATGTATTGGGATACTTTTAAAGTTCATGTCATAGTCTTCTAGTTGTTGTTTTATCCACAATACTTGGGCACAACAACTTCCAGCTGGTACGTATTCCGCCTCGGCGGTTGATAATGCAATGGAGTTTTGTTTCTTGGAAAACCAAGAGGTTAACATTGCATCTAAGAATTGATATGTTCCATTTATGCTTTTTCTATCTAATCTACACCCTGCAAAGTTAGCATATGAATATCCTACAAGCTCAAAAGTTGAGTCTCTAGAGTACCATAATCCTAGGGTTTAAGTTCCTTGTATATATCTAAGGATTCTTTTTACTGCAACTACATATGATTCCTTAGGATTAGCTTGAAATCTAGCACACATGCATACACTGAACATTATATCAAGTTTACTGGCAGTTAAATAAAGTAAAGCTTCTATCATGCTTATTTAGTATCTACACACTTACCTCCTTCATCAAGATCAAGTTTTGTATATGTGCTCATAGGAGTACCAAGTGGCTTTGAGCTTTCCATCCTGAACCTCTTTAGTAGGTCCTTAGTATATTTTGATTGATTGATGAAGATGCCTCCTTTCAATTATTTGATTTGAAGTCCAAGGAAGTAGGTAAGCTCTCCCATCACGCTCATTTCAAATTCACTTTGCGTGCACTTGGAAAACTCTTTACACATAGCTTCATTAGTAGCACCAAATATAATATCATCAACATATATTTGGACTAGTAGAGTGTCATTTATGTGAGTTTTTGTGAAGAGAATTGTGTCTACTTTTCCTCTTATAAAATTTTTGTCAATCAAAAATTTACTTAGTCTTTCATACCATGCTCTTGGAGCTTGCTTCAACCCATATAGAGCTTTAGAAAGCTTGTAGACATGATTTGGAAGACTAGGATTCTTAAATCCAAGAGGTTGCTCAATGTATACCTCTTCTTCTATAAAGCCATTTAAGAAGGCACTCTTTACATCCATTTGAAATAATTTAAACTTATTAAAGCATGCAAAGGCCAATAACATTTGAATAGCTTCTAATCTTGCTACAGGAGCATAGGTCTCATCAATGTCTATTCCTTCTTCTTGATTATATCCCTTAGCAACTAGTCTAGCCTTATTTCTAGTCACTATTCCATTTTCATCCATCTTATTTCTAAATACCCATTTAGTTCCTATTATTGTATGATTTTTTGGTCTAAGAACTAGATTCCATACATTGTTTCTTTCAAATTAATTTATTTCTTCTTGCATGGAAATTATCCAATCATTATACTTTTCAGCTTCTACAAATGTTTTAGGTTCTACTTGAAAGAAATAGGCTACATACTTGCAAATGTTTCTAATAGAGGAGCGAGTTCTTACCCCTTGTGAATGATCACCAATCACTTGATTGATTGGGTGATAATTTACATACCTCCAATCTTTGGGAAGACTATCCTCTTGTTGACTTGTAGATGGTTGGTCCAATTTAAGAGTTTTCATCTCTTGATTCATTTGAGGTGGGCTCTCCTTTGGGTCAACAATGGGAGTAGGTGTCTCCGTTCTTAGAATGAAATCTGCATCATCATTGAAAGAAACTTCTCTACTACTAATTGGGTTAGACTTATCAAGGGTTGCATGTACGGATTCTTCTACTACTAGAGTTCTCTTATTGAAGACTCTATAAGCCTTACTAAATGTTGAATATCCTAAGAATATTCTTTCATCGGTCTTAGAGTCAAATTTACCCAATTTAGTTATATTGTTATTTAGGATGAAGCATTTACAACCAAAGGTACAAAAATAGGAGATATTAGGCTTTCTACCTTTCCATAATTCATACGGAGTTTTGTCAAGCATAGGCCTAATTAAAATTCTATTCAAGATATAGCAAAAAGTGTTTACTGCTTCTGCCTAAAAGTATTTTGATAAGTTATTTTCACAAAGCATTGTTCTTAAAAATTCTTCTAGAACTCTATTTTTCCTCTCAACAACTCCATTTTGTTGAGGAGTTCTAGGAGCTGAAAAGTTGTGATCAATTCCATTTTCATCACAATATTTTGAAAAGCTTTGGTTCTAGTTCTTTTCCATGATCGCTTATAATGCTTGAAATACTAATTCCTTTTTCATTTTGAACCTTTTTGCAAAAGTTTTCAAATCCTTTGAAAGCTTCATCCTTGTAAGCAATAAAGATAACAAAGGTATATCTTGAATAGTCATCAACAATAACATGAGCATATTGATAGCCACCTAGACTAATGGTACTTATTGGACCAAATAAGTCCATATGTAAAAGTTCCAATGGTCTAGTAGTTGAGACTACATTCTTTTATTTAAAAGAAATTCTAGTTTGTTTTCCCATTTGACAAGCATCACATACTTTATCTTTTTCAAATTTGATTTTGGGTAGTCAAATGACTAAATCTTTTCTTGAAATGATTTTAAGCAAATTCATGTTCACATGACCAAGTGTTCTATGTCATAGCTATGGGATTTCACTAAATGTGGGAAAACATTTTTCATTTTCGGAATGCAAGGATTTTAAGTTAACTATATAGACATTTTCATGTCTATGGCCAATAAACTTGATCTTGTTACTCTTGATGTCTATAACTAGACAATAAGAGGTTTCAAATATGACTTTGTTGCTTTTATCACATAGTTTACTAATACTTAGCAAATTTGGCTTAAGGCCTTGTACTAATAATACATTATCTATGGTTGAGAAATTATTACCAACTTTACCATGCCCGATGATCTTTATTTTTGTGTTGTCTCCAATGGTGACATGTCTGCCATCTCTTAGAGTTAGCTCCTTGAATACACTTTTATCACCGGTCATGTGCTTTGAGCATCCACTATCAACGTACCAACAATTACCTTTTTCCTTGGTGTGGAGACATATCTACATCACACAAGGATACACAATTGCATTTTTAGGTACCCAAAATTTCTTGGGTCCTTTGGGGTTAGTCCTTGAAAATACGGTTCCTTTTGGGACCCATACTTTCTTAACAACATATGGTGTTCTATAGACATGTTGATGATGCACAATCCTAGGATAATAGTTATTGAAATTTCTAGGATGACTTAGTTATGCATGTCTATAATTCTTTGGATAATAATTCCTAGGATACATGTTTCTATTGTGAGGAATATGCATGTCATTTCTAGGAAATGTATGATGATGATTTCTAGGATACTTGCTTACATTATTATGAATTTGCATATTATTTCTAGAATAATCATGATAGTAATTCCTAGGATATGATTGTGCAGTGTGCAAGTCTTGAGTATACATGTTATTTCTAGGATGCATATGATGGTTACTCCTAGGATGTGTATAAGCATTTCTTGAATGAGCATACATATAAGCATGAGTATTTCTACAATATTTCATTCTTGTATATGTATTAGAATTAGTATTTCTAGACCTACTAGCATTCATTGAGGGAATGCTTTTGACCTTGCTAGTGGTCTTTGAAGTAGAGGCTTTATTCACACATGATGCTTTCATGAATAAGCTCTCTTTTGATTTTTGCTTGCCTAATGGAGAATATCCTAACCTGGATTTTCCTCCACTTAATCTTTGGCAAGATAGCACTTCATCAAGCTTTTCTTTTCCAAGCATGAGTCTAGATATTGTGACATTCAATTCTAATATCTTCTTTTTTAAGTTTTCATTTTCATCTTTAAGAAAATCTTGAGAAGAATCGTAAAGCGATGAAGATAGTTTATCTTTTTCTTATTTTAGACTTTTCATCTCTTTAGAAAGAGATGACACCTCTTTCTTAATAATAGAGTTCCTAGAATCGAATTTCTTTAATTCTTCATGCATTTCATTTATGACTTCTATCAATTCTTCACTACTACTAACAATGTTATTTTTTAAGAGAGAGAAATCGATACCTCATTTTCATCATCAATTTCCATAAGACATAGGTTGGCAATTTCCTCATATCCGATCTCTTTATCCGAGGAGTCCTCTTCTTCGTCATCACTCCAAGTGGTTGCAATCATAGCTTTCTTCTTGAAGCTCTTGTATGGTTTGCTTGTAGTTGTACAACCGGCTTTGATGTGACCGGACTTCTTGCATCAATAACACACAAGTGGTTCCCTTTTTGAAGTGGGATCCTTTGTGTATGGTTTCTTGCTTTTCTTCAAGAATCTGTGAAACTGTTTGGTGATTCAAGCCATCTCACCATCTTCTTTGCTACTCTCCACTTCTTCTTTCATTTCTTCTTCTTTATTGCTCGTAGAGGCTTTGAGAGCAATCATATTTTTCTTCTTCTCATCATCATTGACGATGAGATTCATTTCTTCCATCTCATATGTCAATAATGACCCGAGAAGTGTTTCGACATCAAGTTTGTCGAGATCATTAGCCTCCTGAATGGTTGTCTTCTTTGGTTTCCAAGTAGGTGGCAGAGATCTTAAGATTTTTCTCATTAGTTCAAACTCCTCAATGTTCCTACCAAAAAGCTTTAAACCGTTAACCATAGTTATGAAACGTGAGTGCATTTAAGAAATTGTTTTGTTAGGAGACATTTTAAAAGATTCATATTCAGATACTAGCATATAGATTTTTGATTTTTTAACCTCACTAGTTCCTTCATATGTAACTTGCAGTTTATCCCAAATCTCCTTAGCCGAAACACATGCAAAAATTTTATTATATTCAGATATATCTAAAGCACAATGTAAAATACTTGTGGCTCTAATATTGAGAGATATCATTCTACAATCCCTATCATTGAACTCAGTTTTGAGTTTAGGCATTGTATGATTGATTTCTCTAATAGTTATTTCCTTTGATGGAATTCTAGGTCCTTTCTCAACGACTCTCCATAGATTATAATCTTGTCATTCGACAAAGATTTTCATCCTGTTTTTCCAATAGTTATAGTTGGAGCCATTGAACAATCGAGGCCTAGTGTAGGAATGTCCTTCAGAATAGCTATTTGATGCCATCAGATCAACTCAAGGATTTTAAGCCTAAAATTGAGACCGAGGCTCTGATACCAATTGTAGAGTGAGGTTCCAATCCAAGAGGGGGGTGAATTAGATTTTTAAAAACTTTCACTAATTACTTGCAAGTTTATAAAAACAGTTAAATGCACAGGCGTATAAACAAGTAATGTACTTTAAATAAAAGAGTTTAAGGAATAGAAAGTGCAAACTCAGTTTATAGTGGTTCAGCAATATCGGATGCGTTCCAAACCTACGTCCACTCTCTTCAAGGAACCTCTTTGAAGTAATCCACTAATACTCTTAGTCGTACAAGTTCACGGGTATTGCACAAACCTTACAAACAATCCCTTCCTTTCAGAAGCTAATCCCTTCTTCTCGGAAGCTAATCTCTTCCCCTTGGAAGTTAATCCCTTTACAATAAATATGAGTTGCTGAAAAGTAAATGGTAGAGAGATAGCGATGAATGCTTTTACAAATGAACAATATATCTCTTTCAAAGTAAAGCTTGAAGAATGGCTCAACAATAAATGTTTCAAAGCTTTTGTGTATTAATGAGCAAAAACTTGATTGAATGTGTAATCCTCTCTGTTTAAATACTCATTGGAGTGGGTTTATATAGCCTTGAATTAATATGGCCATTTTGTACTGACTTGGAATGTTTTGGTGCATTAAGTGCTCAAGTCTCGCATCTCAACGGTCATACTTTTCGAATTACCAATCGACTAGTTATTAGTACCAGTCAACTGAGTCAAGTGAAAAGTCTCACTTTTTAAGGCTGTGAAGAGTACCAGTCGACTGGGGACATTCTGTCTAGAATGCCAATCGACTGGTATTGATCACCCAGTCGACTAGGGAAAGACTATCCAAGAGGCTAGTCGATTAGTTTAGATCACCCAGTCGACTGGGGACATTCTATCTAGAATGCCAATCGACTAGTATTGATCACCCAATCGACTGGGGACAGACTATCCAAGAGGCCAGTCGACTAGTATAGATCACCCAGTCGACTGGGGACATACTATCTTATATCCCAGTTATCTGGTATAGGGATCCATTCGACTGGGTTGCCCTTCAATCCAGTTATTCATGTTTTGAAATGTTTTTGACTTAAAAACGTTTGAATGAATAGTTTTGTTAAAATTATTTTTACAAAAGGAGCCATAAGACAAGATAGTTACCTGATCAAGTGATGAACAAGTGAGATTTACAACTTGTTTCAATACCTTATGCCTATACTAGATCTTCTATCTTGACTTGGTGTCTGATTCGGGTTAAGTTCTTACATCTTGATTCTTGGCTGTAGCTTTTATCATTTAAAACACTTAAATAAGACTGTTAGTATAATTAGAGTTGTGTTTTGTCATTATTAAAATTTAGAGAGGGTTAGATCACAAAAGCCTCAAGTATTTACCTACCTAGAAGGAGCTAAATTTGAGACAAAGAAGATGGATGGAATTGATCAACGATTATAATAATGTTACACATTATCATCCCGGAAAGGCTAATGTGGTGGCGGATGCCTTGAGTCGAAAATCTAAACCAAAAAGTTTGAAAACTTACTGCCGAAGTCTAATAGAAGAGTTGAGAAGTTTATAAGTGAAACTTGAAATGGGTACCAGTGATGGGTTAGTAGCTAATATGGTGGTGAAATTGTTAATTGTAAACCATCTTCTAGATCACAAAGTAGAGATGAAGTATTAATGACAACTAAAAATGACATGTTAGAGAACAAGCGGACATATTTTTTAGTAAGAGAAGATGGAATGGTAATGATAGGGAATCAGATTTGTGTACCAAAAAGTGGACTTAAGGAAAGAGATTCGAAAAGAAGCCCATGCCACTGTTTATTTTATGCACCGAGGAAATAACAAGACATACAGAGGACTTAAGCAAAATTACTAGTGGTCGGGCTTAAATAAGGATTTGGTGGAATATATATCTCGATGTTTAGTTTGTTAGTAAGTAAAAAGTAAAAAAAAAAACACCCTGCAGGTTTACTTCAGCCTCTTTCCATACGAAAGTGGTCATCGGCGAGGATAACTACAACTTTTATTACAGGACTTCTCCGTACTCAAAGGGGCCTTGATGCCATTTGGGTAATAGTTGATCGATTTTCAAGTCGATGCACTTTCTTCCTATTAAGATAACTTGGTCTTCAGAAAGATTGGTGGAATTATACATAACAGAGATAGTGAAGTTGCTCGGAGTGCCTTTGAGTATCGTATCAAATCATGATGCATGGTTTACTTCTCGAATCTGGAAGTGTTTCCAACAAGCTATGTGTACTCAATTACATTTTAGCATTGCTTTTCATCCCCAAACAAATGACTAATCAGAGAGAATGATTCAAATCTTGGAAGACACATTAAAGGCATGTGTCATGAGTTTTTCGGGTAGCTGGGATGCATTTTTGTCTCTTATGGAGTTTGCCTATAACAATAACTTTCAAGCCAGCATTTGAATGGCACCTTTTGAAGCCTTGTATGGTAAGTGGTGTAGAACTATAATATGTTTGGAGGAAGTAGGGGAAAGGAAAGTTTTTGGACCAAAATTGGTGGAGTTAACCATAAAGAGAATTAAACATATACGGGAACATTTGAAAACAGCTCAAAGTAGACAGAAAAGTAGCCACTAGAGTTTCAATTGTGTGATCAAGTACATTTGAAGGTATCTCCATGGAAAGGAGTGTTACAGTTTGGGCAAAAAGGAAAGTTAAGTCCTCGCTATATTGGACCCATACGAGATTGTTGAACGAGTTGGACCGGTAGCATATTTGTTGGCATTACCTTCGAAACTTGCTCAACTAAATGATGTTTTCCATGTATCTACTTTATGCAAGTATGTCTTTGATGAGTCATATGTTATTCCAACCCAATTTATAGAAGTATAGAAAGACATGTCCTATGTAGAATTACCAGTGAAGACCTTGGACTCTAGAGAACAAATTTTACGCAATGAGGTCATTCTTTTAGTAAAAGTTCTTTCAAGAAACATGGAAGTGGAAGAAGCTACATGGGAAAGTGAAGTAGATATGAAGAATCAATACCCTTACTGATTTGCAAGTCCAAGTTGGTTTAAATTTCGTGGGCAAAAGTTTATAAGAAAGGAAGAATTGTAGAGACCCTTCTTTTATTTTATTATTTTTATTTGAAATACTATTTTGTTTAATTTAGAAATAATTAAATTCTTTTTATTGATTGTGAGGATTAATTATATTGGGAGATGAGGTTGTTTCTATAGGAAACTATAAAGAGAATTAAGAATTTTAGTGGTTTTGTGGAATTAGAGAAAGAGTGAAAGAAGTTTGTAAAATTGTAATTAAAAAGGGTAAGGAAAGGATAGGGAAGGTTTTTTAATCTTTAGAATAAATAGATTGAAGATAAAGAGAGAGAGACAACTCTCATTGTCAGTACACTCTCAAAATTTTCAAAAATTTCAAGACTTCTCTACTCTCTCCTTTTCTCTTGACTTGTTCGCACGCCAAAAAAATAGACATGTAAATTAATTCTTTGCTCTAAAAATTACCGTATGAAATATAGTGGAAACCAAAGGATATTTTCCACATAGGATAGTAAATTAATTCAATTAAACACTTAATTGTTAAAAGAAAAAATATAAATAATTAAACTAAATAATTTCTAAACTAAATTAAATTCAAAACAACCTAATAAACTAATTGGGGTGTTTTTTAAATGATTAACTAAAAATTACAAAGAATAAAAGACAACTAAAATATGATTCAAAATTGAATAAACTTTGTAACAATAATGAGAAAACTAGTCAAAGGATCATTCTCCACCACGAAACATGAAATGATGAACCAATATCAGAGTTATCTCCAAATTCCTAATAAAATTACCAACCATAGATAATAATAAGCTCTATTACCCCAATCTTTCCTTAGTTTGTCATTAAGTAAAACAAGCTCTTTACTTAATCCATATCTATTAAATAACCTAGAAAAAGCTCTCTAAATTTAATTCAATAGAAGCATTAGGTTAAGAAAGATAGGTTGGTCCAAGAAACAAACGCATAAGCTCGGTTCATTTATCTTGAGTTGTGTTCCATATAATAATCACACGAAAATATCCCATCATCAGTGATTACTAATTTCTACCTTTAATTAGAAATTCAAAACAATTACAAATCAAGATTCCTAACTTAGCAATAGATGATAGCCCTATTTCATTTGGTTGGTCACCCCGAATAAATAAAATCGTAATCATAATAAATTCTTATGGAAGAATATAAGCAATTTTATTAGAAATATGGATAATAATCTCTGAATATTCAATCACAAAATCATGTCTAGGGCTTTGAAATCACCCTTAACCAAAAATAAAATTAGCTAGACATAATCCTAAAATTAAAAACAAAATAAATATTCAAAGATCTAAAAGATGGGAAGAATGAAGAATGAAAGCAAACAACAATAATCCTAAAAAGTCTTCTATGTAGATGAATCTCCTTGATCAGCAATAGCAACTACTTTCTTCCTAATTTTCTTTTCTCTTTTTTTTTTTGTCTAGGAACAATCTATTCTCCTTGCAAGGCAAGGGCTGCCGACCTTATATAGGCAAACTCCTAGAAAAGAAAAGAAAAGAAAAGTACAATAATACTACTCCTTCTAGGAAAAGGAAAGACACTAAGATGGGAAATACTTCTACTACTAGGAAAACATGAAATAGAAAAGTAACTAAAATGAAATATAATACAAAATAGGAAAAAGTACAGACTAGGAAAAGGAATGACATTGAAATGGGAAATACTTCTACTACTAGGAAAACATGAAATAGGAAAGTAACTAAAAGAAAATATAACACAAAATAGGAAAAAGTGCAGCACAAGTAAAACTGGTATATACATGGAGGCTCATAATATTCATTAGGGTTTTTTTTCTTCTTTTATTTATTGCCCTCTCAAGCTATGTGGGCCGCAGCCTGTGTCAGTAGACATCCCCAGCCAAATCCAGGGAATAGACGGCCGCAGCATGCAAAACCCATGCTGCGGCACACGTCCTTCTTCGAATTCAGCTATTTTCCTTTGATAAAATGACGTCATCTCTCTCATTCTGACTCCGATTTTCAAACTTTTTGATCCCAAACATTCTGGATCTTCTTGCAAATATTATTTTTTTCATCCAAATATTATTTTTAAGCACTTGTGACAAATACTTGTGATTCCGAAAAACACATTTTTAAGACAATTAAGTATAAATGCAAGATTTAAACCTAATTTCCCACAAATAATTCCGATAAATCACTAAGTATTAGTGTATTTTCAAGTACTCATCACAACCCCCAACCAGCTCCTTGCTAGCCCCTAGCTAGTCAAGCATCTAAAAATTATCTCCAACTAAAACTAAAAATCAAAACTACTCCTAAACTAAGATAAATCACTTTCGTCTATTGCACAGTTGCATATAGCGAATGCAACAAGCCTTTAAAAAAATCGGTGGCCCAAATAGGACGAGTATAGTCTCCTGGGGGCTTCCAGTGGCAATACCCACAAACACCTGAAAGAATTAAGTTTAACCCTAGGTCGATTCATAATCCTGTCTCATAAGATTGCAAAGAGCATATAATTAACAGTTTCGTCAAATATCAAACAAATTCAAGAGTTAGATTAACAAGTCCACTCATACTCTTGCCATCAATCTCTATCACTTCCCTTGCATGATTTATTCAGAAAGATTAGTTTTACTACTTGGATTGTGTTATGCGGATAAGTATTAATCATGATCTTGAAATATGTGTATCAAACTCCATAGGCCTATTTTTCAGAAATACTCTCCACTAATATAGGATTGTCACACCACTTGGGATCAAAAGGACTTTATCAAGCTTGTAATGTTAGGCTAGAGTAATGGCTACAAACAAAGTATAGGATTCAAAAAAAGTAAGAGGACCTTATTTTAAGCACAACCTTAAAGCACTAGGAGCCTCTATTCCTAAACATTAACTTTCCTTGATCATTGAACTCATCTTTTCAACCAAACCTTTTTTCTTCTCTTTTCAAACATCCCCAATTTCTTGCAAACCATGTATTTTCATTCATGCATTTTTCAAATTTTTTTTTTTGGAATCTACTCATTGAACTTGCCACAACCCCCAACCTATCATCTTGCATAACTTGGGTTGTGGTAGTATTCAAAATCAACTCATTTCCTAACTCCCTTTATGCTTTATTTTAATGTGTGCATTTAGTTCTTCTTAAAGGGTAAGGATATAGTGTTTAAGCTTAAAAAAAGGTAGGTTAAAATGGGCTAAAAACAAGGAAAACATGGTCTCTTATTATGGCTTAAAGAGGTGACTAGCAGTCAAAATGAAAAAGGGTAGGCTAAAAAGGCTCAAACAATCCAACAATGGCCTAAATCATCTCCCTAATGGTGTAAATCCTAGGATTTCGCCTCGAGAAATCATCAAATAGGTTCTAGATCTGTTGAGATAAATTATATAATCAAAATCCACATAAAGCTTCTCTAAGCATGCAAAGACTATCAATCCTCACAATCATATTTAAGAATAGGATAAATGTCAAATAATTGCAAACTAGATAGGCAACCCACTCTTAAACTCATGCAAAATCCAACTCAATTGAAAACTACATACAAATTCCACCTGATATACTATCATTGACCATATGAATCAACTCAAACATCAAACTTAGTCTTTATTTTTATTTAATTTTTTAAAACAGAATTCTAAGGAAAATGAAACTAAAAACTCTTAAAATCCTAAGGAAAATAAAAATTAAAAACAAAAATAAAAATAAAATAAAAAGCTTAAAAAATAATGAAAATAAAGCAATACATCATCCACCCCAACCAAAATTGGGCAATGTCCTCATTGCTATGAAACATAAAATAAGCTAAACCAAACTAAAAACTAAATACTAAATACTAAATGAAATAAATGAAAAATATAAATATAAATATAAATATAAAAAAATGGTTACTAGATGGGAGGGCGGTGTGGGTTGCTCGATCAAATATTTTTGAGATGGGTCCTTCTGATCTCAAGTTTTAGGGACCCGATGCATTCAAATTTACCTGAAAAAAAAGAAGAAAAACAAACTAAGAAAATGATAGGAGCTTAAATATCCATATTTAAGCCCCTTAATTTACATTTGTTAAGCCCTTTATTTACATATTTTATTCTATTTTACTTCCTTTTTGTGTTTTCTGTGTTTTTTATAGGCTTGTAAAGAAAAGAAAGCATTTTGAAGTTTTAAAGGAAGAAAACTGAAGATCTAGAAAGAGATAGTGCGATCGAGTGCAACATGGTTACGATCGAGCGCACATGCAATCGTGAGCACACATAGAAGGCTCGAGCGCACCTATGAGCGCAGAAGCATGCGATCGAGTGCACACTCACAGAGAGGTGGCAGAGCCAGTTTTAGAAAGATTTCTTTCGGACCTATTTTGGAAATTAGGGTTTCGAGGCACCTTTAGAACCCTATAAATAGACCTGTAAAACACAGAAACAATATCTCCTTTTTAGTTTTAGTTTTAGGTCGAGAGGCCAGAGGCTAGAGGGGATTCTACAGAAGAATTGATGACTCTTCAATGGAGCTCTCTCGGGTTTCTTCTTTCCTTTATTTTATTATGTGTAACTAAACTTATAGTAAGGGCTTGGTTGAAGCCCTAATTATGTTTAACCAATAATTCAGTATTGGTGCCTTTGCAATATTTATGCTGTGATTCTTAATTTGATTAATTCCTGTTTTTATTTAAATTCCTTATATGTGTGTGTCTGATCAACGTATGCATGTGGTATGGATTAGTTAGTTAAATCAATTTGGATGATCGAGTCCTGGGTTCAACAATAGTAACAAAAGATATCCACACCGAATTCTTGGATTAATCAACATGAGAAACCGGGAGTGGACCAAGCCCTAGATCCCGTGTGATTGTCGATTTCCACAGATCCTATGCTCTCTAAAGGAAAAACTCAATATACACCATGTTGAATCCCTTAAGAGAGAAAAGAGTTAGAGTATACACCATACCAAACTCATTGCTTAGGGAAATCAATAGCCTAAGGAGTGAACCAAGCCCTTAGGTTGACAACCATTAGGTATTCATAGCATGAGTAGAGCATTGGCATATTGTTTTGTTAGGGTAGCATGATTAGTAGTGGATATCAAGTCCCTACACCTTTATCATTATTATCTAAATCAAATAAATATTTCTATCTATTTTTACTTTGTGAAATTAATTCCAAATCGAAATTCACCAATCCCTGTGGAAATGATCTCGCACTTGCACACTATGCTACTGTAAACCTTGTGCACTTGCAAGTAAAACAAGTTCGGTTATTTGCTTATTTATTTAGGTAGATAAATGCACAACAAGTTTTTGGCACTGTTGCCGAGGATTGCACTAAATTTATTTTTAGAATTATTTTCGTTAGTAACTTTTTATTTTTTATTTTTTATTTTCATGTTCTATTTATATTTTCTTTATCAAACAACCTTAATTTTTTTTTTCATCTTTTCATTTTCTGTTTTTCTATTTCTGTTCAAGTGTGCAGCAGAGGAGTTTCTGTCCTCATTGCGATTGAGCACACTAGTGTAGCGCTCGAGCGCAGGAAGAATAGCAATCGAGCGCAATTCAGGGTGCACTCGAGCACAAAAGGTCCAGAGAGTACCCGAGCAGCAGTACTGAAACTGCTGCACCGAAGCAGTTTAACTGATTCATGCACAGGCTTCGATCCAAAAATCCAACCTTCTTTCCACTCAGTACAGAGTAAGAAGTAAAGAGCAAGGATATGTATGAACTAAACTTAAATGGTGGATTTTCAATTTTGTTGGATACTATGGAAAGAAAGATAAATATGCTTGTAAAACGCACGACTGTGCAGAACATCCCTCCTCCTCCACAAGCTACACAACTCTAGGTATGTGCTATATGTTCTAATGTTAATCACACTTCTGAAACTTTCCCTTTGTATTACTTTGCAAATCCAGAGCAAGCAAACTATGTGGGACCAAACAACTGTCATTCCAAGAACAATGCATATGCAAATACCTACAATCCTGGATGGCGAAACCACCCTAACTTCTCGTGGAACAATGATCAAAATGCCCTGAACCTTCAAGGGCAGCAAAGGAACTCCCAACTAGCAGCCTAATCAGTTTCGAAATCAAGGGATATTGACCTAGAGAGCATTGTGAGGCAACTAGCAGCTCAGCAACAACAACTGTAACTTCACAAGAACAGTTCATGGCAGAGGAAATACAATTTCAGACTGAGCAAAGACAAATCAATGCTAAACATGAGCAAGCTATTCAAAGATTAGAGGTGCAAATGGGGCAATTGGCTAAGGAGTTAAGTGAAAGAAAACAGGGAGAATTTCCAGCCCATCACATTGATCCATTAGAAACTGCTCTCACCTATAGTGTCACAAAATCGGATTTTGAGGCTGAATGTGAGGATGCTACTGATGGCATCATTAAAACTGTGCACCTCCTTGAGGCCACTCCAAAGCATCCAAGTAAGTACACCGATCCATTTGAAATTCTTGTGCCTACTAATACTACTTTTTTACCTTTTATTGTACAGGCACCAAAATTGGAGTTGAAGTAATTACCGAAGCATTTGACTTACGCTTATATGGGAGAGAATAAGAAACTATCTGTGCTAGTTGCTGCCAATTTTAGTTTTGGGGAAAAATAAGACACGGTCCAGCTGAAGACATTAAACTTAGCGCTCGTGGGAGGCACCCCACAGCTTATCCATTTATTTTTATTGTTTTTCATATTTATTGTTATTTATTTATTTTTAGTACTTCTTGTTTTTCCATGTTACTTTAGTTTTTCTTTTTTAAGAACATAGTGCGTGCATCAAGTTCAAGTTTGGGGGCATGCTACGAGCCATGCCAGCCATCTAGCTCTCTATCTCTCAAGTCAGATCTTTCCATGTCACTCACACATTGAGGACAATGTGTATATTAAGTTTGAGGCTATGGGAGACACAGTTACATTCACATACTATGTCCCAGTTTTTTTTTTTTTTTAGATAAATGCACATTCATATTTAATGAAAAATTTTGGTTGTTTACAACAAACATTATGATAAAACTTCATTAGTAAGCTTAAAATTTAGAACACATAGCCTTGTAATAAAAATTTTAAAAGTTTAATTACCTACCCCAAGGCACTTAAGAATTCACAAGTTTGATCTAAATCTGACACAAGCACATTAGCACACATTTGTGTGGGGTATGACATATAATTCTTATGTATACGTTTCCATGACCTAACTGTAATTGGATAATTTGTTAGAAGGACACTTTAGCATAGAAAATAATAAAAATGATTATCATGCAAAAAGAGAGAATAAAGTGCTCCTAATGATCATTAAATAAACTTTCCACTGAGTAGCTGGACCTCTTGCCTCAGTAAGCATTGAGTGTTCACGTCAAAAGGTGGGAATTTTTCATTTAATGATCATAAAAATTTCCGCTGAGTAACTGGACTTCTTGCCTCAGTAAGCAGTGAGTTTTCGTGTTAAAAGGTGGGGATTTTTGCTTTGAAGCATTAAGACCTGTTAGTTTCATAGCCTTTTTGACTTGAGTTATTAAGTCCTTAGGGGTGTCTTCACACCTAATGCCCTAAAACCATCTGGTTTGGGAGTCATTGGCTAAATACTCGCTACAAGAGTCAATTAGAAAGTTTAATGGAACTCAACATGGCAAAAATCTCATGATGAAAGAAAAATAAAAGAAGTAAAACCTATACCATTTTTGTTCTGTCTAATAAGGAATTCGATGAAGGTTTGGACACCGAAACACTATACATTAGAAATTTTTGGAAGCTCCATCTTCTATGTGCTAATCCACCACACACACTAAGTCAAACCTGTGATGCCTTAAACTAGCCTTGTGTAAGTAACATGAACTTTTAAAATCCTTATTCATTGTAAAAATGTGTTTTTATTATAAGCTTACTCATGAACAATCATCATGGTTTTATGTGCAACCCAAATTTTTAGATATTATGAATGATGAGTTTATTTTTTATTTTGTTTTTCATTTAGTTTTTAGTTTCGTATTGCTAAGGGACTAGCAATATGTAAGTTTGGGGGTGTGATAGGAGCTTAAATATCCATATTTAAGCCCCTTAATTTAAATTTGTTAAGCCCTTTGTTTACATATTTTATTCTATTTTACTTCCTTTTTGTGTTTTCTGTGTTTTTTATAAGCTTGTGAAGAAAAGAAAGCATTTTGAAGCTTTAATGGAAGAAAACTGAAGATCTGGAAAGAGCTAGTGCGATCGAGTGCAACATGGTTGTGATTAAGTGCACAAGCAATCATGCGCACACATAGAAGGCTTGGGCACACCTATGCACTCGAGCGCAGAAGCATGCGATCGAGTGCACACGCACAGAGAGGTGGCAGAGCCAGTTTTGGAAAGATTTCTTCCGGACCTATTTTGGAAATTAGGGTTTTGAGGAACCTTTAGAAACCTATAAATAGACCTATAAAGCACAGAAATAGTATCTCATTTTTAGTTTTAGTTTTAGGTAGGGAGGCCGAAGGCCAGAGGGGATTCTACAGAAGAATTAACGACTCTTCAATGGAGCTCTCTCGGGTTTCTTCTTTTCTTTATTTTATTATGTGTAACTAAACTTATAGTAAGGGCTTGGTTGAAGCCCTAATTATGTTTAAGCAATAATTCAGTATTGGTGCCTTTGCAATATTTATGCTGTGATTCTTAATTTGATTAATGCCTGTTTTTTTTTAAATTCCTCATATGTGTGTGTCTGATCAACGTATGCATGTGGTATGGATTAGTTAGTTAAATCAATTTGGATGACAGAGTCTTGGGTTCAAAAATAGTAACAAAAGTTATCCACACCGGATTCTTGGGTTAATCAACATGGGAAACCTGGAGTGGACCAAGCCCTAGGTCCCATGTGGTTGTCGATTTCCACATATCCTATGCTCTCTTAAGGAACAACTCAGTATACACCATGCTGAATCCCTTAAGAGAGAAAAAAGTTAGAGTATACACCATGCCTAACTCGTTGTTTAGGGAAATCAATAGCCTAAGGAGTGGACCAAGCCCTTAGGTTGACAACCATTAGGTATTCATAGCATATGTAGAGCATTGGCATACTGTTTTGTTGGGGTAGCATGATTAGTGGTGGATATCAAGTCCCTATGCCTTTATCATTATTATCTAAATCCAATAAATATTTCTATCTATTTTTACTTTGCGAAATTAATTCTAAATCGAAATTCACCAATCCCTGTGGAAATGATCTCGCACTTGCACACTATGCTACTGTAGACCTTGTGCACTTGCAAGTAAAACAAGTTCGGTTATTTGCTTATTTATTTAGGTAGATAAACGCACAACAGAAAACAAAAGAAAAAACTAAAAACAAACTAAAAAATTAAAATTAAAATTAATAAATAAGCAATTTAATGAATTAATTTAACAATCCCTGACGACACGGCGCCGAAATTTGGCACGACAAAAAAACAGACATGTAAATTAATTTTTGGCTCTAAAAATTATCATATGAAATGTAGTGGAAAGCAAAAATAATTTCCCACAAAGAATTGTAAATTAATTCAATCAAACACTTGATTGTTAAAAGAAAAAATATTAATAATTAAACTAAACAATTTCTAAACTAAATTAAATTCAAAACAACCTAATAAACTAATTGAGAGGGTTTTAAATGATTAACTAAAACTTACAAATAATGAAAGACAACCAAAATATGATTCAAAATTGAATAAACTTTGTAACAATAATGAGAAAGCTAGTCAAATGATCATTCTCCACCACTAGATATGAAATGATGAACCAATATCAAAGTTATCCCAAAATTCCTAATAAAATTACCAATTGTAGATAATAGTAAGCTCTATTACCCCAATCTTTCCTTAGTTTGTCGTTAAGTAAAACAAGCTCTTTACTTAATCTCTATCTATTAAATAACTTAAAATAAGCTCTCTAAATTTAATTTAATAGAAGCATTAGGTTAAGAAAGATAGGTTGGTCCACAAAACAAACACATAAGCTCGATTCATTTATCTTGAGTTATGTTCCATGTAATAATCACACAAAAATACCCCATCATCAATGATTACTAATAACTACCATTGATTAGAAATTCAAGACAATTACTGATCAAGATTCCTAACCTAGCAATAGATAATTACCCTATTTCATTTGGTTGGCTACCCCGAATAAAATAAAATAATAATCATAAATAATTCTTATGGAAGAACATAAACAATTT
Organism: Bretschneidera sinensis; assembly: GCA_023935145.1. Taxonomy (NCBI): domain Eukaryota; kingdom Viridiplantae; phylum Streptophyta; class Magnoliopsida; order Brassicales; family Akaniaceae; genus Bretschneidera; species Bretschneidera sinensis. The sequence continues at coordinate 60,005,547 of CM043699.1, read as the reverse complement.
TATTAGAAATATGGATAATAATCTCTGAATATTCAATCACAAAATCATGTCTATGGCTTTGAAATCAGCCTTAACCAAAATTAAAATTAACTAGACATAAACCTAAAATTAAAAACAAAATAAATATTCAAAGATATGAAAGATGGGAAGAATGAAGAATGAAAGCGAACAACAGTAATCTTGAAGAGTCTTTTATGCAGATGAATCTCCTTGATCACCAATAGCAGCTATGTTCTTTCCAATTTTCGCTTCTATCTTTTTTTTTTATCTAGGAACAATTTGTTCTCCTTACAAGGTAAGGGCAATCGGTCTTATATAGGCAAACTCCTAGAAAAGAAAAGGAAAGTATAATAATACTACTCCTTCTAGGAAAAGGAAAGACACTAAGATGGGAAATACTTCTACTACTAGGAAAACATGAAATAGGAAAGTAACTAAAAGGAAATATAACACAAAATAGGAAAAAGTGCAGCCTAGGAAAAAGAAAGACATTGAAATGGGAAATACTTCTACTACTAGGAAAACATGAAATAGGAAAGTAACTAAAAGGAAATATGACACAAAATAGGAAAAAGTGCATCACAAGTAAAACTGGTATATACATGGAGGCTCACAATATTCATTAGGGTTTCTTTTTTCTTTTTTATTGCCCTCTCCAGCTATGTGGGCCGCGGCCTAGAAAATTATGCCACATCCCGTGTCAGTAGACATCCCCAGCCAAACTTCAGGGAATAGACGGCCGCAACATGCAAACCCATGCTACGACACGCGTCCTTCTTTGAATTCAGCTAATTTCCTTTGATAAAACGACGCCATCTCTCTCATCTTACTTCGATTTTTGAACCATTTGATCCCAGGTATTCTGGATGTTCTTGCCAATATTATTTTTTTCAAAATATTATTTTTAAGCACCTATAACCTGAAAATACACCAAAAACCTATGATTCCAAAAAACACATTTTTAAGACAATTAAGTAAAAATGCAAGATTTAAACCTAATTTCCCACAAATAATACCGATAAATCACTAAGTATTAGATTATTTTCAAGTACTCATCACTTGTATGCTAGAAGAATTGAGGATTTGGGGACAAAAAGACCAAGTAAGGATTTCTTGGTTCAATTTCTTTGTTCTTGTATATAAATTGTGTAGAATCTAAGTGTCAATTTATTTAATTTTAGGTTTTTTTTTTGAAGAATTTGAAAGAGAGACATTAAGGATTTTAAAATTTGTTCTTGTAAGTTGATTTTATGAGTTTTAGTTCAAAACTTTTTTATTTGAAAGCATCTTGAAATGATTTGATGAGAAAATGGGTTTTTAGCTTTCAAGAATGAGTTTTGTATTGGGATTTATGGTGTGAAGTTTTTAAACTTGAAATTTGTAATTTTATCTTAAAACCTTAGGAAAACACTTATATGTTAAAAGATTTGGGAAATTCTTAGTAAATCATGGTGATTTTGAAGGAAAAAGTTGAATTTTCTCGGGTGTTTTTGCTGAAATCGAGTTACCAGTCGACTTGTAGCTTCATCCAATCGACTAGAGGACCTGCATCAGGGGTATAAGTCCCCAGTCAACTGGAAAATGGGTGTAAAGTTTCTAGAATTAATTAAGTCGACTGAAAGTTCTTACAGTCGATTAAAAGAGCAATACAGTCGACCGAAAGAATAATACAGTCGACTGGATCAACTTTTTCTCAAATAAAATCAATGTTTTTCTTATATTTCAAGGTTTTAACTCCTTTTAAACTATTCCAAATGAACTATGAGTAAGAAATAGAGTAAATTTTTATAATATCATTTAGACCAAGAGAAAGTAAATACTTTGAATTAGGACATAGTTTTCCTTCTTTACTTTCTTTCTTAGTGTAATTATGTGTTATGATTACGTAAATCTTATTTTGATTAGTTATGTAATATCTTTTGTAGGTGGAATTGAAGAATGTAATAAGGGCAAGGAAATAACTCGAGATTAAGACTCGATTCTCAATGTGAGATTACTTTACTTTTAGTAAATGTGAAGGTTAATAGTAAAAAAGAAAGATTAACAGTTATGAAATGTATAAGTTATGTCTTTGTATATAATAAGATAATGAGACTCCTTATGTTTGTATATAAGTAAATGGATGGAGTTGGAATGATGATTGTATTATGGTTGCATTCATTATATCATGTGTTGATTTGATGGTATATTATTGAGGGGAGAGTGATGGGAGAAATTGTAGTAAGTCCCTTCCCACGAGGGGTGTAAAGGTACCGAAGAGACTTTGGATATTTAGGACCCCACTTGAAAAATTGGTGTATAGGATCCAAAATTTGTGAAATTATGAATGATTGATTGGGAATGACGTACTAGTATATGGAAAGACGTCCCTGCTGTATTGATTTTTTTGAAATGATTGAATTATGCATCATTTCATATTGCATTGTACATTATGTGAAGATGATTTGATTGGCCTATTAAGTGCGTAAGAATTGTTAGGCCCATGAAGGGCGTGTGATTTGATTTACCTATGAAGGGTATATGTTTGATTTTCCTACTGATAGGCTTGTAATATTTATGTATATAGATAAATAAAAATTTTTAGTATTGTAAGAAAAATACTTGATTAAATTAGGATATGAAAGCAATTACTTTAAGTAAAAAAGAGTACTCATTGAGCTTTATAGCTCATCCCTCCCCTTAATCTTTACAGGAAGTTTTGCAGAAGATCTTGGATCTTAGGCAGTGATTTGTGACGAGATTGAAGTCTCTTAGGTTTGTCCACGTGCGACGCATCCTTGTCTAGTTATTTTGTATAAGTTTGTATATGTATATAGTTTTTTCACGTACAAAAATCAACTGTCAAAGGTTGTTTCCCTTGAGACACCATGTAATCTTTAAGTGATATGCTTAAAGCTTTTAATATGATTATATGAATATTGTCTATAATATGATGTAAGTCAGGAAACTTTTGTTATTATGTATGATTGTCTAGGTGCTCAATTCTAAAAAGTATTGTATGCCGTTTCAAGTAGGGCCCACTTGGGATAGGTCATTATAATGTAAGTTGACATGATTTGAGACAAGCCTAAACTCCAAGAAAGTAACTCAAGAGGGGAGAAAATTATGAGTGTTTTGATTAATTACTTTTGATTACACATTACAAGTCTCATTTATACAACATAGGATTAATTAGAGAGTTGAGTAATTAGTTAGTTATGATTCTGTTTTGGTCCTAACAGCTTTATAACTAACTCTAACTAACTCTTTCTTCTTCTTAAGTCTTCTCTAGGCTATTTGTATGGTTGAGGTGGTAAGCTTTGAAGCCTCAAGGATCTTCTAGGTTGTAGAACAACTTCATTCATGCCTTGATCTTTCCTTGTTGCCATTCTCCCTTCAACCTTGCTTTGTCTTTCTTTATTTGTAACTGCATCAATACTTCCCCTAGTGAAAGACACCTTGTCCTCAAGGTGGAGTTGTGGAAAACTTTTCTGGAAATCTGAAATAGTTTCCAAATTAGCTTCTTCCATTGGTAGATCGTCCCATTGAATTAACCATTGTTGTGGCCATTGTCTATGTATCAAAACCTATCTCTCTTCCAGTACAGTTAGTGGTTTATAAAAGGGATGTCATTCTTCACGACGAAGAGATAAAATACATGGAGAGAATCCTTCTTCTAGGCCTTTATAAGGCTTTAATAGGGACACATGGAATACAATGTAGATATATGCATCTTGTAGCAGCTTGAGTTTGTAAGCAACCTTTCCAACCTATTTGATGTTAGGAAAAGGACCAAAAAATTTTCTTCCCAGTTTGTTGGATTGTCTCTTGGCAAATGATGTTTGTCTATAATCGTAACTTAACTAGCACTAAGTCTTCAACCTTAAAAGAGTGATCCTTCCTATGCTTGTTAGCTGTAGCTTTCATTTGGTTCTAATCTTTTTGGAGATAGAGCTTAGCTGCTTAGATAACTTCAGTTCTATCTTCTAAGTCTTGATCAATGCTTGCTAGACTACTGTCTTTCGTGGTGTATGCTACGATGTTAGGAGGTTTTCTCCCAAAAACTACTTCAAATGGTGACATACCAATGGATGAATGAAAAAAACAGTGTCATAGTGAAATTCTGCACAACACAAGAATTTAAGCCACTTGCTAGGGTTGTCACTTACAAAGCAACTCAAGTACTACGCTAATGTTATATTGACTACCTCAGTTTGAGACAACTGACTTTCAGAACCCATGGAGCTTACAAACAATGTTCACAAATATGTTTGCTACCTTAGCTGTTGTGTAGTGCTTTGGAAGACACCCAAAATGTGCAAACTTTGATAGTTTATCAACAATCACAAAATTGACTGTGAAGCCTTGGGCTAGAGATAAATGTGTGATAAAATTCATGGAGATGTATTTCCAAATCTGCTCAAGAATGGGCAGAGGCTATAAGAGACCATAAGGAGCATAGTTCATAGGCTTAGTTTGTTGGCATACCAAGCATTCTTTCACAAATTTCACAATCTCTTTCCTCATGTGTTTCCAAAAGAAACTAGAAGATAACTTGTCAAATGTTTTTTGAATGCCAATATGCCCTTCCGCTGGTGATGAATGATACTCATCTACTAGCTTGAGCTTAATTGCAGATTGAAGGATAAAATATATCTTGCCCCTTTAATAGATTAACCCATTTTTGATTTCCCATTCAGGGTATTGAGCAGGATGACTTGTAATGGTAGCTGCCAGTTCTACTAACTGAGCCATTTGAGAGTTTTCCCTTTTGATAGTCTCTAAGAATTCAAATGAAGGTAGGAAAATAGCAAAATATGATACCTTGTCTTTGTTGTCTGTGTGCATTCTTGATAGGCTATCAGTAACCACATTGTCTTTGCCTAGTTTATACATAATTTAGAACCTGAAGCCTAAGAGCTTTTTGTGGAAGACTTGCTATTCAAGTGTTTGCATTGTCGGACCCATTAGTCCCTTTAGACTCATCTGGTCTATGTGAATCAATAATTCGGACCCAAGCAAATATTGTCTCTAGTATAGCACTGCTATAGTAATGGCCAGCATTTCTCTTCTGTAAGTTGAGGCTAGTTGCATTAAATGGCACAACTTCTTACTAAAGAAGGCTATATAATGGCCTTGTTGTAGAAGGATAGCTTCAATCCCATATCTAGAAACATCATCTATGTGAGAGTGATGATTAGGACACCTTATTGTGCTGACAAACAAAAATATAAACTATAATCAAGAAAAGACACACACATGCACGAGGAGGGGGGAGAGAGTGATGATTAGGCCACTACAAATTACTATACAAATACTTAATTCGGTCATTATGCTAGTTAGTGACAAGTCCAAAGAAAATTAAAGTATTTATTTTTGTGCATCCATTTTTTTAAAGCTAAGAATGATCTTTGCTAATGATAATATCACATATTACAACTACAGAAAAACTTCCAAGAAACCAAGGGCCGCCAACAGGAGCAAAACCTTAAAACCGAAGTGCAAAAGAAACTGCAATAGATAAATTAAGACAATATTATACAGTTGGACAATTTGTTAATTTTTTCTTTAATACTAATATATTTTATACGTTTTTCTAAGCTTTAAGGCTTTGGATATTTAATATAAGCCAATTTGTGGTCGATGCATGCACTTTAATATCCAAGACATCACTCAAGGACAACTAAGCACTTGAGAGTAACTTTTTCCTAAGGAGTTGTTAAAGACTCATCAGTGGCACATCATACATAATTGTGTTTTAGTTTTTCTTTACTCGAAAAATTAGTAAAAAGGAAAAAGAGTAGCTACCATAGAATCCTTTTTTCTCAAGTCGATTATGTGACTAAACTAATTTTTATTTTTGGTAATATTGGTCACTATTAGGACAGTTAACATGACATGGCCTCCATCCTCAGAATTTTATCGCACACTCAAAATCAGTGCATAAATGATTTTTTTTATTTTTTAATATTGACTCCCATGCATGATTTCCTTGTAAAAGATTCTTAGTTCTTTTGGGCTATCGTGGCTTTGCAAATGCTACATGTACGCATACATGATGAGGGTTAAATATTGCATATTGTTTGGTTTGTGAAAATTAAATTTTTGTCTGAATTAATTTTATTTTTCTACTAGTTAGTTAGAATTTTTTTGTTTGATTTTTTTTCTTTTTGCAATTTTATTTTATTTTATTTGTTTCTATTTGCATTGGCCTATAAAAATAAAAATAAATAAATAATATTTTTGCCAATTTTTGTTGGCTCATTTTGTGAGTAGTGTGTTTTGTTGTTTTTGCACTTATTTTACTTTATTGTTATTTTGTTTCTGCTAGTTCATTTATTTTAGTGCTTATTGTGCGGTGTATGCTTGGTTGAAGATCCCTGAACTTAGAATTGACACATTTAGATCTCGACTTAGAAAGAACTCTTAGGAGACAGAAGATAGCACTAGTTGAAAGAGAGACAATTGAGATGGGAGAAAATTTTAGGAATGCAAATCAACCGGAGCATGTAGAGCAACCTAGAGCTTGGAATGTGGACTCCACTACATCCCTTAAGGATTTGTTTGCACCCATTGTGACTAACTCATCTTCTTGTATAGTGTTGCCACCTACCAATGCCACCCATTTTGATTTAAAGCCACATGTCATCCAACTCCTACCCTCATTTCATGGCTTAGATCTTGAAAATCCTTACAGTCATGTGAAGAAGTTCAAAGATATTTGTGCCACATTCAAGTTCCAGAACTTCTCTGAGGAGTCAGTCCATCTTCGACTTTTCCCTTTCTCTCTTCACGATAGAGCTAGGGCATGGTTGGATTCCAACATTCTTGGGTCTATTACATCTTGGAAAAATCTGCTTAGTAAATTTTATCACAAGTTTTTCCCAACGTCTAGAGTGAATGAGTGCCGAAAGGAGATTAGTTCTTTCACTCAGGATGAGGATGAGAAGTTTTCTGAAAGCTGGGAGTGCTTCAAAGAGTTACTGATCAGATGCCCTCCACATGGATATGAGAAGTGGAGACTCGTTCAGTTCTTCTACCAAGGTTTGACTCAACCCAACCGTAGCATGATCTAGTCTATGAATGGAGAGGCATTCTTAAGTCTGACGGGAGATAAAGCATACAAAGAATTGGACAAGTTATCCGACAACTCACAGCAGTGGGATTTTTCAAGCTGTCGGGATAAGTCCACTCGTGCTCCCAAGAAATGAGGCATCTATGAGATTAAGGAGGACATAGACTTGAGGATAAAGTTAGATGCTCTCACTAAGAAGTTTAACGCTCTCGCTGTGGGTCAGTCCATCAATGCTGCCAACACATTCAATGTTGATAGTTGTTCCATCTGTGCTAGTCCCATGCATTTAGCACAGAATTTTCCATCAATGTCGGCTTTTGCCAAGTATCCTATGGAACAAGTAAATGCTTTCAACGACTATCGGAGGCAGTCAAATGAATCTTACTCTGAGACTTACAATCCAGGGTGGCGGAACCACCCTAATTTTTCATGGAAGCAGAACCAACCAAGGAATCAGGGAGGAGCCCCTCATCATACTCACAATCAATACCCTCCCGGATTTGCTCCACAAATTTCTAATCATGGTCGCTCAACCCATCCAGCACCATCACCTGCTTACCAAGCTCCCACTCAAATGCCAGCGTCGGTTTCACAGTCTCTAGAGGACACCCTTAAGGAGTTTATGAAGATGACTGGCCAATCCATGAGCTAAGTGAGGAGTGCAACAATGGTAAACACCCAAGCAATTGCCAAGCTAGAGAGTCAAATAGGGCAAATTGCAAGTCACTTGGGTGAAAGAGAGAAGGGAAAGTTTCCCAGTCAGGCCGTGCCCAACCCGAAAGGACAGTTTGTGGTTGGAAATTCATTAACTCCTACACACAGGGAGGAACAAGTGCAATCGATTGTCACATTGAGGTCTGGGAGACAAGTGGACAATCGAGTGGAAGAGTGCTACGCAGCAAGCGCAAGGAAGTGACAACAAGGAGAAGAGAGATGCTGAGCCATCTACAGCCACACCTACTGTGGAGGATCCTCCTAGGTCGTTTGTACCTAAAGCACCTTACCCTGAGAGATTACATGCACCCAAGAAAGGAGGGAAGTATGAGGAAATTCTGGAGGTATTCAAGCAGGTCCAAATCAATATCCCATTTTTGGACACCATCCATCAAGTGTCGTCATATACCAAGTTTTTAAAGGACTTGATCACTATCAAGAGGAGGATAAATGTCCTGAAGAAGGAATTTTTTACCGAGCAGGTTAGCTCAATCCTTCAGTGCAAGCTGCCCATCAAGTATAAGGATCTGGGGTGTCCTACCATTTCTTACACGATAAGAATCAGCCAGATCGAGAGGGCTCTCATAGATCTAGGAGCAAGTGTGAATCTTCTGCCTTACTCAATCTATTTGTAGTTAGGGTTAGGAGAATTGAAGCCCACAACCACGACATTTCAATTGGCTGACAGGTCAGTGAAAATACCATGGGGAGTAGTTGAGGACGTTTTGATAAAAATGGATAAGTTCTATTTCCCTGTGGATTTAATTGTGCTTGACACAAAGCCGGTTCAGAATGTAGGGATTCAGACACCAATTATTCTAGGGCGACCATTCTTAGCCACGACTAATGCCCTGATCAATTGTAGGACAGGAGTGATGAAGATTTCCTTCGGGAATATGATAGTGGAGCTGAATATCTTTGATATCAGTAAGCAACCACTGGAATATGATGAAGTGAGAAATGTATGCTTGATAAGGATATTCTTGAGGAGACTGTGGATGAATCAAGCATTGAGGACCCCCTGGAGGCATGCTTCACTCAATTTGGAGAGGATTTGGATCTAGATAAGTTGTTCAAGCAAGCGAGTGCCATTTTGGAGTCTCATCCTCGGGAGAGCAATGAAACGAAGGAGACCACAGCACCTGAACCCCCCAAGAAAGAATTTAAGCCTTTACCGGATAATCTTAAGTATAAGTTCCTAGGTCCAGCAGATTGTTTGCCTATGATTATAGCTTCAGATTTGGTTGAGGCTTAATAGGAGAAATTATTAGATGTTTTAAAAGAGTAAAAGGAAGCTATCGGCTGGACTATAGAGGATATTAAGGGAATCAGCCCCTCGGTGGTGATGCACAAGATACATTTGGAGGAGAATGCCAAGCCATCGAAGGAGCCACAAAGAAGGCTCAACCTAGCTATACAAGAGGTTGTGAGGACAGAAGTAATTAAGCTCTTGGATGCAGGGATCATTTATCCAATCTCTGATAGTAAGTGGGTGAGCCCAATTCATGTCGTGCCCAAACAAGCTGGATTGACGGTGGTGAGAAATAAGGATGACGAGTTGGTGCCAAATCATGTTCAGTCAGGATGGAGAGTATGTATAAACTACCACAAGTTGAATGCAGCCGCAAGGAATGATCATTTTCCAATCCCATTTATTGATTAGATGGTGGAGTGTTTGGCTAGGCACGAATATTATTGCTTTTTGGATGGTTATTCTGGATATAACCAGGTCCCCGTGGACCCCGAAGATCAGGAGAAGACGACGTTTACATGTCTTTTTAGGACATTCGCCTATCATCACATGCCCTTTAGGTTATGCAATGCACCCGCTACTTTTCAGTGGTGCATGGTCAGCATATTCTCTGACATAGTAGAGTGGTTCTTAGAGATTTTCACGGATGACTTCTCCGTTTTCGGTTCATCATTTGAGGAGTGCATGCACCATCTCACTTTGGTCAAGTAAGGTATTATACTAGGGCATGTTGTATCTCATCGGGGGATTGAGGTCGACAAAGCGAAGGTGAACCTGATTTCCAATCTTCCACCCCCACGTATAGTGAAGAAGGTTCGATCTTTTCTGGGCCATGCAGGCTACAGGCGATTTATCTAGAATTTCAGCAAAATCACCAGGCCCTTGTGCAAGTTATTACTGAAGGATGCCCCATTTGTATTTGATGAAAACTATAAGAAAGCATTTGGGGATCTGAAGAAGATTCTGACGTCCACACCCATTATTCAGCCACCCAACTAGGGTGTGCCTATTGAGATTATGTATGACGCATCAGACTATACGATTGGAGTTATTTTGGGGCAGCGTGTCGATAAACTTCTCCATGTTATCTATTATGCAAGTAGCACTCTAAACAACGCACAACTCAATTACTCTACCACTGAGAAGGAGTTGCTAGCAGTTGTTTTTGTATTAGACAAGTTCATATCCTACTTGTTAGGATCTAAAGTCATTATCTACTCGGATCATGATGCATTGAAGTATCTTTTCTCTAAAAAAGATGCTAAATCTCATCTTATCTGATGGATCTTGTTACTTCAAGAGTTCGACATAGAGATTCGGGATAAGAAAGGTTTCGAAAACGTTGTGGCGAACCATTTATTTAGATTGATTGTGGATTTCACTGAGGCCGCCACTCCCATTTCTGAGACCTTTCCTGATGAGCAATTGATGCACATTGTTCACAATCCCGTGCCATGGTTTGCTGATATAGTGAACTATCTTGTCACTAGTCAAATGCCTTTACATTGAGGGCGACAAGATAAATCAAAGTTTTTGGCCATGGTAAAACATTTTTTCTGGGATGATCCTTACCTGTTCAAGTATTGTCCCAATCAGATCATCAGAAGGTGTATTCCTGAGCATGACAAATCTAATGTCATCGTCTTTTGTCATGATCATGCTTGTGGAGGCCATTTCAGTGCTAAAAAGACTGCTGCGAAAATCTTACAGTGTGGATTCTATTAGCCCACCCTGTTCCAAGACTCTCACACCTACTGTGTATCTTGTAAGCACTGCCAAAAGCTAGGGAGTCTTTCTAGGAGGAATATGATGCCCCTCAACCCTATTCTGATTCTTGAGATTTTTGACGTGTGGGGAATTGATTTTATGGGACATTTCCCAAACTCCTTTGGCTATCTATACATTCTAGTTGTTGTGGACTATCTGTCCAAATGGGTGGAGACCGTTGCATGCAAGACCAATGACCAAAGAGTTGTGGTCCAGTTTTTGAAGGACACTATCTTTGCTCATTTCGGTACGCCTTGAGCAATTATAAGTGATGGAGGTAAGCACTTCTACAACCGAATTTTTAAGAAGTTGATGAAGAAGTATTTCATCACACACAAGGTTGCCACCCCGTATCACCCACAGACGAATGGACAAGTGAAAATTTCCAATCACGTGATCAAACAAATTTTGGAGAAGACTGTGAACCCGAATAAAAAGGATTGGTCTTTGTGATTGAATGATGCACTGTGGGCATATTGAACAGCATTCAAAATGTCAATTGGCATGTCTTCATATCATATTGTGTACAGAAAAGCCTATCACCTTCCGATTGAATTAGAGCATATAGCCTATTGGGCTATCAAGCAGCTGAACTTCAATCTTTCAAAGGCAGGCTCACAAAGGAAGCTCCAACTCAATGAATTAGAGGAGGTGCGGAATGATGCATACGATTGTGCACGGTCATACAAGGTACAAATTAAGAAGACTTATAACCAACACATTTTGAGACGAGCTTTTGAGTCGGGTCAAAAATTTCTTCTGTACAACTCATGCCTGGATCTTTTTCCAGGCAAACTCAAATCTTGATGGACAGGCCCATTTATTATTCGGTCGATTTTTACTCATGGGGCCATCGAGATTGAGGATCCAAAGAATGGTAACACTTTCAAGGTAAATGGACAGAGGCTAAAACCATTCTTGGAGTTGAGGAGTCCGGACATTGAGATGATCTTGTTGGAGGATCCTAATTACTCAGATTGAGTGTCGTCTACTATGAAGGGTTTTGCTGAAGATGTTAAACTTAGCACTCATGGGAGACACCCTGATTATGCCCAAAACAGTAACGCAGTGTTGTAGTACGACTTTGGAGTTTCGATTCCACAGGGAGACAAATTAACTATAAAGGAAGATGTAAACTTTAATATGAGACGATATGATCAAATTAAACATAGAATCTGAAATTTGATAGTGAGACAATTGTGTAAAGTAGATTGTGAAATATAATAGGAGAGAAACAAGGATCCAGGAATCCTCCCTAGGTTTGTTGCCCTAATCTTAACTTGATTCAGTTGTTTTCTATCTCGATTGCAAGTTTCACATCCCAAACAGGCAATCGGCAAATATTCAATTAAAGCACATGTATAAACCCTAATTTGATTGCTATGAAATACTCTTTATTTTCAATTCATGCACATATGATCTATCCTTTAAATTTATCAGGAAACGATAATATATCTTTGATGACAGTATTGCAGTAATGGACAAACCTAAAGGCTAGATCTACCGGACTCAATCATACCCAAATAATCTTGACATAAAGAAAGCATGACTAAATCTATATCAAGGAAAAAGATACAATCACCGGATTAGATGAAATCTTTATAATTAGAATAAAAAAGTAAATCATAACAATATTTGAACGTTAAAGCTCCATTACAACTGAATCAAATAAGAGAAATAGAAACAACTACACTTAGGGATTCATCCCTTCTCCTTGCTTGGAGATTAGTTAGCCATGGGGCTCATGGTTGAACAATGGAAGGAAAGTTGTTGCTTTCTTGAGTTCTCCCGGTTTTTGAATATCTAATTACAAACCCTAAGTGTTATATTTATACTACACAAGGTCTAGGAGTGTTTTAGGGTTTGAACAAGTCATTAAAGACCTAATTAGGGTCTAACTCGGAGTGCATAAGGCTGTGCGCGCGCTGCAGCACAACTTAGGGGCGCTGCGGCTCTGTTTTATCAGGTCAGGCGCTGGTGCTGTGTGCTGCGGCATGGGGCTGCTCTGTTTTGGTTAAGTCAGGTGCTGGTTCTGTGTGCTGTGGCGCGGATAATCCATGCTGCAGCGCGGATTGATGCTGATTCAGAAAGTCTGACCTCTGTCCGCTAAAATTGCCATAACTTCCTCTAGAGAAATGATTTTAATGAACCGTAAAATCCTCCAGAAATTAGACTTCCATATCTTTCTAATCATATGTGGCACACTTCCTGGTTCTTTCTACATCGATACAGTTTAATTTTTAAAAATGGTTGATTTGTATGCCAACTCCAGCAACTTAGTGAAAACTCCTTCCTTAGTTTCTCTTCATCTTGGCTCTTCCGCGATCATTCTTTTTGCTTGAGTGTTCAATGGAACTTCGTGTTTCAAAATGATGATAGCTTTTCCATCTCCTTTAACTCAAGATACCTGAAAAATGCACCGAAATAAATTAATGCTCCAAAAATACCACTTTAGAGTTGTTAATGAATAAAAATGCAATTAAGACCTAAATCAACCCTAAAGTGCTAACAAATGAGTACGATTATAATGAATTTTATGGCTCTTATCACAATCCCCAACTAGCTTATTGCTAGCCTCTAGCAATTCAAGCGAGAACAAGAGATGAATCCTATGGTAAGAATTAGAAACAACGTAAAGCAATGCTAGCGTTGAACCAAGAGTAATTCACTTTTTGTCTCAAAAATTTGCATATAACATATGACACATAGAATCATTAAATTTCACCTAAGCCCAAAATTGATCCAAACATCAATCTTAAAATCATTATTAACTCTTACATCCATCTTACCTCAATCCATTAGACCGAACACCCGGATGATTTTATGCACAACATTCATGAATACAAGTCTTGGCCTCTAAAAACATAACAAATTGTGTGACATCAATCACATAAACAAGCTCCATAGGCTTATTTTTCAAATCATTCTCCATTATTGTAGAAAAATCACACTTTATTGGATCAATAGGTCTTTAATAGGCTTGTAATGTTAGGCCAAGGTAAAGGTTAAGAAAAAATGGGAAGGATTTGCAAGTAAAAGAACTTTTAATCTTTTAGGTTTTAAACACAACCACTTTCAAGCACTAGATAACTTTACTTCAATGCTCAACTCCTTCAACCATTTTTTATAAGAGCATATCTCTTGACATCACCACCTTTTCTTTCTTTTTCTTCTTTCTTTGCCATACTTTTCTTCTTTTTCTATTTTTGGCAAATACTTATTCGCCTCTTTTTATTTTTATTTTTTATCTTTATTTTTCTTTTCCACAACCCCCAACTTATCTTCTTTAATATACTTGGGTTATGGTTTTTCATATTTCCATCCTTACTCCTCTTAAGTGCTTCTCAACAATGTGTACAACTAAGTTCTTTTAAAAGAAGGGTAAAGATAAAATATTTTTAGGCTTATAAGGGTAAGTAAATGAGTTTTTGAAAGAAACAAGGCTCAAATTCTTTTTCAAGAAAAAGTGCTCAAAAAGGTGACTAGTGATATATATTGCAAGGGTAAGTTTGAAAGGCTCAAACAATTCAAAAATGGCCTATATCATATCCTCAGTAGTGTGCATTCTAGGAATTCGCCTCAAGTAATTATCAAATAAGTTCTAGAGCTTGTTGAGACCGCAAAAATATTCACAATCAATCGCACATAAAACTTTTCTAGATGTTTTAGACTAATCATTCAATCTTACCACAAACTAGAGTCTCAAACCAAATCAAGATTGACACTTAAATTATTCTCAAACCGAAACAAAATTTAACTTCTTCTACATGCTATATGTTATTTCAATTAAGTTCATATCATTGACATGTGAATTAAATCTAGGGCAAACACAAAGCATGCTAAAAATAAACAAAAAGGAAAATGACACCAAGCAGTTCAATGGAAAAAAATGTATGGAAATAAAGAATATGGAAACAAAGAGATATGTTTCCTCCACCCCCAACTTAAAAATTGCATTGACCTCAATGTAAAAGAAAGAGTAAAAGAAACTCCCTTTGTAGTCAAAGGTGCACAGAAGCTGAAAATTGTGCTCCACCATTTGAACTGCTTCGTATATTTCCTTGAAAAAGAAATACTAAGTTAATACTAGAAAACAACAAAATAATAATAATAAATAAGAAAAAGAAATATGAAAAACAGTAAAAATAAAAGGATATGTTGTGGGTTGCCTCCCATGAGCGCTAAGTTTTACGTCTTCGGCCAGACGTTGCACCACTCTCACTGCTGGCCTCATTGTGGTGCTGAAAATGAGGCTCCAATTTAATGGCTTTAATGCTAATCTTTTGGCAAGGAATACTTGAAGTCCACCGCATATGGCTCAAGTGTTCTTGGTGTTGCCCACTCACTATCAGCAGTAGGGTATTTGGTTCTCGCATCCATGTGACTTCTCTCAAGTGACTCCTCAAAGCATGGTTGCCATGATTTCTTAATAAATTCCTGTGACTTATCAAAAATATCAACAACATTAACGGCATGGGAATAAATTAAAGAATCATCGAACTTAAAATTATTAGGAGGGAATTCCATAGAATTATCTTTAGTGTGCTCATCCTCCAAATTGAGCTTATCAACCATGTAAGTATCGACACACTCATTCTCTTCATGTGGCTGTTTTGAGACTCAGAAAACATTTACCTCTAAAGTTCTATTTCCAAATGATAATGTCATTAAGCCAGTCCTACAATTAATGAGGGCATTGGCAGTGGCAAGGAATGGTCTTCCAAGTATCAAAGGAATTTTGGACTCCGTGTTTACAGTAGAAACAGTATCTAAAACCAAAAAATCAATAGGATAGTAGAAATTATCAATTTGTAACAAAACATCTTCTACAATACCTCTTGGTTTTCTTACCGATCTATCCGCTAATTGAAGCCACAGAGGTTGGTTTGATCTCACCTAGACCGAGTTGCAAGTACATGGAGTATGGCATGAGGTTCACACTAGCACCCAAATCTAGCAATGCTTGGCCACAAGATTTGTTTCCAATTTGACAAGCCACTGTTGGACAGCCCGGATCTTTATATTTGGGCAGTGTCTTGCTATCAATTATTGCACTTGCTTACTCCATTAGGAATGCTGTCTTCTTCACATGATGCCTCTTCTTGAGTGTGCATAGATCATTGATGACTCTAGCATAGTTGGGAATCTGTTTTATAACATGAAGAAGAGGGAGGTTAATTTTAACATGCTGAAGTTGTTCAAGAATCTCACCTTTTGACGCTGAATTTATCTCCTTAGGTTTAAGGAGTGCTTGAGGGAAAGGCACCGGTGGGCGATAAATATCACAGGCCTCTTGTTCCTTGGGGGTTTCATCCTTGTTACTCAAGTTTGATGGTAGAGTAGGACCATCAATTTTCTTACCGCTACGGGTGATTATGGCATTAACCTCTTTAACATTTTGATTTCTAGGATTGGAGATTTGTGCCATATGTTGTCCCCTTGGATTTTGTTGTGTTTGCCAAGGAAACTGTCCTTGCTCTTGAATCGCCAAGAAACTAGTCAACTTAGTGAGTTGGCTCTTTATCTCCTTTTGTTCCACTTTGATCCCTTGTTGCTCCTCTAACAGCTGTTGATTTATTTTGGCTTGATCTTCCACATTCTTGGCATGTACCTGCATAAATGACTTAAATATATCTTCCAAAGGTAAAGATTGTTGAGGTGCATTATATGAAGTTGCTTCCGGTTTCCATTGGGTACTAGAGTGGGCAGGAGGTTGTGTATCGGGTTTCCAATTAAAATTTGGGTGATTTTTCCAACCGGGATTGTAGGTGTTACAGTAGGGTGAGTGTGGTTTCCCAAAGGGTATACCTACAGCATTACACTCTTCCTTCATCTCAAAATAAATTGGACAATCCTTAGGTAAATGATCTACCCCATTACACATGAAACAAGGCTCATAGGACTCTACCCTAGCAACTGGTTCAGGAGCCCTAGCATTTCTAGTTTTTAAGGCTTCAATTTCCTTAGTTAGGGCCTCTAAACGGGCTTTAAGGTTATCCTCTTCCTTAAGTTGATAAATCCCAGCGGGTTGATTTCTCCTAGTGCTTTCCATGGCATTTGGTCCTGTCCAAGTGTAGGATTTTTCTGATAGGTCATCTAGGAAATCTATGGCTTGGTCGGGATCTTTTTGAAGAAAATCCCCATTACACATCATTTCTATGAACTACCTTTGCCTACTTAGGATTCCATCATAGAAATAGCTAACTACCCGCCAACTCTCATACCCATGGCGTGGACAAGAATTCAACAGGTCCTTGAAACGTTCCCAAACTTGATATAAGGTTTCGCTCTCTTTTTGTGGAAAGTTTGAGATTTGTCTCTTGAGGTTATTGGTCTTATGGGTTGGGAAGTGTTTTTGGAAGAAAACTCGTGTCATCTCATCCCAACTACCTATGGACCTAGGCCTTAACGAGTATAGCCAAGCCTTGGCTTTTTCTTTAAGTGAAAAAGGAAAAAACCTAAGTTTAACGGTGTCTATCATATCAGCCCTACTGTGAAAAGTTGCTACTACTTCCTCAAATTCCCTAATGTTGACATAGAGGTTTTCATTCTCAAACCCATGGAAGGTTGGTAGCAATTGGATCATGCCCGGCTTAAAATCAGGTTGTTGAACATTAGGGGGGAACATGATACAAGATGGGGTGGCTGTTCGGCTAGGGCGCAAGTAGTCTTTAAGTGTCCTAGCAACAATTTCATTGTGATTTTCGGCCATGTTAGGGGAAATAAATAAAACAGAAAGAAAATTAATTAATTAATTAATTAAAAAAATCAAAAAAATAGAAAAGAACAAAAAAATAAAAAAAAAATCATAAAATCAAGACTTCAAGAAAGGAACGATATTACCGTTTTGTCTCAAAGTTGACAATCTTCCTTGTTTGTAAGCGCGTCTCCCCGGCAACGGCGCCAAAATTTGATTACGCCCAAAACAGTAACGCAGTGTTGTAGTACGGCTTTGGGGTGTCGATTCCACAGGGAGACAAATTAACTATAAAGGAAGATGTAAACTTTAATATGAGACGATATGATCAAATTAAATATAGAATCTGAAATTTGATAGTGAGACAATTGTGTAAAGTAGATTGTGAAATATAATAAGAGAGCAACAAGGATCCGGGAATCCTCCCTAGGTTTGTTGCCCTAATCTTAACTTGATTCAATTGTTTTTTATCTCGATTGCAAGTTTCACATCCCAAACAGGCAATCGACAAATATTCAATTAAAGCACATGTATAAACCCTAATTTGATTGTTATGAAATACTCTTTATTTTCAATTCATGCACATATGATCTATCCTTTAAGTTTATCAAGAAATGACAATATATCTTTGATGACAATATTGCAGTAATGGACAAACCTAAAGGCTAGATCTACCGGACTCAATCATACCCAAATAATCTTGACATAAAGAAAGCATGACTAAATCTATATCAATGAAAAAGATACAATCACCGGATTAGATGAAATCTTTATAATTAGAATAAAAAAGTAAATCATAAAAATATTTGAACGTTAAAGCTCCATTACAACTGAATCAAATAAGGGAAATAGAAACAACTACACCTAGGGATTCATCCCTTCTCCTTGCTTGGAGATTAGTTAGCCATGGGGCTCATGGTTGCACAATGGAAGGAAAGTTGCTGCTTTCTTGAGTTCTCCCGGTTTTTGAATATCTAATTACAAACCCTAAGTGGTATATTTATAGTACACAAGGTCTAGGGGTGTTTTAGGGTTTGAACAAGTCATTAAAGACCTAATTAGGGTCTAACTCGGAGTGCATAAGGCCGTGCGCGCGCTGTAGCACAACTTGGGCGTGCTGCGGCTCTGTTTTATCAGGTCAGGCGCTGGTGCTGTGTGCCATGGCACGAATAATCCATGCTGCGGTGCGGGGCTGCTCTGTTTTGATTAAGTCAGGTGCTGGTTCTGTGTGCTGCGGCGCGGATAATCCATGCTGCAGCGCGGGATGATGCTGATTCAGAAAGTCTGACCTCTGTCTGCTAAAATCACCATAACTTCCTCTAGAGAAATGATTTTAACAAACTGTAAAATCCTACAGAAATTAGACTTCCATATCTTTCTAATCATATGTGGCACACTTCCTGGTTCTTTCTACATCGATACAGTTTAATTTGTAAAAATAGTTGATTTGTATGCCAACTCCAGCAACTTAGTGAAAACTCCTTCCTTAGTTTCTCTTCATCTTGGCTCTTCCGCGATCATTCTTTTGCTTGAGTGTTCAATGGAACTTTGTGTTTCAAAATGATGATAGCTTTTCCATCTCCTTTAACTCAAGATACCTGAAAAATGCACCGAAATAAATTAATGCTCCAAAAATACCACTCTAGAGTTGTTAATGAATAAAAATGCAATTAAGACCTAAATCAACCCTAAAGTGCTAACAAATGAGTACGATTATAATGAATTTTATGGCTCTTATCACACCCCATAGCTTATCCTTTATGTTTATTTATTATTTTACATATTTATGATTAATGTTTGTTTCCAGTATTTTTGTTTTCCAGTCGTTATTTTTCAGGGACAACCCGTACTTCAGTTCAAGTTTGGGGGTATGCTATGAGCCATACCCGTCCAGCTAGTTCTCCATCTCCCAGGTTAGCTCTTTCTATATTATTCACATATTGGGGTCAATGTGTAATTTAAGTTTGGGGGTATGGGAGACACATTACACACGCTTTGTCCTAATTTGTTGTTGTTTTTCTTCAATTAAAAAAAAAGGTAAATGCATGTTCATGTTCGTCTGAAAATTTTGGTTGACCTGAAAATTGTGATGTGATTTCGTTGGTGCACTTAAAATTTTGAACACATGATCTGATGATAGAGTTTTAAAACTTTGTTACTTACTTTGGGCATTTGAGAATTCACATGTTTGAGCCAATCTAACACTAGCACATTAGCACATATTTGTGTGAGGTATGACATGCGATTTCAATGTGTATATTTCCTTGACTTAACTAAAACTGGATGACTTGTGGGATTAACACTTGGGCATAGAAAAGCAAGCAAAAAAAAATTAAAAAATAACAATAATAATAATAATAATAATAATAATCATCATCATTAAGCAGTGAATGTTCACATCAAAAGGTGGGAATTTTATTCATAATGATCATTGCGAAACTTTCCGCTGAGTAACTGGACCTCTTGCCTCAGTAAGCAGTGAGTGTTCACGTCAAAAGGTGGAAATTTTGCTTGGTAGCATTAAGGCCAGTTTAGTTTTGTAGCTGTTTTTTACTCGAGTTAGTAAGTCCTTAGGGGCATCTTTACACCTAATGCCCTAAAACCATCTGGTTTGGGAGTCATTGACTCAACACTCTATACATGGGTCAATTAGAAAGCTTAAGGGAACTAAACATAGCAGAGCCTTATAATAAAAATAAATAAAATAAAACTATGCCATCGCTATTCATTCTGATGAGAAATTCTGTGAATCTTGAGACATGGATATATTGTACATTGAAATTATTTGGAAACCTCATATGTATATGCTAATTCACTTTACACTGATTCAAGCTTGTGCTATCTTAGTCTGCCTCTTGTAAGTAATTAGGTTTTAAAATTCCTATTCATTGCAAAGATGAGTTATATTTTTTTTTAAAGCCTGCTCATGAATGAATATCATGGTTTTGAGTGCTCCTTAAATTTTTGGATACCATTAGTGATGAACTTATCTTTGTGTTCTTTGTTTTTCTTTTAGTTTTTTATTTTGTTTTGCTAAGAGACTAGCAAAATATAAGTTTGGGGGTATTTGATGAGGGTTAAATATTGATAATTTAAGCCCTTAATTTATATTTGTTAAGCTCTTAGTTTGTATTATTTCACTTTATTTTATGTCTTTTCTGTGTTTTCTGTATTTTTATAGGTTTGTGGAGAAAATGAAGCATTTTGGGAGCTGTTAAGCTTCAAATAGCAAAAACTTAGGATGCTTAGTGCGATCGATTGCACGAGACATGCGATCGAGCGCACCTGCCTACGAACGAGCGCATGATCAACATCCCACATCGGTCAGAAATTTTTGCAGTGCGATTAAGCGCACAAGACATGCGACCGAGTGCACAAGCGATCGATCGCACCATCCTGCGATCGAGTGCATTCGGGCAGTATCCCACATCGAATTAGAAACCTATTGCACTCCGTGAATTCCCCTATAAAAGCACTATCTCACTTCATCATTCGATGTGCAATCCGGTGGATGTCTGCTAGCATTCTGGTGGATCCTGAAGGCTTTGTTACCACGAGGGGAAGCACCGCCCAACAGCGAGTGGAATTTCTCCCATGTATAGTCAGTTTTAATTTACTGTTTTTTAGTTTAATGTTTAGCACTATTATTGTGAACTTTAGTTTCATGATTATGAGTAGCTAAAATCTTCAACAACAAAGGTTGAAGATGAAGCCTCGCCGTTATTTGGCATAAGATTTTCATATTTGTTTATGCAATTCTGATTTTTTTTAGTATAAATGTTCTGGTCAATTGTTTAAGTAAATTCTTACGATTGATAGTTTTTAAATTGTTCTATTGGATATTCCGTGTGTTTCATCTGATGGATACATCGAATTGTTTTTTATTAAATTGAATATCCTTTGTGATTTGTTAAAAGCGGATACATTGGATTGTTTTGGTTTAATTGGGATATTTGTTGTGATTTGTTTAAAGTTGGATTTATGGAATGTTTTGATAAATTATTTTTATATAGAACATGAAGATATATGCTTTACTTTGGTGGGGTGGATTCAGAAACCTTAATGTTTTTATCACTAGTCTTTCAATCAATTTAGTTTAGTTTACATTTGTTTTGCAAAAGACATTTCAAAACTTGAAACTAGGTTAAAGTAGGCTTAGTTTAGATAAAAATATTTTCACAACGCAATTCCCTGTAGATTCGACGTCGCACTTGCACAACACTATATTGCAAACGACTCGTGTGCTTGCGAGTAATTTAAAACTCACAACAATACACTTGATATTCTTATTAAATATGTTTCGTCAAAGAAAATATACATTTTTACTTTTAGTATTTCTACGGTATTTTTTTTCCCAAGCAAAATGTGTGATGGACATTTTCAGAAAAACACAACTGAAAATGCTTTGGTTTTCACAATTTATTGTAGTTTAAATTGACCCAACAAAGGCAGCAAAATAACTGATTGAAAAGAGCCACATTTAGTTCCTCAATATAAATAGAAAAATTGATTGACCTTACTGATGACACTATAGACAAGCTCAAACCGATCTATGGCTTTTGAATTTGCATCCATGGTAAGATCAGTAGAATTGTTGCGCATCTGACTGCAACTATGAACTACACATAGACATCTGTTAATACAATCCGGTATTGGCATATTTGAAAATATTTTGTTTGCCAGATCAAATGTGACAATTATACACTTGTGATCATCACCATCCTAGATTTTAACCACCCAATGGATAGCATTATTAAGGAGTGTCCTTAGTTCATAGAAACTATGATCAAATTTATGAGGAAAACCCTCAATCCTCTTCTAAGAACCAAATGTTAGTGGATAAATACCAACAATCCAAACACTTATGATTCTTACCAATTTATGATCATCATTAACAAAGTCAAAACCAAACCCATAAATAGCTAGACCATCTAGTACCGAACAAGAACTGAACATGAAATGAGTTCCTACTCTGGTTCACTTGTTATAATCCCCCATGTATTATAAGAAAATCCTCAATCCTCTTCTATGAATTAGCTCTTAGTGAATAAACACTAATTACAACAAAAACATTTGTGAACCCTACAGAATATGTTTGAATTTGCTCCCCTTCACTCATAACTCCAAGAGCCAAGGCTAATTACCTCGAAGGAATCTCCCATTTGGAGCCAACGCATATACAGATCCAATCGATTGGGTAACTGATCTAGTCAACTTGAAAAGGTCCAAAAGGTTCTGCCACTTGATTCAATCGACTGGACGTATGAACCAATCGACTAAGTCCTTCCAAAATAGCCCAAAATCCCTCTCTTTACAACTGGGTGCCCAGCCCAATCGATTAGGTCCCCTGAAATCAACACTTTTCTTCCAAATTTTTTTCTACAAATTTTTTCTTGATTTCAAAAGTTCTTTCCAAATCCTTAAATACACAAGTCCTTAAGGGTTTAAAGTCAAAAACTTTACACTACCCAAGAGAAATAATTGAACCCAAACTCTCAAATCAACCAACTTTGCACAAAAACCTTTTTTTTTTTAAACAAACCCTTTTCTTCAAACGTTTTCTTAAGAAAATTCTTTAAATTCAAACTTCAAAACTCAAATATTTAAAGTAATAAACATGATTGACAATTAAAGAGAAGGAAAATAAGCTTTTTACCTTGAATTTAGTAAGGAAACTCCCAACTTTCTCTTTTTCTACCTCCTCTTCTTCCCTTCTTTCTCTTCTTTCTTTTTCTCTCTTCTTCTTTTCTCTCCCGGATCTTCTAGAAAGATTAAGCACAAAATGCTAGTCTCTCTCTCTCTCCCACTTAGCTTATTTATAAACACACTTACCTTTAATAGCACAAACACTCCTCCATTTTACCTCTCTTCCATAATTTACCCCACAATTTTTAAAAACTTAATCTTTTACCTAGTTTGTCCTAGTACCCCTTCAAAACTTTAGAAATTCACCCAATACATGTCTTTATCTCTTGATTCCCATTTTAATTACTTGGTTCAAGTTACACAATCCAAGTATGAATTAAATTTTAACTCAAAACTGAACAAGCATGTTCAAAACACGTCGAAAAGAAATATCATAATCTAAAATATTCGAATTAAAGTACCATGCTCTACAGCAACCCCAATGTGTTTTACACACTTTAATTATCAAGAGTGCACTTCACACGAAATCAAAAATCAAAGAAATTGAGGTGTTAAGCCCTTTGTTCAAATCATTTACTTTGAACCTCAAAAACACTTAATTTTCATTAATACTAACACTTTTAAAGTTGTTTTAATCATACTTTCAAATTATATAAATATAAAAATCACTTTGGAAATGTTTCACAATAAAAATAAAATTAAAAAATAAACTAAAGGAAAATATCAAATTTTCAAAAATCTCCAGTCAACTGGAAAAGCTCGTCATCAATCAAGTTGATCAATTTTTCTATTTAAATAGAGAAACTAAATGTGGCTCTGTTCAAACAGTTATTCTTTTCCTTTTTTGGATTAATTTAAATTACGATAAATTGCAAAAACAAAAGTATTTTTGAGTGTGTTTTTCTGAAAAAGTCCATCACACCTTTTGCTTGAGAAAAAAAAAGTACCGTAGAGATACTAAAAGTGAAAAATGTATAGTTTCTTTGATGGAAAATATTTAATAAGAATATCAAGTGGACACTTACAAGTAGCATTTGCAAATCCACAAAAGCTCAAAAAATACTAAGAATCTTCTACAAGGAAATCATTCATGGGTGTCAAGATAAAAAAAAAATTAAAATTCATATCTTAACTGATTTTGCAAATGCGAGAAAATTCTGAGAATGGAGCAAATGTCTAGTTAACTATCTTAATAATGACCAATATTATCAAAAATAAAAATAAGTAGTTTAGTCACATAATTGACTTGAGAAGAAATGATTCATCAATATGGTAGTGAATTTTTTTTCCCTTTTACTAATTTTTCAAGTAAGGAAAAACTAAAACACAATTATTTATGATGCGACACTGATGAGTCTTTAACAGCTCCATGGTAACAAATTACTCTCAAGTGCTTAGTTGTCCTTGAATGACGCCTTGGATTTTAAGTCGTAGATAGGAGCCACGAGCTATATATATTTGAATTTTGTTTTCCTCATCAAACAGACCCCCAAGAAAAATATACAGACATAAAAAGAAATCATGAATGGAACATCAAGATTAAAATTTAAAATTCAATTATGAATTACAGATCCTACGTTCGCGGGAAATTTTGAAGATAGATTGCCTCTATATAGTAATACAAGTCTAGGTTAATATCAATCACATAATCTCCTTAGGAAAAAATGATATAAAAAGTGTATTGGCTTCTTTCTTTGCAACTTTTAAAATGCATGCATCAAACACAAAGTGGCTTATATTAAATAGTTAAAAGCTTAAAGGATAGAAAAATGCATAAAATATATTGCTATTAAAGAAAAAATTAACAAAACGTCCAATTTAAATGAATTTGAGCTGTATAATATTATCTTAATTTATCTAATGTAGTTTCTTAATTTATCTAATGAATTTGAACTGTATATTATCTTATATTAACAAAACGTCCAGTAAAATATATTTGCACTGCCTAATCATCAATCTTTCCCCCTCCCGTGCGTGTATCTTTTCTTGATTAAAGTCAATTATTGTTGAAATATTATTGTCAATACAAGAAAAGTGTGAAGTAATTAAAATCCGTACCCTTACCTAATTTCTATCTTCTTACCTTATTACGAAGGTTTTTAAGTTATTTCACATGATAATTTTTTCGGAGATATAACATCAACCTTTTCATTAATTCCCTTTCTTCTTCGATTTCTTACTGAAACCACACATCAACTTAATTGAATTCAAACTTACTTTTAAAACTTATGCATCAAAAACAAAATGTATTATATTAAATAGCAAAAAGCTTATGAGATAATTAAGAGTACATCAAATGACATTCGAAATTGGGATATGATCAAAGATATCGATGTCGACAAGGTTGAAAACCCCACAACGATTTTTTTTAATAGCCAAATTACCACTTTAAATGACTAATCCAAAGATACAACACTCTCAACTCTCTAGGAATCCACACAAGTGAATAGAGGAATAAAGAGGATCATCTTACTAATTTATTAAACTGAAAATTAAGCTTCAACCGTTACATCTGAAACTTGGGACAAGTATTTATAAGAGAATACAAAAGTCTTGTTCTTAGAAAACAAATATTTCTAGCCACTCAAAATTACCTATCTTTAGGAAACTAATTTACAGCTAATTTTGGAAATTAAATAAAATCCCTAAAAGTTAGGTAATATATATTATTCTACTAAATAACTTATTACTTCAAAATCCTCAATAAATAGATAATTAAAATTTCTACTGCAACAAATACTAAAACTATCTTTGGAACCAAATTTTGTTAAGCTTCCGCGTCATACTGCCCTGGTTGGAGAAGACTTGTCCTTGAGTGTTAGGAACTCTCGAACATTCTTTCCATTGTCTTTAGGATGTTCGGTCAAAGAATTTCAGCCTTTCTCCTTCAATGTTCGAATTGCAATGCTCTTCAAGATTCTTCTTTCACTAATGATGTATTTTGCTGAATGAACTTTGATTTGTTATTTATTCCTTCTACAAAAGAATGACTTGTCATACTTAAGTTTTTCACCCATCAGTTTATTCTCCTCGAAAGCACTCCAAAATGATTCCGTAAATACATTTTTCCATACGAGACTTCGCTTATCATCGATCGATTAAGACTATCATCAAAGTTAGAAAGGAATTGCTGAATCCCAATTAAGTCAATGCGCTCAATTGCAATTAAAACTTGGATCAAAGACACCTACTTGACTAGGTGAATAATTAATTAAGAAATCTACACATTCAAATAGCACTGAGACCTAAGTTTTTTGTTGTTTGAGACATTGATATAGCATGGCAAGAAATTAACTTCATCGGCTTCATCTTAGGATAATCCTTGTAAATCGGTGACAAGTCCAAATTCTGAAATCTATTTCCATCACTTATATCATCATTGAAAGGAATATCCTCCAAAAAAAAAATCAAATCATCGCACTTTTTATCCATAATTTCTACCCATGATTTTCCTTGACTTCTCTCAAGATTATCATATTGATCAATAATCAAATGTAATTGTTTTTTAATTTCTTCCAAGTAAAGCATAATTTCCTTTCGCTCTTGTAACCTATCAAGCTTTTGTTGAATTTGTTGGAGCTTAATTTTCATCTTCTTCAATTCAGACTTTTAAAATTCATTCTTAGATTGAGGAGGCATGATGATTTTTTTTATTTAATTGACTTGAAATGGTTTTGAAAGGATTTTAAAAACGGATGAAAACGGCTTCAAAATACTAGCTATAAACTTTAAAAAAAAGGCTGAAAATATTGAAAATCCAAAGAAAACTTATTGAAATTGAGAAATAGACTTAAGAAGCTCGAAAAGGCTCCAGAAAATGGCTGAAACACAACTGGGAAGCTGACTCAACTAAGGCTTGGCTCTCGGCTCCAATTGTCATATAGCTTGCGGCTCGGTTTGAGTTGGTGTAATACCGGTGCTATTAGAGAATGAGTAAAGAAGTAAATTGATAAATATGACATAAAAATAAAATAATATATATGTGAAAGATTTATTATTGAATAAAATAATTCTTTTGAAAAAAACGGATGCTTGGTGGTGTAAAGAAAAAGAAAATGGAAAATGGAAAAAAAAAAAGAAATTTGAAGCATCCATGAGGACAAAGGAAAAAAGAAAAACAAAAGGAAAAAAAAAAGTTTGTAATAAAAAAAAGGGGGCGTGTGGACAGAATAAGAAGGAAAAAAAAAATTGGCCAATACCTGGATGTCCAGGTGCTGGCTCCAGGACATGTAAACCTTGCATGTGAGACAGCAAAATGAAAGAAAATGAATTGAAAGGTGGTGGTGGGATTTGCTATAAAGAGTTACAATTTTTGTTTTTGTTTTATTATTTTACCAAATCTTGTTTGATTTTCTTCCTTCTTCAATATAAACTACTCTATTTCTTTAAACACTTGGGGACTGAAAGAAAAGTTGAAAGAATAAAATTTTGAAGGAGTATACGGGAGAATTTTACAAAGAATCACGAGAAGCTCTAAGAAAAACATAAGGTAATAACGTGAAGTTTATTTTTGAAATTTAGCATACTTGAAATTTCCAGAATTCAATGTGGGAATTTTCAAAGGGTGTGAATTATGAAGGAATTGAAGAATAAATTAGAAATTTTAATATAAATATTAAGTCGACTGTTGACGATCAGCAACCGGGGAAAATTACTGAGAAGAGCAGAAAAAGAAAGGAAGTGATCCACGGGTAGCTCTAAGTGCTACATTGTGGGTTAGATTTACTTTAAGTAATCAAGATAAAAATAAAATATATAGTGATAGTATTTGAATAAATCATTAACTTATGATTTGGTGATAGATGAAAGTTGGTTGATAAGTATGATAGGAATAATGGATGTATAGAGAATTATTTTATGAGAAATAATATTATTGGAATAAGGAGTCAATTTAATAATAAAGGTGATAAGTGAAATTCTTGACGAGCTATGGTTGATGATTTTATATGATTTATAAGGAGAGGAATTTACTGGAATTTTTCAAAAAATAATTTGAGAATAATCAGGATAGCTAATTTGAATGTTTGAATACATGCTTGTTTCTATATTATTGTTCATATGCATATTTCATATCATTATTCATATGCATATGCATGAAAAATAAAAGAACCAGGAAGACAGCCAGTCTAAATGAAAACAAAAGAACCGAGAGAGCAATCGGTCTAAATGAAAACTGTGACAGCCAGTATATGCTGGAAATAAATGAAAACCGTGACAGCTGGTATATGCTAGAAATAAAAGAACCGGGAAGGCAGTCGACCTAAATAAAATAAAAGAACCAGGAGGAAAGCCGGTCTAAGCTAAAACATGTTGACATGTGGGAAGACGTTCCCAATTAATAATTCATGCATTGCATCTGTTTTAAATATTAATTTTATTATTGAGATGCTAAAATGCTATTCATGATTGTAAATTTATTGATAGATGAATTGAGTCTCACATAGAGACAATTATGCTTAGAAGAAATATGGAAATATGAAATGATGAGAATTATCTGGGTGACTGATTATATGTTGTGAACCTCATAACGAGGTAATTATGTGATAGAATTGATAGTCTCAAGATGATGATTAATTATATGAGAATAAGAGATTTATAAAGGATGAAGATTTGATATGAGTAGTGATAATAGAATGTTATTATCAAAATATATGAGATATAGATGAATGAATACTGGAAGACTAATTATACAAATTGAATACTTCTAGTAAGTTTAATTCACTGAGCTTGTGAAGCTCACTCCTCATTGTACAATAATTTCAAGTAGTGGGCAGAACAGATAGAATTATGAGTGAATATTCAAACTTAATCATTTTCTATAAGCCACATGGTCTACATCTTCAGACTAATGAGAAAGAAAAAAAAATTTGTAAATATTCATGCATAATATGTTGTATATACTATTCAGTTGAGATCTGAATGATGTAACTCCCCAGTTGAGGGTTGATGATTTATGTATGTAAATCATTCAGTTGTTGTTTTTATATTATTGCATATATGTGTCATACTGGGATTTCAAAAAGTGACAACACCATCTCGAGGGTGGCCAACCCGGGATGGGTCGTTACAATTTTGGTATCAGAGCATTAGGTTTTACGATTCTGTAGACTGCATAAAAAGAAAGAAAATGAAATATTAAAATAAATTATATTTTAATGTAAAGTCTGAGGATGACACATGGACGTCCTAGAGCTAGAGTTTTTGACTTGAGAGGGCATGGTAGGCCCTAATTTTTTAAACGAGCCGAGGTTGAGATAGAAGCTAAGTTAGAGAAAAATTTCTAGAAGGGAAAGTGTTGATAGTATAACTGATACTAGTAGGGGTATGAGAGAATCTAGAGTTGAAATAAATAAGCTAAGAGAAGCTCTCGCTCATGCTCTTGAGAAAATGAATGTAACAAATGAGAGAGTTGATAGTCTATAGCTTAGACTTGATGAACAGGCTAGAGCAGTGCCTGAGGTTGTTGTAAATCCAATGATGGTAAACGTTCAAAATGGGAAGAGTGAGTTTATGCACGAGATGCAGGGAGATTGTTTTGTTAAATGTATTAAGTTGAATGCTTTTTTGTCTAAAGGATCTATGAATACTTTTGAGCCTAGGCTATGGGTGAAACATGTAGAGAGATTATTTGGGTACTTTACTAGTGACTGACAGGAAGAAGGTCGCCTTTGCTTCGTTTGAGTTAAAAGAGGAAGCTTTAGAATGGCGGGAGAATACTCTCCCCGGGGTAAGTGTATATGTTGATAGACCCTTAACTTAGAATAGGTTTAAGGAGGTTTTCCTAGATAAATACTTTCCTTATACCTTTAGAGCCCAACAAGAGAGAGATTTTATTTATTTGAGGCAAATATATTGACTATGGCTCAGTATGATAGGAGATTTATGGCTTTGTCGATATTTGTACCGAAAATGGTAGACTTAGAGGAGAAAAAGTGAAAGAGGTTCATAGATGGACTACGTTTTGAGATTAAATCGAAACTATCCTACATGAGGCATATGAATTATGTTTGGTTGGTGGATATAGCACTTCAGATTGAGAAATATGTGATAGAATGTAAGGGAGAGAGAAAGAGTGGTTAAAGAGGCTTAGACATGAAGGTTCTAGAAGTAGTGGTAGTACAAGTTGATAGGGTGAGAGACCACCCCAGATGGGGCATTCCTTGTTATAAGGAACTGTAGTACAGAATCAGAAGCATGTAAGATCTATTCCTTCTGTAGCTCAAAGTAATATCAGTGGGACCCCTAGATTTGGGAGATAGTCTATGGGAAGTGGAAGTTATGGTAAAGGATGGAGTGTACTACCTAGAGGACGTGATAACGTGATACAAATACTAGAACGTGTTATAGATGTAATCTGATAAAATATTTATCCCAAAATTGTCCTAATTTGAGGTGCTTTGTATGTAGAAAAGGTGGACATATCACTATCGGTTAATCCTGGTGCAACCCATTCTTTTGCATCCAATGTATTTATGAAGTTTATTGATACATGTATTAGTCCTTTGATGCATAATAGTGATGCTGAAGTTCCCACTAGAGATAGAGTGATAATCATAAATGTTTACAAGGGTTGTGTGATTCGTATTAGTGATAAAGAATTTGAAGTTGATTTATTACCTTTCAATATGATAGATTTTCATTTTATTTTGGGAATGAATTGGTTGTCGATGTATTACGCCTGGGTTGATTGTTCTAGAAAGAACGTAGTGTTCAAGATATGGACATGAGGAGTTTAACTTTCAAGGAGAACATAAGATACTCTCAAACTATCTTATTTTTCTCTGACTACTAGTAGATGGTTGAAGAAGGGTTGTGAGTAGTATTTGGCATACATAATGGATTCTAAAAAGGAAAATAGGAAGTTAGAATAAATCTTAGTGGTGAAAGATTATTCTAATGTATTTCTTAATGAGTTGTCTAGTTGTCTCCTAGTAGAGAGATTAAATTCTCTATTGATGTGATACCAGGTTCATCATATATATCTACAGCACCCTACAGAGTGACACCCGTTAAGTTGAGAGAATTGAAAGTTCAACTTTAAGAGTTGTTATATAAACAATTTCTTCGACCAAGTGTGTCACCATGGTGAGCCCCTGTATTGTTTGTAAAGAAGAAAGATAGAACGATGATGTGGTGTATAGATTACAAATAGTTGAATAAGATCACCATTAAGAACAAATATCATTTACCCAAGATAAATGATTTGAGAAGTTGCAGGGAGCAAGAGTATTTTCTAAGATAGACTTGAGATCAGGTTATCACCCATTTGAGAATAAAATAAGGAGATGTGTCTAAGACAGCTTTTAGGATACGTTATGGTCATAAGTTTCTTGTGATTCCATTTAGGTTGACTAACACTCCAGCAACATTTATGGACTTGATGAATAAAATGTTTAAACTATTTCTTGATAGTTTTGTGGTTGTGTTCATTGATGACATCTTGGTGTATTCTAAGACTAAGGAAGAGCATGTAAAATATTTAGAGAGTGTGTTGGAGATTCTGAGGAGAGAGAGATTGTATGTAAAATTTTCTAAATATGAGTTTTGGTTGAATAAAGTAACTTTCTTGGAATATGTAATATCTAGAGATGGTATAACAGTTGATCCACAAAAGGTAGATGCAATGTTGAGTTGGGAGAAACCAACTAATGTAACTAAGATTAGAATCTTCTTGGGGTTAGCTGGATTTTTATAGAAGATTCATTCAAAAAAATATTATTATTGTCATGCTGTTGACTAGATTGACCAAGAAAGATGTGAGATTTGTGGGGTCTGGGGAGTGTGAGAAAAGTTTCCAATTACTAAAGGAGAAATTAACTACAACTCCAGTATTGCTACTTCCTTTTGGTGATGAAGGATTTGAGGTGAATAGTGATGCATCCCATCAAGAGTTGGGATGTGTGTTGATGCAACATGGGAAAGTAGTAACCTATGCTTCTAGGCAATAGAAGAATCATGAAAGAAATTACCTTGCCCATGACTTAGAATTGGCTGCCATAGTGTTTTATTTTTAATTTTGGAGATATCATTTGTATGGAGCCAATTATGAGATATTTATTGATTACAAGAGTTTGATATACTTAAATACCTAGCGAGAGTTGAATTTGAGACAGGGGCAGTGGATAGAGTTGATTAGTGACTATGATTGTAAAATTCACTAGCATCTAGGAAAGGTGAAAGTGGTAACTAATACATTGAGTAGAAACTCTATAAGAGGATTAACTGTTATTGAGAGTCATGATGTGAAATTGATGATAGATTTAAGAGCAATAAGAATGAAGTTGAATATCAGTGATAGAAAATCATTGTTAGCAAACATGGTTATAAAGTCATCCATAGTAGAATGCTTATTAGAGATGCAATGTAGAGATAAGAGATAGAAAAGATTAAGCAGGAATTGCTTAGTAAAAAGCAATATGAGTTCAAAATTAAAAATGATGGTATTTTGGTATTGAAACATAGAAATTGTGTTCCCAATGATGTTGAGATGAAAAAGGAGATATCAAGATAGGCACATAGTTCAGTGTATTCAATGCACTCGGGTAACAACAAAATGTATAGAGGATTGAGATAAAATTACTGGTGGTCAGGATTGAAGATGGAAGTAGCTAAATATATTTCTAGATATTTGGTTTGTCAACAAGTGAAGTCAGAGAATAAAAATCAGACAGACTTATTATAGCCTTTTCCAGTGCCTGAATAGCCATGAGAGAATGTGAGTATGGATTTTTTTTTTCTGGATTTCCCCTTAACCAGAAAGGTTTTGATGTTGTGTGGGTGATTGTAGATAGATTATCTAAACCATCTCATTTTCATCTTATTAAACTACTTGGATTCCTGAAAAGTTGGTTGAATTGTATGTAGTTGAGATTGTGAGGTTTCATAAAGTGTCTTTGAGCATTGTATCAGATAGAGATGCTAGATTTACATCTTGGTTTTTGGAAAGGATTTCAAAAAAAGCCACGGGTACACAATTACAATTTAGTACAACTTTTCACCCTCAAATAGATGAGAAGACAGAAAGGATTATTATAGTACTAGAAGATATGTTACGGGCAAATGTGATGAGTTTTTAGTAAGTTAGGATGCTTACTTGCCACTAATTGAATTTGCTTATAAAAATCAACATTAATCTAGTATTGAGATTTCAACA
Organism: Bretschneidera sinensis; assembly: GCA_023935145.1. Taxonomy (NCBI): domain Eukaryota; kingdom Viridiplantae; phylum Streptophyta; class Magnoliopsida; order Brassicales; family Akaniaceae; genus Bretschneidera; species Bretschneidera sinensis. The sequence continues at coordinate 59,972,264 of CM043699.1, read as the reverse complement.
GGAAAGGAAAGTTGAGTTTGAGATATGTGGGACCCTATGAGGTTGTTGAGAAAGTTTGGCTAGTTGCGTATAGCTTGGAATTGCCTCCAAAGTTGAAATAGTTACACAAATTGTTTCATGTTTCACTTTTGAGAAAGTGTTTACATGATGAATCTCATAATATTTTGAGCCAAGATGTAGAAATTAAGGAAGTTTTGACTTTTATACAAGTACCAATGAGAAATTTAGATAGAAAAGAACAAGCTTCGTTTAATAAAGTAATTCCAGTAGTTCAAGTTCTGTGGTGGAACAAAAATATTGAAGAAATTACATGAGAACGTGAAGCAACTATGGAGATCTATCATCCAAAGTTGTTTCTTGAGTTAGGTAAGGAAATTTCGAGGATGAAATTTTTATAAGGTGGGTAGAATTGTAATACTCGTGCTCTTAAAGTATGGGTAAAGAAGTAAATTGATAAATATGATATGGAATTAAAATAATATATATGTGAAAGATTTATTATTGAATAAAATAATTATTTTGAAAAAAAATTGACTCGTGGTGGTGTAAAGAAAAAGAAAATAGAAAATGGAAAAAAAAAAGAAATTTGAAACGTCCAAAAGGACAAAGGAAAAAAAAGTTTTGTAAAAAAAAAGATTTAAATAAATCATTAACTTATGATTTGGTGATAGATGAAAGTTGGTTAATAGGTATGATAGGAATAATAGATGTGTAGAGAATTATTTTATGAGAAATAATATTATTAGAATAATGAGTTGATTTGATATGATTTATGATGAGAGGAATTTAGTGAAAATTTTCAAATAATAATTTAAGAATAATTAGGATAGCTAATTTGGGATAGCTAATTTGAATGTTTGAATACATGCTTGTTTCTATATTATTATTCATATGCATATTTCATATCATTATTCATATACATATGCATGAAAAATTAAAGAACCGGGAAGGCAGCCGGTCTAAATGAAAATAAAATAACCGGGAGGGTAGCCTGTCTAAATGAAAATAAAATAACCGGGAGGGCAGCCGGTCTAAACGAAAACCGTGACAACCATTATATACTAGAAATAAATGAAAATCGTGACAGCCGGTATATGCTGGAAATAAAAAAACCAGGAAGGCAGCTGGCCTAAATAAAATAAAAGAACCTGGAGGGCAGCCGATCTAAGCTAAAACATGTCGATATGTGGCAAGACGTTCCCAATTAATAATTCATGCATTGCATCTATTTTAAATATTGATTTATTATTGAGATGCTAAAATGCTATTCATGATTGTAAATTTATTGAAAGATGAATGAGTCTCACAGAGAGATAATTATGCTGAGAAGAAATATGGAAATATGATATGATGAGAATTATCTAGGTGACTGATTATATGCTGTGAACCTCATAATGAGGTAATTATGAGATAGAATTGATAGTCTCAAGATGATGATTAATTATATGAGAAGAAGAGATTTATAAAGGATGGGGATTTGATATGAGTAGTGATAATAGAATGTTATTATCAAAATATGTGAGATATAGATGAATGAATATTGGAAGACTAATTATACAAATTGAATACTTCTAGTAAGTTTAATTCACTGAGCTTGTAAAGTTCACTCCTCATTGTACAATGATTTCAAGTAGCAGGCAGGACAAATAGAATTATGAGTGGAGATTTAAACTAAATCATTTTATATAAGCCACATGGTCCACATCCTCAGACTAATGAGAAAGAAAAAAAAGTATTTGTAAATATTCATGCATAATATGTTGTATATACTGTTCAGTTGATATCTGAATGATGTAACTCCCCTATTGAGGGTTAAGGATTTCTGTATGTAAATCATTCAGTTGTTGTTTTTATATTATTGTATATATGTGTCGTGCTGGGATTTCAAAAAGTGACGACACCATCTCGGGGGTGGGCAACTCGGGATGGGTCATTACAGTTGGTTTGTGTTGTGTGATATGTTCATTGTTGCGTTTGACGATGGTGTTTTTGTGGAGGAACAAGTCAGTAACTAGTAGAAACTTTGGTGCAGTCTGAATGGCTAAGATATTGGCTGATCTTCTGGAACAAAAGATGAATGATGACGTAAATTCAAGTCTCGTGTACGGTCAAATTTGATGGTATCTCTATATGGACTTCTGTTGGGGAGCTTGTAGGTGGGTTCTATCACAGATGTTAGTGGCACTTTTGGCTATAATAATCGTTTACGATGGTGGCACTAATTTATGCAGGGTGTGGCGTCGTTATTTTCATATCGTGATTCTGTTTGTTGTGTGGAATACCCTCAAAATGTTTCTTCATGTATGGATGAACAAGGGTCAGATGTCGAATTCAGATTCTAAACTGATTAATGAAACAGACTTGGATTATTTGATGGAAGAGGGATCTTGGTGTGAGATTTGGAATTTCGGGTGTACAATGAAATATGATAATGTTTGATTGGATTTTTAGAATTTTTGAGTGACGGTTAGGATTTTTAGAGGAAGAAAGAGTTGTAGAACATTTGCTACAGTTTTGACGGTTGACAATGTAGAGTCCGATATTTTATTTAAATTATTTTAAATCACGAGAGTGCATTTCTACGAGATTTAGTGTGTTATTCGAAAATAAACTATAATTAAAATCATATTGGGATTAGTGAAATTTGTAATTTAATAAATAAACTAAGAATAAAATAATAAAAACACATGTTAAGGGAGGACTACAAAATTTCTAATGGGTGGTAAGAAAAACTAAATAAAAACTGAATTATAAAGAGTGGTGTGGGGAAATGTAAAAGAAAATAGGAGTGGAGGGGTGATTGTGTAAAAAGATAAGAGTGAGACTACAAAAGGGGAGAGGGAGACCAGATTGTGTGTGCTGGAATTTTCTAGAGAGACTGAGAGAAAGAGAGAAAGAAGGGAGAAAAGAAGAGAATAAGAAGAAAGGAAAGAAGAAGAGAAAGATGAGGAAAAAGATGGGGAAAATGCTTACAAATCAAGGTAAAATCTAATTTTCTCTAGCTTTAATCTTTAAACATTCTTATAAACAAAGGATTTGAGTTCGGATTATGGATTTGAAAGATTTTGAGAACGGTTTTGAGTTATTTTGAAGAAAAATGGGCTTTGAACCAAAAATTATGATTTTGACGATTAAGTTTCAAATTTTGGTTTGGGTAATGTTGGTTTTTGTTAAAATTTGTATCTTTGAAGATTTGAAAAGAACTATGGAAATCAAAAAGGATTTAGGAGAAAAAGATGAATTTTCATAAAGATTTTTTCGACATAGTCGAATGTGTTTGGTGGACATTCGACTATGTGAGGCTTCTAGACCAAATTTTTTGGAAAATTGGGAACGTAGTCAACTATGTTGGTATACAATCGAATGTGGAAGGTCTTTGGACTTTTGACAATCAACTATGATGTTTTGCTAATTTTCGAAAAATTGTGCTTTTTCCTTAAATTTATTAATGCAAAACCTCTCAAAATTAATTTTAATCTTTATATACATTGGAAACATGATTAAAACACATTTGAAATGCTTAGTATTCATTTTCATTTGCCCCTAATTGAGCTAATCATATAACAATGGGGACGTCTCCCCACGTACCAGTACGTTCTCAACATCATCATCATATAAACAACTTTCAATTTGCATTTCTCGGCGTCACACAACACTCCCCCTCGTTTGAACGGATCATGCAAATACTTTATGCAATAATGTGCAATTCATGATCCAACAAACTTCTAAATTTATCATTCATCAACCAATCACGTCACTAAACTCATAACTTAAACAATCCTCAATCCTAAGCAACCATATACTCAACTCAAAACAATTTACTATACTCGTAAAAGAAACTCATCATTTAAACCAAATATCAATTTCTTGCACATAAGCTACATTAGGTCACTTATTGCATAATCAACCCTCAACATATATATGTATTACTCATATCATTATTATTTAAAAATTTAACAATCAATCATATTTTCATATTTTTATTTCTATTTGTATGCTTACTAAAAGTAAAGTGAAACTCGTCTCGAACGTACTCCACAACTACTCTCAAACTACTTTCTTTGTTCTTTAACGGTATCTATTGGAAATCACCTTGACAAGATGCCCATTTGGTGATCTTCTAAACACCTAAGTCTAGAATGACTTGTAAAGAAAAGATATAGCCACTAAAGCAAGAAAGAAAAGAAGACAAGCAATTGTTATCGAGGTTTGGCAATAGCCTACGTCCCCGTGAGTTCCTCTGAACTCTCTGCACTAAATCAATGGTTCTTTACAATCCAGCAACCTTCTTCAAGTTCTTGAAGAAACCAAGAAGAGAAGAAAGAAGATGATAAGAACTATTACAATGCTCTCTATCAAATTTATACTACTCTCTCTTTACAACCAGCCTCACTACAATGAGTCCCTCTTGTGTTTTGTGTCTTTGCACTCTCACACAATTCTCTCTTGTATGTCTATCACTCTTTACAATTGATCTCAAATTATATCACAATATTAATGAGAATAAAGCTGGGTGACCCTTTATATAGTGTACCAACTTCTTGTCCAATCTTGAGAGTCAATCTCCACCCTTAGATCTTGATGACCACACAACCATGGTCCTTGATCAATCCTTAGTGATCCTATGCGTTTTGGACATGTCTCCATAGACTTAACAAAGGTTGAATCAAATGGACTATGTGTGCCTTCAAGGTACGGCCTGAAACAGGGCACATTTGCTGCCACTCTGTGAGCTGTGGCCTGGGGTAGGGTGTGCCGCGGCCTGGCTTTCCTCCAGCATTCCTCAATGCTATGCGCTGTGGCCTGGACAAAGCTGGGCCGCGGCCTAACCTGATGCACATATTTTCCAGCTTGTGTTGTGTGCACTTCTTTAACATGCTGAAATTTATTCTTCCAACCTTGGTTTAGACATTAACCTTGTTTAAACCATATTTAAACCTTTGAAAAATATCAACAATCTCTACTTTTGTCTAAGTGTTTAAACCTGAACCATTGTGCAGAGAACTTCAGGATCCAAACTCATCTTGAGTCATCAATTAACCTATTTCAATCCTAAGTAGTCCATGGCAATGATTGAACTTACTTAGAGGTAGAACTTTAGTACCTAAATCCATAGGGTTTTCTTCCGTGGCTACCTTGTCCACATGGATGCATCCTTTTGTAACATTTTCCCGAATGAAATGGCACCGAACATCCATGTGCTTTGTCCTCTCATGGAACACCAGATTTTTGCACAAGTGCAATGCACTTTGACTATCCGAAAACACCACAACCTGCTCCTCTAGTACCTTCAACTCTTCCAACAACCCTTTGCACCACATAGCTTCCTTAATAGCTTCCGTTGCCGCTATGTACTCAGCCTAAGTTGTTGAGAGTGCTACCAGCAGCAGCAACTAAGCCTTCCAACTTACACAACATCCATTTAAGTTGAAGAAGTAGGAGGTAATCGATCTCTTTTTATCCCAGTCTGCTCTATAGTCCGAATCCACAAAACCATCAAGGCAGATGGACTTACCTCTCTTCTCATAAACAAGCCTTACTTCTGGGCTTCCCTTTAAGTACCTCAGTAATCATTTCATCCTAAGCCAATACTCCTTTTCGGGATTACTCATAAACTTGCTGAGAACACTTATTGCATTAGCAATATCAGGTCTAGTGCTTACCATGGTGAACATAACAGAACCAACAACACTAGAATAAGGGACTTTTTCCATTTCCTTCTTCTCCGCCTCCAATCTCGGACATTGATCGCTGGAGAACTTGAAGTGACCAGCAAGGGGAAACTTCACTGGTTTGCTATCTTCCATAGAGAACTTAGATATCATCTTCTCTATGTAGGAAGTTTGAGAGATCTTCAATCTGTTTCTCTCCCTTTCCTGGATGATACACATCCCAAGGATCTTCTGTGCATGGCCAAGATCCTTCATCTCAAACTCCTCACTGAGTTGAGCCTTCAATTCCTTATCCTCTCTATGCTGCTCCCAACCAGCAACATATCATCAACATTGATGAGGATGATCACCACTTCCTTAACCTTCTGCCCTTGTAGTACAAACATGAATCATAGTAGCTCCTCATGAAACCCAAGCTGATTACAAAGGAATCAAACCTCTTATTCCATTGCTGAGGTGATTGCTTTAGGCCATAGAGAGATTTCTTCAATTTGCACTCCAACTCTCCCTGTCTTCCGTCCTCATATCCTTCAGATTGCCTCATGTAAATGGTCTCATCAAGCTCTCCATGTAAGAACACTGTCTTCACATCCATTTGCTCGATTTCCTAATCAAATTGGACCAACAATGCTAACACTATCCATATCGTCTTGTACTTCACAACCAGTGAGAAGATTTCGGTAAAATCTATGCCTTCTTTTTGTGTGAACCCCTTTGCCACCAGCCTAGCTTTATACCAGCCTTCATCCCCTGGAGTATTCCCTTATTTGATATTGTAGATCCATCTACAATCCACAACTCTCTGTTTTTCTGGTTCGGGCACCAACTCCTAAGAGTTGTTCTTCATCAAAGAATCCATTTCTTCCTCCATAGCTAGCTGCCACTTTGACGAATCCTTACACTCCATGGCATCCGTGTAAGTATCTGGTTCAACCTCTCATTCTATCCAATGAGCTACTACATTAGCATCCGCAAACCCATAACTCAAAGGTGGTCTAACAATCCTCATTTCCAGGTCCCTTATGAGCTGGTAGTCATTCTAACTTGCTGCATCAACCTCTTCTAGTTCAGCCTCCTCTTGAGTGCCCTGAGCATGGCCTTCATTAATAGGCTCTACTTGGTCCGAACCCTCTTGCCTCCCTTGCTCTACCTAAACCGAATTCTCCTTGATGTGATGCTCCACAAATTTCGGACTGGTTTGCTCACTAGCTAGCCCCTGCAGGGTTAGTTTTCTCCAAGTAGGGAAATAATAATTCATTAAAAATAACATCCCTACTTATTATGAGTTTCATGCCTTTCTTTTCTAAGGACCACAACCTATATCCCTTAACCCCATCACCATATCCTAGAAATACACATTTTTTAGACCTTGGCTAAGTTTATCATCCTTTTGATGTGCATATGCAGCACACCCAAAAGTCCTAAGGTTGCTTAATTCAGGGGGTTTCCCACTCCGCATCTCCATAAGAGTCTTAAGTTCTAAAGCTCTAGAGGGTGATCTATCTACCAAGTATGCAGCAGTAGCCACAGCTTCTCCCCAAAAATTATTTTGGTAAACCGGATCCTATTAACATGCACCTAACCTTTTCCATAAGGGTTCTATTCATCCTTTCAGCAACTCCATTTTGCTGAGGTGTTTTTACAACCGTTCTATGCCTTAGAATGCCATTTAATTCACAAAATTTATCAAAATCCTTATTACAAAATTCTAAGCCATTATCGGTTCGTAAAGCCTTAACTACCCTACCCGTTTAAGTCTCCAACAACTTCTTCCACAAAACAAATTTATTCAATGCATCTGATTTATTTCTAAGCAAATAAATCCACACTTTTCTTGAATAATCATCAATGAAAGACAGAAAGTAAAAGTTACCTCCCTGTGTTGGTGTTGTTACTGGTCCCCAAAGGTCCGAATGAATGTAGTCAAGAATGCCCTTAGACTTGTGCACTCTGGTGTTGAAGCTGACCTAGTGTTGCTTCCCAAGAATGCAACACTCACAGAAATCCAATTTCTCTACTTTTTCTCCTCCAAGTAGACCATCCTTACTAAGACTTGCAGGCCCTTTTCGCTCATATATCCCAAGCGAGTGTGCCAAAGGGCTGCCCTATCCATCTCAGCCATCAAGCTTGCTGCTTGATCCTTGGTTTCTGTATCACTGATCATCTCATAAAGTTCATCTTTTATTGCTGCCTTGATCACTACCAAAGATCCCTTTGTCATCTTGATCTTTCCTCCCTCTACTTTGCATGTATACCCCATGGAATCCAGCTGCCCCAATTAGATCAAATTCCTCTTTAAATCTGGAAGTTACCTCACATTTCGCAGCAGCCTTGTGACTCCATCAAACATCCTTAACTAGATGTCTCCTATCCCCCTCACTTGGCAAGATTTGTCATTCCCCAAGAAGACTCTTCCATCATTAATCTCCTTGAAATTCTTGAACCATTCCTTGTGAGGGCACATGTGATAAGTGCATCCGGAATCTAGAATCCACTTCTCACTGCCTTGCCTCCTGCTCATCTTGCTGTTCTCCTTTGGCAACCAAAGCCTCTCCATTGTTGGTATGGCTTCTTCTCTCATCCCACATCTTCTTCTTATAATCTTTCTTGAAATCGCCCTCTTTGTTGCAGTAGAAGCATCTCTTTCCTCCTCTAAGTCTTGTCTTGGAATGAGATCTCCCATGGTTCTACCCTCTACCTCTCGATTTCTCCCGGTAGTTGCCATGAGTGCTACTGCCATTTCGAGTTGCTGGCCTTCCTCTTACGAACATCCTTTCTCCACCTGATGCCTCCCTCATCTTGGCTTTAAAATCATAAGCCCTTATGGCATTGATCACAATCTCCTTGGTTAAAGTATCTCTTTCATACTCAATAACATTAATCAAATTATCAAAGCAATCAGGAAGAGAGTTTAACAAAATAACAGCCAATTGTTCATCCGGGAATTTAATACTACAACTAGCCAAATCTTGAACTAGTTTAGTAAAGACATCAAGATTATCTTGCAACTCTTTATTAGGATCCATTTTAAAAGCAAAGATTCTTTTAAAAAGATAAATCTTGTTAGGGAGAGTTTTGGTAAGAAACAATTCATTTAGTTTCTTCCATATGACAACCGGATCTTCCGAGTCTCCGCACTCCCTTGTGACACTATCCGACATGTGCAATAAAATGGTGCTATAAGCCATCTTCTTCATCTCAACCCGCTGGTCCTCTGTGATACTTGCTGGAAAAGTATTATCTTCTCCAATAGCCAAGCCCACTTTCTATTGCATAAGAACAACCTTGATCTTCCGCTTCCATAGGAAAAATCTCCCTTTCCATCAAACTTCTCAACAATAAAATTTGAAACCATCTTTGCGAACAAGATCCTAGATTTATGCAATACCCACAAATGCTTTCTTCAACCTAAAAAAAAGATCGAAGATGGATCTTTACTTCGTTCTTGAATCACTCTCAAGAACACGATCTGATCTTGATTCTTGGAGTCTTGACTCTATCACTTTCTTGTTCTTGCTCCGATACCCAGCTGTGTAAGCTCTGATACCACTATTGGAAATCACCTTGACAAGATGCCCGGGTGGTGATCTTCCAAACACCCAAGTTTAGAATGACTTCTAAAGAAAAGATACAGCAACCAAAGCAAGAAAGAAAAGAAGATAAGCAATTGTTATCGAGGTTCGGCAATAGCCTACATCCCTATGAGTTCCTCTGAACTCTCTGCACTAAATCAATGGTTCTTTACAATCCAGCAACCCTCTTCAAGAAACCTCAAGTTCTTGAAGAAACCAAGAAGAGAAGAAAGAAGATGATATGAACTATTACAATGCTCTCTATCAAATCTATACTACTCTCTCTTTACAACCAGCCTCACTACAATGAGTCCCTCTTGTGTTTTGTGTCTTTGCACTCTCACACAATTATGTCTTGTATGTCTGTCATTCTTTACAATTGATCTAAAATTATGTCACAATGTTAATGAGAATAAAGCTAGGTGACTCTTTATATAGTGTACCAACTTCCTGTCCAATCTTGAGAGTCAATCTCCACCCTTAGATCTTGATGACCACTCAACCATGGCCCTTGATCAATCCTTAGTGATCCTATGCATTTTGGACATGTCTCCACGCACTTAACGAAGGCTGAATCAAATGGACTATGTGTGCCTTCAAGGTGCGGCCTGAAACAGGGCAAGGTGCGGCTTGAAACAGGGCACACTTGCTGCCACTCTGTGAGCCGCGGCCTGGCCTTCCTCCAGCATTCCTCCATGTTGGGTGCTGTAGCCTGGACAAAGCTGGGCCGTGGCCTGACCTGATGCACATATTTTCCAGCTTGTGTGCTTAGGCTCACACACTAGTGTGCCTACCTTTGCCTTACTCCAAGGTTCCGCACACACTTGTGTGCACTTCTTTAACATGCTGAAATTTATTCTTCCGACCTTGGTTTAGACATTAACCTTGTTTAAACCATATTTAAACCTTAGACAAATATCAACAGTATCCACCACTTGTATCTAGGAGCGAAACAACATTTAATCCCCATAATTATCAATTATTATTGAATACTAGGAAATCCCAAGGTATTTTGACACTTTAAATATTAAGAGTGCACTTCGCACAAAACCAAAAAGCAAAGAAATCGAGACATTAAGCCCTTTTTCAAATCATTTACTTTGAATCTCAAAAACACTTTAATTTTCATGAATACTAACACTTTTAAAGGTGTTTTAATCATACTTAAAATGTATATAAACAATAAAATTACTTTTAAAATGTTTCATATTCAAAAACTAAAGAGAAAAGTATATTTTTGGAAAAAAAATAGCTTGATCTAGTCGATTGGGCACTTGATCCAGTCGAATGGGAAAAGGTCCAGAAGCTTCTACCTGTTGATTTGGGTCGACTGAACATAAGACCCAGTCGAGGGTCCTTCCAAAACAGCCCAAAAACCCCTTCCAGTTGACTGGGTGCCCGACCCAATCGACTAGTCCTTATTTCCATAAATTTTTCTTCATGAAAATTCATCTTTTTCCCCAAATTTCTTCTTGATTTCAATATATCCTTCAATTATTCAAAGATATAAGTTTGTAAGGGTTTAAAGTCAAAAAATTTACACTACCCAAGAGAAAAATTGAATCCAAATCAACTAATTTTGGACAAAACTCATTTTTTTAAACAAATCTTTTTCTTAAGAAAATTCTTTAAAACAAAATTCCAAGTTCACAAATATTTATCTTAATAAACATACTTGAGTTAAAAAGAAAGAAAGACAAACTTTTACCTTGATCTTTGCAAGAAAACGCCCATCTTTTTCTTTTTTTCCTCTCTTTCTTCCGTTATTTCCTCCTCTTATTTTCTCTCTTTTTCTCCCCTCTCTTTCAGTTGTTCTGGAGAGTTTCAGCATAAGTGTTGGTTTCTCTCTCCCTTTCATCCTATTTATAACTAAAACTTTACCTTTTTTATCACACCACCCTTCTACTTTTCATTTCTTTTAAAATTTACCCCAAAACTCTTTAAAACTAAAACAATTCTCTCAAATCATGTTTATATTACTTGAGTCTTATTTAATTACTTGTTTCCAAGTTTCACAAGTCCCAACACAAATAATTTACAACTCAAATCTGAACAAGTACACTTTTTACATGTCGAAGCACAAACCTCGGAACTAAAATATTCCAATGAAGGTACCTGGTGCTACAATTCTCCCTCACTAATAAAAATTTCATCTTTGAAACTTCGTTTACCAGGGTCCAAAAAACATTAGGATTATCACTTTCTTAGTTCGTCTCATATTCTTAAGCACATTCTTCAAATTTTTCACCTTCATCATAAATCATCAATACAAAGTCAAACTTTCTATTCATCGATGTCAACCAGCTATTCATTACCAGTGTGATCAAACTCACTACTTTAATAAACTTCGTTCTAACTTACTGGAAACTCTTTTACTTAATAAGTGATGTTCGTTCTTCTATCAACTATTCACCTTTACAATTCATTCTTTATCCTCCATCTGACCTTTAATTCACCCAACTAGTCCCTAAAATCACATATTCCTTATCAAAAGCATTACTCAAGACCATTCATTTCTTACATCTTCTTTTTTACTCTTTGTTTTCAAAACAAAATTCTACCAACTCATACTTTACTCTGAATCCTTTAGTCTATATCTTGACTTCATGCTTCAAGAACCTTAATTATATCATGACTTTAAACATGTATCTCCTTCAAAGCACCTCTTCATCAAGACAATTACCAACTAATCATTCTCCCTTATCAATCAGTAACTTCCTCCCTAACTATGCACTATACTTAGGATCCGTCAATAATGTTATCAAAATCTGTACTCATTTCAACTTAGATTGTAATCAACTCCTAAATTTGTTTACCTCACAATTCAAATTTACTAATCTCTTTTTTTATCTAATAATATTACATTGCAATCCAATTCATAGTATCACGTGAACATTGATAACCCAAGTATTTCAATTTACGACTAACAAACTCCATTTACAATTCTCCATTCCAACTCTGTCATTTAGTTGTCTGCACTAATAACTTATTTAGTTTGTCCTTGATCTTTACTTACACTTCTCAATGATTTTCATCTATCTAAACTTTTCCTTTGATATCGACCATACTTCAAATTTATTATTCTCTTAATATCTTTCTAATCCTTTACTTAACTTCAAAGTTCATATCCTTTATTCTTTCCCCATGTTATAAATACTACACTTCAGGTTCAATCCATATTTCTCTTACTTAGAAAATTCTTTAGGGTACACCTTAAATAATTTTTTATCCCTTGTTATAAATACTACACTTCACGTTCAATCCATATTTATCTTACTTAGAAAATTCTTTAGGATACACCTTAAATAATTCTTTATCCCAAAATTTTCAAGAGTGGCTCTATACTCTACTCTCGTAACTGTTAGTCCTTGTGTCAACAAATTCTCATTTTTGCTTCTCAAATGAATAGTTTTCTCCAAATTTCCAATTTTCTACTCAATTATAAACATAACACCTGTAACATCTCAAATCATACTTAGACTTTTATATCTTCCAAAACTCATCCTTTATAAATAGAATCCTTTTTTCCTTTTAACTATTCCATCTTGAACATTATCAATAGCTTCACTACACCTTTCTCCTTCACAACTTTTCACATGATAATTCTACTCTCCAAATACATCCGGTCGAAACTTATAATTGAACCTGTACTAATATCCTCCACTTTGAATCCATCATATAAGATACTCTAATTAAGTCCATAAAATCTTTGCTTAAAGAAGCTACACTTTCTTTTTAATCTCTCTTAAAGTCTCAAAGTACCACAAAAACTTTACTTGTAATGTACCTAGCAACACCATTCCTTACTCGATTAATTCCTTTCATTTTACTCTCACTAATTCTTACTAAATCTTATACCTTACACTAACCATTTATCCAACAATTTTCTCTTATCCCTTTTATATACTCAAAAATCCATTTAAACTCCTACTAGTATTTTAATCGTTCTTCTAAAATTTCACTTCATAACAAGATGCTTATAATTTCTACAAACAATACAACTCCTCAACTCTCAAACTTACCCACATTTTCTAAAAGCTTTACAATTAGTACTTTCAAAATACCTTAGTTTAACACCTTGTCAACTACCCTTCCTTTACTCAACATCCAAGTACACACATATACAAACCCACTACTCTGGACTTTCTCTACTTCGAATCTACAAATTACGATAACTATGTCTTAGACCAACACTATGCAATATCCTCACATTCATCATTCACGATTACTCTATCTTTAAACATCATGAAATGAAAATCATCAATCAAACATTCATACATGATTTGACATAATTCATTTAATATTTTTAACATAGTTCGCACAATCATTGAAAGACTTCAAGTTAGTAATACGACTTAAAGAAAAGCTTCTTCCCATTTTTCACCTTTCAACATTTTCATTAAACACTCATTCACAAAACAAACTTTCCATAATTGTACAAGAAAGACATATCAATCAAAACATTTCATTAATTCAAGGTATTTCATTAAATATTCTCATCAAAGGCATTATTAACAAGATTCTACAACCTAAAAATTCAATCCAAACAACATCAAATTCACACAACAATCACACATAAGTCGACTCAGCTTAAATCTCAATACATATTAGCCCCACTTAAACCATTATTGGTTTCAACTTCCAAATGGCATCCTCTCTAGTTTTATTTAATCGACTTTCTAAAACTACCCCATGCACCATGCAACTAAGCCTACATGACCTTAAACCTAAAGTTCTGAAAGCTTGAGTTTATAACCTAACAGTCCAATCCTCTTTATCACTACAAAGGGACCAAAATACTTCTTATTGAGCTTGTGGTAAGATCTATACCTACTGAAGACTGCTTATAGGGTTGTAGTTTCACAAACACTAGATCTTCCACTTTGAACTCATTCTCAATCCTATGCTTGTTAGTGTTAAGCTTCATTCTGAGTTGTGAAACTTGAAGATGTTCTTTGACTTGTTGTAATATCTCAGTTCTTGTCATGAGATCTTGATCTAAGATTGCCAATTTAGTTTAACCCCTACAATATGCTGTAATAGTAGGAGAGGGTTTGTTAAAGACCACTTGAAAAGGAGAGAGTCCAATGGATGAGTGTTGAGTTATGTTGTAATGAAATTCAGCCCAACATAGAAACTTGTACCATTGTTTAGGATATCAGCAATAAAACATCTCAGATACTGCTCAACATGCTTATTTAGGACCTCTGTTTGACGATCTGTTTAGGATGATAGGTTAAACTCATACATAATTCAATGCCTTGCAAAGGAAATAGTTATGTCAAAAACTGACTCATGAAAATAGGGTCTTTATCACTTACTATGGATCTAGGAAACTCATGAGATTTTCATACCAGATTAACAAATAATTCAGCATCCTTAGAAGCATTGAAATGTTTTGGTAAGCACCCAAAATTAGAAAATTTGGAAAACTTATCAATGACTACCATAATGATAGTGTAGCCATGTGTAGGTGGAAGATTGGTGATGAAGTTCATAAAGAAATCTTCCCAAACTTGCTCAGGTATAGGAAGTGGTTGTAAGAGACCATAAGGTGCAACATTGATTGACTTGGATTGTTGACAAATGAGGCAATCACATCCTGTCAAAGTCCTTTCTAATAGAAATTACTTGCTATCCTGGCATAGGTTCTGGAAATTCCAACATAACCTCCTATAGGTGAGGCATGATACTTTTTAAGCAATTGTTCTTTCAATTTAGAAGTAGAGCAAAAGAAGATTTTACCCTTATAATAAAATAAATCATTCCTATAAGACTAAAGAGGAAGTATGGTAGGCTGTGAAGTAAGATCAAAGATGAGTTGTTGAGCAAAGTTATCATGGCTCAATTCAGTACTGAATGTAGAGAGGAAATCAAATGATGGAATTGTGAAAGCCAAGAAGGCATTGTCTTCTGAAGAAGGTATTCTAGAGAAGGCATTAGCAGCATTGTTTTTCTTTCATGGTTTGTAGCAAATTACATACTTATAACCTAATAATTTCTTGATATTATTGTTCAAGTGTCTGAATCACCTATTCCATGAGTTTTTAAGGCTTCTTTGATCAGCATAGATGAAGAACTGGTAACTTAATAGGTATTGTCTCCATTTATTATCTCCGAAAGTTATTACAAATAACTCTATGGTATAGGTTGAAGCAAACTACATCCTATTATTGAGCTTTCTACTATAGTAGGCCAAAAGGTGTCCATTTTGCATAAGGACAGCTCCAATTGCAAAACCAAAAGCATTAATCTCCACAACAAAGCTTGAGTGAAATCTGGTAACTAAAGGACTAGTGTTTGAGTCATGGAAAGTTTGAAGACATTGAAGGCTTGTTGAGCTACATTATTTCACCCATAAGCATTCGTTTTTAGAAGATCTGTCAAAAGGGTTGTAATAACAACATATCCCTTAACAAATCTTTTTGTAATAACTTATGAGGCCAAAGAAGCCTTTAAGCTGCTTCAAGTTTTTAGGAGTTGGCTAATCCAATATAGCATGTATCTTAGATCTATTAGGTTCAAGTGATTAAGTGTCCCTAATAATGAATGGAACTCTTAGCAAATGAGCATTTAGACAGTTTAGTATACAACTCATATTATAGCAAGTTACTTAAAACTTGAGCTAGGTGACTAGTATGCTATTCCATGGATTTGCTGTAGATGAGAATATTATCAAAAAATATTATGATAAACTTTCTGAGGATGGAAGAGAAAATTTGGTTCATGGTAACCTGAAAGGTTGAAGGAGAATTAGAGAGACCAAATAGCATCACTAAAAATTCATAGTGGCCTTGGTGAGTCCTAAAAGTTGTTTTCTCTATGTCACTATCATGCATCCTTATTTGGTGATATCATGACCTGAGATCAATTTTAGTAAAGACACTTGCTCCATGTAGCTCATCTAAGAGTTCATCCACAGTAGGTACACGGAATCTATCCCTAGCAGTCACAAAATTCAAGGCTTTATAGTCAATGTATAGTCTCCAAGTTTTATCTTTCTTTTTCACCAAGAGGACATGTGAACTGAATGGACTTGTACTTATGGTTGAATCACTCTACTAGCAACTATTTCTTTAATTTTCCTTTCAATTTCATTCTTTTAGTAGTAGGGATCCTATAGTGTTTGACATTTATAGGTTGAGTGCCATTCTCTAATAAGATCTTGTGATCAATATCTTTGTGAGGGGGTAAGGATTGTATTTCATTAAAAATATTGGCATGAGTAATGAGAAATTTGGCAATGGTAGGGTCGAATTCTTTGATAGTATCTAGTATATAGGAAACAAGATTATTTAATAAAGTCATGATGTTTTAAGTGTCTAACGACATCAACATGCAATAGGATGAAACACTACCATCTTTTAACATTTTTTTGAATCTTGTATGTTTCACCAAATGCTGCCCCTAATGCATTGTCACCAATCAACTTCACTGTTTTCCTTCCCATTGAAAATCCATGGTTAACTTAGAGTAGTCAGTTTTGACTGGACCTAAGAGTTTTAACCATTGGATAACCAAAACTATATCAACTCCATGGGGAAGAAGGATGAAGAAATTTGCATATAAAGTATGACCAGGTAAGGCAACATGTACTTGAGCATAAACACCGTTATAATTAAGCATTTCACCATTTCCAACTTGAACTTGGAACTGATTTGATGGAGATATCTTGAAGCCAAGGAATTAAGACACTCTCTCTTGAATGAAGTTGTGAGTACTGCCTTCATCAATGAGTACTTGGAGTGAATAATCAACTCCAATTCCTTGTAATCTCAATGTTTTTGGTGAAGAATGCCCCATAAAGGCATGGAAGCTGATTTCAAGGCATATAACATGTAATGAATCATTAATAGCATCATTTCCCTTAAAGGTTGTGGAATCAATTGAATCATGGTCCTCACCTTCAAGCAGTGATAAGGACATTACATTTTTGCACTTATGACTCGGATGAAACTTTTCATCACAATTGAAACAAAGTCCTTTCTCATTCCTTTTACTGCATTTCAATGGGAGTTAACCTACGAATAGGCAATTTAGATAAATGAGGAACTGCATGGATAGGTTTAGCACCTAAAAAGGCATGTGGAGCAGCTTGTATAGTAACTGGATTGAAATTTCAGTTTCTATTAGGTAACCTGAACTCATTCAGCTTATCTTCTTGCAGTTTAGTTAGACCTATGGTTTCATGTAGATCATTAGGTCTATGAGATAATACCTCTCTTCTGATGTTAGATTTTAAACCATAAATAAAATAACTCTTGAGGAATGAGGATATCAAACCAATGATTTTGCTAGATAATGCCTCAAATTTTGCTTGATGGTTTAAAACATAATAAGTTTGAGCGAGTTTAGCAAGTGCACCTTAAGGATCATTAAATTCAAAAGGTCCAAACCTGATTTTAATAGCCTCCACAAATTCTATCCATATCCTAAGTTGTTTGTTGTTGTACATCCATTGAAACCAACGGCTAGTAACTCCATCTAAGTGAAAGAAGATCATATGAAATCTCTAAGACTCTAGAAATTGATGGAATAGAAAATATTAATCGACCTTGAATAGCCAATTTGTTAGATCTCTATCTGAATATCTTGGAAATTCAAGTTTGACAGATTTGTATAGGGTGTAGTTGTGATTAGGACGTGTTTGGGTTAGGGTCTCAAATGATTCTAGTCCTTCATCACCATGAACAACCTTTTTGTACTTTTTTCGATCTACAATCAATTGAGCTAATTGCTATTGCATTGGAATGATAATGTTGAAGAACTCATCTCGTTGCTCTCTTAGGGATTCTTTAATCTGCGTAACAAGTTAATCATTGGCGAGATTCTTAGATCTTGTGGCAACAGCCACGGTTATAGTTTTTTTTTTTTTTTTTTAAATGTATGATGATATAAGGAAAATATGAATTAGGATTATGGATCGGAGATGAAGAGGGATAGGAATAGATTGATAAGTGTTGTAGTACTCTCAACGAAAGCACCAATTTACCTTGAATTCGAGATCAAGGTAGGCTCCAAAGAAATATAGAGACTGCAAAAGGGAAAAGAAGAGAGATTTTTGATGAAATGATTCTGATGTAATTTTTCACTGAATGAGGAGTTAGTTATACACTCTTCTAGGCCCGCTCATGATTGCTAGAATAGAAATCTAGGTAACAAACTAACTAACTCTGATTCATACAAAATTTAACTAATAAACTAAGCAACTAACCAATACACGTAAGTAACACTTTTATTTGTATCTAGACAACTAGATTGATTAGGCTAATACACGTAATTAACACTTTTATTCTACCTGCTACTAACTATTTTAACTAATACCTTCGCCAAATTCAATCTAATGGTTAAAATCCTCGAGCCAAGTTGAAGTTGTTTTTTGCTTTGCTACTCCTCCTCAATTCTAAAGCTATTGTATCATCATTTGTATCTGCATCCTTGAATCCTTCCTTAATTCTAGCTTATTCTTCCTCAATTCCAGCTTTTTCTTTGTCAATTCTAGCTTCTTCTTCTTCAATTCCACTTTCTTCTTCCTCAATCCAAACTGATGTCATGATGTTGTCTTTATCAAGAGTTGTTGCCTCCATTGTTTCCTCTTCAAAATTTCGTGTAACATTATTCGTATCATAGTTTAAGGAGACATTCTTTTTTTAATAGGGTTGGGGGGTTTCGAACCCTACTTTAAGGAGACATTCTTAAATTTTGATGGTGATAATAATTTTTAATTAATTAATTAATGTAAAGACAAAATCCAAAAATATGTGAAGAGTAGGAATAACAAAAGATGTCTATTTTAAACAAAAATCCTAAAAGAGATAATTTTTTATTGGGTATTCCTGTTAGAGTTTACTACGAGGGTGATCACATTTTTTCATTGATTATTGAAAAGAAAAAAATCCAAAAATATGTAAAGATTAGCAAGAACAAAAGAAAGTGAATAAGAAATACCAAGTCTTCCAACATTGCATATCAAACCTCTAAAAGTAGGTTTTTTGTCAGTATTGTGATGGAGAAAAAACTCTTCTTCGTTGAATTAAAAAGCAGAATCTTAAGAGACAATTTTGGCACGATATTTGGGCGGGTTTTTGATTTCCTTCCATTTTAGAGATAATGAGGCTTTTGTTTCAACCTCATGGGTTAAACAGGTAATGAAATGCTGAGTTTCATTCTTCTCTAAAAATAAATAATGTGGCATAAATATAGCCATGGATTGCATTTTAAATGACATCATCCGATCTAACCATTAACAGTAGCAAAACACAGACAATTGTAACAACGGAGAAATCCGAATCCATGATTAAATTCTTGTGTAAAAAAATACTATGGTGGTTAGTGGTCAAATATTTTTTTTTTTGATGTCCCAAATTGTTGCTCTACTCTTATTCAGGCTCTATTTATTTCCTACAGCTTTAAGCATGAGGGGAGAAAAGACAACCACCAGATTGGGTTCGAGGAAAAAGGCAAGTACTTTAGGATTTAGCTGCAAGTTGATGTTTGCGTTGGCTTGATTCTTTTATTTAATGAAGTTTACAATTTTCCCCTAAAAAAGAAATATATTTACCCTACATATGGATATTAGTGCTGTATTAATTTTAGATTTTTCATATCATTCAGATACAATGTTGAATTTTGGTTTTTTCTTAGGATTTAATAGATGACAATTTTATTTACTATTAGCATAATTGTAAAAACAAAAACAAAAAAATTATTCATAGTAATTCTGTTAACAATAATTTATCGTTTTTACAATTCTTTTAAAAGAAAATAGTTTCACCAAACATGTTTTTTCTACTTTTATTTTAAAAATAATTTTTGTTTTATTGATCAAATAAATTTTCTGAAAAAATAATATATGTTTTCTTTTTTAAAACAGAAAAATGAAAAATAGAAACATTTTCAAAAATCAAACTCAACCTCAAATTTTTTAAAAAGGAAAACCAATCAGTAAATCTAGTAAAAGCCCAACTGCTTAGCCCAATCCAGCTTCCAATCCATTCTCTGTTCTGCGATCTCCATTCTCAACCCTGATGTCTTCTCCGTTTCTCTCTCCAATTTCGAACTACAAAGCCTCACGCAGTCACGCCAGACCCTCAGCTCAGCCATCTCCTTCCTACATCGATCGCTGCTCTTCTTTGTTTCCCTCTTCCAACGTATTGTACTTGGGGTAAGTCATAAGTGGGTTCTCTCTCCTCTTTTCCTTTCTCTTTTTTCTTTCCCTGACCCTCACGAAAGCTTACCTTTTTCTCTCTTCCTTCCAGCCGCACCGGCGGCGCCTCTGACTCTCTCCACGGATGGGTTTCAATTTTCCTGCGAAGCTATCCCACCACGCACCAGCAGCGTCAATACTCCCTGCCAGGTTACCGAAACACTCTTTTGAGTTTTGACCTTTTAAGTTTTTCTCTTTCATGATTTGAAATTGATTTTTTTTTTTATTTTTCTATTTCTCTATGATATCTTAAGGGATATCTGACTTTTATGGTGTGTGGAACTTCCTTTTTGATGGAATGGAATGTGGAATTGCAAGCTGAAACCCTAGTCCTAATCCCTGTATGCCAATTGTAATTTGTAAACAAAGCAAGCACCGTTATTTCCTGTAATTGACTAGGATTTTTCTCAATTAGTTTAGGCATTCTTTCATTAGTTCATAGATCTTTTAGGCCTGTAGGTAGACTTAACTCTTAAATAATAAGATTGATTGAACATTTTAATCTGGTGCCTCTTGGGAGTGGAATGTCTATAGTTTCTTGCGGCTCATGGGGTGGTTCTTTGATTGAGCATTAGTGCTGTTTTTAAGGAGGGTTTGTTGTTTTTTTTGGAGGTGTTTTGGTTATCTTTGATATTCTTTCTGTCTATTTCTGCTGGTTTTTTATTGCTGTTGGTTAACCTGCCTTGCTGTATTGTTTCTTCTGACTCCTGGTTGTATTCTTTACTACTTCAACAATGTTTGGTTTATTGAATGTAATTGAATTGAATTGAATTGAATGCTAATTCTATTTGAATAGAATAACATTGTAATGTGAGTCATTTTATTAGTGTTTAGTTCGTTAGATTGTATTGACAATTTCAACCCGATTCAAGTGTTTGGTTCATATAATTACAAATAGAATAGACTTGAAATGTGCTTCGAAAGACCAAAATACCCTTGCATCACAAAATTTTATTTAAATTAGAAAGAATATGGAGGATGAAATAATTGGCAGTTTATAAATGAACTGTAATGGTAAAACAATTCATTTTAACATATAAATTCATTTAAATTAATTTTATTAATTAAGAATTCAATTGCATAATTCAGTACCATTCAATATTCCATTTCATAAGATGAATTTATACTGCAATAGAAGTACCACTAATTTTTTTTATCTTAAAAAATTAACTTGAATTTTACATTAACTTGATATAATGACATCAATTTCTAAATATTCTCTAAACTTTATTTTTTTACCAAATAAATATTAATATTTTATTGAGAAAAATTCAAATCAATCCAATTTGGGCCCATCACTGTTTATCATCGCCTTCATGGATATTTTAGCCAAAAAAAAAAAATCCTTCATGGAAATGGGTAGGTTTCACAAATGAAAAAAGGCAATGGAAACCTCATGGCGTTGTTACAGCGGTGCTCGACATGAACTTTTTGATCCAACAATTTCGCCATATATTTGGACTTTTTTGACCCAACTCAGATTTGATGCCAAGAGATACATAAAGAGAAGTAGAGTGGAGATGAGAGAGGAGAGAGAGAGAGAAGAGGAAAGCGACTATGGCAACCTCATGGTGTTGTTACAGTGGCACTCGACAGGAAAGACTGAGACAAGAGGGAGAGAATGCTCTATAGAGTTGGGGACGAGACTTGTGTATGAGGGTTTGGTATTTTTGGAATAATTGCCCACTCCATGGGTACTTTTGTCTGACTTGTGTTAAAAAGTGTAAGTGTGCTTGACTATAGAATTACCACTAGTGGAGGTTGTAATTTAATTTACAGCCCAGTTGGAATAAGATCGGAGGATTAAATAGTTAATTCTAATCCCATTTGCCAACCAAACAATGGAATTAATACCTAATTCAACTTGAATGGAATTATCTTGTAATTAGTTTGAACCGAACGTGGCGTTACTGTTTTATTCCTTTCACTACAAAGAAAGGGACACCAAAGCCACCTTTGTTTTTTTATTTTTTTAATCAGCAGCTAAGTGAAAATTAAAAGGAATGCATATATATCTTCCCAAGGATAAAGCAACGATATATATATATAGTAAGAAACAAATTCACTGAACAAAGTAATTGACCAAATATTGAAATTTAAGTATTCTTTAGGGTAAGGTTTACAAAAAATTGAGCTGACCTTTTCAAGGATTTGTTGTTCAGATCTAGTAAGAAAGGATTAGTATCAATAACATTAGGAATTGAGTTGCACGCATAAATTTTTTTTTTTTTCATGTCTTGATATATTGGCTAAGTGTTAATAATAGGAAACTTTTACTTTTTTTGGCTTGTAATATATAGCTTAAATCATGAAGGCAAAAACTATAAATTCATTTTTCAAGGATTAGATTGTTGAGAATTTAGAGAGTAATAATGAGACTTCATCATCCATTTTGTCACAATCTCCATGGCTGATGAAAGCATAAATATCTTTGATTAACTTGTTGTAACCTCATTCATGGGTGATGAAGGCTTATATTGTGTATTTTATATTTAATATTTTAAAATGACTTGCAATTTTAAGCGAAAATATAAGTATTATTTCAGCCCTAGTTAGAGGAAAGTCTTGGCTTCGCCCCTGAGTAGGTACATAAGGTTTTAGAAAATAAGTGGAGTGGGCTTCTCTTTGACCCATTTTTATTTTAGGGGGAGCAATTATAATATAATTTTTAAATCCTTAAAATAGTATATAAGAAATTTTGAAAAGTTGTGGGAGTGCAGTTGCGCACCCTCACCATAATGTGAATCCGTCTATGGGGTGATTTTGTTATATGGATGAGAACTTAAATAGATATTGAACTATCTACTTGTATATATCAGTACATTAGAGAATAAAAAAGGAGGATGTAAAAATTGTTTCTCTAGAACTTTGCATTTTGCTATATATGGTTAACTTGGGCTTATATAGACAAAAATGAAGGAAAAAAATCTTCCTTACTGTTGTCTGGTTTTGTATCTGCTTTTTTTTTTTTGGTGATTGGAGTTATTTTTGAGTCTTGCTTCTGGATGCTTTAGCTTATCTGCCTACTACCTGTTTGTGATCAGGTCCGAATGAGTGTGGTTGGGTATCTTCTTGTAATTTTCCACTTGATAAACTTTCCTCTTTGCTGTCCAAAAAACCTGATGTTAAGTTGTATAACTTTGTAGTGTTAATTGTGCCTGATTGTGTTTTAAATTGAAGCGCATTTCTTACTTGTATTTCCTCATTTGGGTGTAAAAGAAGTTTTATCTTGCTCCTAGAATTTGTTTTGATAGTGTGAATGCGTTCACAGGTGATAGAAGTCATGGGCCTCTCTAGAAGTTCTTGCCAAGCTCAGTTTTTAGAAGCAAAAAAGAAAGTGTAATATCAATTGATATTATTTTATCAGTCATGATAAAGCATCTTGATAAGCAAAAAAAAATCTTCCCTTGCTTTTGTTATTCTCTCTCAAAATCCATCAGTTTCTCATCAGCCAAACACTCCCGCAAGCCCCATAGCAGCAAACATCCCTTAAAATCAATCACCCAAGAACCTGTCTCTCCTCCCCAAACCACTTCTCCCCACCTCAATATTTACAGAAATACCATCATCTCTCCCATGAAGACCCATCTCTATGCCTCTTTGTTTTGCACTGTAATTCATCTGTACTTAAGCTGTAGCAGATTCTCCAAAGCAACAGCGACATTCTTTGCAATGAGTAATCATGGTATTGTTCCCATTTTGCCCCTTTGGAATCGGCTAATTCACCATTTCAATGTCTCTGGCTTGGTCTCCCAGGTATGGGCTCTTTACTCCAAGATGATCTATTGTGGGATTATGCCTAATGTTTTCACTATCAATGTGTTGGTTCATTCTTTTTGCAAAGTGGGTAATTTGAGTTGTGCATTGGACATGCTTAGAAATGTTGATATTGATGTCGATACGGTCACTTATAATACTGTAATTTGGGGTTTTTGTGAGCAAGGATTGGCTTATCAGGCATTTGGGTTTTTCTCTGAAATGGTAAAGAAGGGTATATATATTGATTCTTTTACTTGCAATATATTAGTTAAGGGGTTTTGTAGAATTGGGTTGGTTAAATATGGAGAGTGGGCTATGGATAATTTGGTGAATGGTGGGATTTTTAGAGATGTTATAGGGTTTAACATACTGATTGATGGGTATTGCAACAGTGGAGAGATTAGTTATGCACTCGAGTTAATTGAGAAAATGAGGAGAGAGGGGTTAATGCCTGATATTGTTAGTTATAATACTTTGATTAATGGGTTCTGCAAAAGAAGTGATTTTGTTAAAGCCAAAAGTTTGATTGATGAAATTTTTGGGTCCCTGAGAAAAAAAGATTGTGCTCTTGTGAATACTGATGATGTTGAGAATGACACTGTTAGTATGGATTTGGAACCAAATCTTATTACTCATACTACGCTTCTAAGTGCGTATTGTAAGCAGCGAGCTCTTGAGGAAGCAGTTTCTTTGTATGAGGAAATGGTTATGAATGGGTGCTTGCCTGATGTAGTCACTTATAGTTCAATTATAACTGGTCTCTGCAAGCATGGGAGGTATGCAGAAGCGGAAGTGCTTTTGAGGGAAATGGAGAAGATGAACGTTGATCCCAATCATGTATCTTATGCGACTCTTGTTGATTCATTATTTAAAGCAGGAAGTGATATGGATGCTTTTGCCCTTCAGAGTCAAATGGTTGTTCGTGGGATAACCTTTGATGTGGTTGTGTACACCACTTTAGTGGATGGGCTTTTTAAGGCTGGAAAGCCCCAAGAGGCGGAGGACATGTTTAGGACGCTTTTAAAGCATAATTTAGTTCCAAATTCTATCACCTATTCTGCATTGATTGATGGCCGCTGCAAGTTAGGAGATATTAATGGTGCAGAATCTGTACCAAGAGAAATGGAGGAGAAACATGTTGTTCCAAATGTAATTACTTATTCATCAATCATAAATGGCCATATAAAGAAAGGAATGCTTGACGAAGCTGTTACTGTGATGAGGAGGATGCTGGACCAAGGTATCATGCCAAATGTTTTTATCTATGCTGCACTAATTGACGGCTACTTTAAGGCAAGTAAACAAGAAGTTGCTCTTGAACTCTATAATGAAATGAAACTAGTTGGACTGGAGGGAAACAATTTCATACTTGATGCTTTTGTGAACAACTTGAAAAGAGGTAGAAGGATGGTAGAGGCTGAGGGATTAGTTAAAGACTTGATGCCAAGGGGCTTGTTGCCTGACCGTGTTAACTACACATCTCTAATGGATGGCTTCTTCAAAGAGGGTAAGGAGTCAGCTGCTCTGGGCATAGCTCAAGAAATGTCTGAGAAAAATATACCATTTGACGTTGTTGCATACAATGTCTTAATTAATGGTCTGTTGAGACTTGGCAAATATGAAGCACAATCTGTTTATAATGGAATGAGAGCGTTGGGTTTGGCTCCAGACCGTGCTACATACAACACCATGATTAATGCATATTGCAAGCAAGGAAACTTGGAAAATGCCCTTAATCTCTGGAATGAGATGAAGAGTCATGGAATAGTTCCAAATTCGATCACATGTAATACTCTGGTAGGAGGGCTTTCTGGAGCTGGTGAGACTGGGAAAGCAATGGATGTTTGTAATGAAATGTTTGTTAAGGGGCTTCACCCTAACTCGACCACTCACAGAATTCTTCTTAATGCGTTTTCAAAGAGTAGAAGGGCTGATACAATTTTGGAAATGCATGAGCGACTTGTAGGCATGAAGCTTAAACTGAGTCGGGTAGTTTATAACACCCTCATCACAGTCTTATGCAGGTTAGGGATGACCAGAAAAGCTACAATAGTGTTGAAAGATATGGAAGAAAGAGGGATTTTGCCTGATACTATCACTTGCAATGCCCTTATAAATGGATATTGTGTAAGCAGTCTTTTAGAAAGAGCTTTTGCTACATATTCTCGGATGTTGAATGAAGGATTTTCCCCAAATGTTGCAACTTACAGTGTCCTTTTAAAGGGTCTCTCAGCTGCTGGTCTGATGAAAGAGGCAGATGAATTGTTTGGTGAGATGAAGGAAAGAGGACTAAACCCTACTGCCTCCATCTATGATACTTTGATTTCTGGCCATGGTAAGATTGGAAATAAGAAGGAATGCATCCAAATTTACTGTGAAATGATTACCAAAGGGTTTGTTCCCAAAATTGGCACCTACAATGTGCTTATTAGTGATTTTGCCAAGGTGGGAAAGATGGGCCAGGCGAGGGAGCTTATGAATGAGATGAAATTGAGAGGGGTGACCCCTAATTCTTCGACTTATAACATACTAATCTGTGGTTGGTGCAAACTATCTAATCAGCCAGAGCTTGACAGAACGTTGAAAGTGTCATACAGGGCTGAGGCGAAAAGATTATTCACCCTGATGAATGAAATAGGCTTTATCCCATGTGAAAGTACCCTTTCTTGTATCAGTTCTACCTTTGCTACTCCAGGAAGGAAAGCTGATGCACAAAGGCTATTGAAGGAACTATACAAGAGAAAGAATGTCTAGTAGGTGTGTTAAAGATGATGGATTGGAGATGCTCTGTCATGGAAGTCTCTCAGAACTTATGAATGCATGTACCTTTGCAGCTAGTTTGATACTTCAAATGGAAACCTGGCTCTTAGATGCTTCCTATATGGTATGCACCATTACTGCACTAATATTTAGCTTATGATAATAATTTTTTTCCCTTTCTCTGAGCTGATTAAATATGTATCTTTTTTGGGCAGAAGTACCGGTGTTCTCTGGACTTTGTATCAATATGAGGTGATCGTAACATGCCATCAACTATCAAAATCAAACGTTCCTTGGGGTCTCAGAATTTTCTGGGTGAAAATTCAGAATAAGGTTGACAAGTGATCATCCATGTCATCTAGTTTTTTCCCTTTATTTTTTTAAAATGATTTGTTTCAGCAAGTGATAGGTGCATAAAACACTAGGACTATTTCAGTTAACTGTTATCACATGATTCCTTTTTATTGTCATTACAGCAACCAGGGAAAAAGTAAAATTATTTTTTTAATGACTTTTGTTTCCCGCCCTTGTTCCCACAAAATGTAATATTGTGATGTGACTTTGATATATTAATTTTCTTGGCTGAACAAGTCAATTTTGATAAGTTCCTTTTTCCCTTAATGACATTAAACATGCCAAGTGTCCTGTCATATTTCCTTTTGTTGGATTGCTCATTCATTTTCCAGTTTTAATACGCAAAAATGAGTTCGATAAGCTATACTTATGTATGGGAATGGAAAAAACTATGTATGTGGTGATTGGTTTTGTTTCAAGTCAATGGGTGCTGAGAGGCTGATGAATGCTTTCAGTATGCACTTTATTTTAAGTTCTAATACATAGTTTATCTCTGGGTAATATTATTTTTGAAACAACTGTGCAGAGCTACACTTTTCCTCTACGTCAGTCTCTCATGGCAACTCAGTAGAGTGAATTACAGGACAAGATTATTGCTCTACTGATTGAAGTTTATTCAGAATTTCAGATAACTTGCTAGCTGCATATTTCCCTTGATGTCAAACAGAATGGTTTGCTGAGCTGACAGCACAATGATCATAGCATTTAAAAGGTACTATTCATGAAAGATGCTGTTTCTATTACTTGTTTCTTGGTGGCTATGTGAAGCACTTTGTCTTCTGCTGTCAATGCTTCTGTGTGAATATCAAGGCTGTTTTACCTAGCAACTCAAGGCTGTATTTTAACTGAACTGGACCTAAAGGAGAATTTGTATGAGATCATTGGTTTAGCTTGCTTATTCTTTGATCATCTCCATTCTGCACCTTCAAAAGTTAAGACTAGACAAAGATGATTTTCACTATAGGAATGTGATGTTTATGAAGTGAAAAGTCTCCGCATTACTAAAGTGCAGATCTAAATTTGTTAACCTTATGTTTCTTATTTTTGGCAACTTCTTCTGTTGTTTCATTATATGTGTGTTTGCAAAACACAAGACCAATTGGATAAATGTTATTTTAAATAATTTTTTGCAAGTAAAAGTTGTATTTAAAGCATCAAGGGGGTACAACCCATTTACTGACAACTATCTACACGATAGTAACTCTACGAAATGTATGAGGTCTTCCTCATTCAAAAAAATACTCTTGAACTAAATATTAAGGGCATTGAACCAAAAAAACTAAGGTTATTGACCACCAATCTTTTAATCTATAGACTTCTCCACTCCATCAAAAAGCCATCCTATTTCACCACCCAAAAAAAGGGGAATAAGAGAATAGGTTTTCTTCAAGTCGTTGGAAGCTCAGATATCGATTCATGCCCATTCTTAATCATGGACGAAGCCAGTCACCACCCAAGAGATATTCAAAACAAAATAAGTCATTTCCCATAAATGTCTAACCAAGGAACCCAACAATAGATGATTTACAGATTAGGCCATCTCCTTGCAAATGTAGCACGTATTAACGAACACCTATTAAAGACTTTGTCCAAGGTTGGTGGGAAGGAGCTAAAGTTTTAGGGTTTTGCTAGTTTTGTGGTGGCCTGGATTTAAGAATCTCAAAGAAGAAGAGGAACAAAGAACCCTTTGGGGATGTCAACATTAGAAAAGTTATCTTTGTTGAGGGAGATAAGCACTCTTGATGAGCTCTGCTTGTAGTCGTCTTTTTGATGTCGAGAAAGAGAAAAGGTGGGCTACAAACCAGAACTTCACAAGGCAATTTCTTTTGAGGAGACTTCGCAGAGACAACAATATAGAGCTATCTGGTGTAGAGAGGGTGATAGAAACACAAAGTTCTTCCATAGAGTTGCCAATGCTAATAGAAGACATAACTATGTGGGCAAGATTGAGATTGATGGGAATTTTTTTGTTGAAGCAAGGGAGATGAAGGAAGCTTGATTTTTACAATAGCCTCTACACAGAGCCTTGTGAGTGGAGGCTTGCCCTTGATGGGTTGGATTTTGATAGTATTGGGGATGATTCGGCTTCTAGTCTTGAATACCCTTTGGGGAAGAGGAGATTCTCTTTGCTTTTGAAGATTGTGATGGGCTATTGTGAGGCAAGATAATTTTTCACTAGAGGAATTTCATGCAAACGGAAAAATTGTTGATAGTATCAATGGCACCTTTGTGGTTCTCATCCCAAAGAAGGTGCCGTTTTGTTAGTCTCGTAGGGTGCATTAACAAACTTCTTTCTAAGATTAGAGCTCACTATTATATTGAAGAATGTGATTGGGAAAGTGGTGGGGCTGTACCAAAACTCTTTTTTTGAAGGTTGGCAAATTGTGGATGTTGTTTTGATTGCAAATGAAGTTGTTGATGCTCAATTGGAAGTGGAAGAAATGGGGCCAATTGCAAGCTTGATATGGAATATGCTTATGATTTTTTGATAAGTAGAGAAAAAAGGTTATGATTATGTTAATTGGGCTTTTCTTATGTACTTATTGGAAAGAATTGGGTTTTGAGTGTTATGGTGAAGTGCATCTCTTCCGCTTCTTTCTCCATTTTTTTCAGTGAGTGTCCCTTGGGTTTCTTCAAAGCTTCTAGAGCTCTCCCTTTCTTTTCGCCTTGGTGTGGAAGCTTTAAGTAAGTTGATTTATAGAGCGATGGACAAAGGTTTCTTAAATAGGTTTTCGGTGGTTGAAAATGAGGAGATAAAGTGTCCTGTCTTTTTGCCAATGATGTGTTTTGCGAAGCGTAAATGAAGCAAATTCTTTATCTTCTGTGTTTACTTTTTTGCTTTGAGGCGGTTTTCGGGCTCAAGGTGAACCTTACGAAGAGTGTGTTGATTCCTCTTGTGGAGGAGGTTAATAGGGAGTTGTTTGCAAACATGTTGGGTTGTGAAGTCGGTTTTGGGCCATTCGTTGGGTGGTAAATTTAAAGATAAGAGTATGTGGACTCCTGTTGTTGAAAGATTTGAGAAAAAAGGTTGGTCAGTTATTTTTCTAAGAGAGGTAGATTAGTTCTCATTTAGAGAACATTTTCTAGTTTTCTCGTCTATTTTATGTCTCTTTTTTCTATTTCATGTTATATTGCTAAGTGTTTGGAAGGGATTCAATGAAGATTTCTTTGGGGTAATATTTGGGAAGACTATAAATATCATTTGGTTAATTATGGAGTAGTCAAACAACCCATTGAACCAAGGAGTCTTGGTAGTAAATCCATCATCCTTTTCAATAAAGTAGCACTTAGAGGAAGTTAGTTTTGGAGATTCATGGTGGATGAGGAACACTTATGGCGAAAGGTTATTATGGCTAAGTTTATGGTGGAGCATGATGGATGTATGGATGGCTAAGGAGGGTCGTGGTGCTCATGGGTGGGGGTTAGGAAGTGGAGTAAAAGAGATGGAGTGACTTTTCTACTTATGTATTTTTTTAGTGTGGCAATGGTAATGGCACTTGGTTATGGCATGGTGGCTCTTTTGAAATAGCAATTTCCAAATGTGTTCTTTAATTGTTGGAGATGAAGAGGCCCTGGTTCACTCTTGTGTGAGTCTTCGTAATGAGGATAAATGGAGATTGAATTCAGGATGAATGCTTGAGGTCAAGTTTTACTTTAAGGCTTTTCTTTTACATGAGGCTTCGGAGGGGAAGGATAATTTTCCTTGGAAAGCGATTTGGAAAAACTTCTCTCCTTTGAAGGTTTCATTCTTTGCTTAGGAAGCTTGTTGAGGTGGCATTCTATTGATTGACAGTCTACAAAAGAGAGAGCAAGTGTTGGTCAATAGATGTTATCTTTGCAAAGAGAAGGCTGCTGATTCTTTTGGAGTGTTCTTTCACTTGAAAATTATGGGAAATGGGTCATTGATTTTATCCAAGAAGGGGTGGGCTTAGAGCGGTTTGAGAGCATCAAAACAAATAAGAAAGGCTTATTGTTTTATTACCCTCTCTATTTATTAGTTTTTTTGCATGAAAGAAATATGATAGCTTTTGTTGTGAAGGAAACAACTAACTTTAACTTCCATCAAGGATGTGTGGTTACATACATTTGGATTTAGGTTTTAAGGATATATTTTTTTTGTAAATGATCAAAACTTCATAGACATCATTGAGATGCTATCTTGTAGATAAGTCTTTTGTAAATGGGTAGCACCCCTTTGGTGCCTTTGAAATACATACTTTCCTTTATTATAAAAAAAATCACATTCCCTCTCCTTTTGAAGGTTTGTAAATAA
Source organism: Bretschneidera sinensis (assembly GCA_023935145.1). Classification (NCBI taxonomy): domain Eukaryota; kingdom Viridiplantae; phylum Streptophyta; class Magnoliopsida; order Brassicales; family Akaniaceae; genus Bretschneidera; species Bretschneidera sinensis. The sequence continues at coordinate 59,940,668 of CM043699.1, read as the reverse complement.
TAAGAATTTTTATTAGGATGAGCTTATAAAAAATTTGACTTAAAAGCCCTTTTCCACGTTAAGTTCCATCTAGCCATATCCCCTCTAGTCAAGCCAACTCTTGTAACACCTCAAAAAATTTCCCAACACTCCCAAGTTCCCAATCTTGGGCATCATAGCAAAAAGGAATGTCCTAGATAATTACACTATTGGACAATGAGATAAGCACATCCTTGTCTCTCGCAATGAAAAACACATTAGTGAATTGTTCTCTCAAGGGAGTATATCTGCACCAAATGTCATGACATAACAGGATAGCTTCACCATACCCACGACAAAGGACACATAAGGAAAAAGAAGCGCCAACCTTTCCAAACTGCCACACCATAGGCCCCTCACCTCTCTTTAGTACTCCACCTATTGTGCTTAAGACCGTATTTAACACCAACCACCTTTTGCCAAAGGTGATATCTCTCCACCATGAATCTCCATAACCATTTCCCAAATAAAGTTTTATTGAACAAAGTAAGGGATTTAATGCCTAATCCTCCATTTTCCAAATTGTTTGACCATTAATCATTTAACCAAGTGATACTTATATTTCTCCTATGTATTTCTCTAAAGGAACCGTCTTTGATGCCCTCCAATTGTTTAGCAACCGAACTGGATTATAGGAAAAAGAGACATAAACTAAATAGGAAGACTTGAGAGAGTACTTTGGATGAGTGTTAATCTTCATCCTTTGGAGAGGTACCTTAAAACAATGGGATCCCAAATGCTTTTGTCTTTGAACTTTGCACCTGAAGAAGGCCTAAATAGGCAATGGTTGCACCCTAACACATTGCTAAGAAGTGGCCATCAATATTCTTTGCAAGAGGAATCAAATAACTCTTGCTAAAGATTGATCTTCAACCTAGGAACCACTTTAAAACAAAGCAAGACACATATAAGGTGAACATGATCAACCTTCGCCCCCCAAAATACAATAGTGTCGTTGGTGAAGATAAGATGAGACACATTCACTACCCTTTCATTCCTTCTAACTTTTAAGCCGCACAAAAGTCTCCCATCAATTGCTCTCACCAACATCTTGTTAAAGCTTTCATCACCAAAGTGCATAAAAAATGAGATAATGGAACCTTTGTCGTATACCAGCGAAGCTTGGAAGAAACTAGATGGACACCAATTAACTAAAACAAAAAAAGAAGCAGAGGCGATACACTTCGAAAACCACTTGCACCCCTTTTCCCCGAAAACCATCATTTTTCACAGGTAGATAACAAAGTCCCAACAAATATGGTCATAAGCCTTCTCCATATCAAGTTTGCAAATCACTCCCCTCTCTGCTTCCAAATGGGGAATCCACATTTTCATTGGTGATTGAAGCGGCATCCATAATTTGCTCACCCTCAATAAGAGCATTTTGATGAGGACTCACCAGTTTTCTAATCACTTTCTTCAATATAAGGGTGAGGACCTTAGTGAGAAGTGCCAACTTTCTTTGGATTAAGGACAACAGAAGTAGCATTAAGACTACCCAAAACTTGCCGGTAGCAATTATTTCTTTAATGAAAGTAGAATTATGCGGAGCTATGGTATTGTCTTAGTTTGTTAATTTTTTTGTGTAATTGTCATGCATTATCAGTTAGATACTTTTTGCAACCTCATCTTGATGCTGGACGGCTGTGAAAATTTTCAAATTTCAGTCATAAAATTGGGGGTTAGGGTCGGTTTGATGTAGAAAGATTTAGGGTTGAAATGGGATTAGAGACTATTGGGAAAAGATTTGTTTAGTATGGTGACTGGATAGATCTGAACCAAAAGCAACAGAAATTAGAAGATAAGAGAAATTAGAGAAGTGAATAGAGAATGATTGAAAACAAGGAAGAAAGAAGAAACCCTAGTCTAACAAGCTTCAAATAAAGCTTCAAGTTGTAAATTCTCAATAATATGCCATCTACCATTGACATAGAATTTTTCTTTTATAAACTCAGAGTGCTAAGAGGCACGAAATCCTTCCTTGAAAACATTAAATACCACACGTTGATTAAAACTATTGAAAAAAAAGACTAAAATACCCTAATAAGTTCATTAATACATTGCCATGAATAGTAATCAACATGAGCAGTATTCATTACAATAACTTCACTAAATGAAAAAATAACCCTAAGAAAATAAAAAGAAGAGCAAGAGGTTGCTGGTGAGTTTGATAGTGACTTTGATGAAGATTTTAAGCTGTTTAGCGACTGGGTTTCACTTTCTTCTCAGCACAAGTTAGAGGACTATCGTGTGCCGTGTGTTGTTTTCTCCTTCTCTGTCCGTCGCATCCGTTGCTTTCTGGCATTCTTCCGCCCGACGACAGACGGTTGCCGTTCCTTTCTCTTTTCCAGTATTATCTGTAGTGATTTCGCGAGAAGAGAACATCGTTCGAGCCTGTTTCTCGGAGCTAGATAGTGATGCTTTCTTTCTTCTTCTTCCAGTAGTTTGGGTTCTTGAACTATGGCGAGGCCTGGTTGCCGGTGTTTAGTGGTGTTAGAGAAAATATTTTGATTTTGTCTTTAAGGGGAAATCAGATGATCTTCGAGTGTCGGAGTTTACGGTGGGTCAAAGATATTCTTTTTGCTTGAATTCTCCAGAGTTTCAGTGGCTTTTACGTTCTCGGCATGAGTTTTTGTTTGAAAATGGCGAGAGTCTGTCTGGTTTCGAAGGTGGAGGAAGTTCAACAGGTCTCTCTGATCCTTGGGCTTCACAATAACAAGAATGGGCGTTTCGTCTCATTAACTGTTATCAACAAAGAGTTTTCCAAATTTGTGTTGTTCTCTGCAAGGTTTGAAGCTGGGGGTTGGTGGCGTGTTTTTAGGGCTCTTTCAGAGCTGGGCAAAGGGGTGGTGGAAAACTCAGCTAGTTTCTTGGAAGCGAAGGAGAATAGTGGTGGTTTCAACCCGTTAATGGTGGAGATAGGACATTCTCCGGTCGTTCTTTCCTTTAAAGGGTGCTACCTCAGCTGCGGAGTGGATCTGACGTGTGAGTTTTTTATGTCGCAATGTTCAAGCAGGGCTATTGGGCGATGGTTGTGAGTGGAGAAGGTGATGGGTTTTCCACGGACAAAAAGGCGTGTGGCCATGAGTCTGGTATGGAGAAAGGGAAGGGCAAGAACCAGTTGGCACCCATTCCTGATCCTTTTTGAATTTTGATTTCTCGGGCCAAGGTCAGGCCTGTAATGAGAAAGGTGAGAGTTTGGACTTTTCTTCTAAGTCTTCTAAAACTCCTTTGGGTCTTATTCCTTAGGAAGCTGGTCCAAGTTTTAGTAAAGGAGTTCAGGCCTCTAACAGACCAGTGGGCTCTCTCAACCTTATTAGTAAGAATGGGACTGGATCGGGCATCTTCGTGAAGCCCAAGAAGAGACTTCGGAAGCCTAGGAGAGTGTAGTTCTCCATTCCTTCTTCAAAAAACAGACCCGAGTTCAACAAGAGATGGGTTGCGACCCGGTTTGGTCCACTTATTGGATCCTCTCATTGGAGTCTGATAGGGAAGTCGCTACCAGTGTCGGTCGTTGCGGTTTCTGTCGGTGCTGCTGGGCTTGGTTGCCCTGGGGAGTTGCGACTGGAGGTGGTGTCATATCCTCCTTTTGCTGTTGTTGCTCCGTTGAGCTTGGTTGGTTCTAGACTTGCTGTTTAATGGCCTTCTCTCTTTATCGATCCCATCTGTGGAGAGTTTGACTGTGGTGAGCCGATCGGCTCGTGCTCAATCAGATCTCGGTAAGAATTTCTTGAATCTCTGAATTAGGTTGTGATTTTCTCTCTATTGGTTCTAGGTTTGTGGATTTTGAAAAGGATGAAGAGGAGAATTGTCTTCCTTTTGGCTTTGTGGACTTCTTGTCTGCTGATGAGTGAGGTTCTGGCTGCCCAAGATGGCAGTGAGGTTGTTAAGCCTAGAGGAGAGGTACCTGCTGTTGGGGTAGAGGATAGAACTTGTTGCGGGTCCTATGAGTATTGTTTGGCTATTGTTGTGAGTGATGATAAGCAGAATCAGTGGCTGGCTAATGAGGTGGATGACGTTGAAGCTGTGAATATTCTAGCTTCAGCTTGGGTGCTAAATTGGGTTAAGAAGCTTAACAAATTGGTAGGGGGTTTCCTTGGTTGGGGTGGAAGATCAAGCAATTAAATTGTTTGAGGAAATTGAGAAAATTAGGCCGGAAGAAAGCATTATAGGGACAGAAAGCTCTCCATGTGTAGAAAGCATAAGGGGGAGGTCAATAGAGAACTTAAGAGGTTGGCATTTGGCGTCAACTATGAGAGAGGAGTTTCTGATGTGGCCTTTGAGGTGGAAGAGGATAGGGATGCTTGTGCTTATCCGTGAAGATGAAATTTATTTCTTGGAATGTGAGGGGATTGAATGATCTGGATAAGAGAGTTGTGGTGAAGCATTACCTTAGAGAATGGAAAGGGGATGTGGTTTGTCTTAAAGAGACTAAAATGGAGGTGATTGATGACGCGATTATTCGTAGTTTTGGGGGTATTAGGTCTTATGGGTGGAAAGTGTTGCCCGCGGTCGGTGCTTCTGGAGTTGTGGTTATGTGGAATAAGGTGTTGGATTGGATTGATTTTCAAGTGGGGCTTTTCTCAGTTTCTTGTGTGCTCAAGGGGTCCTCCTCAAGTGGTGCGTGGGTGTTGACATGTGTTTATGGCCCGGTGGATAGTAGTCAGAGGGGTTTCTTTTGGGGTGAGCTTGCGGGGATTAGAAAATGGTGGGATCTCCCATGGGTGGTGGGAGGTGACTTTAATGCTGTTCTTTTTCCTCATGAGAGAGCTAGGGTGCGTTGCACGAGGATTCTTCTATGAGGGAGTTCTTGTCTTTTATTAAGGGTCATGGTCTTATTGATCTACCTTTTTCAAGCGGGTCTTTCACCATTCGAGCTTTAGGGAGATCCCCTCTTTCTTTAGAATTGACCGCTTCCTCGTCACTAGTAGCTGGGAAGCTTTCTTCCCTCGTTTGGTCCAGAAACTTTTGCCTTGGCCCACTTGAACCATCATCCTATTGTGCTTGAAATGGGAGGTTTGCTTTGGGGTCCAACTCCGTTTTGGTTTGAGAATATGTGGCTTAAGGTTGACAGTTTTCGGGATCTTATCAAAGGGTGGTGGGACGGTTGTTGCTAGTTTTTTGGTGGCTTCTAAATTGAAATCTTTAAAAGAGGAGTTGAAAAGATGGAATAAAGTAACTCTTGGGAATGTTAATTCCTCTTTTAATGCTTTGATGGGGGAGATTAGTGGGCTTGATGAGAACTTAACTTCAGGTCTTTCATGGGACGATAGAGAAAAGAGGGTGAGGGTTAAAAAGGAACTTTCTAAACTCATTTATATGGAAGAGATCTCGTGGAGGCAAAAATCTAGAGAAATTTGGCTTAGGGAGGCTTTTAGCAAAATGTTGGTGAAAGCGGTTGACGAAGGGCTTTTAAGTGACTTCAAAGTGGGAAGATTTGGCAGCAGTGTAAGGGTGTCTCATCTTCTCTTTACCGATGACACTATTATTTTTTGTGGGGCGGAAGCTCTTCAAATCTTATATCTTCGATGTGTTCTTTTTTGTTTTGAGGTTGTATCGGGGGTTAAGGTGAACCTTAGTAAGAGTGATTTAATCCCTCTCGGTGAGAATATCAATGGCTGTTTTCTTGCAAGTTTGTTGGGTGCAATGTAGGATCGATTCCTTTTACTTATCTTGGTCTTCCTCTTGGAGCTAAATTTAAAGGCAAAAGTGTTTGGAATCCCTTTGTGGAAAGGTTTGAGAAAAAGGTTAGCGGAATTGAAAATCTTACTTGAGAAACCGCTTTGTTATTGTTTCTAAAAATCATGACATCCACCCAATAAAAGACACTTCTGTTGGATAAAATTTATGTATCAAAGAGCACATAAGATTCTGGCATTATGCCTTCGGCTGGCTGGTAATTTCTTTCTTCATGCGGTGCAAGGCCAGGGTTTCGAATAATATTAATATAATAAAATAAAGATTATGATATATGGGTCATCTGTCATGTTATCGGTGTTTGTTTAAGTTGATATTGGATCTGCATGGCATTTGGTAAAGGTAAACAAGACCTAAAATTTGCATGCTTCTTTTACCAGATCTAATGCCTATAGCATAGCAAGTGCAGCATTGGTGGAAGTTGCACTATATTCTGGTCAAATTGAGGTAGGAGAACTCCTCCTTTGCCTTTGCACTTTCTTAATTCTATTACATATGTGCATGTCATAAATTTTTGCTCCATGTTCTTGATTAGAAGAATGCATTTCAGATTATACCTAATTTCAGTTGAAATGTAAACATTTTCTTCTTTTGTTAAAATCTATTTCTGACTTCAGTCTGCAAATCCTTTGTTGACTGCTTATAAATTTCGATCATCTTTCTAGGTAAGTTGGTTTGTTGAGCACAACCAAATTTTTGGTCTCTAGCTTATTAGTTGCTCTAAAGAAAAATATTTCTTATGCTGCCATGAGGGAGGAGGTATGTTATTATGTTGCGATATTGCACTTTTTAGCTACTGATGAGTCCTTCTACCTCAGCCTTGAAGTTATCTTTGGATTTCCCCACTAGAGACTGCTTTGATTTTTGCCGTCATTTATTCAATTGCCCTAGGAATAATAACAACACTATCAAATTTATTATGGCACAGTGCTTTGCGGAGTTTTGACTAATGTTTATGTGGGACTTGGAGATTATATAAATGTACAAGGATCTTATTGGGAGAAGTCATTCAGGGAAATGAATCCTTCTTGGACCCATTACTGAACTGTCATTTCCATAGATTGAGTCAAATGGTTGCCTCTACAGTTTGGTTTTGCATCTATAGCTTTCTGGATTAGGAGTAGCTTGTAAGGTAGACCACACATTTATTGTCATAACTCGTAAGTAATTAAGCTTCCAGAATAAAATGATCAAGGAATAGTTTAGAGCCTTGCAGCTTTCTTGCTTTTAAGAGATCTATCGCCTCATTTTGGGTTGAAATTGCAGGTTAGCTTAGCTGAGCTGTCATATCCATAGCTCAAGTCAAATGGTTACGTGAACACTATGTCTGGTTTTATGTCGTTGCCCTTTGTATTAATATTGGTATGCCTTTTAAATGTGTCTTTCTTGAACTTTTATGCAAAAAGTCCGTCTTCTAAAAAGCATGTTTGGCTCTACAAGTTCATTTTCGGACTTTTCACAAGACATATTTCTCAAAAGTGTTTTGAGAAAACCCAAAATCATGACTTTCAGGAGGCGTGAGTCAGTCTTGTAACGTTGGTGGAACGTTGGCCTCCAACGTTGCAAGATAAGAGAGATATTGAAGCCTCTTGGATCCCTTTCTTGTGCACGTTGTCGCCTCTTATCTTGTTGATATCGTTGTCGCCTGACCAGTTGATATCGTTGATTTACTCAGGCGACCGACACAAATCTCATGGTCTCTTCCCTGTATATGCTTTACTTTCTCAAAACGTCCCTTCCCAATCTTTTGATGTTGATTACGCCCAAAACATAACACGGTAGTTGTAGTACAGTTTTGGGGTGTCGATTTCACAGGGAAACAAGTTAATTACAAAAGAATGTGTAAACTTGAACACAAACGATGAAAGATTGATTGAAATAATCTGAATTGTTGATTTTAGGAAAATTGTGTGAATGATTGAATAATATAATAAAGAAATGACAAGGTTTCAGAAATCCTCCATAGGTTTGTTGCTCTAATCCTAACTTGATTCAGTTGTTTTTATCTCGATTGCAAGTTTCACATCCCAAACAGGCAATCGGCAAATATTCAATTAAAGTGCATTTATAAACCCTAATGTAATTGCTATGAATTATTCTTTACTTTCAAGCTCACATGACCTAACTTATTAATTATCAAAAGACGACGATATATCTAAATGATAATACCGCAGCAATGGACAAATCTATAAAAGAGATCTACCGAACTCAATCACACCCAAACAAATACACATAAGAATAGCATGACTAGACTTATATGAAAAAGAAGCATGCAATCACCGGATTAATAAAAATCTACTAATTAAATTAAAGAATAAAACATAAAAATATTTAATGAAAATAATATCAAACTACAACTGAATCAAATAAAAGAAAATAAGAACAACTACACCTAGGGATTCATCCCTTCGCCTTGCTTGGAGACTAGCCAACCATGGGGCTCATGCTTCCTTGAGTTGCCTCTAGCCTCTCAACGATCATCTCCTCCTTGGTAGCAAAAGCTTCGGCGATTCCTCAGCTTGCCCTCCAAAATTATATTTCGGATTCGTCCTAAAGACCCTCTGGATTGCTCCTAAAGGCCCTCTGGATTCACTCTCTGATGATTTCAGATGAGCTCCGATTGATTCCCAAAGCTAAGGTGGAGTGGGTCTTATATAGGCAAATACCAAGAGTGCAATGTGTTTCCCATCCGATGTGGGATGTGGGATATAGAAATGTGTTTTCCAACCGATGTGGGATGTGAGATTTAAGCCCAAAATCACGCTGAAATCCCGCACAGCCTAGCCTTTGTCTACTAAAACTGCCATAACTTTCTCTAGAAAAATTATTTTTACAAGCCGTAAAATTCTCCAGAAAATAGACTTCCGGATCTTTCTAAGCATATAGGGCTCATCTCCTGGTTCTTCTTGCATCAATGCAGTTTAATTTTCAAAGATGATTGATCTGTACGGGCAATTCTGGCAATTTAGTAAATCTCCTTTCTTGGTTTCTCTTCATCTTGGCTCTTCCGCGACCATTATCTCACTCGAGTATTCATTGAAGCTTCGTGTTTAAAACAATGATAGCTTTTCTATCTCTTTTTTAAGCTTAAAGCACCTGAAAATGCACTGAAATAAGTCAACAATTCAAGAATAACACTTTAGAGTTATTAAGGTATAAAAGTGTAATCCCAACCTTGATCAACCCTAAAATGCTAACAATTAAGTACTGTTTAGATACATTTTTTGACTCTCATCACAACCCTCAACTAGCTTATTGCTAGTCCCTAGCAATTGAAGCGAAAATAAGAGATGAATTCTATGGTAGGAGTTAAAAACAAAGTAAAGCAATGCTAGCGTTGACCCAAGAGTAATTCACTTTTTGTCTCAAAAATTGCACATAATATATGGCATATAGAATCATTAAATTTCACCTAAGTCTAAAAGTAATCCAAACATCAATCTTAAAATCGTTATTGACTCTTAACATCCATCTTACCACAAACCATTAATCCGAACATCCGGATGATTTTATGCATAACATTCATGAATACAAGTCTTGGCTTCTAAAAACATAATAAATTGCGTGGCATCAATCACAAAAACAAGCTCCATAGGCTCACTTTTCAAATCACTCTCCACTATTGTAGAAAAATCACACTATATTGGATCAAAAGGTCTTTAATAAGCTTGTAACGTTAGGCTAAGGTAAAGGTTAAGAAAGAACGGGAAGGATTCAACAAGTAGAAGAACTTAATCTCTTAGTTTTGAACACAACTCTTTAAGCACTGGATAACCTTACTTCAACACCCAACTCTTTCAACCATTTTTCGAGCATTTCTTTCAACAAATCACAATTTTTTTCTTTTCTTTCTTTCTTCTTTCTTTGCCATAATTCTTTTTTTTTTGGCACATAACCATTCACCTTATTTTTCATTTTTTTTTCTTTTCTTTTCCACAACCCCCAACTTATCTCCTTTAATGTACTTGGGTTGCGGTAGTGATATTTTTTCATATTTCCACCCTTACTCCTTTTAAGTGCTTCTCACAACATGTGTATAACTAAGTTTTTTTAAAAAGAAATGTAAGAATAAAAATATTTTTAGGCTCATAAAGGTAAGTAAATGGTTTATTGAAAGAAACAAGGCTCAATTTTTCTTTTCAAGAAAAAAGCTCAAATAGGTGATTAATGATAAATATAGCAATGGTAGGCTTGAAAGGCTCAAACGGTTCAAAAATGGCCTATATCATATCCTAAGTAGTGTGCATTCTAGGAATTCGCCTCAAGTGATTATCAAGTAAGTTCTAGAACTTGTCGAGACCGCAAAAATATTCACAAAATAATCACACATAAAATTTCTCTAGATGTTATAGACTAATCATACAATCTTATCACAAACTAGAGTCTCAAACCAAATGAAGATTGATATTTAAATTAATTTCAAACCGAAGCTAAATTTAACTCATTCTAAATGCTATCTACTATCTTAATTAAGTTTATATCATTGACATGTGAATTAACTCCAAGGCAACCACAAAGCATGCTTAAAACAAAAGAGGGGGAAAATGACACCAAGCAGTTCAATGGAAAAAGAAAAATGTATGAAAATAAAGAAAATGGAAACAAAGAGATGCGTTTCCTCCACCCCCAACTTAAAAATTACATTGACCTCAATGTAAAAGAAAGAGTAAAGGAAACTCCCATTGTAGCCAAAGGTGCACAGAAGCTGAAAATTGTGCTCCACCATTTGAACTGCTTCGTATTTTTGTCCCTGAAAAAGAAATGCGAAAGTAAAACTAGAAAACAGCAAGATAATAATAATAAACAAGAGAAAAAAAAAGAGATATGAAAAACAATAAAAATAAAAGGATACGTTGTAGGCTGCCTCCCATGAGCGCTAAGTTATACGTCTTCAGCCAGATGCTCTTATTCCCTCCTTGAAAAACATAGGTTGAATGCATCCGCCACTGCTTCATTGCCAAATTTGGTGCTTCTATGCTTTTGGGGGGCCTCAAGGATGTCATCAGTAACATCCCCAAATTCTGGCTCGATGTATGCTTTGGTGAAGCCATGGATGAGGGTGGACTCAAATGGATTAAGGTGCTAGACCTTTTCCATGAATGAGTCAATCATGTATGCTTGTGCTTGATGGTTTTCATCCACATCCTCTGATTTTTCCGTTGTTGGGATGCGTAATGACTTACCCCTCAATGTCTCAATGGCATTCACCTCCTTCAAATTCTTTTGTGCTAGGTGCTGACCATGGGGTGTGGACTGAGCTTGAGAGGGGAACTTACCTCGCTCAGTCACACTCAAGTAGCTCATCAACTTGGACACTTGGCTCTTTATCTCTCTATGTTCTTCAACAACTTGCACAATTAACGATTCAAGTCTTTTATTAGTCTTACCCTGTACCTCAATAAAAGCATGTAAAGTGTCTTCTAAAGAACTCCTAGAAGACACAGGTGCATGATATGGTGCAGGGGTTTGTGCAATCTGCTAGTTTTTAGACTTCCAGCTGAAATTGGGGTGATTTCGTCATCTTGGATTATAAGTATCAGAGAAGGGTGTCAAAGGCTTCTTGTACATGCCTAAGGCATACATTGTTCCTTATACATCCCTCTCATCTCAACAAATGTGGGATACTCCTGGGCAAGATGATCTACCCCACCACACACAAAACATGGTTCAAAAGATTTTGTATTATTAGCTACGTGTGTTGGCTTTAAGCTTTTAGTCTTTAACTCATCGAGCTCCTTAGTGAGCATCTCGACCTTGGCTCTAAGGTTATCCTTTTCCCTAAGATGGTAAATTCCACCACCATTTGGGTGCCCTATAGGTCGTGACGTATTTGTACTTTTAGTAGCACTAGGTCCAGTCCAAGTGTGAGCTTTTTCAGCAAGCTCATTGAGGTACTCTATGGCCTCATCAGGATCTTTCTCTAAAAACTCACCATTACACATCATCTCTACAAATTGGCGCTCTTTATATGTAAGTCCCTCATAAAAATAGCTCACCAAGCGCCAACTCTCATACCTATAGTGAGGGCATATACTCAATAACTCTTTATATCTCTCCTAAGACTGATACAAAGTCTCGCTGTCTTTTTGTGTAAAGGTGGAGATTTGCCTTTTTAAAGCATTGGTCTTATGTTGGGGAAAGTATTTATTAAAAAAAATCCGAGTCATCTCAGTCCATGACCCAATAGATCGTGGTCTAAGTGAGTATAACCAACTCTTAGCTCTATCCTTCAAAACGAAAGGAAAGAACTTAAGCCTCACAATGTCATCGGTTTCGTCTTGACTATGAAAAGTCGCGACTACTTCCTCAAACTCTCTAATGTGCACATATGAGTTTTCATTATTCAAGCTATGAAATGTAGGGAGTAAATGTATCATCCCTGTTTTAAACTCTAATGAGCAAGTATTGGCTGAAATATGATGCATGATGGTGTGGCTGTGCGTGTAGGGTTGAGGTAATCCTGAAGGGTCCTAGGGGGTTGATATTCATGTTCGCTCATTTCTTCGGGACTAGATGGACTGTCAAATAAAGGATTTAGAAATGAATTGAATTCTGACTCTAGCACAGGCCTACAAGCATCTCTATGTCTTTGCATTCAAGATAACAAAATAATGAAAAAAAATTGCTATAAAAAGAAGAATAAGATAAAATTAAATTAAATTAATGCAGCAAGCTAAAAGAGGGAACGAAATTACCGCCTTTACAAACTGCTGAAAAGAAAAACTATTTACAGTTCTTCTATCGTCATGTCAAAAGTTGACAATCTTCCTTGTACTTAAGCACGTTTCCCTGGCGACGACACCAAAATTTGATTACGCCCAAAATATAACGCGGTAGTTGTAGTACAGTTTTGGGGTGTCAATTCCACAGGGAAACAAGTTAATTACAAAAGAAGGTGTAAACTTGAACACAAACGATGAAAGATTGATTGAAAGAATCTGAATTGTTGATTTTATGAAAATTGTGTAAATGATTGAATAATATAATAAAGAAATGACAAGGTTCCGGAAATCCTCCCTAGGTTTGTTCCTCTAATCCTAACTTGATTCAGTTGTTTTTATCTCGATTGCAAGTTTCACATCCCAAACAGGCAATCGGCAAATATTCAATTAAAGTGCATTTATAAACCCTAATGTAATTGCTATGAATTATTCTTTACTTTCAAGCTCACATGACCTAACTTATTAATTATCAAAAGACGACGATATATCTAAATGATAATACCGCAGCAATGGACAAATCTATAAAAGAGATCTACCGGACTCAATCACACCCAAACAAATACACATAAGAAGAGCATGACTAGACTTATATGGAAAAGAAGCATGCAATCACCGGACTAATAAAAATATACTAATTAAATTAAAGAATAAAACATAAAAATATTTAATGAAAATAATACCAAACTACAATTGAATCAAATAAAAGAAAATAAGAACAACTACACCTAGGGATTTATCCCTTCGCCTTGCTTGGAGACTAGCCAGCCATGGGGCTCATGCTTCCTTGAGTTGCCTCCGGCCTCTCAACGATCATCTCCTCCTTGGTAGCGAAAGCTTCGGCGATTCCTCAGCTTGCCCTCCAAAATTATACTTCGGATTCGTCCTAAAGGCCCTTTGAATTGCTCCTAAAGACCTTCTGGATTCACTCTCTGATGATTTCAGATGAGCTCCGATTGATTCCCAAAGTTAAAGTGGAGTGGGTCTTATATAGGCAAATACCAAGAGTGCAATGTGTTTCCCATCCGATGTGGGATGTGGGATATAGAAATGTGTTTTCCAACCGATGTGGGATGTGGGATTTAAGTCCAAAATCACGCTGAAATCCCGCACAGCTCGCACAGCCTAACCTTTGTCTACTAAAACTGTCATAACTTTCTCTAGAAAAATTATTTTTACAAGCCGTAAAATTCTCCAGAAAATAGACTTCCGGATCTTTCTAAGCATATAGGGCTCATCTCCTGGTTCTTCTTGCATCAATACAGTTTAATTTTCAAAGATGATTGATCTGTACGGGCAATTCTGGCAATTTAGTAAATCTCCTTTCTTGGTTTCTCTTCATCTTGGCTCTTCCGCGACCATTATCTCACTCGAGTATTCATTGAAGCTTCGTGTTTAAAATGATGATAGCTTTTCTATCTCTTTTTAAAGCTCAAAGCACCTGAAAATGCACTGAAATAAGTCAATGATTCAAGAATAACACTTTAGAGTTATTAAGGTATAAAAGTGTAATCCCAACATCGATCAACCCTAAAATACTAACAATTAAGTACTGTTTAGATGCATTTTTTGACTCTCATCAGATGTCTCGATCCACATCTATGCTCGAGCTTGCCCACTAATCTGCACCTCCTAGACATAGATGCTATTATGCAGAAACTCACAGTCGTCTTGTGAAGGTGATGATTCTTTTTTGTATTTTTATTGTAATATTAATGCTTTATGTTAATTATTCTTATATATACAAAAGAAATAAGGTTAATATTCTTGTATGTGTATGTGTAGTCAATGTGCGTATACATAGAATGCATATATACCTATTATGTATCAGTAAATATAAATATACAATTATAAATATATAATTGTATATTTGGGATTGGTGCTTATGGTCATGTGACCTTTATCTGGACCATGGGTAGTGTTGGTATTTGTAGCTTTGCGAATTGAAGTTGGTGTTGGTATTGGTGGCTCCGATGTGAGGTTAAGGAGTTGTTTTAATTGGATGTGGTGCTTGGATTCCAAGTTTGTTTTTGCTTCCTGTTTAAGCCGTAACAGTTGTTGACACTTTACATACATACTCGTGCATCTTTATTATTATCATCACTTGGGGTTTTTGAGGCAAAATTTTATTTCATTCGTGCTCCTGGCTGACAACGATTCTTTATAGTCCAAGTGCTCATTGATGGAGGCAACACACAATTTTATCCCAGAAAAGATAGCAAAATTTTTTGGATTACCTATATCACCCTCTCAACACTTTGAAGTTCAAGTTGAAAATGGTGAAATATTGGCCTGTGAAGGTATTTGCCACCAAGTCACATTCTCCCTCCAAGGACATACATTTATCACTGATTTTTATGTTCTGTCCAAGGAGGTGACTTAATTCTGGGGTAAAATGGTTACAAACTCTTGGACCTATAACCATAGACTGGTTAAATCCACTATGTATTTTAGCTAGTTTGGCAATACAGTCCATTTGCAGGGAGATCTAGCTTTACAAGTTAAGCCTATTTTTTATAGCTCTCAAGAAATTAGCTAGTAATGGTAGAATCCACTCTTCCTTCATGCTGCTCGCTAGAAACCTTGAGATAGACACATTGGCACCATCTGAAATCTAGCAAAAGACATTCCAGAAGTTCAACAAGTCCAAGATTCATTGATCATGGCATTCCCTTAGAGCCTGGATCAAAACCAGTCAATGTGAGGCCTTATAGATACCCTCACTTTCAGAATGGTGAAATGGAAAAATTAGTTTTTGAAATGCTAGCTGAAGGAGTAATGCAGGCCAGCACTAGTCTCTACAATTTCCCAATATTGCTAGTCAGAAAGAAGGATGGCAGTTGGAGGTTTTTTGTGGACTACCGATCCTTGAATAACCTCACAGCAAAGGACAAGTTTCTTATATCCATAGTTAATGAGCTAATGGATGAGTTATATTGGTGCCACCCTATTTTCAAAGCTGGATTTGAGAGCATGCAATCACCAAATCAGGATGAAAGAGGAGCACATTTAGAAATAACCGGCTACTATGAGTTCCTAATTATGCCATTTGGCCTCACTAATTCCCCTCCATCATAGTTTATATGCTAAACTGAGTAAATGCTCATTTGTTCAAGGATCCATAGATTACTTGGGCCATATGATTAATTTGGAGTAGAACTAAACCAGACCAAAATTATTGCCATGCTGGATTGGCATATCCCTAAGACAGTTGTAACGCCCATACCCTTGATGTAAGGGTAAATTAATAAATTAAAAATTGATATTGTAATCATCATTCATACATATACAAAGTGATTTAAAACTCAAGTTTGAAGCAATTTTGAGGTAAGAATTTGAAAATATATTGAAGAAAATGATTTAAATGCATAAGAGTATTGAAAATAAAATTTTAAGGATTAAAGGGGGGTGTTGGTCGACTAGTAAGTCAACTGGTAACCTGACCAGTAGACTGGTAAATTTGGGGCAGTTGATTTGTAAATTCTAGGCGTTCGACTGGTAAGTCGATCGGTAAGCAAAACTTTTAGTATATAAAGGTTTTTCATGACCAAAATTCATTTCTTCTTCATTCAAACTCTATTTTCTCTCTCTAAAGCCCATTATCTCTCTAAAATTATCTCAAATGCTAAAGAATTAAAGAATTTTATAAACTACTGTTGAATTCAATCGATATAAGGACTGATTTCGGGAATTTATGAGAAAAGCTTTGTGAAGGTAATTTTTACTACTTTTGTTCTTCCATATAAAAACTATGATTTTGAGAGCTTAAATCCTTATGTTCTTCTTAAAAGGATTTGAATTTGATGAAAGATAAAAAGGAAAAGAATTTAATTAGAACTTTGAATTTGAAACTAAGATGGAGCATGCATACATATTCATGAATTTAACCCAGTATAGGTTTTGAAATAAGCTATGAAATAGTGAGATTGATAGTCGTATTTTGGTTAGGTGGAGGTGAATCGTCTAGTAATGTTGCTGAGAAGAGCACAAAAGGTAAGGAAGTGATCTACAGATAGCGTTAGTGCTTCATGGTGAGGTCATTTTATTGTTAGTAAGCGAAAAAAAAAACTAAATATATGAATAAAACTTGAAATGAATAATATTAAGAGAAAAGTTATTGGATATATTATGAATATGTTTGATTCAATGAAATACATGATATGTGTAGTAATTGGATGATTCTGTAGACTACATAAAATAAATTGGTTAAGTAGAATCTAAAATAAATTAGTTTGATGTAGGTATGAGAATACCGTGTGGACGTGGTAGGCCCCTTTTGTTTAGAAGAGAGGACGTAGAAGTAGATGTGGATTCTGTGGTTCTCGAAAGGGAACATGTTGATAGTGCACATGGTACTAGTGTTGCAGTGATGAATTCTGAAGCAGAAAGAGATGAGTTAAGATGAGCTCTTACTCATGCTTTTGATAGATTGAATCATGCAGAGGATAAAGTTGATTATTTGGAGTGTAGGTTCGACAAGCAGATTAGACAGAATCTAGACCTAGTAGTCGACTCAGTGAGAGTTCCAGAGGTTCATGATGTCTAGAGTGGAGAAGGTGATTTTGTTAATGAGATGCAGGAAGATTGTTTTGCTAGATTTATTAAATTGAAACCACATCCCTTAAAGAGTCTGAAAACCCATCTGAAGCATAATTTTGGATTAAATGGATTGACCGTTTATTTGGAGTATTATTGGTGACTGATAGACAGATGGTTGCCTTTGCATCATTTCAGTTAGAGGGTGAGGCTTCTAATTGGTGTGATGATATTTTCCCTAGGCTGATTATGGATATAGATCAACCTTTAACGTAGAATAAGTTTAAGAAAGTATTTTTTGCTAAATACTTTCTTGGTATGTTTAGATCTCAGCATGGGCGGGATTTTATTCAATTGAGGTAAAATATAATGAATGTGGCGCAATATGATGGGAGATTTGTATCTACATTTGTACTTGAGTTAGTGAATACTAAGGAGATGAAGTTTAAGAGATTTCTTGATAGTTTAAACTTTGAGATACGTTATAGACTCCTATTTGGGGCATACAAATTATGTTGCAATGATGTATATGTCACTTTAGATAGAAAATGACATATTTGAGTTTAGAGAACATCAGGAGTGGTTGAAGAGGAGTAGATCTTAAGGTACTAGGGGTGTTAGTATGGGGATGCAGGAAGGTCATCCACCTCAGAGGAGTCGTTCCTTTTCACAAGGACCCTTTATTCAGAATCAGTTGAGGCAGAGTGGATCAGTGTCCTCTATTGCTCAGAGTTTAGTTGGAGGAACCCCTATGTTTGGGAAACAGCCAATGGGAGTATGAGGATTTAGTAGAGGTGGGAGATTGCTAGCAAGTGGAGGTGGTAATGTTGTATCTGATAGGGAGAATAAAATATGTTTCAGGTGTAATCAATTAGGACATTTGTCTCGGGAGTGTCCTACTTTGATTTGTTTTGTTTGTGGAGAGGGTGGACATAGAGGTGTGGATTGTCCATTGAAGGTTAAACCATTTGATGTAATTACTACTGGGAGAGTTAGGAGAGGACAGTCAAGTAAAGGTCGTGGTTCAGGGAATGTTCGTGGTAGAGCTCAAGGTCGAGGAGCTATAGATGAGAGAGGACGTAGTAGTAGTAAGACACAATCCAAAGAAAGCAGAGTGTATATACTTATCTAGTAGGATACCCAAGCTACACCTGATGTCGTAATGGGTACAATATCTGTCCTTAATAAACCTGCTAGAATATTAATTGATCCATCAATAACTCACTCTTTTGCATCTATTTCTTTTATGAAATATGTAGATGCACATGTTAGTCCTTTATTTCATAATATAATTGTTCAAGTTCCTACTGGAGATAAAGTTTTAATTAGAAAGGTTTGTCGATGATGTGTTATTCATATGGTAGATAGAGATTTTGAAGTAAAATTATTACCTCTAAATATGGCAGACTTTGATATGATACTCAGGATTGATTGGTTGTCAGCGTATCATGCCTGGGTTGATTGTTTCAAAAAGAATGTAATATTTTGAATACCTAGGCAGGAAGAGTATTGATGAATGAAAAATATTGCATATTTTGGCTACTTAATTTACATTTGTTAGCTTAAGAATTTGTTACTTTGAGTTGTTTTCGTTGTTTTTCAGGTTTACAAGCACGAAGAAATGAGTTTCACTAAATTATCAGAATTGCCCGTACAGATCAATCATCTTTGAAAATTAAACTGTATTGATGCAAGAAGAACCAGGAGATGAGCCATATATGCTTAGAAAGATCCGGAAGTCTATTTTCTGGAGAATTTTATGGCTCGTAAAAATGATTTTTCTAGAAAAAATTATGGCAGTTTTAGTAGACAAATGTCAAGCTGTGCGGGATTTCAGCGTGAGAAGAAGTTTTGAAGGGCAGGTGAAGGCTTAAATCCCACATCCCACATCGGTTAGAAATATATTTCTATATCCCACATCCCACATCGGATTGGAAACACATTGCACTCGTGGTATTTGCCTATATAAACACCATCTGACTCTATCATTCGGTGTGCAATTCCTGAGCCACTTGGTGTAATCCGCTGGACGTCTGCTAGTATTCTGGTGGATCCCGAAGGCTTTGCTACCACGAGAGGAAGCGCCGCCCAACAGCGTGTGAAACTTCTTCCTTGTATAGTAATTATTTCTTTTCATTTAGTTTTGTTTAGTTTAAGTGTTTAGCACTTTTATTATGAACTGTAGTTTCATAACTATGAGTGGCTAGAATCTTCAACTAAGGTTGAAGATGAAGCCTCGCCATTGTTTGGCATATTAATTTCAGTTTTGTTTATACAATTCTAATTTTTTTTTTAGTATAAATGTTCTGTCAATTATTTGAGTAGAATCTTATTATTGATTGTGTTTAAATTGTTCTGTTGGATATTCCTTGTGTTTCATCTGATGGATACATCGAATCATTTTCGATTAAATTGGATTTCCTTTGTGATTTGTTAAGAGCAGATACATTGGATGCTTTTGGTTTAATTGGGATATTTGTTGTTTTTTATTTTAAGTTGGATTCATGGAATGTTTTGATAGACTATCTTTAGAACATTGAGATATATGCTTAACTTTGGCGGGGTGGATTCAGAAACCTTAGAGTGTTTTTATTAGTTTTTAAAATCAATTTAATTTAGTTTTTATTTATTTTGCAACATACAATTTAAAATTCGGAACTAGGTTAAAATAGGGTTAGTTTAGATAAAATTATATTTTCACAACGCAATTCCCTGTGGATTCGACCTCGCGCTTGCACAACACTATATTGCAAACGACTCGTGCGCTTGCGAGTAATTTAAAACTCACAACAAGTTTTTGGCGCCATTGCTGGGAAATTGTTTTGTTTGTGAAATTTTTGTCTGAATTGATTTTATTTTTCTACTAGTTTAGTTAGCACTTTTGTTTTATTTTTATAATTTTAATTTTAATTTTGATTTTGATTTTGGTTTTTGATTTATTTTATTTTGTTTACAATTGCTCAAAAAAAATAATATAAATAAAATGAATTAAAAAAAAAGAGAACAAAAATGTGGATAAATCCAGCACCGGTTTCACAATTTTTAGAGGACGCCCTCAAGGATTTCATGAGGATGACCGATCAGTCCATCAGTGCAACCAATACATTCAATGTTGATAGCTATTCCATCTGTGCTAGTCCTATGCATTTAGCACATAATTGTTCATCAATGCCGGCTTTTGCCGAGTATCCCATGAAACAAACGAATGCTTTCAATGACTGTTTTTGGCAATCAAATGGATCTTACTCCGAAACATACAATCCAGAGTGGTGGAACCACTCTAATTTTTCATAGGAGCAGAACCAACTGATGAATCAGGGAGGAGCCCCTTATCATGCTCACAATCAATACCCTCCCGAATTTCCTCCACCAATTCCAAGTTATGGTCACTCAGCCTATCCAGCACCATCACCCGCTTACCAAGCTCCCATTCAAGCGCCAGCGTCAGTTTCATAGTCATTGGAGGATGCTCTCAATGATTTCATGAAAACGACTAGCCAATCTATGAGTGAAGTGAGGAGTGCAACAATAGTAAACACCTAAGTGATTGCCAAACTAGAGAGTCAAATGGATCAAATCACAAGTCACTTGGGTGAAGAAGAGAATGGAAAGTTCCTTAGTCAACCTGATCCTAACCCGAAGGAACAGCTTGCAGAGGGAAATTTATCAACTCCTATACAAGGGCAAGAAAGTGGCAACAAAGAAAAGAGAGATGCTGAGCCATCTACAGCCACACTTATTATTAAGGATCTCTCTAGGTCGTTTTTACCTAAAGCGCCTTACCCTGAGAGATTACAAGCGCCCAAGAAAGAAAGGGAGTTTGAGGATCCCCTGGAGGCATGCTTTGCTCACTTTGGAGAGGACTTGGGTTTAGATAAGTTACTCGAGGAAGTGAATGCCATTTTGGAGTCTGATCCTCAGAAGAGCAGTGAAACGGAGGAGACTATGGACGAATCACACATTGAGGACCCCCTGGAGGCATGCTTTGCTCAATTTGAAGAGGATTTGGATTTGGATAAGTTGTTTAAGCAAGCAAATGCTACTTTGGAGTCTGCTCCTCAAAAGATCAGTGAGACGGAGGAAACCACAACACCTGAATCCCCCAAGAAGGAACTTAAGCCTTTACCGGACAATCTTAAGTATAAGTTCCTAGGTCCAGCAGATTTTTTGCCTGTGACTACAGCTTCAGATTTGGTTGATGCTCAAGAGGATAAATTATTGGACGTTTTAAGAGAGCACAATGAAGCTATCGGCTGGACTATTGAGGATATCAAGGGGATAAGCCCCTCGGTGGTGATGTACAAGTTACATTTTGAGGAGAATGCCAAGTCATCGAAGGAGCCACAAAGAGGGCTCAACCTAGCTATACAAGAGGTTATGATCCTTTATCCAATCTTTGATAGCTAGTGGGTGAGCTCAATTCATGTCGTGCCAAAACAAGCTAGATTGACGGTAGTAATAAATAAAGACGACGAGTTGGTTCCAACTCGAGTGCAGTCAAGATGGAGAATGTGTCTAGACTACCGTAAGTTGAATGCTACCACACTGAAGGATCATTTTTCACTCCCATTGATTGATCAGATGGTGGAGCATTTAGTTGGGCACGATTACTAATGTTGGGTCTGGCTGAAAACGTTAAACTTAACGCTCATGGGAGGCACCCCACAGCTTATCCTTTCTGTTTATTTATTATTTTATATATTTATGATTATCGTTTGTTTCCAGTATTTTTTGTTTTCCAGTCTTTATTTTTCAGGGACAAAGCGTACTTTAGATCAAGTTTGGGGGTATGCTATGAGCCATACTAGTCCAGATAGATCTCCATATCCCAGGTCAGCTCTTTCCATATTATTCACACATTGGGGTTAATGTGTAATTTAAGTTTGGGGGTATGGGAGACACATTCCACACACTTTGTCCTAATTTGTTGATGTTTTTCTTCAATTAAAAAAAAAACAAAAAAAACAAAAACAAAAAAAAAAAAATAAATCCATGCTCATGTTATTTTGAAATTTTGGTTGATCTAAACATTTTCTGTGATGTGATGTCATAGGTGAGCCTAAAATTTTGAACACATGATCTGGTAATAAAATTTTAAAATTTAGTTACTTACTTTAGGCATTTGCGAATTCACGTGTTTGATCTAATCTAACACAATCACATTAACACAAATTGTGTGAGGTATGATATGTGATTTTAACGTGTATGTTTCCTTGTCTTAACTGAAACTGGATGACTTTGTTGGATAAACACTTGGGCATAGAAAAGCATAAAAAAAAGAAAAATATATATATAATAATAATACTACTAATGATCATCATCAATAAACTTTCCACTGAGTAACTAGACCTCTTGCCTCAGTAAGCAGTGAGTGTTCACGTCAAAAGGTGGGAATTTTATTCATAATGATCATTGCGAAATTTTTCGCTAAGTAACTGGACCTCTTGCCTCAGTAAGCAGTGAGTGTTCACGTCAAAAGGTGAAAATTTTATTTGGTAGCATTAAGGTCAGTTTAGTTTCGTAGCCTTTTTGACTCGAGTTAGTAAGTCTTTAGGGGTGTCTTTACACCTAATGCCCTAAGACCATCTGGTTTGGGAGTCATTGACTCAACACTCGCTACATGGGTCAATTAGAAAGCTTAAGGGAATTAAACATAGCAGAGCCTTATATATATATAAAAAAAAAAAAAACTGTCATTTTCGTTCATTCTAATGGGAAATTTGGTGAATCTTGAGACATGGAGACCTTATACATTGGAGTTATTTGGAAGCTTCATTTTTATATGCTAATTCACTTTACACAGTGTCAGACTTGTGATGCCTTAACCTGCCTTTTGTAAGTAATTAGATTTTAACATTTCTATTCATTGCGAAGATGGGTTTATCTTTTTAAGCTTGCTCATGAATGAATATCATGGTGGTGTGTGCTCCTTAAATTTCTTGGATAACATGAGTGATGAACTTATATTTATGTTCTTTGTTTTTCATTTAGTTTTTTATTTTGTTTTGCTAAGGGATTAACAAAATGTAAGTTTGGGGGTATTTGATGAGTGAAAAATATTGCATATTTTGGCTACTTAATTTACATTTGTTAGCTTAGGAATTTGTTACTTTGAGTTGTTTTCGTTGTTTTTCAGGTTTACAAGCACCAAGAAAGGAGTTTCACTAAATTGCCAGAATTACCCGTACAGATCAATCATCTTTGAAAATTACACTGTATTGATGCAAGAAGAACCAAGAGATGAGTCATATATGCTTAGAAAAAATCCGAAAGTCTATTTTCTGGAGAATTTTACGGCTCGTAAAAAGGATTTTTCTAGAGAAAGTTATGGCAGTTTTCGTAGACAAAGGTCAGACTGTGCGGGATTTCAGCGTGAGCAGAAGTTTTGAAGGGCAGGTGAAGGCTTAAATCCCACATCCCACATCGGTTGGAAACATATTTCTATATCCCACATCCCACATTGGATTGGAAACACATTGCACTCGTGGTATTTGCCTATATAAATACCATCTGACTCCATCATTCGGTATGCAATTCCTGAGCCACTTGATGTAATCCGGTGGACGTCTGCTAGCATTCTGGTGGATCCCGAAGGCTTTGCTACCACGAGGGGAAGCGCTGCCCAACAGCGTGTGGAACTTCTTCCTTGTATAGTAATTATTTCTTTTCATTTAGTTTTGTTTAGTTTAAATGTTTAGCACTTTTATTATGAACTGTAGTTTCATAACTATGAGTGACTAGAATCTTCAACTAAGGTTGAAGATGAAGTCTCGTCATTGTTTGACATATTAATTTCAGTTTTGTTTATATAATTTTGATATTTTTTTAGTATAAATGTTCTGTCAATTATTTGAGTAGAATCTTATGATTGATTGTGTTTAAATTGTTCTGTTGGATATTCCTTGTGTTTCATCTGATGGATACATCGAATCGTTTTCGATTAAATTGGATTTCCTTTGTGATTTGTTAAGAGCGGATACATTGGATGCTTTTGGTTTAATTGGGATATTTGTTGTTTTTTTGTTTTAAGTTGGATTCATGGAATGTTTTGATAGGCTATCTTTAGAACATTGAGATATATGCTTAACTTTGGCGGGGTGGATTCAAAGTCCTTAGAGTGTTTTTATTAGTTTTTAAAATCAATTTAGTTTAGTTTTTATTTATTTTGCAACATACAATTTAAAATTCGAAACTAGGTTAAAATAGGGTTAGTTTAGATAAAATTATATTTTCACAACGCAATTCCCTGTGGATTCGACCTCGCACTTGCACAACACTATATTGCAAACGACTCGTGCGCTTGCGAATAATTTAAAACTCACAACAAGTATAATTTTCAAGGAGAACGTAAGATACTTTCCAATTGTCTTTTTTATGCCTTGACAGCTAGCAAGTGGTTGAGAAAAGGTTATGAGTGGTATCTAGCTTATGTGGTGGATTCTAGTAAGGAATATAAGAAGATGGAAGAAATATTAGTGGTGAGAGATTATCCAGAAGTATTTCCTAAAGAGTTGTCTAGTTTACCATCTAGTAGGTAAATTCAGTTTTCTATTGATTTAATTCTAGGTTTTACACCTATTTCTATAGCACCTTATAGAATGGCATCAGCTGCGTTGAAGGGGCTTAAAGTACAACTTCAAGAGTTGTCATGGTAGTATTTATTGATGATATCCTAGTGTATTCTAGGAGTGAAGAAGAACATGTGAAACACTTAGAAATGATTTTATAAATTTTGAGAAAAGAGAAATTGTACGTGAAGTTTTCTAAGTGTGAATTCTGGTTTAATGAGGTAATTTTCTTGGGGCATGTAGTATCAATAGGAGGAATAGCAGTTGATCCTCAGAAGGTTGAAGAAATGTTGAATTGGGATAAACCAACTAATGTAACAGAAATTCGAAGTTTCTTGGGGTTAGCAGGATATTATAGGAGGTTTATCTAGAACTTTTCGATAATTTCAACACCTTTAACTAGAATGACTAGGAAAGAAGTGAAATTTGAATGGTTTGGGGATTGTGAGAGGAGTTTCCAATTGTTAAAAGAGAAATTAACTACTGCTCAAGTATTAATGCTTTCTTCTAGAGATAAAAGATTTGTAGTATATAGTGATTCTTTGCATAAAGGGTTAGGATGTGTATTGATGCATCATGGGAAAGTAGTAGCATATTCCTTTAGGCAGTTGAAGAATCATGGGATAAATTACCCTACCCGTAACCTAGAGTTGGCTGCCACAGTATTTGCATTGAAGATTTGGAGACATCATCTGTATAGAACCACTTGTGAAATATGCATTGATCATAAGAGTCTCACATATTTACCTATCCAGAAGGAATTGAATTTGAGACGGAGGCGATTGATGGAACTGATTAGTGATTATGATTATAAAATTCATTACTATCTAGGGAAAGAAAATGTAGTAGCTGATGCTTTAAGTAGAAAATCAACAAGAAGATTAGCTTCTATAGAGACCCACAATTTGAATTTGATAGTAGAATTGAGAAGTATGAGGATGAAATTTAATATAAGTGAGAAAGGAGGATTAATAGTAAACATTATAGTGCGATCATCCATTGTAGAACACCTTCTAGAAATTTAAGGTAAAGATGAAGAGATAGAAAAGATTAAGTGGGAAATACTATATGGGAAACAATCATAATTTAGAATTAGAGAAGATGGTATGATGTTATTGGGACATAGGATTTGTGTTCCCAATGATGTTGAGTTGAGAAATGAGATATTCAGGGAAGCACATGATGCGATATACTCAATGCAGTCGAAAAATAATAAAATGTACAAGGGATTGAAATAAAACTATTGGTGGTCAGGATTGAAGAGGGATGTAGCATATTATATATTGTGATGTTTAGTCTATTAGCAAGTAAAATCGAAAAATAAACATCTAGAAGGTTTACTACAACCTCTTCCTATGCCAAAATGGCCATGGGAGAATGTGAGTATGGATTTTGTTACTGGATTTCCCTATACTCAGAGAGATCAAGATGTTGTGTGGGTAATTGTAGATAAACTCTCTAAGTCTTCTCATTTTCTTACTATTAGAACTACTTGGAGTCCAAAAAGGTTGGTTGAGTTATATGTAGCAGAGATTGTAAAACTTCTTGGAGTACCATTGAGCAGTGTGTCAATCGAGATGCTAGATTTATTTCTCGATTTTGGAGAGGTTTTAGCAAGCCATGGGTACTCAGTTACAGTTTAGTACTGTTTTTCATCCTCATATAGATGGGAAAACTAAGAGAGTTATTCGAATACTAGAAGACATGTTAAGAGCAAGTGTAATGAGTTTCTTAGGGAGTTGGGATGCTTACTTAGGCTTGATAGAATTTGCCTATAGTAATCAATCTCAAACTAGTATTGGAATGGCACAATTTAAGGCCTTATATGGTAAGAGATGTAGAACTCCTATATGTTGGGAAGAAGTGGAGGAAAGAAAGATATTTAGTCCATAAATAATTGAATTAACAACTGAAGGGATCAAATTGATCAAAGAAAATCTTAGAGCAGGACAGAATAGGCAGAAAAGTTATACAGATAACAGAAGGAGACCTCTTGAATTCCAAGTTGGTGACTGAGTTCATTTGAAAATATCTCAATGAAAATGAGTGTTGAGATTCAGGCAGAAAGGAAAGTTGAGTCCATGGTATATTAGACAATATGAAATCATTGAGAGAGTTGGATCAATGGTATACAGACTGAAGTTACCTCCAAAATTAAAACAATTGCATAATATTTTTCATGTTTCCGTTTTACGAAAATATTTACCTAATGATTCCCATAAAATTTAATATCAATCTGTAGACCTTCAGGAAGACTCATCTTTTGTACAAGTTCCAATCAAAGTTTTAGATACAAAAGAACATGTCTTACACAATAAGGTCATTCCACTAGTTCAAGTTATGTTGCAGAATCGAGATGTTGAAAAAATCACATGAGAACGTGAAGCAAGCATAAGAAACTATAACGACCCATCCCGAGTGAGTCCTACTCGAAACAGATCCATTACCTTTCAGCACTGAGCACCTTGACTCGAGATGCAATCAAACAAAGCATACAATCAAACGACATTCTTTTCCAAACAAATCGAATCTATACACACATACATCTTTACATACAAGAAAATTTTCGATATAATGTACCAATTCTTAACGTTTTTCAAAAAAGACACCAGTATAAAGGGAAACTGTCCCGATTACCCCTAACTTGAACACTTTTACAATTACTAAACTAAGACAAAAATTTAAACTTCCAAAGAGACCCAAGTTGTGAGGATATCGTGGACGAGGACTTTACTAAGGTCTTCTTTCAACCTTGACCACGCTTTTTTTGGTATATTTCCTGAAAGGTTAGTAAAAAAAAGAGTGAGTTATAAAGCTTAGTGAGAAACACATTACTAGAAGTAAATTGTATTAGAGGAAATTATCACTTTTTATTGCAACTATGTCATATAATACATTTAATTAATAATTATGTGTAATATAATTTTTGAGTTTCCTTCAATTATTTCTCTCAATTTCTTAACAAGAAGAAGAAAAAAAACATGAATATAAGAATTCACCAATTTTTCTTAATTGATTACAAACATACTACTCTCAACACATTTCACACATCATAAAAAATTAATAAAATATGAGGAGTTTTCGTCTTAACATTTCTTTATTACCATAACAACATTCATGCCCTTCACTGGGTCAAGCACATCACAATAAGTACCCCTCATGGGTCAAATCCATCAATACTCCCATCATCAATGAGATACAATGCAATGCAAATGTAATGAAATGCATAATCGTTTATTAGTTTATATCATCATAATGCCCCTCAGTGGGCTAATCATATAACAACGGGGACGTCTCTCCACGTACCGGTACGTCAAATTATCAATTTATTTCTCATAAAACATCCTCATATCTCCTACACTCTTTTTTAACGTGGGGCCCTACATGTCCAACAACATTTGGTACCCTTACACCCCTTGTGGGAAGGGACCTACAGCATTCTCACCACTCCCCCTCATATAATACGCTAATTATATCAAACAACCATCATTCATTCACACCATAAATTCATAACAAAAGGCACTACATTTTCTCAAGCACGACTACATCAAGTCATTCCTATAATCACCTCTCATACAACTATAATTCATCATAATTATACACTATTCTCATAACTCTATTATTTATACTTCATAGCCAATCATATATTCATACTTTTATTTCTATTATACAAGTGATTACACTTACTAAAAGTAAGGTGAAACTTACCTTGCTACCCGATTTCGCAAAATAGTCTCAACTACTACCTTTGTCTCTCAAGGATTTTCCTCTCGTAACTAAGAGTGAATAAAGCTTAATCCCATTAATTTAAATCTTTTAAAAGAAATCCAAGCAACCCCAAGGTGTTTTGTACACTTTAAATATCATGTATGCATTTTGAGTGCAACAAAAATCAAAGGAACCAATTCTTTTTTTCAATTTTTTTTCAAACCATTAAATTTTAATTTCAAAAACGTTTTAATCTCATGAATACTATGTATTTCAAATGTGTTTTGATAATGTTTCAAATACATATGAATAATAAAAATCAAATGGGAAAGTTTCACATTTAAAACTGAAGGAAAAAGTAAAAAAAAAATTCAAAAATCAGCGTGGTTCAGTTGACTGAAAAGGGTCCAGAAAGTTCAGTTCTTTTCATTCAGTCGATTGAAAACTTCATTCAATCGATTGAATGAAGTGTTTCAGCTATCCTTTGGTTCAGGTGCTTCATCTAGTTGACCGGATCCCCGTTTTTCAGCAAAAATATTTTCGAAAAGTCATGTTTTTCTCCAAAATTCTTCTTGATTTCAAAATTTCTTTTTAAATCTTTCAGATGCAAGTTTCTAAGTGTTTAAAGTTTAAAACTTTACATTACCCAAGAGAATAATTGAACTCAAAACTCCCAAATCAGCCAACTTTGCACAAAACCCATTTTTTTTAAACAAACCATTTTCTTCAAACTTTTTCTTAAGAAAATTCTTCAAATTCAAACTTCAAAAACTCAAATCTTTAGAGCAATAAATATGCTTAATAATTAGAAAGAAAGAAAAACAAGTATTTACCTTGAGCTTTAGCAAGAGATCTCCCACTTTTCCATTTCTTCCTCTTTTCCTTCCTTTTTTTCTTCTATTTCTTTTTCTCTACTCTCTCTCGGCTCTTCTAGAGAATTCTAGCACAAATGTTGGTTTCTCACTCACTCTCAACATATTTATAGTCACACTTACCTTTAATTGCAAAACCATTCTTCAACTTTACATTTCTTTCATAACCTACCTCATTACTCTTTAAAAATCAGAAATTCTCCCAAGTCAAGTTTTTATTTCTTGATTCCTATTTTATTCAATTGTTTCCAAATTTCACAAGTCCCACTACAAATAAATTATGACTCAAATAATATATACATGATAGATTTATTATTAAAAAAAATGAGAAGTGTTGGCTGCCTAACATGCAAACTATGCATGTTAGACAACAAAAAAAGTTGTAGTGGACGATTTTAGTATAAAAAAATATTAAGTTTTTTTGTTTAAGTTTGTTAAAAAACAGTTTACACTCTCTCAAATTACTCTGTTTCTTTAAACAGTTAGGGACTGAAAAAAAAGATTGAAATTTTGAAGAAGTTTACGGGAGAATTTTAAAGAGATTCGAGTGAATCTTTAAGAAGAAAAAAAAGAAGGTAATAATGTGCATTTTAATTTTTTGAAATTATGCATACATGAAAATACCCAGAATTTGATGTAGAAATTTAAAGGTGTGAATTACGGAAGAATTGAAGAATGATTAGAAATTTTAATATAAATATTATGTCAGGTGTTGACAATCAACAATCGGGTGAAATTACTGAAAGGAGCAGGAAATGCAAGGATGTGATCCACATGTAACTTTAAGTGCTACGTGGTGAGTTAGATTTACTTTTAGTAATAGAAACCAATAAAAATATGAATTTATAATATTTGAATAAATGGGTGAATTATAATGATTTAATGATGTATTTTCTGTTATATATGAAAATTGATTGATTTATTTATTAGGAATTAGAAAGTTTGTTGAATATTAATTATGTAAGAATTTATAGTTTAAAAATGATGGATGAATGAAAAATATGTTGAGAAGTTTTATGATATTTCTGAAAAATATGATTGAAAAATTAATATGATATACGAGGAGACAATTTAATAAATATGATAAAAATAATAATTTTGAGAAAGAGCTAGATAGTTGAATTGAATGCTTTGATGCATGCTTGCTTGCATATTATTGCTCATATGCATAAAAGGGAAGACTAGAAAGCCAACTGGTCTGACTGAAAAGACCAGGAAGACAGCTCGTCTGGCTGAAAAGACCAGGAAGATAGCTAATTTGGCTGAAAAGACCAAGAAGGCAGCTGGTCTAACTGAAAAGACTAGGAAGACAGTTGGTCTGGCTTAAAAGACCTAGAAGGCAGTTGGTCCGGCTGAGAAGACCAGGAAGACGGTTGGTCTGGCTGTAACATGTCGACAGGTGGGAAGACGTTCCCAAATGACAATATAAAATAATGAGATGATATGATGAAAAGAAAGAAAGATGATTTAAACATATGCATTTATTTATTTGGTTATTTTATTATTATTGATTGAGATGCTAAAGTATCAGTCTTGATTGTGAAATTATTGATAGACAAATGAGTCTCACAGAGACAGATATGATGAGAAAAAAATGTGAAAGTATGATATGATAAAAATTATTTGATTGATTGATTATATGCTGCGAAACTCATAATGAGGTAAATAATGATGTTGAATTGATAATCTAGAGATGATTAAATATATGAATGAAAAATTGATATGTTTGATGATTAATTTAAGAAAAGATTGATAAATGGTTGGAATTATGATATGAGTAGTGATAATAGATTATATACTTCCAGCCACATCTTATAATTCAATCGTTTCTAATTCATCAATATCAATCATCTATTTATTCGCATATAATAATTCAGTCTTTCAAAAAATCTTCTAATATTCATTCATCTATTATCTCATATAATTCAATAATAATATTCTATTATCACTACTCATGTCATAATTCCAACCATTTATCAATCTTTTCTTAAATTAATCATCAAACATATCAATTTTTCAATCATACATTTAATCATCACGAGATTATCAATTCAACATAATTATTTACCTCATTATGAGGTTCGCAGCTTATAATCAATCAATCAAATAATTTTTATCATATCATACTTTCACATTTTTTTTTCTCATCATATCTATCTCTGTGAGACTCGTTTGACTATCAATAATTTCACAATCAAGACTGATACTTTAGTATCTCAATCAATAATAATAAAATAACCAAATAAATAAATGCATATGTTTAAATCATCTTTCTTTCTTTTTCATCATACCATCTCATTATTTCCTATTGTCATCTCAGAACATCTTCCCACGTGTCGACATATTACAGCCAGACCAACTGCCTTCCTGATCTTCTCAGCCAAACCAGTTGCCTTCCTGGTCTTTTCAGCCAGACCAGCTGCCTTTCTAGTCTTTTCATCCAGTTTTTATATGGAAGAACAAAAATAGTGAAAATTACATTCAAAAAGCTTTTCTCAAAAATTCCTAAAATCAGTCATTGAATCGATTGAATTCAACAATAGTTTATGAAATCCTTTAATTCTTTAGTATTTGAGAGAATTTTAGAGATAGAATGAGTTTTAGAGAGAGAAAATAGAGTTTGAATGAAGAAGAAATGAATTTTGGTATTGAAAAACCTTTACATACTAAATTTTTTAATTCCTTAAAAGTTTTATTTTGGTTTATGTGACTATTATTAAATTATTAATGAGCTGTTAGTTAAAAGGATTTGAAGATATTGTTAAGATTAATTTTTCCTAACAATATGAGTTGAATTAATTGTTTTGAGCTAGTGAACTAAATTGAGTTAGTATATAGGAACTTCTTTTTCGATGATTTTTTTTTCTTCATGTTGTCGTGTTAAAGTACTGATGATTTATGATCGTATAATTATTATGTGATATTGGTCTAAGAAACAGTTGTTGTAAAATGTAGACTTAAAGTAGAGGAAGTCCTAAGTAGTAGGTTTGTCTGTGTATAAAAGTTTGGGTTGTAATTATATTAGAAATGTAGAGAGGTTCGAAAATTTGGAGAATAGTGTTGATTCATAGTTAAGTATGTTATTAGGAAGTGAGGCTTGGGAAGGGTGATTAAAGTATAGGTAAAAGTATAGATTAATTAACAAGTATAAAAATGAGTAGTAGTAAATTATTGGGTAAGTGGTTAGAGTAAGGAATGAGGTGTAGTAGGGAGTGAGCAAGGTAAAAATGAGAGGAACAATTAAGTAGAGAAATAGTGGTGTTATATAAATCATAAGTGAAGATTTTGTGGTGTTTTGAGACTAAGAATTATAATAAAGGGAGTATTTTGGAAAGTATAATTTTTTTTATGAGACAAGTTGTAAAGGATAAATGGTAGTAAATTTTTTATTCGATTTTAAATTCTAAACGAAGTTCGATACAAGGAGAAGGTGGATTTATTCAAAACTTAGGAAGTATTGAGTTAAATTTGAGAATGAGGACTATTTGATTGACACTAGTTGAGTGAACTAAAAAGTTTATTTTTTGCTTGAGACTTAAGTTCAGGGAATGGTAATTTAGATCTAGTGAGAGAGGTATGATGATGAACTAAGATATTTGAAGTGTTAGAAAAATCTAAAGGTTGTAAGTGACTTGTTTTAGATGTGGTTGAGGTACTAGAAAGGATAATAAATAGCGAAAGTACGATGTGTATGCTTAGCAAAGGAGGTTACTATGTAAGTGGTGTTGTTAAGAAGATGTGTTATAGGAGACCAAGAGTTTAGTAAGATAAAGAGTGTTAGAATGATTATAGTGAAAGATAAATATGTATGGAATTCAAGGCCAAAGAGTTGTTGGATAAGGGATTATGGTATGAGTATAGAATGATAAGTTACAGATTGAGACAATTAGCTTTAACCCTCACCCATAGTTAATGATAAGGACTTGGCAACTGTTTGTAACAGTGTAAAAGGGAGAGATTACAATATGAAAGTTATTAACTTAAGAGCCAATGAAGTTCGAAAAACCTTAGGAATGGATATTATTGGGAGAATTGTTTAATAAAAGAGATAGTTAAAGAGATTAGAGATTACTAAACACTGTGATTTTTTATGGAGCTTAATATGAAGTGAAGGGAAGATCTTAAACAAATCAAGGAATTACTGTGAAGTGTTAAAGAGTTAAAAATAGATTTTTACTAAGTGGATGAAGGAAAAATATAAATCGTGATTAGATTAAGAGGTACCTTTTTAGAAATGGTATATAATGTATGGAATGAATGTGAAAGAGATGGTAGGATTCGACGTAAACAGTGTGGCTAGGCATAATAGTTGATAAGGAAAAATGTGGAAGTGGAATGTTAAGTGATTTTCTAGAAGTTTTGATTTCTTAAATGGACCGGAAGGAGAAATGATAAAAGAAAAAAGCGGTTGGAAATGTAGTTAAGACAAGAGAGTATTTCGAGTGTGTAAAGGTTTTAAAAGAATGGTAAATTTGAAATACGGTCAACACAAAAAAGAACCCTATATGGTAAGATCATTGGGAAGTCCAAGTAAGAGTCAAAGATGAATTAAATAAATCATATTTGAAGACAACTGACTGATAAATTTAGATAAGAGACTTGTAGAATGGAGTTATTAGCTGTTAATGGGAATAACTGATTTATCATTGTACAAGCAATGTTATAGGAGAGAGTTACGGCATATTATTGATGTTAAAGAGAGACTAGTGAATTTTGAGTTGTAGTGGAGAGTAAAGTACCTAACTGTTACTATTGGAGAGTTAGATATGAGTTTAATGGTTAAAATACCTTGGTGAAGAAATTGAGGAATTAGAGTTTAATGGAAATAATAAGAGAAGAATATGGGTTAGAACTAAGAGGCGCGTGGAGTAAAGGGAGTAAGTTACAAAATGAAGCTTTTTGCATGAGAAATATTAGAAAGTAATGTAAGTGAATAAGAAATTGAACTATGAAGGGTTTAATGATTGTTTCTTTCCTTAGGTGAAGTTGGAATCGTGAAGTGAATGAACTAGGAAGTTGCTCAAAGAACTAAACTGATGTGAGTACGAAAACTATGGTAACACTGTAGATGAACACTAAGTATCATATTTAATTGGAGAAAAAATTATTGAATAATAAGAAAAAGGTGAATAGTAGGTAAGTAATTTTGTGGAGAGATATTTTGAGAGAGACGAATGAATAAATTATATAGTATTGGAGGTCCTTAAAGTATGAAGTCAAGATAGAAATAAAAAGATGTAGAGAGGAGTATAGGATGGTAAAATTTTAGCTTTGAATATCAAGAACAAAAGAAAGATGTAAAAAGAGGGTGACTTTGGGTAATGCTTTTGTCTAGGAATGTGTGGTTTGAAAGACTAGTTGAGTGAATCGAATGCTGAAGAAATAATAAAGTATGAAGTTGAGTAGTTGATTGAAGGGCAAGCACCGCTTAATGAACAAAAGAATTTCTAGCAAGTTCAGATAGAGTTTATTAAAATAGTATGTTAGATCACTCTAGTGATGATTTAGTTAGTGGCAACGATTTAGGGAAAATTCCAGTTGATGGTGCGATAGAAGTTTAACCTTGTATTGGAAAATATTGAAGAAAGTGGAGAATTTGAGAAGTATATTTGAGTTTATGGACTGACTAGGAAAGTATTAATCCTAATGTTTGGTGAACCCTGATCAAAAAAATTTCGAGGGCTAAATTTTTATTAGTGGGGGAGAATTGTGGAGCCTGGTTGTAACGACTCATCCCAGGTTAGCCACCCTCGAAATGGTATCGTCACATTTTGAAATCCCATACGACACATATATGCAACAATATAAAAATATATCAACTGAAATTAAGAATTACATCCAATCCTCAAACATCATCACTCTCCTATAGGAAACAATATATAAATATAACAAAATGCATGAAAAGATTTTATTATAACTTTTCTTTCATCTTTCTTACAATGTCCGAGGACTTGACCACGAGACTTACTTAAGGTAATTACTCTGATATCAGCTCTAAACTATATCTGTCCTATCCACTGCTTGAAAATTTTCAACAATGAGGAGTAAGCTTCACAAGCTCAGTGAATTGAATTTACTAGAAGTACTCGATTACATACTTCCAGCCATTAACTATGGGTGAGGGTTAAAGCTAATTGTCTCAATCTGTAACTTATCATTATATACTCCTATCATAATCCTTTATCAACAACCCTTTGGCCTTGAATTCCATACATATTTATCTTTCACCATAACCATTCTAACATTCTTTATCTTACTAAACTCTTGGTCTCCTATAACACATCTTCTTAACACCTCAACTTACATAGTAACCACCTTTGCTAAGCAGACACATCGTACTTTCACTAGTTATTATCCTTTCTAGTACCTCAACCACATCTAAAACAAGTCACTTACAACCTTTAGATTTTTCTAGCACTTCATATATCTTAATTAATCATCATACCTCTCTCACTAGATCTAAATTAGCATTCCTTGAACTTAAGTCTCAAGCAAAAAATAAAACTTTTAAGTTCACTCAACTAGTGTCAATCAAATAGCCCTCATTCTCAAATTTAACTCAAGACTTCTTAAGTTTTGAATAAATCCACCTTCTCCTTGTATCGAACTTTGTTTAGAATTTAAAATCGAATAAAAAATTTACTACTGTTGGAAATCACCTTGACAAGATGCCCAGGTGGTGATATTCCAAACACCCAAGTCTAGAATGACTTGTAAAGATTAGGAATCAGAAACAGAAACAGAAATGACAGAAAGAAAGAAAAAAGACAAGCGATTTGTTATCGAGGTTTTGCAATAGCCTACGTCCCCGTGAGGTCACCTGAACTCTCTGCACTAATCAATGGTTCTTTTACAATCACAGCAACCCCTCTCCAAGAAGTCTAAGTTCTTGAAGAAACAAAGAAGAAGAAGAAACATAAAGTGATAAGAACTAACCCTGGAATTTTCCTAAGAAAATTCCCTTTACAAGCCCTTCAATCCCCTTTCAATTCTACTCATTCTTCTAAACAACCAGCCTTACAAATGAGTCTTTCTTGTTTTGTGTCTTTGCACTCTTTACAATTCTCTCACTTTTGATCACAAGTTATGTGACATTGTTGTTGAGAATGAAGCTAGGTGACCCTTTATATAGTGCACCAACTTCTTGTCCAATCTTGAGGGTTATTATCCACCTTAGATCTAGATGAACAATCAACCATAGCCTTTGATCATTCCTTAATCAAACTGTGTGTTTTAGACATGTCTCACGAACCATGGAAGAGGTTTACACATGTGTGCATCAGTGTGCCTGGCGCCGCGGCCTAGAACAGGGGGCGCCACGGCCCAGGGTAGAGCACACACTCCTTAACTTCTGGGCACCGTGGCCTGGCCTTCCACCTTCTAGGTGCTGCGGCCTGGGAAGAGCAGGGCCGCTACCTGACCTGATGCACACACCTTTTTCCAGCTTTGTGTTGAGGCACACTCCTAGTGTGCTGAGGCTTTTAAGGACTTCATGCTTGACCTCTTCCAACCTTGTTCAAAACTTAGACAAATACCAACAATCTCTACCTTTGTCTAAGTGTTTAAACCCGAACCATCGTGCAGAGAACTCAGGATCTAAACTCATCTTGAGTCATCAATCAACCGACTCCAATCCTAAGTAGTCCAAAGCAATGATTGAACTTAATTAGGGGTAGAACTTTAGTACCTAAATCCGTAGGGTTTTCTTCTGTGGCTACCTTATCCACATGGATGCATCCTTTCGTAACATTTTCCTGAATAAAATGGTATCGGACATCCATGTGCTTTGTCCTCTCATGGAACACCGGATTCTTGCACAAATGCAATGCACTTTGACTATCCGAATATACCACAACCTGCTCCTTTAGTACCTTCAACTCTTCCAGCAACCCTTTGCACCACATAGCCTCCTTTATGGCTTCCGTTGCTGCTATGTACTCAGCCTCGGTTGTTGAGAGTGCTACCACAGGTTGCAACTGAGCCTTCCAACTTACACAACATCCGTTTAACTTGAAGAAGTAAGAGGTAATCGATCTTCTTTTATCCTTGTCTGCTCCATAGTACGAATCTGCATAACCCTCAAGACAGATGGACTTATCCTTCTTCTCATAAATCAACCCCACTTCTGGGCTTCCCTTCAAGTACCTCAACAACCACTTTATCCCAAGCCATTCTACTTTCTGGGATTACTCATAAACCTGCTGAGAACACTTATTGCATGAGCAATATCAGGTCTAGTGCTTACCATAGTGAACATTACATAACCAACCGCACTAGAGTAGGGGACTTTTTCCATTTCCTTCTTCTCTGCCTTCGATCTCGGACATTGATCGCTGGAGAACTTGAAATGACCAGCAAGGGGAACCTTCACTGGTTTGCTATCTTCCATAGAGAACTTAGATATCATCTTCTCTATGTAGGAAGTTTGAGAGATCTTCAATTTGTTTCTCTCCCTTTCCCGGATGATACACATCCCAAGGATCTTCTGTGCATGGCCATAATCCTTCATCTCAAACTCCTCACTGAGTTAAGACTTCAATTTTCCTATCCTCTCCATGCTGCTCCCAATCAGCAACATATCATCAACATAGATCTGGATGATCACCACTTCCTCCACCTTGTGCCCCTTGTAATACAAGCACGAATCATAGTAGCTCCTCATGAAACCCAAGTTGGTTACAAAGGAATCGATCCTCTTATTCCATTGCCGAGGTAATCGATTCAGACCATAGAGAGATTTCTTCAATTTTCACACCAACTCTCCCTGCCTTCCTTCCTCATAGCCTTCGGGTTGCCTCATATAGATGGTCTCATCAAGCCCTCCATATAAGAACTCTGTCTTCACATCCATTTGCTCGATTTCCCAATCAAATTGGACCACCATTGCCAATACTATCTGTATTGTCTTGTACTTCACAACAGGTGAGAAGATTTCGGTGAAATCTATGCCTTCTTTTTGTGTGAAACCCTTCGCCACCAACCTAGCTTTATAGCGAACTTCATCTCCTGGAGTATTCCCTTCTTTGATCTTGTAGATCCATCTATAATCCACAACTCTCCGTTTTTTTGATTTGGGCACCAATTCTCAAGAGTTGTTCTTCCTCAAAGAATACATTTCTTCCTCCATAGCTAGTTGCCACTTTGACGAATCCTTACACTCCATGGCATCCATGTAAGTTTCTGGTTCAACCATCCCTCCTTCTATCCAAGGAGCTGCTAAATTAGCATCCGCAAAACCATATCTCAAAGGTGGTCTAACCACCCTCCTTTCCCGGTCCCTTGTGAACTGGTAGTCATTCTGACTTGCTGCATCAACCCCTTCTAGTTCAGCCTCCTCTTGAGTGTCCTGAGCTTGGCCTTCATCAATGGGCTCTACCTGATCTGAACCCTCTTGCCTTCCTTGCTCTACCTTAACTGAATTTTCCTTGATGCTATGCTCCACAAATACCGGACTGGTTTGCTCACTAGCCCCTGCAGGGTTAGTTTTCTCCAAATAGGGAAATAATAATTCATTAAAAATGACATCCCCACTTATTATGAGTTTCATTCCTTTTTTTCTCTAAGAACCACAACCTATACCCTTTAACCCCATCACCATACCCTAGAAACACACATTTTATAGACCTTGGGCTAAGTTTATCATCCTTTTGATGTGCAAATGCAGTACACCCAAAAGTCTTAAGGTTGCTCAACTCAGGGGGTTTTCCACTCTGCATCTCCATGGGAGTTTTGAGCTTTAAAGCTCTAGAGGGTGATCTATTTACCAAGTATGCAGCAGTAGACACAGCTTCCCCCTAAAAATATTTTGGTAAACCGGATCCTATTAACATGCACCTAACTTTTTCCATAAGGGTCCTATTCATTCTCTCAGCAACTCCATTTTACTGAGGTGTTTTTACAACCTTTCTATGCCTTAGGATGCCATTTAATTCACAGAATTTATCAAAATCCTTATTACAAAATTCTAAGCCATTATCGGTTCGTAAAGCCTTAAGTATCTTACCCGTTTGAGTCTCCAGCAACTTTTTCCACACAACAAACTTATTCAAAGCATCTGATTTATTTTTAAGCAATAAACCCAAACCTTTCTTGAATAATCATCAATTAAAGACAAAAAGTAAAAGTTACCTCCATGTGTTGGTGTTCTTGCTGGTCCCCAAAGGTCTAAATGAATGTAGTCAAGAATGCCCTTAGACTTAGGCACTCTGGTGTTGCTTCCCAAGAACGCAACACTCGCAGAAATCCAATTTCTCTACTTTGTCTCCTCCAAGTAGACCATCCTTGCTAAGAACTTGCAGGCCCTTTTCGCTCATATGTCCCAAGCTAGTGTGCCAAAGGGCTGCCCTATCCATCTCAACCATCAAGCTTGCTACTTGATCCTTGATTTCTGTCTCTCTGATCATCTCATAGAGTCCATCTTTTATTGCTGCTTTGATCACTACCAAAGATCCCTTGGTCACCTTGATCTTTCCTCCCTCTGCTTTGTATGTATACCCCATAGAATCCAGTTACCCCAATGAGATCAAATTCCTCTTCAAATCCAAAAAATACCTCACATTCCGCAGCAACCTTGTGACTCCATCAAACATCCTCAACTGGATGTCTCCAATTCTCCTCACTTAGCAAGAATTGTCATTTCTCAAGAAAACCCTTCCATCATTGATTTCCTTGAAATTCTTGAACCATTCTTTGTGAGGGCACATGTAATAAGTGCACCCGGAATCTAGAATCCATTTCTTGCTACCTAGCCTCTTGCTCGCATTTGAGCACACAACAAGAACATCATCTTGCTATTCTCCTTTGGCAACCGAAGCCTCTCCATTGTTGGTATGGCTTCTCCCTCTCTCATCCCACAACCTCTTCTTGCAATCTTTCTTGAAGTAACCCTCCTTGTTGCAATAGAAACACCTCTTTCCTCCAAATCTTGGTTTAGAATGTGCTCTCCCATGGCTCTGCCCTCTACCTCTTGATTTCTCCTGGTAGTTGCCATGGTTGCTGCTACCATTCCGAGTTGCTGGCCTTCCTCTTACGAATAGCTCTTCCCCATTTGATGCCTCCCTACTCTTGGCTTTGAAATCATGAGCCTTTATAGCATTGACCACAATTTCTTTGGTTAGTGTATCTCTTCCATATTCAATTGCATTAATTAAACTATCAAAACAATCAAGAAGAGAATTTAATAACATAACAGTCAATTGTTCATCCGGGAATTTAATACTACAACTAACCAAATCTTGAACTAGTTTATTAAAGACATCAAGATTATCTTGTAACTCTTTACTAAGATCCATTTTAAAAGTAAAGATTCTTTTAAGAAGATAAATCTTATTATGGAGAGTTTTGGTAAGAAACAACTCATCAAGTTTCTTCCATATGACAGCTGGATCTTCTGAGTCTCCGCACTCCCTTGTGACACCATTCGACATGTGCAAGAAAATGGTGCGGTAAGCCATCTTCTTCATCTCAATCCGCTGGTCCTCCGTGATACTTGCTGGAAAAGCATCATCTTCTCCAATAGCCAAGTCCACCTTTTGTTGCATAAGAACAGTCTTGATCTTCCGCTTCCATAGGGAAAAATCTCCCTTTTCCATCAAACTTCTCAACAATGAAATTTGAACCCATCTTGCGGAGATGATCCCAGATATGTGCAGCACCCACAAATGCTTTCCAACTTCTTCTAAACCTCAAGAACACGATCGAAGATTGATCTCAACACTGTTCTTGAATCAACCTCAAGAACACGATCTGATCTTGATCTTTACTCCATTCTTGAATCACCCAAGAAGTTTGTTCTTTGATTCTTGGAGTCTTGCTCCGATACCTTCTGTTCTTGCCCCGACACCCAGCTGTGCAAGCTTTGATACCACTGTTGGAAATCACCTTGACAAGATGCTCAGGTGGTGATCTTCCAAACACCCAAGTCTAGAATGACTTGTAAGGATTAGGAATCGGAAAGAGAAACAGAAATGAAAGAAAGAAAGAAAAAAGACAAGCAATTTGTTATCGAGGTTCGGCAATAGCCTACGTCCCCATGAGTTCACCTGAACTCTCTGCACTAATCAATGGTTCTTTTACAATCACAGTAATCCCTCTCCAAGAAGCCTAAGTTCTTGAAGAAACAAAGAAGAAGAAGAAACAGAAAGTGATAAGAACTAACCCTGGAATTTTCCCAAGAAAATTCCTTTTACAAGCCCTTCAATCCCCTTTCTAGTCTACTCACTCTTCTAAACAACCAGCCTTACAAATGAGTCTCTCTTGTTTTGTGTCTTTGCACTCTTTACAATTCTCTCACTTTTGATCACAAGTTATGTCACATTGTTGTTGAGAATGAAGCTAGGTGACCCTTTATATAGTGCGCCAACTTCTTATCCAATCTTGAGGGTTAATATCCACCCTTAGATCTAGATGAACAATCAACCATAGCCTTTGATCATTTCTTAGTCAAGCTGTGCGTTTTGGACATGTCTCACGAACCATGGAAGAGGTTTACACGTGTGCATCAGTGTGCTTGGCGCCGCGGCCTAGGGCAGAGCACACACTCCTCAGCTTCTGGGCGCCGTGGCCTTGGGGAGGGAGTGCCGCGGCCTGGCCTTTGTCCAGCACCTTCCACCTTCTGGGCGCCACAGCCTGGGAAGAGCAGGGCCGCGACCTGACCTGATGCACACACCTTTTTCCAGCTTTGTACTGAGGCACACTCCTAGTGTGCTGAGGCTTTTAAGGACTTCATGTTTGACCTCTTCCAACCTTGTTCAAACCTTAGACAAATGCCAACAACTACCATTTATCCTTTACAACTTCTCTCATAAAAAAAATTATAATTTCCAAAATACTCCCTTTACTATAATTCTTAGTCTCAAAACACCACAAAATCTTCACTTATGATTTATCTAACACCATTCTTTCTCTACTTAATTGTTCCTCTCATTTTTACCTTGCTCACTCCCTACTACACCTTATTCCTTACTCTAATCACTTACCCAATAATTTATTCTGACTCATTTTTATACTTGTTAATTCATCTATACTTTTACCTATACTTTAATCACCCTTCCCAAGCCTTACTTCCTAATAACATACTTAAATTTCTATGAATCGACATTATTCTCCAACTTTTCGAACCTCTCTACATTTCTAATATAATTACAACCCAAACTTTTATACACAAACAAACCTACTACTTAGAACTTCCTCTACTTCAAGTCTACATTTTACAACAACTATTTCTTAGACCAATATCACATAATAATTACACGATCATAAATCATCAGTACTTTAACACGACAACATGAAGAAAAAAAATCATCGAAAGAGAAGTTCCTATATACTAACTCAATTTAGTTCACTAGCTCAAAACAATTAATTCAACTCATATTGTTAGGAAAAATTAATCTTAACAATATCTTCAAATCCTTTTAACTAACAGCTCATTAATAATTTAATAACAGTCACATAAATCAAAATAAAACTTTTAAGGAATTAAAAAATTTAGCATGTAAAGGTTTTTCAATACCAAAATTCATTTCTTCTTCATTCAAACTCTATTTTCTCTCTCTAAAATTCTCTCAAATACTAAAGAATTAAAAGATTTCATAAACTATTATTGAATTCAATCGATTCAATGACTTATTTCATAAATTTCTGAGATAAGCTTTTTTAAGGTAATTTTTACTATTTTTGTTCTTCCATATAAAAACTATGATTTTGAGAGTATAAATACTTATATTCATCTTAAAATGATTTGAATTTGATGAAAGATAAAAAGGAAAGGAATTTAATTGGAACTTTGAATTTGAAACTAAGATGGAGAATGCATACATATTCATGAATTTAACCTAATATAGAGTTTGAAATAAGCTATGAGATAGTGAGATTGATAATCATATTCTGGTTAGCTGGAGGTGAACTGTTTGGTGGTATCGCTGAGAGGAGCACAAAAGGCAAGGAAGTGATCCATGTATAGTGTTAATGCTTCGCGGTGAGTTCATTTTACCCTTAGTAAGCGAAAAGAACTAAACATATGAATAAAACTTGAAATGAATAATATTATGAGAAAATTATTGGATATATTATGGATATGTTTGATTTGCTGAAATACATTATATATGTTAAGAGAAGTATGATTCACGAAATGATTTAAAATATGAATGTATGATAAGTTGATGAAATTGTATCCTTGGAAGGATAAGTAAATTCTTATGACCAAACGAGATTTATGAAGAGAAAATAATTTGATTTATATGATGATATGATATGTTTGCTTGTATGTTTTTGTTCATATGCTTTGTCGGGCCATTAGAAAGATGGAGTGTGTGGTACCGAGGAAAACCATAACCATGGTTGGTCTAGATGAAATATGTTGACATGTGAGGAGACGTCCCTGACAACTATACCAGAGACTAGTATGGATACCCAAAAATTGATGAAATTACCCATACTTGTGATAGTATGGATGAGATGTGAAAAATAAAAAGAAATCATTATGATGAGATGTGGAATTAAAAAGAGAAGATTATGCATTCATTTATTTATTTATAATTATTGAGATGTTGAATACATCAGAATGACTAAGAAATTATGATGATACGATATGATTGTAATGAGAAATAATGAGTTTGATATTTGGAGTGGTATTCACATGTTGAATAAAATACATGAAATATGATATGACATGGGGAATGATTAAAGATGATATGATATGAGAATTAATAAATGAAAGAAAGTATTGAATTATATATATGAAATGTGATATAAAAAAAATATGATCAAAAGTATACAAATAGAGTACTTCTAGTAAATTAAAATTCACTGAGCCTGTGAAGCTCATTCCCCAATATTTAAATATATTTCAGGTTGTGAATAAGACTAGTAAATTCATTGACTTGAGATTCAGAGTAAGTATCTAGATAAGTCCTCATGGTTGGCATCTTCAGACAAAAAAAGAAAGAAAAGAATAAAGAAAAAAGTAAATTGTTGTAAATATTTGTAAAAAGTATTGTGCATGTTCATGCATTAGTGTAAATTATTGTATAAGTTTTGTAATAAAATTTTGCATTTCCTCTATAAAAGAGTTGAGGCAAAAAATTGTAATTATACTTCAAGTTATAAATGCAATAATTGTTGCATATAATTCATTCTTCGTACTGAAAGGTGATGATACTGTCTCGGGTAAAGCCCACTTGGGATGGGTAGTTACGATAGTAAAAAAACTTAGAGGCTTCATAGACCTAACTGGTTTCTACAGAAGATTTGTCAAAAACTT
Organism: Bretschneidera sinensis; assembly: GCA_023935145.1. NCBI lineage: Eukaryota > Viridiplantae > Streptophyta > Magnoliopsida > Brassicales > Akaniaceae > Bretschneidera > Bretschneidera sinensis. Next base: position 59,896,291 of record CM043699.1, on the reverse strand, counting down.
TGTTATGATTGTTGCTCCTCTAACTGACTTGCTTAAACATGATAGCTTTGTCTGGAATCAAAATGCTCAACTAGCATTTCAAGCTTTAAAGGAGGCCATGACTATCACCCATATCCTTTGTTTACCCAAATTTTTTTGAACCATTCACTATTGAAACTGATGCTTCTGGAACTGGAGTAGGTGCAGTATTCTAACAGCCTCCTCATCCCATAGCTTTTTTCAACAAGAAGTTATGTCCGAGAATGCAAAAACAATTAGCATACATAAGAGAATTGTATGCCATTACTAGTGCTGTGAAGAAATGGAGACAATACTTGTCAAATGGAAAGTTTTTCATCAAAACTTATCACAGCAGCCTCAAACACTTGATGAATCAAGTAGTACAAACTCCAGAGCAGCAACACTACCTTACTACACTGTTGGGCTACAATTATGAGATCATCTACAATCTAGGGAGAAATAATAGTGTAGTTGATGCACTCTCTAGACAGCATTTAGATTCACCTGAATTAGCCACTTGTCTACCTCTCTCTATAGTTAACTTTGATATCCTACATCAGATCAAAGAAGAGCAAGATAAGAATGTATAAGTTACATAGATTAAAAAACTGCTTGTTGATACTCCTAAGACTTCTCAATGGAAAGTCAGAGATGGTTGATTATATCACAAAGGCAAACTGTTTATTTATACTACCTCACCTCTAAAGCAAACCTTGCTTACTAAATATCATTCAACATTATTTGGTGGTCATTCAAGAGTCTTAAGAACCTTTATTAGGCTCTCTGCTAACTTCTATTGGGCTAACATGAACAAGGAAGTTGCTGACTTTGTTGTTACTTGCCCCATATATCAATCAGCAAATAGCAGGATAAGCAAACCTTATGGGCTCTTACAGTCCTTACCAATTCCTGAACAAATATTTGAAGATATCTCCATGGATTTCATCACTCAATTACCTGCTTCTCATGGCTTCATTGTCATCCTAGTGTTGTAGACAGACTTAGCAAGTTTGCACACTTTGCTGCATTGACAACCAACTACATAGCCAGCAAGGTAGCAAGGGTATTAATGGATGTCTTCTACAAACTACATGGGATGCCTAGATAAATTTTTAGTGACAGAGATCCTATCTTCACTAGTAACTTCTAGAAGGAATTATTTGCCTTACAAGGTACTCAGTTGAAGCTCAGCCCATAAACAGATGGCCAGACTGAAGTTTTCAATAGATGCCTAGAATATTACTTAAAATGCTTTGTTTCAGATCATCCTAATCGATGGTCTACATTGTTATCAAAAGTTGAGTACCATTACAACACTGCATTCCATTCAGTTATTGGTCTCACACCATACCAGATTGTTTTTGGTAAACCACCTCCCACACTACTTGCTTATTGTAGAGGTTATGTTTCCCTAGAAACTGTGGATTATGAACTCACTTCCAGAGAGGATGTCCTCAACCTTTTTAGATCCAAATTATTGAAAGCTCAACTTAGAATGAAACAACAAGCTGATCTCCATAGAACTGAGAAAGAATTTGCAATTGGAGACTTGGTTTTGGTAAAACTTCAACCTCACAGGCAACAACCAGCAGTTGCCTAAGCATCATACAAACTAAGTAGAAGGTATTTTGGTCCTTTCCAGATCATTAAAAGGATTGGGCCAGTTGCATACAAGCTTCAACTCCCTGCTTCATCCAAGATACATCATATCTTTCATGTAGCATTGCTTAAGCCATTCAAAGGCTCTTATGATCAACCTTGTGCCCTTCTAGAAACATGTTTTGCTTCTCAACGACTTTATCAGCCCTTAGCCATACTTGTTGAACGAGATATACTTAGACAAGGCCAATGGATTAATCAAATACTAGTCCAGTAGAAACATTTACCTTTTGAAGAAGCATCTTGGGAAGATACTAAAGAATTCTTGAGCCTATACCCCAACTTACACCTTAAGGACAAGGTGATTGTCCATGGGAAGGGTAAACAACTACATCTCCAAAACCAGCTACTAAGGCAGCTCAAACACCTGAACTTCCCTATAGATCCAGACTAAGGCTAAGGGAGAGTTTAAAGAAGCCTTAATGGTACAAGTAACAGCAAGGTAAGAAGTCAGAAAACACTATAGGTCAGCAAGGTACAAGGTGAACTAAGGAGGTTGAAGGAGCTTCATTACTAGTAATAGTAAGCTGTAATTTTGTTAGTAGTTAGTTAGAGAAAGAGAATAGCTGATAATCATGTAACTAACTACTGACCTGACCAGATAGATTAGTTGGACAGAAGAAGAAGTAATAATCAGAGAAGCATATTCAGTAATTCTTCCTCTTTTCTTCTTGGAGTCCCTCTTGAACTCGAATCAAAAGCCCCTTTTCCCCTTCCATTCATCAACATCCTCCACCCTCCTTGATAAATCAATTGACCAGTTGACAGTATCACTGCTTCTCTTGAATCATATGAAATCTGCAATCTTGAATCGCAGAAACCGGTTTGCTATCTTGTTCTTGATTTTTTTTTTCTAACTCTTAGGTTTTTTAGTGTTCAAAATCTTGAGTTTTTCAAATCTTGATGGAGAAGACCACTGATGAAGAAGATGATATAAAGATTCAATGGCTTTATATTTAGCAATGGGCTTGACACATGGGTGAATTTGAATAAAAATCGAAGATACCCAATTGAAAAAGCAATACCCAATTGATGAATAAGCAACTGAATAAGACAACCACCACAAAAATTTAGTTATAAAGAAAAATCCAATTTGTCGTCGAATTATGCTCACACCATAATCCCAAAAAAAATGTACTTATAAAAAATTCTGCAAGAAATTACCCAAAATTAAAATAAAAAAAAATGCAAACCCATAACAATCAATTGAGCTACCCCTTCCCAAAATCCCCTCCTCCACCTTTCATTTTTTTATCAACCAAACACACATAAAAGGAAAAAATTTCATATCACATGCCATTATCTGTCCTACGTAGATTCTCCATGAAAAAAATCATCTCACGTTTTGCAATTTACAATACTAAGATAGATTTGCTCAGTCCAAGTGATCACTTTCCGGGCGAGGACGCGCATCCTTCGTCTTTCCTTGCTCATGTGCTGCTAGTCGGGGTCGGTAAGGAGAGAGAAAGAGAAAAAAATGGGGCTAGGACGTGCTCGTGAGACTTGCAGACAGAGACGGTGAAAAGAGAAACGTAGGAATATAAGAGAGGGTAAAGTGGACATTTCAACTGCTTATGTGGCGTTGATTCTGCCTTTTCCGAAACTAAGGAGTTGACGACAAGAACTAAATTGTTAAAGAAATGAAAGGTTAATCTTGATATTGCATAGATCAAAATATTAAAACGGATAAACTTTAATGGTAAAAATGTTTATTTAACCATTTAAAACATAGAACACGAAGTTAAAACCATTCACCACATCTCTAATTCTTTTTTGAGACTACCATGTGTATAGTAATTTTTTTAATTTCTTTTTTACAAATTATAAATTTGTCGATATTTCGTGATTTTAATAGGAACTTCCTATGGGTAGGTAGAAATGTCAGAGTGTGCTCCTTTCAAGTCTAAAGATGGAGTTGTGTCTAGTCACTCCATCGTTGAGAAGGCATGTAGGACTCCAAATCGGTATACAAGGTTTATTCAATTGTGTTATGATTATGGGATTAAAGGGAATATGCCATCTGGTTCTTTTCAGAAAATGGCTTGGGACAATATCACACGGCAAACAATGTAGAGAATACTAGGAAGCAGTTCAAGACTCGTTTCAGCCTCACGAAGAGTATGTCAGTGATGGTTTCAAAGATATTATTGATCATGAACTGATTTCACCTCTTGAATCACAATCAAGTCGCACCCCCTCTCCTTACTCCGACATCCCTGCCAATCAGACCAGAGATGAATCAAAGTTATGTGGAAATGTTTGCCAAATGTCCAATCGACACACCTCTGGCTAATCCCCCTGCAGCCTTAAGACATTGCCATACTTTCATTTTAGCTGGTGTTACGATTGTTTTCAGATTTCAATCACGGGTTGCTGATCCAACAAACGAGAAAGAGCCCAAATGTTTGTTTTCTAATTAACTGCATTTATTAAAATTAAGTTCTTCTCATGAAATTTCTTATATACACCTCAGATTTCGAGTGATAAGAACTGTTAATGCTTGATGTGTCGTGTTAACTTCAATGAACCATGGGCAGCAATGTCTGCAATTTTCTATGTAATAATATGCGAGATAATAGGATGGGCACAAACAAAATTATGGGTTTACACAATTCTTAATGTCCTATATAATCATAGGCCTTGTTTCTTCTGATGTTAAGTATGTATGTTCATACTTTCCAAATATTACTTTTAAATGATCCAAGTCTTGCTTGGAATTTTTAATTAAGTACCCAAAAAAATTTCTTTTAAGTCAAAAACTAAAATCCAATAGTCAGTAGTAAAATTTCTCACAATTCACATGTCATTTTAAACTAGTTTAACATTAAGATGAACAAATTCATCTAAGAAAGTGGGCAAAGATGAACAAAGAGGTATATTCAACATGATTCAGGGCACGGCAATCATCACATTCCAACGCATTATATGATATGTAAATCAAATTTTTTTATAAAAAAAATCAACATCAAGATGAACAAAAATAACAACTAGGGTGAGTTGCTGGCAATTGACTTTTATAAAGGGCAAACAGTTACAATTCATTTTTAGACCTCAAACTTCATGTTGAAAGTTTCCGGTTTGACAAGTTCAGGTCTGATAGCGATCACTTGATGCGAAACTGTAAGCTAAGATTATCCTCTCACTGAAGCAAGACCGTAACTGTGTAATGATCCTTGCATATTCCTAAACAGAACTTAAGGAATGATGAGTGCTAATCCATGCAATTGCACCTTTTGTATGCTTAGTGACATGTTTAAACAAAAATACTTCAAAAAAAAGAGAACATTTCCACCTAGCCAAAAGCAGAGCAGTAAAGACAGGTTTTTTGGTCATTCTTAACCCTCCTGCAACACCCAAGTAAACTAGACTTCAGCATTATATTAATTAAGCTTACATTACATGCAATTCAAAGGAATCAGTTCACCAGTTCATGTCCAAACTTCAACGTTGTAGTATCCACAACCAACTAATGAACTATGACCCATGCTTATGTTATTTTTTTTAGTAGTTACAATTTAAGCATTCTAATTTTCTCTGTAAATTGAAATGGACAGTGATTACCTACAACATGCTAACTAATTGGAAGGTCCATGGTTGGCAGACAATAATTGCAATGTCAGTCCAGCAATGGTATCCCAGCAGAGAAGAAGAATTTCATGCTCAAGATCATGAGACCAGCTCACTTCTATGTCATTTAAACTCATGGCAGCATCTCATTAAGCTTCAAGTTAAGATCCAAAAACCATCTCTTTTAAAGATCTTAAAGGCGAGTTGTATCCATATACCACTGTGTCTCTCCATAAAGCCAATCCTGTCATAGGGAGAAATAAATTAGAGATCTCCTTAATGTTTAACATTCAATCAGCCGAAGTGTAATGTAAGAGCAATTCTGAATTTGCTTTTTATTTATTTATTTATTTTCTTGGGGGGGGGGGGGGAGGAGGGGGGGTGGAGGGATTTCTATAGCACCATAGGGGTATAAAGAGAACCTATCCAAGAAAATAAACCAGCTGTTGCTGCCAAGAAGAATTCCTTGCTGATACTGTTGAACCTGAAATCACAAGACGGTTTTTCATTTGACATTAAAACTGCTGTAGGAAAAAGAAATACAAAAGAATTACAGATTTTAATTAATATTATAAAAAAATCCTTACCAGTACAAGCATGCGATATTCCCATATCCATAGAAGAGAGATGCCCAGGCTGAACCAGTGAACCTACAATGACAGTTGAACCAATAATATCTCATTAATATTTAGCTACTCTATTGACACATCAGCTTATAAGTTTGACCACCAGAGAAGCATTGAAGAGAAAATCAAGAATTATAAGGTCAGAAATCCTTATTAATATATATTTTTTTAAGGTGCACCAAAAAGCCAAAGGCTAATTACAATGCAAAAAATCTACAAAGTCAGAGATCTTCATTATTTACAAAGAAATTTCCTCTAACCTAAAAATTAAGAGTATTGAACCAACTATCTCAAACGGAAGCAATCAGTCTTTCCAAGCTATCAAAAGCTCTCATGTTTCTCTCTCTCCACATTATCCACCAAATAGAATGTGAAATTAAATCTAAAGCCTTTTTTTACCTCATTTGAAGCCTTCAAACCACTCCAAGCCCCAATCTCATCTCACACGGAACCCGCAACAACCCAAGACAGCCCCACGATACTATAAGCCATTTTCCACAAACTTCTAGTTAAAGAGCAATTCATCAAGAGATGATAAACGGACTAGGCCTTCTCTTTATAAATATAACTTCTTTTTCTTTTTTCTTAGTTTCCCTATGAAAAAGATCAATCTTTCATTCCTAAGCCATATATTGACCAAAATCTTCCCCCTCTTTTGCAAATTGTCAATAGTAAGAATTCTATCCCACAAGGCCTCCCACACAAAAAAAAAAAAAAAAAAAAAATTCTTTCTTGGGAGCCCGAGCACGCCAAATTGCTTCCTAAGGGAAGTTAAGGTGATCATTTGTAAGGCCTTTATCAAAGAGAATGTTATAAAAATCTTTCACCATAAATATTTTTTCCGGGCTAGGTCTCCATTTCATCACATCCTCCCTCCCCACCTCAATCCTAAAAGAAAATAAAGAGTCCAAAAACTTCGCGACCTCCTCAACTTCCCAATTATGAACATTACGAATAAAAAGCACAACCCATGAGATCCCTTCATTAGTCAAGGAAAAGCAAAAGCTAACCATTGCTTCTTTATCTCTCACCAAATTAAAAATACTCGAAAATTTATCCTTTAAGGGAGTATTCCTACACCATGTATCATACCAAAGCCTAGTCTTCACTCCATTACCCACTGAAATCTCAATATAATGGTAAAGCTCCTCCCAACCCTTTCTAATCCACTTCCACATATCCACTCTATACGCTCCCTAAGGATCTTTGGACATCCACCCATTAGCATCCATCCCAAACTTGGCCACCACCACTTTCCTTCACAAATGGTCTTTTTCAACAACAAACCTCCAAAGCCACTTACCAAGAAGGGTCTTATTGAGCAAAGTGAGATTTATTCTAAGGCCCCCTCTTTCCAAAGGTTGTTTAACCACAGCCCATTAGACCAAATAGTATTTAAAATCCCCCGCCATGTTGCTCCAAAGGAATCTCCTTTGAATGCTTCCAATCTTTTAGCCATCAAACTAGGAATAGGAAAAAGAGATATATAATAGATTGGAAGGCTAGAAAGAGTGCTCTTAATGAGAGTGAGTCGACCCCTTTTGAAAGGTAATGATTCTTCCACCGGGCCAAACGATTCTCTAACTTTTCCACAATCGAATTCCACACGGTTTTGTCTTTGAATCTAGCCCCGAGAGGGAGACCAAGATAAGAGATAGCGAGCGTTCCCACCTTACACCCCAATAAGCTAGCAAGGAGACTCCCATGACCACCTTCCTCAAGACAGATTAAAACATTTTTAGCAAAATTGACTTTAAGACCCAACACCGCCTCAAAACAAAGAAGAATACCCCGAAGGTGCAAGATTTGCATGATGTTAGCCCCACAAAAAACCACAGTATCGTCGGCGAAGAGAAAATGAGAAACATTCACACTATCACCATTACCTCCCACTTTGAAATCAGTCAAGAAGTTCATACTACCCCTTTAACCAACATCTTGCTAAAAGCCTCCATAACTAAGGTGAATAAGAAAGGAGACAAAGGATCACCTTGTCTTAAACCTCTAGAAGCTCGAAAGAATCCCGAAGGACACCCATTAACCAAAATGGAAAAGGAATTAGAAGACATGCAGTTGAAAATCCACTTGCACCATCTTTTCCCAAACCCCATACACTTCAATAAATAGATAACAATGCTCCAACAAATATGGTCAAACACCTTTTCCATGTCAAGTTTGCAAATAACCCCGCCCCTTCTATTCTTTAGCTGAGAATCCACCACTTCGTTGGCAACCAAATCCTCATTCAAAATTTGTCTTCCTTCTATAAAAGCGTTCCGCATAGGACTCACCACTTTCCGCATAGGACTCACCACTTTCCGCATAACTCCCTTCAATCTAGAAGATATCACGTTAGATAAGAGTTTGTAGATACAACCAACAAGACTAATAGGCCTGATCTCTAATGTTTAACGCTCCTTTCTTTAAAGGAACCAAAGTGACAAAAGTGGCATTTAGGCTACTCACAAACTCCCCCGAAGAATGAAACTCCTCAAATAACTGAATGTCCCTCTTTACCACCTCCCAATTATGAGCTAGGAAAGCCATTGTGAAACCGTCGAGACCTAGGGCTATATCTCCTTCATAATCCCGGAGAGCTCCCACAATTTCTTCCTCAAAAAACAAGGCCTCTCTTGCCACACTACATCGGACTGATCAATTATAGAGAAGTTCAACCTGTCTAAATTCGGCCTCGGTGTACTCCCACAAGTCTCTTTCTAAAGATTTTCATAAAACCCACTAATGACCCTTTTAATATCCCCCTCCTCCTTGAACACCATCCCATCCACCTCAATGGAATTGATAAAATTAAATCTCCAATGAGCATTAGCCATACAATGAAAATACTTGTGTTTTTATCTCCCTCCCGAAACCACAACTCTCTAGATTTTTGTCTCCAAGAAATTTCCTCCATAGAAACGAGCTTAGCCAACTCCTCTTTAGCAACCATCCTTCTATCAAACTCACTCCTTAAAAGCCCCTCTCTAACCTCTTTTTCATCAAATCCATTAATTTCACCCACAAGAGCATTAATAGCTGCGTTAATATTACCAAAGGACTCTCTGTTCCATTTTTGCACTTCTTCCTTGAATCTTTTCAGTTTCTTAGCCACCACAAAGCTAGCCACCCCATTACAATTTACACCCTCCCACCAGACCTTGACAATATCACAAAACCCATCAACCTTCAAACACATATTCTCAAACCGAAAAGGCATCGGACCCCTCATCAAGCCTCCAACTTTAAGAATGATCGGGTGATGATTAGACAAAGGCCGATGGAGAAGTTTTTGGATCAAGGCAGGAAACTGGATTTCCAAACAAGCAGACACAAGGAAACGGTCTATTCTTGAGAAAGAAGGGGAACATCTAAAATTCGACCAGGTAAAGGAACCCCCTAATAATGGAAAATCAATAAGGTCATTAGCCCTCACAAAATCTAAAAACTCCCTCATGGATCTGGTTTCAAGATTCCCTCCCGACCTCTCTTTAGGAAAAAAGAACTACATTAAAATCGCCACCAACCACCCAAGGGAATTGCCAACGATGCCTAATATCCACCGACTCTTCCCAGAAAAGACTTATTACTATCCTCTCTAGGACTATAAACACCCGTCAAAATCAAATCCCCACCCTTGAAGAGACCCCTGAAGACATAGGAGATTGAAAAAGAACACACAAAGGAATTAACCAACTCTAACAGCCGCATGTCCCACAAGCTTATCAAAGTTAGTGCCTAATCTTTGTGCGCAAACTTCGACTCTCATGTTAGTACACATTTGTTCCCATCTCCTTTTGCATATATGATTTGAACAAAGTGAATAAATAGTGCTCATGGGAGAAGATCATTACCACATGAAATCCCGAATAAATAGTGCTCGCGGGATCATAAGTCCGTTTCCAATCATAGCAAGCAACATTGAGATAGCTGATAAGCCTTTGATGTTGTCAGGATTCAGAAAATTTGTCCACTGAACAGGAAGCACAATGCTCAGTCAGAGATGCGCTCAGAACAGTATCCGTTTGATATGCAAAAGTTTCAAAACAGAAGCATCAACAGACATTACCATCTGGGAAATAGGCATCCACATGAAAAGAAATGTCGCCGTCCATCCAGATATCGCTCCAACAAATTTGACCCCTCTCTCTGAAAGTTTTCCCATTCGTGCCTGCAAATCTTAGCAGCTGTAAGTTAAATAAATAAATCAACCTAAATAGGAATGCTTACTTTTATGTACCAGTTCAAATAAGAACAAAAGAACGGCTAGATATTCAAAAGCTTAAATCTCTATCTTATGAGATGAACCCCAAGCTATCCATTGTGAAAATGACAACCTAATCTTGAAACCACTTTCAATATACAAAGGATCTAATGCAGATAAAAATATGACAAAAATAAAAACCCCCCAATTCAGAGAAAATTTACTATGGAACTCTCCAGACCTACCACCCAATGTGCAGGGTTAAGGGTACTTACAGGGACCAATTACAAAAACAGAAGAAAATTAATCTTTTCACATCTATGATACTATTCAGCAAACTTAGCTAACTACAAGGCAGCAAGAAGATAGCGATTAAACGAATCTACACAGGGCTGCCTTCCAGCTTATGAGATCCTCTCCAGGGTAAAGATAAGTCCAAGGACAAGGCCACTCATATAAATGTCTTATGTTGCTTTTATTTAAATGCAAACATAAACATGGCCATGGGCAATAGTTCATCACATTCTAACTGGCTATATATTTCAATCAAGTCATTACTTATGTGTTATCCTTTTAATCAATGAAACTTCTCTCAAGTCATCCTTTTCATCACCACAATGTCCTTATGTAATCTTTAAAGACAACAAAAGTTGTATTCCTTAATAATACAAGAGTTTGAACCATAATGCTCAGAAATCAAAAGTAGCAACTAGGGAGAACTTAGGGGCATCATGCTAACATCCACAAAGTATCAGCCAAACATGCAGAAGAGTCGGCATGCTACATTCAGCACTGAATTGGATGACTGCTTGTTTGGTGAAGTGAGGTTGGTAACATTGCATAACATTATGTCACGGAATCTTATTGAATTTCACTATTGAATATAATTGTTTATGATCCCAAGTTGACCACACTTGACACCAGAAATAAGCTCTCCTCACGATTTTGTGCAAAGTTAATGTGCTGGAGATGAATAACTTAATCCCAAATTTAACAGATGTTTTCAGGCCAAGAATTAGTACTATGTCTTTAAGGCCATAACAATAGACTGTAGCGTGATGAGATTTTCTTTGCAATGTGCATATGAGTATCACCATTATAGCACTCCTTTTTCTTTTTTTTTTATATATAGAGCTTCTGATTCTTTTAAGGCTGTTTTGATTTACTGACTCTAAAACAGGGGTCAATAATGTGAAGAAAAAAAAAGGCAGATTTCATGCCCAAAGATACTCAATTAACTAAAGAGCATCTGATAAGTGAGTTACAATCCAATTCACCTTGAACTACTTGGTAGAATCACTTTTCAGGTAAAGAGGTCTCAATATAATTGCTCACTTGTTACCTATGATCAATCACAAAAATGTTTAATCAAGGTGAACAACAATAAATTCCACACTTTTCCTATCAGTGTTAACCACACAGTTTTCATTAGAGAGTTTGACCATCTTCGTTTTTATAGGTTCATATTGCTAATCTCGAAAAGAGTTCCTGTTCTAATAGTATCAGAATGCACAAAGCTAAATGATACAATGCCAAAATTTCTTCCTAATATTCTTAAAGGATCAAATCTGATTTCATTAACACGACTGAAAGTAGAACAAAAATCCATAGATAATGTAAAACTTACCATAATAACAGCTGCTACAGCTACGACAAAAGCTATGGCCCCAGGTAAGATACTGTTTGGTATATATGGGACGAATGTAGACCACATGATCTGTATTTATAATAAATGGGTTAAAGACTATGAGTATTCCTATCCACTAATTTGTAAACGTGCTGTTATGTGTTTGTGGAGGGAGAGAGAGAGAGAGATTACTTGGGGAAGGACTGATAGTCCACCGATAGTAATAAAATCTTCCCAAAATTGCCAGATTGCAGCATTAAGCATTTCAAAGTAATTCATGAAATTTAAAATAAGACCTGCTGCCACAACAATTGAAGTGATCACAAAGTAAGGCAAAGGCATAGCTTCCGCCATTGCAAGCTGCGTAAATACCACATAAATGGAAGTCACTCCCAATGTTTGCACTACAATTGCCTCCTTTTCTTTCTTCTTTGCAAAGTATGAAAGCAAGGAAAGGTTCCCAAGTAAACCAGTAAACATCCCCTGCATTTAAAACATTACCTTCATCAGTTTTGAAACACCATACCTGATAGTGTTGATGAAAAAATGCAAGAAAAGAAAATAAATAATATTTTGAATCCATAAGATAGACCCAAGATCACCAAAGTTTCTATCAACTGAGCCTAATGGAACTACATTTATCCCCTTGATGAGTTTCATACTTCATTAGAGGATAAAACATTGAAAGCTTTTTGAATGAACATAATCCATAACATAGAGCCCGAGATCATTATAATATAGTGGCTCTCATTATGTAACTTCACATAAAAGAAGGAATATTCTGAAAAAACAAATTACATAGAAATAGAATTTAAGATCTTCTAAACTAGAAACATAGAGATGATGATCTCTGCTCCACCTGATTGCAATTCCAAATGCTCTAATTTTGTGCCAACAAACAAAAAAAAAAATTTTACTTAGGCTGACATCCCTTGCATCACTCTGGCTGATTTCTATATTATTCCTAAAAGAATCTTTTTTAAAAAAACTATGTTGTCTCAACCATTTAAAATTCGTTCGCAAAAGCAAAAGGAATATATATATACACACCATATATAATACTTATGTTTGTTAGTCTGTTTGTATGTGTATGTGCATATATATGTAGACAGATGAAACAAAAACAAAAATACTAAGAAAAATTAAGGAGCTGCAGCAAAGCAGTACCAGCCATGGGACTGCCAAAAGGGCAGTTTTGTTTCCCGCTAAAAGATTACGAGCATTGAGGATGATCTGAGGCAGTTGCAGAAGCAGAAATGGGATATTTGATGCACCTGAAAACTTAGCCGTCAATGAATCCCATTGCTCGTAGCTCTTATTTTTCTTAATGTTCGCCGATCCCTTTTAAAAATCCAACAAAAAAAAAAAAAACCACCATTAGCTTTTAAGCTGGACAAATCAAACTTAGACGAGTAAATATTCAGCTCAATATATAAAATTCTTATTTATACTATTTTTGGGCTTTCCAAAATTGTTAATTAAACTGATGCTCTAGTAAAATGTCATTTTATCCAAATCAAGGTTTTACCTCAGTGCGCCCTTTATTTGTCAAGAAAACACAGGGAAACCAAAAGAAATGAAACTAAATCACCGAAAGGTTTTCTAATTTCTAGAAGAAAAAAAAAAGGAAACTAAAAACCCATTAAACTACAACTAATTACTTGTGCTCCCCCATTTTCATGTTCTTGGATGCATTTTCTCAGGGGCCAAACATAGCCTTACTTTTATTAGATAATTCAAGTATAAAATTAACGGTCAATGAATACAATGTTTTTATGTTTCATGAATTACCTGGTGAAGAGGGTGAGGGACGTCCGAGTCAAGAGCAAGAATCGGACTGAGTCGGCGATGAAGCGAACCGAATGAACACTGATTCAAAAACAAAACGCCCTGATGATTACTACTACTAGTATTCTTCAACGTCAAAGAAAAGGACTTGAGTGGAACAGAATGAGAAGAGTAGGGGTAGTTCGGGTATATTAAAGAACGATCTCCAGGTGCTTTACAAGCTAACGGCACCACTACAGCCATTGAAATTCAAATGAGACTAGAGAGACTGAGAGAGATAGAGAGAGAGATTTGTAGCAGAGAATGAAGAGAAAGTGCACTGTAGATTGGGCAGACGTGCCAATGGTCGAATATCAAGGTGACACGTGTAGAGTTTATAGATATTTGTTGCTTTAGTACGTTTGTGTTACATGGGATACGATGGATGGTGTGAAATATTTAATGCAAAGGTACGATAAAGGTTGATCGAATCAAACTTAATCGACTACATAAATTTTATTATCAAAATTTTTTGCAAAATCCTATGATATGCTTTGGTTATATTCAATCTATCGTTAAAATTATTTTAATTCATTAAAATAGCCTGTAATTCATATCATTTCTTTTTGTAACATAAGCAGATTATTTTTTACTAATAAAAATGATATTTTTTATCTAAAAAAATTTTAAAGTAATTTTTAAAAATAGAATCAACCGTGATATTTGTTATCACAAAAAACCTCAAGATATTATTTGAAAATACAATTAACCACAAAGTATTTTTATAATTAAACATAAAATCTTTAATTATTACCCTGAAATCTATTAAAACTCTCTTTTTAATAATTTGAATATCATATAAATCCATTCGTCGAATCATCTGAATAAATCTAACAGATTTTTACGTGTGTAACAAAATCATGGAAGTCATTTTGTCAAATTATTATCATAAGAAAACATGTTTTTTTCCACATAAATGCACACGGGTGAAAAAATCTATCAGATTTAAGGGTTAAAAGTATGATTGCTACCTTAATTTAGAATTGAGTATCAAAATAGTCATTGATTGTTCAATTGAATCAATTTTATCCTTAACATTTTTTAGATGTATTATATCACATCGTCAATTTAATCCGATGAAAATTTCTTTATTTTGTGAAAGACCATTTTATCCTTTATTATTTTTGAATTTACAACCATCTCCATTGACCAAATTTCTCCTTGTCTTTTGCTAATCCATGAACTTCCTGATTCCATCAACTAAAACAAACACCACAGGTTTAGCTTCATCCTTCACCTCTAAATCAAAAAAAAAAAAACATCTCCTTTACTTGTAACAATAATATGACACATCATTAACAAAGAAAAAAAAAACCAAAGGATGAGATATAGTCACTCATATATTTAAAAGATTTAAGTATTGATAAATTATTTCACTTGTTATCAACACATGGTACCACTATAGAATTACCACGCTAGTAAAATTTCTAAAAAATGGGGTTTCATGCATCATGGGTCTCGGGTTTCTCCAAGTAATTTTTTTTTAAATTTTTCTAGAATAAGTAATTGCATTCTCTCTTAATTTATGTTTTTGTTCTTTTATAATGATTAAGTAGCTCATGCATGTTGTTGATGCCTGAAATATTTTGCTGAGCTGGAAGTCAGTGCTTTAGGGGGGTCTGTATAAGAAAATAGAGGTGAACTAGATAGTCACCGGAGGAGAGGGGGGATGCTTCTGAGGACACTCCGATGCTTTTGTCAGTGTAAAGTATTGGAGAAATTGAGAGAATTATGATACTAGTGTTTTCAGTAAATGATCTTGAAATTGAAGATGGTTTGGTTTTGCATACCTTTGGGCTTTTTAGAGGGTTTCTGAGACGAGCTGGTCACGTGACTAGAATGGTGAGATCCCTAAGATCTTGCTTCTCCGCCAGAAGGTTCCTATCGCATGTTAAAAAGGGGCTCAGTCCCTTTAATCATGCTTACACTTTTGCGAGTGATGACGGTTGCGTCAACTGCCCGCTCCGCGTGTCGTTTTGCTACTGAAGGGAAGTTGTTCCACGTGTTAACAGTCAATTGGTGGTGACTTTATTGGCTGTATCACAGGCCCCCACTTCCTCAAGTACATTTGTGTGCTTCGAGGAAGCATTGTAGGGCTTCGACCTGTGGGATGTCGGACCAAGCGTTTCTGAGGAGCAATTAGTGCGCTCAGTCTTGGGGACCTTAGTTCAAGCAATAGTCAATATGCTCAGCCTTGGAGATATTAGGCTGAGCATATGAGCAACGGTCAATATGTTTAGCCTTGGAGCTCGGCCTTGGAGACGTTGGGCCGAGCATATGAGCAGCAATCAGTACGCTCAGCCTTGAAGACGTTGGGCCGAGTATATGAGCAGCAATCAATATACTCAGCCTTAGAGATGTTGCGCTGAGCTTATGAGCAGCAGTCAATATGCTCGACCTTGGAGACATTGGTCTGAGAATTTGAGCAGCAGTCAATATGCTCGAACTTGGAGATGTTGGTCCGAGTATTTGAGCAGCAGTCAATATGCTCTGCCTTGGAGACATTGGGCCGAGCATATGAGCAGCAATCAATACTTGGTCTGAGCATTTGAGTAGTAGTAAATATGCTCGGACTTGGAGACGTTGGTCCGAGCATTTGAGCAGCAGTCAATATGCTCGGCCTTGGAGACGTTGGGCATAGCATTTGAGCAGCAGTTAATATGCTCAGCCTTAGAGACGTTGGGTGGAGATTGTATAAGGCACATTCGCGGAGAGGATATCAAGGCTGTGGTTGTGATCACTTGCTCAGAGTAGTCATGGATTTTTAGTGAGTTTTCCTACCCTCTCATCATGTCTTCGGTAGATAGATCTCATGATAGGGCTAGTAGTGGTAGTGAAGACAACGGTGATCTGTCTAGAGAGTTGGAGGAGGCCATGGGCCTATTCTTCAGTGGGGATGAGTCCTTGGAGGAGATTGTTACGTAGAAGGGACCATTTGCCATGGCTCCCTACATGTCTGGGGAGGAGAAGGGAGAGGAAGAAGACTCCTCTTCTGAAGGTGAGAACGAGGTTGACAGAACCTTAGCCGAGGTGAGGGGGGATATGGTGGTCAAAGAAAGAGTTCAATTGTGGTACGCAGCCAACTTCGTGCCCAGCATCGTGGGGGAGGAGGAACTTGAAGTTATTAGGAGGGTGTACCGTATTCCGGGGAAGTACACCTTAGGCCAGCAGAGGTTAGGGAGAGGGCATATGATGCCCTCTCGAGCCGCGTGCCTTATAAGTTGTGTGTCTATAAACAACATATAAAGACCATGCTTAGGTTTTCCCTCTACCCCTTCTTCTACGCAGTGCTGAGGTATTTCGATATAGTACTATGCCAACTAGTGCCCAACTCGGTACCCTTTATCATGGCCTTTATCTGCATGTGCACGGAGGTGGGTGGCTTGATGAATATAGATGTCTTTAAAGCCAACTTCCAAATAAGCAAGCATGCGCAGACCGAATGGGTAGTGGTCAGTTCGAGGGCGAAGAGAAGACTGCTGAAGATGATGCATTCTTCAATCAAAAAATGAAAGAAGTCATTTTTCTTCGTCCATAGTGAAGAGAGCTTCCAAGTCCCTCTCAGCTAGAGTCTGGACTATACGGGCAAGTGTAAGAAGTTGCACCGAGAGCACAAGACGTTAAGAGAAATGGTGGTCGCACAAGGCGCGGCCTCTGCCCCAGCTGCCTTGAAGCAAGCTTAGAGCACAGTAATCTCGTAGTTTCTGATTTTAATTTATGCCCTTCTGTTTTATCCTTTCTTAATATTATGCTTTACTTTTTCCTTTATGTTTTGACCTAGTACTCACACTTGTGCTTTTTCGTTCTGGGCAGAGACCGTGGTCTTCCTCCCCTGTGCCTATCGCTATGGAGAGTCCCTTGGAATCTTCCCCCGAACCGACGGTTTCCCTAGTCATGCATTCATCCGAGCCGCTCTAGGCCTCATCCTAGTCTAGAGGTGCCCCTTTTGTGGCCAGGGTTTTCACGCCTAACTAGGCTCTGAAGGTGGATGACTCAGTCTTCACCCATCCACGGGTGACTCGAGAGTATCTCATCATAGGGATCCTGCCCCAAGATATGCTTGAGCTCTCTCGAAAGCCAATCGAGGTGTTTTGTTCTGCAGCCAAGACAATGACTTCTCAGGTAAGAATCCCCATTCTTCTGTTTCCTTAGGCTTTTTCTCATTATTTGTTTTAGCTAATGACACTTGTGTTTTGTTTCAGTCTGGTGTGCTCCTTGGAGTGCTATTATGTCGGAGCCTAGAAATAGTAGAGAAGCTAGGTTGATGTCAATAGAGGCTAGACAAGAGCCACGAGCTTGTCTAGCAGCTCCAAGCATCCCTAAAAAGGGCGGATCAGGCCAAGGTAAAGGCTGCGAGGGAGAGGGATGCTTTGTGCCTAGCCGGGGATGCCTTGCGGGCCGGGAAGGATCCTGCTATTGATTCGAAGCGACAGGCAAAGGAAGAAAATGCCGATGCCACTAAAAGGGCTATGGAGGAGGCTTTAGCCTCTTTCAGGGACTCTGCCTCTTATCGGGAAGCCATTGTGGAAAAGGTCAGCTAGTAATTCTTCGAAGGCTTCTGAAACAAAACACAAGAAGAAGGTTGAGGCCCTTTATCTAGGGGTTGAATTCTCGAGCCTTGAGCTGGGAGGCTCTAGCTATGACGAGGGAGCTATGGGCGACACCGGTGACGACAAAGAGAAGGCAATCGAGCCTAGGTCCATGGGTGTGGTTGCACTCGAAGGGGGGTCGTCCCTTTAAGGACTTAGACACTGCTGTAATTTTTTTATTTTGTGTAAACTATTGCCAGTAGAGCCTCCTCTATAATCATATAGATTAATAAAGCCTTTAGTTTTTTAATTCATCTTTTATTTTGTTTGGCCTTCGGTATTTACAACTTTTACTAATGAGCCGAGGCGAGTTATACTCGAGGGTACACTACTCCACATTCCAAGTGCGAGTGAAGAGTTTGCCACTTAACTCTTCGAGCTCGAAGGTACCGGTTCAGCACACTTTCCTGAAACGGTACGGGCCTTCCCAATTTGGAACGAGCTTTTCCGTTTCTCGAGGGCAAGACACTTCGCTTTTTTGGAGGACGAAGTTGTGTAACTTGAAGCTTCTACTTCGGACCTGAGAGTTGTAATATCGGGCTGCTCTCTGTTGGTAGGTGGCTAAACGGATCTGAGCCTTATCTCGAGCTTCATCGATAAGGTCAGCATTCATTCGTAAGGCCTTCTCGTTGTCATTTTGCTTGAAGTTTTGTATGTGTAACGATAGTACTCTGATTTCCATGGGGATCACTGCTTCAGGACCGTATGCCATAAAGAATGGGGTCTCTCCCGTTGGCTTTCGAGCCGTTGTCTGATAAGCTCAGAGCACGTTGGGAAGATGGTCGGCCCACTACTTGTTAGCTTCGTCAAGTCTCCTTTTGATACCTTGAAGAAGTGTTTTATTGGTCACTTTGGCTTGTCCGTTAGCCTGTGGATACCCAACGGATAAGAATCGATGTTCGATGCGGAGTTCTTCATAGATTGTTTTGAATCCGGTGGTGAACTCTTTGGTTTTCCCAAGGTAGCGGGCAATCCTCTCTCATCAGGCTTCAAACTCTCATACCATTTGATTTACCACTAGCTGTGAGTCGTTGTATACGTCCAGGGCCTCAGTGGCCATTACTCTTGCTAGCTTCATACCGACGAGAAATGCTTCATACTATGCTTCATTATTGGAAGCTTTGAATCTGAACCTTAGGGCGTACTTGATGACGAATCTATCCGGGCTGCAGAGGATAAGCCCGGTCCTACTCCCGGTAATATTAGAAGAACAGTCGATATGAAGAGTCCACCTTGGGGTTTTCTCAACTGGTTTCGAACTTGATTCTTCATCCAGATCTACTGGGAGGGTCATCTCAACGATGAAGTTGACAAGAGCCTGAGCCTTGATGGCCTTCCGAGGGTAGTACTGGATGTCGAACTCCCCGAGTTCGATGGACCACTTGACCATTCTCCCGGAGATATCTGGTTTGTGCAGAACCTGTCTCAGTGGTTTATTTGTCAAGAGGATCTGGTTATATTCGGAATACAAGTCCATGAAGGTGAAGAGCTTATGTCCTGAAGTGGCGTCAGTCAGTTGGTTGATTCGTGGCAAAGGGAAATTATTCTTCTGGCAAGCTTTGTTCAGATCGGTGAAGTCGATGCAGATCCATCACTTTCCATTAGTTTTTCATACCATTACCATGTTTGATACCCAATCGGGGTAATCTGCCTCTTAGATGAAGTCGACCTCGAGTAACTTGTCTACCTCTGACTTGATGGCGGCTTTCCATTCTGAGGCGAACGATCTTTTCTTCTGAATGATAGGCTTGTGTCCCAAATCCATGTTTAGTCTGTGTATGATGACCTCGGGGTCGATCCCGGGCATGTCTGATGCAGACCAAGTGAACAAATCCTGATTCTTCCGAATGAGGGAAAGGAGGGCATCCATGAGGTCCTCAGTGAGACTGGAGCCGGTTTGGATTATCCGAGAGGGGTCATCACCAAGAGAAATTGCGGTCAGCTCTTCCATGGGTCATCCCTTAGGAGTTTTCATTTCATCCCTGAAGTCTTCTACTTCGAGAGGTAAGGTTTCAGTTCTTTTCTCTTCCTTGACGACACTCGGGTAGCAGGATTGGGAGGTCTGTTGGTTTCCTCCGACTACACCCACCTCATCATCGGTAGGGAATTTCATCTTTAAATGGTAGGTAGAGACAACTACTTTTAGCTTGTTAAGGGTGGGTCGACCGAGGATTATATTGTAGGACGATGGCTTCTTGACAACCAGAAAGGTGGTTCGTACAGTGGCTGTCCGCGGTGCCGTTCCTGTGGTGACAAGGAGGACTATGCTTCCCTTAGCGAACACTAGATTTCCTGCAAAACCATACAGTGGGGTGGAGATTGGCTCCAGTTGTTTGTCTTTTAGTTGCATAAGTTGGAAAGTGTCATAGAACAAGATGTCCGTTGAGCTCCCGTTGTGTACCAGGATTCGTCTGACTTCGTGGTTGGCTACTAAGAAGGAGACCACCACCGAATCATCATGTGGAGTCTATACCCCATATAAATCTTTGTTCGTGAAAGAGATTACCAGACTTGTCTTCTTTCGTTTATGGGGGCCACTGACATAGGCCATAGATATGGTGTATGCCTTGCCATTCTGTCTCGAGCTACCTTGGTCGCCGTAACTTCTTAGTTCATTCGGTTGGGTTCTTCTTGGTTGGGCTTGGGGCTTTTTCGAGGGTTTTGACATTCTCGATCTAGATGAGAGGGGCGTCTGGGCTTTCCTCTAAGCTGATCAGAAACCATCCTCTATCGGGATCTGGTAAACTCCTTTAGGTGCCCTCGACTGATTAGGGCTTCAAGTTGCTGCTTTAGGATATGGCATTCTTCAGTGTCGTGTCCATGATTCTTGTGGAAACAGCACCACTTGCTCTGGTCTCTATTTTGGTGCTGTGGCCTTAGAGGCCACTAGAGGACCGACCTATTCTGAAGTTGCATTAGGACATTGGTTCTAAACGCATTGAGAGGGTCAACATCGGGCATGGGCCTTGTAATTGCCTTTTTGGAGGGCTCTTTTGACTGTCCCTCTGTGAGGGTCGACATCTTTCCTCTTTTTCTCTGTCTCCCCTTCTCTATCTCTCTAGAAAGTCTGGTTGTAAAGACCCATCCCGGGTTGGCCACCCCCGAGATGGTGTCATCACATTTTGAAAATCCCAGCACGACACATATATGCAACAATAAAAATAACGCCAATCGAAATTTTTACATCAATCCTCAACCCTCAATAGAGGAGATATATCATTCTGATCTTGACTTAAACATTATATACAACGTAAAATGCATGAATATTTACAAATAAATTTTTATTTTATCATTAGTTTGAGAATGTGGACACGTACGTGGCTTACAGATAATGATATCGTCTAAACCTCAACTCACCAAACTATTTGTCATGCTTGCTACCTAAAATCATTGTACAATGAGGGATGAGCTTCACAAGTTCAGTGAATTAAATTTACTAGAAGTACTCAATTTGTATAAATAGTCTTTCAATATTTAATCAATTATATCTCACATAACTTGATAATAACATTCTACTATCACTACACATATCATAAGTCTCATTCTCTATCAATCTCTTCTTCTTATATATTGGTTCACCTTAAGATCGTCAATTATCTCATAATTACCTCGTAATGAGGTTCACAGCATAAAGTCTACCATTTATATGGTTCTTATAATATCATACTTTTATGTTTCTTTCTCACCATAATTGTCTCTCTGTGAGACTCATTCATCTATAAATAAATTCACAGTAACAAACAACACTTCCGCATTTCAGTAATGCAATCAATATTTAAAACAGATGCAATGCATGAATTATTATTAGGGAATATCTTCCTACATGTCGACATGTTTTTATCTTAGACCGGTCCCCTCCCGATTTTTTATTTCCAACATATACCAGCTGTCACAGTTTTCCTTTATTTCTAGCATATATCGACTATCACGGTTTTTCAGTTAGATTGGCCCCCTCTCGACTCTTTTATTTAATGCATATGCATATGAACAATGATATGAAATATGCATAAGAAAAATAACACAAAAACAAACATGAATTCAAATATTTAAATTGGCTATCCTGATTATTCTTAAATTATTATTAAAAAAATTTCGCAAAATTCCTCTCTTCATAAATCACATTAAATCATCCATCATAGCTTGTCAAGATCCACTAAATTTCATCTCCTCATAATTCGTATCAAAACATCAACCATAGTTCATCAAGAATTTCACTTCTCGCTTTTATTATTAAATCAACTTATTATTCCAAAAATATTATTTCTCACATAATAATTTTCTTTATGTCCAAAAATCCTATCATACCTATCAATCAATTTTTCATCTACTACCAAAGCATAAGCTAATAATTTATTTTAATATTATCACTAGATATTTCATTTTTTTATCTAGATTACTTAAAGTGAATCTAACTCACCACGTAGCGCTTAGAGCTACCTATGGATCACCTCATTACTTTTTTTGCTCCTCTTAGAAATTTCTCTTGATTATTAACCATCAACACTTGATATAATATTTATATTAAAATCTTTAATTTTTTCTTCAATTCTTCCATAATTCACACCTTTGAAAATTCTCACTTTGAATTTCGGGAAATTTCAATTATGCTAAAAAATCTAAAAATAAACATCACATTATTGCCTTATGTTTTTCTTAGAGCTCCCCATAAACCCCTTCAAAATTCTCCCATAAACTCCTTCAAAATTTTTCACTTTCAACCTTTCTTTCAGTCCCCAAGTGTTTAGAGAAATATAGTAGTTTGAATTGTAAAATGAAGATATCAAACAGGATTTGGAAATGAATAAATATTAAATGAAAAAAAAAATTAAACTATTTATATGAAAAAACAAAATTCCCCCCCCCCCCCCCACCATTTCTCAAGCTGCCACGAATGTGAGAGGTGGCTCACATGCAATAAAAAAGTCTCTTTACTGGGCAGTAGGTGCCACCTGCTGCCACGTTTTTGTTTTGTTTTGCTTTTTTTTTTTTACTTTTACTTTTTTTTTTCTTTTTCTTTTTTCCTTCTCACGTTGGACCTGTCCAGTTTTTTTTTTGTTTTTCATTTTCTTTGTAATTATGCCCCCACACATCCATTTTTTTTAAATAATTATTTTATTCAATACTAAATCATTCACACACATATATATATATATATATTATTTTAATTTCATATCATATTTATTAAATTACTTTTTTATCCTTACTTTACGATTATGGGTATTACAAATCTACCCACCTTATAAAAATTGTCTCCGAAATTTCCTTACCTAACTCCAGAAACAAAAGTGAATAATATTTCTTCATAATTGTCTCACACTTTTACGTAATCTCTTCAACATCCTTATTCTGCCACAGAACTTGAACTAAAGAAATTTTTTTTTTATTATACAAGACTTATTGTTTTCTTTCTAAAATCCTCACTGGTACGTGTATATAAGCCCAATCCTTCTGAATTTCTATAGCTTAGCTCGAAATATTATAATATTCATTATGTAAACACTTTTTAAAAAGTGAAACGTGAACTATATTATATAAATGTTTTAATTCTGGAGGTAAATCCAGGCTACTCACAACTAGCCCAAATTTTCTCAATAACCTCATAGGGTCCTACATACATCGGATTCAGCTTTCCTTTCTTGTTTAAATCTCAACACACATTTTCATTGAGATATTTTTCAATACACCCAATTACCTACTTGAAACCCAAGGGGTCTTCTTTTATTATCAGCATAGCTATTCGGTCTACTCTGTGCTGCTTTACGGTTTTCTCTAACCAATTTGATCATCTCAGTTGTTAACTCAATAATTGATGGACTAAATAAATTTCTCTCTCCCACTTCTTCCCAACATATAGGAGTTCCACACCTCCTACCATACAATGTCTCAATTGGTGCTATCCTAATACTAGTTTGATACTGATTATTATAAGAAATTTTAATCGATGGCATGTAAGCATCCTAACTTACTGAAAAACTCATCACATTTGCCCTTAACATATCCTCTAGTACTCTAATAATCCTTTCTGTCTGAGCATGAAAATTTTTATTAAATTGCAACTGTGTACCCGTGGCTTTCTGAAAGCCTCTCCAAAACCAAGATGTAAATCTAGCATTTTTATTTGACACTATGCTTAATGGTGCTCCATATAACCTTACCATCTTAGCTACATCCCTCTTCAATCTTTACCACCAGAAATTCTGTCTCAAACTTCTATACATTTTATTGTTACTCGGGTGCATCGAATATACATCATCATGTACCTTTCTTAATATCTTCTTTCTCAACTCTACATCATTGGGAACACAATCCATGTTCCAATACCAAAATACCCTCATTTCAAATTTTTGAACTCATATTGCTTTCAGGTAAGCACTCAATGCTTAATCTTTTCTATCTCTTCATCTCTACCTTGGATCTCTAAAGCATTTTACTATGGATGACTGTACAACCATATTCATTAACCATGATCCTGTATCACTGACATTCAACTTCATTCTTATCTTTTTTAAATCTATCATCAATTTCACATCAGGACTCCCAATAGTAGTTAACCTTCTTGTAAACTTTTTACTCAATGCATCAGCTATCACCTTCACATTTTCTAGATGATAGTGAATTGTACAATCATAGTTACTAATCAACTCCATCCAACATCTTTGCCTCAAATTCAACTTTCTATAGGTAGGTAAGTATGTCAAACTCTTATAACCTATGAATATCTCACAAGTGGCTCTATACAGATGATGTCTCCAATCTTTAAAGTAAACATTATAGCAGCAAACTCTAAGCCATGAGTAGGGTAATTTCTATCACGAATCTTCAATTTCCTAGAAGTATGGGCCACAGTTTTCTTATGTTACACATATCCCAATCATTGATGTGACGCATCACTATACACCACAAATCCTTCATCACTATAAGGAAACACCAATATTGGAGCTGTAGTCAATTTCTTCTTTAGTAATTGGAAATTTTTCTCACACTTCCCTCACCATACAAATCTCACTTCTTTCCTAGTTAGTCTATTCAATAGTATTACAATAATAGAAAAATTCTGAAAGAATCATCTATAATAACCAACTAACCCTAAGAGGATTCTAATCTCAATCACATTAGTTAGTCTCTCCCAACTTAACATTGCCTCTACCTTTTGTGGGTCACTATTATGCCATTTCCAGATATTTGATAGGTGCTTAAATATTCATATTTAAGCCCCCTCATTTACATTTGTTAGGTCCTTAATTACGTTAATTTTATCTCTTTTACTCCATTTGTGTGTTTTACAAGTTTTTATAGGGTCTTGGAGAAAAAGAAGCAGTTTTGGCACTTAAAGGAAGAAGCCTGGAATCCCTGAAGTAGTCTCTAGACAAACTGCGATCGATTGCAATATGCAATGCGATCCAGCGCACATTGCGATCCAGCGCGCACAAGAGGGATCGAGCGCAGCACTGCGATCTGACCGTCCAAATGTTTCTTAGCCTGGACCTTTCGACGGTCGAGATGTCCAAGGGTGAGACCACCATAGCACTTGAGGAAACCCAAGGTGTGGAGGATGGCAACGAGGTCGAGATTGGAGTCAGAGTTGAGGAGGTCGATGTTATAGGGGATGAGTAGGTGTTTCCTCCTTTTTAGTTTAAGTTTTTTTTATTTAAGTATGTATTTAAGGGTCGGTAGTGCCCTTACCACATTTTGTATTTAAAGGCCGACACTACCTTAAACTGAACCATTTTATGAATGGAATAGATTTACGCCTTTTGTGTCTCTTCAAATCATTCTTCTGCTTCTGATGTATTTTTCCTTAGGTTTTAACTTGGAATTATTTCAAAGAAGTAGAAAGTTTGGGACTCTCTCCTTGATGTATGAATTAAATAAGTTCCGATGAGGGAAAGAGCTTGAGGCTCTAAGCTCGGAACATAACTTGAAAGTAGTCTGATTATGGAAAGAGCTCGGCGCTCTAAGCTCAGAACATAGCTTGAAAGTAGCCCGAGTATGGAAAGAGCTTGGCGCTCTAAGCTCAGAGTTTTAACTTGGACTCGTTTGGAAATTCAAGTAGGGCGAATTTGTTTTTATTCATTAAAGGTGGAACATTACTGATAGAAGGTCCCGACTCTTAGTTTTGGGCAGATAAAGGATGAGGGTTTAGGGCCTTCTTCTTAGCCTTTGAGTGAGTATAAGGAGCTCGAAAACCTTTGCTTGTGTTAATTAAGGAGAAATCCGAAGGATAGGAGCTCAAGGCCATATCCTTGGTCTTTTCTAAGTGAAAGGGGCTCTAGGCCTGATGAGAGCTATAAAATGCATCTTAATAGTACTTAATTGTTAGCATTTTAGAGTTGATCTAGGTTTTAATTGCACTTTTATATGTTAACAACTCTAAAGTGTCATCTTTGGATCATTAATTTTTTTTGATGCATTTTCAGGTATTTTGAGTCTTAAAGAGATGGAAAAGATATTGTTGAATGAAGCACAAAGATTCCATGTATACCGGAGCAAAGGAGTGCTTTCAAAAAGGCTAAACAAAGAGATCTAAGCATGTGCACCATGCCCTGGAACCAGCTGGGCCGCACCCTCCAGAACAGAGGCCAAAGCAAGCAAAGAAGGCCATCAGGTCAGGGTGCGCCTTGGACCAAGGAGCACTGCGCCCTGAGGTGTGAGGTGCATCCTGGATTAATCTAGGGTGCACCCTGAAGGGCTGAGGTGCACCCTGGATGGAGCTACACCGCACCTTCCAGCAAGTTCACAAAGCTGGCCTAAAACTAAGCCTAGGCGCGCACACGAACTTTGTTCTCCGAGTTATGATAATGATTGTTTAAAACCCTAAAACACCCTTAGACCCTTGTATTATAAATAGATCACTTAGGGTTTGATATTAGACACTGATTAAGCTTGGGAAACTCAAGGAAGCAGCCGATTCTCCTCCATCAAAGTGTTCAACCATGAGCCCCATGGCCAACTAATCTCCAAGCAAGGCGAAGGGATGAATCCCTAGGTGTAGTTGTTCTTACTTTCTAGTCTTGATTCGGTTGTAAAGATTTAATGTTAAAACATTGTTTATGATTTATTATTTGATCAAACTAGAAGAATTAGGGTTCATGTGAAAGCTGCACTTTTTATTCTTCTTATCTTAGATTTTCTTAATCTGGTGATTGCATGCTTCTTCTCCATATAAGTCTAGTCTTGCTCTTCTTATGTCCAGTTGTTCAGGTGTGATTGAGTCGATAGATTTCTCTTTTAGGGTTGTCCATTACTGCGATATTGTCATGGTGATATATTGTCGTTTCTTGATAACTCTATAGAATAGGTCATGTGTGCTTGAATCGAAATCAATGAGTATTTCATAAGCAATTACTTTAGGGTTTATATTTGTACTTAATTGAATATTTGCCGATTGCCTGTTTGGGATGTGAAACTTGTAATCGAGATAAAAAAAACTGAATCTTGATTAGGATAAGGCAACGAACTTAGGGAGGATTCCCGGATCCTTGGTACTTCTCTATAATATATTCACACGACTATTTACACAATTACTATCAAAACTCAAATTCTTTCATTTAATCTTTACCGTTCATGTTTAGGTTTACCTTCTCTTGTAGTTAACTTGTTTCCCTGTGGAATCGACACCCCAAACCTGTGCTATAACTACCGCATTACTCTTTGGGCATAATCAAATTTTGGTGCCATTGCCGGGGAAACGCGCTTAAGAACAAAGAAGATTGTCAACTCTAAGACGAAACGGTAATATCGTTCCTTTATTTAAGTTTTTGATTTTCTTATTTTATTTGTTCTGTTTTATTTATTTTATTTTTAACTCATTTCTTTTCTTTAAGTTTTGATTTCCTAATTTTGTTTATTATTTATTTATTCTGTTAACATGGCTGAAAACCCTAATGAGAGTGTTGCTAGGACACTTAAAGATTATTTACATCCTAGCCGAACAACCACCCCATCTTGTATCATGTTCCCCCCTAATGTTCAACAACCTGATTTCAAACCGGGCATGATCCAATTGTTACCATCCTTCCATGGGTTTGAGAATGAAAACCCCTATATCCCCATTAGGGAATTTAAGGAAATAGTAATAACCTTTCAAGGTAGGGCTGATATGGTAGACACCGTCAAACTTCGGGTTTTCCCCTTTTCACTTAAGGAAAAAGCCAAGGCTTGGCTGTACT
Source organism: Bretschneidera sinensis (assembly GCA_023935145.1). Lineage (NCBI taxonomy): Eukaryota > Viridiplantae > Streptophyta > Magnoliopsida > Brassicales > Akaniaceae > Bretschneidera > Bretschneidera sinensis. Next base: position 59,868,026 of record CM043699.1, on the reverse strand, counting down.
TGTTAAGGCCTAGGTCCATAGGTAGTTGGGATAAGATGACACTAGTTTTCTTCTAAAAACACTTCCCAACCCATAAGACCAATAAGCTCAAGAGACAAACCTCAAGCTTTGCACAAAAAGAGAGCGAAACCTTATATCAAGTTTGGGAACGTTTCAAGGACCTGTTGAATTCTTGTCCACACCATGGGTATAAGAGTTGGCGGGTAGTTAGCTATTTCTATGAGGGACTCCTAAGTAGGGAAAGAAAGTTCATAGAAATGATGTGCAATGGGTATTTTCTTTAAAAAGATCCCGACCAAGCCATAGATTTCCTAGATGACCTATCAGAAAAATCCTACACTTGGACAGGACCAAATGCCATGGAAAGCACTAGGAGCAATCAACCCACTGGGATTTATCAACTTAAGGAAGAGGATAACCTTAAAGCTCGTTTAGAGGCCCTAATTAAGGAAATTAAAGCCTTAAACCAGAAATACTAGAGCCCCTGAACTGGTTGTTAGGTCCGAATCCCATGAGCCTTGTTTCATGTGTAATGGGGTAGATCATTTACCTAAGGATTGTCTAGTTTATTTTGAGATGAAGGAAGAGTGTAATGCTCTAGGTATACCCTTTGGGAAACCACACTCACCCTACTCTAACACCTACAATCCCAGTTGGAAGAATCACCCTAATTTCAGTTAGAAATCCAACATGTAACCCCCTGCCCACTCTAGTACCCAATGGCAACCGGAAACAACTTCATTTAATGCACCTAAAAAATCTTTACCTTTGGAAGATATGTTTAAGTTATTTATATAGGTACATGCCAAAAGTGTGGAAGAGCAAGGCAAGATAAATCAACGGTTGTTAGAGGAGCAACAAGCGATCAAGGAGGAATAAAAGGTAATAAAGAGTCAACTCACCAAGTTGACTAGTTTCTTGACGATTCAAGAACAAGGTCGGTTTCCTTCATAGCCACAACCTAATCCAAGGGGACAACATATGGCTCAAACCTCCAATCCTGAAAATCAAAACATTAGAGAGGTTAATGCCATAATTACTCGCAGCGATAAGAAAATTGATGGACCCACTCTACCATCAAACTTGATTCCTAACACCATGTGCAACAAGGATAAAGCCCCCAAGGAACAAGAGGCCCATGATAATTATTCTCCACCAGTGCCTTTCCCTTAAGAACTCCTTAAACCTAAAGAGATAAATACAACACTAAAAGGTGAGATTATTGAACAACTTCAGCATGTTAAAATTAACCTCATTCTTCTTCATGTTATAAAACAGATTCCCAACTATGCTAAAGTCATCAAGGATCTATGCACACTCAAGAAGAGGCACAATGTGACGAAGACGAAATTCTTAATGGAGCAAACAAGTGCAGTAATTGATAGCAAGACACTGCCTAAATATAAAGATCCCGGCTGTCCAACGGTAGCTTGCCAAATTGGAAACAAATCTTGTGGCCAAGCATTGCTAGATTTGGGTGTTAGTGTGAACCTCATGCCATACTCCATGTACTTGCAGCTCGTTCTAGGTGAGATCAAACCAACCTCCGTGGTACTTTAATTAGTGGATAGATCGGTAAGAAAACCAAGAGGTATTGTAGAAGATGTTTTGTTGCAAATTGATAATTTCTACTATCCTGTTGATTTTTTTGTTTTAGATACTGTTTCTACTATAAACACGGAGTTAAAAATTCCTTTGATACTTGGAAGACCATTCCTTGCCACCGCCAATGCCCTTATTAATTGTAGGAATGGCCTAATGACATTATCATTTGGAAATAGGACTCTAGAGGTAAATATTTTTCGAGTCTCACGGCAGCCACATGAAGAGGATGAGTACATCAAAGATAATTCTAACTCTTCGGAATTCATTCCTAATAATTTTGAGTTCAATTATTCTTCGATTTATTCCCATGCCATTAATGTTATTGATGTTTTTGATAAGCCACAGGAATTTATTAAGAAATCTTGGCAACCATGCTTTGAGGAGCTGCTTGAGAGAAGTCACATGGATGCGGGAATCAAATACCCTACTGCTGATAGTAAATGGGAATTACCAAAAACACTTGAGCCACATGTGGTGGATTTTAAGTATTCTTTGCCAAAAGACTAGCACTGAGGCCACTAAGTATGGAGCCTCATCTTTAGCACCACAATGAGGCCAGCAGTGAGAGTGGTGCAACGTCTGGCTGAAGACATAAAACTTAGCGCTCATGGGAGGCAACCCACAACATATCTTTTTATTTTTTTGTTTTTCATATTTCTTTTTCTTGTTTATTATTATTATTTTGTTTTTTTCCAGTTTTACTTTCGTATTTCTTTTTCAGGGACAAATATACGAAGCAGTTCAAATGGTGGTGCACAATTTTCAGCTTCTATGCACTTTTGGCTACAAAGGGAGTTTCCTTAACTTTTTCTTTCACATTGAGTACAATGCTTATTTTAAGTTGGGGGTGGAGGAGAGGAGGAAACATATTCCTGTTTTTCATATTTTTCTTTGAACTACTTGGTGTCATTTTCCTTTTTGTTTGTTTTTAGCATGCTTTGTGTTAGCCTCGGAGTTAATTCACATGTCAATGATATGAGTCTAATTGAGATTGCATATAGTGTTTAGAAGAAGTTAAATCTTGCTTCAGTTTGAAATTAATTTAAGTGTCAATCTTCATTTGATTAGAGATTCTAGTTTGTGGTAAGATTATATGATTAGTCTTAAACATTTTGAGAAGTTTTATGTGTGCTTATTTTGTAAATATTTTTGCAGTCTCTAAAAGCTCTAGAACTTACTTGATAACCACTTGAGGTGAATTCCTAGAGTGTACATTACTTAGGATATGATATAGGCCATTTTTGGACCGTTTGAGCCTGTCAAACCTACCATTGCTATATTTGCCACTAGTCACCTATTTGAGCCATTTTCTTGAAGAAAAATAAAAGAATTTGAGCATTTTTTCTTTCAATAGCTCATTTACTCACCTTTATGAGCCTAAAAATATTTTATCCTTACCTTTAAAGAACTTAGCTATACACATTTGTAGAGAAGCACTTAAAAGGAGTAAGGATGGGAATATGAGAAAATATCACTACTATAACCCAAGTACATTAAAGAAGATAAGTTAAGGGTTATGGAAAAGAAAAAAAATGAAAAGGAGGTGAATGATCTTATGCCAAAATACAAAAGAAAAGAAAAGAAAAAAGAAGTGAATTATGGCAAAGAAAGAAGAAAAGAAAAGAAAAATGGTGATTTGAGAAAAATGCTCGAAAAATGGTTGAAATAGTTGGGTGTTGAAGAAAGGTTATCTAATGCTTAAAAGTGGTTGTGTTTAAAGCTAAGAGATTGAGTTCTTTTACTTATGAATCCTTCCCATTCCTTCTTAACCTTTACCTTAGCCTAACGTTACAAGCTTATTAAAGACCTATTGATCCAATGTAATGTGATTTTTTTACAATAGTGGAGAGTGGTTTGAAATGTAAGCCTATGGAGCCTGTTTTTGTGATTGATGTCACGTAGTTTATCATGTTTTAGAGGCCAAGACTTGTATTCACGAATGTTATGCATAAAATCATCCGGATGATCGGATTAATGGATTGTGGTAAGATGGATGTTAAGAGTCAATAACGATTTTAAGAATGATGTTTGGATTACTTTTTGGATTTGGGTGGAATTTAATAATTCTATATGCTATATGTTAAGTGCAATTTTTTAGACAAAAAGTGAATTATTCTTGGTTAACACTAGTATTGCTTTACTTTACTTTGATTACCACCGTAGAATTCATCTATTTTCGCTTGAATTGCTAGTTGGAGGTTGTGATGAGAGTTATAAAATGCATCTTAATAGTACTTAATTGTTAGCCTTTTAGAGTTGATCTAGGTTTTAATTGCACTTTTATATGTTAACAACTCTAAAGTGTCATCTTTGGATCACTAATTTGTTTTGATGCATTTTCAGGCATTTTGAGTCTTAAAGAGATGGAAAAGCTATTGTTGAATGAAGCACAAAGATTCCATGTATACCGGAGCAAAGGAGTGCTTTCGGAAAGGCTAAACAAAGAGATCCAAGCATGTGCGTCGCACCTCAGAACCAGCTGGGCCGCACCCTCCAGAACAGAGGCCAAAGTAAGCAAAGAAGGCCATCAGGTCAGGGTGCGCCTTGGACCAAGGGGCGTCGCGCCCTGAGGTGTGAGGTGCACCCTGGATTAATCTAGGGTGCACCCTGAAGGGCTGAGGTGCAACCTGGATGGAGTTGCATCGCACCTTCCAGCAAGTTCACAAAGCTTGCCTAAAACCAAGCCTAGGCACAAGAAAATCCAAGCCTAGGCGCGCACACGAACTTTGTTCTCTGAGTTATGATGTAATTAGGTCTTTAATGATTGTTTAAAACCCTAAAACACCCTTGGACTCTTGTATTATAAACAGATCACTTAGGGTTTGATATCAGACACTGATTAAGCCTAGAAAACTCAAGGAAGCAGCCGATTCTCCTCCATCAAAGTGTTCAACCATGAGCTCCATGGCCAACTAATCTCCAAGCAAGGCGAAGGGATGAATCCCTAGGTGTAGTTGTTCTTACTTTCTAGCCTTGATTCGGTTGTAAAGATTTAATGTTGAAACATTGTTTATGATTTATTCTTTGATCAAACAAGAAGAATTAGGGTTCATGTGACAGCTGCACTTTTTATTCTTCTAATCTTAGATTTTCTTAATCCGATGATTGCATGCTTCTTCTCCATATAAGTCTAGTCTTGCTCTTCTTATGTCAAGTTGTTCAGGTGTGATTGAGTCCGGTAGATTTCTCTTTTAGGGTTGTCCATTACTGCGATATTGTCGTTTCTTGATAACTTTATAGGATAGGTCATGTGTGCTTGAATCGAAATCAATGAGTATTTCATAAGCAATTACTTTAGGGTTTATATTTGTGCTTAATTGAATATTTGCCGATTTCCTGTTTGGGATGTGAAACTTGTAATTGAGATAAAAACAACTGAATCTTGATTAGGATAAGGCAACAAACTTAGGGAGGATTCGCGAACCCTTATTGCTTCTCCATAATATATTCACACGACTATTTACATAATTACTATCAAAACTCAAATTCTTTCATTTAATCTTTACCGTTCGTGTTTAGGTTTACCTTCTCTTGTAGTTAACTTATTTCCCTGTGGACCTCAAAGCTGTGCTACAACTACTGCGTTACTCTTTGGGCGTAATCAAGGCCCTTATTAAAATAAATATTAACAAAAGAAATAGAGCTAATCTTTTATTGAAACTATCTGAAGATTACATAAGTAATTTGGAGAAATAGGAGAAACTCTATTGATAACAATAGGAGAAATCCTACTAATAAAATTTGCGCAGATTTTTGGCGTTCTAAGCCCGAGGTATGGGATTACCGTCTAGATCTTCAAGTTTGAATGTGCCAGTTCGACAAACTCTTTTGATATGGTAGGGTCTTTCTCGGGTTGGGATGAGTTTTCTTGTCTCCCGATGGTGAGACACTTCATTCCTTCTAAGTACGAGATCATGCAGCTTGAATGTTCTTCCTCAGACTCTGGAGTTGTAATATCTTGATACCCACTGATGATAGACGACGAGTTTGATCTGAGCCTTATCTCTTGCTTCATCGATCAGATCAGCATTCATATTGAGAGCCTCCTCATTGTTGACTTCATTAAAGGTCTGTACTCGCAGCGACGGTGCCCCAATTTCAAAGGGGATAACAGCTTCAGAGCCATAGGCTAGGAAGAAAGGAGTTTCACTAGTAGGTGATCGTGTAGTCGTTCGGTAAGCCTACGGGACATTGGACAAATGCTTGACCTACTATTTGTCGGTGTCCTCGAGCCTTTTCTTGATGCCTTGCAGGAGGGTCCTATTAGTTACTTCGGTTTGCCTGTTAGCTTGGGGATAGGCTACTAAGGAGAATCGATGTTCGATCTCGAGGTCTTGGAAGAAGGATTTGAACCGGGCACTATCAAACTGCTTACCGTTATCAGTGATGAGTACCCTTAGTATTCCGTATCGGCATACAGTTGACTTCCATACGAACTCTCAGGTTTGATAGTCAATGATGCTAGCAAGAGGCTCGACCTCCATCCACTTAATGAAGTAGTCAATACCTATTATTAGATTCTTCTTTTGCCTTAAGGCTTCTTGAAAAGGTCCGAGTATATCCATTCCCCACATGGTGAAGGGAAGAGGTCTAGAAATTGACGTAAAGGGATTGGTAGGTCACCGGGACACAGAGGTGTGCTGCTGACATGTTTTGCATTTCTTAATCAACTCGGTGGTATCTCAAAGCATCTTTGGTCATGATTACGCCCAAAGTATAATGCAGTAATTGTAGTACAACTTTGGGGTATCGATTCCACAGGGAAACAAGATAACTACAAGAGAAGGTGTGAACCTCAACTCAAACAATAAAGATCAAATGACAGAATCTGAATTGTGAGAAAATTATAATTGTGTAAATATTTGAATAATATAATGGTAAAGAAACAACAAGGTTCCAGAAATCCTCTCTAGGTTCATTGCCCTAATCATAACTTGATTCAGTTGTTTTTATTTCGATTGCAAGTATCACATCCTAAACAGGCAATCGACAAATATTCAATTAAAGCGCATGTATAAACCCTAATGTAATTGATATGAATTATTCTTTACTTTCAAGCACACATGACCTAACTTATAAAATTATCAAAAGACGACGATATATCTAAATGACAATACCGCAGCAATGGAAAAATCTATAAAAGGGATCTACCAGACTCAATCACACCCAAACAAATACACATAAGAAGAGCATGACTAGACTTATATGGAAAATAAGCATGCAATCACTGGACTAATAAGAAATCTACTAATTAAATTAAAAAATAAAACATAACAATGTTAATGAAAATAATACCAAACTACAACAGAATCAAATAAAGGAAAATAAGAACAACTACACCTAGGGATTCATCCCTTCGCCTTGCTTGGAGACTAGCCGGCCATGGAGCTCATGCTTTCTTGAGTTGCCTCCGGCCTCTCAACGATCATCTCCTCCTTGGTAGCGAAAGCTTCGGCAATTCCTCAGCTTGCTCTCCAAAAGTATACTTCGGATGCCTCCTAAAGGCCCTCTGGATTGCTCCTAAAGGCCCTCTGGATTCACTCTCTAATGATTTCAGATGAGCTCCGATTGATGCCTAAAGCTGAAGTGGAGTGGGTCTTATATAGGCAAACTCCCAGAGTGATATGTGTTTTCTAACCGATGTGGGATACTGCTCGAGTGCGCTCGATCGCAGCCTTAGTGCGATCGACGCTCGATCTCAGCCTTAGTGCGCTCGATTGCATGTGCGCTCGATTGCATGTGCGCTCGATCGCATATTGGTGCACTCAATCGCAGTTACGCTGCAGAGTACTTCTTGGTCGATGTGGGATGTATGCTCGATCGCACTACTTGTGCGCTCGATCGTAGTGCAGGCAACAGTCCATCTTGTCCTTCTAGAAGCATGGGATCTTGGCCTTTTAAGCAACGATCGCTTCTTTTTCTCTTTTAAACTCAAAGTACCTGAAAATTGCACTGAAATAAGTCAGTGGTCTAATAATATTACTTTAGAGTTATTAACACATAAAAGCGCAATAAAGAGCGAGATCAATCCTAAAATACTAACAATTAACCACTGTTGAAAAGCATTTTATGACTCTCATCACAACCCCAACTAGCTTATTGCTAGTCTAGCAATTCAAGCGAAAACAAGAAATGAATTCTATGGTGGGAATCAAAGTAAATGAAAAGCAATATTAGTGTTAACCAAGAGTGATTCACATTTTGTCTCAAAAATTGCACATAACACACAACACAAAGAATCATTAAATTTCACCCAAATCCAAAAGTAATCCAAACATCAATATTAAAATCGTTATTGACTCTTAACATCCATCTTACCACAAACCATTAATCCGAACACCCGGATGATTTTATGCATAACATTCATGAATACAAGTCTTGGCCTCTAAAACATGATAAATTTAGTGACATCAATCACAAAAACAAGCTCCATAGGATCACTTTTCAAATCACTCTCCACTATTGTAGAAAAATCACACTACATTGGATCAAAAGGTCTTTAATAAGCTTGTAACGTTAGGCTAAGGTAAAGGCTAAGGAAGAACGGGAAGGATTCACAAGTAAAAGAACTCAATATCTTAGCTTTAAACATAATCACTTTAAGCACTTGATAACCTTTACTTCAACACCCAACTCTTTCAACTATTTTTCGAGCATTTCTTTCAACAAATCACCATTTTTTTCCTTTTCTATCTTTCTTCTTTCTTTGCCATAATTCTTTTTTTTTATTATTTATTTTGGCACATAACCATTCACCTTCTTTTTCGTCATCATTTTTTTTTCTTTTCTTTTCCACAACCCCCAACTTATCTCCTTTAATGTACTTGAGTTGTGGTAGTGATATTTTTTTTTTCATATTTCCACCCTTACTCCTTTTAAGTGCTTCTCACAACATGTGTATAACTAAGTTCTTTTAAAAGAAAGGTAAGGATAAATTACTTTTAGGCTCATAAAGGTAAGTAAATGGTTTATCGAAAGAAACAAGGCTCAATTTTTCTTTTCAAGAAAAAGGCTCAAATAGGTAACTAGTGATAAATATAGCAATGGTAGGTTTGAAAGGCTTAAATGGTTCAAAAATGGCCTATATCATATCCTAAGTAGTATGCATTCTAGGAATTCACCTTAAGTGATTATCAAATAAGTTCTAGAGCTTGTCGAGACCGCAAAAATATTCACAAAATAATCACACATAAAACTTTTCTAAATGTTTAAGACTAATCATACTATCTTACCACAAACTAGAGTCTCAAACCAAATGAAGATTGTACTTAAATTATTTTCAAACTAAAGCAAGATTTAATTTCTTCTAAATGCTATCTGCTATCTCAATTAAGTTTATATCATTGACATGTAAATTAACTCTAAGGCTAACATAAAGTATGCTAAACAAAAACAAAGATAATATCAAGCAGTCCAATGAAAGAAAAAGAATATGTTTCGTCCACCCCCAACTGAAAAATTACATTGTCCTCAATGTTAAAAAAAATGGTAAAGGAAACTCTCTTTGTAAGCAAAAGTGCACAGAAATTGAAATTTGTGCACCTCCATATGAATTGCATGCTAAACTTCTTGTTGAAAGTCTGATCTACAACAAAACAAATTAAATACTCCCACCGTGTGTTAGCACACTAAAAATTAAAATTAAAATGCATTCAATAATAAAAAAACAAAACAAATAAATAACAAAAAAAAAATGTACCTCTGTTGTGTGGTCAAGGTAAGTAGACAGGATCCATAAGCAGAATGTTTTCCACTTCCGGATCTTGCCTATCCCTTAAGATCTTAAGGCGTTGACCATTAACTTTAAAGAACCGGCCATCTCTAGTATCCTCAATTTTTACCACCCCATTTTCAAAAACATTTTTCACCACAAAAGGGCCGATCCACCTCGACCGAAGTTTTCCAGGACGCTTATGGAGTCTAGAGTCGTATAAGAACACCCGATCATTAGGTTTAAACATTTTCCTCAAAATATTTTTATCATGGAATACTTTCATCTTAGGCTTATAGATTCTAGAGTTCTCATAAGCATCATTCCTTAACTCCTCTAACTCGGTCAACTGATATTTCCGAAGCTTACCGACTTCTCTTATGTCAAAATCAAAAGATTTAATTGCCCAATACGCTCGATAAGGTGACATACCTAAGGGAGTTTTTGATAAGTGCTTAAATATTCATATTTAAGCCCCTTCATTTACATTTATTAAGTCCTATTTTATGTTAATTTAGTTCATTTTACTTCATTTCTGTGTTTTACATGCTTTTATAGGGTTTTGGAGAAGAAAGAAGCATTTTGAAGCTTAAAAGGAAGAAAACTAGAAATCCTGGAGCAGCTGCTGCCTGGAGTGCGATCGAGCGCACCAGGCATGCGATCGAGTGCAACAGCACATGCGCGCACGGGCGATCGAGTGTAGTAGTAATCACGCACACAGGCCAAATCGAGCGCATAATTGCGATCGAGCGCATTGCGTGTGCGATCAAGCGCACCTGTACGGGCGTGAACAGAAAAGTGGCAGAACCAGTTTTGGAAATAAAAGAGTTTTGTGTTTTAGGAAAGTTTAGGAATTCATGAGCCTTCTAGGATTATTCAGCCCCTATAAATACACTTGTAAAACACACAAAGAAGACATACTTTCTTTTGCCTTTTGTTTAGTTTGGAGTTATAAGCTTTGGGAGAGAATTTACGCCTCTTCCTCGGGTTTACTCTTTCCCCTTTATTTTATGAATATGTTTAGATTAACAAGCATGTGTAACTAACTTGCTTATAGGGCTCGATTGAAGCCCTAGTTATGCTTTTCCACATATATATTCATTGATTATCTTTGCTATAGCCTAGTTAGAATGTTTAACTTGATTAATGCTTGTTTACAACTACATTCCTCATATGTATGTGCCTGATCAACGTATGCATGTGGCATGGATAGGTTAGTCGAATCAATTTCGATGACCGAGTCCTGGGTTCGACATTAGTAACAAGGGATATCTTATCCAGATACCCGGGTTAATCAACGTGGGAAACTGGGAGCGGACCAAGCCCTAGGTCCCGTGTGGTTGCCGATCTCCACAGCCCTCATGCTCTCTTAAAGAACAACTCAGTATACACCCATGCTGAATCCCTTAAGAGAGAAAAGAGTTAGAGTATACACCATGCCTAACTCATTGCATAGGGAGATCAATAGCCTAAGGTGTGGACCAAGCCCTTAGGTTGGCAACCATTAGATATTCATGATAAGGCTAGAGCAATGAAACCTTAGTTAGTGGGAAAGTATAATTAGTGGTGGATATTGTAGCCCTATGTTCTCATTATTGTTATTCACTCACACTCAAACTTTAATTTCTCTTTTAAAAAACTTGAAGAAACTAATTCTAGATAGAAATTCACCAATCCCTGTGGAAATGATCTCGCACTTGCACACTATGTTACCGTAGACCTTGTGCACTTGCAAGTAAAACGAGTGCGGTTATTTGCTTATTTATTTAGGTAGATAATCGTTCAATAAGTTTTTGGCACCGTTGGCGGGGATTGTGCTAAATTTATTTTTGGAATTATTTTCGTTATTTTTTTATTCTATTTTATTCTGTTCCGTTTTATTTTTATTTTTATCAAAAATCTGATTTATTCCTTCTTTTCGTTTTCTGTTTTTGTTCAGGTGTGCAGGGGAGGAGTTTCTGTCCTCATTGCGATCGAGTGCACTCTTTTGTGCGATCGAGCGCAAGCCCAGTAGCTTGCGATCAATCGCTGTTCTTGGTGCGATCGAGCGCAAAAGCTCCAGAAAGTGCCCGAGAAGCAGTACTGAAACTGCTACACTGAAGTTTTTCAACTAATTCATTCGAAGAAGAAACATCAATGGTGGAAGCTAGTTATGCTTATCTAAATGCTATGGAGAGGAAGCTGGATATGCTTATAAACACCATGACTACTCAAAACATCTCACCTAGTCCGCGAGCTAAACCACTTCAGGTATGTGCTATATGTTCTCGTTTTAATCACACTTCTGAAACTTGCCCTTTATATTTATATGTAGATCAAGAGCAAACAAATTATGAGGGACCGCACAATGCATATACAAATACCTACAATCCTGGATGGAAGCACCACCCTAACCTCTCATGGAGCAATAATCACAATGCTTTGAATCTTCAAGGACAACAAAGAAACTTCCAACCAAGCCCAACCAGTGCCGAAATCAGAAAATAGTGACCTAGAGAGTCTTGTAAAGCAATTAACCACTCAACAACAACAACTAATAACAACATTGATGACTTCACTAGATCAGCAAAAACAAACCACTGCCAGACATGAGCAAGTTATTCAAAGACTCGAGGTTCAAATGGAGGAATTGGTTAAGGAGTTAAGTGAAAGAAAGCAAGGTGAATTTCCAGCCCAAACAATACATACTCTAAGTTTTGTTGAGGAAGAATTTCCAGCCCAAACAATACCTACTCCAGGTGTTGTTGAGAACGCCTTGCAGGTCCATCACGTTGATCCATTAGAAACTACTCTTACCTATAGTGTCACAAGATCGGATATCGAGCCCGAGTTTAAGGATGTTACTGATGACATCATCAAAACTGTGCACCTCCTTAAGGCCTCTCCAAAGCATCCAAGTAAGTACACCGATCCATTTGAAATTCTTGGGCCTACTAATACTACTTTTTCCCCTTTTATTGTCCAGGCACCAAATTTGGAGTTGAAGCAATTGCCGAAGTACTTACCTTATGCTTATATGGAAGAGAATAAGACACTTCATATGCTAGCTGCTACAAATCTTAGTTTTGGGGAAAAATAAGGCTTGGTTCGGCTGAAGACGTTAAACTTAGCGCTCATGGAAGGCACCCCAGACTTATCCTTTTCATTTTAGTATTTTTCTTTTGTTTATATTTATATTTCCATATCTAGTATTTATATTTCTTGTTTTCCGGAACAACATTTATTTTTCAGGTACTCAGTGCGTGCATCCAGTTCAAGTTTGGGGGCGTGTCATAAGCAAAGCAAGCAACTTAGTTCTCCATACCCCATATCAGATCTTTCCATGCCACACACATTGGGGACACTGTGTATTTTAAGTTTGGGGGTAGTGGGAGATACTAGATACTATCACACACGCACTTGAAACACATACACACTAAGTCCCAGTTTTTTTTGTAGATAAATGCATGTTCATTATGTTTCAAAAAACTATTTGGGTGATCTAAACAAAGAATATGATGTGACTTCATAAGTGAGGTTAAAAATTTGAACATATAGGCCAATAATTAAGTTTTGAACATAGATCACTTACTTTTAGGCATTTAAGGATTCACAATTTTGACCTAAGCTATCACGAGCACATTAGCACATAGTTGTGTGGAGTATGACATGTAATTTTGATTTGTATATTTCTTTTGCTTGACTGTGAACCAGATAACCTATTAGATTAACATTTTGGCATAAGAAAATAGAGAAAAAAAAATTGTTACTACTCAAAAAGAAAAATGCTCATAAAGATTATTAAAAAGAACTTTCCGCTGAGTAACTGGCCCTCTTGCCTCAGTAAGCAGTGAGAGTCATGTCAAAAGGTGAAAATTCTGATTGGTAGCATTGAGACCAGTTAGTTTCGTAGCCTTTTGACTCAAATTAGTAGGTCCTTAGGGGTATCTTTACACCTAATGCCCTAAAACCATCTGGTTTGGGAGTCATTGGCTAAATGCTCGTTACATAAGTCAAATAGAAAGCTTAAGGGAACTAACTTGGCAAAAAAATCTCACAAATAAAAGAAAATAAGAAAATCTATGCCATCTTTATTGATTCTAATAGGAGATTTGGTGAATCTTGAGTCATCGAAACACTACACATTAGAATTATTTGGAAACCTAATCTTTTATGTGCTAGTTCACCACACACTAAAGTCAAACTTGTGATGTCTTAAACTGCCTCACAAAAGTCATTTGCGTTCAAAACTCTTATTCATTCCAAAGATATGTTTATATTTGTTAAGCTTGCTCATGAATGCACATCATAGTTTTGTGTGAAGACCTAAAACTTTTGTGAACACTATAAACAGTGGATCTATCTATATGTTGTTATTTTTCACTTTAGTTTTTTTTAATCTTGTATTGCTAAGGGACTAGCAATATATAAGTTTGGAGGTGTGATAGGTGCTTAAATATTCATATTTAAGCCCCCTTATTTACATTTGTTAGGTCCTTAGTTATGTTAATTTAGTCTATTTTACTTCATTTGTGTGTTTCACATGTTTTTATAGGGTCTTGGGGAAAAAGAAGCACTTTTGGTACTTAAAGGAAGAAGCCTGGAAATCCTGGAGCAGCTTCTGGTCAAAGTGCGATCGATCGCATTACTGCATGCGATTGAGCGCACATACGATCGTGCGCACTCAAGAAGGATCGAGCGCAGCACATGCAATCGAGCGCAAGACGTATGCGATCGAGTGCACATGTACGGGTGTGAACAGTAAAACGACAGAACCAGTTTTGGAAATAAAAGAGATTTTGCGTTTTTGGAAATTAGGGTTTCCAGAGCCTGCTAGGAATACTCAAGCACTATAAATACACATGTAAAGCACACACAAAGGGGGATCGAATCTCTTCTTTGATCTTTTGCTTTTAACTTGGAGAAGGAAACTGTGGAGGAGAATTGACGACTTCTCTCTCGGGTTTCATCTTTCCTTTATTTTTATTATGTGTACTTAAATTTAGTTAAGGGCTTAGTTGAAGCCCTAATTATGTTTATTTAATATTTCAATATTGGTGCCTTTACAATGGTTATATGATGATGTTTAACTTGATTAATACCTGTGTTTATTTAAATTTGATGGGTGTCGAATCCAACAAATAATAAAATTCTCACTCTCGAAAAATACAAATTGTGACAGTGATGAGTAAGGTCGTATCCACAGGGATTGGGTAGATTTATTTTAATGAAAATTAAAGCAAAGAAAAAGGGGGTTTGAAATTTCGGAGTGAAATAAAAGAGAAAGCAATTATAATCAACTAAAAACTAAGGAGAAATCAATATCAGGCAAATATCCAACCAAATGTATAATTTCATAATTGGTTCAGAGAATTGATCACAGATACAAGGATAAAATCTTCTATTCTTCACTAAATTGGTTATGGTTGTTAACAAGCTATAACAACCTATCTCTCCTTATTTTCTCGATAACCAAAACAAGCTCTTTGATTACTTCCCTTGTTAATAAACAACCCTAAACAAGCTCTTAGGATTTATTCTATCGACAGCATTAATAATTAGAGAGACTACCAATTCTAGCCAACAAATACACAAGCTCGATTCATTTAGACTAGGTTATATATCTCCATAACATAAATCGAAAATCTCTCTATAATCAACTTTGTTATTTTACCACTAATATTAGAACAATTAAGCAATTATGGATTTAAAGTTCTAAATGGCAATTTATTGACCTGATAATTGAACAATAGGCCCTTTGCATCAATCAACCAAGACAATAATTTTTAATAAACACAGAAGATACATAAATAGAGAAGAGATAAAAAGAGCAATGAAAATTATTTAGATCTCACAATTCTTGAAGAACCAAAACTTCAATTATCCTTCAACCAGAAGAAAAGTATTTAGCTACTCATAATTAAAAGAAAACCTAAAGAAAAGAGAAGAGGAATTTTCTGTTCAACAGCCGCGCCTTCTATCCAAGATCCCTTTTTCTTTCAGCTAGGGTTATTATTTATAACTTTCAAAACCCGCGAGCTGACGCTGCAGCGCCAACTTCCCGGCGCTGCAGCTCCAAGTTGCTGCCCAATCTTCACATATTATCACCATTTTAGCGCTGCAACTTCAGCTTTCTAGCGCTGCAGCTTCAGATTTCTGTCCTTTTTTCACAATTATCGCCATTTCAGCGCTGCAGCTTCAGCTTTCTGGCGCTGCAGCTTCCACTTTCTGTCCAATCTTCACAAATCTCTTGATTTTGAATTCAATTTGATTTAACTCCTCAATATACTCTACAAAATACGAAACATAATCAAAATCCAAGATTTAAGCAATTATAACTATTAAAACATGAGGAAATATAACAAACATATAGACATTATGAGTTCTTATCAAAATTCCTCATATGTCTTTGTATGATCAACTGATGCATGTGGTATGGATTAGTTAGTTGAATCAATTTGGATGACTGAGTCCTGCGTTCGACATTAGTAACAAGAGATATCCACACTAGATTCTCAGGTTAATCAACACGAAAAAACCGGGAGCGAACCAAGCCCCTAGGTCCCATGTGGTTGCCGATCTCCACAGCTCTTATGCTCTCTTAAGGAACAACTCAGTATACACTCATATTGAATCCCTTAAGAGAGAAAATAGTTAGAGTATACACCATGCCTAACTCGTTGCTTAGGGAGATCAATAGCCTAAAGTGTGGACCAAGCCCTTAGGTTGGCAAGCATTAAATATTCAGAGTATAACTAAAGCATTGGCATATTGTTTTATTATGTTAAAGCATAATTAGTGGTGGATATCAAAGCCCTACACTTTTATCATTATCTTGTTTCATGTTTCTTGTTTTATCCTTATCAATCCAAACTCGTATTTTCTTTATCTTGTTTTATATTGTGAAAGTAATTCTAAATAGAAATTCACCAATCCCTGTGGAAATGATCTCGCACTTGCACACTATGCTACCACAGACCTTATGCACTTGCAAGTAAAATAAGTACGATTATTTGCCTGATTATTTAAGTAAATAAACGATTACTATTTCTCGTAAGGAATAGCAATCAGACATTTACAGTTAATGGACACCGAGTCAAACCATACCTCGATCTCACCATACCTCTTCGGGACGAGGACTTGACACTTCAAACTGTCCAATATATAGTTGATCCACAGACACCTAACCCACTTGAATTCCCAGTTTCTGTTGCATATAACGTCACTACTTGATGCATTGCGATCGAGCGCATTTACTCCAGAAGCTAAACTCCACTACTTAAGTAAACAGTCTGCACCACATGATGATCAGCAGAGAGAGGGTACTCCGTCTGGCTGAAGACGTTAAACTTAGTGCTCATGGGAGGCACCCCAGACATATCTTTTTCATTTTAGTACTTTTATTTTAGTTATAGTTATATTTACATGTCTATTGTTTATATTTTTTTTTTTCCGGCACAACGTTTATTTTTTCTGTGTCAGGTACTCAGTGCGTGCATCTGATTCAAGTTTGGGGGCGTTGACAAGCAAGCAAACAACCGAGTTCTCCATCTCCCAGGTAAGATCTTTCCATGCCACACACGCATTGGGGACAATGTGTATTTTAAGTTTGGGGGTAGTGGGAGATACTAGATACTATCACACACACACTTGAAATACATGCACACATTAAGTCCCAGTTTTTTTTTTAGGAAGATAAAAGCATGTTCTTTTGGTAAACAAAAATTTTGGTTGATTTAAAAAATTGATAACGCTTCATTAGTAAGCTTACAAACTAGAACACATAGTATTGTTTTAGGAATTTTACAAAGTTAAGGTAACTACCTCAAAACACCTAAGAATTCACAAGTTTGCTTTAAAATTGCACGAGCACATTTAGCACGCATTTGTGTGAGGTATGACATATAATTCTTTTGTATATGTTTCCATTACCTAAACTGTAGTCGGATAACTTGTTGAAAATAACCCTTTGGCATAAGAAAAAAAAAATCCATAATGCGAAAAGAAAATCAAAAAGCTTCCAAAAATCAACTTTCCACTGAGTAACTGGGCCTCTTGCCTCAGTAAGCATTGAGTGTTCATGTCAAAAGGTGGGAGTTTCATTAAGAAGCATTAAAAACCTGTTAAGTTCCGTAGCCTTTTTGACTCAAGCTAGTAAGTCCTTAGGGGTGTCGTTACACCTAATGCCCTAAAACCATTTGGTTTGGGAGTCATTGGCCAAACGCTCGTTACAATGGTCAAATTGAAAGCTAGATGGAACTCAACATTGCAAAGATCGCATGATAAAAGGAAAAGAAAAAAAAAACATTTATAATGCCATTTTGTTCACTTTGATAAGAAATTTGATAAAAGTTTGGGCACTGAGACACCATCCACTAAAATTATGTGAAAACCGCATCTTATATGTGCTAATTCATCACACATAAATCAAACTTGCGATGCCTTAAGCCAACCTTAGGTAAGTAACATAAAGCTTTTGAAAGTCTTTTTGCAATCCAAAAATGTGTTTTTATTATAAGCTTACTCATGAACGGTTATCATGGTTTTATGCACAACCCAAATTTCTGAGTATCATGGAAATGAATTTATCTTTGATTTTGTTCTTCATTTAGTTTTCAGTTTTTATTGCTAAGAGGCTAGAAATATGTAAGTTTGAGGGTGTGATAAGTGCTTAAATATTCATATTTAAGCCCCTTCATTTACATTTTTTGAGTCTCATTTTATGTTAATTTAGTTCATTTTACTTTATTTCTGTGTTTTACATGCTTTTATAGGGTTTTGGAGAAGAAAGAAGCATTTTGAAGCTTAAAAGGAAGAAAACTGGAAATTCTGGAGAAGCTACTGCCTGGAGTGCGATTGAGCACACCAGGCATGCGATCGAGTGCAACAGCACATGCGCGCACGGATGATCGAGCACAGAAGCAATCACGCGCAGAGGCCAGATCGAGCGCATAATTGCGATCGAGCGCACCGCGTGTGCGATCGAGAGCATCTGTACTGGCGTGAACAGTAAAGTAACAGAACCAGTTTTGGAAATAAAAGAGTTTTGTGTTTTAGGAAAGTTTAGGAATTCATGAGCCTTCTTGGATTATTCAGCCCCTATAAATACACTTGTAAAACACACAAAGAAGACATCCTTTCTTTTATCTTTTGTTTAGTTTGGAGTTGTAAGCTTTGGGAGAGAATTGACGCCTCTTCTCTCGGGTTTACTCTTTCCCCTTTATTTTATGAATATGTTTAGATTAACAAGCATGTATAACTAACTTGCTTATAGGGCTCGATTGAAGCCCTAGTTATGCTTTTCCACATATATATTCATTGATTATCTTTGCTATAGCTTAGTTAGAATGTTTAACTTGATTAATGCCTGTTTATATCTATATTCCTCATATGTATGTGCCTGATCAACGTATACATGTGGCATGAATAGGTTAGTCGAATCAATTTGGATGACCAAGTCCTGGGTTCGACATTAGTAACAAGGGATATCTTATCCGGATACCTGGGTTAATCAACATGGGAATCCGAGAGCGGACCAAGCCCTAGGTCCCGTGTGGTTGCCGATCTCCATAGCCCTCATGCTCTTTTAAAGAAAAACTCAGTATACAACCATGCTGAATCCCTTAAGAGAGAAAAGAGTTAGAGTATACACCATGCCTAACTCGTTGCATAGAGAGATTAATAGCCTAAGGTGTAGACCAAGCCCTTAGGTTGGCAACCATTAGATATTCATGATAAGGCTAGAGTATTGAAACCTTAGTTAGTGCGAAAGTATAATTAGTGGTGGATATCATAGCCCTATGTTCTCATTATTGTTATTCACTCACACTCAAACTGTTATTTCTCTTTTAAAAAACTTAAAGAAACTAATTCTAGATAGAAATTCACCAATCCCTGTGGAAATGATCTCGCACTTGCACATTATGCTACCACAGACGTTGTGCACTTGTAGGTAAAACGAGTGTGGTTATTTGCTTATTTATTTAGGTAGATAATCGTTCAACAGTTTTATAAGCTGTATGGTTAGCCCAAAGTGCATCAACTAGTCTCAAAGACCAATCCTTGGGATCCAGGTTAACCGTTTTTTCTAAAATTTGTTTAATCTCCCTATTAGAAAGCTCTACTTGCCCACTAGTCTGAGGATGATAGGCAGTAGAAATTTTATGTAATGATGAGTCTTAAATATTGCATATTTTAGACCCTTAACTTATACTTGTTATGCTCTTAGTTAGTATTATTTTACTTTATTTTACGTTTTTCTTGTGTTTTGTGTGTTTTTACAGCTTTGTGGAGAAAGTGCAGCATTTCAGGTTGATTTGAAGCTTCTGGAGACATTGCGCTCGATCGCAACAGATATGCGATCGAGCGCACCAGCGCTCGAGCGCACCTGCCTTTGAACGAGCGCATGGTCAACATCCCACATCGAAATAATTGAAGTTCAGTGCATTTGTGATCGATCGTAGCAGACATGCGATCGAGCGCACATGAGATCGTGCGCACAAGACATGCGATCGATCGTACCTGCGATCGATCGCACCACACTGCGATCGAGCGCACACGGGCCTGTATCCCACATCGTTTCTGCAACCTGTTTTACTCCGGGTCTCCCCCTATATAAACACCATTTGGCTTCATAATCCAATGTACAATTCCTGAGCCACTTTGGTGTTTACCGGTGGATGTCCGCTAGCATTCTGGTGGATCCCGAAGGCATTGCTACCACGAGGGGAAGCGCCGCCCGTCAGCGAGTGGAATTTCTCCCATGTAAAGTTTTTTATTTATTTCTTTATATTCAGTTGTTTTAGTTTAAATGTTTAGCACTTGTTATTATAGTTTTATAGTTATGAAGCCCCGCCGTTGTTTGGCGTAGTAGTTCAGATTTGCTTGTACAAATCTGACAATTTTTTAGTATAAATGTTCTGTCAATTATTTGAGTTAATCTTATAATTGATTGAGTTTAAATTGTCTGTTGGATTTTCTTTGTGTTTCATCTGATGGATACATTGAATGCTTTTCGATTAAATTGGATTCCCTTTGTGATTTGTTGAGAGCGGATACATCGGGTGCTTTTGGTTTAGTTGGGATATTCTTTGTTTTTTGTCTTATAGTTGGATTCATAGAATGTTTTGATAGGCTATATTTTTAGAACATGTATGCTTAACTTCGGTGGGGTGGATTCGGAAACCTTAGTGCTTTTTATTATTAGATTTTAAATCAATTAAATTTAGTTTTAATTTATTTTGCAAATTATCATTCAAAATTCGGAACTAGGTTAAGATAGAGTTAATTTAGATTAAAAATTATATTTTCACAACGCAATTCCCTGTGGATTCGACCTCGCACTTGCACAACGCTATATTGCAAACGACTCGTGCGCTTGCGAGTAAATTAAAACTCACAACAAGTTTTTGGCGCCGTTGCCGGGGAGTTGTTTGGTTTGTGAAAGTTTTTGGTCTAAAATGATTTTATTTTTCTACTAGTTAGTTATCTTTTTATTAAAAAAAAAAAAAAAAAAAATCATGTGGATGAATCCAGCGCCGGTTTCACAGTCTTTAGAGGACGCCCTCAAGGATTTCATTAAAATGACCGGCCCGTCCCTCAATACTGCCAACACTTTCAATGTTGAAAGCTGTTCCATCTGTGCTAGTCCCATGCATCTAGCACAGAATTGCCCATCAATGCCGGCTTGTGCCGAGTATCCTATGGAACAAATGAATGCTTTCAATGACTGTTGTTGGCAATCAAATGGATCTTGCTCCGAAACATACAATCCAGGGTGGTGGGACCACTCTAATTTTTCATGGGAGCAGAACCAACTGATGAATCAGGGAGGAGCCCCTTACCATGCTCACAATCAATACACTCCCGAATTTCCTCCACCAATTCCAAATTATGGTCACTCAGCTTATCCAGCACCATCACCCGCTTACCAAGCTCCGATTCAAGCGCCAGTGTCGGTTTCACAGTCATTGGAGGACGCTCTCAATGATTTCATGAAAGCGACTAGCCAATCTATGAGTGAAGTGATGAGTGCAACAATAGAAAACACCCAAGCGATTGCCACACTAGAGAGTCAAATTGATCAAATCGCAAGTTACGTGGGTGAAGGAGAGGAAAGAACGTTCCCCAGTCAAACTGATCCTAACCCAAAGGAACAGTTTGCGGTGAGAAATTCTTCAACTCCAATGCATTGGCAGGAACAAGTGCAATCAACTGTCCCATACTTGTCTGGGAGACAAGTGGACAATCAAGTGGAAGAGAACCCTGCTATGCACCAAGGGCAAGAAAGTGGCAACAATGAGAAGAGAGATGCTGAGCCATCTATAGCCACTCGTATTATTAAGGATCTCTCGGGGTCGTTTTTACCTAAAGCGCCTTACCCTGAGAGACTACAAGTGCCCAAGAAAGAAGGGAAGTCTGAGGACATTATGGAGGCATGCTTTGCTCAGTTTGAAGAGGATTTGGACTTAGACAAGTTACTTGAGCAAGCAAATACTATCGTGGAGCCTGCTCCTCGGGAGAGTAGTAGGACAGAGGAGACTATGGATGAATCCCGTATTGAGGACCCCATGGAGGCATGCTTTGCTCAATTTGAAGAGGATTTGGGCTTAGATAAGTTGTTTGAGCAAGCTAATGCTACTTTGGAGTCTGCACCTCTAAAGATCAGTGAGACGGAGGAAACCACAACACCTGAACCTCACAAGAAGGAACTTAAGCCTTTACTGGATAATCTTGAGTATAAGTTCCCAGGTCCAGCAGATTCTTTGCCTATAATTATAGCTTTAGATTTGGGTGATGCTCCAGAGGAGAAATTATTGGACGTCTTAAGAGAGCATCAGGAAGCTATAGGCTGGACTATTGAGGATGTCAAAGGAATCAACCCCTCGTTGGTGATACAAACGATACAGTTGGAGAATAATGCCAAGCCATCGAGGGAGCCACAAAGAAGGCTCAACCCTGCTTTGCAAGAGGTTGTGAGGGCAGAAGATATTAAGCTGTTAGAGGCAGGGATCATTTATCCCATCTCTGATAGCAAATGGGTGAGCCAAATTCCAGTCGTGCCCAAACGTGCTGAATTTATGGTAGTAAATAAAGACAACGAGTTGGTTCCAACTCGAGTACAGTCAAGATGGAGAAAGTGTCTAGACTACCGTAAATTGAATGATGCCACTAGGCCTGATCATTTTCTATTCCCATTTATTGATCAGATGGTGGAGAGCTTAGTTGGGTCTGTTTACTAATGTTGGGTCTGGCTGAAGACGTTAAACTTAGCGCTCATGGGAGGCACCCCACAGCTTATCTTTTCTTTTGTTTATTTATTATTTCGCATTTTTATGATTAATGTTTGTTTCCAGTATTTTTTGTTTTCCAGTTTTTATTTTTCAGGGACAAAGCGTACTTCAGTTCAAGTTTGGGGTATGCTATGAGCCATACCAGTCCAGATAGTTCTCCATATCCCAGGTCAGCTCTTTCCATAATAGTCACACATTGGGGTCAATGTGTAATTTAAGTTTGGGGGTATTGGAGACACATCACACACTTTGTCCTAATTTGTTGTCTTTTCGTCATAGAGATAAATGCATGCTCATGTTATCGTGAAATTTTAGTTGATCTAAACATTTTCTGTGATGTAATGTCATTGGTGAGCTTAACATTTTGAACACATGATCTGGTGATAAATTTTTAAAATTTAGTTACTTACTTTAGGCATTTTGAGAATTCACATGTTTGATCTAATCTAACACGAGCACATTAGCACAAATTATGTGAGGTATGACACGTGATTTTAATGTGTATTTTTCCTTATCTTAACTGAAACTGGATGACTTGTTGGATGAACTCTTGGGCATATAAAAAAAAAAAAAAAAAAAAATTTATCAATAAACTTTTCGCTGAGTAACTGGACCTCTTGCCTCAGTAAGCAGTGAGTGTTCACGTCAAAAGGTGAAATTTTGCTTGGTAATATTAAGGTCGGTTTAATTTCGTAGCCTTTTTGACTCGAGTTAGTAAGTCCTTAGGGGTGTCTTTACACCTAATGCCCTAAAACCATCTGGTTTGGGAGTCATTGACTTAACACTCGCTATATGGGTCAATTAGAAAGCTCAAGGGAACTAAGCATAGCCGTGCCTTAATAATAATAATAATAATAATAATAAAAAAGAGTGAATAAAATAAAAACTATGCCTTTTCGTTCATTTTTTATGGGAAATTCGGTGAATCTTGAGACATGGAGACCTTACACATTAGAGTTACTTGGAAGCTTCATTTTTATATGCTAATTCACCTTACACTGATTCAAGCTTGTGATGCCTTATCCTGCCTTTTGTAAGTAATTAGATTTTAACATTTCTATTCATTGCGAAGATGGGTTTACCTTTTTAAGCTTGCTTATGAATGAATATCATGGTGATGTGTGCTCCTTAAATTTTTGGATACCATGAGTGATGACTTTATCTTTATGTTCTTTGTTTTTCACTGAGTCTTTTATTTTTTTTTGCTAAAGGACTAGCAAAATATAAGTTTGGGGGTATTTGATGAGTCTTAAATATTGCATATTTTAGACCCTTAACTTATACTTGTTATGCTCTTAGTTAGTATTATTTTACTTTATTTTACGTTTTTCTTGTGTTTTGTGTGTTTTTACAGCTTTGTGGAGAAAGTGCAGCATTTCAGGTTAATTTGAAGCTTCTGGAGACATTGCGCTCGATCGCAACAGATATGCGATCGAGCGCACCAGCGCTCGAGCGCACCTGCCTTTGAACGAGCGCATGGTCAACATCCCACATCGAAATAATTGAAGTTCAGTGCATTTGCGATCGATCGCAGCAGACATGCGATCGAGCGCACATGAGATCGTGCGCACAAGACATGCGATCGATCGTACCTGCGATCGATCGCACCACACTGCGATCGAGCGCACACGGGCCTGTATCCCACATCATTTCTGCAACCTGTTTTACTCCGGGTCTCCCCCTATATAAACACCATTTGGCTTCATAATCCAATGTACAATTCCTGAGCCACTTTGGTGTTTACCGGTGGATGTCCGCTAGCATTCTGGTGGATCCCGAAGGCATTGCTACCATGAGGGGAAGCGCCGCCCGTCAGCGAGTGGAATTTCTCCCATGTAAAGTTTTTTATTTATTTCTTTATATTCAGTTGTTTTAGTTTAAATGTTTAGCACTTGTTATTATAGTTTTATAGTTATGAGTGGCTAGACTCTTCAGCTAAGGTTGAAGATGAAGCCCCGCCGTTGTTTGGCGTAGTAGTTCAGATTTGCTTGTACAAATCTGACAATTTTTAGTATAAATGTTCTGTCAATTATTTGAGTTCATCTTATAATTGATTGAGTTTAAATTGTCTGTTGGATTTTCTTTGTGTTTCATCTGATGGATACATTGAATGCTTTTCGATTAAATTGGATTCCCTTTGTGATTTGTTGAGAGCGGATACATCGGGTGCTTTTGGTTTAGTTGGGATATTCTTTGTTTTTTGTCTTATAGTTGGATTCATAGAATGTTTTGATAGGCTATATTTTTAGAACATGTATGCTTAACTTCGGTGGGGTGGATTCGGAAACCTTAGTGCTTTTTATTATTAGATTTTAAATCAATTAAATTTAGTTTTAATTTATTTTGCAAATTATTATTCAAAATTCGGAACTAGGTTAAGATAGAGTTAATTTAGATTAAAAATTATATTTTCACAACGCAATTCCCTGTGGATTCGACCTCGCACTTGCACAACGCTATATTGCAAACGACTCGTGCGCTTGCGAGTAAATTAAAACTCACAACATGTAACACCCCATATTTTCGCATCAAAGCTTCAAAAGAACGGTTGCAAAAATGTGTACCTTGATAACTAATTATAGCACGTGGTGTACCAAATCGAGATAACACATTTTCTTTAAGAAATTTAATTACCGTTCTATTATCATTGCTTCTGCAAGCTGCTTCCTCTACCCACTTAGATACATAATCTATTGCCACGATGATATATTGGTATCCAAGGGAAGGAGGAAAGGGTCCCATAAAATCGATGCCCCAACAATCAAAGATTTCAATCACCAAAATAGGGTTTAAGGCCATATTTCGACGAGACACTGCTCTTAACTTTTGACACTTTTTACATGAGCGACAATAGGTGTTTGCATCTTTAAATAAGGTAGGCCAATAAAATCTACACTGTAAAATTTTTGCAGTGGTTTTTTTCATTGAAAAATGGCCTCCACAAGCTTGGGAGTAACAAAATTCTAAAACACTTACAATCTCTTCATTAGGGATGCAACGCCTTAGAATTTGGTCATGGCAGTACTTGAAAAGATAGGGGTCATCCCAAAAGAAATTACATACCTCATATAAGAATTTACTCTTGTCTGGAGCACTCTAATCCATTGGTGTCTCACCTGTGGCCAAATGATTCACGATGTGAGCAAACCATGGTAAAGAAGTAACAGAGAGTAAATGCTCATCAGGAAAGTCATCCTTAATTGGTGTGTCATCGCAAATGTTCTCAAATGTGAGCCTCGAGAGATGGTCAGCTACTATATTCTCCACTCCTTTCTTGTCTTTGATGGTGATGTCGAATTCTTGTAGGAGTAGGATCCATCGTATTAAGCGTGCTTTAGCATCCTTCTTTGTAAGAAGGTATTTGAGAGTCGCATAATCTGTAAAAATAAGGATAGGAGAACCGATTAAGTATGCACAAAATTTATCTAAAGCAAATACTACAGCTAGCAATTCTTTTTTAGTTGTGGAGTAATTCATCTGAGCACTATTCAAAGTCTTACTAGTATAGCAAATCACAAAAGGTTTTCCCTCTCTTCGCTGTCCAAGAACAGCACCTACAACGTAGTCACTAGCATCACACATGATTTCAAAGGGTAAATTCCAATTAGGTGACTGCATTATAGGTGCCGAAGTAAGCTTGCCAATTAGTGTTTTAAAGGCCTCTTGACAAGCTTGAGTCCATTTAAATGGGGCATCTTTAATTAGGAGGGCACATAGTGGTCTAGATATGTTGGACAAATTTTGTATGAACCTCCTATAAAAGCCAGCATGACCAAGGAAAGATCTTACATCCTTTATTGTGTAGGACTTACCCATTTACTATCAGCTATGGGATATATAATGCCCGCATCTAACAGTTTCAGCACTTCATTTTTCACTACTTCTTTCATAGTGGGGTTAAGTCTACGTTGAGGGTCTCTATGAGGACTGGTTCCTTCATCCAAATTTATTTTATGGGAGCAGATCAGGGGACTAATTCCCTTCAAATCAGCCATGCTCCATCCTAAGGTTGATTTATGTGCAATTAAGGTCTGAATTAATTTTCACATTGGGTCTCAAATAATTCAGATGAAATAATAACAAGAAAGGTATCACCTGGATCGAGAAAGGCATGCTTTAAACCCTTAGGTAGTGGCTTCAATTCGACTTTAGGTGCTTCCACACTTGAGGGGATTTGTTTTTTTCTTATTTCAGGCAACTCCTCGAACCTTGGGTGCCATGCCCGAGTGCCATAATCCTGAGATTTGTCAAAAATCACACAAGTATCAATTATATCAGTTTTATCATCAAATAAATCAATCTCAGAATTAACAAGAAAACTCTTAAAAGGATCAAAATCATAAGCCATGGAAACTCCCTCATCGATGAGTGACTCGATCATGTATAGCTGGTGGTTTTCGTCCTAATCTTCGGGCTGTTTTGCAACATTGAAAATGTTCACTTCTAAGGTCATGTTTCCAAAAGATAGCTTCATGAGTCCATTCCTGTAATTAATAAGAGCATTTGCAGTAGCAAGGAAAGGTCTACCCAAAATCAAAGGAATTCTAGAGTTAGTGTCAACAGCAGAAGTAGTATCAAGGATTAGGAAATCAACAGGATAGTAAAATTTATCAATCTGAATTAACACATCCTCTACCACACCCCGGGGTACTTTGACTGAACGGTCAGCCAGTTGTAGCACCACGCTGGTTGGTTTGATTTCCCCTAAACCTAGCTATAAATAAACAGAAAATGGCATCAGGTTTACACTAGCTCCTAAATCTAGTAAGGCTTGTCTAACCTCATGATTTTCAATGCTACAAGCAATGGTAGGACAGCTCGGATCCTTGTATTTTGGGGGAATTCTTTCCTCAATTAAAGCACTAACTTGCTCAGTTAGGAATGTTGTTTTCTTGACATGGTGTTTCCTCTTAATTGTGCATAAATCTTTGAGAACTTTTGCATAAGTAGGAACTTGTTTAATCACATGTAAAAGAGGAAGATTAAGTTTCACTTGCCTCAAGTTCTCTAGGATTTCATTATTTAAGTCTAGATTTTTCTTGTTTGACTTTAAGGCGTGAGGGAATGGTGCCTTAACAGGACTTTTGGTCACTTCAAGGTCTTTGGACAGCTCTATATTACTACTAGTTTGACCCTTTTCCACATCCTCGGATTCATTCATTGGTGAGAGGGGTAGTGACTTACCACTTCGGGTCACAATGGCATTTACATCTTTCAAATTTTCTTGTGCCACATGTTGACCGCGAGGTATGGACTGAGCTTGGGAAGGGAACTTACCTCGCTCAGTCACACTTAAGGAGCCCATTAATTTGGACACTTGGCTCCTAATTTCTTTATTCTCTTCAACCACCTGCGTAATTAATGCCTCAACCCTTTGGTTTGTCTTACCTTGTGCCTCTATAAAAGCCTGTAAGGTGTCTTCTAAGGAGTTCCTAGAGGATGAGGGTGCATGATAAGGTGCAGGGGATGATCTAGGGGGCTGTGCATGCTGCTAATTTTCAGATTTCTAGCTAAAGTTAGGGTGATTCCGCCACCCCAGATTATAAGTGTTAGAGAAAGGTATAAGAGGCTTCTTGTACATGCCTAAGGCATTACATTGTTCCTCATACAGCCCTCTCATATCAACAAATGTGGGTTATTCTTGGGCAAGATGATCTATCCCGCCACACACAAAGCACGGCTCTAAAGACTCGGCATGAATTGCACATATGTTTGCTTTGAGCCCTTAGTTTTCAATACCTCTAACTCCCTAGTGAGCAGTTTGACCTTAGCTTTCAGGTTGTCTTCTTCCTTAAGATGGTATATTCCTCCACCACTGGGGTTTCCTATAGGTCGTGACCTATTCGTGCTTTCATTAGCACTAGGTCCAGTCTAAGTATGATCTTTCTCAGCAAGCTCATTGAGGTATTCAATAGCCTCATCGAGATCTTTTTGCAGAAATTTCCCATTGCACATCATCTCTACAAATTGGCGTTTTCTATAGGTAATACCCTCATAGAAATAGCTCACTAAATGCCAATTTTCATACCCGTTGTGTGGATACATACTTAACAGCTCTTTAAATTTCTCCCAAGACTGATAGAAAGTCTTGTTTTCCTTTTGTGCAAAGGTGGAGATTTGTCTTTTCAATGCATTAGTCTTATGTTGAGGGAAGTATTTGTTAAAGAAGGCCAGAGTCATCTCAGTCCATGATCCAATAGATCGTGATCTCAGTGAGTATAGCCAACTCTTAGCTCTATTCTTCAAAGCGAAAGGAAAGAACTTAAGTCGCACAATGTCAGCAGTTGCACCTTGACTATGGAAAGTCGCAACTACTTCCTCAAACTCCCTAATGTGCACATATGGGTTCTCATTTTCCATGCCATAAAATATAGGGAGTAACTGTATCATCCCTGTTTTAAGATCTAATTGGGGAATGTTAGCTGGAAATATGATGCAAGATGGTGTGGTTGTGCGTGTAGGGTAGAGGTAATCCTGAAGGGTCTTAGTAGGTTGATCTTCATGTTCACTCATTTCCTCAGGACTAGATGGATTATCAAATAAAGGGTTTAAAAAGTCTAATCCTGACTCTAGCACAAGCCTACAAGCAAATCTGCCCAAAGTGTCTCTATATCTGGGCATGCAAGATCATACAATAAAAATCACTATAAAATAGAAAGAATCAAATAAAATAAAAATTTAATGCAGCAAGCTAAAAGAAGGAATGAAGTTACTGCCTTTATAACTGCTGAAAATAAAACTATTTACAACTTTATTACCGTCATGTCAAAAGTTGACAATCTTCTTTGTACTTAAGTGCATTTCCCTGGCAATGGCGCCAAAATTTAATTATGCCCAAAGTATAACGCGGTAATTATAGTACAGCTTTGGGGTGTCGATTCCACAGGGAAACAAGATAACTACAAGAGAAGGTGTGAACCTCAACTCAAATGACAAAGATCAAATGACAGAATATGAATTGTGAGAAAATTGTAATTGTGTAAATATTTGAATAATATAATGGTAAAGAAACAACCAGGTTCCAGAAATCCTCACTAGGTTCATTGCCCTAATCCTAATTTGATTTAGTTGTTTTTATCTCGATTGCAAGTTTCACATCCTAAACAGGCAATCGGCAAATATTCAATTAAAGTGCATGTATAAACCCTAATGTAATTGATATGAATTATTCTTTACTTTTAAGCACACATGACCTAACTTATAAATTATCAAAAGATGATGATATATCTAAATGATAATACCGTAGTAATGGACAAATCTATAAAAGAGATCTACCGGACTCAATCACACCCAAATAAATACACATAAGAAAATCATGACTAGACTTATATGGAAAAGAAGTATGCAATCATCGGACTAATAAGAAATCTACTAATTAAATTAAAGAATAAAACATAACAATGTTTAATGAAAATAATACCAAACTACAACTGAATCAAATAAAGGAAAATAAGAACAACTACACCTAGGGATTCATCTCTTCGCCTTGTTTGGAGACTAGTCGGCCATGTAGCTCATGCTTCCTTGAGTTGCTTCCAGCCTCTCAACGATCATCTCCTCCTTGGTAGTGAAAGCTTCGACGATTCATCAGCTTGCCCTCCAAAAGTATTCTTCGGATTCCTCCTAAAGGCCTTATGGATTGCTCCTAAAGGCCCTCTGGATTCACTCTCTGATGATTTCAGATGAGCTCCGATTGATGCCTAAAGCTGAAGTGGAGTGGGTTTTATATAGGCAAACTCTCAGAGTGATATATGTTTTCTAACCGATGTGGGATACTGCCCGAGTGCGCTCGATTGCATGTTCGCTCGATCGCAGATTGGTGCACTCGATTGCAGTTGCGCTGCAGAGTACTTCTTGGTCAATGTGGGATGTGCGCTTGATCGCACTGCTTGTGCACTCTATCGCAGTACAGGCTGCAGTTCATCTTGTCCTTCCAGAAGCATGGGATCTTGGCCTTTTAAGCATTGATCACTTCTTTTTCTCTTTTAAACTCAAAGTACCTGAAAATTGCACTGAAATAAGTCAGTGGTCAAATAATATTACTTTAGAGTTATTAACACATACAAGCGCAATAAAGACCGAGATCAATCCTAAAATGCTAACAATTAACCACTGTTGAAAAGCATTTTATGACTCTCATCAGGTCAATAGTAACAATGTCGGAGTATTTTGAAATTCAGAGCTCAACTTCCTAAGTGATTTCCATATATGCCTTCATGAACCTCTCGGAGGGCATAGTCTGCATTGGTTAGCTTGGAACATTTCAAATAAGGAGTAATGAGGCCTTTTTTGTATAGTTAACCTTCAATAATGGTGTACTGCGAAGTACGAGAGATGATATTTTTAGAATTTTTCATTTGACTAGGAAGTGTGTGTTCCATCTTTTAAATATCGAAGGTTCGAGTCCATCCAAGTCTGCTCTACAACCACAAGCATGACTAGTACTTCATCAATGCTAGGTGCATTGAGGGTTTCGAGATAGACCGCTTGGGTAAGGTTAGATTGTCTAGATGAGGCGAGCCAGGCTAAGCCATCCGCTTTTAAATTTTGTGTTCGGGGCACTTGAGTTATCTAAAACATCTTGAAGGTCGCAGTGAGTTCACATGCTTTCTCAAGATACCTAATAATTTTTGTACCTCTAGCTTCATACTCATTGGTCATTTGATTGACCACCAACTGCGAGTCAGTGTATGCTTCCAGTTCTTTGGCTGCTAATGTCTTCGCTAGTTTCATCTCCGTAAGTAATGCTTCATACTCAGCCTTGTTGTTTGTGGCCTTGAATCTGAAACTTGGGGCATATTCTACCGTAAAGCATTTAGGACTACCGAGCATAAGTTCGGCTCTACTGTCGGTACTGTTTTAGGACCCATCAACATACAATGCCTAGCTCAGAATTTGTAGACCTTCTTTGGACTCTTGCCTCTTGGAGGGTGCTTTCGAGAATGTGGTTTCTACTATAAAATTAGCAATGGCCTGAACTTTGATGGCCGTTCGGGGTTTGTAACGGATGTCAAATTCTCCGAGTTCTATAAACCATTTTACTAACCTTTTAGAGATGTCAGGCTTATGGAGTACTTTCCTCAGGGGCTGATCATTTAACAAAATAATGGTATGATCTTAGAAGTATGGTTAAAATTTCCAAGCTGTAACCAGGAGAGCATATGTCATCTTTTCGATGGGGAGATACCTCGTTTCGGTATCGTGTTGTACCTGACTGACATAATAGATGGGTTTATGAACTCCACCTTCTTCTTTGATCAGGATTAAAGCCACTACATCCTGTTCTACTAATATATAAAGGAAAAACTCTTCTTCAGTGGTCGGCTTAGTCAGGAGTGGTGGAAAACTCAGATATTCCTTTAGTTCCAAGCAATGTTCTTTGCTTTTTTGACAGCTTTAAAAAAAGGAAAACACTTTTCGGCTGATTTGGACATGAAACAGTTGAGTGCAGCCACACATCCGATTAGCCTCTATGCTTCTTTAATACTTTATGGAGGACTCATGTTTAAAATTTCTTTTATCTTTTCGAGGTTGGCTTCTATTCCTCGCTGTGTGACCATGAAGACTAGGAACTTAACCGAGGTAACTCCAAAAGCACACTTTCTTGGGTTTAATTTCATCTTATAGCTTCAGAGTATTTCGAATGCCTTCTCTAAGTTGGATTCATGATCTTTTGCTTCAATGCTCTTGACCAGCATGCCATCCATGTATACTTCCACATTTTTCTTGATCTGTCGATTAAAGATTTTATTAACTTGCCTCTAGTTGGTTGCCCCTGCATTTTCAGCCCGAAGATCATTAACTTGTATCAATACAGACCCTGATTGGTGACAATGGCAGTCTTAGATTGATCTGTTTCATGCGTGAGGATCTGATTGTAACCTGAATATGCATCCATAAATCTGAGCAACTCATATCCTAAAGTGGCATCGACTAGTTAGTTTATCTGAGGTAGGGGAAACTATCTTTTGGGAAAGTCTTATTGAGATCTGTGAAGTCTATGTAGATTCTCCACTTATCATTTGCCTTCTTTACCATGACTATGTTGGTGACCCAGTCCGAGTAGTGGGCCTCTCGAATGAAGTCAGCTGCTAGAAGTTTATTTACTTCTTCTTCGATGGCTTCTTGCAGCTCTAGAGCAAACGATCTCTTATTTTGAATGACGAGCTTGTAGTTCGGATCTAGCATGTCGGAGGTCAACCATGCAAACAGGTCTTAATTCCTTTGAAGGAAGGAAATTAATGACTCATTGAGGTCCTCGAGCAGGTTAGATCTAATTTTTACAATTTTAAAACCTTATTTTTCTGAGAGACGACTATTAATTCTTCCACAGGTTGGCCCCGTGGAGTTTTGAACTCATCTCGTAAACCTCAATTTCCAAAGGGAAGGTTTCAAACTTCTTATGCCCATTGATGGAATTAAGATAACAGGATTGGGATGCTTGTTTATTTCCTCAGACTTCCCCTACACCATTGCCAGTAAGGAATTTCGTTTTTAGGTGATAAGTAGAAACTACTGCCTTCATCTCATTTAGAGTCGAGGATCACGTTGTAAGAAGACGGATGTTTGACCATGAGGAAAATGGTCATCACAGTTGTGAGCTGTGGAGGCGTTCATATGGTGACCGGAAGAACTATGCTTCCTTAAATAAATACCAGGAATCCTGAAAAGCTATACAGTGAAGAAGACACGAGCCTGAGTTGATCGTCATGTAACTTCATCTTTTTGAAGGTGTCATAGTACAGAATATCAACTGAACTTCCGTTATCTACTAAGACCCTCTCAACGTTGTAGTTTGAAATGAGAAGTGACAACCACAACATCATCATGGGGTGTTTGTAGCTCTTCCAAATCATCATTCGTAAAAGAAATCACCTAATCTATCTTGACCCACTTATGAGGTCCACTAACTGATGCTACCAACTGAGCATAGGCTTTCCTTGCACATGAGGATTGCCCCTTTACCATTGGTCCCCCATATATAGTCTTGATAGTTCATGTTTCCATAGTGGCACGGTTTTGGTTACTTCGGGGATGTCTATCCCTTCGATAATCTTTTCTTGGACTTGACCTAGGGTTTC
Organism: Bretschneidera sinensis; assembly: GCA_023935145.1. Taxonomy (NCBI): domain Eukaryota; kingdom Viridiplantae; phylum Streptophyta; class Magnoliopsida; order Brassicales; family Akaniaceae; genus Bretschneidera; species Bretschneidera sinensis. Next base: position 59,834,358 of record CM043699.1, on the reverse strand, counting down.
GTTTGGGGTTGTGTTTATCGTGCCTACTTCTTTCACGATTTGGCCTTTCAGTAGGGTACTGATATGGATGGCTGGGGAGGTTCTCATTGCCATGCGATGGGCAAGGCCACGTATACTTCTTCCAATACCCCTTATGGACGAGGGACTCAATCTAATTTTGAGGGCATAATACCCCTTGGCATCATGCCCAAAATCTTTATGGAAATGGCACCACATGCTTCAGTCTTTGTTTTTGCTAGTGTAGAGGGGTTTTTGTGGCCATTGGAGGATGTCTCGATTCTAGATACCCATTAGTACATTAGCCCTAGAGGCATTTAGTGGAGTGAAATTTTCAAACATACGGGTGGTCTTGCCTTCTCCGCAGGGTTTTTTTCATGGCATTGTCTTTTGATTCATCAGTGTCCTTCTTCCTTTTTTCCATTCCCCTATTTCTTTCCCTTCTAAATGCCTGATCGTCCTCTTCAATCATGTACTCTTCAGCTTTAGCGAAGATATCGTCCATATCCTTGGGAGGTACCTTGTGAGCTTGGAATTGAAAGTTCATGACATGAGTCCATTCTTAAATTCCAGAGTCTGTACTGAGAGATCTAGATCTGGAATCTCCCACGCTATGGTATTAAACTGCGAGATGTATTATCGGAGCTTTTCTCCTTTGCGTTAGATGATGCTGAAAAGACTTTCTGATATCTTTTGATGTCCTTTACTATTAAGAAAGTGTGCTGTAAAGGCACGACTTAGCTCTTGAAATGAGCTAATACTAAATGGTCTGAGTTGCGAATACCAGGTCCTGGCGGCCTTTTCTAGAGTTAGGGGGAAGGCTCGACACATCACTACATCTGGATGGCAATGCAACATCTTAGTTGTCTTGTAAAGGTGGAGATGGTCTATGGGGTCCGTGGAGCCATCGTAGGCTTTTTATGATGGCGATTTAGAAGTTTCGTTGGAGAGGAGTGTCGAGAATATCTTGTGTAAAAGGAAGAGCCTGAGAGTTGAGCTTATCCAGATGTTAGTGCTTTTTCCTTTGAAGGCTTCAACTATCATTTTGTCCATTTCTTTAAGTTGTTTTATCAAGATCGGCGTGGTTCTTGGAGGTGGAGAGACCTCGGGACTTTGACTCAGGATGAGGAGAAGAACCAGTGGTGGAGTGGCTTTGGGTCTACTTATTGAGATCCTGTTGCCTCTTAAGCCGAGGGCTTTTGTGAGGCAGAGGCTGAAGAGGACATGCTTGCCCCAGAGTTTCGTAGCCAAACCTGTGACAAGTTGAGTGAGCTCTAAGAACTGCTCTTGAGTCATTGGTGCAGTTTGGTTTGGAATAGAAGGTGTCTTTGGACTTTCTTGGGCGTTGGGGTCAATCGATTTGGACCGGGATGACTGCTTTTTCCTGGTCTAAGCCTCAGATGGTTAGCTATGGTGTTGATCGAAGGTAGCATGTTCTGAAATGGTTGGGAGACGGGAGCTGGCCTACTGGCTACGAGTAGAAACTCGAGTGGCTACTGAACTAGTACCAGTGGTATTCTTGGCAACGTTCTTAGGTGGCATCGTAACAGATGAGTTCTTTGTATTTCAAAAATTCAAGAAGTTCCTACGGACGACACCAGTATGTTGATGCCAAAATTTTGCTCGAAATCTGAACGGTCGGAAAGTGGTACCTACGCAAAGGAAACAAGGAGAAAACCTTAAAGTCGCTGGAGGACTGGAGGGGTTGTGCCCCTTAGGCGACTCTCCGATGCCTAAGTTAGTATAGGGATTTTGGAGAAATAAGGAGAGTTATGTGAAATAAGGAGCTTTGAGTAATGAGTTGTGTGTACATGTTGATTGTGAGAGCCCCTTTATATAGTATTTTGGAGTAGAGTCCGATTAGGAGAGTGATTGATCATTAAGTATTATGATGGGAATAAAATTCTTATTTGATAAGATTGACATTATCAATAGGCTGAAGTGCTTTATCCATAAGGTAGATAATAGTTTATCCATATGCTGGAGTGTTGTGGTGGTATCAGGATATTAGTGCGTGATTACCATTATGCCCTTTATCAGATGTTGGCGTTCGTTTGGAAAATTTTATTTGAGTTGCGAAATTATTCTTTTGTCCTTGGAGGTTTCCACACGTTATTAGGCTGTTGGAGGAGGGGCTTTGTCCATGAATTTACTGTTTTGCCCTTAGCGGGCATCACGTGTCATTGTCACTAGATGGGGAATTTTCCCTTATATCACTAAGTTTAGAAAATCGACTGGCATGATGGTTGTTATGCAAAAGTCTACCTAAATTAATAAGCAAATAATTGAACATTTTACTTGCAAGTGCACAAGGTCAACATAGTAGTATAGTGTGCAAGTGCGAGATCATTCCCATGGGGATTGGTAAATTTTGATTTAAAAATAATTTCGCAATATAAAATGATAAAAATAATAAATGAGTTTGATTCGATAATGATAAAAGCGTAGGGACTTGATATCCACCACTAATCATGCTTTCACAATAAAACAATATGTCAATGCTTTAATTACGTTATGAATACCTAATGTTGTCAACCTAAGGGCATAGTGTATACTCCTTAAGCTATTGATTTCCCTAAGTAACGAGTTAGGCATGGTGTATACTCAAACTCTTTTATTTATTTAAAGGATTTAGCATGGTGTACACTAAGTTGTTCCTTAAGAAAGCATAAGATCTGTGGAAATCGACAAACACATGAGGCCTAAGGCATGGTATATACTCTCGGTTTCCCATGTTGATTAACCCAAGAACCCGGTGTGGATTTCTTTTGTTACTATTGTTAAACCTAGGACTCGGTCATCCAAATTAATTTAACTAACTAGTCCATATGACATGCATATGTTGATCAGGCAAACATGTATGAGGAATTCAAGAAAACAGGAATTAATCAAGTTAAGCATCATAGTATAAATATCGCAAAGGCACCAATATTGAATTATTGAGTAAACATAATCAGGGCTTCAATCAAGCCCTACTAGCAAATTAGTTACACATGGGTTTGATGTTAAAAATCTTCATAAAGCAAAATAGAGGAAAGAAGAAACCCGAAAATACTGGCGAGAAGAGTCGTCAATTCTTTTGCGAAATCTCTCCTCCCCCGCTTTCTGTGTTTATAGGCCTATTTATAAAGTTTAGGAACATCTGGAAACCCTAAAACTCGTAAAACAAAACCCTACATTTATTTCCAAAATAGGAACAATTGTTTTGCTATTTTATTGATGCACGCGATCGAGCGCAGGTGCGCTCGATCCTAGGCTTGGGCGCTTGAGCACTGTTATGAGAGTTGTAGCCCCTTTTGTCCCAAGCAATTATGCCAAAGTAGAGAAACTGGATTTCTGTGAGAGTTGCATTCTTGGGAAGCAACATCGGGTCAACTTCAACACCGGAGTGCACAAGTCTAAAGGGATTCTTGACTACATCTATGTGGATCTTTGGGGACCAGCAAGGACACCAACACAGGGAGGTAATCGCTACTTTCTGTCTTTAATTGATGATTATTCAAGAGTGGTTTGGGTTTATTTGCTTAAAAATAAATCGGATGCTTTGAATAAATTTGTGGTGTGGAAAAAGTTGCTGGAGACTTAAATGGGCAGGGTAGTTAAGGTGTTAAGAACCGATAATGGCTTAGAATTTTTTAATAAGGATTTTGATAAATTGTATGAATTAAATGGCATGCTAAGACATAGAATGGTTGTGAAAACCCCTCGGCAAAATGGAGTTGCTGAGAGGATGAATAGAACCCTTATGGAAAAGATTAGGTGCATGTTAATTGGGTCTGGTTTACCAAAATAGTTTTGGGGAGAAGCTGTGTCTACAGTTGCATACTTGGTTAATAAATCACCCTCTAGGGCTTTAGACCTTAAGACTCCCATGGAGATGTGGAGTGGAAAACTGCCCGAGTTGAACAACCTTAGAACTTTTGGATGTACTGCATATGCACATCAAAAGGATGATAAACTTAACCCAAGGTCCAGAAAATGTGTGTTTCTAGGGTATGGTGATGGGGTTAAGGGGTATAAGTTGTGGTCCTTAGAACCAAAAGGAATGAAACTCGTAATAAGTAGGGATGTTATTTTTAATGAATTGTTATTTCCCTACTTGGAGAAAACTAACCCTGCAGGGGCTAGTGCACAAACTAGTCCGGAATTTGTGGAGCATCGCATCAAGGAGAATTCGGTTCAGGTAGAGCAAGGAAGGCAAGAGGGTTTGGACCAGGTAGAGCTCGTAAGGCCAAGCTCAAGAAACTCAAGAGGAGGCTGAACTAGAAGGGGATTGATGAGTCTAAAATATTGCATATTTTAGACCCTTAACTTATATTTGTTATGCTCTTAGTTAGTAGTATTTTACTTTATTTTACGTTTTTCTTGTGTTTTGTGTATTTTTACATGTTTGTGGAGAAAGTGCAGCATTTCAGGTTGATTTGAAGCTTCTGGAGACATTGCACTAGATCGCAACAGATATGCGATCGAGCGCACTAGTGCTCGAGCGCACCTGCCTTTGAACGAGCGCAAGGTCAACATCCCACATCGAAATATTTGAAGTTCAGTGCATCTGCGATCGATCGCAGCAGACATGCGATCGAGCGCACATGAGATCGTGCGCACAAGACATGCGATCGATCGTACCTGCGATCGATCGCACCACACTGTGATCGAGCGCACACGGGCCTGTATCCCACATCGTTTCTGCAACCTGTTTTACTCCGGGTCTCCCCCTATATAAACACCATTTGGCTTCATAATCCAAGGTACAATTCCTGAGCCACTTTGGTGTTTACCGGTGGACGTCCGTCAGCATTCTGGTGGATCCCGAAGGCATTGCTACCAGGAGGGGAAGCGCCGCCCGTCAGCGAGTGGAATTTCTCCCATGTAAAGTTGTTTATTTATTTCTTTATATTTAGTTGTTTCAGTTTAAATGTTTAGCACTTGTTATTATAGTTTTATAGTTATGAGTGGCTAGACTCTTCAGCTAAGGTTGAAGATGAAGCCCCGCCGTTGTTTGGCGTAGTAGTTCAGATTTGCTTGTACAAATCTAACAATTTTTAGTATAAATGTTCTGTCAATTATTTGAGTTAATCTTATAATTGATTGAGTTTAAATTGTCTGTTGGATTTTCTTTGTGTTTCATCTGATGGATACATTGAATGCTTTTCGATTAAATTGGATTCCCTTTGTGATTTGTTAAGAGCGGATACATCGGGTGCTTTTGGTTTAGTTGGGATATTCTTTGTTTTTTGTCTTATAGTTGGATTCATTGAATGTTTTGATAGGCTATATTTTTAGAACATGTATGCTTAACTTCGGTGGGGTGGATTCGGAAACCTTAGTGCTTTTTATTATTAGATTTTAAATCAATTTAATTTATTTTAATTTATTTTGCAATATCATCTGAAATTCAGAACTAGGTTAAGATAGAGTTAATTTAGATTAAAAATATATTTTCACAGCGCAATTCCCTGTGGATTCGACCTCGCACTTGCACAACACTATATTGCAAACGACTCGTGCGCTTGCGAGTAATTTAAAACTCACAACAAGTTTTTGGCGCCGTTGCCGGGGAATTGTTTTATTTGTGAAAATTTTTGGTCTGAATTGATTTTATTTTTCTACTAGTTAATTTAATTTAAAAAAAAAAATATTTTGAGTTTGGTTTATTCTATTACTTCTGCTGATTAGTATCTCATTATTTTTCTGTTGGTGTATGCTTGGTCGGAGATCCTTGAACTTAGATTTGATACATTTAGATCCCGATTTAGAAAGAACTCTTAGGAGACAGAAAATAGCGCTAGTTAAGAGAGAGACTGCTGAGATGGGGGAAAATTTTAATCATACTGAACATGTAGAGCAACCTAGAGCTTGGAACGTGGACTCCACTACATCCCTTAGGGATTTGTTCGCACCCGTTGCGACTAACTCATCTTCCTGCATAGTGTTGCCACCAACCAATGCCACACACTTTGATTTGAAGCCACATGTTATCCAACTCCTACCCTCATTCCATGGCTTAGATCTTGAAAATCCTTATAGTCATGTGAAGAAGTTCAAAGACATTTGTGCTACATTCAAATTCCAGAACTTCTCTGAGGAGTCAGTCCATCTTCGACTCTTCCCTTTCTCTCTTCACGATAGAGCTAGGGCGTGGTTGGACTCCAACATGTCCGGGTCTATTACATCTTGGGAAAACCTACTTAGCAAATTTTACCATAAGTTTTTCCCAATGTCTAGAGTGAATGAGTACCGTAAGGAGATTAGTTCTTTCACTCAGGACGAGGATGAGAAGTTCTCTGAAAGCTGGGAGCGCTTTAAAGAGTTACTGATCAGATACCCTCCACATGGATATGAGAAGTGGAGACTCATTCAATTCTTCTACCAAGGGTTGACTCAACCCAACCGTAGTATGATCGAGTCTATGAATGGGGGGGCATTCTTGAGTCTGACAGGAGACGAAGCATATATGGCGTTGGACAAGTTGTCCGACAACTCACAGCAGTGGGATTTTTCAAGCTATCGAGATAAGTCAATTCGTGCTCCTAAGAGGGGAGGCATCTATGAGGTCAGAGAGGACGCTGATTTGAGGATAAAGTTAGATGCCCTCACCAAGAAGATTGACGCTCTCACTGTGAGCCAATCCATCAATGCTGCCAACACATTCAATGTTGAAAGCTGTTCCATCTGTGCTAGTCCCATGCATCTAGCACAGAATTGCCCATCAATGTCGGCTTGTGCTGAGTATCCTATGGAACAAGTAAATGCTTTCAATGACTTTCGAAGGCAGTCAAATGGATCGTACTCCGAGACGTACAATCCAGGGTGGCGGAACCACCCAAATTTTTCATGGAGGCAGAACCAACTAATGAATCAGGGAGGATCCTCTCATCATGCTCAAAATCAATATCCTCCCGGATTTGCCCCACAAATTCCTAATCATGGTCGTTCTGCCCATCCAGGACCTTCACCTGCTTACCATGCACCCGCTCAAACACCAGCGCCAGTTTCACAGTCGCTTGAGGACACCCTCAAGGAATTCATGAAGGCGACTAGCCAAAATATGAGCGATGTGAGGAGTGCAACAATGGTAAACACCCAAGCAATTGCCAAGCTGGAGAGTCAAATAGGGCAAATTGCAAGTCACTTGGGTGAGAGAGAGAAAGGAAAGTTCCCCAGTCAGCCCGTGCAAAACCCAAAAGGACAATTTATGGTTGAGAGTTCATCAACTCCTATGCACGGGGAGGAACAAGTACAGTCGATTGTCACACTGAGATCCGGGAGACAAGTGGACAATCAAGTGGAAGAGAGCCCTGCTATGCAGCAAGGGCAAGGGAGTGGCAACACAGAGAAGAGAGATGCTGAGCCATCTACAGCCACACCAACTGAGAATGACCCTCCTAGGTCGTTTGTACCTAGAGCGCCTTACCTCGAGAGATTACAGGCGCCCAAGAAAGGAGGGAAGTATGAAGAAATTCTGGAGGTATTCAAGCAAGTCCATATCAATATCCCATTTTTGGATGCCATCCATCAAGTGCCATCATATGCCAAGTTTTTAAAGGACTTGGTCACTATCAAGAGGAGGACGAATGTCCCAAAGAAGGCATTTTTGACCGAGCAGGTCAGTTCAATCCTTCAGTGCAAGTTACCTATCAAGTATAAGGACCCGGGGTGTCCTACCATCTCTTGCACAATAGGAGTCAGCCATATTGAGAGGGCCCTTTTGGATCTAGGGGCGAGTGTGAATCTTCTACCCTACTCAGTCTATGTGCAGTTGGGGTTAGGAGAATTGGAGCCCACAACTACGACGCTTCAATTGGCTGACAGGTCAGTGAAAAGACCACGGGGGATAGTTGAGGATGTTTTGATAAAAGTGGATAAGTTCTATTTCCCCGTGGATTTTATTGTGCTTGACACAGAGCCGGTTCAGAATGTAGGGATTCAAATACCGGTGATTCTAGGGTGACCATTCTTAGCCACGGCTAACGCCCTAATCAATTGTAGGACAGGGGTGATGAAGATCTCCTTCGGAAATATGACAGTGGAGTTGAACATTTTTGATATCACTAGGCAACCACTGGAATATGATGAAATGAGAGATGTATGCTTGATAGAGGAGATTCTTGAGGATACTGTGGATGAATCAAGCATAGAGGATCCCATGGAGGCATGCTTTGCTCACTTTGGAGAGGACTTGGGTTTAGATAAGTTACTCGAGGAAGTAAATGCCATTTTGGAGTCTGATCCTCAAGAAAGCAAGGAGGAGGAGGAGAAGGTGTCACCCGAACCTCAACAGAAGGAACTTAAGCCTTTACCGGATAATCTTAAGTATAAGTTCCTGGGTCCAGCACACTGTTTGCCTGTGATAATAGCTTCAGATTTGGGAGAGGCTCAAGAGGAGAAATTATTAGATGTTTTAAGAGAGCACAAGGAAGCTATCGGCTGGACCATTGAGGATATTAAAGGAATCAGCCCCTCGGTGGTGATGCATAGGATACACTTGGAGGAAGATGCTAAGCCATTGAGGGAGCCGCAAAGAAGGCTCAACCCTGCTATGCAAGAGGTTGTAAGGGTAGAGGTTATTAAGCTGTTAGATGCAGGGATCATTTATCCCATCTCTGATAGCAAGTGGGTGAGCCCCATTCATGTCGTGCCCAAGCGAGCTGGGTTAACGGTAGTAAAGAATAAGGACGACGGGTTGGTGCCAACTCGTGTGCAGTCTGGGTGGAGAGTGTGTATAGACTACCGTAAGCTGAACACTGCCACAAGGAATGATCACTTTTCACTTCCATTTATTGATCAGATGGTGGAGCGTTTGGCTGGGCACGAGTATTATTGCTTTTTGGATGGTTATTCTGGATATAACCAGGTCCCCGTGGACCCTGAAGATCAGGAGAAGACAACATTTACCTGTCCTTTTGGGACCTTCGCCTACCGTCGCATGCCCTTTGGGTTATGCAATGCACCTGCCACTTTTCAGCGGTGCATGGTCAGTATATTCTTTGACATGGTAGAGCGGTTCTTGGAGATTTTCATGGACGACTTCTCCATCTTTGGTTCAACATTTGAGGAGTGCCTGCACCGTCTCTCTTTGGTTTTGGTACGGTGCAAGGAGAAGAACCTGGTGCTTAATTGGGAGAAGTGCCATTTTATGGTCAAGCAAGGAATTGTACTGGGGCATATCATATCTCATCGAGGGATTGAGGTCGACAAAGCGAAGGTGGATTTGATTTCTAGCCTTCCACCCCCACGTACGGTGAAAGAGGTTCGATCTTTTTTGGGCCATGCAGGTTTCTATAGGCGATTTATCCAGAATTTCAGCAAGATCGCCAGGCCCTTGTGCAAGTTGTTGCAAAAAGATGCCCCATTTCTATTTGATCAGGATTGTAAGAAAGCATTTGGGGATCTGAAGGAAATTCTGACGTCCACACCCATTATTCAGCCACCTAACTGGGGTATGCCTTTTGAGATTATGTGTGACGCATCAGACTATGCTGTTGGAGCTGTTTTGGGGCAGCGTGTTGATAAACTTCCCCATGCTATCTATTACGCAAGTCGAACTCTAAACGACGCATAACTCAATTATTCTACCACTGAAAAGGAGTTGCTTGCAGTCGTTTTTGCACTAGACAAGTTCAGATCCTTCTTGTTAGGATCTAAAGTCATTATCTACTCGGACCATGCTGCATTGAAGTATCTTTTCTCTAAAAAAGATGCTAAATCTCGTCTTATCCGATGGATCTTGCTACTTCAAGAGTTCGACATTGAGATTCGGGATAAGAAAGGTTCAGAAAATGTGGTGGCGGACCATTTATCTAGATTGATTGTGGAATTCAGTGAGGCTGCCACTCCCATTTCTGAGACCTTTCCTGCTGAGCAATTGATGCACATTTCTCACAGTCCCGCACCATGGTTTGCTGACATAGTGAACTATCTTGTCACCGGACACATGCCCTTGCATTGGGGGAGGCAAGATAAATCAAAATTTTTGGCCATGGTAAAACACTTTTTCTGGGACGATCCTTACCTGTTCAAGTATTGTCCTGATCAGATCATTAGACGATGTATTCCTGAGCATGACCAATCTAATGTCATCGCCTTTTGTCATGATCATGCATGTGGAGGCCATTTTAGTGCTAAAAAGACCGCTGCAAAGATTTTGCAGTATGGATTTTATTGGCCTACCCTGTTCCGGGATTCTCACACCTACTGTATATCTTGTGAGCGTTGCCAAAAGCTAAGGAGTCTTTCTAGGAGAAATATGATGCCCCTCAACCCTATTCTGATTGTTGAGATTTTTGATGTGTGGGGCATTGATTTCATGGGGCCATTCCCAAACTCCTTTGGCTACTTATACATTCTAGTTGCTGTGGACTATCTGTCCAAGTGGGTGGAGGCCGTTGCGTGCAAGACCAATGACCACAGAGTTGTGGTCCAGTTCTTGAAAGACAATATTTTTTCTCGTTTTGGTACGCCTCGAGCAATCATAAATGATGGAGGTAAGCACTTTTGCAACAAGATCTTTGAGCAGTTGATGAAGAAATATTGTATCACGCACAAAGTTGCCACCCCATATCACCCATAAACGAGTGGTCAAGTGGAAATCTCAAATCGCGAGATCAAACATATTTTGGAAAAGACTGTGAACCCTACTAGAAAGGATTGGTCTCTGCGATTGATGGATGCACTGTGGGCATATCGGACAGCCTTCAAGACGCCAATTGGCATGTCCCCCTATCGCATTGTATACGGAAAGGCATGTCACCTTCCGGTTGAATTAGAGCATAGTGCGTATTGGGCTGTCAAGCAACTAAATTTCAATCTTTCCAAGGCTGGCTCACAACGGAAGCTCCAACTCAATGAATTGGAGGAGCTGTGGAATGATGCGTATGAGTGTGCCCGATCATACAAAGCACAAATGAAGAAGACTCATGACCAAAATATTTTGAGACGAGCTTTTGAGCCGGGTCAGAGAGTTCTTCTTTATAATTCGCGCCTGCATCTTTTTCCAGGCAAGCTCAAATCCCGATGGTCAGGCCCATTCATTATTCGATCGGTTTTTCCTCATGGGGCCATCGAGATTGAGGATCCTAAGAATGGTAATACTTTCAAGGTAAATGGACAGAGGCTAAAACCATTCTTAGAGTTGAGGAGTCTGGACATTGAGACGATACTGTTGGAGGATCCTAGTTACTCAGATTGAGTGTAGTATTCTAGGGAGAGTCTGGCTGAAGACGTAAAACTTAGCGCTCATGGGAGGCACCCCACAGCTTATCTTTTCTTTTGTTTATTTATTATTTCACATTTTTATGATTAATATTTGTTTCCAGTATTTTTTGTTTTCCAGTTTTTATTTTTCAGGGACAAAGTGTACTTCAGTTCAAGTTTGGGGGTATGCTATGAGCCATACCAGTCCAGATAGTTCTCCATATCTCAGGTCAGCTCTTTCCATATTAGTCACACATTGGGGTCAATGTGTAATTTAAGTTTGGGGGTATGGGAGACACATCACACACTTTGTCCTAATTTGTTGTCTTTTCGTCATAGAGATAAATGCATGCTCATGTTATCGTGAAATTTTAGTTGATCTAAACATTTTCTGTGGTGTGATGTCATTGGTAAGCTTAACATTTTGAACACATGATCTGGTGATAAATTTTTAAAATTTAGTTACTTACTTTAGGCATTTTGAGAATTCACATTTTTGATCTAATCTCACACGAGCACATTAGCACAAATTATGTGAGGTATGACATGTGATTTTAATGTGTATTTTTCCTTATCTTAACTGAAACTGGATGACTTGTTGGATGAACTCTTGGGCATAGGAAAATATATATATATAAAAAAAAGAATAATTATTATCAATAAACTTTTCGCTGAGTAACTGGACCTCTTGCCTCAGTAAGCAGTGAGTGTTCACGTCAAAAGGTGGAATTTTGCTTGGTAGTATTAAGGCCGGTTTATTTTCGTAGCCTTTTTGACTCGAGTTAGTAAGTCCTTAGGGGTGTCTGTACACCTAATGCCCTAAAGCCACCTGGTTTGGGAGTCATTGACTCAACACTCGCTACATGGGTCAATTAGAAAGCTTAAGGGAACTAAACATAGCCGTGCCTTATTAAAAAAAAAAAAAAAGAGAATAAAATAAAATCTATGCCTTTTCGTTCATTTTTGATGGGAAATTCGGTGAATCTTGAGACATGGAGACCTTACACATTAGAGTTACTTGGAAGCTTCATTTTTATGTACTAATTCACCTTACACTGATTCAAGCTTGTGATGCCTTATCCTGCCTTTTGTAAGTAATTAGATTTTAACATTTCTATTCATTGCGAAGATGGGTTTACCTTTTTAAGCTTGCTTATGAATGAATATCATGGTGATGTGTGCTCCTTAAATTTTTGGATACCATGAGTGATGACTTTATCTTTATGTTCTTTGTTTTTCATTGAGTCTTTTATTTTGTTTTGCTAAAGGACTAGCAAAATATAAGTTTGGAGGTATTTGATGAGTCTAAAATATTGCATATTTTAGACCCTTAACTTATATTTGTTATGCTCTTAGTTAGTAGTATTTTACTTTATTTTACGTTTTTCTTGTGTTTTGTGTATTTTTACATGTTTGTGGAGAAAGTGCAGCATTTCAGGTTGATTTGAAGCTTCTGGAGACATTGCGCTCGATCGCAACAGATATGCGATCGAGCGCACCAGCGCTCGAGCGCACCTGCCTTTGAACGAGCGCAAGGTCAACATCCCACATCGAAATATTTGAAGTTCAGTGCATCTGCGATCGATCGCAGCAGACATGTGATCGAACGCACATAAGATCGTGCGCACAAGACATGCGATCGATCGTACCTGCGATCGATCGCACCACACTGCGATCGAGCGCACACGGGCCTGTATCCCACATCGTTTCTGCAACCTGTTTTACTACGGGTCTCCCCCTATATAAACACCATTTGGCTTCATAATCCAAGGTACAATTCCTGAGCCACTTTGGTGTTTACCGGTGGACGTCCGTCAGCATTTTGGTGGATCCCGAAGGCATTGCTACCACGAGGGGAAGCGCCGCCCGTCAGCGAGTGGAATTTCTCCCATGTAAAGTTGTTTATTTATTTCTTTATATTTAGTTGATTTAGTTTAAATGTTTAGCACTTGTTATTATAGTTTTATAGTTATGAGTGGCTAGACTCTTCAGCTAAGGTTGAAGATGAAGCCCCGCCGTTGTTTGGCGTAGTAGTTCAGATTTGCTTGTACAAATCTGACAATTTTTAGTATAAATGTTCTGTCAATTATTTGAGTTAATCTTATAATTGATTGAGTTTAAATTGTCTGTTGGATTTTCTTTGTGTTTCATCTGATGGATACATTGAATGCTTTTCGATTAAATTGGATTCTCTTTGTGATTTGTTAAGAGCGGATACATCGGGTGCTTTTGGTTTAGTTGGGATATTCTTTGTTTTTTGTCTTATAGTTGGATTCATTGAATGTTTTGATAGGCTGTATTTTTAGAACATGTATGCTTAACTTCGGTGGGGTGGATTCGGAAACCTTAGTGCTTTTTATTATTAGATTTTAAATCAATTTAATTTATTTTGCAATATCATCTGAAATTCGGAACTAGGTTAAGATAGAGTTAATTTAGATTAAAAAATATATTTTCACAACGCAATTCCCTGTGGATTCGACCTCGCACTTGCACAACACTATATTGCAAACGACTCGTGCGCTTGTGAGTAATTTAAAACTCACAACAGGGATGATGCAGCAAGTCAGAATGACTACCAACTCACAAGGGACCGGGAAAGGAGGGTGGTTAGACCACCTTTGAGATATGGTTTTACGGATGCTAATGTAGCATCTCCTTGGACAGAAGGAGGGATAGTTGAACAAGAAACTTACATGGATGCCTTGGAGTGTAAGGATTCGTCAAAGTGGCAGCTAGCTATGGAGGAAAAAATGGATTCTTTGAGGATGAACAACTCTTGGGTATTGGTGCCCAAACCAGAAAAACAGAGAGTTGTGGATTGTAGATGGATCTATAAGATCAAAGAAGGGAAAACTCTAGTGGATGAAGTCCGGTATAAAGCTAGGCTGGTGGTGAAGGGGTTCATATAAATAGAAGGCATAGAATTCACCAAAATATTCTCACTAGTTGTGAAATACAAGACGATAAGGATAGTATTAGCATTGGTGGTCCAATTCAATTGGGAAATCGAGCAAATGGATGTGAAGACAACGTTCTTATATGGAGAGCTTGATGAGACCATTTACATGAGGAAACTCGAAGGCTATGAAGAATGAAGGCAGGGAGATTTAGTGTGCCAACTGAATAAATCTCTATATGGCCTGAAGCAATCACCTCGGCAATGAAATAAGAGGTTCGATTCCTTTGTAACCAGCCTAGGTTTCATGAGGAACTACTATGATTCGTGATTGTATTACAAGGGGCACAAGGTGGAGGAAGTGGTGATCATTCTGATCTATGTTGATGATATGTTGTTGGTTGGGAGCAGTATGGAGAGGATAAGAAAATTGAAGGCTCAACTCAGTGAGGAGTTTGAGATGAAGGATCTTGGCCATGCACAGAATATCCTTGGGATGTGTATCATCCGGGAAAGGTAGAGATACAAATTGAAGATCTCTCAAACTTCCTACATAGAGAAGATGATATCTAAGTTCTCTATGGAAGATAGCAAACCAGTGAAGGTTCCCCTTGCTGGTCATTTCAAGTTCTCCAGTGATCAATGTCCAAGATCGAATGACGAGAAGAAGGAAATGGAAAAAGTCCCCTACTCTAGTGCGGTTGGTTCTGTAATGTTCACCATGGTAAGCACTAGACCTGATATTGCGTATGCAATAAGTGTCCTTAGTAGGTTTATGAGTAATCTCGGAAATAAGCATTGGCTTGGGATGAAGTGGCTGCTGAGGTACTTGAAGGGAAGCCTAGATGTGGGGCTGGTTTATAAGAAGAGAGGTAAGTCCATCTGCCTTGAGGGTTATGCTGATTCGGACTATGGAGCAGACCAGGATAAAAGAAGTTCGATTACTTCTTACTTCTTCAACTTAAACGGATGTTGTGTAAGTTGGAAGGCTCAGTTGCAGCCGGTGGTAGCACTATCAACAACCGAGGCTAAGTACATAGCGGCTACAGAAGCCTTCAAGGAGGCTATATGGTGCAAAGGGTTGTTGGAAGAGTTGAAGGTACTAGAGGAGCAGGTTATGGTGTATTCGGATAGCCAAAGTGCATTGCATTTATGCAAGAATTCGGTGTTCCATGAGAGGACAAAGCACATGGATATTTGGTACCATTTCATTCGGGAAAATGTTACGGAATGATGCATTCATGTGGACAAGGTGGCCATGGAAGAAAACCCTGCGGATTTAGGTACTAAAGTTCTACCTCTAAGCAAGTTCAATCATTGTCTTGGACTTCTTAGGATTGGAGTTGGTTGATATGATGACTCAAGATGAGTTTGGATATTGAGTTCTCTGCACAATGAGTTTGGTTTAAATGCTTAGATAAAGGTACAGATTGTTGGAGTTTGTCTAAGATTTAAACGGAAGAAGAAGAATGAAGTTCAACAAGGAGTGCACACTAGGTCAGGCCATAGCCCAGCCTTGTCCAGGCCGCGGTGCATAGCAAGAGAGGATGCTGGAGGAGGGCCAGACTGCAGCGCCCAGAAGAGGATGAATGTGTGCTCTGCCTTGGGCCGCGGCACTAGGCACACTGATGCACATTGGTTCAACCTTTGTTAAGTGCGTAGATGCATGTCCAAAACACACAGGATCACTTGTGATTGATGGAGGGCTAAAGTTGATTGATCCTCTAGATCTAAGGGTTGATATTGACCCTCAAGATTGGTCAAGAAGTTGGTGCACTATATAAAGGGTCACCTAGCTTCAATCAAAACAAGATAACACATTGTGACATACAAGTGATCATCATACAAGAGAGTTAAAGTGCAATTGTGAGAGTGCAAAGACACAAAACACAGAGAGGCACTAGAATAGATCTCAAAAGAAAGGCTGGTTGTAAAGAGAGAAGTAGTATAGATTGTGGGTAGAGTGCTTTTGTAATAGTTCTATCACTTTCTTTCTTCTCCTCTTGTTCTTCAAGAACCTGTGACTTCTTGGAAGGGTGTCACTGATTGTAAAGAACTCCATTGATAAGATAGTGCAGAGAGCTCGGAGGAGCTCACGGGGACGTAGGCATATTGCCGAACCTCGTCAACAAATTGCTTATGTTCTTTTCTTTCTTGCTTTGATTGGTTGCTGTCTCTTTTCTTTATACAAGTCACTTTAGACTTGGGTGTTTGGAAGATCACCTCCTAGGCATCATCTAAGGTGGTTTCCCAACATACAACCACACCTCTTTAAGAATCCTCTAGTTCTTGAAGAACAAAAGAAGAGAAAAGAAAGTGATAAGGACTTGAGTTACCCTAGAATTTTCCCCAAGAAAATTCCACTTACAAGGCCCTTGAATCCCTAATCTATACTACTCTCTCTCTAAATAACCAGCCTCTCTACAATGAGTCTCTCTTGTATTTTGTGTCTTTGCACTCTTACACTTGATCTCACTTTCACAAGTTATGTTTCTTTGAAGCTAGGTGACCCTTTATATAGTGCACCACTTCTTGAACCTATCTTGAAGTCAATCTCAACCCTTAGATCTTGAGAACCAATCAATCACAGCCTTTCAACAAGTCTAAGTGATCCTATACGTTTTAATCAAGCCCCACGCACCTTACAAGAGGCTGAAATATGAGTGCATTAGTGTGCCTGGTGCCGTGGCCCAGAACAGGGCTGGTCGCGGCCCAGAACAAGGCTGCACTTCTCTAGGTTGACATCCATTCTGGGCGCCGCGGTGTGGGGGAGGCTGAGCCTTGGCGCACACCTCCTCTAGGACTTTCTCCTTGCTGGTGGCCGCGACACACACCACCTGGGCCGCGGCGCACAGCTTGACCTGATGCTGAATTTTTCTCCTGTTTAATCTATAGATAAATACCAACACTTAAGCTATTGATTTCCCTAAGCAATGAGTTAGGCATGGTGTATACTCTAACTCTTTTCTTTCTTAAAGGATTTAACATGGTGTATACTAAGTTGTTCCTTAAGAAAGCATAAGATCTATGGAAATCGACAAACACACGAGGCCTACCGTGGTATATACTCCCGGTTTCCCATGTTGATTAACCCAAGAACCCAACATTGATTTCTTTTGTTACTATTGTTAAACCCAAGAGTCGGTCATCCAAATTGATTTAACTAACTAGTCTATACCACATGCATATGTTGATCAGACAAACACATATGAGGAATTCAAGAAAACAAGAATTAATCAAGTTAATCATCATAATATAAATATTACAAAGGCGCTAATATTGAATTATTGAGTAAACATAATCAAGGCTTTAATCAAGCCCTACAAGAAAATTAGTTACACATGAGTTTGATGTTAAACATCTTCATAAAGTAAAATAGAGGAAAGAAGAAACCCAAAAATACTAGTATTAGAAGAGTCATCAATTCTTCTGCGAAATCTCTCCACCCCTGCTTTTTGTGTTTACAAGCCTATTTATAAAGTTTAGGAACATCTGGAAACCCTAAAACTCGTAAAACAAAACCCTACATTTATTTTTAAAATAGGAACAATCGTTTTACTACTTCACTGATGCGCGTGTTCCCTTGATCACAGACTGGTGCGCTCGAGCCTTCTTATTGTGCCCGCAAGCACAGGTGCGCTCAATCCTGGGCTTGGGCGCTTGAGCACTATTGCATTCAATCGCAAGTCTCTGTGCTCGATCGCACTAGGCAGCTTCCAGCTCTTCCAGATTTGCTCTCTAAGTCAGATAATTCCATAATGCTCCATTTTCTCCAAAAACCTAGAAAAACATAGAAAACATAGAAAAGAAATAAAATAGCATGAAATAACACAAACTAGGAACTTAACAAATGTAAATTAAGGGGTTTAAATATGAATATTTAAGCACTTATCAATGGTATCAGATATCCCCCTTAATTTAATTGTTATAAGATCTTTTTTTGCTAAATTTGAATAGTACATGCATAATGCATTATCATCTTAGAAACAATTCCTCTATTTCATAACCATATATAGAATAGTTTATAAAAGTCCAAAATATCAAAATTTCATTTTTGAAGATTTCAGTTCTCTAAAAATGGATGATTAGCTCATTAGACATGCAAATGTTTTTGTGTGTGCTATTGTTAAGAGGTTAGAAGAAATTCAAAGAAGGTTCTTTTGGGAAAGTTTTAAATATGATTTCAAATATCACTTAATGAAATGGAGTATTGTTACTTAACCGATTGAGAGAGGTGGTTTGGGGCTTAAATCATTGATCTTTTTTTAATATAGCTTTGCTTGGTAAGTAGTTACGAATATTCGCTAATAAAAATAATCACTTGTGGTAGAAAGTTGTTAGTGCAAAGTTTGGCATCGATTGTTGTGGTTGGACCACTAAAGAAGGGGAAATGCTTATGGTGTTAGGGTGTCGAAAAGGATTAAGAATTAATGGTGTTGAGAGTCCTAATTAGGTTTCCTATTATGTGTCTTAGTAGGTTTCCTAAATCTTATATATTTTATGTTTATCTGATCTAGTTATGTCTCTTAGTCCTATTAGGTTTGATATTCATAAGTCTTTATGTAAGACGGTTGAATTGTATTCAAATTATCAATAAAAAAAAATACATAATTCTCTTCAATTCTCCGATTTTAACATGATATCAAAGCAATATCCCTTTTGGGACCCTTAATAATTTTTTCTTTTCTTTTATTCTCCTTTCAAAAAAAAGAAGAAAGAAAAAAAAGGGAAAAAAAGGTTAAAAAATATCACTTAAGATAAATCTGCTTTGGTGACTCAAGCTTGGCAAGGTGGTCGAGTTAATGTTAGTAGTAGTAGAGGACACAGTTTTAGTGATCTGAATTGTCATAATGGCAAAGATGGTCGTGAAATTGGTGGTAGTGGTATTTCTGTTGGTCGTGAAGGTTAGGGTTCGGTTCATCAATATACTCACTATTACCACTATGGGCATTCTCAGGAGACATGTTGGCATTTGGTTGGTCGTCCCCTAGTTTCTAATGGTGTGACTTCTGATTCAGTTGAATGTGATCCTGTGTCTTCGACTTCTCTGACGGTTTTCAAAGTTGAATATGGTGATGATTATGCCCAAAACATAACACAGTATTGTAGTACAGCTTCGGGGTGTCGATTCCATAGGGAAACAAACTAATTACAAAAGAAGGTGTAAACCTCAACACAAACGATAAAGATCAAGTGAGAGAATAAAGTATTGTTGATTGTGTAAAAATTGTGTAAATAATTGATGGATAATATAATAAAGAAACAACAAGGTTCCAAAAATCCTCTCTAGGTTCGTTGCCCTAATCCTAACTTGATTCAGTTGTTTTTATCTCGATTGCAAGTTTCACATCCCAAACAGGCAATCGGCAAATATTCAATTAAAGTGTATGTATAAACCCTAATGTAATTGATATGAATTATTCTTTACTTTCAAGAACACATGACCTAACTTATAAATTATCAAAAAATGATGATATATCTAAATGATAATACCGCAGCAATGGACAAATCTATAAAAGAGATCTACCAGACTCAATCACACCCAAACAAATACACATAAGAAGACTATGACTAGACTTCTATGGAAAAGAAGTATGCAATCACCAGACTAATAAGAAATCTACTAATTAAATTAAAGAATAAAACACAATAATGTTTAATGAAAATAATACCAAACTATAACTGAATCAAATAAAGAAAAATAAGAACAACTACACCCAGGGATTCATCCCTTCGCCTTTCTTGGAGACTAGCTGGCCATGGGTCTTATGCGTCCTCGAGTTGCCTCCGGCCTCTCAACGATCATCTCCCCCTTGGTAGTGAAAGCTATGGCAATTCCTTAGCTTGCCCTCTAAAAGTACTTCGGATTCCTCCTAAGGGCCTTCTGCATTGCTCCTAAAGGCCCTCTGGATTCACTTTCTGATGATCTCAGATGATCTCAGATTCTCCAATTGTCCTCAAAGCTGAAGTGGAGTAGTACTTTTATAGGGAAATATCGCGAGTGCAATGTATTTCCAATCTGATGTGGGATGTGGGATTTAAGCCTTCACATGCCCTTCACGCTGAAATCCCGCACAGCCCGCACAGCCTGACCTTTGTCTACTTAAACTTCCATAACTTTCTCTACAAAAATCATTTTTATAAGCCGTAAAATTCTCTAGAAAATAGACTTCTAGATCTTTCTAAGCATATATGGCTTATCTCCTGGTTCTTCCTGCATCAATATAGTTTAATTTGCAAAGATGATTGATCTGTACGGGAAATTATGGCAATTCAGTGAAACATCTTTCTTGGTTTCTCTTCATCTTGGCTCTTCCACGACCATTATCTCACTCAAGTATTCATTGAAGCTTTCTGTTTAAAATGATGATAGATTTTCTATCTCTTTTTTAAGCTCAAAGTACCTGAAAATGCACTGAAATAAGTCAACGATTCAAGAATAAAACTCTAGAGTTATTAAGGTATAAAAGTGTAATTCCAACCTCGATCAACCCTAAAATGCTAACAATTAAGTATTGTTTAGATGCATTTTATGACTCTCATCACAACCCCCAACTAGCTTATTGTTAGTCCCTAGCAATTCAAGCGAAAACAAGAGATGAGTTCTATGGTAGGAGTTAAAAACAAAGTAAAGCAATGCTAGTGTTGAACCAAGAGTAATTCATTTTTTGTCTCAAAAATCGCATATAACATGCAGCACATAGAATCATTAAATTTCACCTAAGTCCAAAAGTAATCCAAACATCAATCTTAAAATCGTTATTGACTCTTAACATCCATCTTACCACAAACCATTGATCCAAACACCCGGATGATTTTATGCATAACATTCATTAATACAAGTCTTGGCCTCTAAAAACATAATAAATTTTGTGACGTCAATCACAAAAACAAGCTCCATATGCTTACATTTCAAACCACTTTCCACTATTGTAGAAAAATCACACTATATTGGATCAAAAAGTCTTTTAATAAGCTTGTAATGTTAGGCTAAGGTAAAGGCTAAGGAAGAATGGGAAGGATTCCCAAGTAAAAGAACTCAATCTCTTAGCTTTAAACACAATCACTTTAAGCACTTGATAACCTTTACTTCAACACCCAACTCTTTCAACCATTTTTTGAGCATTTCTTTCAACAAATCACCATTTTTTATTTTCTTTTTCATTCTTTCTTCTTTCTTTGCCATAATTCATTTTTTTTATTTTAGCATATAACCATTCACCTTCTTTTTCATCATTTTTTTTCTTTTCTTTTCCACAACCCCCAACTTATCTCCTTTAATGTACTTGGGTTGTGGTAGTGATATTTTTTTTTCATATTTCCACCCTTACTCCTTTTGAGTGCTTCTCACAACATGTGTATAACTAAATTCTTTAAAAAGAAAGGTAAGGATAAAATATTTTTAGGCTCATAAAGGTAAGTAAATAGTTTATCGAAAGAATCAAGGCTCAATTTTTCTTTCCAAGAAAAAGGCTCAAATAGGTGACTAGTGATAAATATAGCAATGGTAGGTTTACGAGGCTTAAACGGTCCAAAAATGGCCTATATCATATCCTAAGTAATGTGCATTCTAGGAATTCACCTCAAGTGGTTATCAAGCAAGTTCTAGAACTTGTCAAGACTGCAAAAATATTCACAAAATAATCACACATAAAAATTTTCTAAATGTTGTAGGCTAATCATACTATCTTACCACAAAGTAGAGCCTCTAACCAAATGAAGATTGATGCTTAAAGTAATTTCAAACCGAAGTAAGATTTAACTTCTTCTACATGCTATCTGCTATCTCAATTAAGTTTATATCATTGAAATGTAAATTGACTCTAAGGCTAACACCAAACATGCTAAAAACAAACAAAAATGACACCAAACAGTTCAATGATATGCAATAAGAAATGTATATCTTCCACCCCCAACTTAAGATAAGCATTGTCCTCAATGAAAAAAAAAACAAAAGTTAAGGAAACTCCCTTTTTAACTAACGGTGCATGGAGTTGAAAGTTGTGCACGATCATTTTAACTGCTTTGTTTATTTGTCCCTGAAAAATAAATACTAAAGTAAAACTAGAAAACAACAAAATAATAATAATAAACAAGAAAAAGAAATATGACAAACAGTAAAAGTAAAAGGATATGTTGTGGGTTGCCTTCCATGAGCGCTAAGTTTTACGTCTTCAGCCAGACGCTTTTATTCCCTCCTCGAAAAACATGAGTTGGATGCACCAGCCACTGCTTTATTGCTAAATTTGGTGCTTGTATGTTTTTGAGAGGCCTCAAGGATGCCATTAGTAACACCCGTAGATTCTGGCTCGATATATGCTCTTGTGAAGCCATGGGTGAGGGTGGACTCCAATGGATTAAGGTGATGGATTTTTTTCATGAATGAGTCAATCATGTATACTTGGTGGTTCTTGTCCACATCCTCTGATTTGTTCGGTGTTAGGTTGTGTAATGACTTACCACTAAGTGTCTCATTGGTATTCACCTCTTTTTTATTCTGTTACGTTAGGTGCTGACCATAAGATGTGGAATGAGCTTGGGAAGGGAACTTACCTCGCTCCGTCACACTCAAGTAGCTCGTCAGCTTGGACACTTGGCTTTTTATCTCTTTATGTTCTTCAACAACCTACATATTAAAGATTCAAGCCTTTGATTAGTCTTACCCTGTGCCTCAATAAAAGCATGCAAAGTGTTTTCTAAAGGACTCCTAGAAGATACAGGTGCATGAAATGGTTCATGATAAGTTACAGGGGTTGTGCAAGCTGTTGGCTTTCAGACTTCCAGCTGAAATTGGGGTGATTTCGTCATCCCGGATTATAGGTATTAGAGAAAGGTGTAGAAGGCTTCGTATACATGCCTAAGGCATTACATTGTTCCTTATACATCCCTCTCATATCAGGAAATGTGGGACACTCTTGGGCGAGATGATCTACCCCACCACACACAAAACATGGTTCAAAAGATTTTGCATGATTAACCACGTGTGTTGGCTTTGAACTTTTAGTCTTTAATACCTCTAGTTCCCTAGTGAGTATCTCGACCTTGGCCATAAGGTTATCCTCTTCCCTAAGATGGTAAATTCCACCACCATTTAGTTTCTCTATAGGTCGTGACCTATTTGTGCTCTCAGTAGCACTAGGTCCAGTCTATGTGTGTGCTTTTTCAGCAAGCTCATTGAGGTACTCTATGGCCTCATCAGAATCTTTCTCCAAGAACCCACTATTACACATCATCTCTACGAATTGGTGCTCTCTATATGTAAGTCCCTCATAAAAGTAGCTCACCAAGCGCCAACTCTCATACCCATGGTGAGGGAACATACTCAATAACTCCTTAAATCTCTCCCAAGACTACTAGAAAGTCTCACTATCCTTTTGTGCAAAGGTGGAGATTTGCCTTTTCAAAGCGTTGGTTTTATGTTGGGGAAAGTATTTGTTAAAGAAAGCTCGAGTCATCTCAGTCCACGACCCAATAGATCATGGTCTCAGTGAGTATAGCAAACTCTTAGTTCTATCCTTCAAAGCGAAAAGAAAGAACTTAAGCCTCACAATGTCATCGGTTTCATCTTGACTATGAAAAGTCGCGACTACTTCCTCAAACTCTCTAATGTGCACATATAGGTTTTCATTATCCAAGCCATGAAATGTAAGGAGTAATTGAATCATCCTTGGTTTAAGATCTAATTGGCGAGTATTGGCTGGAAACATGATCCATGATGGTGTGGCTGTGCGTGCAGGGTGGAGGTAATCCTGAAGTGTCCTAGCAACATTCTCATTAAGGTTATTGGCCATGTTAACAAAATTCTCTAAATTGTCACTTGGGTTTCCACGATTGGTTGATCTAGGTGAGGTTTCACTATCAGACTCGGAAGGAGAGGGTAATTCTAGTTTGGGTCCTTTAATGAATTTACCTCACAAATCTCTCGGTCTAAGCATACACCAAATGAATCAGAAAGGAAATAAATAAAACAAAATAAATCAAAAAATCAAAACTAAGGTAAAGGATCAATATTACCGTATTTACAAACCGCTGAAAAGAAAAATATTTACAATTCTTCTACCGTCACACTCAAAGTTGACAAGCTTTCTTGTACTTAAGCGTGTTTCTCTGGCAACGGCGCCAAAATTTGATTACGCCCAAAACATAACGCGGTATTGTAGTATAGCTTCGGGGTGTCGATTCCGCAGGAAAACAAACTAATTACAAAAAAAGGTGTAAACCTTAACACAAACGATAAAGATCAAGTGAAAGAATAAAGTATTGTTGATTGTGTGAAAATTGTGTAAATAATTGATGGATAATATAATAAAGAAACAAAAAGGTTCCAGAAATCCTCCCTAGGTTCGTTGCCCTAATCCTAACTTGATTCAGTTGTTTTTATCTCGATTGCAAGTTTCACATCCCCAAACAGGAAATCGACAAATATTCAATTAAAGCACATGTATAAACCCTAATGTAATTGGTATGAATTATTCTTTACTTTCAAGCACACATGACCTAACTTATAAATTATCAAAAGACGATGATATATCTAAATGAAAATACCATAGCAATTGACAAATCTATAAAAGAGATCTACCGAACTCAATCACACCCAAACAAATACACATAAGAAGAGCATGACTAGACTTATATGGAAAAGAAGCATGCAATCACCGGACTAATAAGAAATCTACTAATTAAATTAAAGAATAAAACATAACAATGTTTAATGAAAATAATACCAAACTATAACTGAATCAAATAAAGAAAAATAAGAACAACTACACCTAGGGATTCATCCCTTCGCCTTGCTTGGAGACTAGCCGGCCATGGGGCTCATGCGTCCTCGAGTTGCCTCCGGCCTCTCAACGATCATCTCCCCCTTGGTAGTGAAAGCTTTGGCGATTCCTTAGCTTGCCCTCCAAAAGTACTTCGGATTCCTCCTAAGGGCCTTCTGCATTGCTCCTAAAGGCCCTCTGGATTCACTTTCTGATGATCTCAGATGATCTCAGATTCTCCGATTGTCCTCAAAGCTGAAGTGGAGTAGTCCTTTTATAGAGAAATACCATGAGTGCATTGTGTTTCCAATTTGATTTAGGATGTGGGATATAGAAATGTATTTCCAACTGATGTGGGATGTGGGATTTAAGCCTTCACATGTCCTTCACGCTGAAATCCCGCACAGCCTGACCTTTGTCTACTTAAACTGCCATAACTTTCTCTACAAAAATCATTTTTATGAGCCGTAAAATTTTTACAGAAAATAGATTTCCGGATCTTTCTAAACATATATGTCTCATCTCCTGGTTCTTCCTGCATCAATATAGTTTAATTTGCAAAGATGATTGATCTGTACGGGCAATTATGGCAATTTAGTGAAACGCATTTCTTGGTTTCTCTTCATCTTGGCTCTTCCGCAACCATTATCTCACTCGAGTATTCATTGAAGCTTTGTGTTTAAAATGATGATAGCTTTTCTATCTCTTTTTTAAGCTCAAAGTACCTAAAAATGCACTGAAATAAGTTAACGATTCAAGAATAAACACTTTAGAGTTATTAAGGTATAAAAGTGTAATTCCAACCTTGATCAACCATAAAATGCTAACAATTAAGTATTGTTTAGATGCATTTTATGACTCTCATCAGGTGAGTTATTACAGTATAAGGCAGCTCACTTGGCATCTTTTATGACTACTCTTTTGACCCAGAAAGGTACACTTGTTGCTTGTTTACCATCTTGATTCTGCAACCACTGATCATTTGTCAAGTACCACTGATATTTTTTTGCACTTTTTCTCAGTCATCATCTTTACCTAATGTTACTCTTGTTGATGGATTTAAAACTCTACTAGTGGTATTGGCACTATGCATCCTAATTCTTTTGTGTCTTTATCATTTGTACTTTATGTTTCTTTTTCTTAGTATAATTTGCTATCTATTAGTGAGCTTACAAAAGTCTAAACTGTTATGTTACCTTTTTCCTTAATACTGTTCTTATTTAGGATATGAAGACGCAAAAGATAATTGGTGGAGGGTATTAATCCAACAATCTTTATTATTTTGATCCTATCTCATCATCTGTAGTCTACTCAGTTGATGTGTCTCCTTTCTAGCTTCACTATCGTCTTGGTCATCTATCTTTAGAGAAATTGAATATGTTAGTCTCGACTTTGAGTCATGTTTCATCATTGGAGTGTGATTTGTGTCAATTGCATAAGCATCATCGTGTATCCTTTTCTTCTCGCATTAATATACGTGTGTCTAATCCTTTTATGTTAGTACATTCATATATTTGGGGTCCGAGTCGTGTGTCTTCTAAACTTGCCTTTTGATATTTTGTTACTTTTGTGGATGATTATTCCAAGCTCACCTGGCGTTATTTAATAAGAGATTGTTTTGAGTTATTTTCTATTTTTGTGTCTTTTTTGCTAAGGTGAAAAATCAATTTAGTTCGTTTATCAAAATTCTTCGAGTGATAATTGTCATGAGTATTTTTTCGCTCCTTTTACTACTTTCATGACCAATTCTGGCATCATCTATCAATCATTCTGCTCTCATACATCTCAACAAAATGGTGTTACGAAGCAAAAATATAGTTATCTTTTAGATATTGCTCGTACTATTTTATTTCATATGCATGTTCCAAAATTGTTTTGGAGTGATGCTATTCTTACTGCCTTTTACTTAACTAATCATACGTCGCCCTCTATTTTTAATGTAAAATCCTCGCACTTTGTGTTATTTCTCAACGATACGCCTTTTCATTTACCTCTTCGTATTTTTGGGTCAGTTTATTTTGTTCATCAGCTTAGTCTAGGCATTAACAAACTTGATCCTTGCTCTATTAAAAGTATTTTCTTAGGTTATCCTCGCACACAAAAGTGGTGTTAAAATCTGTCTTTAAAAAGGTATTTTGTTTGTGCTGATGTTACATTCTTCGAGACTACCCATTTTAAGTCTCACTCTGTATTTGATCTAGCTGATCCTTTTTCGTTTCCATTGCCCATGCCAATGCCCCTTACATGGTTAAATCCTCCTGCTATGGTTTTCCCTTCGTTAGTTCCTCATAGGTTGGTATCTCCACTACAAGTTTACACTCTTCCTTCAAAACCTCTAGTCTCAGTTGCTCCACTAATTACTTCCTCGTTAACAGATACGGATCTATCTTTAACTACCTCACATGAGGATGATTTTCTCATTGCTCTTCGAAAGGTTAAGTATTTATGCACTGCTCATCCTATTTCTAATTTTGTGTCTTATGATCATTTATCTCCTTTATACACTTCATTTGTGGCTTCAATTTCTACTATCTTTATTCCTAAGTCTGTTACATAAGCTTTGTCTCATTCTGGGTGGAAAGCAACCATGGAAGAAAAGAAGCATGCCTTGAGTACTAATAATACATGGGACTTGGTTCCTCTCTTGTCTGGGAACTCTACAGCTGGATGTCATTCAGTTTATACTATGAAAGTTCATTCTTATGCTACTATTGACAGATTGAAAGCTCATTTGGTAGCAAAAAGATATACATAAGTATATGGTATTGATTATCCTGAAATGTTCTCTCTGGTGGCTAAGATTATGTTTGTCTTGTTTTTTATCTCTTTAGAGGCTACATTTAATTGGCCGCTACATCAGTTAGATGTCAAGAATGTTTTTTCTCAATGGTTCTTTATAGGAGGAGGTTTACATCGAGCAACCTTTTACATTTGTTGCTCAGGGGGAGTCTGGGTTAGTCTGTTGGTTGAAGAAGTCCCTATATGGTTTGAAACAATCTCCTCGAGCATGATTTGACAAGTTCATTGAACTAGTGATTCATTTTAGTCTCAGTAGATATGGTGTATATCATTTTATCTTTTACAAACATAGTCAAGCAGGTAGGATAGTGTTGATTATGTATGTGGATGATATTGTGATCATTGAAGACGACAATGAGAGAATTCTAAAACTAACAGTTCATAGGTACTAAGTTTCAGGTATAAGATCTAGGACAATTGAATGGTTCTCTTCAAGAGTAGGTTTACATGAAGCAACCTTCTGGGTTTTTTGCTCAAGGGGAGCTTGGGTTAGTCTGCCAGTTGAAGAAGTCCATATATGGTTTGAAGTAATCTCTTCGAGCTTGGTTTTCAAGTTTAGTGAAGTAATGATTGATTTTGGTCTCAACAGATGTGCTGTAGATCATTTTATCTTTTACAAACATATTCAGGTAGGTAGGATATTGTTGATTATGTATGTGGATGATTTTATGATCATAGGAGACGATAATGAGAGAATTTTAAAACTAAAGCAGTTCCTAGGTACTAAATTTCAGATATAAGATCTAGGAGATCTGAATGGTTCTTTACAAGAGGAGGTTTACATGGAGCAACCTCCTGGATTTGTTGCTAAAGGAGAGTTTGGGTTAGTATGTCGGTTGAAGAAGTCCATATATGGTTTGAAGCAATCTCTTCGAGCATGGTTTGGCAAGTTTAGTGAAGTAGTGATTGATTTTGGTCTTAACAGATGTTACGTAAATCATTTTGTCTTTCATAAACATAGTTAGGTACGTAGGATATTGTTGATTATGTATGTGGATGATATTGTGATCATAGGAGACGACAACGAGAGAATTCTAAAACTAAAATAGTTCATAGGTACTAAGTTTCAGACAAAAGATCTAGGACAACTAAGATATTTTCTGGGTATTGAGGTTGCTAGATCTCATTAGGGTATTTCTTTATCTCGACATAAATATGTTCTTGATTTGTTAAGTAATACAGGAATATTGGCTTGTAAGCCTATAGATAATCCTATGGATCCTAACATAAAACTTACAATTGATCAAGGTGAATTATTGTCTGATCCAGGAAAGTATTGACGATTGATTGGGAAATTGAAGTATTTGACTATTACTAGATCAGATGTTTCCTTTGCAATAAATATAGTTAGTCAGTTTCTAGATGCTCTGCGGACTAGTCATTGGGATGTTGTTATTCGTGTTTTGAGATATCTGAAGAGTGCTCTTGATCGTGGTTTACTTTATCAAAATCATGGGTCATATACAGGTTGAGGGTTACATTAATGCAGATTGGGCAAGATCTTCATCTGATAGGAGGTCTAATAATGGATATTGTGTGTTTGTCGGAAGTAATCTGGTGTTATGGAAGAGTAAGAAGCAAATTGTGGTTGCTAGATCAAGTGTTGAGTCTGAATAGAGAGTAATGATGCACACTACTTATGAGTTAGTTTAGTTAAAACAATTATTAGTAGAATTTGAGATTAAGTAGCCAGGTTCTATAAGTTTGGTGTGTGACAATCAAGTAGCTATTCACATTGCAAATAATCCATTGTTTCATGAGAGAACAAAGCATATTGAAGTTGAATGTCATGTTGTTCGAGAAAAACTTATGCAAAATATGATCAGTACCAAACATGTTATGTTAGTAGATTTATTCACTAAACCGTTGGATGATCCACGAGTTAGATCTATTTGTACCAAGTTGGGTGTATACGTCATGTATGTTTCAACTTGAGGGGGAGTGTTGAGAGTCTTAATTAGATTTATGTTGAGAGTCCTAATTATGTTTCCTATTATGTGTCCTACTAGGTTTCCTAAATCTTATCTATTTTATATCTATCTTATCTAGTTATGTCTCTTAGTCCTATTAGATTTGATATTCATTAGTCTATATATAGGACTGTTGAATTATATTCAAATTATCAATCAATAATACATAATTCTCTTCAATTCTCTAATTTTAACAAATGCGATGAGTTCATTCTTTTAGTTGTCATTTGAGGCGGGGAGAGGGGAGACTTTTTATTTTTGACATGATATTTGGTGCTATGACACCTTTGAAGACTAATTTCCGGCAGTCTTCTCTATTATGAGAGAGTAAGATGTTTTAATTAGTGAGTGTGCATCGTGGTAAATGATGAGGTTTTACGTGATATTCTTTTTGTTTGCAATGCTCATGATTGGGAACTTTAATTTATAGGAGATTTCTTTGAAGAAATTTACAAAGTGAAGTTTAACTAGCACATGAAGGATAAAATGAAATTGAGTCTCAATCGTAATGGAAAGTTTGATGTTGGATTTTTCTATAAGGATTGTTTTATTCCATTAGATGGGAGCTCCAACTTCCGTTGGAAACTAATTTGGAAGTATTGTGCTCCCACTAAAGTGGCCTTTTTTATTTGTGAAGCTACTTGGGGAGGATTTTGACCATCGATAATCTTTAAAAGAGAGCAGAAATGTTTGTGAATAGATCTTATATTTTCAAAGAAGAGAGTGAGTCTAGGAATTATTTATTGTTGAGTTGTTTTTGGACGAGACAGTTTTGGAATATGGCTTTTCGAATGTTTGGTCTTTAATGGGTGAGCAGTGGTTCAATTTTAGAGGAGGTTTGGGCGTGGAATGACTTTCAAGTTTCTAAAAAAAAGAAGATTATCACCTTATTCCCCCTTTTCATTTGGTGGTTAGTTTGATTGGAAAGAAACAAGAGAGATTTTGATGGGGTGTAGAAGTCGATTGATGCTGTGGCTTAATACCCTTATTGGCTAGAAGGAATTTTATTTTATAAATGAGATTCATCTCTTAGACTTCATAGATTCAGTATTATTAATAGGATAGCTAATTTGTCATGGTTAGCTACTTTTTGCTATTTTTTTTTAAAAAAATAATTATAAAAAATTGACGGGCGAATTTTTTAGCAGGCAAACGTTTTAGCTTATTATTAATAATTATTATAGAACACATTTAAAGTTTACTTCAGTATTCATTTTGGAAAAGACATTGGACTTTATGTTTGTTTCTTAGTTTTGGGGAGATCATGTCTGCATTGTCTTTTTATGTGACACAAGTTATTAGAGTATAAAGACATTTCAGAAATCGTACAGAGATTGCCTTGGCCAATGAGTACAGAAAAATCACTTCATTCCCTGAATTTGCAAGGTAAATTTGTTTGATTTCAACTATAGAAAAAATGAAGAAATATACATGGATTTCTTTATAGCAATAATGATGCAGATGTTGCTTCTCACCTTTATAGGGCTAAATTTGAATGTCAGTTGATTTTTTGGATTTAAGGGACTTTGAGAGGGCATCAACGGAAAAGATGAGACCACGACCGACCAATTAGTCCTCTTCTGAACATTAAAATTTTCATGTGCTTCCGATGTTGCTAGAAGTGGAATGTACTATTTGGTTCACTTTAATTCATGATCATCCAACTCTCTCTTAAAGCAGCAATATAAAGAAGAGAAAAGGAAATACGACTAAATGAGTTAATAAATTTTGGAGCCTACGATTTCATTACAGACATATTTTCAGGTAACAAAGTCTCAATGGAAGTAGAGTTGCTCATGCAATGATTTCAAAAGAATGAATATTTGAGGATTCAAAGGATTTTAGCTTATAATGTTTTGCAGCGTATGAGGAAGTTTTGTCCATTTACCGTCATCTCTGTGTAAAATAATCTTTGGTTTAGAATTATCTCTGCAAGTGCTGAAAACTTTTGTTTGCTTTGCAATCATTTCTCAAATGGAAGTTGAGCGGTAAACGTAAGGTTCTGAATTATTAGAGTTTCGTAAGGATATTTGGATAAAGAAACTACTATCCCTAAAAGCAGAAACCATTACTGATAGTGGACAATTGACTCAAAACCTTTGTATAATAATTTTTCATGTTATATTATTTCACTTCCTTAAATTATGAGTCTTCAACTATGATTATTCATTTTGAGAAATAAAAGTGAGTTATATCCATTGGATTACTAATGCTCATTTGCTATCACCCATTCAAGAAAACTATTATTGGCTAGAGAGGATTTTATGTAGCTACCAGTCAAGGGTCTACTCTAGTGATGTAGGTAGTTCTAGTTCTGTTATGGTTGGTGGCTTTAATTGTGCGCATTGTAAAAGGTTGAGTAGTTGTATCTTTCTATCACCCTTACATTGACGTTTGCCTTTGTTTTGTGGCTTTGAATGTTTGGTTTCCCTGTGAGTTGTATTATGTAGTGTCTATGATACAAGTTGTATAAGCTATATTAGAAATGTTCTTGATAGGCCAAGAACAAAACCTTAGAAAAGAAGGAGGTTGAGAGAAAATTGAGAATATTGATATACTTTCTTCTTCTTCTCGTTTACAAGAGTGCTGCTTATATATATTGCATTAGAGAGTAGTTACAAGTCTAACTAACTACTAAGAAGGGACTAACTAACTATTTTGTAATAGAATGCTAACATAATTATCTGTAGCTCTGGTCCAACAACTCTGAGCTTGTGTTTGCTTACTTAATAAAAATGGAAGTCCTTTAACCAACTAGGCCTTCTTCTCACTCTTATTGGCTTTGTTCCCTTGGTGCTAAACTCTTCTACTACCTATTCTGTGTCCTCA
The DNA here is from genome assembly GCA_023935145.1 of Bretschneidera sinensis. Taxonomy (NCBI): domain Eukaryota; kingdom Viridiplantae; phylum Streptophyta; class Magnoliopsida; order Brassicales; family Akaniaceae; genus Bretschneidera; species Bretschneidera sinensis. Next base: position 59,801,911 of record CM043699.1, on the reverse strand, counting down.
TCTACTGCCTTTGTATTTTATGTTCCTTTAGGTGCTTGTTCCACCTCTTTCACTTGCTTTAAAGCTGTTTCATTACCTACCTCCTAAAAAGACACCTTGTCCTCAAGGTGTAAATTGGGATAAAGCTATTAAAGTTCTTTAGAATCCTCCTAGGAAGCTTCTTTTAGTAGTAAGTCAACCCACTGAACCAACCATTGCCGGATCCACTTGTCTTGCCTCTTAATGTATCTTTCTCCAACTATGGGCAGTGGCAAAATTTGTAGTTTGTTGTTGTTGCTGTTGGAAGGTAGTGGCAATGTAGTGATTTGAGATTGAGGGCCATGATATAGCTAGAAAAGGGAGACATGAAACAAAGGATGAATGAGTGAGCAAGGAGAAAGTTCCAATTGATAAGCAGTTAAGCCAATTCTTTTAAGAACGTTGAAGGGACCAAAGAACTTTTTACTCAGCTTTTGAGAAAACCTTTTAGACACTGTGACTTATTTATAAGGTTGTAATCTGAGTAGCACCAAATCACCATCTTGAAAAGTAAGTTATGTTTTATGCTTGTTAGATGTTTGTTTCATTCTATGTTGTGGCTAATGAAGGTTTTCTTGAACCTACTATAGAATTTCTGACCTTGTGCCTAAGTCATGATCAATAGTCTCCAAGGTTGCAGTTCCTTAATGATAAGCATAAAGGGAGGGAGGTAATCTTCCATAGACCACTTCAAATGGAGGTTTTCCAAGTGAAGTTTGAAAAGATGTGTTATAGTGGAAGTCAGCAAGGTGTAAGTACTTAACCTATAGGGCGGGTGGATTAGAACCATAAGCTTTCAAAAATTGCTATAGGCATCTATTTAGGACATCAGTTTGGCCATCAATTTGAGGATGGTATGAAGAACTCATCTTTAACACAGTTTCTTATAGCTTAAAGAGTTCCCTCCAAAACTTACTTTGAAATGTAGGGTCTCTATTATAAACACAGACCTTGGAATGCCATGAAAAGCACAAACCATTTTCATAAACAAGGCAACAACTTTTACTGTAGTAAATTGTGGAAGTAATGGTCCAAAATGAGCATGCTTGAATAATCTATCAACCACAACTAAGATGGTAGTCATACCTTGAGAAGCAGGAAGATTAGTGATGAAGTCCATACTGATATCTTCCTAAATTTGATTTGGTATAGGCAGCTGTAGGTGGCCATAGGGAGCCTTGTTAGCACTTTTAATCTTTTGGCATATGTTATAATGTTTGACAAACATTTCTACTAATTTCCTCAGGTTCTTCTAGTAAAATTTTTTTATAACTCTCATGTAGATGCTATGAACACTTGCATGGCCTCCTAATGGCATGGAATGAAATTCTTTGAGTATAAATTCTTTTAAATGAGAAGTATCACTCAGAAAAATCTTACCTCTAAGTATAGGATTCCATTTCTGATTGTATAAGAGAGACATTGAGTGGGGCACTCTAGGATTTGCTTAATTAATTGACTAATGTGACTATCATTAGAATACTCAGTAATAATTTGATCAAAGATGCCAAAAGTAAGCATGGATAGAGCTATGAGAAGAACTTTTGAGTCTTCCTTAGTTTCCATTGTGTGCAATCAGTAGGAGTGTTTTCTTTACTAGGTCTATAAATGATCTCATAATTAGCCTAGTAACTTGGTAAGGTAATGCTACTATTATGGAGTTTGAATGATCTGATTGAGCAAATGTCTTAAACTCTTCTGATATGTTGGGAAACCACCCTCAATGATCCTAGGAGGTGATCTTCCAAACACCCAAGTCTAGAATGACTTGTAAAGAAAAGAAACAGCAAACGAAAGCAAGAAAGAACACAAGCAATTTGTTATCGAGGTTCGGCAATGTGCCTACGTCCCTGTGAGCTCCTCCGAGCTCTCTGCACTATCTTATCAACGGAGTTCTTTACAATCAACAACACCTCTCCAAGAAACCTCAAGTTCTTGAAGAATGAAAGAAGAGAACAAGAAAGTGATAAGATCTTGAGTTACCCTGGAATTTCTCCCAAGAAATTCCACTTACAAGTCTCATGAATTCCCTCTCTATACTACTCTCTCTCTCTAAACATCCAGCCTCTCTACAATGAGATCTCTCCTATGTTTAGTGTCTTTGCACTCTCACATAACTCTCATTTACATCACAAGTCTCACACCTTTATCATATTACACTTTAAGATTGAAGCTAGGTGACCCTTTATATAGTGCACCAACTTCTTGACCAATCTTAAGGGTCAATCACCACCCTTAGATCTTGAGGCACAATCAACCTTAGCCCCTTATCAAATCTAAGTAAAGATGTACGTTTTAATCTTTCTCCACGCACCATCTCAAAGGTTGAAAAAACCTAGTCTCAGTGTGCCTGGTCCCGCGGCCCAGAATAGGGCAGGCCGCAGACCAAGACAGGGCTGAAACATCATCCTCTCTAGGCGCCGCGGCTGAGCTTCCTTCACTTGCTGTGCACTGAGGAGCACACTTCCTGGGCCGTGGTGCACAACTAGTGACCTGATGCTGATGAACCTCCTTCCTTGCAACCATTTAATGCTTAGACAAATACCAACATGATCAATGTAGATGTAGAATTTGTCACCCAAGACATACTGCCTCCACTTTTTTACTGTAGAATTTATTACAAAAAATTCTTTGATATAAGTGGAAGCCTGTTGCATTCTAGGATATAGTTTCTTGTTATAGAAAGCAAAATGATTACCTTGTTGAGAGAGGACAACTCTAATACCCACACCTTAGGCATTTGTTTCAATGACAAAGGGACAAGTGAAATTTGGTAAGGCTAAAATAAGAGCTGTGATTATAGCACCTTTGAGGTCTTAGAAAGAAGTTTGAGCTTCAGAAGTCTAATGGAAGGAGTCTTTCTTCAACTGGTATGTCAAAGGGGCAATTATAGATGACTTTTATAAATTTTCTGTAATAGCCAGTCAACCTTAAGAAACTCCTTATCTGCTTCTGCTTGGTTGGAGTAGGCCATGCTACAATAGCTTCCACTTTTGTTTGAACAAGTGCCACACCAAGAGCATAAATGATATGATCTAAATACTTTATGGAACTTTGGGTTAAGTGGCATTTGGTTTGCTTAGCAAACAATGAGTTTTGTTGCAAGCAAGCTAAGACAGACCCTAAATGCTCAAAATGATCCTCCCTTGTCTTGCTGTAAATGAGTATGTCATCAAAGAAGAAAATGACATATTTCCTTAAAAAAGCTTACAAAGCTTGATTCATAGTTTCTTGAAAGGTGGAAGGTGCATTTGTGAGTCCAAATGGCATAACAAGGAACTCAAAATGTCATGTGTGAGTTCTAAATGTAGTCTTCTGTATGTCAGCAGTGTGCATCCTCACTAGATAGTAACCTGCTCTAAGATCTATCTTAGAAAAGATAGTTCCTCCAAACAATTCATCTAGCAGATCATCCACTATTGGGATGGGGAACTTGTCCTTAATAGTGATATCATTGAGACCCCTGTAATCTACACAAAATCTTCAAGTTCCATCATTCTTCTTAACTAATAAGACTGAGAAACTAGAAGCACTATGACTAGGTTAGATAATACCAGCCTTGAGCATCTCCTGGACCATCCTTTCAATCTCATCTTTTTGGAAATAGGGATACCTATAGGGCTTAACATTATCTGGTTTATCCATAGGATCAACTTAAATTCTATGATAAGTGGTACTTATTGGAGGTAATGATATAGGTTCTTTAAAACATGTGAAAATTCATCCAAGACATGTAATATATCTCCATCAGCAAAATGAGTAGATGAACTAAGAGTATTAGTAGTAGTGCAACTAGAAAGTGGACAGGCATAATCAAGTACTTTCAAAGATATAAGCTAAAAACAAGAAACAATACCACCATTGGTAGACAGTTTCTTTAATTGTTTAGTAGCATTAAAATTAAGTTTAGGCCCCATGTCCCTTCTAGGAAAAGTTCATATCTAAGTTTGCATAATCAGTGGTTATTGGACCCAATTCTTGTAACCACTGAACTCCCAATACCATATAAGCTCCTTGATAGGAGATCACAAAGAAATCTACAGTAAATGTATGGTATTGCAGAGTGAGGGAAACATCAGTGCACATACCTGAACAAGAAAGCATTGCATCATTCCCAACTTGTATTGCAAAATGATTGGATGGTGTAATGGGAAGCTTTAGAGACTGGACTGCTCTTTTTTGAATTAAGTTGTGGGTGCTACCCACATCCACAAGAATTTGGAAAGGTTGATGAAGTACCATTCCTTGCATCTTAAATTTCTTTGGTGATTGATAATCAATGAGAGCACGAAAACTGATTTCAGGAACTACGTTAAACTCATTTGCAGTATCCTCCAATGTGTGATACCCTCAGGATCTCCTTCCATGTCCCCATCCATTAAGAGTAAGGCCATTTTGTTTTTGCATTTGTGCTGAGGAGTGAATCCTTCATCACAATTGAATCAAAGGCCTTTCTCTCTTCTTTGTTGCATTTCCAAAGATGATAGTCTTTTAACAAGGAATTTGGTAGGAGCTATAGGAAGAACAAATAATGGTGGTTTAGGGCCTAAAAACTAAGATTGTGTTGAGGGTTTAGGAGGCCAAGATCTCAAGGAAGGTTTGATTTCATTGAGTCTTTCTACCTTTAATCTTGCTAAGCCTATGGTATCATGAATAGAAGTTGGTTTATGAGCAATCACCTCTCTTCTAATCATTTGGTTTAAGACTAGAAATGAAATAGCTCTTCAAGAATGTCTCACTTAGACCTATTATCTTATTAGAAAGTGTTTAAAATTGGGATTGGTACTCAAGTACATAACCAATATGAGTTAATTTCGATAATGTTCCTTGGGGATCTTCATATTTAGTTGGTCCAAACTTATGTTCAAGACATGAACAAAATCAAATAAAGATCTAAATTATTTAGTGTTGTACATCCATTGAAACCATGAAAAGGTCGCCCCCTCCAAATGAAAAGTATTGATCCATTCAAAACAACCAATCAATGGGATCACCTTTTGCAAACTTAGGGAAATAAAGTTTAGCAGCCTTGAAGTTTGAAGATTGTTGAGAATCCATACCTTTAGGAAGTACATAATTAGCATTTGTAGAAGCAATACTAGAGGAAGAAGATTGCATCTTGGTAAGTTGTTGTTATTTGTCTAAGTTTCAAACATGTTCAAACATGGTCTAAAGTTGGTTAATGTCCAAACCAATTGTGGGATATCAATGTTCAGCAAGTTATAAGGTTGCACACATATGTGTGCTTCAATTTTGAGAATGGGAAGGTCAGGCACACTACTGTGGAAGTTTCTGCCCACAGGCAGGAAGTGTGTGCACCAGCATCAGGAGGCAACAACATCAGGTCAGGGCGTAGCACACCCTGCCCAGCCCTGCCTCAGCGTTGCACCTCACTATTTCAGCGCCGCAGCGCACAGAACATGGCTGCACACATGATCCAACATGCATAAGACCTCTCCAATCATGTGTGCACCATACCAAAATGCACAGCATTACTTGGGGAGTGATGAAGGGCTGAGATTAAAGGAAGAACATGATCAAAGGGAGGATAATGACTCACAAGAATGTCCAAGAATTAAGAGGCTATAAAAGGGTTTCTCAAGGCCTCATTTCATAAGAATAATACAAGATACAAAAAAACACATACAAGAGAGTTTTGTGACATTGTGAGATCATTGTAAACACTAAGAGAGAATTATGTAGAGAGACATAAACACAAGAGGGACTCTTGTAGTGAGGCTGGTTGTAATAAGATAGAGAGAGTCTAGATTAGATTAGAGAACATTGTTGAAGTTCTCATCTTCTTCCTTCTCTTCTTGTTTCTTCAAGAACTTGGATTCTTGAAGGGGATTGCTGTAACTTTGTAAGAACCATTGAGATAGTGCAGAGAGTTCAGAGTAACTCACGGGGACGTAGGCACATTGCCGAACCTCGACAACAAATTACTTATCTTCTTTCTTTCTTTGATTTTCTGTTCTTGTGTTCGATTGCTGAAATTATTTCTACAAGTCATTCAAGACTTGGGTGTTTGGAAGATCACCACCTAGGCATCTTGTTAAGGTGATTTCCAACAGCGGTATCAGAGCTCAGCAGCTGGTTGTCGGAACAAGAAGTAGAAGGTACAGAGCCAAGACTCCAAGAATCAAAGATCAAACTTCTTGGGTGATTCAAGAACGGTGTAAAGATCAAGATCCGGTCATGTTCTTGAAGGTTGATTCAAGAATGGTGTTAAAGATCCATCTTCGATTTGTGTTCTTGAGGTTGAAGAAAGCAGTTGTGGTTAGTGCACAAATCTGGGATCTTGTCCGCAAAGATGGCTTCAAATTTCTGTGTGGAGAAGTTTGATGGAAAGGGAGACTTTACCCATTGGAAGCGGAAGATCAAGGCGGTTCTAATGCAACAGAAAGTGGACTTGGCTATTGGAGAAGATGATGCTTTTCCAGCAAGTGTCACGGAGGACTAGCGGATCGAGATGAAGAAGATGGCTTACAGCACCATTTTCTTGCACATGTCGGATAGTGTCACAAGGGAGTGCGGAGACTCGGAGGATCCAGCTATCATATGGAAGAAACTAGATAAGTTGTTTCCTACCACGACTCTCCCGGATAAGAGGTATCTTCATAAATGAATCTTTTTCTTAAAATTTGATCCTAATAAAGAGTTGCAAGATAATCTTGATGCCAAGAAAAGGAGTGCATCAAGTGGTAAAGGGCTGTTCTTTAAAAGAAGGCTAGCAACTCGGTATGGCAGCATCCATGGCTACTACCGGGACAAAGGTAGAGGAGAGAGCCATGGGAGAGTGCACAACAGCAGCCATGGCTACTACCAGGATAGAGGTAGAGGAGAAAGCCATGGGAGAATGCATTCCAAACCAAGATTTGGAGGGAAGTGTTGCTACTACTGCCATAAGGAGGGTCATGTCAAGAAAGATTGCAAGAAGATGACAAGGGATAGAGGAGGAAGCCATAAAAACAATGAAGAGGCTTCGGTTGCCAAGGGAGAATAGCAAGATGAGGTTCTTGTTGTGTGCTCAAATGTGAGCAGAAGGCAAGGCAGCAGAAAATGGATTCTTGATTCCGGGTGCACCTACTATATGTGCCCTCACAAAGAATGGTTCAATAATTTCAAGGAGATCAATGAGGGAAGAGTCTTCTTGGGGAATGATAATTCTTGCTAAATGAGAGGGATTGGAGACATCCAATTGAGGATGTTTGATGGAGTCACAAGGCTGCTGGAAAATGTGAGGTATGTTCCAGATATGAAGAGGAACTTGATCTCATTGGGGCAGCTGGATTCCATGGGCTATACATGTAAGATAGAGGGAGGAAAGATCAAGGTAGCCAAGGGATCTTTGGTAGTGATCAAGGCAGCAAGAAACGATGGACTCTATGAGATGATCGGAGTCATGGAAATTAAGGATCAAGCAGTAAGCTTAATGGCTGAGATGGATGAGGCAGCTCTTCGGCACACTCGCTTGGGACATATGAGCGAAGAGGGCCTGCAAGTTCTCAGCAAGGATAGCCTACTTGGTGGTGACAAAGTAAAGGAACTTGATTTCTGCGAGTGTTGTGTTCTTGAGAGGCAACAACGGGTCAGCTTCAACACCAGAGTGCCCAAGGATAAGGGCATTCTTGACTATATTCATGCTGACCTTTGGGGACCAGCAAAGACACCAACACAGGGAGGTAACATTTACTTTCTGTCTTTAATTGATGATTATTCAAGAAAAGTGTAGGTTTATTTGGTGAAAAATAAATCAGATGCATTGAATAAGTTAGTGGTGTGGAAAGGGCTGGTTGAGACTCAAATGAGTAGAGTAGTTAAGGAAACGGTGTCTACAACTGCATATTTGATTAATAGATCACCCTCTAGGATTTTATACCATAAGACTCCCGAAGAATTGTGGAGTGGAAAACCCCCTGAGTTGGACAACCTTAGGACTTTTGGGTGTGCTGCGTATGCACTCCAAAAGGAGGATAAGCTTAGCCCAGGATCTAGAAAATATGTGTTTCTAGGATATGGGGAAGGGGCTAAGGGGTACAGGTTGTGGTCCTTAGAAAAAGAAGGATTTAAACTCATAATAAGTAGGGATTTTATTTTTAATAAATTGCTATTTCCCTACTTGGAGAAAACTAACCCTACAGGGGCTAGTGAACAAACTAGTTTGGTTCTTGTGGAGCATAGCATCAAGGAGAATTCAGTTCAGGTAGAGCAAGGATGGCAAGAGGGTTCAGATCAGGTAGAGCCTATTGAAGAATGCCAAGCCTAGGACGCTCATGAGGAGGCTGAACTAGAAGAGGTTGATGCAGTGAGTCGGAACGACTACCAGCTCACAAGGACTGGGAAGGAAGGCTAGTTGGACCACCTTCAAGATATGAGTTTGTGGATGCAGCAACTCCTTGGACAGAAGGAGGGATGTGTGAACAAGAAACTTACATGGATGCCATGGCATGTAAGGATTCGCCAAAGTGGAAGCTAGCTATGGAGGAAGAAATGGATTCTTTGAGGAAGAACAACTTCTGGGAATTGGTAAAAATTCCAGGAAATCAGAAAGTTGTGGAATGTAAGTGCACTTACAAGATCAAAGAAGGGTGCCCTCCAAGAGATGAAGTCCGGAACAAGGCTAGGCTGGTGGCGAATGGGTTCACAAGGAAAGAAGACATAGATTTCACAAGAACTTTCTCACCTGGACACAAGGTGGAGAAGATGGTGAGTATCCTCATCTATGTCATTAATGGGCTGTTGGTTTGGAACAGCAGGAAGAGGATGGAAAGGTTTACATCTCAACTCAGTGAGGAGTTCAAGAGGAAGGATCTCAGCTTTACAAAAAAGATCCTTGGGATGAGAACCATCCGGGAAAAGGAAAGAAACAGGTTTAGTGTTTCTCGGGCAATTGGTGTTTTCAGCAAATGTGTGAGTAATCCCGGAAAAGAGCATTAGCTTAGGATGAAGTGGTTGCTGAGGAACAAGGAGGCTCAGTGGCAGCCAATGGTAGCACTCATAACAACCGGGGCAGAATGCATAGTAGCTATGGAAGCCATAAAGGAGGCTATGGGGTGCAAAGGGTTGTTGGACAAGTGGGAGGTCCTAAAAGAGCAGGTGGTGGTATCTTTGGATAGCCAAAGTGTGGGGCACTTGTGGAGGTATCCGGTGTTCCATGAGGGGATGGAGCATATGGATGTTCGGTATCATTACATTCTGGAAAATGGTACGAAAGGAAGCATTCATGTTGACAAGAAGACCACAAAGAAAAGTCCTGCAGATTTAGGCACCAAGGTTCTACCTCTAAGGAGGTCCAATCATTGCCTTGGACTTCTTAGGATTGGAGTTGGTTAATTGGTAACTCCAGATGAGTTTGGATCCTGAAGCTTTCTGCACAATGGTTCAGGTTTTTTGAACTCTTAGACAAAGGTAGAGATTGTTGTTATTTATCTAAGTTTCAAACAAGTCCAAACATGGTCTAAGTTTGGTTAATGTCCAAAAAAATTGTGGGATATCAAAGTTCAGCAAGTTATAAGGTTGCACACATATGTGTGCTTCAATTTGGAGCATGGGAAGGTCAGGCACACTGCTGTGGAAGTTTCTGCCCACAGGTAGGAAGTGTGCGCACCAGCATCAGGAGGCAGCAGCATCAGGTCAGGGCGCAGCACACCCTACCCAGCGCCGCGCCTCATAGCAAGCCTCCCTTCCAGCCCTGCCTCAGTGCCACACCTCACCATTTCAGCCCCGCAGCGCACAGCACATGGCTGCACACATGATCTAGCATGCATAAGACCTCTCCAATCATGTGTGCACCACACCAAAACGTATAGCATCACTTGGGGAGTGATGAAGGGCTAAGATTAAAGTAAGAACATGATCAAAGGGAGGATAATGACTCACAAGAATGTCCAAGAATTAAGAGGCTATAAAAGGGGTTCTCAAGGCCTCATTTCATAAGAATAATACAAGATACAAAAACACACATACAAGAGAGTTTTGTGACATTGTGAGATCATTGTAAACACTAAGAGAGAATTGTTTAGAGAGATATAAACACAAGAGGGACTCTTATAGTGAGGCTGGTTGTAATAAGATAGAGAAAGTCTAGATTAGATTAGAGAACATTGTTGAAGTTCTCATCTTCTTCCTTCTTTTCTTGTTTCTTCAAGAACTTGGATTCTTGAAGGGGATTGCTGTAACTTTGTAAGAACCATTGAGATAGTGCAGAGAGTTCGGAGGAACTCATGGGGACGTAGGCACATTTTTGAACCTTGACAACAAATTACTTGTCTTCTTTCTTTCTTTGATTTTCTGTTCTTGTGTTCGATTGCTGAAATTATTTCTACAAGTCATTCAAGACTTGGGTGTTTGGAAGATCACCACCTGGGCATCTTGTTAAGGTGATTTCCAACATAAGTTGATCATGGGTGTAAGCTATGTACATGTGACCCATTAATTCTTCTCTTAATTCCCTTTGAGACTCTGGATCAGTGCAACTATATTGTCTATAAGATCTTTAGATCTTGTTAAAGTATCCATGATTAGAATTTGATTAGAACAATAGGAAAATTGAAAGGAATTAAAGGATAAATTGATAGTGAGATGGACCAAATTTTGTAATGGAGAGTAACAATGAAAGCATCAAAATGATACAAGTTGTATCAAAAATGTTCATGATAGGTTAAGAACAAACCCTTAGAGGAGAAGGAGGTTGAGAGAAATTTGAGAATATTGATTATACTTTCTTCTTCTTCTCATTTACAAGAATGTAGCGTATATATACTGCATTAGAGAGTAGTTACAAGTCTAACTAACTACTAACAAGGGACTAACTAACTAACTAACTATTTTGTAACAGAATGCTAATAGAATTATATGTAGCTCTGGTCCAACAACTTTAAACTAGTGTTTGCTTATTTAATAGCAATGGAAGTCCTTTACCAGGTACGCCTTCTTTTCACTCTTATCGGACTTGTTCCCTTATTGCCAACCTCTTCAATTGTCTGTTCTATCTCTTCATCTTCTGCCTTTGTATCTTCTGTTCCTTTAGTTGCTTATTCCACTTCTTTCACTTATTTTAAAGTTGTAATAGTCTGATTTGAAAGATAAATGCTTTTGATGTGGTTGGTAGGTTAAAGAATATGCTCAGGTAATGTTGTATATTTAAAGATGAGGCCTACATATAAATGATAGCAACCAAGAGTTCCAAGTATCTTCTGAATGTGATATAGTATCTATACAGATCTCGCCCTAAATTTGATATATTTTTTTCAAGTATTATACCATTTTACTGAAACACATTTCAAGCCTGCACTTAGTGCAACCGTTTTGTTGATTTTTACTCTCTTTTAATGAATATCATTGAATTTGATTATTTTTTTGGTGTGGATTCAAGATTAAGGGTGTTTTAGTTGGCATTACAAAGAGTACTGATTTATCCTTACAAGAAACAATACAATGTAGTGATCTTCTGCAACCAGAAACATCTGTTCAAGTTGGTGAGATCTTTCTTCAATTCTTCTTGGATTGAATTTATGTTTTATTGCAAGGTCAATTGTATTTCTGTTTTATCACTTAAATGTCTTTACCAACTACTCAATTTGCTTTCTAACAATTGACTTGTTCGTTCATTTAATTCTCGTCCAACTCAGATTAGGAATCGAGATGGAAGTCATGTATTTGATCCATAACACTACCTCCCCCAATAGTTAAAACAGTGCATATTTATATATTGGCTTGATTAAGGCTTGAAACAAGATTTTTTTTACTTCTCCAGCAATGTGTCACCCACAAATTGTTATGTTACTTTTTTCTTTCAAAAAGAAAAAAGAGATGGTGTGACCTTAGTTTTGTTCATTACTAAATATTCCATAATGTAAAACAATGGGATCATTCTTTTTTTTTAAAGGAAAATAAATCTATTATTAATGTAAATAACATAGTAAGTCATGCACATATGAAAAAAAATTAAAACTTAACCCAAGAAAACCGTTTAATTAAGATCATTCATCGAACAGATGGAGTGCAAATCCTTGAATCAATACTTTATAAGGTTTATTATCATCAAACATCCTTAAATTTTGTTATGTGTTTTAATGTCCCTTTTGCATTTTAAAAATGATCAATTTACCCCTTACACGTTAGGCATGTGTTCAATAAACTCTTTTCGTGATAATTCTGGCAAAATTGATACCAACGCACACAAAAATTTTAACAATTTTTTTTACCCTATTTAATAGTTAAGATTTTTGTGTACTATGATATCAATTTCACATGAATTATCACTAGAGGGGTTTATTTGATACGTCTATAATATAAGGAGCAAATTGATTGTTTTTAAAATGTAAAGGGGACATTAAAATACAATGCTACATGCAAGGGTGTTCAACGATAATAACTTTATTTATCAATAAGGCATCTTTTTTCAAACTTTTATTATTTGTAAATGGATATAATAACCCATGCTTGCAACATTGATAACCTATATATATTAGGCATATGCATTAGATAATATCTATTCTTTTAGTATATTGTCAAACCATCACAACACTGCCAACGACCTTTCAAAAAGTTAATAGAGTAAAATATAAGGAAGAAATAAAAAGCATACAGCATCCCAAAAGGATTTAACGAAAATTCAGCCTCCAGGAACCCAAATTCATGCTCAAATATCATATGCAAGTATCAAAGTCGATAAATAACAACAGTTTAGTACAGTACATAAAGAATGAAGATATCTCTAGATAACCTAATAATGAAACATAGCATACACTAAGATACCTTTCTCGAACCAGCCAAAGAGGTCACACGGACTGCATCTGAGGGAGATTTTGACAAAAATCAAATGGAATTAAGCTGATGGTAGAGATTGCACTACTTTGTTAAAGTAGTGGTTAAATTGCTTTTTTTTTGGTGGAGAATTGTGCCACTTAACCCTAAACTGAGGAGGAAAATTTGCAATATTTAAGCCAAATCGATAAGAAGAGTATTTTTATTTCACACCCTATCAATATAAAAAAGTCAACCTTCTCTTTGTCAAAGAAGTAAAGCTTCCATTCAAAAAGAAAATTAAATCGAGGAGGAAAATGCATTAACAAGATTAAATGAAGCCATCAAAACACTTGTTTTTAATTTTAATAAAAATGAAGACCTTAATAAAATCATCACTGAAAAGGATTATATATATTTTATTAAAATTGATAATAACCTGAAAATGATAGTTGTTTGTGCAGTCAGATTTCTACTCCCCGTTGAAAGCATATTTAAACTAACGGCAACATAAACTTGCGAAAAAGAAAGAAGGGATCGATATTTGACACTAACATAACATTTGTATTGCAAAGTTTACATGGGATTAGAGCTTGAACACAAAATATTTACAAAAATATAAAGAGCTTTGCAAATTCAAAGGTTGAAGTAGCGAGATTGTCTGTTATGTTCGTTAGAGAATCAGTCATACGGTTAACCAATCTCGTATAAAAAATACTCCATATATACAAAACAATTTATCACAATGTTGTACTTACTGATGGAGAAACATAATCAATGTAGAGATCATCCTCAATGAGTGATGTGAGAGATGCGATATCTAGATTCATCCTTTCTCGGCCCTTTTAGGCTTTTGGGAAGTTGTGATTGCAGGATTTCAATATGAATGCCCTTAATCCCATAAATGAATAAATAATACCTAATAATCCAAAGTAGACCATACTTTAGATCCTTTAGGTCCATCTTTAGCATTGATACAACAAAATCTTTAATCAAACCCATAGAATAATCCCTTGGTTAAAAATTATGTACTCCCTTCTTTGTTCTCCTTTAGCGCACACACACTAGCTCACAATGGGGCAAGCTTTACTTTATATAATGATCCAATGGTCCGTCCATCAAAAGTCTAAAGGTCTACTATGGCCTACACTAACTAGCTCATATTAGACACATTAGTGTATTAAGTCCACTATAAATATAATTTTTTTTTTCTATTGGACTCTCTTTATGTTTCACTTGATAGACCAACACTTAGCCCATTTTAAGACAAAACTCGATAAGATCACACATGCAATAATTCTAAAATTCTCTCACTTGGACGACATTAATTGTGGATAATTTTGAAAACAAATTTTATCCTTTAAAAATGATTTTTAGGCTAAGATAACTGTAAGTTCTATGCATGCATTTTAAAACATTGGTCTAGAGACTATTCTAACTGTCAATCTGGTCTAATAGAGTCCTCAATACCGAATCACAGTGATAACTACATCTTTTGAGCGACACCGAATCTTTCATGGTCACGAGAGTCAATAAACTCCATCGATATGGATCCAATATAGTAGTGTAGTAAACAGAAAACATCCATAAAATGATCTATTTATATATTGTCCCTTTGTTAGTTACTTTCAATTCTATCTTCTTTAAGTAGCATAGGTACACTAGAGAAAAATCTTTATGGTTTTCCAACAAAACTCGTATGTCTTATTTTTATGTGCCATAAGACATACACTTTATGCAATTAACAAAATACCTCAGCCTTTGCTTAAGATTCACACAAATCTTAAGACTTTCAACGAATATATGTATATGAAAATACAAACATATAAAGTATCCATATTCTAAATACAACAGTAATATCTAAATTGACTGATAAATTGTATATAACTGAATTTGCATGCAATGATCATTGTTAACATAATATCCTGTATATATCACCAAAAGATGTAAAGAATAATGTAAACAGATAAAGTAAAAGCAATGTCTCCCACTAATCAAGTATATCTAAAGATACCTTAAGCCCATATTTTAAGTATGTCACTTTAATGTATTAGGGCAAATACCCTTGATTAGAGTATTAACAACCAAATTATCTATTATATTATTCTTTTCTTTAATTTCACCCTACTTTATTAATTTTCTTAACTATCAAGAACTTTACCTTAATATGCTTGGACCCTATAATATCCTTTATTATACATTTTTGATAAATTATTTTTTTTGATAAGTATATCATTTATTATTCCTAGAGAACAACTATTATCACAGTACAACCATATGAGCCTAGCAATAAAGATGACCATGAATGACTTGACAAATAAATTCATTAATCAAATAACTTGCATAGCAGCCCAAAGCATGCCACAATCTTAGCTTACATAATAGAAGAAGCAACAAGTGTCTTCTTAACACTTTCTTAAACTAGCATCTTCTGCCACCATAACCATATAATATGACGAAAACTTCCTTTTATCATGACAAATGGTAAAGTTTGAATCCATATACTCCACCATTTAAATATTTTTTAGAACACTTTGTAAACCAGTTTGAAATCCTAGGACCTGGACCTTATGACTTTCTAAGCAGCCACCCAATGATCTGGATCCTTTAGGCTCTTAAGAAAATCTAATTGTAAAGAAATGTAGGGATGTAAACTTAGGCTCCCAATTTCTATAGCATATGACATATTCCTTATAGATTCTCTCTTAGTACCACTTTAAGAACACTGTGTAGGGCTTAATTTGTCACATTTAGGTACTGAAACATTCTCAAGTTTGCAATCTTGCATATTGAACCTTTCTAGAACACATTCAACGTATGCCCTTTGAAAGAGTCTCGATAAGAAACAAGGTTTATCTTTATGGATTTCAATTCCAAGAAGAAAATATGTCTTTTCAAGATCTTTAATGTTAGAATACCTATAAATTAGTTGCTTAACTTCATGCAACAGTCCTAAAGACATCACCAACAAGTAGGATTTTATCCTCATTCAAGATAAAGAAAATAGAATTGCTCCCACTAACCTCGACATATATTCACTGATCCATATTTTGTTCTCAAAGAACCTTTATGAAGTTACTATATCATCAGAAAATTATACAAGCTCAACTTTCACAGGCTCCTTAAAACTAGCATTGAGTCTCATTGAATACAACTTATCTCTCATCGCTTCTCACGATAGATCTAACTAAGAACTAGAAAACAATTTCTGACAAGTCACTGGGTGATCCACTACTTAGCCAATATTATAATCACTCTCATTTAAATAGATCATATTGATCAAAATATTGGGAGATCCTTTCTCACTGATGGATCAAAGCTGGTACCCTACATAATTGCATCTTGTTGTTGAGTAGTCTTAATAGAAACTAGTTGAGCAACTAGTTCTTACCCCTCCACAGGTCACACCATAGGTGTATGAACCAATATGTTAATCTTTATAAGTAGAGAAAATAAACTATCTAAATATTCTCATTATCCTTAATGATCTGAGAACAAGTACCTTTTCAGCTAGATCAACACCAAAAACTTAGCTATTTTTAATTTCATAATTCTATTATTTTCAGGTAAGACTATGAAACTTATGTCTTAGAATGACATGAGTACCTTATTGAGAAACAACAAGAAAACATTGAATCCAACTTGCCTTTATCTGGAATATATATAGGTGTATTTTTGCAAATATTTCTTTAATATGGAGACTGTCAATGTTAAGGTTTCTATCCAGTCCATAATTCAAAAAGGTCTTTAGATTACAACTTTACCGAGTACTTTATTAAGGATTTAGTGAACCATAGTAATGAACTCAACTCAGAGATAATCTAGTCTTGACATGCTTCTTCCAAAACCTTAAATGTGTGATTTCGGCTTTCGGCCACACCTCTTATGTTCAGATTGCCTAACATAGTTTTTTAGATAACTATTTCTCAATTCTTCAAGCATTCAACAAACAAACTTTTGAGTTGTTTTGAAACTTTATGTTTGCTAAAATACTCACCTTACGAATCAGAATCAATCATTCTTAATGATTTTCTTAACTGTTTCTCAAAATCAGTCATAAATCTTGAATGTGTCAAAAAAATTAGACTTTCCTTTAATTCAGAACATGTATCCACCACAAGATTGGTCATCAATGAACGATAAAAGTGTCTACACTTACACAATGTAGTTAGAAAAGGTCTATTGAAAATAAGCATAGATGACTTCCAAAAGATCAAATTTACAAGATGCACAATTTTCTTTATCTTGGTTAATTTATCCACAAACAAGTCAACACGTGTCTAGTTGAAAGTAGATCAAATGTATTCCTTTGTCACCATTTTCACTCTCTCTTTAGAATTGTGACCAAAGAATTTATACCACAACATGGAAGACTTTCCTTAGTTAAGGATGTTTTAACAATATTTGAACGTTATATGAGGTTTTATAAACTTCATTTGGAGCTCAACACACAATCTATACAATCTATAGGATAAGATGCAACGATCAATAGCTTTTGAATCAAAAGATAATTGAACTTTATTATCTTTATTATAAAAAATACAGCCAATCTTGTCCAAAACTCGAAGATGAAAATATGAATTCCGCACTAGGATCATATACAAAGTGTCTCTCTAAAAGCAGTTTAAATCTAGAATTTAAATTTAAATTAGCTACTCCTATGAATTTTGTGTCCACCTCATCATTGTTGCCAACTGTGAGTTTAAACTCTCATTTATTTGAAGTTTTCTTACTTATGAATCCTTGTATAGTAAGAACAATACAATTTTCATTATCTTGCCCACAACTAAATGTGGCTTTAGTTACATTGGATTCACCTAGAACTAGAGCCAAAGAGTTATCCCTCACAATTAATATCTTTTTTCCAAGTTTTTACTTTTATTGGAATCTCACTTTTCATTGTTGACCCTCATCTAAATTTTAATAATGACAAAACACAACTCTAATTGTACTAATAGTTTTATGTAAGTATTTTAAACAATAAAAGTATACAGCAAAGAATCAAGATACAAGAACTCAACCCGTATCAGACACCAAGTCAAGACAAAAGATTTAGTATAGGCACAAGGTATGAAACAAGTTGTAAATCTCACTTGTTCAGGTAACTAGCTTATCCTATGGCTCCTTTTGAAAAAGTATTTTGACAAGACTATTTATTCAAACTCTTCTAAGTTAAAAACATTTCAAAACATGAAAAACTGGGATAAAGGGCAACCTAGTCGACTGGCTACTTATAGTAGAAGACTGGGATATAGGACAGTATGTCCCTAGTAGGCTGGGTGCTTAATACTAGTCGACTGGTATATTGGATAGTAAGTCCCCAGTCGATTGGTACTCTTCACAGCCCCAAAAGTGAGACTTTTCACTTGACCCAGTCGACTGGTACTAAGACCTAGTTGATTGGTAATTCGAAAAATATGACTGTTGAGGCACCAGACTTGAACATTTAAATGTATCAAAACGTACCAAGTTAGTACAAAACGGCCATATTAATTCAAGGCTATATAAACCCACTCCTATGAGCATTTGAAAAGAGAGGATTACACATTTAATCAAGTTTTTGCTCATTGATACACAAAAGCTTTGAAACATTTATTGTTGAGCCATTCTTCAAGCTTTACACTGAAAGAGAGATATTGTTCATTTGTAAAAGCATTCATTGTTATCTCTCTACCACTTACTTTACAGCAACTCATATTTATTGTAAAGAGATTAACTTCCGAAAGGAAGAGATTAGCTTCCGAGAGGAAGGGATTAGCTTCCGAGAGGAAGGGACTGTTTGAGGTTTATACAACACCCATTAAGTTGTACGACTAAGAGTTTTAGTGGATTACTTCAAAGAGGTTCCTTGAAAAGAGTGCGCGTAGGGTCGGAACAAATCTGATATTTTCGAACCACTATAAACTGAGTTTGCACTTTCTATTCCTTAAACTCTTTTATTTAAAGCACATTACTTGTTTATACACTTGTGCATTTAACTATTTTTATAAACTTGCAAGTAATTAGTGAAAGTTTTTAAAAACCCAATTCACCCCCTTCTTGGATTAGAACCTCAGTCTACAACTGGTATCAGAGCCTTATTCTCAATTTTAGGCTTAAAATCCTTGAGTTGATCCGATGGCATCGAATAGCTATTCTGAGGGACATTCCTACACTAGGCCTCCCTTGTTCAATGGCTCCAACTATAACTATTGGAAAAACAGGATGAAAATATTTATCGAAGGACAAGATTATAATCTATGGAGAGTCATTGAGGAAGGACCTAGAATTCCTACAAAGGAAATAACTATTGGAGAAATCAATCGTACAATGCCTAAACTCAAAACTGAGTTCAATGATGAGGATTGTAGAATGATGTCTCTCAATAGTAGAGCCACAAGTATTTTACATTATGCTTTAGATATTTCAGAATATAATAAAATTTCTGCATGTGTTTCGGCTAAGGAGATTTGGGATAAACTGCAAGTTACATATGAAGGAACTGGTGAGGTTAAAAAATCAAAAATCTATATGCTAGTATCCGAATATGAATCTTTTAAAATGTCTCCTAACGAAACAATTTCTCAAATGCATTCACGTTTCACAACTATTGTTAACAGTTTGAAGCTTTTTGGTAGGAATATTGAGGAGTTTGAACTGACGAGAAAAATCTTAAGATCTCTGCCACCTACTTGGAAACCAAAGAAGACAGCCATTCAGGAGGCCAAAGATCTCGACAAACTTGACATCGAAACATTTCTTGGGTCATTATTGACATATGAGATGGAAGAAATGAATCCCATTGTCAATGATGATGAGAAGAAGAAAAAGGTGATTGCTCTCAAAGTCTCTACAAGCAACAAAGAATAAGAAATGAAAGAAGATATGGAGAGCAGCGAAGAAGATGGTAAGATGGCTTTAATCACCAAACGGTTTCACAGATTCTTGAAGAAAAGCAAGAAACCATACACAAAGGATCCCACTTCAAAAAAGGAACCACATGTGTGTTATGGATGCAAGAAGCCCGGTCACATCAAGGCCGATTGTACAGCTACAAGTAAACCATACAAGAGCTTCAAGAAGAAAGCTATGATTGCAACCACTTAGAGTGATGATGAAGAAGAAGACTCTTCGGATATAGAGATTGGATATGAGGAAATTGCCAATCTATGTCTTATGGCAATCGATGATGAAGATGAGGTATCGTCTTCTCTCTCTTCATAAAATAACATTGTTAGTTGTAGTGAAGAATTGATAGAAGTTATAAATAAAATACATGAAGAATTGAAGAAATTCGATTATAGGAACTCTATTCTTAAGAAAGAGGTGTCATCTCTTTCTAAAGAGATGATAAGTCTAAATGAAGAAAAAGATAAACTATCTTCATTGCTTTATGATTCTTCTCAAGATTTTCTTAAAGATGAAAATGAAAACTTAAAGAAGAAGATATTAGAATTGAATGGCACAATATCTAGACTCATGCTTAGAAAAGAAAAGCTTAATGAAGTGCTATCTTGCCAAAGATTAAGTGGAGGAAAATCCGGGTTAGGATATTCTCCATTAGGCAAGCAAAAATCAAAAGAGAGCTTATTCATGAAATCATCATGTGTGAATGAAGCCTCTACTTCAAAGATCACTAGCAAGGTCAAAAGCATTCCCTCAATGAATGCTAGTAGGTCTAGAAATACTAATTCTAATGCATATATAAGAATGAAACATCCTAGAAATACTCATGCTTATATGTATGTTCATTCAAGAAATGCTTATACACATCCTAGGAGTAACCATCATATGCATCCTAGAAATAACATGTATACTCAAGACTTACACACTGCACAAGCATATCCTAGGAATTACTATCATGGTTATTCTAGAAATAATGTGCATATTTATAATAATGCAAGCAAGTATCCTAGAAATCATCATCATATATTTTCTAGAAATGACATGCATATTCCTCACAATAGAAACATGTATCCTAGGAACTATTATCCAAAGAATTATAGACATGCACAATTAAGACATCCTAGAAATTTCAATAACTATTATCCTAGGATTGTGCATCATCAACGTGTCTATAGAACACCATATGTTGTTAAGAAAGTATGGGTCCCAAAAGGAACCGTATTTTCAAGGACTAACCCTAAAGGACCCAAGAAATTTTGGGTACCTAAAAATGCAATTGTGTATCCTTGTGTGATGTCGATATGTCTCCACACCAAGGAAAAAGGTAATTGTTGGTACCTTGATAGTGGATGCTCAAAGCACATGACCAGTGATAAAAGTGTATTCAAGGAGCTAACTCTAAGAGATGGCGAACATGTCATCATTGGAGACAACACAAAAATAAAGATCATCGGGCATGGAAAAGTTGGTAATGATTTCTCAACCATAGATAATGTATTGCTAGTACAAGGCCTTAAGCTAAATCTACTAAGTATTAGTCAACTATGTGACAAAGGCAACAAAGTCATATTTAAAACCTCTCATTGTCTAGTTATAGACATCAAGAGTAACAAGATCAAGTTTGTTGGCCATAGACATGAAAATGTTTATATAGTTGATTTAAAATCCTTGCATTCCAAAAATGAAAAATGTTTTCCTGCATTTAGTGAAAATCCATGTCTATGGCATAGAAGACTTGGTAATGTGAACATGAATTTGCTTTAAATCACTTTAAGAAAAGATTTAGTCATTGGACTACCCAACATCAAATTTGAAAAAGGATAAAGTATGTGATGCTCGTCAAATGGGAAAACAAACTAGAATTTCCTTTAAATCAAAAAATATAGTCTCAACTATTAGACCATTAGAACTTTTGCATATGGACTTATTTGGTCTAATAAGTACCATTAGTCTAGGTGGCCATCAATATACTCTTGTTATTGTTGATGACTATTCAAGATATACCTTTGTTATCTTTATTGCTTACAAGGATAAAGCTTTCAAAGAATTTAAAAACATTTGCAAAAAGGTTCAAAATGAAAAACGTATTTGTATCTCAAGTATTAGAAGTGATCACGGAAAATAATTTAAGAACCAAAGCTTTTCAAAATATTGTGATGAAAATGGAATTGATCACAACTTTTCAACTCCTAGAATTCCTCAACAAAATGGAGTTGTTGAGAGGAAAAATAGAGTTGTAGAAGAATTTGCAAGAACAATACTTTGTGAAAATAGCTTACCAAAATACTTTTGGGCGGAAGCGGTAAACACTTCGTGCTATATCTTGAAGAGAATTTTAACTAGGCCAATGCTTGACAAAACTCTGTATGAATTATGGAAAGGTAGAAAGCCTAATATCTCATATTTTCATACCTTTGGTTGTAAATTCTTCATCCTAAATAACAATAAAACTAACTTGAGTAAATTTGACTCTAAGACCGATGAAGGGATATTCTTAGGATATTCAACCTCTAGTAAGGCTTATAGAGTCTTCAATAAGAGAACTCTAGTGGTAGAAGAATCCGTACATGTAACCCTTGACGAGTCTAACCCAATTAGTAGTGGAGAAGTTTCTTTCAATGATGATGCAGATTTCATTCCAAGAACGGAGACACCTACTCCCATTGTTGACCCAAAGGAGAGCCCACCTCAAACGAATCAAGAAATTGAAACTCTCAAATTTGATCAACCATCTACAAGTCAACAAGAGGATAGTCTTCTCAAAGATTAGAGGTATGTAACTTATCACCCAATCGATCAAGTGATTGGTGATCCTTCACAAAGGGTAAGAACTCGTTCCTCTATTAGAAACATTTGCAAGTATGTAGCTATTTGTCTCAAATAGAACCTAAAACATTTGTAGAAGTCGAAAAGGATAATAATTGGATAATTACCATGCAAGAAGAAATAAATCAGTTTGAAAGAAACAATGTATGGAATCTAGTTCCTAGACTAAAGAATCATGTAATAATAGGATCTAAATGGGTATTTAGAAATAAGATGGATGAAAATGGAATAGTGACTAGAAACAAGGCTAGACTAGTTGCTAAGGTATATAATCAAGAAGAAGGAATAGACTTTGATGAGACCTATGCTCCCGTAGCAAGATTAGAAGCCATTTGAATGTTATTGGCTTTTATATTCTTTAATAAGTTTAAATTATTTCAAATGGATGTAAAGAGTGCCTTCTTAAATGGCTTCATAGAAGAAGAGGTATACGTTGAGCAACCTCTTGGATTTGAGAATCCTAGTCTTCCAAATCATGTCTACAAGCTTTCTAAAGCTCTTTGAAGCAAGCTCCAAGAGGATGGTATGAAAGACTAAGTCAATTTTTTATTAACAATAATTTTATAAGAGGAAAAGTAGACACAACCCTCTTCACAAAAACTCACATAAATGACACTCTACTAGTTCAAATATATGTTGATGATATTGTATTTGGTGCCTACTATTGAATCTATGTGTAAAGAGTTTCCTAAGTGCATGCAAGGTGAATTTGAAATGGGCATGATGGGAGAGCTTACCTACTTCCTTAGACTTCAAATCAAACAATTGAAAGGAGGCATCTTCATCAATCAATCAAAATACACTAAGGACCTAATAAAGAGGTTCGTGATGGAAAGCTCAAAGCCACTTGGTACTCCTATGAGCACATCTAAAAAACTTGATCTTAACGAAGGAGGTAAGTGTATATACACTAAATATTATAGAAGCATGATAGGAGCTTTACTTTATTTAACTGCAAGTAGACCTGATATAATGTTCAGCGTATACATATGTGCTAGATTTCAGGCTAATCCTAAGGAATCACATGTAATTGCAGTGAAAAGAATTCTTAGATATCTACAAAGAACTCAAACCCTAGGATTATGGTACTCTAGAGATTCATCTTTTGAGCTTGTAGGATATTTAGATGCTGACTTTGCTGGGTGTAGGTTAGATAGAAAAAGCATAAGTGGAACATGCCAATTCTTAGGTGCAATGTTAACCTCTTATTTTCCATGAAACAAAACTCCGTTACACTACCAACCGTCGAGGCGGAATATGTAGCAGCTGGAAGTTGTTGTGCCCAAGTATTGTGGATGAAACAACAACTAGAAGACTATGACACAAACTTTAAAAGTATCCCAATACATTGCGATAATACTAGTGCTATCAACCTAAGTAAAAACCCTATTCAACACTCTAGAACTAAACATATAGAAATTAGACATCATTTCTTAAGAGACCATGCTAAAAAGGTGATATAAGACTAGAATTCATACCTTCAGAGGATCAAATAACTGACATTCTTACAAAACCTTTAAGTGAAGCTAGTTTTTGTAAAATTAGACTGTTAATGGGATTATTAGATTATGATAAACTGTGTGCCTGATTGCATCATCATTCATCATTTGCATACTTGACATCTAGTGAATGAGTATTAAACTTTATTTAATATTTCCCTCACTCAAGATAACATAAATAAACAAATTTCGTGCTAAGACTCAAAAACTAGAAGTTTTTTTTGGGGTCTAGTCGACTGGTAAGTCTATCCCACTTGACTGGTAAGTCACTACCTAATTACCCAATCGACTAGTAAGTCTATACCAGTCGACTAGTAAACTTAGATCTTGTTTGGAGCCAATTTTTTGAATTTCAGTTATCTACCCAGTCGAATGGTATGAACTACCCAGTCAATTGGTGTTTCTCTGCCAATTAACCCAGTTAACTGGTGTCTGATCTAGTCGACTGGTATGTTAAAAATTTTCAAAACTGCAAAGGACCTAGTCGACTGGTATCGCGATTCTATAAATAGTCTCTTCAGATTTTTCACGCCATTTTTGAAACCCTAAGCTTTCTCTCTCTAAAAAATCTCTTCATTTTGACCAAAAAAACTCCTCAAAACGCTTCATACACACCTTGATCTACACCTCCATACCATTTATTTCAATTTTCTACGGTTGAAATCTCAAATTTCCACCAAAATCTTCCTTTCTCCCAAAAACACTTTTCCTCCAAAATGTCCAAAAGAATTCACATTAAGACCACAGTTGGGGGACCTAATGCGCATACTAGGCCAAGTTCCACCAAGTCTACGGCTCCGGACTCAAAAGGGAAGGGGTTAGCGGGCTCCTCAAGCAAGAAGGCGAGAACAGAGCTCGACGACTCCCTGTTCTCAAGCCCGACAGCAAAAGAGAGGTATACATCTGTTATATGTCATAAAAAGATCATGACCGATATATTTGTTGACTTCGAATCTATTCGTCATGATAAATTTGATGTTTTACCTATTTTTAATGCAATAAACTTGAACTCACCAGTCAAGATTCACCAAAAATTTTACCCGAGACTGATTCACCAGTTCTATGCGAACTTGGTGAAACCTAATCCACTAGCTCTATGGTTCAGAACCAATGTAATGGGTGTGGAGTTCGAGGTCAACACTGACCTCTTGATGAGTATCCTGAGGATCCCTATGGGAGGGATCAAATAGAGTCTGGATGGATGGCCAAACAACTTTTATTACGAGGAGGCATATCTACCCCCTACTGCTCGTCAACATGATAAACAGCAAAGCTAGTGACTCCGAATGCCTTTTCTATGGGATGCTCATCACACTCATCCTCCAGTACTTCCTAGTTCCTCTTCCTACCTCCAAGGCTTAGGATATCGGCCTCAAGGACATCATCAACATCTTTTCATTGAAGAAGATGGGGTGCACAGTCCGAGATGGCATGATTTATTCAAAGGCTGGGAAGAACATCAAGATAGGTGAGGATGATAGCAGTGATGATGAGGACAAGGGTCCAGATGCTGCAGCCACTACTATGGATACGGATGACCGAGCACCACCTATGGACGGTTTTAGTACTGGTCCAACTGGATATGGTGATCTTCTCTAGGCTATTATAAGCCTCCAGCTGACTGTGAAGTCCAGATTTTAGAGCCTGAGCTCTTCTATAGACGCCATGCATCATGACCTTCGCTCCTTCTGGGATGACTTCGAGCTGCAATGAGAGCATACAGAGGGTTCTTTGGCTAAGCTTCGAGATCTTATTTGTGATGGCTCTAACTCTCCTGCTCCTTGAGTTGCCTTTTGTATTACTTTTCAGTTGTATATAGTTGTAGCTTTTAGTTGTTCTTAGTACGTACATCATTTTATCATATATTGTAGCTTTTCAATTTTGACTCTTAGAAGCCCATTATGTATAGATATTTACTTTATATGTCTATATTTCATTTTACATTTTAATTCATATCCTTGCTTTACTTTTACATAATATGTTTGCTTCATGTAAATACTTCTTTGCTTGGATAGATGCTGTAACTACTTCTGCATGTATGAAAACTTCCAGCTCTTCTCAGCCTTTAATTATGTTAAATTTTTGCATACAAGTTTTTTTGTGCATTATCTTACTGTCTATAGTGTCTATATGGCTTATTTTTTGGTTTACAACCCCCTTTTCTACTGTTGTCAAAACGGGAGAGAAATATGAGAAAAATGATTGTAATGACTGTAAACTTAAAGTAGTGCATAGATTTAGAGGGAGCTTTGCTCCAAAGAACTTGTTGTATATGTCTATATGTTAAGTGGCTAGGTTGGATTGAATATAAACTGTTTTTTTTAACTTTTTACAGGTTGATTTTATTAAAAAACAAGAGGAAACTCTGCCCAATTTTTTCTAAAAACCAAACACTTAGTTTTTAAAACTATTTTCTCTCATTAGTTTTGTCATCATCAAAAAGGGAGAGATTGTTGACCCTCATCTAAATTTTAATAATGACAAAACATAACTCTAATTGTACTAACAGTTTTATCTAAGTATTTTAAACGATAAAAGCATACAGCCAAGAATCAAGATACAAGAACTCAATCTGCATCAGACACCAAGTCAAGACAAAAGATTTAGTATAGACATAAAGATATTGAAACAAGTTGTAAATCTCACTTGTTTAGGTAACTAGCTTGTCCTATGGCTCCTTTTGAAAAGTATTTTGACAAAATTATCTATTCAAACTCTTCTAAGTCAAAAACATTTCAAAACATGAAAAACTGGGTTGAAGGGCGTCCCAGTCGACTGACTACTTATACCAGAAGACTGGGATATGGGACACTATGTCCCCAGTTGACTGGGTGCTTAATACCAGTCGACTGGTATATTGGACAGTAAGTCCCCAGTTGACTGGTACTTATGACCCAGTCGACTGGTACTCTTCATAGCCCCAAAAGTTAGACTTTTCACTTGACCCAGTCAACTGGTACTAAGATCTAATTGATTGGTAATTCAAAAAATATGACTGTTGAGGCATCAAACTTGAACATTTAAATGTATCATAACGTACCAAGTCAGTATAAAATGGCCATATTAATTCAAGGCTATATAAACCCACTCCTATGAGCATTTGAAAAGAGAGGATTACACATTTAATCAAGTTTTTCCTCATTGATACACAAAATCTTTGAAACATTTATTGTTGAGCCATTCTTCAAGCTTTACATTGAAAGAGAGATATTGTTCATTTGTAAAAGCATTCATTGCTATCTCTTTACCATTTACTTTACAGTAACTCATATTTATTGTAAAGGGATTAACTTCCGAAAGGAAGAGATTAGCTTCTGAGAGGAAGGGATTAGCTTTCGAGAGGAAATGATTGTTCGTAAGGTTTGTGCAACACCCATAAAGTTGTATGACTAAGAATTTTAGTGGATTACTTCAAGGAGGTTCCTTGAAGATAGTGGATGTAGGGTCTGAACGAATCTGATATTGCCGAACCATTATAAACTGAGTTTGCACTTTCTATTCCTTAAACTCTTTTATTTAAAGCACATTACTTGTTTATACACTTATGCATTTAACTATTTTTATAAACTTGCAAGTAATTAGTGAGAGGTTTTAAAAACTCAATTCACCCCCCTCTTGGATTGGAACCTCAGTCTATACTCATGCTCTTTTTTTATACATAAGAAGCACTTAATTTCAATTTATAAGGACAAAATCCTTAAGACCCACAACATTGCTAATCTAATCAAATTCTTTATTAATCTTGATTAATTTTAAAAGCACTAGATTAACCCCTTTTACCTTTATTGATACTTGTTTTTAAAACAAGTAAGGATTTTTAGGTCTTTATCACGTATTCACCAAGACATCCTTCTCCATCATACCTTGATAAATTTACCTTATACAAAATTGAACCTATATAAGTATTCAATAACTCTCAGTATCTTTTCATTACAACAATCCACTCAATAAGTGCTCTAGAATGGATCTCTTAATGGTCATTAGGCATGCATGATCAAATTGAATCCATGCATCATTAAACAGTTACTGTATCAGAAACTATTATCCTTATGCTCTTTAGATTTATCATTATTCATTGCCAAGTCTATGTGTGTTGTCACTTATGACAAACATCACTTTTTACCTACTTTATGAAATTCGAACCAATTAGAACTTCTATGGATACCTTATTGGTCTTGACAATAAATGTTACTTTAAATTAAGGGTGACTTATTTAGTTAAACAATGTAACTTTATTAGAAAAATGTGGTTTAATAATGTATTCCAAAACCATAAATGAGTACATCCTCATGAGAGCTCATACATTTTATCATATAAACATCTTTGGGCAGAATTCATGGCATGCAATTATAAAACCCCCTACATAGAAGTGGCCATGAAAATATATTCCAACCTATAATAATTTACCGCCTTTACATGTATGTCTTACTTAGATCAATCAATTTTCAATCATATGCTCCCATGCATCCCTCTCAATTCTAATACACGATCACCAACTTTGAGTGTATGACCATGTACTAGAACCATAGACATTCCATTATCATATAAGACTGATATTCTCCAAATCTAACTGAAAAGGCTACTTTGGCGGCTACATTTCAACTAAACTTATGAAACTTTCTCATACTGAGACATACTTTATATTACCCACACAAACAATAGGACATGATCTTAAACTTGAAGATAAGTGGTTAATTTTGTCTTTAAAATCATTTTATGCTAATTATATTGTTAATAACCTTAGATATACTTTATGAAGGGTTTTAATTTAATTTGGATGTGATTCAGGGCACTTTATGTGAAAATAGGGTAAAAATAGAGTGATAGTAGATTGTAGCTAAGTTACAGTCGACTTTCTAAACATTTTGTCTTGACGAGACTCGATTATGGTAAGCCACAATCAATTGACGAAAGTCTCCGTCCTTATAACAATCGATTATGGTAAATCATAATTGACTGTCAAAATTTTCTGTTTGAAACCTCCACTTTAGGATAGTTGACTATGGCATACCACAGTCAACTATCGAAAGTTTCTGTCCAGATTTTTCCCTTAGCACAATCGACTTCCCATAAGTGGCAATCGACTATGAACCCGACACCTGATGCCATTAACTCAATTTTCACTCCCAAAATCAATTTTTTATATCCAAACAACATTTAAGGGTTTTAATTGATACTTTATGCTTTTTAATCCTTATAAACACTATTGATTCAACCAAATAACTTTAATCTAACAAATAACTAGCAATATCTCAATTGAATCAACACAACCAAAATCCTTAAAATATGTTTCCATTGACATTGAATCTATTCATAAGAACATGCAAATTAATCCTTACATTAGAATCAACCATTATATGAATCAATAAAGCACATTAATTTTAGTGCTAGAATTAAAAACCTTAGCATGCTTTCTATCAAACTTTATTAAATCAATTGATTGAGCCTCAATTAGGGTTCATACTTTATTCATTCAATCGATTGAGCCTTAATTAAGATTTTAAACCCAATCTATAGTGGCTTTGATACAACATGTAGGTTTTAATATGAATATCCTTAATCCTATAGATTCCTATAGACGAATAAATAACACCTAATAATCCACAAATAGAAAGATTAGAACATATGTTAGATCCTTTAGGTCCATCTTTAGCATTAGCACAATAGAATCTTTAATTAAACCCAATGAGTAATCCCTAGTTAAGCATTAGGCGATTCTTTTTCTTTTTTCTCCTTTAGCACACACCAACTCATAATAAGGAAAGCTTTTTCCAAGGTGTAGAGAATATGATGCATTCTCTTAGGGTTGAGAATAGGAGGGGGACCTAACTCTTACTTTATATAGTGATCCAATGGCCCGCCCCTCAAATGTCCAAAGGTCTACTATGTCCTACACTAGCTAGCACTTATTAGACACATTAGACTATTCGGCCCACTATAAATAGATTTATTTATTGGTTCACTTTATGTCTCACTTGATAGAACAATACCTAGCCTGTTTTATGACAAAATCCAATAAACCCCAATTAATATAAGCTCATACATGTAATAATTCAAACAGTGAACACTAGTAGTATTCAAAGATTTGATCCAAAATTATTAACTAAATTCATTTAAGTAGTTGATTGAGTGAAAAAAAAAATTTGAAAGTAAACAGAGAGATTCAACAAAGAAATTTAGACAAGGATTAAAGTGTTTTCGAGTCGTGCGGTGGCAAGAACAGACTAAAATCCTCTCCAAAAATATACATTTTTAGTGAGAACATATAAGCCTCGTTTGGTCAGCAAATTTTTCTTGAATATAATTTTCTTTAATCCCACTAAAAGTGAGTTACCAAACTGCGCCATAATTTCCTCACCAAAACTTATTCTTTAGTAAAGACTCGACCATGTCCTCACTAAAGATAATTTTTTTAGGACAACAGGAGTCTTGCCAAAGAAAAAACTACTTAGTTTTGATTTTTACGACACACTCCTATTCATCCTGCTTCACACTACGCTTTCTCGCTCTGCTATAGTTTTAGCTAGTTTAGTTGATTAGTTCTCTCTCTCTCTCTCTCTCCAGAGGCAGCGTCGAGCTCTCTTCAAAACAATGCAAGGTTTCTTTTTCATCTTTCACTATATTTATATTTCTCTACATATTTTATGATCCAAACATATTGTTAAACTGTTCTTATTGATGAAAGAATCCGATGACTTATTAAAGTATGGTTACACAACAGTGCATAACTACAATTATTGAAAGTATGGACATCAATGTTCCTACTCTTTAGAAGGTGATTGCTAATTTGGCTGGTGTTGTTCATGGATGTTAATATGTTAACTTTGAATGTACTCTTAAGTTATCTACTGAAGTTTATCTTAAAGATTGATTGGTATCTCCTCCCTTAATTTTTATGCAAAGTAAAAGTATTCTTTGTGTAGGGTTCTTCTTCTGATTAATTGTACATCCTTTTCTTCTCGATATATTTTCTTTTTAACTCCCTTCTTTTCAACTCTTATTGGTTTATGTTTTTATTGAAATTTATTAATTTTTTTATATGCATATGATTGGTTATATATAAGTTGATAGAGATATTAGACGGGAGATAGAGAAAAGAGAGCTTTCAAAAAGAACAAATATACAACCTATATTTATTGAATTTTACTATCTTCATGAAATTAAATTGATTCCTCAAGTTTTTATAATTGGTTTTGTACTTCTTCTTTTGTATAAAGAATCTCCTTCATTACTAATTTACGTTTTTGTTTTTTTTTTGTTTTTTGTTTCTGTTTTCCTTTTACTCATTAAAGTGATACTGCAAATATTAGAATCAGTAGTTACAATTTTATCATGCTACAACTATTTATTTTTTCATAATTATATCTGCTAAAAACTTAGCAACCTGTATTCATAAGCATGCAATACCGCTTTTTTGCTAGATGACATGAAGACAGAGCCCTTGGAGAATTTTCATCAATTTCAAGTTGTAGAGGAGCATTGAGAAGGTAGTAATTTTGAGGAATGGGATCTTGGTTTGGTTTTAAATGGTGATTGGTGCTTAGCATAATGATTGTGTTTTTGTCTAAAATTTGAGTTAGTGGATTTTAGAGGGAAAATCCCAACAAGTGGTATCAAAGTTGTGGTTTCGATGACAAAAATACAAAATATATGCATAATTAATATTGAGTACTTTGATGCATTAAAGATGGAAGAAAATATGATGAATATTAGTCTTTTCAATTCTGTTATCATTAATTTATTGAGTGGTATGTCGACAGAGACGAAGTACTTGCCACCGGAAGAAGATGACATAGTCAAGATGTTAATGGTGGACAAAGAAGTTTGGATGGATTTGGAGGTTCCTGCAATACCTCTAGAGAGAGATAAGTTGGAAAGGCCAAGTGTTTTTGAGGATGAAGAATTTTTCGTGAATATATCAAGAGACAAGCTAGACAAAGGGAGGGAGTGGAACACTTCAAGGATGAAAGAGAAAAAATTAAGATCCAAGTCTCTAGATTTTTCAAATAAGGAGTGCATTTATAATGAGAAAGAGGAACACACATAATTGCAAAGCACGACCATGATGAAGGACTTGGAGGAGTTTAGTAGAATGAAGGAGAGTGATAAGAGAAAGAGTAATGAGGATGACGAGATTCAAGTTTTTGATGGTTCAAAGTTAGTGATGAGAGGTACCATGAACAAAGAGAGTTTGTATGTATTGAATGAGACAATAATTGCTTCGAAGAGTAAGCGGATGAGATAGGAAGATGATAAGTTCTTAAATATTCATATTTAAGCCCCTTAATTTACATTTGATAACCTCTTTGTTTATGTATTTTATTCTATTTTACTCCATTTTTGTGTTTTCTATGTTTTTATAGGTTCTTGGAGAAAAAGATGACATTTTGGAACTTAAATGAAGAAATCTGGAAGACCTAGAAGCAGCCAAGTGCAATCGAGCACAAAAGAGTTTGATCGAGCGCATAAGCACTCATTCGCACACATAGAAGGCTCGAGCGCAAAAGAATGAGATCGAGCGCACATGTGTAGTAAAATGGTAGAGCCAGTTTTGGAAAATAGGGTTTCGAGGTGTCTTTAGAACCTTATAAATAGGCCTGTAAAGCACAGAAAAAATACTTCAATCTTCTTTTCAGTTTTAAGCTTTGGAGACGAATTGACGACTTTTCTCCATAGTATTTTCGGGTTTCTTCTTTCCTTTATTTTATTTTATAAAGATGTTTAACATCACAACTATGTGTAACTAACTTCTTAGTAAGAGTTTAATTAAAGCCCTAATCATGTTTATTCAATAATTCAGTATTGGCACATTTGTGATATTTATGATGTGATTCTTAACTTGATTAATGCCTATTTTTATTTAAATTCCTCATATGTGTTATCTGATCAACGTATGCATGTGGTATGGATTAGTTAGTTGAATCAATTTGGATGATCGAGTCCTGGGTTTAACAATAGTAACAAAAGAAATCCACACCGGGTTCTTGGGTTAATCAACATGGGAAACTGGGAGTATACACCATGCCCTAGGTCTCGTGTGGTTGTCGAATTCTACAGATCCTAAGCTCTCTTAAGGAACAACTTAGTATACACCATGCTAAATCCCTTAAGAAAGAAAGGAGTTAGAGTATACGCCATGCCTAACTCGTTGCTTAGGGAAATCAATAGCTTAAGGAGCGGACCATAACCTTAGGTTGGCAAACATTAGGTATTCATAGTATGAGTAAAGCATTGGCATATTGTTTTGTTTTGGTAACATGATTAGTGGTGGATATCAAGTCCTTATGCTTTTATCACTATTAATTCAAGCTCAATATTTATTTCTATCGTTTTATATTGCGAAATTAATTCTAAAGCGAAATTCACCAATCCCTGTGGAGATGATCACACATTTGCACACTATACTACTCTGTTGATCTTGTGCATTTGCAAGTAAAAATGTTCAAATATTTGCTTATTAATTTAGGTGGATTCTTGCAGCAACAGAAGACCAAAAGGAAAGATTAATAAGAGTCATAAAATGCATCTTAATAGTACTTATTTGTTAGCATTTTAAGGTTGATCTAGGGTTGAATTACACGTTTTTACCTTAACAATTATGAAGTGTCATTCTTGGATCATTGATTTATTTTGATGCATTTTTAGGTATGTTGGGTTTAAAATAGGTGGAAAAGCTATCGTTGCTTAAAGCACGAAGATTCCAAGCATATCTGAGTGAAGGAGTGGTTTCAGAACTGTTCTATGCCGCAGCACAAAAGGTGTGCGCCGCGGCCACCAGAAACATTCAGAAGCTGAAACAGACCAATGTGCATCGGGGCCTAGATTAATGGTGTCGCAGCCTCTAGAAACTTGAGAAAGCCAAGTCCAAGGGTGGCACTGCGGCGAGAAAAGGCTGAGTCGTGGCGTGAGTGCGTTCCCCTGTTACTGTTTCACAACTTTATTAGGACTTTAATGACATTTCTTGACCTGAAAATACCTTTAAACCTTTTAGAGTATAAATAGAATACTTAAGTCTAGTTGAAAACCAGGCTAGAAAGTTAAGAGAGCTTCATATTCTTCTTTCCTAAGGTTATCAAGCATGAGCCAAATGTCTAGCTAATCTCAAAGTAAGGCAAAGGGATGAATCCCTAGGTGTAGTTGTTCCTTATTTCCATTCTTGATTCAGTTGTAAAGATTTATTGTTAAACACTGTTTATGATTTATTCTTTGATTAAGTAAGAACTAGAGGATTAACTCTTAATTCGGTGATTAAATCTTTCTCCTCCATATAAGTTTAGTCAAGCTCTTCTTATGTCAAGTTGTTAGGTGTGATTGATTCCGGTAGATTTATCTTATAGGTTTGTCCATTACTGCGATATTGTTATTGAAATATATTGTCGTTTCTTGCTAATCTATAAGATAAATCATGTGTGCTTGAATTGAAATCAAAGAGTACTTTGTAGCAATTGCATTAGGGTGTTCATGTGCTGTGATTGAATATTTACCTATTGCTTGTTTGGGATGTGAAACTAGCAATCGAGATAAAACAAACTGAATCGAGATCGAAATAAGGCAACAAACTTAGGAATGATTCTCAGAACCTTGTTATTTCTCTATTGAATTCTTCATTATATTTACACAACTCTCTTACATTATTTCATTATCACAACTCAGATTCTCTCATTTGAATTTTATCGTTCATGTTAAGGTTTACACTTTCCCTTGTAGTTCACTTTTCCTCGTGGGATCGACACCTTAGCTATACACAATAATCGCATGTTAGTTTGAGTGTAATCAAATTTTGGCGCCGTTGCCGGGGAAACGCGATGAAGTACAAGGAAGATTGTCAACTTTGAGACAAGACGGTAATATTGTTCTTTGCTCTCTGTTTTGATTTTCTAATTTTTTTCTGTTTTATTCATTTACTCTCTAATTCCTTTGGTGTATGCTAAGACTGAGAGATTCGCAAGGTAGATTCATTAAAAGACCCAAAATAGAGTTTCCTTATCCTTCCACGTCCATTAATGAAACCTCGCCTAGATCAAACAATAGTGCACTCCCAAAAGAGAATTTAGAGGATTTTGTTAACATGACCGATAATCACAATGAGAATGTTGCTAGGACACTTAAGGACTACTTGCATCCTAGCTGAACGGCCACATCATCTTGTATCATGTTCTCACCTAATGACCAACAACCTGAGTTTAAGCCGGGCATGATTCAGTTGCTACCAACCTTCCATGGGTTTGAGAATGAGAGCCCCTATGTCCATATTAGGGAATTTGAGGAAGTAGTAGCAACCTTTCAAAATAGGGCTAATATGGTAGACACCGTCAAACTTCGGTTTTTCTCTTTTTCACTTAAGGAAAAGGCCAAGGTTTGGTTATACTCGTTAAGACCTAGGTCTATAGGTAGTTGGGATGAGATGACTCAAGCCTTCTTCCAAAAGCATTTCCCAACCCATAAGACTAATAACCTCAAGAGCCAAATCTCAAACTTTGCATAAAAGGAGAGTGAAATCTTATATCAAGTTTGGGAACCTTTCAAAGACCTTTTGAATTATTATCCACACCATGGATATGAGAGTTGGCGGGTACTTAGCTATTTCTGTGATGGACTTCTAAGTAGGGAAAGGCAGTTCATAGAAATGATTTGTAATGGAGATTTTCTTCAAAAAGATCTCGACCAAGCCATAGATTTTCTAGATGACCTATTGGAAAAAGCCCACACTTAGACAGGACCAAATGCCATAGAAAGTACTAGGAGAAATCAACCTACTGGAATTTATCAACTTAAAGAAGAGGATAGCCTTAAAGCCCATTTAGAGGCCCTAACTAAGTAAATTCAAGTGTTAAAAACCAAGGATGCTAAAGCCCCCGAACCGGTTGCTAGGGTAGAGTCCCATGAACCTTGTTTTATGTGTAATGGGGTAGATCATGTACCTAAGGATTGTCCAACCTATTTTGAGATGAAGGGAGCGTGTAATACTTTGGGTATACTCTTTAGGAAACAATACTCACCCTACTCTAACACCTACAATCCCAGTTGGAAGAATCACCCTAATTTTAGTTGGAGATCCGATATACAACCTCTTGCCCACTCTAGTACCCAATGGAGACTAGAAGCAACTTTGTCTAATGAACCATAACAATCTTTACCTTTGGAAGATGCTTTTAAGTCATTTATGCAGGTATATGCCAAGAGTGCGGAAGAACAAGGAAAGATAAATCAATGGTTGCTAGAGGAGCGAAAAGGGATCAAAGAAGAAAAAAAGGAGATAAAGAGCCAACTCACCAAGTTAACTAGTTTCTTGACGATTCAAGAGCAAGATCATTTTCCTTCACAGCCACAACAAAATCCAAGGGGACAACATATGGCACAAACCTCCAATCTTGACAATCAAAAAGTTAAAGAGGTTAATGCCATGATTACTCACAATGGTAAGAAAATTGATGGACCCACTCTACCATCAAACTTGATTCCTAACACTGTGAGCAACAAGGATGAAGGCCCCAAGGAACAAGACACCTATATTGATTCTTGACCGATGCCTTTCTCTCAAGCACTCTTTAAACCTAAGGAGAGAAATTCAGCATTAAAAGGTGAGATTCTTGAACAACTTCAGCATGTTAAAATTAACCTCCCTCTTCTTCATGTTATAAAACAGGTTCCCAACTATGCTAAAGTCATTAAGGATCTATGCACACTCAAGAGGAGGAACAATGTGAAGAAGATCGCATTCTTAATGGAGCAAGTGAGTGCGGTAATTGATAGCAAGACACCACCCAAGTATAAAGATCCGGGCTGTCCAACGGTGGCTTGCCAAATTGGAAACAAATCTTATGACCAAGCATTGCTAGATTTGGGGGCTAATGTGAACCTCATGCCATACTCTATTTACTTGCAACTTAGTCTAGGTGAGATCAAACCAACCTTCGTGGTACTTCAACTAGAGGATCAATCGGTAAGAAAACCAAGAGGTATTGTGGAAGATGTTTTTTTGCAAATTGACAAATTCTATTATCCCGTTGACTTTTTAGTTTTAGATACCATTTCTATTGTGAATACAGAGTCAAAATTCCTTTGATACTTGGAAGACCATTCGTTGCCATCGCCAATGCCCTTATTAATTATAGGAATGGCCTAATGACATTATCATTTGGAAATATGACTCTAGAGGTGAATGTTTTTTTAATGTCAAGGAAGCCACATGAAGAGGATGAATGTTTCGACACTTACATGATCGATGAGCTTATTTTGGAGGATGAGTACATTAAAAATAATTCTAACTCTTTGGAATTCCTTCTTAATAATTTTAATCTTGATGATTCTTCCATTTATCCCCATGTCGTTAATGTTGTTGATGTTTTTGATAAGTCGCAAGGATTTATTAAGAAATCATGGCAGCCATGCTTTGAGGATTTGCCTAAAGAAAAGGAGGCACCCAAACCCTCTTCTGAGGAGACACCAACGCCTAATTTAGCTCCGCTGCCCAAAGGACTCTAACATGTTTTTTTAGGCCCAGGTGATACCTTTCTGGTTAGTATTTCCTCTGAACTTAGTGATGTGCAAATGTGATCAATTGTTGAATTTGTTAAGAGAACATAAATCTGCATGAGGTTAGACCATGGCCGATATAAAAGGTGTTAGCCCCTTAATTTGTTCCTATAGGATTTATCTAGAAGAAGGAGCTAACCCTCGTAGAGACCCACAAAGAAGGCTAAATCCAACTATGAAAGAGGTAGTTAAGAAAGAAGTCTCAAAGCTATTGGATGCGGGAATTATATATCAAATATCGGATAGTAAGTGGGTTAGTCTAACCCAGTTAGTTCCTAAGAAAGCCGGGGTTATCGTGGTAGAAAATAAAAAAGGGGTGTTAGTACCAACTAAGGTAGTGACCGGGTGATGTATGTGCATAGGTTATAGGAAACTTAATTCAGCTACTCGGAAAGACCATTTTCCCCTTCCATTCATAGATTAAATTCTAGAACGGGTGGCTGGCCATCCTTTCTACTATTTTTTGGATGGGTATTTGGGATACTACCAAATAGGAATTGCCTTAGAGGATCAAGAGAATACCACTTTTACTTGTCCTTTTGGTACTTTTGCTTTTTGAAGAATGCCCTTTGGTTTATATAATGCACCAACTACTTTTCAAAGATGCATGATGAGTATTTTTAGTGACATTGTTGAAAAATGTGTGGAAGTGTATATGGATGATTTAACCGTGTTTGGAACTTCTTTTGATTCATGTTTATCTAATTTGAAAAATGTTTTGTGCAGGTGTGAGGAGAAAGGGCTTGTGCTTAATTGGGAGAAGTGCCATTTTATGGTGTCTTCTGGAATAGTCTTGGGCCATATAGTGTCTAAAAAGGGGATGGAAGTGGATAAATCGAAAATCGAATTAATCTCTAAACTACCCACTCCTAAGAATATTAAAGATGTTAGGTCTCTCTTAGGGCATGCTAGGTTTTATAGAAGGTTCATTCAAAATTTCAGCACTACCTTTAGACCTTTATGTAACCTTTTGATGAAGGATACTAAGTTTAAGTAGAGCCCCGAATGTGAGGAAGCCTTTAGGACACTT
Source organism: Bretschneidera sinensis (assembly GCA_023935145.1). Classification (NCBI taxonomy): domain Eukaryota; kingdom Viridiplantae; phylum Streptophyta; class Magnoliopsida; order Brassicales; family Akaniaceae; genus Bretschneidera; species Bretschneidera sinensis. Next base: position 59,763,367 of record CM043699.1, on the reverse strand, counting down.
ATCTCTAAGCTTACAACCGCCCCTATTATGCAATCACCGGACTTTACTTTGCCTTTTGAGATTATATGTGATGCTAGTGACTATGCTGTAGGGGCTATTTTAGGACAAAGAAAGGAGGGGAAACCATTTGCTGTTTATTATTCTAGTAGAACCTTGAATCATTCTCAAATGATGTACACTACAACCGAGAAAGAATTATTAGCAGTAGTATTCGCATTGGATAAATTTCGCTCTTACTTGATTGGTTCACCTATCACTATATTCACATATCACTCCGCCCTTAAATTTCTTTTCTCAAAAATGGATGCTAAGGCCCGTTTGATACGTTGGATTTTGCTTTTGTAGGAGTTTGACTTGACCATCAAAGACAAGAAGGGGGTGGAAAATGTTGTGGTGGACCATCTATCTTGCTTGGAATTCAAGAATGATGTTGACATCTTGCCCATTGGGGAAGCCTTTCCTAATGAAAACTTATTTTTTGTCCTTGGTCAAGCACCATGGTATGCCGACATTGCAAACTACTCGGAGTCCCGCTAAATTCCATCTACATAAAGTGCACAAGATAAACGTAAGTTTTTGGCTGAGGTAAAAAACTTATATTGGAATGATCTTTATCTGTTTAAATATTGCCCTGATCAAATAGTAAGAAGGTGCATCCCGGATATGTAAGTTGATAGTGTGTTAACCTTTTGTCATACCTATGCTTGTGGTGGCCACTTTTCTATTAAAAAGACACCCGCAAAAATTTTGCAATGCGGTTTTTATTGGCCTACTTTATTCAAGGATGCTAATGAGTTTTGTCGATCATGTGAAAGATGTCAAAGGTTAGCTTCATTGTCCTGCCGTCATATGATGCCTCTTAACCTAATCTTAGTGGTGAATATCTTTGATTGTTGGGGGATCGATTCTATGGGACCATTCCCACCTTCTTTTGGGCATCTTTACATTTTGCTTGCTGTTGATTATGTTTCTAAATGGGTTGAAGGAATACCTAGCCGCACTAATGATAATACTGTTGTTGTTAAATTTTTTAAAGACCATATCTTATCTAGGTACGGTACTCCACGTGTTATCATTACTTTGCTTTTATTTTTGGAAGATAGAGAAAATTTAGCAGATAATTAAGAGAGTTAAACGACAGCACAAAAGTCGCCCTAAAGTTAATTTTTTCGCAATGTATTGAGGTGCTATATTAATGGATTTAATTGTTTGATCTAATGGAATGAAATTTATAAATGGAAAATTTAAATTTTGAATTCAATTTTTTAAAATCATTTTAATTAATTATAAATAAGTAACTTTGATATTTATTTTTTCTAGAAAATATTTTTAAGCATGGAGAAAGATAGAATGGTTCAAACTATTTTACTCTCTAATCAGACAAGAAAAAATCTCTACAAAACTTGAATTGCGACATAATAGTGCCCCTATTTATACTTACCGAAGATAAATCTAGAGACCACTTAGTAACATTCAACAAGCTGTTAACTATATCTTAGATATGCTTAACAAAATACAATCAAACTCTTTAACTACTTGACTAGAATCTTTAGACAATTCCAAAATCTAGATTCTTCAAAAATTATCTCCAACACTCTCCCATAATTTTGAAATTTTTTTCAGTTCATAATATTTTTTATCAACCCATTCAATCCATACACTTGCTGTTTTCTTCTACTTCAAAGTATTTATGCTACTTTGGCTCTTCAAGCACTTCAAAAGTTTTCTTTTTTGAATACAACACTTGCTTCGTGTACCTGCATCATTCAAAAATCTTCACCAAAAACTGATTTTTCCTTACTTTACTTCATGCTTCTACTTGCCATTTTCACAAGGCTTTAGTTGCCATTTTCCAACTCATTTTCACTTTTAATTTGGAAATTTTCACACCTTTAAAAATGCTCACTTCATTTGTTGGTGCATTTTCTCACCAACCCATTGGTACACTCTTTGTTGGTATTTGTCTAGGGTTTAAACATGGTTTAGGTTTAAACATGTCCAAACATGGTTCAAAGATGGTTAAAGTCTAAACCAAGGTTGGAGAATTAAATTTCAGCAAGTTAAAGGTCTACACACATGTGTGTGCATTACTTTGGAGCAAGGTAAGAGTAGGCGCACTAGTGTGCGCACTTCTGCACACAAGCTGAATGAGTGTGCGCACAGCTGGGTGAAGGGGTAGCATCAGTGTGCACCGCACCACCCCTTCACCAGTGGTGCACCACACAGAATGAAGGATCCAGAAATATACTAGCACCACACCAACCATCTGTCAGTACTGCACCATCCAGAAGGTGTGCTGCTTGATGCGCACCAGCACCGCACCGCTCAGAAAGTGTGCAAAGGGACTCTGCCCAGCACCGCACCGCGCCGTGTTGAGCACCTAGATGCTAGGCAAAGTAAAGCACACATGGACAGCCTATTTTAACCCTCTCTTAGGTGCATGGGTGCAAGGTTGAAATGCACAGCACCACTTAGGATTGATGGAGGGCCATGATTAAGTGGCAATTATGATCAAAGGGTAAGAATTGAATCTCAAGAATGGACAAGAAGTGGGTGCACTATATAAAGGGTCACCTAGGTTCAATCTCAACAAGGTTGTGACACAAGATGTAATGTAACTTGTGAGATATGTGTGTGGATGAGAGAATTGTGTGAGAGTGCAAAGACACAAAACACAAGAGGGACTCATTGTAGAGAGGCTGGTTGAAAAGAAGAGAGGTTAGTATAGAATTGATAGAAAGTATTGTAATTGGTCTATCACTTTCTTGTTCTCTTCTTGGTTCCTTCAAGAACTTAAGGTTTCTTGGAGAGGATTACTGAATTGTAAAGAACCATTGATTTAGTGTAGAGAGTTTGGAGGAACTCACGGAGACGTAGGCACATTGTCGAACCTCGATAACAAATTGCTTGTCTTTTTTCTTTCTCTAATTTTCTGTTCTTGTCTTTGATTGTTGTATTTCTTTCTACAAGTCATTTAGACTTGGGTGTTTGGAAGATCACCACCTGGGCATCTTGTCAAGGTGATTTCCAATAGTGATATCAGAGCTTTGGACAGTAGTATCAGAGCTGCATAGCTGGGTATTGGAGCAAGAATAAGAAGGTGACGGAGCCAAGACTCCAAGAATCAAAGATCAACTTTTTGGGTGATTTAAGAACGGAGTTAAGATCTATATCTGATCGTGTTCTTGAGGTGAATCAAGGATGGAGTTAAGATCAATATCTGATCGTGTTCTTGAGGGTGATTTAAGAACAGTGTAAAGATCAAGATCTGATCGTGTTCTTGAGGTAGATTCAAGAACGGTGTTAAGATCCATCTTCGATCAGTGTTCTTGAGGTTGAAGAAAATATTTGTGGGTATTGCATAAATCTGGGATCTTGTCCGCAAAGATGGGTTCAAATTTCGGTATTGAGAAGTTTGATGGAAAGGGAGATTTTTCCCTGTGGAAGCTAAAGATTAAGGAGGTTCTTGTGCAACAGAAAGTGAACTTGGCTATTGGAGAAGATGATGCTTTTCCAGGAAGTGTCACGGAGGACCAGCGGAATGAGATGGAGAAGCTGGCATACAACACCATTTTTTGCATATGTCGGATAATGTCACAAGGGAGTACGGAGACTCGGAAGATCTAGCTGCAATATGGAAGAAACTATATGAGTTGTTTCTTGCTAAGACTTTCCCGGATAAGAGGTATCTTTGTAAATGAATCTTTGCTTTTAAATTTGATCCTAATAAAGAGTTACAAGATGATCTTGATGCCAAGATGAGGAGTGCATCAAGTGGTAAAGGGCTGTTCTTTAAAAGAAGGTCAGCAACTCGGTATGGCAGCATGCATGGCTACTACTGGGATAGAGGTAGAGGAGAGAGCCGTGGGAGAGTGCACAATAGCATACATGGCTACTACCAGGACAGAGGTAGAGGAGAAAGCCATAGGAGAGTGCACAGTAGCATGCATGGCTACTACTGGGACAGAGGTAGAGGAGAGAGCCATGGGAGAGTGCACAACAACATGCATGGCTACTACCGGGATAGAGGCAGAGGAGAGAGCCATGGTAGAGTGCACAATAGTATGCATGGCTACTACCGAGACAGAGGTAGAGGAGAAAGTCATAGGAGAATGCATTCCAAACTGAGATTTGGAGAGAATAGTTACTACTACTGCCATAAAGAGGGTCATATCAATAAAGATTGTAAGAAGATGACAAGGGATAGAGGATGAAGCCATACCAAGAATGGAGAGGCTTCTGTTACCAAAACAGAACAACAAAATGATGATGCTCTTATTGTGTGCTCGGGTGTGAGCAAGGGGCAAAAAGGCAGCAGGAAATAGATCTTGGATTTCGAGAGCACTCATCACATGTGCCCTCACTGGAGTTGGTTCAAGAATTTCAAGGAAACCAATGATGAAAAGATTTTCTTGGGGAATGATATTTCTTACCAAGTGAGGGGCACGGGAGACATCCAGGTGAGGATGTTTAATAGAATGACAAAACTGCTGGAGAATGTGAGATATCTCCCGGATTTGAGGAGGAATTTGATCTCATTGGGGCAGCTGGATTCCATGGGGTATACATGCAAAGTAGAGGGAGGAAAGATCAAGGTAGCCAAGGGATCTTTGGTAGTGATCAAGGCAAAAAGAAACGATGGACTCTATGAGATGATCGGAGAGACAGAAATCAATGATCAAGCAGTAAGCTTGATGGCTGAGATGGATAGGGCAACCCTTTGGCACACTTTCTTGGGACATATGAGCGAAGAGAGCCTGCAAGTTCTCAGCAAGGATGGCCTACTTGGTGGTGACAAAGTAGAGGAACTTGATTTCTGCGAGTGTTGTGTTCTTGAGAAGCAACACCGGAGTGCACAAGTCTAAGGGCATTCTTGACTATATTCATGCGGACCTTTGGGAACCAGCAAGGACACCAACACAGGGAGGTAACATTTACTTTCTATCTTTAATTGATGATTATTCAAGAAGAGTGTGGGTTTATTTGGTTAGAAATAAATCAGATGCCATGAATAAGTTAGTGGTATGGAAAGGGCTGGTAGAGACTCAAATGGGTAGAGCAGTTAAGGGGATATGAACCAATAATGGCTTAGAAATTTTTAATCAAGAACTTGATCAATTCTGTAGATTAAATGACATTCTAAGACATAGGACAGTTGTGGAAACCCTTCAGCAAAGTGGAGTTGTTGAATGGATGAATAAGACCCTTATGAAAAATGTTAGGTGCATGTTAAATGGATCCAGTTTACCAAAATACTTTTTAGGGAGAAGCTGTGGCTATAGCTGCATACTTGATAAATAGATCACCCTCTAGAGCTTTAGAGCTCAAGACTCCCATGGAGATGTGGAGTGGAAAACTCCCTGAATTAAGCAACCTTAGGACTTTTGGGTGTGCTGCATATGCACATCAAAAGGAGGATAAACTTAGCCCAAGATCTAGAAAATGTGTATTTCTAGGATATGGTGATGGGGTTAAGGGATATAGGTTATGGTCCTTAGAAAAGAAGGGCATGAAACTGATTATAAGTAGGGATGTTATTTTAAATGAATTGTTATTTCCCTACTTGGAGAAAACTAACCCTGCAAGGGCTAGTGAGCAAACCAGTCTGGAAGTTATGGAGTATCGCATCAAGGAGAACTCGGTTCAGGTAGAGCAGAGGAGACAAGAGAGTTCAGACCAGGTAGAGCCTTTGGATGAAGGCCAAGCTTAAGAAACTCAAGAGGAGGCTGAACTAGAAGAGGTTGTTGCAGCAAGTCGGAAGGACTATCAGCTCACAATGGACTAGAAAGGAAGGCTGGTCGGACCACCTTCAAGATTTGGGTTTGTGGATGCTGCAGATGCAGCAGCTCCTTAGATAGAAAGAGAGATGAGTGAATAAGAGACTTAAATTAATGCCATGGGATGTAAGGATTCGCCAAGATGGAAGCTAGCTATGGAGGAAGAAATGGATTCTTTGATGAAGAACAACTTCTAGGAATTGGTGAAAATTCTAGGAAAGCAGAAAGTTGTGGGATGTAAGTGCACTTACAAGATCAAAGAAGGGAACCCTCCAGGAGATGAAGTCCGAAACAAGGCTAGGCTGGTGGCGAATGGGTTCACAAGAAGAGAAGACATAGATTTCACATAAACTTTCTCACCTGGACACAAGGTGGAGAAGATGGTGAGTATCGTCATCTATGTCATTAATGTGCTACTGGTTTAGAACAGTAGGGAGAGAATGGAAAGGTTTTCATCTCAACTCAGTGAGGAGATCGAGATGAAGGAGCTCAGCCTTACACAAAAGATTCTTGGGATGTGTAGAATCCAAGAAAATGAGAGAAACTGGTTAAGAGTTTCTTGGGCAATGGGTGTTCTCAGCAGATTTGTGAGTAATCCCGAAAAGAAGTATTGGCTTAGGATGAAGTGGTTGCTGAGGTATTTGAAGGCTCAGTGGCAGTCGGTGGTAGCACTCATAATAACCGGGGCAGAATGCATAGCGGCTACGAAAGCCATAAAGGAGGCTATGGAGTGCAAAGGGTTGTTGGACGAGTGGGAGGTCCTAAAAGAGCAGGTGGTGGTATCTTTGGATAGACAAAGTGCATGGCACTTGTGGAGGAATCCAGTGTTCCATGAGGGGACAAAGCATATGGATGTTCGGTAACATTACATTCCTAAAAATGGTACGAAAGGATGCATTCATGTTGACAAGAAGACCACGAAGGAAAGTCCTGTAGATTTAGACACCAAGGTTCTACCTCTAAGAAGGTCCAATCATTGCCTTGGACTTCTTAAGAATTGAGTCGGTTGATTAATGACTCCAGATGAGTTTGGGTCCTGAAGTTCTCTGCACAATGGTTTAGGTTTAAACGATTAGACAAATGTAGAGATAGTTGGTATTTGTCTAAGGTTTAAACATGGTTAAGGTTTAAACATGTCCAAACTTGGATCAAAGATGGTTAAAGTCTAAACCAAGTTTGGAGGATTAAAGTTCAACAAGTTAAAGGTTTGCACACATATGTGTGCATCACTTTGGAGTAAGGTAAGGGTAAGCGCACTAGTGTGCGCACTTCTGCACACAAGCTAAAGGAGTGTGCGCACAGCTGGGTGAAGGGGCAACATCAGTGTGCGCCGCACCGCCCCTTCACCAGCGGTGCACCACATAGAATGAAGGCTCCAAAAATGCACCAGCACCGTACCGCCCATCTATCAACACCGCACCGTCTAGAATGTGTGCTACTGGATGCGCACTAGCACCGCACCGCTCCCCACCAGCACCGCACCACCCAGAGAGTGTGCAAAAGGACTCTGCCTAGCATCGCACCGCACCCTGTTGAGCACCTAGGAGCTAGGCAAAGTAAAGCACACATGGACAGCCTGTTTTGACCCTCTCTTAGGTGCGTGGGTGCAAGGTTAAAATGCACAGCACCACTTAGGATTGATGGAGGGCCATGATTAAGTGGTAATCATGATCAAAGGGTGAAGATTGAATCTCAAGAATGGACAACAAGTGGGTGCACTATATAAAGGGTCACCTAGGTTCAATCTCAACAAGGTTGTGACACAAGATGTAATGTAACTTGTGAGACATGTGTGTGGATGAGAGAATTGTGTGAGAGTGCAAAGACACAAAACACAAGAGGGACTCATTGTAGAGAGGCTGGTTGAAAAGAAGAGAGGTTAGTATAGAATTGATAGAAAGCATTGTAATTGGTCTATCACTTTCTTGTTCTCTTCTTTGTTCCTTCAAGAACTTGAGGTTTCTTGGAGAGGGTTGCTGAATTGTAAAGAACTATTGATTTAGTGCAGAGAGTTTGGAGCAACTCACGGGGACGTAGGCACATTGCCGAACCTCGATAACAAATTGCTTGTCTTCTTTCTTTCTTTGATTTTTTGTTATTGTCTTTGATTGCTGTATTTCTTTCTACAAGTCATTCTAGACTTGAGTGTTTGGAAGATCACCACTTGGGCATCTTGTCAAGGTGATTTCCAACACTCTTTCACCAACTTTCACTTTTTTTTTCAAACTCGTGGCTCTCAGGTAATTACATCACATACCCAGATCATTCTTTTCTCTCCATTGTTTCTTCTTACATTTTTTTCTAGGGCTGGCTCTTGCTAGCCACCGAATTTTTCTTCATTTTTTTTTTTCTTTTGGTTTTCAACTCTTTTCATTTCTTTTATTTTTGTTTGTTAAAACTCTCTTATTCACAAACATACCTCCTTTTAGATCTTGTTACATGTACTTGTCATCCTTTCACCTTTCTCTTTTTTTATTGTCACAATTCTTTATTCTACTCCTACTTGAAATCGAAACATTCTCTGATAAGCAAGAAAGTAGTTGCTCCATTTGGATTGAACTCACTCTGATACCATATTAAAAGTTTAGCCAGTGTAATGTGGTAAAAACAATTCATTTTTATATGTATTTTTTCTTGAAAGGATTTTTAAGAGTGGAGAAAGGTAGAATGCTTCATACTGTTTTAATCTTTGACTACACAAGAGAGGAAGTCCCTACAAGAGTTGAATTACAACATAGCAGTGGCCCTACATATACACTAACCTAGAATAAATCTAGAGACTCCTTAATTACATTCAACAAGTCTACTAAATCTTAATTATATCCTAGAAATACTTAACAACACATCATTAAACTCTTTCAATACTACTTGACTAGAATCTCTAGACAATTCCATAATCTAGTTTTTTTCAAAAACGATATCCAACTGTGTAGAACCCTTGGGTTTTGTATCATTAATTTAATGTTAGTGACTTCTAGCATAATCATCAAATCTAATATAGTAGCCATCCATGTTCTAGTTAAATTAGGGGTTTGTAGCATAACCTACTTAGGTGGTTGAAAACTCGTAATATACTTAATTCATCTTGTTACAGTTAGGTCATGTTATGAATCCCTAACTAGTAACCATAATCTAGTTAAATTTGGGGTTTTATAGCATGACCTAGCTAGCAAGAGTTTAATTCTGAATGACCTAATAAGCCTAATCTAGTTAAACTCATCCCTATTTAGTTAATGATGAATTTACTCTAAATTAACTAGTTAATTTGGTCACCCAAACATATAGTGTGAGAAAGTTAAAAATATGACTCAGATCGAAATGCACCTAATTCAGATGATGGTGGATAGATTTACCTATAGTTGCTTAGTGCATGCTTTTAAGAAAATCTCACCAATGATTGCTTAGTAATTCATTCATGGTGTGAAAGTCACTTATATTAAATTAATGTTGCACAACATAGCATATTAGCTTCAACTTAATAATTAGGTTATTCTAACCTTAATTTATGCATGATATCTCTTGGGTATTCACCCTTTGGGTATCACAATTTTTTGGTTGATTATTGATGCCTAAAATGTGATAGTACCAAGATAAAAAAATCACAATTGGGTCATGACTGAGTCAACTGAGGGTAAGTTAACCGTACACTATTGAGAATAAGATAGAGATAGACACTAGGTGAACCGAAGTTGGGTTCTTTAAGGTAACCCTCCAATGCCTAAGTCAGTAACTATACAAAGAAACTGAATAAAATTAAGTAGTAAAGAGTTTAAAGAGAGAAAATTAACATACCAAAAATAGTTTACGAGCTTCTCATTTATAATAAATGGAGGTCGATCCTAATTGGAAAATCACTAATGTTAAACAATCCGAATCGTTGATTTGGATGGCTGAGATCGAACTAGGGATTCTAGTGTAGTAATTATTGATTTACCATGAGATGTCTAATTACTATTTTGTCCCTAGTGCAAAAATGAAAATTCTACCCTTAGTCGAGCCACGTGTTGTCTCATCATTAGACGGTGGATTTTTTCTCACATCATAATCCCCTTATTTTATTGAGCTACTTGGAGGTTGAGGAAGTAACTACTAGCATGGCGCTTTGGGTGTCCATTGATAAGTGAAAAATATTGCATATTTTGGCCACTTAATTTACATTTGTTAGCTTAGGAATTTGTTACTTTGAGTTGTTTTCGTTGATTTTCAGGTTTACAAGCCTGGGAAAGGAGTTTCACTAAAATTACCAGAATTACTTGTACAGATCAGTCATTTTTGTCGATTTTACTGTATTGATTCAGGAAGAACCAGGAGATGAGCCATATATGCTTGGAAAGATCCGGAAGTCTATTTTCTGAGGAATTATACGGCTCATAAAAATGATTTTCTAGAGAAAGTTATGGCGGTTTTAGTAGACAAGGGTCAAGCTGAAGATGTCTAGTGCGATCTATCGCACCAGACTTGCGATCGATCACAAGTGCACACTCGCACATCCCACATCGGTTAAAAATGCTTTGTAGTGCTCCAGTATGTGCTGGAGCACACCAGACTGCGATCGATCGCACTCGGGCAGTATCCCACATCGAATCTGCAACCCATTGTGCTCCTTAAAGTTTAATGTTTAGCACTTGTATTGTGAACTTTAGTTTCATAATTATGAGAGGCTAAAATCTTCAGCTAAGGTTGAAGATGAAGCCTTTCCATTGTTTAGCATTATATTTTCATATTTGCGCATAATAATTCTGATGTTTTTAGTATAAATGTTCTGTTCAATTATTTGAGTAAATCTTATGATTGATTGCTTTTAATTATTAAATTAAATGTTCCTTGTGTTTCATCTGATGGATACATCGAATCGTTTTCAATTAAATTGGATTTCCTTTGTGATTTGTTAAAAGCGGATACACTGATTCAAGCTTATGATGTCTTGCTTGCCTCTTGTAAGTAATTAGGTTTTAAAATTCCTTTTCATTATGAAGATGGGTTATATTTTTTAAGCTTGCTCATGAATGAATATAATGGTTTTAAGTGCTCCTTAAATTTTTGGATACCATGAGTGATGAACTTATCTTTATGTTCTTTGTTTTCCATTTAGTTTTTTTTTATATATTTTGTTTTGCTAAGGGACTAGCAAAATATAAGTTTGGGGCTATTTGATGAGTGAAAAATATTGCATATTTTGGCCACTTAATTTACATTTATTAGCTTAAGAATTTGTCACTTTGAGTTGTTTTCGTTGTTTTTCAGGTTTACAAGCCTGGGAAAGGAGTTTCACTAAAATTGCTAGAATTACCTGTACAGATCAGTCATTTTTGTGGATTTTACTGTATTGATTCAGGAAGAACCAGGAGATGAGCCATATATGCTTGGAAAGATCCAGAAGTCTATTTTCTGAGGAATTTTACGGCTCGTAAAAATGATTTTTTTAGAGAAAGTTATGTCAGTTTTAGTAGACAAGGGTCAAGCTGAAGATGTCTAGTGCGATTGATTGCACCAGACTTGCGATCGATCGCAAGTGCGCATTCGCACATCCCACATTAGTTAAAAATGCTTTGTAGTGCACCAGTATGCGCTCGAGCGCACTAGACTGCGATCGATCGCACTTGGGCAGTATCCCACATCGAATCTGCAACCTATTGTGCTCTGGGCCTCCCCCTATAAAAGCACCATCTCACTTCATCATTCAGTGTGCAATTCCTAGGCCATTTGGTGTAATCTGGTGGATGTCTGCTAGCATTTTGGTGGACCCTGAAGGTTTTGCTACCACGAGGGGAAGTGCCGCCCAACAACAAGTGGAATTTTTCACATGTATAGTAATTTATTTCTTTTTATCTAGTTTTAAAGTTTGTATTGTGAACTTTAGTTTCATAATTATGAGAGGCTAAAATCTTCAGCTAAGGTTGAAGATGAAGCCTTTCCATTGCTTAGCATCATATTTTCAGATTTGTGCATAATAATTCTGATGTTTTTAGTATAAATGTTATGTTCAATTATTTGAGCAAATCTTATGATTGATTGCTTTTAATTGTTAAATTGGATATTCTTTGTGTTTCATCTGATGGATACATCGAATCTTTTTCAATTAAATTGGATTTCCTTTGTGATTTGTTAAAAGCGGATACATTGGATGCTTTTGGTTTGATTGAGATATTCGTTATTATTTTTTTAAAGTTGGATTCATGGAATTTTTTGATTACTTTTACATAGAACATGAAAATATATGCTTTACTTTGGTGGGATGGATTCAGAAACCTTAGTCTTTTTATCATTTGCTTTAAACCAATTTAGTTTAAGTTTATATTTCTTTGCACAATATAATAAAAAATTTGGAACTAGGTTAGAATAGGGTTAATTTAGATAAAATTATATTTTCACAACGCAATTCCTTGTGGATTCGACCTCGCACTTGCACATCACTATATTGTAAACGACTCGTGCACTTGCGAGTAATTTAAAACTCACAACAAGTTTTTGGCGCCATTGCCAGGGAGTTGTTTGGTTTCTGAAAATTAAATTTTTGTCTGAATTAATTTTATTTTTCTACTAGTTAATTACCCTTTTTTTAATTTTTTTTTCTTCTTTTTGCAATTTTATTTGTTTCTATTTCCGTTAGCCTATAAAAAAATAAAAAAATTATAGATATATAAAAAAAAAATTAAAAAAAATATGAATGAATCCAGCGCCGGTTTCACAGTCTTTAGAGGATGCCCTCAAGGATTTCATGAAGATGACTGACCAGTCTATCAATACAACCAATACATTCAATGTTGATAGTTGTTCCATTTGTGCTAGTCCTATGCATTTAGCACAAAATTGTCCATCTACGCCGGCTTTTGTCGAGTATCCCATGGAACAAATGAACGTTTTCAATGACTATTGGTGGCAATCAAATGGATCTTACTCTGAGACGTACAATCCAGGGTGGTGGAACCACCCTGATTTTTCATGGACGCAGAACCAACTGATGAATCAGGGAGGAGCCCCTTATCGTGCTCACAATCAATACCTTCCCGAATTTTCTCCACCAGTTCCAAGTTATGGTCACTCAGCTTATCCAGCACCATCACCCGCTTACCAAGCTCCCATTCAAGCGCCATTGTCGGTTTCACAGTCATTGGAGGACGCCCTCAATGATTTCAGGAAGATGATCGGCCAATCCATAAGCAAAGTAAGAAGTGCGCAAATAGTAAACACCCAAGTGATCGCTAAGATAGAGAGTCAAATGGATCAAATCGTAAGTCACGTGGGTGAAGGAGAGAAGGGAAAGTTCCCCAATCAACCTGTGCTCAACCTGAAGGAATGGTTTGCGGTGAAAAATTCATAAACTCCTATGCACGGGCAGGAACAAGTGCAATCGATTATCCCATTGAGGTCTGGGAGACAAGTGGACAATCAAGTGGAAGAGAACCCTGCTATGCAACAAAGGCAAGAAAGTGGCAACAAGGAAAAGAGAGATGCTGAGCCATCTACAGCCACACCTATTATTAAGGATCTCCCTAGGTCGTTTATACCTAAAACGCCTTACCCTGAGAGATTACAAGCGCCCAAGAAAAAAAGGGATGTCTGAGGACATTCTGGAGGCATGCTTTGCTCAGTTTGGGGAGGATTTGGATTTAGATAAGTTGTTTGAGCAAGCAAATGCTACTTTGGAGTCTGCTCCTCAGAAGAGCAGTGAGACGGAGGAGATCACAGCACCCGAACCCCCAAAGAAGGAACTTAAGCCTTTACCGGACTATCTTAAGTATAAGTTCCTAGGTCTAACAGATTCTTTGCCTGTGACTATAGCTTCAGATTTGGTTTATGCTCAAGTGGATAAATTATTAGATGTTTTAAGAGAGCACAATGAAGCTATCGGCTGGACTATTGAGGATATCAAGGGGATCAGCCCCTCGGTGGTGATGCACAAGTTACATTTGGAGGAGAATGCCAAGCCATTGAGGGAGCCACAAAGAAGGCTCAACCCAGCTATACAAGAGGTTGTGAGGACTGAAGTAATAAAGCTGTTGGATGTAGGGATCATTTATCCAATCTTTGATAGCGAGTGGGTGAGCCCAATTCATGTCGTGCCAAAGCAGGCTAGATTGACGGTAGTGATAAATAAAGACGATGAGTTGGTTCCAACTCGTGTGCAATCAGGATGGAGAGTGTGTCTAGACTACCGTAAATGGAATGCTACCACAAGGAAGGATCATTTTCCATTCCCATTTATTGATCAGATGGTGGAATGTTTAGCTAGGCACGATTACTAATGTTGGGTCTGGCTGAAGACGTTAAACTTAGCCCTCATGGGAGGCACCCCACAGCTTATCCTTTATGTTTACTTATTATTTGACATATTTATGATTAATGTTTGTTTCCAGTATTTTTATATTTTAGGGACAACGCGTACTTTAGTTCTAGTTTGGGGGTATGCTATGAGCTTTACCAAGTTTAGATAGTTCTTCATATCCCAGGTCAGCTCTTTTCATATTATTCACACATTGGGCTCAATGTGTAATTTAAGTTTGGGGGTATGGGAGACACGTTACACACACTTTGTCCTAATTTGTTGTTGTTTTTCTTCATTTAAAATAATAATAATAATAATAAGGTAAATGCATGCTCATGTTATTTTGAAATTTTAGTTGATCTAAACAAATATTGTGATGTGATTTCATTGGTGAGCATAAAATTTTGAACTCATGATTTGATGATAGAGTTTTAAAACTTTGTTATTTACTTTGGAAATTTGAGAATTCACATGTTTGAGCCAATCTAACACGAGCACATTGTTGTGCGAAAATATACCTAAATAAATAGGTGAATAATCGTACTTTGTTTTACTTGCAAGTGCACAAGGTCAACAGTGTAGCATAGTGTGCGAATGCAAGATCATCTCCACAGGGATTGGTAAAGTTCAATTTAGAATTATATTCGCAATATAAAAAGATAGAAATAATAAAAGAGTTGATTTTGATAAAGATAAAATACTAAGGATAAAGGCGTAGGGACTTGATATCTACCACTAATTATGCTACCACAATATAATAGTATGCCAATGCTTTATTCATGCCATGTATACCTACTGGTCGCCAACCTAAGGGCATGGTATCTACTCCTTAAGCTATTGATTTCCCTAAGCAACGAGTTATGCATGGTATCTACTCTAACTCTTTTCTTCCCTAAGGGATTCAGCATGGTATCTGCTTGAGTTGTTCCTTAAGAAAACATAAGTACTATGGAAATCGACAACCACATGAGACCTAGGGCATGGTATCTACTCCCAGTTTCCCATGTTGATTAACCCGGGTATCCGGATAAGATATCCCTTGTTACTAATGTTAGACCCAGGACTCGGTCATCCAAATTGATCTAACTAACAAGTCCATACCACATGCACATATTGATCAGACATATACATATGAGGAATTTAAATAAAAGCAGGTATTAATCAAGTTTAAGCAACACAACATAAATATCGCAAAGGCGCCAATACTAAATTTATTGAGTAAACATAATTAGGGCTTCAACCAAGCCCTACTAAGAATTTAATTACACATAATAAAATAAAAAGGAAAGAAGAAACCCGAGAGAAGAGGCGTCAATTCTGCTCCACGGTCTCCTTCTCCAAGCTAAAGCAAAAGAGAAAAGTGTTTTCTATCTAAGGTGTAAGGTGTCTTCTTGTGTGTGAGTTTACAAGTGTATTTATAGGTCCTTGAGAAGTCCTAATAGACTCATGAGTTTCTAAACTTTCCTAAAACACAAAACTCCTTTATTTCCAAAATAGAGTTATTTCCAAAATAAGGTTATTTCCAAAATAGAGTTCTGCAGTTTACTATTCATGCCTGTACATTTGCGCTCGATCGCATGTGTCCTTGCGCTCGATCGCAGTGTGCGCTCGATCCTACAAGTGTGCGCACGATCGTATGTGCGCTCGATCGCGTTGCATGTGCGCTCGATCCTACAAGTGTGCGCATGATCGCATGTGCGCTCGATCGCACTTTGTCCAGAAAGTGCTCCAGGGCTTCTAGATTTCTTCCTTAAAGTTCCAAAACTGCTTCTTTTTCTCCAAGTCCCTATAAAAACATGTAAAACACACAAATGGAGTAAAAGATACCAAATTAACGTAATAAAGGATCTAACAAGTGTAAATAAGGGGGCTTAAATATGTATATTTAAGCGTCTATCACACACCCAAACTTACATATTGCTAGTCCCTTAGCAATACTAAATTAAAAACTAAAACAGAAATATAGATAAATCCAATGTTCATAGTGTCAATAAAAAAATCTAGATTTTACACAAAACAATGATGCGCATTCATGAGCAAGCTTAACAAGTGTAAACATATATCTGCAATGAATAAGAGTGTTGAACGTAAATCATATTCACTAGGTATTCTAAGATATCACAAGTTTGACTTCGGTGTGTGGTGATTAGCACATAAAAGATTGAGTTTCCAAGAAATTCAAATGGGTAGTGTTTCGATGACTCAAGATTCACCAAACTTCCTATTAGAGTCAACAAATATGGCATAGACTTTTATTTGCGAGATTTTTGCCAAGTTAATTCCTTTAAGCTTTCTTGATGACTTGTGTAACAAGCATTTGGCCAATGACTCCCAAACCAGATGGTTTTAGGGCATTAGGTGTAAAGACACCCCTAAGGACTTACTGGCTCGAGTCAACAAGGCTACGAAACTAACTGGTTTTTATGCTACCATTTAGAATTTTCCACCTTTTGACGTGACACTCAATGCTTACTGAGGCAAGAGGGCCAGTTACTCAGCGAAAAATTCCTTTTTAATGATCACTTAAGATTTTCCACCTTTTGACGTGACACTCAATGCTTACTGAGGCAAGAGGGCCAGTTACTCAGCGGAAGATTTGTTTTTATTGATCATTAGGAGCATTTTTTTTTCTTTTTGAGCATGAATCAATCTTTTCTATTTTTATATGCCAAAATGTCAATCTAATAAGTCATCTAGTTCACAGTCAAGCAAAAGAAACATACCAATCCAAATATCATGTCATACCCCACACAGCTATGTGCTAATGTGCTCGTGATAGTTCAAGTTAAACTTGTGAATTCTTAAATGCCAAAAGGGCAGTGATCTAGGTTCAAAACTTGTTTATTGACCTATATGTTCAAAGTGTTACGCTCACTATCTATGAAAATAATAACAAAACAACAAAAATGTGGGACATAGTGAGTGTGTGAATGGGTCCCCATACCCCCAAACTTAAATTGCACATTGTCCCCAATGTGTGAATAGCATGGAAGGAGCTGACCTGGGAGATGGAGAACTGATGGCTGACATAGCTCGTAGCACACCCCCAAACTTGAACGGATGCACACATTGTCCCTAAAAAAGAAAAACTAACGTAATACGGGAAAACAAGAAGTAATAACAATAAATACGTAAAATAATAAAAATAAAAGGATAAGCTGTGGGGTGCCTCCCATGAGCGCTAAGTTTAACGTCTTCAGCCGGACCAAACTTTATTTTTCCCCAAAACTGAGAGTGGTAGCAGCTAGCATAGGAAGTGTCTTATTCTCTCCCATATAGGCATAAGATAAGTGCTCGGGTAACTGCTTGAATTCCAAGTTAGGTGCCTGTACAATAAAAGGGGGAAGAATAGTATTAGTAGGCCCAAGAATTTCAAATGGATCAGTGTACTTACTTGGAGGCTTTGGAAAGGCTTTTAGAAGGTGCATAGTTTCAATGATGTCATCAGTAACATCCTTGCATTTGGGCTCAATATCCGATCTTGGGATACTATAGTTAAGAGCAGGTTCTATTGGATCAACGTGATGGACCTGAAAAGCTTCCTCAACAACACTTTGCGTCATGCATACATTAAAACATTTTATATTATCTGGGGGTAATTTTAATGCATTATATCTTTTGAGTTCAACCTTCTCACTATTTACCTTCTCCATCTCACTTACCTTGGATGTGGATGCTTGTGTTGGCTCATCAGTTTCAATAATCTTACCATTTGTTAGAGTTGTCACGGCATTTAGTTGCTGATGTCCTCTTGGATGTGGTAGTGTTTGTGCAGGAAGTTCTCCTTGCTGTCTTCCACTTAACTCCTTAGCCATTTGCCCCATTTGTACTTCCAGCCTTTGGATGGTTTGCTCATGCTTTGCAATTGTTTGTCTTTGCTGATCTTGTGAAGTTATCAATGTTGCCATTAGTTGTTGTTGCTGAGTGGCCAATTTTTTTACAAGACTTTCTAGATCATCCTTCTTGGGTTCTGGAACTGGTTGGGCTGCTTTATGACAGTTCCCTTGTTTCTCTTGAAGGTTCAAGTTGCTTTGATTGTTGCTCCATGAGAGGTTGGGGTGGTGCTTCCATCTAGGATTGTAGGTATTTGTATATGCATTGTGTGGTCCCTCATAATTTGCTTGCTCTTGACCTGCATATGAATACAAAGGGCAAGTGTTAGTAATGTGATCAAAACGAGAACATATAGCACATACCTGGAGTGGTTTGCCTCGCGGACTAGGTGATATGTTTTGACTAGTCATGGCATATATGAGCATATCTAGCTTCCTCTCCATAGCATCTAGACAAGTATATTGAGCTTCTGTCATTGGTGCTTCTCCCTTTGAATGAATTAGTTGAACCGCTTCAGTGCAACAGTTTCAGTACTGCTGCTCGGGTACTCTCTGGACCTTTTGCGCTCGATCGCAGCTCCTCTACGCTCGATCGCAGACTTGCGCTCTATCGCACAAGGCACTGCGCTCGATCGCAATAAGGACATAAACTCCTCCTCTGCACACCTGAACAGAAAACGAAAAGAAGGAATAAATCTGATTTTTGATAAAAATAAAACAGAACAGAATAAAATAGAATAAATTAAAATAATAATAAATAAATAAAACTAACGAAAATAATTCCAAAAAGAAATTTAGCACAATCCCCGGCAACGGCGCCAAAAACTTGTTGTGCAAAAATATACCTAAATAAATAGGTGAATAATCGTACTTTGTTTTACTTGCAAGTGCACAAGGTCAACAGTGTAGCATAGTGTGCGAATGCAAGATCATCTCCACAGGGATTGGTAAAGTTCAATTTAGAATTATATTCGCAATATAAAAAGATAGAAATAATAAAAGAGTTGATTTTGATAAAGATAAAATACTAAGGATAAAGGCGTAGGGACTTGATATCTACCACTAATTATGCTACCACAATATAATAGTATGCCAATGCTTTATTCATGCCATGTATACCTACTGGTCGCCAACCTAAGGGCATGGTATCTACTCCTTAAGCTATTGATTTCCCTAAGCAGCGAGTTATGCATGGTATCTACTCTAACTCTTTTCTTCCCTAAGGGATTCAGCATGGTATCTGCTTGAGTTGTTCCTTAAGAAAACATAAGTACTATGGAAATCGACAACCACATGAGACCTAGGGCATGGTATCTACTCCCAGTTTCCCATGTTGATTAACCCGGGTATCCGGATAAGATATCCCTTGTTACTAATGTTAGACCCAGGACTCGGTCATCCAAATTGATCTAACTAACAAGTCCATACCACATGCACATATTGATCAGACATATACATATGAGGAATTTAAATAAAAGCAGGTATTAATCAAGTTTAAGCAACACAACATAAATATCGCAAAGGCGCCAATACTAAATTTATTGAGTAAACATAATTAGGGCTTCAACCAAGCCCTACTAAGAATTTAATTACACATAATAAAATAAAAAGGAAAGAAGAAACCCGAGAGAAGAGGCGTCAATTCTGCTCCACGGTCTCCTTCTCCAAGCTAAAGCAAAAGAGAAAAGTGTTTTCTATCTAAGGTGTAAGGTGTCTTCTTGTGTGTGAGTTTACAAGTGTATTTATAGGTCCTTGAGAAGTCCTAATAGACTCATGAGTTTCTAAACTTTCCTAAAACACAAAACTCCTTTATTTCCAAAATAGAGTTATTTCCAAAATAAGGTTATTTCCAAAATAGAGTTCTGCAGTTTACTATTCATGCCTGTACATTTGCGCTCGATCGCATGTGTCCTTGCGCTCGATCCTACAAGTGTGCGCACGATCGTATGTGCGCTCGATCGCGTTGCATGTGCGCTCGATCCTACAAGTGTGCGCATGATCGCATGTGCGCTCGATCGCATTGCATGTGCGCTCGATCGCACTTTGTCCAGAAAGTGCTCCAGGGCTTCTAGATTTCTTCCTTAAAGTTCCAAAACTGCTTCTTTTTCTCCAAGTCCCTATAAAAACATGTAAAACACACAAATGGAGTAAAAGATACCAAATTAACGTAATAAAGGATCTAACAAGTGTAAATAAGGGGGCTTAAATATGTATATTTAAGCGTCTATCACACATTAGCACATATTTGTGTGAGGTATGACATGCGATTTCAATGTGTATATTTCCTTGACTTAACTGAAACTGGATTACTTGTGGGATTAACACTTGGGCATAGAAAAGCAAATTAATAATAATAATAATAATGATCATCATCATCAATAAACTTTCCACTGAGTAACTGGACCTCTTGCCTCAGTAAGCAGTGAGTGTTCACGTCAAAAGGTGGAAATTTTATTCATAATGATTATTGCAAAACTTTTCGCTGAGTAACTAGACCTCTTGCCTCAGTAAGCAGTGAGTGTTCACGTCAAAAGGTGAAAATTTTGCTTGGTAGCATTAAGGCCAGTTTAGTTTTGTAGCCTTTTTGACTCGAGTTAGTAAGTCCTTAGGGGTGTCTTTACACCTAATGCCCTAAAACCATATGGTTTGGGAGTCATTGACTCAACACTCACTACATGGGTTAATTAGAAAGCTTAAAGGAACTAATCATAGTAGAGCCTTATATAAAAAAAAAGGGGGTAAAATAAAACTATGCCATCGTTGTTCATTCTGATGAGAAATCCTGTGAATCTTAAGACATGGAGACATTGTACATTGAAGTTATTTAGAAACCTCATCTGTATATGCTAATTCACTTTACACTGATTCAAGCTTATGATGTCTTGCTTGCCTCTTGTAAGTAATTAGGTTTTAAAATTCCTATTCATTATGAAGATGAGTTATATTTTTTAAGCTTGCTCATGAATGAATATCATGGTTTTAAGTGCTCCTTAAATTTTTGGATTCCATGAGTGATGAACTTATCTTTATGTTCTTTGTTTTTCATTTAGTTTTTTTTTTATATATATATTTTTGCTAAGGGACTAGCAAAATATAATTTGGGGCTATTTGATGAGTGAAAAATATTGCATATTTTGGCCATTTAATTTACATTTATTAGCTTAAGAATTTGTTACTTTGAGTTATTTTTCAGGTTTACAAGCCTGGGAAAGGAGTTTCACTAAAATTGCCAGAATTGCCTGTACAGATCAGTCATTTTTGTGGATTTTACTGTATTGATTTAGGAAGAACCAGGAGATGAGCCATATATGCTTGGAAAGATCTGGAAGTCTATTTCTTGAGGAATTTTACGGCTCATAAAAATGATTTTTCTAGAGAAAGTTATGGTAGTTTTAGTAGACAAGGGTCAAGCTGAAGATGTCTAGTGCGATCGATTGCACCAGACTTGCGATCGATCGCAAGTGCGCACTTGCACATCCCACATCAGTTAAAAATGCTTTGTAGTGCGCCAGTATGCGCTCGAGCGCACTAGACTGCGATTGATCGCACTCGGACAGTATCCCACATCGAATCTGCAACCCATTGTGCTCCGGGACTCCCCCTATAAAAGCACCATCTCACTTCATCATTCAGTGTGCAATTCCTGGGCCATTTGGTGTAATCCGATGGATGTCTGCTAGCATTTTGTTGGACCCTGAAGGCTTTGCTACCTCGAAGGGAAGCGCCGCCCAACAACGAGTGGAATTTCTCCCATGTATAGTAATTTATTTCTTTTTATCTAGTTTTAAAGTTTAATGTTTAGCACTTGTATTGTGAACTTTAGTTTCATAATTATGAGAGGCTAAAATCTTCAGCTAAGGTTGAAGATGAAGCCTTTCCATTATTTAGCATTATATTTTCATATTTGCGCATAATAATTCTGATGTTTTTAGTATAAATGTTCTGTTCAATTATTTGAGTAAATCTTATGATTGATTGCTTTTAATTATTAAATTAAATGTTCCTTGTGTTTCATCTGATTGATACATCGAATCGTTTTCGATTAAATTGGATTTCCTTTGTGATTTATTAAAAGCGGATACATTGGATGCTTTTGGTTTAATTGGGATCTTCGTTGTTTTTTGTTCAAAGTTGGATTCATGGAATTTTTTTATTACTTTTATATAGAACATGAAAATATATGCTTTACTTTGGTGGGGTGGATTCAGAAACCTTAGTCTTTTTATCATTTGCTTTAAACCAATT
Organism: Bretschneidera sinensis; assembly: GCA_023935145.1. Taxonomy (NCBI): domain Eukaryota; kingdom Viridiplantae; phylum Streptophyta; class Magnoliopsida; order Brassicales; family Akaniaceae; genus Bretschneidera; species Bretschneidera sinensis. The sequence continues at coordinate 59,741,246 of CM043699.1, read as the reverse complement.
TAGTTTAAGTTTATATTTCTTTGCACAATATAATACAAAATTCGGAACTAGGTTAAAATTGGGTTAGTTTAGATAAAATTATATTTTCACAACGCAATTCCCTGTGGATTCGACCTCGCACTTGCACACACTATATTGTAAATGATTCGTGCACTTGCGAGTAATTTAAAACGCACAACATCCATGTCTAGGACCTTCTAGATAGGCTGTTTTATTTTGTGTGCTAAGTTTTTTTACTATGGAGAAGGTGGTCTTTTTCCCTCTTGTAGAAGAGGGTCCCTATCTCTCTTCGAAGAAAAGGGTGCCCATCTACTTTAGTAAAGTGGGGAAATTTTCCCCCTTGAGAAGGAAGTCTTTGTCTACCTTAGAGAAATGTAGCCTTCTTCCCCCTTGGAGAAGGGGGTCTTCGTCTACCTTGGAGAATGGTAACCTTCTTCCCCGTTGGAAAAGAGGATCTTCATCTACCTTGGAGAAAGGAATCCTTATTTTCCTTTGGAGAAAGGGGTTTTCGTTTACCTTGTTGAAAGGTAACTTTTTCCCATTTGGAGAAAGGGGCCTTTGTTTACTTTGGAGAAAGGTAGCCTTCTTCCCCTTGGAAAATAGGGTCTTTGTCTACCTTGGAGAAAAGTAGCCTTCTTACTTTGGAGCCCTCTGGGCATCAGGTCGGGGTCAAGACTGTTTTACCTTTAGTTTTTTTTTGAAAAAGGAACCTAGAAAAAGAAAATAGAAAATTTTAGATGCTAGAGGATGTCGTCGGCCCCAAAAGGGTGGCCCCGAGGGCTGGCTAGACATATCCACCTAGAATTATATTCTTTATTTGCAAAAAAACTTTGAAAAATAAATTATTGGTTGGACGTGACCCCGGTTAGCTAGGGGTTGTCGCTAGCCTGGGCTATTATTCAATGCAAAATGGCCAATCGTTAGGTAGGGTTAATCTTCACTCGGAATTTAGGGCTTAGAGAGCCAGAGAGTTTGATATTTTGCAAGACTCGGCCCATATGGTAATTTGATCTCTTATACGTTAAAGCATGTTAACCAATGACCTCGAGGGAGAGACCTTAGAGGTGGCCGATCCTTTACGGGTGAAACCGTGGTAGCTAGTGTGTCCTCGAGGGAGCAACCTTGGAGGCGATCAACTCTTAGTTGCCTTGGGTAGGAGAAGTGATCGTAGACATGTACGACCACCAAGTGTTTGACTTAGTGCTAAGTGTCGTACTCATCTGTACTTGATTTTGCCCCATTTACTATAGGTCGTGCTTAAGTACCAAGTGGCTTGGCACTACATATTGTTGTCCTATTTACCATAAGTGATTTCCAAGTTCTTAAGAGGCACCTATTAGAGGTGGCTTATCAGTTTCTTAGATTACATGTGCCTTCGCAAGCACTTGACATGTGCTAAGTGTTGTAGGCTCTGGTACTCGGGTCTTGGAATGTTTGAGCCAAGGCTGAATTATAGCCATAGTCCATGGTTCTATCTTGCTTCTTCGATCATACCTTCTTATTTATTCCTTTAAGAATCTTTCATCCATTGAAGCATGGGAGCAATAGGACTTGGTTCTTTCAGACTCCAAGTTAGAGGTTGTTACTCTTGTTGCATCCATACTAGGTCTTTATTGGGTACTGTAAGCGGCCTTGAGACACCACTAAGAAAGTGAACTTGTGGTATGTAGTCTTGGTCATTGCTTGAGATGTCTTCTAAGCTTTTAGTTCAATGACTACTCTTGGTGACCTAAGGAGGGGCGTCTTGAGAGGTTCAGGACGCACCATGTCATGCTCTGTGTCTATCACCATTACCTTCTCTCATGGTATAAGACTACCTTATAGGTTCATGCAGCTCTGCATGCGTGATCCTGGGTGTCTAGTGGGTTTTTGAATTCTTGAACTTGTTATAAAGTTCGATTCGATGACAGTCCTCTAGTTAAGGTCTATACTCTGCCGACTATCCGTCAATCTTCTCCCATTCCTTAGAAGTTTACCTTGGACGAATTTCTTGATCACTTTTATTATTAGATGCCCTGTCTTGATATTGGGTGCTCATAGCAACTAAATGTAAATTGTCCTTGTGACATTTGAGAAATATGAGGAGGCTAACTAAGATAAAGCATCAACCTTAGAATTATCCACCCTGGTTTCCTTGGTCGTTTTGTTGATGAATTTATGAGGTGTTTTCTTTTGACAAAGACCAAGCCTCATCTTTTCTTCAATTCCACCTGAAGGACAAGGTCTCTTTCAATGAGGGAAGTATTGTGTGTACTTTACAGGTGTATTTATAGGGCTTTAGTAGTCCTAGAAGGTGCAAGAAACCCTAGACTTCCTAAACTGTAAAAACTCTCTTATTTCCGAAATAAGGTTCTGCAGTTTACTATTCACACCCGTACATGTGCACTCGATCGCACACATCTTGCACTCGATCGCAGTGTGCGTTCGATCTTTCTTGTGTGCGCAAGATCGCAATGTGCGCTCGATCGCAGTGTATGATGCGATCGATCGCAGCTTGACCAGAGACTGCTCCAGGATTTCCAAGCTTCTTCCTTTAAGTGCCGAAACTGTTTCTTTTCTTCCAAGACCCTATAAACACATGTAAAACACACAAATGAAGTAAAATGGACTAAAATAACATAACTAAGGACCTAACAAATGTAAACAAGGGGGCTTAAATATGAATATTTAAGCACCTATCAGGTTTCAAGAAGGATACATGGAGTACAAGATGGATCTGTGCATTTTGTGGCAGTTCTAGTTTATAAGCATCCTTGCCAAGCTATTTGATGATAGGGAAATGACCAAAAAAATTTCTTCCCAACTTGGTAGATTGTCTCTTGGCAACTAATGTTTGTCTACAAGGTTATAACTTAACAAGTACCAAGTCCCCAGCCTTAAAAGAATGATCCTTCTTATGCTTATCAGCTGTAGCCTTCATTTGGTTCTAAGCTTTTTGTAGATGGAGCTTAGCTACTTCGATAATTTCAATCTTATCTTAAGTCTTTATCAGTGCTTACTAGGCTACTGTTTCCTCTGGTGTATGCTGCAAGGTTTGGAGGTTTTCTCTTAAAAACTTCTTCAAATTTGGACATGCAAATGGATGAATGAAAAGTAGTGTTGTGGTGAAATGATGCCTAACACAAGAACTTACGCCGTTTAATTATGCTGTCACTTACAAAACACCTCAAATATTACTCTAGTGTTCTATTGACTACCTCAGTTTGACGATGATATGCACTGCTTATATGTAGGGCAGTGCCTTGAAGCTTGAATAGTTCTGTCCAGAATGAGCTCATGAAGACCGAGTCTTTATTTGAGACAATTGTCTTTGGAAACCCATATAGCTTGCAGACAATGTTGACAAGTAGGTTTGCTACCTTATCACTTGTATAATGCTTCGGAAGTTAACCAAAGTGTGAAAACTTTGATAGTCTTTAAACTGCCACAAAGATGACTATGAAGCCTTATACTGGAGGTAAATGTTTGATAAAATCCATGGAGATATCTTCCAAAATCTGCTCAGGAATGGGAAAGGGCTATAAGAGACCATAAGAAGCATGGTTCACAGGCTTAGTTTGTTGGCACACCAAGCATTCTTAGACAAATATTACTATTTATTTCCTTATGTGTTTCCAAAAGAAACTGGAAGATAACCTGGAAAATATTCTTTAAATGCCAGTGTGCCCTCCCACTAGTGATGAATGATACTTAGCTAATAGCTTGAGATTGATTACAGATCGAAGGCTAAGATATGTCTTGCCCCTCTAATAGATCAACTCATTTTTTATTACCCATTCAGGGTATTGAGTAAGGTGATTTGTAATGGAAGAAACTAGTTCTACTAACTTAGGCATTTAACAGTTTTCCCTTTTAAAAGTCTCTAAGAATTCAAATGAAAGTAGAGAAAGAGCAAGATAGGATACCTTGTCTTTGTTATCTGCGTGCATTCTTGATGGGCTTTCAGCAACAACATTGTCTTTGCTTAGTTTGTACTTAACTTAGAACTTGAAGCTTAAGAGGTTTCTGAGGAAGATTTGTTGTTCATGTGTTTATATTGTCTGGTCCATTAATGCCTTAAGACTCCACTGGTCTATGTGAATTAGAAATTCAAAACCAAGCAAATTGTCTCTAGTGTAGCATTGCTATAGTAATGGCAAACATTTCTATAGTGTAAGTTGAGGCCAGTTACATTAAAGGGCACAACTTCTTACTGAAGAATGCTACAGGATGGCCTTGTTGTAGAAGTATGACTCCTATCCCATATCCAAAGTCATTAGTTTCAAGCTCAAAGGTTTGAGTAAAGTGTGGGAGTGCTAGGACTGGGGTGAAAGTCAATGCAAGCTTTAATTTTTGAAAAGCATCAGTTGCACACTCATTCCAGATAAAGTTATCTTTCTTGAGAAGGTCAATTAAGGAAAAGCAATAAAAGCATATCTTTTAACTAACTTCCTATAGTATCTAGTGTGGCCTAGAAAACCTCTAAGTTGCTTCACAGTGGATGTAATAGACCAATCTATCATAGCTTCGATTTTTTATGGATCTAGTGCTACCCCATGCTCAGAAATGATGTGCCCTAAGTAGTTAATTGAAGTGGTGCCAAAATTGCAATTGGAAAATTTGATTACACCCAAAGAATAATGTGGTAGTTGTAGCATAGCTTTGAGGTGTCGATTTTACAGGGAGACAAATAAAAAGAATAGTAGAAGGAACAAAGAAACTAAATAAAAATATTGAATGATTAATGGAGAACAAGATCAATTTAAACTAAAATTAAAGTAAAGCAAATTTGATAAATAGTAAAGCGTCAGGAATCCCTTGCACAAATCCGGTATTTTAATTACTCTTAATTCATTGAATAACTCAATTAGGAACTCAATTCCAAAATTCTCAATCGGAAGGTGTAGATTTATGAACCAATATTAAACCAAATGTAACCCTTGGAAATATCATTCACCACTTTTAAAATACGTAAATTATTATCACTATTGAGAAAATCCAACGATGACAATATACTCAGGAAGCAATATTGCAGCAAAGAACTAAATCAATATAGATAAATAATTTATCCCAGTATAATCAAAGAGTTATTCCATTCAATAGAAAAAGCATGACTGAATCCATAAACAGAATATACTCTATGACTATTCAGAAAAGAAAACATCACTAATAAATTGTGAATAATAAAACAAAAGAGTTTTAATAATTAAAGATCAAAAACATAAATTAAAAATAAACAAAAATACTGTCAACTGTGTAAGTTCATCCCTAGCCCCACTTGAGAATTTAGTTACCCATAAATATAATGGGCAACAAAAATCTCAAGGGAAATTTTGAATTCTTCATGAGCATCCCCGCTTGGTAGTGAGATTCCCTGGATTGCTTCCCAAAAGCCCTCCAGATTGCTCCAAGTGGTGGCAAAGTCTTCCAGACTGCACACTGTTTGGTAGCAAAGCCTTGGAGATTGCACACTGATTGATGAAGTGAGGTAGGGCTTTTATAAGGCAACTCCATGAGTGGAATGTGTTTCTAATCCAATGTCGCATATTGCGTGAGTGTGCTCGATCGTAGTCTAGTGCACTACAAAGTGTTTCGAATCGATGTGGGATGTTGTCGGTGCACTCGATCATAGTCTTGTGCGCTTGAGTGTAGCATGGTGCACAACCTGACCTTTGTCTACTAAAACTACCATAACTTTCTCTAGACTAATCATTTTTATGAGCCGTAAAATTCTCCAGAAAATAGACATCCGGAACTTTCTAAGCATATATGGCTCATCTCATGGTTCTTCCTGAATCAATATAGTTTAATCTGCAAAAATGATTGATCTGTACGGGCAATTTTGGTAAATTAGTGAAACTTCTTTCCAAGTGCTTGTGAACCTGTAAAATAACGATAAATAACTCAAAGTAACAAATTCCTAAGCTAAACATATAACACCCTAGAAAAACACAGTAAACACTGAAATGAGATAAAATATGATGAAATAAAACAAACTAAGAGCTTAACAAATAAAAATTAAGGGGCTTAAATATGAATATTTAATCACTTATCACACCGCCAAACTTACATATTGCTAGTCCCTTAGCAATACGAAACTAAAAACTAAATGAAAAAACAAAGAACATAAAGATGAATTCATTATTCATGGTATCCTAAAATTTAAGCATCACACAAAACCATGATATTCAGTCATCAACAAGTTCAAAATGTAAACCCATCTTCACAATGAATAGGAATTTTAAAATCTAATTACTTACAAAAGGTAGGCTAAGGCATCACAAGTCTGACTCAGTGTAAAGTGAATTAGCATATAAAGATGAGGCTTTTAAGTAACTCCAATGTGCAATGTTTCCATGTCTCAAGATTCACATAATTTCTCATCAGAATAAACAACGATGGCATAGTTTTATTTTCTTCTCTCTTTTATTATAAGGCTCTGCTATGTTTAGTTCCCTTAAGCTTTCTAATTGACCCATGTAGCGAGTGTTGAGTCAATGACTCCCAAACCAGATGGTTTTAGGGCATTAGGTGTAAAGACACCCCTAAGGACTTACTAACTCGAGTAAAAAAGGCTATGAAACTAAACTGGCCTTAATACTACCAAGCAAAATCCCCACCTTTTGGCGTGAACACTCACTGCTTCCTGAGGCAAGAGGTCCAATTACTCAACGAAAAGTTTCTCAATGATCATTACAAATAAAATTTCCACCTTTTGATGTGAACACACACTGCTTACTGAGGTAAGAGGTCCAGTTACTTAATGGAAAGTTTATTAATGATCATCATGAGCATTTTCCTCTTTTTGTGCAAATTTTTTGTTATTTATACTTTTCTATGCCAAAGTGTTTATCCAACAAGTCATCCAATTTCAGTTAAGTCATGGAAACATGCACATTAAAATCACATATCATACCTCACACTATTTTTTGCTAATGTGCTTGTGTCAGATTAGATCAAACATATGAATTCTCAAATGCCTAAAGTAAGTAAAAAATATTTAAAACTCTATCATCAAATTATGTGTTTAAGATTTTAAGCTCACCAATGACATCACATCACAGTATTCATTTAAATCAACCAAAATTTCAAAACAATCATGAACATGCATTTATCTTTTCAATAATATATAAAAAAAAATTGGGACAAAGTCTGTGTGAATGTGTCTCCCATACCCCCAAACTTAAAGTACACAGTGTCCCCAGTGTGTGAATAACATGGAAAGAGCCGACCTAGGAGATGGAGAACTAGATGGATTGGCATGGCTCATAGCACACCCCTAAACTTGAACTGATGCACACATTGTCCCTGAAAAAGAAATACTAAAGTAATACTGGAAAATAAAAAATATTAAAAATAAAAAGTAACAAGAAATATGAAAAATACTAAAAATAAAAGGATATGCTGTGGAGTGCCTCCCATGAGCACTAAGTTTTACGTCTTTAGCCAGACGCTCCTATTCCCTTATAGAAAAACATAAGTCGAATGCACCAGTAACTGCTTCACTGCCAAATTTGGTGCTTGTATGCTTTGGAGAGGCCTCAAGGATATGCACAACTTGAATGACATTATCAGTAACATCTATAGATTCTAGCTCAATATCTCATCTTGTGAAACTATGGGTGAGGGTGGACTCCAATGGATAAAAGTGATAGACCTTTTCTACGAGTGAGTCAATCAAGTATGCCTGGTGGCTCTTGTCATCATTTTCTGATTTGTTCATTGTTGGGATGTGTAATGACTTACCACTTCGTGTCACAATGGCATTCACATCCTTCAAAATCTTTTGCACTATGTGTTGACCATAGGGTGTGGACTGAGCTTGAGAAAGGAACTTACCTCGCTCATTCACACTCAAGAAGCTCATCAATTTTGACACTTGGCTCTTTATCTCCTTATTTTCTTCAACAACCTGCGTAATCAAAGATTCCCATCTTTGAATAGTCTTACCCTGTGCCTCAATAAAAGCATGCAAAGTGTCTTCTAAAGGGCTCCTAGAAGATGCAGGTACATGATATGGTGCAGGATATGATCTAGGGGGTTGTGCAGGCGGTTGGTTTTCAGACATCTAGCTAAAATTGGGGTGATTGCGCCACTCCGGATTATAGGTATCATAGAAAGGTGAAAAAGGCTTCTTGTAAATACCTAAGGCATTACATTGTTCCTTATACATCCCTCTTATCTCAGCAAATGTGGGACTTTCTTGGGTATGATGATCTACCCTGCCACACACAAAACATGGTCAAAAAGACTTCGCATGATTAGCTACGTGTGTTAGCTTTAAGCCCTTAGTCTTTAACACATCTAGTTCCCTAGTGAGCATCTCCACCTTAGCCTTTAGGTTATCCTCTTCCCTAAGATGGTAAATTCCATCACCATTTGGGTTTCCTGCAGGTCATGACCATTTGTGCTTTTAGTAGCACTAGGTCCAGTCCAAGTGTAAGCTTTTTCAATAAGCTGATTGAGATATTCTATGGCCTCATCAGGATCTTTTTATAAGAACTCATCATTACACATCATCTCCACAAATTGGCGCTCTCTAGGTGTAAGTCCCTCATAAAATAGCTCACTAAGTGCCAATTCTCATACCAATGGTGAGGGCACATACTCAACAACTCCTTAAATCTCTCCCAAGACTGATACAAAGTCTCACTGTCTTTTTGTGCAAAGGTGGAGATTTACCTTTTTAAAGTGTTGGTCTTATGTTGGGGAAAGTATTTGTTAAAGAAAACCTTAGTTATCACATTCCACAATCTAATAAATCGTGGTCTTAGTGAGTATAGCCAACTCTTAGCTCTATCCTTCAAAGAGAAAAGAAAGAACTTAAGTCTCACAATGTCATCAGTTGCATTTTGACTATGAAAAGTTGCAACTACTTCCTCAAACTCTATAATGTGCACATATGAGTTTTCATTTTCCAAACCATGAAACGTAGGGAGTACCTGTATCATCCCTGTTTTAAAATCCAGTTGGTGAGTATTGGCTGGAAGCATAATGCATGATGGTGTGGCTATGCGTGTAGGGTGGAGGTAATCCTGAAGGATCCTAGTGGGTTGATCTCCGTGTTCACTCATTTCTTCAGGACTAGATAGATTTTCAAAATACTATGCAAGGTCACAAAATAATAAAAATAATAAAAGTAATACTAGAAAAAAAATAATGCAGCAAGCTAAAAGAAGGAACGAAGTTACCGCCTTTACAAACTGCTGAAAAGAAAAACTATCTAGCAATTATTCTATTGTCTCCCTGGTGACAGCACCAAAATTTGATTACGCCCAAAGAATAATGTGGTAGTTGTAGCACAGTTTTTGGCTGTCGATTCTACAGGGAGACAAATTAAAAGAATAGTAGAAGGAACAAAGAAACTAAATAAAAATATTGAATGATTAATGGAGAACAAGATTAATTTTAAATGCAAATTAAAGTAAAGAAAATTTGATAAACAGTAAGCGTTGGTAATCCCTTTCACAAATCTGATATTTTAATTACTCTTAATTCATTGAATAACTCAATTAGGAACTCAATTCCAAAATTCTCAATCGAAAGGTGTAGATTTATGAACCAAGATTAAACCAAATGTAACCCTTTGAAATATCATTCACCAATTTTAAAATACATAAATTATTATCACTATTGAGAAAATCCAATGATGACAATATACTTATGTTGGCATTTGTCTAAGGTTTAAACAAGGTTTGAGAAGCTTCAGCATTAGGTCTTGGCGCCTCGGCTCAATGTGTGCACCTCGGCCTCCATGAAGTCCAAAAGTTAGGGGAGGGGCTGTGCGTCGTGGCCCAAGGTGTGAACACCACGGCACAACCTTATGCACCATGGCACAGCCACCCCAGGCTACGGCCCCCAGCAAACCAGCAACTCTCCCTCACTTCAAGCCGCGACATGCCCTGTTCTAGGCTGTGGCTTGAAGGCACACCTAATCCTTTTGTTTCAACTTCTTGAATGGTGCGTGGGACATGTTCAAAATGCACAAGATCACTTAGGATTGATGAGGGGCTATGATTGAATTATCCTCAAGATCTAAGAGTGGAGATTGACCTTCAAGATTGGTCAAGAAGTTGGTGCATTATATAAAAGGTCACCTAGCTTCAATCAAACAAAAGTTATGATAAAAAGTGACATACAAGAGATCAATTGTGAGAGTACAAAGACACTAAACACGAGAGAGATTCTTTGTAAAGAGGCTGGTTGTTTAGAGAGAGAGTAGAATAGAAAGGGGATTCAAGGGCTTATAAGGGGAATTTTCTTGGGAAAATTCCAGGGTTAGTTCTTATCACTTTCTTTTACTTCTTCTTCTTTCATTCTTCGAGAACCAGTGAGTTCTTAAAGTGGTGTTGCTGATTGTAAAGAACTCCATTGACAAGATAGTGCAGAGAGCTCGGAGGAGCTCATGGGGACGTAAACAAATTGCCGAACCTCGTCAACAAATTGCTTGTGTTATTTCTTTTCTTTGATTGCTATTTCTGTTATGATTATTACAAGTCATTCTAGACTTGGGTATTTGGAAGATCACCTCCTGGGATCATTAAGGGTGGTTTCCCAACAATGGTATTAGAGCTGGAATAGAGGTATCCAAGCCAAGATTGACGGGTATCGGAGCAAGACTCCAAGAATCAAAGATCAACTTCTTGGGTGATTCAAGAATGGAGTAGAGATCAAGATCAGATCGTGTTCTTGAGGGTGATTCAAGAACGGTATTGAGATCAATCTTAGATCATGTTCTTGAGGTTTAGAAGAAGTTTGAAAGAAATTTTGAGTACTGTATAGATCTGGGATTTTCTCCGCAAGATGGGTTCAAATTTCATTGTTGAGAAGTTTGATGGAAAGGGAGATTTTGCCCTTTGAAAGCAGAGGATCAAGGCGGTTCTTATGCAATAAAATGTGGACTTGGCTATTGGAGAAGATGATGCTTTTCCAGCAAGTATCATGGAGATCCAGTAGATTGAGATGAAGAAAATGATGTATAGCACCATCTTTCTACATATCTCGGATAGTGTCATAAAGGAGTGCGAAGACCAAAAGATCCAGCTGTCATATGGAAGAAACTAGATGAGTTGTTTCTTACCAAAACTCTCCCTAATGAGATTCATCTTCTTAAAAGAATCTTTGCTTTTAAAATGGATCCTAATAAAGAGTTACAAGATAATCTTGATGTGTTTAATAAGCTAGTTTAAGATTTGAATAGCTGTAGCATAACATTCCCGGATGAACAATTGGCTGTTATTTTGTTGAATTCTCTTCCTGATTGTTTCCATAATTTGATTAATCCAATTTAATATGGAAGAGATACACTAACCAAGGAAATTGTGATCAATGCTATAAGGGCTCATGATTTCAAAGCCAAGATGAGGGAAGCATCAAATGGAGAAGGGCTGTTCGTTAGAGGAAGGCCAGCAACTCGGAATAGCAGTAGCATCCATGGTAACTACCGGGAGAAATCAAAGGGTAAAGGGCAGAGTCATGGGAGATCGCATTCCAAACCAAAGTTGGAGGAAGGCGATGCTTCTACTGCAATAACGAGGGTCACTTCAAGAAAGATTACAAGAAGAGGTTATGGGATGAGAGAGGAAGAAGCCATACCAACAATGGAGAGGCTTCGGTTGCCAAAGGAGAACAACAAGATGATGTTCTTATTGTGTGCTCAAATATGAGTAAGAGGCAAGGCAGTGAGAAATTGATCTTAGATTTTGGGTGCACTTATCACATGTGCCCTAACCGGAATTGGTTCAAGAATTTCCAGGAAACTAATGATGGAAAGGTTTTATTGGGGAATGATACTTCCTGCCAAGTGAGGGGGATAGGAGACATCCAGTTGAGGATGTTTGATGGAGTCACAAGGCTGCTGCGGAATGTGAGGTATCTTCCAGATTTGAAGAGCAATTTGATCTCATTGGGGCAGCTGGATTCCATGGGGTATACATACAAAGTAGAGGGAGGAATGATTAAGGTGACCAAGGATCTTTGGTAGTGATCAAAGCAGCAATAAAAGATGGACTCTATGAGATGATCGAAGAGACAAAAATCAAGGATCAAGTAGCAAGCTTGATGGCTGAGATGGATAGGACAGCCCTTTGGCACACTCGCTTGGGACATATAAATGAAAAGGGCCTGCAAGTTCTTAGGAAGGATGGTCTACTTGGAGGAGACAAAGTAGAGAAATTGGATTTCTGTGAGTGTTGTGATGAGAGTCATAAAATGCATCTTAACAGTACTTAATTGTTATCATTTTAGGGTTGATCTAGGTTTTAATTGCACTTTTCTACGTTAACAACTCTAAAGTATCATTCTTGGATCATTGATCTATTTCGGTGCATTTTTAGGTACTTTAAGCTCAAAAGAGGAGGAAAAATTATCATTGCTTGAAGCACAACGACTCGAGACATACTGGAGTGAAGGAATGCTTCTGGAAGGACAAGATGGAGGGCTTAAAAGAGCAACAGCTGCTGCCTGCACTGGAAAGGAGTTTCACTAAATTTTTAGAATTGCCCGTACAAATCAATCATCTTTGAAAATTAAACTGTATTGATACAAGAAGAACCAGGAGATGAGCCATATATTTTTAGAAAGATCTGGAAGTCTGTTTTCTGGAGAATTTTACGGTAGATTTTGTTAGAGAAAGTTATGGTAGTTTAAGTAGACAAAGGTCAAGCTGTCCGGGCTGTGCGGGATTTCACCGTGAAGGGCATGTGAAGGCCTAAATCCCACAACCCACATCGGTTAGAAACACATTTCTATATCCCATATCCCACATCGGATTGGAAACACATTGCACTCGTGGTATTTACCTATATAAGACCTACTCCACTTCAGCTTTAAGGACCATCGGAGAATCTGAGATCATCAGAAAGTGAATCCAGAGGGCCTTTAGGTGCAATCTAGAGGGCCCTTAGGAGGAATCTGAAGTATTTTTGAATGGTAAGTTGAAGAATCACTGAAGCTTTCACTACCAAGGGAGTGATGATCGTTGAGAGGCCAGAGGCAACTTGGGGACGCATTAGCCCCATGGCCGGCTAGTCTCCAAGCAAGGCGAAGGGACGAATCCCTAGGTGTAGTTGTTCTTATTTTCCTTTATTTGATTCAGTTTTAGTTTGATATTATTTTCATTAATTGTTGTTATGATTTATTCTTTAATTTAATTAGTAGATTTCTTATTAGTCCGGTGATTGCATGCTTCTTTTCCATATAAGTCTAGTCATGCTCTTCTTATGTGTATTTGTTTCGGTGTGATTGAGTCTGGTAGATCTCTTTTATAGATTTGTCCATTGCTGCAGTATTGTCATTTAGATATATCGTTGTTTTTTGATAATTTATAAGTTAGGTCATGTGTGCTTGAAAGTAAAGAATAATTCATATCAATTACATTAGGGTTTATACATGCGCTTTAATTGAATATTTGTCGATTGCCTGTTTGGGATGTGAAACTTGCAATCGAGATAAAAACAACATAATCAAGGTAGGATTAGGGCAACGAACCTAGGGAGGATTTTCAGAACCTTGTTGTTTCTTTATTATATTATCCATCAATTATTTACACAATTTTCACATAATCAACAATTCAGATTTTGTCACTTTAACTTTTATCGTTTGTGTTGAGGTTTACACCTTCTTTTGTTAATTAGTTTGTTTTCCTGTGGAATCGACACCCCAAAGCTGTACTACAATACCGCATTATGTTTTAGGTGTAATCAAATTTTGGTGTCGTTGCCGGGGAAAGGAACTTAAATACAAAAAAGATTGTCAACTTTTGACATGACGGTAGAAGAGTTATAAGTAGTCTTTTTTTTTCATCAGCTGTAAAGGCGGTAACTTCGTTCCTTCTTTTAGCTTGCTGAATTAATTTTTTTATTTTATTTTATTTATTTATTTTTTATACATAGTATTTTTATTATTTTGTGATCTTGCATGCCCAGATATAGAGACACTTTGGATAGATTTGCTTGTAGGCCTGTGCTAGAGTTAGGATTAAACTTTTTAAACCCTTTATTTGATAATCCATCTCCTTCCGAGTCTGATAGTGAAACCTCGCCTAGATCAACCCATAGTGGAAACTCAAGTGAGAATTTAGAGGATTTTGTTAAAATTGTGATAGATGCTTAAATATTCATATTTAAGCCCCCTTATTTACAGTTGTTAGTTCCTTAATTACGTTAATTTTATCTCTTTTACTCCATTTGTGTGTTTTACATGTTTTTATAGGGTATTGGATAAAAAGAAGTAGTTTTGGCACTTTAATGAAGAAATCTGGAAGCCCTGGAGCATTCTCTGCACAAATTACGATCGATCGCACCATGCAATGCGATCGAGCGCACACTTGAAGGATCGGGCGCAAGGCACACTGCGATCGAGCGCACATGTACGGGTGTGAACAGTAAACTGCATAACCCTATTTTGGAAATAAGAGAATTGTTGTTTTAGGAAGGTTTAGGAACTCATGGTTCTTTTAGGACTTCTCAAGGACCTATAAATACACTTGTAACTCACACACAAAAGTCACACCAGAGATAGAAAACACTTCTCTCTTTTGTTTTACTTAGAGTTGAGGGCTTAGGAGAGAATTGACGCCTCTTCTCTCGGGTTTATTCTTCTCCTTTATGTTTAGTTTATTTATAATGTTTAAGTCAGTTAGTATATGTAACTAACTCTCTTATAGGGTTCGATTGAAGCCCTAGTTATGCATTCCCATATTTTTATTCATTGATTAAATCTTTGCCGATAGCTTATTATGTACTTAACTTGATTAACACCTATGCTTATTTAAAGTCCTCATATGTATGTGTAAGGCCAACGTATGCATGTGGTATGGATGGGTTAGTTAGATCAATTTGGATGACCGAGTCCTGGGTCTAACATTAGTAACAAGGGATATCTTATCTGGGTACCCAGGTTAATCAACATGGGAAACTGGGATTAGATACCATGCCCTAGGTCTCATATGGTTGTCGATTTCCACAGTACTTATGTTTTCTTAAGGAACAACTCAAGCAGATACCATGTTGAATCCCTTAAGGAAGAAAAGAGTTAGAGTAGATACCATGCCTAACTCGTTGCTTAGGGAAATCAATAGCTTAAGGAGTAGATACCATGCCCTTAGGTTGGCAACCAGTAGGTATACATAATAAAGCTAGTGCACTAATACCTTATACACATTGGGAATGTATGACTAGTAGTGGATATCAAAGCCCTATGTCTTTATTATTATCAAATCACCTTCCAACAAATATTTATCTCTTTTTACTTTTGAGAAACTAATTCTAAAAAGCAACTTTACCAATCCCTGTGGAGATGACCTTGCTTTCGCACACTAGACTACACTGATGACCTTGTGCACTTGCAAGTATAACTAGTACAATTATTTACTTAATTATTTAGGTATATAAACGCACGACAAGTTTTTGGCGCCGTTGCCGGGGATTGCGCTTAAAGTTCCTTTTAGGATTACTTTCGTTTTATCATTGTTATTATTTTATTTTTACCATCTCTTCTAAACTTAATCAAGTTATTTTCTGTTTCAGGCACAAAACCCTAAAATCACACTTTCTGTGATATGTGCGATCGATCGCAACTTCCTGTGCGATCGAGCGCATTTAGGGCAGAAAGTATCCGAGCAGTAGAGTTGAACTGCTGCACTGAAGCTGTTTCTTCTGATTTATGCACGGACTTCGATCCCGACATCCAGAATTCTTTCCCCTCGATCCCGAGCTTGAGCGGACTATCCGACAAAAACTAAGGAACAACTTCGAGGAGAACGAAGAAGAAATCGAGAATGAAACACAAATGGCGGAACAGCTCGAGAACCAGCAACCACCTGCACGAGTACCGATGAAGCACTCCTTCATCCCTCGGAACATTGATCAACCATCATGCATTGCATATCAACCTGAGGCGGCGAGAAATTATTACATATCTCCGCAAATCTTGAACGCTTTGACTCATTTTAGAGGCACTCCTACTGAAGATCCACACTTGCACCTCCGAGAATTCTTCGATCTTTGCAAGTTCCAGCACATACAAGGATTAGACCAAGAAGGAATAAGGTTAATTCTGTTCCCTTTTTCCTTAAAAGATAATGCTAAACTTTGGTATAATTCTTTGCCTGCAGTTTCCATCCACACTTGGGAGGAGTTGGCAAGCAAGTTCCTAAAGAAGTTCTTCCCAGCCCAAAAGACGAGACAAATGAGGAAGGAGATCCAGTCCTTCCTACAAAAGGATGGGGACCTCTTCTTTGAAGCATAGGGACACTTCAACGACTTGCTACTCAAATGCCCACACCATAACCTGCCTCAAGATGAACTGGTACAAGCCTTTTATAAAGGTTTGAATGATACTAATAAATGTATTGTTGATTCAAGTTGTGGAGGAGTCCTAATGGAGAAAAGCAGTGAAGAAGCAATAGAGCTCTTCGAAACCCTCAGCGAGCACACCCAACAATTCTCCTCTCGAGGTAGACATGTGACCAAGAGTAAAGGTATGTATAAGGTAAATATAAATGGAGGATCTTCACCTCAAATGGCAGCAATTGAGAGGAAACTCGATATGATTGTAAAAGCCATGACTATTCAAAATGCCTCATCCAGCCTACCATCCACCCCACTCCAGGTATGTGCAATTTGTTCTCAGTATGACCATAATACTGAATCGTGTCCTTTGTACTCATCTGCAGATCTGGAATAAGCTTACTACGTGGGGCCTAACAACTATCCACCGAAGAACAACCCATATGCCGCCAACACGTACAACCTTGGATGGCAGAATCACCCAAATTTCTCATGGAGCAACAACCAGAACAACCAAGGACAGCAACGAAACCCGCAGCCCACTGCTCATGCTAATTCCGAACCAAAGAGGAACGACCTCGAAAGTCTAGTAAGACAACTGGTGTCATCACAAGAACAGTTCATGACTCAGCAAAAACAAACCAATACGGCACATGAGCAAGCAATTCAAAGACTAGAGGTACAAGTAGGAAAACTAGCTAAAGAGCTCAGTAGCAGAAAGCAAGGAGAGCTCCCAGCTCAAACACTACCTAACCCTGGGGGGCATCAACAATTAAACGCTGTGACATCCCTGAGAAATGGCAAGGTGATAGGGTCCGATGAGCTTACAGCACCATCCAAAGAGACACCATCAGCATCAAGGGTAAGTGAGACGGAGAAGGTGAATGCTCCACCCTTCCAGCAAAGGTTAGTAAAACAGAAGAAAGTCAATAAACTAATTGATATTTTTGAAACCTTGCGGAAAGTAGAGATTAATATTCCTTTGTTAGATGCCATTAAACAAATTCCTGCATATGCTAAGTTTTTAAAAGAATATTGCACTAACAAAAGAAAGTTCCAGGAGCATGAGACAGTAGCCTTAACCGAAGAAGTAAGTGCTGTACTTTTAAGAAAATTAGCACCTAAGCTAAAAGATCTGGGTAGTTTTACTATTCCTTACAGGTTAGGTGACCAACTGTTCAAGCATGCACTATTGGATCTAGGAGCAAGTGTCAACTTGCTGCCATACAGTGTATACGAGACACTAGATTTGGGGGAGCTTCAACCAACCTTCGTCACTTTGCAACTAGCTGACCGAAGCATCAAACGACCAAGAGGTATCCTTGAGGACGTGTTGGTAAGAGTAGGAAAATTTATTATACCTACTGATTTTATAGTATTAGATATCGAAGAATGTACTTTGCCATTGCCCCTCCCCATCATCCTAGGATTCCCCTTTATGATAACTGCTGACACTAATATTAGTGTAAAAAGGGGTGTTATCACAATGAGAGTAGATGATGAGGAAATACAATTTCAAATATTTAATACATTAAAATCGACCAGTAATGATAATAAATATTCTAATATAAATTTCATGCAAAGTATTGTTGAGAAAACTTTTCAGGTCCACCGCACCACTACATTGGAGACTATCCCCAACCATGAGGACATAAGAGTGAACATTAGGCCGGAGGAGGATAATGTGATTAAAGACGTGCACCTTTTCAAGGACACACCAAAACCTACAAGTAAGTGTGCTCTTCAAATTGACCCTCCTGCACTTACTCATGCTACTTTTCCTTATTATATTGACCAGATATCAAGATGGGAGATGAAGAAATTATCAACAGCACTTGAATCAGTACAGTATACAGCTGAAACACAAGCACTAGAGCTTCAAGAGGTGGACTCTACATGCCTCCTTCCAAACAACTAGCATGGTAGCAAGAGAGTGCTTGAGCAAAGTAAAAATTTGATCACCTATTAAGCTCAAGCACCTCTGGTAAGGTTAGTGGTACTGAGGCCACTAACAAATGGTAAGGTTGTATCATTTCAATAAATCATTTTCTTTCAGCTAAGGTAAAATTTTTAATTGAGCCCATGTGCCATACTTGCGATCGATCTCACCCTCCAGTACGATCGAGCGCAAGTGTGCGATCGAGCGTGTCCCTAAAACATGTTCGAGCGCACAAGTGTGATCGTGCGCATCTCGAGTGTGATCGAGCGCACTTGAGGCAGAGACATTTATAAGTTGAAAACATTCACTCACGCACTCACTTCACTCACCTCTCTGTGCACCTACACCCTCGCTCATACTCTGCACACTCGTGCTCACACTCACTCGCACACCACCCTGCCACTTTAAACCCTCACCATCGTCCTCCCCCATCACCACCATCCTCTGCCATCCCCACCGTTTACCCCCTCTTTCTTCCACATTGGGTCAACATACACGGTACCCAATTATTATTAATTTTTTTATATACACACACGGATTTCTATATTTTGCTTTAAATTCTTATCTATACATTTTAAAATTTGTGTATGTTTGGGGTTTGTCTTGTTTGTAGGAGGCTAGGTACGAATTCAAGTCTTACAAACCATCGCTTAGTTTTTTGGTGCACACCACCTGTTCGAGAAAAGTCTGACCATGTGCGATCGAGCGCATGGTACTTGCGATCGAGCGCATAGACATATTGCAATCGAGTGCACTTCACTGAGATCGATTGCAAATCAGGCAGAACCTAGAACACAGCATGTCTCGACCGTCTGTTTCCACATTTTGCGCATCTAGCAGTCGTGCCTCCTCATCCCGGCCCGGCATCGAGCAACGCAAGCTGTTGTTCGAGACCACTTTCGCCATAGATGACATATTCTGGCACATGGACGCCACGCAATGGGCTGTCCAAGCATTCCGCCATCGAGGGCTGAAGTGGCTATTTAGGCCCGTATGTTCCACTGCCTACTCCCAGCTCGTAGTCTAGTTTTATCAACATCTATCTTTCGACTGTAGCAGACCGAGAGTCCTCACTGCATCAGTCCAGGGCACGTCCATCGAGGTGACTAGTGCTAATATTACCGCTGCCCTTCATTGCACCGATGAGTCCCCTCCTGAGGACACTGATATCGAGGAGCAGCCGGAGTCTTTTGCCCTCGCCGAGATCATCACGGATATATGCGCTGGCCAGTATGCCGATAGGCATAATAATGCGGCCGGCCGGTCCAAGCTGCCTCCTCGACTATGGCTAGACGACATGATCCTCCAGCATAATGTGTGTCCATTGGGGCATAAGACACAGCTGCGAGACCAGTTTCTCCAGACTTTATATGCCTTCCATAGAGGCCACTGGTACTCCATCCCGTCTGTCATTTGGAGCCAGCTGCACAAGTTCTGGGATCATATACATGACCGTCAGACTACCATGGCCAATGCTTAGGGTCTCCCTTTCTCGTTCCTACTCACCTCCATCCTCAAGAAGAAGGGGATTAAAAGGACCCACAGTGACTGGCTAGTACGAGAGCATCCTTTCTTTGGGAGGGGTCAGTGGACACAGAGCATATCACACATGCCACGAGGTTCCCCAGCAACTGCTCCAGCAGCTGAACAAGTAGAGAAGGATCACATGGATACCGAGGCCCCGGTCATGAGCCCGGTATGCGAGGAGGACCATTCGGCCATGGGACACACCGAGTCCCAACACTTCTTAGCTGAGCTATCCTCCTTCCGAGGTGAGGTCGCTACCGCCACCACACTTGTACATCAGCGCATCGACAGTTTGGAGGCATGCTTCACACGACAGGAAGCCATGCTGTAGGTCATTCTTGATCGCCTACCTCCGGCACCCGGTACCTCTCTGACTGCACCACCTGATGATCAGCAGTGAGAGAGTACCACGTCTAGCTGAAGACGTAAAACTTAGCGCTCATAGGAGGCACCCCAAAGCATATCCTTTTCATAGTTTATTATTAGTATTTCATAGTTTACTTTTCTATTGTTGTTTATTACTTGTTTTCCATTTTATGTCTATTTTTCTTTCTTTTTCAAGAACAGCATGAGTGCATCCAGTTGAAGTTTGGGGGCGTGCTACGAGCCATGTCAGCCATCAGTTCTCCATCTCCTAGGTCAGCTCCTTCCATGCTATTCACACATTGGGGACAATGTGCAATTTAAGTTTGGGGGTATGGGGACACATTCACACACTCACTACGTCCCACATTTTTTTGTTTTGTTGCTATTTTCATAGATAAATGCATGTTCATTCTGTCCAATAAACTTTTTTGTGATCTTAACAAAACTTTATGATTCGACTTCATCAGCGAGCTTAACACTTTGAACATATAGGCCAATAATCAAGTTTTGAACCTAGATCACTGCCTTTTAGGCATTTAAGAATTCACAAGTTTAACTTAAACTATCACGAGCACATTAGCACATAATTGTGTGGGGTATGACATGTTATTTGGATTAGTATGTTTCTTTTGCTTGACTGTGAACTAGATGACCTATTAGATTAACATTTTGGCATATAAAAATAGAAAAGATTAATTCATGCTAAAAAAAAAAATGCTCCTAATGATCAATAAAAACAAATCTTTCGCTGAGTAACTGGCCCTCTTGCCTCAGTAAGCATTGAGTGTCACGTCAAAAGGTGGAAAATTCTAAGTGGTAGCATTAAAACCAGTTTTATTTCGTAGCCTTGTTGACTCAAGCTAGTAAGTCCTTAGGGGTGTCTTTACACCTAATGCCCTAAAACCATCTGGTTTGGGAGTCATTGACTAAACGCTCGTTACACGAGTCAACAAGAAAGCTTAAGGGAACTAACTTGGCAAAAAGATCACAAATAAAAGTCTATGCCATATTTGTTGACTCTAATAAGAAGTTTGGTGAATCTTGAGTCATTGACACAATACACGTTTGAATTTCTTGGAAACCTAATCTTTTGTGTGCTAGTCACCACACACTAAAGTCAAATTTATGATGTCTTAAGCTACCTCATGAAAATAGTTTGCGTTCAAAACTCTTAATTATTGTAAAAATATGTTTACACTTTTTAAGCTTGCTCATGAATGCGCATCATAATGTTTTGATTGACACTATGAACATTGGATTTATCTATGTTTTCGTTTTAGTTTTTAATTTAGTATTGCTAAGGGACTAGCAATATGTAAGTTTGGGGGTGTGATAGATGCTTAAATATTCATATTTAAGCCCCCTTATTTACATTTGTTAGTTCCTTAATTACGTTAATTTTATCTCTTTTACTCCATTTGTGTGTTTTACATGTTTTTATAGGGTCTTGGATAAAAAGAAGCAGTTTTGGCACTTAAATGAAAAATCTGGAAGCCCTAGAGCATTCTCTGCACAAATTGCGATCGATCGCACCATGCAATGCGATCGTGCGCACACTTGAAGGATTGAGCGCACATGTACGGGCGTGAACAGTAAACTGCAGAACCTTATTTTGGAAATAAGAGAATTGTTGTTTTAGGAAGGTTTAGGAACTCATGGTTCTCTTAGGACTTCTTAAGGACCTATAAATACACTTGTAACTCACACACAAAAGACACACCAGAGATAGAAAACACTTCTCTCTTTTCTTTTACTTAGAGTTGAGAGCTTGGGAGAGAATTGATGCCTCTTCTCTCGGGTTTATTCTTCTCCTTTATGTTTATTTTATTTATAATGTTTAATTCAGTTAGTATGTGTAACTAACTCTCTTATAGGGCTCGATTGAAGCCCTAGTTATGCATTCCCATATTTTTGTTCATTGATTAAATCTTTGCCGATAGCTTATTATGTACTTAACTTGATTAACACCTGTGCTTATTTAAATTCCTTATATGTATGTGTAAGGCCAATGTATGTATGTGGTATGGATGGGTTAGTTAGATCAATTTGGATGACCGAGTCCTGGGTCTAACATTAGTAACAAGGGATATCTTATCCGGGTACCTGGGTTAATCAACATGGGAAACCGGGAGTAGATACCATGCCCTAGGTCTCATGTTGTTGTCGATTTCCATAGTACTTGTGTTTTCTTAAGGAACAACTCAAGCAGATACCATGCTGAATCCCTTAAGGAAGAAAAGAGTTAGAGTAGATACCATGCCTAACTCGTTGCTTAGGGAAATCAATAGCTTAAGGAGTAGATACCATGCCCTTAGGTTGGCAGCCAGTAGGTATACATAATAAAGCTAGTGCACTGATACCTTATACACATTGGGAATGTATGACTAGTGGTGGATATCAAAGCCCTATGTCTTTATTATTATCAAATCACATTCCAACAAATATTTATCTTTTTTTACTTTTGAGAAACTAATTCTAAAAAGCAACTTTACCAATCCCTGTGGAGATGACCTTGCTTTCGCACACTAGACTACACTGATGACCTTGTGCACTTGCAAGTATAACTAGTACGATTATTTACTTAATTATTTAGGTATATAAATGCACGACGCATGGTCGATAACCTTAATGAGAATGTCGTTAGGACACTTCAGGATTACCTCCACTCTACACGCACAGCCACACCATCATGCATCATGTTTCCAGCCAATACTCGCCAATTAGATCTTAAACTAGGGATGATTCAATTACTCCCTACATTTCATGGCTTGGATAATGAAAACCCATATGTGCACATTAGAGAGTTTGAGGAAGTAGTCGCGACTTTTCATAGTCAAGATGAAACCGATGACATTGTGAGGCTTAAGTTCTTTCCTTTCGCTTTGAAGGATAGAGCTAAAAGTTGGCTATACTCATTAAGACCACGATCTATTGGGTCATGGACTGAGATGACTCGGGTGTTCTTTAACAAATACTTTCCCCAAAATAAGACCAATACTTTGAAAAGGCAAATCTCCACCTTTGCACAAAAGGATAGTGAGACCTTATATAAGTTTTGGGAGAGATTTAAGGAGTTATTGAGTATATGCCCTCACCATGGGTATGAGAACTGGTGCTTGGTGAGCTATTTTTATAAGGGACTTACATATAGAGAGCGCCAATTCGTAGAGATGATGTGTAATGGTGAATTTTTGGAGAAAGATCCTGATGAGGCCATAGAGTACCTCAATGAGCTTGCTGAAAAAGCTCACACTTGGACTGGACCTAGTGCTATTGAAAGCACAAATAGGTCATGACCTACAGGGAACCCAAATAGTTGTGGGATTTACCATCTTAGGAAAGAGAATACCCTTAAGGCCAAGGTTGAGATGCTCACTAGGGAACTAGAGGTGTTAAAGACTAAGAGCTTAAAGCCAACACACGTAGCTAATCATGCAAAATCTTTTGAACCATGTTTTGTGTGTGGCGGGGTAGATCATCTCGCCCAAGAGTGCCCCACATTTGCTAAGATGAGAGGGATGTATACGGAACAATGTAACACCTTAGGCATATACAAGAAGCCTTTGGCACCCTTCTCTGATAACTATAATTCGGGATGGCGAAATCACCCCAATTTCAGCTGGAAGTCTGAAAACCAGCAGCTTGCACAACCTCCTGCACCATATCTTGAACCATATCATGCACCTGTATCTTCTAGGAGTTCTTTAGAAGACATTTTACATGCTTTTATTGAGGCACAGGGTAAGACTAATCAAAGACTTGAATCTTTAATTACGCAGGCGGTTGAAGAAAATAAAGAGATAAAGAGCTAAGTGTCCAAGTTGATGAGCTACTTGAGTGTGACTGAGCGAGGTAAGTTCTCTTCTCAAGCTCAGTCCACACCCTATGGTCAACACCTAGCGCAATAGAATATAAAGAAGGTGAATACCATTGAGACACTAAGTGGTAAGTTATTACTCATCCCAACAAAAAAAAAATCAGAGGATGTAGACGAAACCCACCAAACATACAATATTGACTCATTCATGGAAAAGGTCCAACACCTTAATCCATTAGAGTCCACCATCATTCATGGCTTCACAAGAGCATATATCAATCCAGAATTTGTGGATGTTACTGATGACATCCTTGAGGCCTCTTCAAAGCATATAAGCACCCAATTTGACAGTGAAGTAGTTGCTGGTGCATTCAGTTCATGTTTGTCTAGGAGGGAATAAGAGTGTCTGGCTGAAGACGTAAAACTTAGCACTCATGGGAGGCACCCTACAGTGTATCCTTTTACTTTTATTGTTTTCATATTTCTTTTTCTTGTTTATTGTTTGTAATTTTTTTTATTTTGTTTTCCAGTATTAACTTAGTATTTCTTTTTCATGGACAAATATACGAAGCAGTTCAAATGGTGGAGCACAATTTTCAGCTTCTGTGCACTTTTGGCTACAAAGGGAGTTTCCCTTACTCTTTCTTTTACATTGAGGTCAATGCAATTTTTAAGTTGAGGGTGGAGGAAACGCATCTCTTTGTTTCCATATTCTTTATTTCCATACATTTTTTTTCCATTGAATTGCTTGGAGTCGTTCTCCCTTTTTATTTGTTTTTAGCATGCTTTGTGTTAAGCCTTAGATTTTATTCACATGTCAATGATATGAGCCTAAATTGAGATAACATATAACATTTAGAAGAAGTTAAATCTTGCTTCGGTTTGAAATTAATTTAAGCATCAATCTTCATTTGGTTAGAGACTCTAGTTTGTGGTAAGATAGTATGATTAGTCTTAAACATTTAGAAAAGTTTTATGTGTGATTATTTTGTGAATATTTTTGCGGTCTCGACAAGCTCTAGAACTTACTTGATAACCACTTGAGGCGAATTCCTAGAATGCATATAACTTAGGATATGATATAGGCCATTTTTGGACCGTTTGAGCCTGTTAAACCTACCATTGCTATATTTACTACTAATCACCTATTTGAGCCTTTTCTTGAAAAAGAAGTGAGCCTTGTTTCTTTCAATAGCCCATTTACTCACCTTTATGAGCCTAAAGAGAATATTTTATCCTTACCTTTCTCTTAAAAGAACTTAGCTATACACATTTGTTGAGAAGCACTTAAAAAGAGTAAGGATGGAAATATGAGAAAATATCACTACCATAACCCAAGTACATTAAAGGAGATTAGTTGGGGGTTATGTAAAAGAAAAAAAAATGAAAAAGTAGGTGAATGGTCTTATGCCAAAATACAAAAGAAAAGTGAATTATGGCAAAGAAAGAAGAAAAGAAAAGAAAAGTGGTGATTTTGAAAAAAAAAATGAAAAATGCTCGAAAAATGCTCGAAAAAGTTGGGCGTTGAAGTAAGGTTATCTAGTGCTTAAAATTGAATGTGTTTAAAGCTAAGAGATTGAGTTCTTTTTCTCATGAATCCTTCCCATTTTTTCTTAACCTTTACTTTAGCCTAACGTTACAAGTCTATTAAAGACCTATTGATCCAATGTAATGTGATTTTTCTACAATAGTGGAGAGTGGTTTGAAATGTAAGCACATGGAACTTGTTTTTGTGATTGACGTCACGAAATTTATCATGTTTTAGAGGCCAAGACTTGTATTCATGAATGTTAAGCATAAAATCATCTGGGCGTTCGGATTAATGGTTTGTGGTAAGATGGATGTTAATAGTCAATAACAATTTTAAGATTGATGTTTGGATTACTTTTGGATTTGGGTGAAATTTAATGATTCTTGGTGCCATGTGTTATGTGCAATTTTTGAGACAAAATGTGAATTACTCTTGGTTAATACTAATATTGCTTTTCATTTACTTTGATTCCCACCGTGGAATTCATCTCTTGTTTTCGCTTAAACTGCTAGGGACTGGCAATAAGCTAGTTAGGGGTTGTGATGAGAGTCAAAAAATGCATCTTAACAGAACTTAATTGTTATCATTTTAGGGTTGATCTAGGTTTTAATTGCACTTTTATACGTTAACAACTCTAAAGTATCATTCTTGGATCATTAATCTATTTCGGTGCATTTTCAAGTACTTTAAGCTCAAAAGAGGAGGAAAAGTTATCATTGCTTGAAGCACAAAGACTCAAGGCATACTGGAGTGAAGGAATTCTTCCGGAAGGACAAGATGGAGGGCTTAAAAGAACAACAGCTGCTGCCCACACTGGAAAGGAGTTTCACTAAATTGCCATAATTGCCCGTACAGATCAATCATCTTTACAAATTAAACTGTATTGATATAAGAAGAATCAAGAGATGAGCCATATATTCTTAGAAAGATCCGGAAGACTATTTTCTGAAGAATTTTACTGTTTGTAAAAATGATTTTTCTAGAGAAAGTTATGGCAGTTTAAGTACACAAAGGTCAGGCTGTGCGGGATTTTAGCGTGAAGGGCATGTGAAGGCCTAAATCCCACATCCCACATCGGTTAGAAACACATTTCTATATCTCACATCCCACCTCAAATTGGAAACACATTGTACTCGTGGTATTTGCCTATATAAGACCCACTCCACTTCAGCTTTAAGGACCATCGGAGAATCTGAGATCATCAGAAAGTGAATCCAGAGGGCCTTTAGGAGCAATCCAGAGGGCCCTTAGGAGGAATCTGAAGTACTTTTGGAGGGAAAGTTGAGGAATCACCGAAGCTTTCGCTACTAAGAGGGAGACTTTCGTTGAGAGGCCGGAGGCAATTCGAGGACGCATGAGCCCCATGGTCGGCTAGTCTCTAAGCAAGGCGAACGGATGAATTCCTAGGTGTAGTTGTTCTTATTTTCCTTTATTTGATTAAGTTGTAGTTTGGTATTATTTTCATTAAATGTTGTTATTATTTATTCTTTAATTTAATTAGTAGATTTCTTATTAGTCCGGTGATTGCATACTTCTTTTCCATATAAGTCTAGTCATGCTCTTTTTATGTGTATTTGTTTGGGTGTGACTAAGTCCGGTAGATCTCTTTTATAGATTTGTCAATTGCTGCGGTATTGTCAATTAGATATATCGTCGTCTTTTGATAATTTATAGTTAGGTCATGTGTGCTTGAAAGTAAAGAATAATTCATATCAATTACATTAGGGTTTATACATGCACTTTAATTGAATATTTGTTGATTGCCTGTTTGGGATGTGATACTTGCAATCGAGATAAAAATAACTGAATCAAGTTAGAATTAGGGCAACGAACCTAGGGAGGATTTTCGGAACCTTGTTGTTTCTTTATTATATTATCCATCAATTATTTACACAATTTTCACACAATCAACAATTCAGATTTTGTCACTTTAACTTTTACCGTTTGTGTTGAGGTTTACGCTTTCTTTTGTAATGAGTTTGTTTCCCTGTGGAATCGACACCCCAAAGCTGTACTACAATACTGCGTTATGTTTTGGGCATAATCATGTTGCATTCTTGGGAAGCAACATCGGGTCAGCTTCAACACCAGAGTGTACAAGTCTAAGGGCCTTCTTGACTGCATTCATTTGGACCTTTAGGGATCAGCAAGAACACCAACACAATGAGGTAACTTTTACTTTCTGTCTTTAATTGATGATTATTCGAGAAAGGTTTGGGTTTATTTGCTTAAAAATAAATCAGATGCTTTGAATAAATTTGTTGTGTGGAAAAAGTTGCTGGAGACTCAAATAGGTAGGGTAGTTAAGGCTTTGCGAACTGATAATGGCTTAGAATTTTGTAATAAGGATTTTGATAAATTCTGTGAATTAAATGGCATTCTAAGGCATAGAACGGTTTTAAAAACACCTCAGCAAAATGGAGTTGCTGAGAGGATGAATAGGACCCTTATGGAAAAAGTTAGGTGCATGTTAATAGGATCCGGTTTACCAAAATGTTTTTGGGGGGAAGCTGTGTCTACTGCTGCATACTTGGTAAATAGATCACCCTCTAGAGCTTTAGAGCTCAAGACTCCCATGGAGATGTGGAGTGGAAAACCCCTTGAGTTGAGCAACCTTAGGACTTTTGGGTGTGCTGCATTTGCACATCAAAAGGATGATAAACTTATCCCAAGGTCTAGAAAATGTGTATTTCTAGGGTATGGTGATGGGGTTAAGGGATATAGGTTGTGGTCCTTAGAACCAAAAGAAATGAACTCATTATAAGTAGGGATGTTATTTTTAATGAATTGTTATTTCTCTACTTGGAGAAAAGTAACCCTGCAGGGACTAGTAAGCAAACCAGTCCGAAATTTGTGGAGCATCGCATCCAAGAGAATTTAGTTCAGGTAGAGCAAGGAAGGCAAGAGGGTTTGGACTAGGTAGAGCCCATTGATGAAGGCAAAGCTCATGGCACTCAAGAGGAGACTGAACTAGAAGAGGTTGATGCAGAAAGTCAGAATGACTACCAGCTCACACAGGATCGGGGAAAGAGGGTGGTCAGACCACCTTTGAGATATGGGTTTGCGGATGCTAATGTAATAGCTCCTTAGACAAAAGGAGGAATGGTTGAACCAGAAACCTACATGGAAGCCATGGAGTGTAAGGATTCATCAAAGTTGAAGCTAGCTATGGAGGAAGAAATGGATTCTTTGAGAAAGAACAACTCTTGAGAATTGGTGCCCAAACCAGAAAAACAGAGAGTTGTGGATTGTAGATGGATCTACAAGATTAAAGAAGGGAGTACTCCAGGAGATGAAGTCCGTTATAAAGCTAGGCTGGTGGCGAAGGGGTTCACACAAAAAGAAGGCACAGATTTCACCGAAATCTTCTCACCAGTTGTGAAGTACAAGATGATATGGATAGTATTGGCAATAGTGGTCTAATTTGATGTGAAGACAGCGTTCTTACATGGAGGGCTTGATGAGGCCATCTACATGAGGCAACCCAAAGGCTATGAGGAAGGAAAGTAGGGAGAGTTGGTCTGCAAATTGAAGAAATCTCTCTATGGCCTGAGGTAATCACCTCAGTAATGGAATAAGAGGTTCGATTCCTTTGTAACCAGCTTGGGTTTCATGAGGAGCTATTATGATTCCTTCTTGTATTACAAGGGTCACAAGGTGGAGGAAGTGGTGATCATCTTGATCTATGTTGATGATATGTTACTGGTTAGAAGCAGCATGGAAATGATAGGAAAATTGAAGTCTCAACTCAGTGAGGAGTTTGAGATGAAGGATTTTGGCTATGTACAGAAGATCCTTGGGATGTGTATCATCCGGGAAAGGGAGAGAAACAGATTGAAGATTTTTCAAACTTCCTATATAGAGAAGATGATATCTAAGTTCTCTATGGAAGATAGCAAACCAGTGAAGGTTCCCCTTGCTGGTCATTTCAAGTTCTCCAGCAATTAATGTCCGAGATCGGAGGCAGAAAAGAAGGAAATGGAAAAGGTCCCCTACTCTAGTGTGGTTGGTTCTGTAATGTTCACCATGGTAAGCACTAGACCTGATATTGCTCATGCAATAAGTGTTCTCAGCAGGTTTATAAGTAATCCTAGAAAGGAGCATTAGCTTGGGATGAAGTGGTTGCTGAGATACTTGAAGGGAAGCCCAAAAGTGGGGTTGATTTATGAGAAGAGAGGTAAGTCCATCTATCTTGAGGGTTATGCGGATTCGAACTATGGAGCATACTGGGATAAAAGAAGATTGATTACCTCCTATTTCTTTAACTTAAATGGATGTTGTGTAAGTTAGAAGGCTCAGTTGCAGCCTGTGGTAGCACTCTCAACAACCAAGGCTGAGTACATAGCAGCAACGGAAGCCATAAAGGAGGCTATGTGGTGCAAAGGGTTGTTAGAAGAGTTGAAGGTCCTAGAAGAGCAGGTTGTGGTGTTTTCAGATAGTCAAAGTGCATTACACTTGTGTAAAAATTCGGTGTTCCCTGAGAGGACAAAGCATATGGATGTTTGGTATCATTTTATTTGAGAAAATGTTACGGAAGGATGCATTCATGTGGACAAGGTAGCCACGGAGGAAAATCCTGCAGATTTAGGCACCAAGGTTCTACCCCTAAGTAAGTTCAATCATTGCCTTGGACTACTTAGGATTAGAGTCGGTTGATTGATGACTCAAGATGAGTTTGGATCCTAAGTTCTCTGCATAATGGTTTGGGTTTAAACATTTAGACAAAGATAGAGATTGTTGGTCTTTGTCTAAGGTTTGAACAAGTTTGGAAGAGGTCAAGCATGAAGTCCTTAAAAACCTCAGCACACTAGGAGTGTGCCTCAGCACAAAGCTGGAAAAAGGTGTGTGTATCAGGTCAAGCCACGGCCCTGCTCTTCCCAGGTTGCGACCCCCAGAAGGTGGAAGGTTTTAGAGGAAGGCCAGGCCGTGGTGCCCCCTCCCCAAGGCCGCGACCCCCAGAATCTGAGGAGTGTGTGCTCTGCGCTGGGCCGCGGCACCCCCTATTCTAGGCTGCGATGCCAGGCACACTGATGCACACATGTGTAAACCTTTTCCATGGTTCGTGAGACATGTCCAAAACACACAGCTTGGCTAAAGAATGATCAAAGGCTATGGTTGATTGTTCATCTAGATCTAAGGGTGGATGTTAACCCTCAAGATTGGATAAGAAGTTGGTGCACTATATGAAGGGTCACCTAGCTTCATTCTAAAAAACAATGTAACATAACTTGTGATCAAAAGTGAGAGAATTGTAAAGAGTGCAAAGACAAAAAATAAGAGAGACTCATTTGTAAGGCTGGTTGTTTAGAAGAGTGAGTAGAATAGAAAGGGGATTGAAGGGCTTGTAAAGGGAATTTTCTTGGGAAAATTCCAGGGTTAGTTCTTATCACTTTATGTTTTTTCTTCTTCTTTGTTTCTTCAAGAACTTAGGCTTCTTGGAGAGGGGTTGCTGTGATTGTAAAAGAACAATTGATTGGTGTAGAGAGTTCAGGTGAACTCACGGGGATGTAGGCTATTGTCAAACCTCGATAACAAATCGCTTATCTTCTTTCTTTATTTCTTTCATTTCTGTTTCTGTTTCCGATTCCTAATCTTTACAAGTCATCTAGACTTGGGTGTTTGGAAGATCACCACCTGGGCATCTTATCAAGGTGATTTCCAACAATGCTTAACACACCGATCGAATTGCCATGGTCGGCCTAGTAACAAGTGTCTAGCTTGCATTGGAACTGCATCACACAAAACTTCATCTTCATATTTTCCAATCCGGAAGGAAACTAACACTTGTTTGTTCACCCTCACTTCACCACTATCATTGAGCCATTGCAACTTGTAAGGCCGATGATGTTTAATTGTTGGCAGCCCTAATTTCGTAACCATTGTAGTGCTAGCAACGTTAGTACAACAACCTCCATCAATAATCACACTATATACCTTGTTTTGCACATAGCATCTAGTATGAAAGATGTTTTCTCGCTGTAGCTCATCATCTTCTTTAATTTGCACACTTAGAGCTCCCCTTGCAACCAACAATTCTCCTTGGGCAGTGTATCCCTCATCTTCAACTCTCTCTCCTCTAGGTTGAACTCTCTCCCTCCTACGCATATTAGGAGAGTTTTGTTGCTGCCCCTCACGTGCATTCTCAATGTTGGTATTTGTCTAAGGTTTAAACAAGGTTTGAAAAGGTTCAGCATCAGGCTTTAGTGCTGCAGCCTCTAGGAAGTCCAGAAGATGGGAGAGTAGCTATATGTCGTGGCCCAAGGTGCGCACGCCGCTGCCTGGCCCTATACGCCGCGGCTCTGCCACCATAAGCTGCGGCCTCTAGCATAATAGGAAACCTCCCCCCTCTTTAGGCCGCGACATGCCCTGTTGTAGGCTGCGGCTTGAAAACACACCTGATTCTTATGTTTCAACATTTCAAATGGTGCATGAAGCATGATCAAAATGCACAGGATCACTTAGGATTGATGAAGGGCTATAATTGATTGGTCCTCAAGATCTAAGGGTGGAGATTGACTTCAAGATAGGTTCAAGAAGTGGTGAACTATATAAAAGGTCACCTAGCTTCAATCTCAACACAATAACACATAGAATAACAAGTGTGTGACATAAAAGTGATCTCAATTGTAAGATTGAAAAGACACAAAACAAGAGAGATTAATTGGAGAGGCTAATTGTTTAGAAAGAGAGAGTAGTATAGATTGGCGATTAAAGGGACTTATAAGTGGAATTTTCTTGGAGCAAATTCCAGGGTAACTCAAGACCTTATCACTTTCTTTTCTCTTCTTTCATTCTTCAAGAACAAGAGGTTTCTTGGAGAGGAGTTGCTATAAATTATAAGAACCATTGATTTAGTGCAGAGAGCTCTGAGTAGCTCACGGGGACTGATGAGAGTCGTAAAATGCATCTTAATAGTACTTATTTGTTAGCATTTTAAGGTTCATCGAGGTTTGAAATACAATTTTATACCTTAATAACTCTAAAGTGATATTCTTGGATCATTAACTTATTTCGGTGAATTTTCAGGTATGTTGAGTTAAAAGAGATGGAAAAGCTATCGTCGATTTAAGCACGAAGCTTCGATGCAACCAGAGTGAAGGCATGGTTATGGAAGGACAAATGAAGAGAAATCAAGTCTTAAGTGTGTGCGCTGCGGCTTGAAGAAGTCCAAGCCTCAGCCTCCAGAAAGAAGCATAAAAGAACAAAGAAGACCTTTAGTGTGTGCTTAGGCTCAGGCTCCGTAAATCCAAGCAAAGTTGGGTGCCACGGCCTTGGTCCAAGGGCACTGTGGCCTCCAGCACTCCAGAAAGCCAAGATCAAAGGTGTGCGCCGCGGCCTGGAAAGGCTAAGGTGCGGCGCGCACACGATCCCCTTCTCTAAGTTATTACCAAATTAGGACTTTAATGATATTTTAAACCCTAAAACACCCTTGGACCTTGTGTATTATAAATAGACCACTTAGGGTTTGAGAAAAGGACATCGAAGAAGGCTGGAAATGGAGGAGAAAGCACGACATTACGGTGTTTAAGCATGAGCCCCATGGCCAACTAATCTCTAAGCAAGGCAAAGGGATGAATCCCTAGGTGTAGTTGTTCGTATTTTCCATTCTTGATTCAAGTGTAGTTTGGATTTATTGTTAAAACATTGTTTATGATTTACACTTTGCTTAAACAAGAAGAGTTGAGGTTCATGTGATAGCTGCACTTTGTGTTCTTCTTATCTTATATTTTCTTAATCCGGTGATTGCATGCTTCTTCTCCATATAAGTCCAGTCAAGCTCTTCTTATGTCAAGTTGTTTGGATACGATTGAGTTCGGTAGATTTATCTTTTAGGTTTGTCCATTACTATGATATTGTCATTGAGATATATTGTTGTTTCTTGATAAATCTATAGGATAGGTCGTGTGTGCTTGAATCGAAGAAAGAGTACTTCATAGCAATTACATTAGGATTTATATGTGCTTTGATTGAATATACACCGATTGCTTGTTTGGGATGTGAAACTTGCAATCGAGATAAAAACAACTGAATCGAGATAGGATTAAGGCAACGAACCTAGGGAGGATTCCTGGAACCTTGTTATCTCTCATTTATATTCTTTATTACATTTACACAATTTCCTTTACATTATTTCATTATCAAACTCAGATTTACTCATTTGGATTTTATAATTTGTGTTAAGGTTTACACTTTTCCTTGTAGTTCACTTTTCCTCATGGGATCGACACCTCAACTATACACAATAACCGCGTATTAGTTTGAGTGTAATCAAATTTTGGTGCCATTGCCGGGGAAACGCGCTCAAGTATAAGGAAGATTGTCAACATTGAGACAAGACGGTAAAATCATTCTTTGCTCTTTGTTTTGATTTTCTAATTTTTATTTTTCTGTCTTATTTGTTCCCCTCTAATCCCTTTGGTGTATGCTTAGATCGAGAGATTCGCGAGGTAGATTCATTAAAAGACCTAAATTAAAGTTACCCTCTCTTTCCATGTCCGTTAGTGAAACTTTGCCTAGATCAAACCATAGAACACCATCCTGTATTATGTTCCCCCCTAATGTTCAACAACCTGATTTTAAGCCGAGCATGATCCAATTGTTACCAGCCTTCCATGGATTTGAGAATGAAAACCCCTATATCCATATTAGGGAATTTGAGGAAGTCGTAGCAACCTTTCAAGGTAGGGCTGATATGGTAGACACCATCAAACTTCGGTTTTTCCCTTGTTCACTTAAGGAAAAAGCCAAGGTTTGGCTGTACTCGTTAAGGCCTAGGTCTATAGGTAGTTGGGATGAGATGACCTGAGTTTTCTTCCAAAAGCACTTCCCAACCCATAAGACCAACAACCTCAAGAGACAAATCTCAAACTTTGCACAAAAGGAGAGTGAAACCTTATATCAAGTTTGGGAACGTCTCAAGAACCTTTTGAATTCTTGTCCACACCATGGGTATGAGAGTTAGAGGGTAGTTAGCTACTTCTATGATGGGCTTCTAAGTAGAAAAGGCAGTTCATAGAAATGATGTGCAATAGGGATTTCCTTCAAAAAGATCCTAATCAAGCCATAGATTTCCTAGATGACCTAACAGAAAAAGCCCACACTTAGACTGGACCAAATGCCATGGAAAGCACTAGGAGAAATCAATCTGCAAGGATTTATCAACTTAAGGAAGAGGACAGCCTTAAAGCCCGTTTAGAGGCCCTAACTAAGGAAATTGAAGCCTTAAAAACCAAGGATGCTAGAGCCCCTAAACTGGTTTCTAGGGTAGAGTCCCATGAGCCTTGTTTCATGTGTAATGGGGTAGATCATTTACCTAGGGATTGTCCAGCTTATTTTGAGATGAAAGGAGAGTGTAATGCATTACACCCTTTAGGAAACCAGACTCACCCTACTCTAACACCTACAATCCCGGTAGGAAGAATCACCATAATTTTAGTTGGAGATCAAATATGCAACCTCTTGCCCAATCTAGTACCCAATGGCAACCAGAAACAACCTCATTTAATGCACCTCAACAGTCTTTACCCTTGGAAGATATGTTTAAATCATTTATGCAGGTACATGCCAAGAGTGTGGAAGAGCAGGGCAAAATAAATCAACAGTTGTTAGAGGAGCAACAAACGATTGATTACGCTCAAACTATCACACGGTTATTGTTTATAGATGAGGTGTCGATCCCACGAGGAAACACGAACTACAAAAGAAAGTGTAAACCTTGACACAAACTGTAACGATCAATTGGAAGAATATGAGTTTTGATAACGGAATAACATGAGAGAATTGTGTAAATATAACGAAGAATATAAATGAGAAATAACAAGGTTTCGGGAATCCTCCCTAAGTTCGTTGCCTTGTTCCAATCTTGATTCAGTTGATTTTATCTCGATTGCTAGTTTCACATCCCAAACAAGCAATCGAAAAATATTCAATCATAGCACATTAACACTCTAATGTAATTGCTACAAATCACTCATTGATTTCGATTCAAGCACACATGACCTATCTTAAAGATTATCAAGAAACGACAATATATCTCAATGACAATATCATAGTAATGGATGAATTTATAAGATAAATCTACCGAAATCAATCACATCCAAACAACTTGACATAAGAAGAGCTTAACCAGACTTATATGGAGGAGAAGCAGGCAATCACCAGATTAAGAAAATCTAATATAAGAAGAACATAAATTGTAGCTGTTACATGAACTTAAATTCTTCTTGTTTAATCAAAGAGTAAATCATAAAAAATATTCAAATAAATCCTTACAACCGAATCAAGAATGAAAAATAAGAACAACTACACCTAGGGATTCATCCCATTGCCTTGCTTGAAGACTAGTCGGCCCTGGGGCTCATGGTTGATGAAGAATGTGAAGCTCTCCCCTTGATTTCCAACCGTAAGAGACTTGGAAGAATGATGAAATTGAATGAAGGCTGCAAACCCTTAAGTATCTATATATAGACCATAAGATTGAAGGGTGTTTTGGGCTCAAAAGTTGTCATTTGAAGCCCTAATTAGGTCAAGAGACCGTGTGCGCGCCTAGGTGCATCCTTACCGGCGCTTAGGCGCTGCCTTTGTCCGAGATTGGTGGTGTGCTGGATGGTGCGGTGCCCTCTCCTCCACGCCACGGCACTAGTCTTGGCAGAATGGTAGTTGTTCTGGACGATGCAGCGTTGGGTAGTCCCAGGTGCGGCGCTAGGCAGATGATGTTCTGGAGGCCTGACCTTTGTCTACTAAAACTGCCATAACTTTCTCTAGAAAAATCATTTTTACGAGACGTAAAATTCTCCAGAAAATAGACTTCCAGATCTTTCTAAGAATATATGGCTCATCTCCTGGTTCTTCTTTTATCAATACAGTTTAATTTGCAAAAACGATTGATTTGTACGGGAAATTCTGGCAATTTAGTGAAACTCCTTTCCAAGTGCTTGTCAACCTTCACTCTGGTGTTCATGAGTCATTGTACTTCAAGCAATGATAGATTTTCCATCTCTTTTGAACTTAAAGTACCTAAAAATGCATCAAAATAGATCAATGATCCAAGAATGACACTTTAGAGTTGTTAAGGTATAAATGAGTAATTCAACCCTAGATTAACCCTAAAATGCTAACAAGTAAGTACTGTTAAGATGCATTTTATGACTCTCATCATAACCCCTAACTAGCTTATTGCTAGTCCCTAGCAATTCAAGCGAAAGACATTAAATGGAATTTTTATTTAGAAATCAAAACAAAATACAGCAATGTTGGCGTTAACCAAGAGTGATTCAAAATCTTTGTCTAAAAAATCATGCATAACATACAGCACATAGAATCATTAAATATCACTCAAGTCCAAGAATAATCCAAATGTCAACCTTAAAATCATTATTGACTCTTAACATCCATCTTACCATAATACATTAGTCCGAACACCCGGATGATTTTATGCACAACATAGCATGAATACAAGTCTTTACCTCTAAAAACATATTAAATTGCGTGAAATCAATCACAAATCAAGCTCCATAAGCTCATTTTTTAAATCACTCTCCACTATGTAGAAAAATCACACTACATTGGATTAATAGGTCTTTAATAAGCTTGTAATGTTAGGCTAAGGTAAAGGTCACGAAAGAACGGGAAGTATTCAACAAGTAAAAACTCAATCTCTTAGTTTTAAAAACAACCAATTTAAGCACTGGATAACCTTTCTTCAACACCCAACTCTTTCAACCATTTTTCGAGCATTTCTCGCAATAAATCACCACTTTTTTTTTTCTTTTCTTCTTTCTTTGCCGTAATTCACTTCTTTTTTTTTATTTTGGCATAAGACCATTCACCTCCTCTTTCATTCTTTTCTTTTCTTTTCCACAACCCCCAACTTATCTCCTTTAATATACTTGGGTTATGATAGTAATATATATATATATATATATATATATTTTTATATTTCCATCCTTACTCTTCTTAAGTGCTTCTCAACAAATGTGT
Source organism: Bretschneidera sinensis (assembly GCA_023935145.1). Taxonomy (NCBI): domain Eukaryota; kingdom Viridiplantae; phylum Streptophyta; class Magnoliopsida; order Brassicales; family Akaniaceae; genus Bretschneidera; species Bretschneidera sinensis. The sequence continues at coordinate 59,703,819 of CM043699.1, read as the reverse complement.
ATAACTAAGTTCTTTTAAAAGAAAGGTAAGGATAAAATATTTTTATGCTCATAAAGGTGAGTAAATGGGCTATCGAAAGAAACAACACTCAAATTCTTTTTCAAGAAAAGGCTCAAATAGGTGAACTAGTGATAAATGTAGCAAAGGTAAGTTTGAAAGGCTCATACGGTTCAAAAATGGCCTATATCATATCCTAAGTAATGTGCATTCTATGTTTTTCGCCTCAAATGATTATCAAATAAGTTCTAGAGCTTGTTGAGACCGCAAAAGTATTCATAAAATAATCGCACATAAAACTTCTCTAAATACTTTAGACTAATAATGCAATCTTACTATAAACCAAAGTCTCAAACCAAAGAAAGATTGACACTTAATTTATTCTCAAAGCGAAGCAAGATTTAACTTCTTCTAAACGCTATATGCTATCTCAATTAGGCTCATATCATCGATATGTGAATTAACTCCAAGGCTAACACAAAAGATGCTAAAAACAAACAAAACTAAACATAATTTTTTTTTTAAAACATATTATCCTAACAAACAGGTGTATTAAAACAAAACAAGCAAATTAAAACGAAAAAAGGAAGTTGACATCCAACAATTCAATGGTATGCAATAATAAATGTGTTTCCTCCACCCCCAACTTAAGATAGGCATTATCCTTAATGTAAAAGCAAAAGTTAAGGAAACTCCTTTTTTAACCAAAGGTGCGTGGAGCCGAAAGTTGTGCACGACCAATTGAACTGCTGTGCATATTTGTCCCTGAAAAAAAAAATACAAAGGTAATACTGGAAAACAACAAAATACTAACAATAAACAAGAAAAAGAATTATGAAAAACAATAAAAATAAAAGGATATGCAATAAGGTACCTCCCATGAGTGCTAAGTTTTACGTCTTCAGCCAGACGCTGCACCACTCTCACTGCTGGCCTCATTGTGGTGCTGAAGATGAGGCTCCAAACTCAATGGCCTCAGCGCTAATCTTTTGGCAAGGAATACTTAAAGTCCACCACACGTGGCTCAAGTGTTCTTGGTGTTGCCCATTTACTATCAACGGTAGGGTATTTGATTCTCGCATCCATGTGACTTTTCTCAAGCAACTCCTCAAAGCATGGTTTCCATGATTTCTTAATAACTCCCTATGATTTATCAAAAACATCAATAACATTAACAGCATGGGGATAAATTGAAGAATCATTGAACCCAAAATTATTAGGAGGGAATTCTAAAGAGTTAGAATTATCTTTAATGTGCTCATCCTCCGAATTAAGCTTATCAATCATATAAGTGTTGAAACACTCATCCTCTTCATGTGGCTGCCTTGAGATTCGGAAAACATTTACCTCTAAAGTCCTATTTTCAAATGATAATGTCATTAGGCCATTCCTACAATTAATGACGGCATTAGCGGTGGCAAGGAAAGGTCTTCCAAGTATTAAAGGAATTTTGGACTCCATATTCACCATAGAAACATTATCTAAAACCAAAAAGTCAACATGATAATAGAAATTATCAATTTGCAACAAAACATCTTCTACAATACCTCTTGGTTTTCTTACCGATCTATCCGCTAATTGAAGTACCATAGAGGTTGGTTTAATCTCACCTAAACCGAGTTGCAAGTACATAGAGTATGGCATGAGGTTCACACTAGCTCCCAAATCTAGCAATGCTTGGCCACAAGATTTGTTTCCAATTTGGCAAGCCACCGTTGGACAGCCTGGATCTTTATATTTGGGCGGTGTTGTGCTATCAATTACCGCAAGTGCTTTCTCCGTTAAGAATGCGGTCTTCTTAACATTATGCCTCCTTTTGAGTGTGCATAGATCCTTGATGACTTTAGAATAGTTGGGAATATGTTCTATAACATGAAGAAGAGGGAGGTTAATCTTAACATGCTAAAGTTGTTCAAGAATCTCACCTTTTAGTGTTGAATTTCTCTCCTTAAGTTTAAAGAGTGTTTGAGGGAAAGGCACCGGTGGAGAATAATCATCATGGACCTCTTGTTCCTTGGGGGCTTTATCCTTGTTGTCACGGTATTAGGAATCAAGTATGATGGTAGAGTGGTTCCATCAATTTTCTTACCACTACGGGTGATAATGACATAAACCTCTTTAATATTGTGATTTTTCGGATCGGAGGTTTGTTCCATATGTTGTCCCCTTGGATTTTGTTGCGGCTGCGAAGGAAACCAACCTTAGTCTTGAACCATCAAGAAACTAGTCAACTTGGTGAGTTGGCTTTTTATTTCCTTTTGTTCCTCTTTGATCCCTTTTTACTCCTCTAGCAACCATTGATTTATCTTGCCTTGTTCTTCCGCACTTTTGACATGTACCTGCAGAAATAACTTAAACATATCTTCCAAAGGTAAAGATTGTTTTGGTGCGTTAGATGAGGTTGCTTCCGGTTGCCATTGGGTATTAGAGTGGGGATGAGGTTATATATTGGATCTCCAACTAAAATTAGGGTGATTCTTCCAACCGGGATTGTAGGTGTTAGAGTAGGGTGAGTCTGGTTTCCTAAAGGGTATACCTAAAGCATTATACTCTCCCTTTCTCTCAAAATAAGTTGGACAATCCTTAGGTAAATGATCCACCCTATTACACATAAAGCAAGGTTCATGGGACTCTACCCTAGCAACCGGTTCAGGAGCTCTAGCATCCTTGGTTTTTAAGGCTTCAATTTCCTTAGTTAGGGCCTCTAAACGGGCTTTAAGGCTATCCTCATCCTTAAGTTGATAAATTCCAGCAGGTTGATTTCTCCTAGTACTTTCCATGGCACTCTGTCCTGTCCAAGTGTGGGCTTTTTCTGATAGGTCATCTAGGAAATCTATGGCTTGATCGGGATCTTTTTGAAGAAAATCTCCATTACACATCATTTCTATGAATTACCTCTCCCTACTTAGGAGTCCATCATATAAATAGCTAACTACCCACCAACTCTCATACCCATGGTGTGGACAAGAATTCAAAAGGTCTTTGAAACGTTCCCAAACTTGATATAAGGTTTCACTCTCCTTTTGTACAAAGTTTGAGATTTGTCTCTTGAGGTTATTGGTCTTATGGGTTGGGAAATGCTTTTGGAAAAAGGCTTGAGTCATCTCATCCCAACTACCTATAGACCTAGGCCTTAACGAGTAAAGCCAAACCTTAGCCTTTTCCTTAAGTGAAAAAAGGAAAAACCGAAGTTTGACGGTGTCCACCATATCAGCCCTATTTTGAAAGGTTGCAACTACTTCCTCAAATTCCCTAATATGAACATAGGGGTTTTCATTCTCAAACCCATGGAAGGTTGGTAGGAATTGTATCATGCCTGGCTTAAACTCAGGTTATTGAACATTAGGGGGGAACAGTGATGGTGTGGCCGTTCGGCTAGGGTGCAAGTAGTCTTTAAGTGTCCTAGCAACATTTTCATTATGATTTTCAGCCATGTTAACAAAATCCTCCAAATTCTCGGATAGGGGTGCACTATGGTTTGATCTAGGCGAGGTTTCACTAACGGACATGGAAGGAGAGGGTAACTCTAATTTGGGTCCTCTAATGAATCTACTTCGCGAATCTCTCTATCTAAGCATACACCAATTGAGTTAGAGGGGAAATAAAATAAATAAAACAGAACAATAAAAGAAAATTAGAAAATGAAAACAAAGGGAAAAGAACAATATTACTGTCTTTGTCTCAAACTTGACAATCTTCCTTAAGTTAAGCGCGTCTCCCCGGCAACGGCACCAAAATTTGATTACGCTCAAACTATCACACGGTTATTATGTATAGATGAGGTGTCGAACCAACGAGGAAACGTGAACTACAAAAGAAAGTGTAAACCTTGACTCGAACAATAATGATCAAATGAAAGAATATGAGTTTTGATAATGGAATAACGTGAGAGAATTGTGTAAATATAAGGAAGAATATAAATGAGAAATAACAAGGTTCTGGGAACCCTCCCTAGGTTCGTTGCCTTGTTCCAATCTTGATTCAGTTGATTTTATCTCGATTGCTAGTTTCACATCCCAAACAAGCAATCGAAAAATATTCAATCACAGCACATTAACACTCTAATGTAATTGCTACAAATCACTCATTGATTTCGATTCAAGCACACATGACCTATCTTAAAGATTATCAAGAAACGACAATATATCTCAATGACAATATCATAGTAATGGATGAATTTATAAGATAAATCTACCGAAATCAATCACATCCAAACAACTTGACATAAGAAGAGCTTAACCAGACTTATATGGAGGAGAAGCATGCAATCACTAGATTAAGAAAATCTAAGATAAGAAGAACATAAATTGTAGCTGTCACATGAACCTAAATTCTTATTGTTTAATCAAAGAGTAAATCATAAACAATATTCAACAATAAATCCTTACAACCGAATCAAGAATGGAAAATAAGAACAACTAAACCTAGGGATTCATCCCATTGCCTTGTTTGAAGACTAGTTGGCCATAGGGCTCATGGTTGATGAAGAATGTGGAGCTCTCCCTTTGATTTCTAGCCTTAAGAGACTTGGAAGAATGATGAAATTGAATGAAGACTGCAAGCCCTTAAGGATCTATATATAGACCATAAGGTTGAGGGGTGTTTTGGGCTCAAAAGTTTTCATTTAGAATCCCTAATTAGGTCAAGAGACCGTGTGCGCGCCTAGGTGCAGCCTTACCCGCGCCTAGGCACTGCCTTTGTCTAAGATTGGTTGTGTGCTGGATGGTACGGTGCCCTCTCCTCCATGTCGCGGTGCTAGGCTTAGCTGAATGGTAGTTGTTCTGGACGGTGCGACGCTGGGCAGTCCAAGGTGTGGCGCTGGGCAGATGCTGTTCTGGAGGCCTGACATTTGTCTACTAAAACTACCATAACTTTCTCTAGAAAAATCATTTTTATAAGCCATGAAATTCTCCAAAAAATAGACTTCCGGATCTTTCTAAGCATATATGGCTCATCTCTTGATTCTTCTTGCATCAATACAGTTTAATTTTCAAAAATGATTGATTTGTATGGGCAATTCTGGTAATTTAGTGAATCTCCTTTCCAAGCACTTGTGAACCTTTACTCCAGTGTTCATCGAGTCATTGTGCTTCAAGTAATGATAGCTTTTCCATCTCTTTTGAACTTAAAGTACCTGAAAATGCATCAAAATAGTTCAGTGATCCAAGAATGACACTTTAGAGTTGTTAAGGTATAAATGAGTAATTCAACCCTAGATCAACCCTAAAATGCTAACAAGTAAGTACTATTAAGATGCATTTTATGACTCTCATTAGCGATCAAAGATGAACAAAAGGTGATAAAGAGTCAACTCACCAAGTTGACTAGTTTCTTGACGATTCAAGAACAAGGTCATTTTCCTTTGCAGCCACAACCTAATCCAAGGGGACAACATGTGACACAAACCTCCAATCCTGAAAATCAAAATGTTAGAGAGGTTAATGCCATAATCACTCGCAATGGTAAGAAAATTGATGGGCACACTCTACCATCAAACTTGAGCAACAAGGATGAAGCCCCCAAAGAACAAGAGGCCCATGATGATTATTCTCCACTGGTGCCTTTCCCTCAAGCACCCTTTAAACCTAAAGAGAGAGATTCAGCATTAAAAGGTGAGATTCTTGAACAACTTCAACATATTAAAATTAACCTCCCTCTTCTTCATGTCATGAAACAGGTTCCCAACTATGCTAAAGTAATCAAAGATCTATGCACACTCAAGAGGAGGCACAATGTGAAGAAGACAACATTCTTAACAGAGCAAGCAAGTGCAGTAATTGACAGCAAGACACCCCCCAAATATAAAGATCTGGGCTGTCCAACGGTGGCTTGCCAAATTGGAAACAAATCTTGTGGCCAAGCATTGTTAGATTTGGGTGCTAGTGTGAACCTCATATTATGCTCCATGTACTTGCAGCTCAGTCTAGGTGAGATCAAACCAACCTCCGTGGTACTTCAATTAGCGGATAGATCGGTAAGAAAACCAAGAAGTATTGTGGAAGATGCTTTGTTGCAAATTGATAATTTCTATTATCCTGTTCACTTTTTGGTTTTAGATACTGTTTCTATGGTGAATACGGAGTCCAAAATTCCTTTGATACTTGGAAGACCATTCATTGCCACCGCCAATGCCCTCATTAATTGTAGGAATGGTCTAATGACATTATCATTTGAAAATAGGACTTTAGAGGTAAATGTTTTTCGAGTTTCAAGGCAGCAACATGAAGAGGATGAATGTTTCGACACTTACATGATTGATAAGCTTAATTTGGAGGATGAGCACATTAAAGATAATTCTAACTTTGTGGAATTCCCTCCTAATAATTTTGACTTCAATGATTTTGTAATCTATCCCCATGCCGTTAATGTTGTTGACCTTTTTGATAAGTCACAGAGAGTTATTAAGAAATCAAGGCAACCATGCTTTGAGGAGTTGCTTGAGAGAAGTCACTTGGGTATGGGAATCAAATACCCTACTGCTGATAGTAAATGGGAAACATCAAGAACACTTGAGCCACATGCGGTGGACTTTAAGTATTCCTTGCTAAAAGACTAGCACTGAGGCCATTAAGTATGAAGCCTCATCTTCAGCACCACAACGAGGCCAGCAGTGAGAGTGGTGCAACGTCTGGCTGAAGACATAAAACTTAGTGCTCATGGGAGGCACCTCACAGCATATCCTTTTATTGTTTTTCATATTTCTTTTTCTTGTTTATTATTAGTATTTTGTTGTTGTCAAGTATTACCTTCGTATTTCTTTTTTAGAGACAAAGATGCACAGCAGTTTAAATGGTGGTGCACAATTTTCAAATTCTGTTCACTTTTGGTTACAAAGGGAGTTTCCTTTACTTTTTCTTTCACATTGTGGTCAATGCAATTTTTAAGTTGGAGGTAGAGGAAATATATTTCTTTTTTTCATTGAACTGCTTGGTGTCACTTTCCCTTTTTATTTGTTCTTAGCATGCTTTGTGTTAGCCTTAGAGTTAATTCACATGTCAATGATATGAGCTTAATTGAGATAGCATATATCATTTAGAAGAAGTTAAATTTTGCTTTGGTTTGAGAATAATTTAAGTGTCAATCTTCATTTGGTTTGAGACTCTGGTTTGCGGTAAGATTGTATGATTAGTCTAAAAACATTTAGAGAAGTTTTATGTGTGATTGTTTGTGAATACTTTTGCAGTCTCGACAAGCTCTAGAACTTGTTTGATAATCACTTGAGGTGAATTCCTAGAATGCACATTACTTAGGATATGATATAGGCCATTTTTAAACCATTTGAGCCTTTCAACCTTACCTTTGTTATATTTATCACTAGTTATCTGTTTGAGCATTTTTCTTGAAAAAAAAAATTGAGCCTTGTTTCTTTCAATAACCCATTTACTTACCTTTATGAGCCTAAAAATATTTTTTCTTTACCTTTCTTTTAAAAGAACTTAGTTATGCACACTTGTTGAGAAGCACTTGAGAGGAGTAAGGATGGAATATGAAAAAATATTACTACCATAACCCAAGTACATTAAAGGAGATAAGTTGGGGGTTGTGGAAAAGAAAAGAATGAAAAAGAAGGTGAACGGTCCTATGTGGAAAAAAAAAAGAAAGAGAAGTGAATAATGGCAAAGAAAGAAGAAAAGAAAAAAAAGTGGTGATCTATTGAGAGACATGCGCGAAAAATGGTTGATAGAGTTGGGTGTTGAAGTAAGGTTATCTAGTGCTTAAAGTGGTTGTGTTTAACTTAGGAGACTGAGTTCTTTTTACTTGTTTAATCCTTCCCGTTCTTTCTTAACCTTTACCTTAGTCTAACATTACAAGCTTATTAAAGACCTATTGATCTACGGTGGTGTGAGTTTTCTACAATAGTGGACAGTGATTTGAAAAATAAGCCTATGGAGCTTAGTTTGTGATTGATGTCACATAATTTATTATGTTTTTAGAGGCTAAGACTTGTATTCATTAATGTTATGCATAAAATCATTCGGGTGTTCGGATTAATGGATTGTGGTAAGATGGATGTTAAGAGTCAATAACAATTTTAAGATTGATGTTTTGATTACTTTTAGACTTGGGTGATATTTAATGATTCTAAGTGTGTGTGTTATGTCCGATTTCAGAGACAAAAAGTGAATTGCTCCTACTTTAACACTAAACATTGCTTTACTTTGTTTTGATTCCTACCATATAATTCATCTCTTGTTTTCGCTTGAATTGCTAGGGACTAGCAATAAGATAGTTGGAGGTTATGATAAGAGTCGTAAAATACATCTTAATAGTACTTACTTGTTTGCATTTTAGGGTTGATCGAGGTTTGAAATACACTTTTATACCTTAATAACTCTAAAGTGATATTCTTGGATCGTTAACTTATTTCGGTGCATTTTCAGGTATGTTGAGTTAAAAGAGATGGAAAAGCTATCAAGAATTCTATTTAGTTTTATTTCTTATTTCTTATTTCTTATTTTTCCTTTTTCTAATTGGTTACGAATTCTCATGTATTTAAATAGCCATTGGCTTTTTGGAATAAGACAATTCAGATTTGATTCATACTTTTGGAGAGAAAATTCTCTTGAGTTCTTTTAGAACTTATGAACTTATCAAAGTTTCCATGGCATTCATCTTCGACTTATCAATCAATCATTCCATAATTGATTATGGCATCTTCATTATACCAAAGTTCTTGCTTCAATATAAGCAACGGGTCGCGGTCTCACATAAATCTACTTCTAGGAATAGGAAACTACGAAATAGGAAATAAACCTAAATAGAATTCTAGTAACCTAAAAGCTAAATAAGAAAAGTACCTAACTTGGCATGCAAGCCTTATAATTCAGCAATTAAATTAATAAGGAAACAATTAAAAAAAATGTAATAAGTAAAATTGCAGCCTTCCACTTTCCTTGATGAGCCAACCAAAACGACTAAGTCTCCAATTTTTGGAAACTAAGATTTTAATTCACCATCTTGAGTTGCTGGATTATTCCAAAGCTTGAATTATTGAAACTCATCCATCATCCTTGGGCCCCCAAAGATGGTTCTTAGCCTAAATGTGTTGAATCAGCCTATTGAGAGTTTCCTTGAACCTTTTAGCTCGAGCCCTTGTAACTGGACCAATTGGAACTTGAATAGGAAGATGCCATTTGTTAGCCGTGTCCTCATCAAAAAGTGTCTTCTAGTTATTATAATACCCAGAGACTTCTCAATGTGTAGCAGGGAGTCTAGGCATCCCGACTAGGAGGTTAGATAAAGTTGGATTGTTCACTAGTACCCACCTAACCATGCAACTGGATAGTCAAAGTTATAACTGTCAAAACTCGAATACATAAGGTTACCTTTCTAAACTCGGAGCGCAACTATATCAAAAATCATTTTGCTCGTGTTATGCTATTTAAAAAAAAATCCATCCATCATATTAAGAGAAAATAAAAATTTATAGCTAGTTATAAATCCTAACTTGAGTAGTAAAACTTTTGAAAAAAGTATAATGAAAAAAAATAAAGCTTGAGAAGACAATTACTGGCATGGCTAACTATACAAAGGAGACACTGGTGCTAAAATAAAGGCATATAATACTTCTTCAAACCTAGTCATTTCATCAAAGAAACGACTTGTCAACTGTGACAGCTGATATGAGTTTAGCCAGTCAGCAATAACATTTTATCAAAGGAATCATAAATTACATGAAAAATAGAATAAAATCAAAATATATTCGTAAACATGGTGCCAAAAGGATAAATCTTTACCCATAAAGAAAATTTTCCCAAACATAGGAATTCAAAGTAATTCCAAATCAACATTTAGGGCCTCATAACCAAGAGGCATAAAGATAAATCTTTACTCATAAAGAAATTTCTCCAAGTTAAAAGAATTCAAGAAAAGATTCAAATACAAATTTATAGCCTTTTCGCCTCTTTAAATAGGCATTTAATAAAACTTCCACATCATCATACCAGTATCCTTTCAAGCCACGAAATATTTTCGGCTTTTCATCCCATCACATCTCAATTGAAATGTCTTTCTTCAAGTATCTTATGAGTAATACTCAAAATTCATAAGAAAAACCAGTTTATATTCTTGGCTAGTCACCAAATGCAAATAATACATAGATTAAAGAAGAAAAGGGAGAAGATAGTAAGAAAGGATAGAAGCTAGGAAGAAATATAGAGCGAAATATATATATATAAATGTCTCCACTAACGTAGGAGATGTATTGGGATACTAATAGACTACAACTATAAAAGGAGTAATCTCTGGAAATGCCTTTGTCACAACCATGTATCCCCTCTCATGTAGGATACTAATAATGTAATAGTACTGTATCAAGCAAGACATGTATAATAAAATCAACACGGAGAAATCTTTGATAACGCCTTTATCATAACTATGTATCCCCTTATAAGCAGGTTACTAATAATATATATTCATATTTACTATATAAATAATTGCAACATCAATACCAAGCCCATTCAAATAGAACTAATAAACCAAAAAATAATCATCTCATAGTTTAAATCATCATTTGTTTCAATTCAGTATCTTCAAATAAATTTTAAATCACTAAAATTTTGAACTTTTCTAAAATCTTTGAAAGAATCAATGCTTCAACCGAAAGAGGATAAAATAATATTAAGATATCAAATAAGACATCTTAAAATATTCATAAAGCAATCCTTAATAAAAATCACATGAACAACTCTACTCCTCATAATGTATCATAGAAAATTATTGAACTCCTCTAAATTAGATAAAATTCAAATAACTTGTTAATATGTGTAAAGAGACATTTACATTTTTCGTAAAAATCACAAAATCTCAAATTCTCATATTTCAAAAGCATAAATCATATTTTCCATAAAATAATAAGGGGAAGAATATCCACGAGTAATAAACTCACATTTAAATAAAATAAAAAGAGTAAAGAATATTCGATTGATAGTCAACACACCTTAAGCTATAACCCAAAAACGATGCTCTAAAAAATATGGTTACTTAGACCTTGTCCTACAGTACACCACCTATAAGAAGTACATACTAGAATAAGCTAACCAACTCCATTAGTTCCCAAAAATTTTCAAGAAAGGGTATGATGCATGTGTGTGTGTTTAATCAAATATTAAAACTAATTAGTTAATTTTGATATTTCGAAAGGATTTATTATTTCCTTAAAATAATTTATATTAATATTGTCGTTATTTTGAACTTATTCTTCCCATTATTAATGAATAACATTTTACTCATGTTCATTCCTTTCTTTTAAAAAAAAGTCATTAAAAAATGCCAAGATAAATTTTACTAAAATGTCAACAACATCTCCTTTATATTTCAGACTTTTCCTAAATTTTCAAAGTTAAAATCCAACATGCATAACAATTTACCATTCATCCAAAACATGATCCATTTTCAACATGCATGGATGAAAATCTATTCTTTATTTCTCAACTTCTCTCTAAAATAAAATTTATATAGTAAAACAAAAAATAAAATTTCATTCACTATGATGCCAAAATGGTAAGGCTTAGATCTTAAAAGTTTAGAAAAACTACACAATATAACTTCAGCTTATTTATCTCCAATTAATGAAATTTTCATAAAATAATCCGCACCATATTCAAGAATAGGTATGTAAGAATACCTTTTTTTAACTTAAATCCAACCACACCAAAAATAATAATGAAATAAAATTTTTTTTAAAAAATTAATTTGACACCAACCAATTATACATCGTGTAAACCAAATTTTCATGAGTAACCCAAATTTCTCTTACATACTAATTTCTTAATTACTTGATTAAGAATCTAAATTTATGTTATTATGGAAAAAGAAACGTTAATTCATGAAACTAGACAAAAATTAAATCCACCACTGTTTATTTTATAACAAAAACTCAATATCCTCAAATATATAAAATTCTTGGAACCCATAAAAACATGTTTTAAAATGCATAAATATGTAAAATTTCGAATAACAATGGAAGAAATTACCAAGCTTGAATTTGTGAGTAGATTATGTGTTAACGATGATCAAAGAGTTCTCAGAATCCATCAAATTGCTTGAAATGCCTGAAATTTTAGAGAGAGAAAATAAAGCTGGAGAGAGAAAGTGCTTTAATAGTGAGAAATTTGAAGAGAAAAAGAAAATTAAGGAGGAGAAGAATTACCATCACTTACCCAAAGTATGGTTTTCTGGAAAATACATTTGGTGGTAGGAATTTATGGTGTTTGGACGAGAGAGAAAGTAGATCAAAAACTTGAAAATATCATTTTCGTTTAAAAGAGAGGGGAATAGGTGTTGTTCTAGAGGGAAAATGGAGGAAGGGGGAAGATTGTGGTGGTCGTGGAATGGCAAGTGATTTTTAGGTGGATGTGGGGAGAAAAAAAATGAGGCAAATGAAGGAAGAAGAAGAGAAAAAAGATAAAAGAGTAGATAAATGAAAGGAAGAAAAAAAGAAAGGAAGAAGAAGAAGAAGAAGAGAGAAGGAAGAAATAGAAGAGAAAGAAAATTTTGTGTAGAAGAGGGGGGAGAGAAAGAGAGATAAGAGATGAGATAAGTGAGGGAAAGAGAGCCGCATTTGAGAGTGTTAGTATTTGTCTAAGGTTTAAACTTGGTTAAGGTTTAAACAAGGTTAGGAAAGGTTTGAAGAATTTCAAGTATCAAGCCTCAGCACACTAGGAGTGTGTCTCAGCATGCAAGCAACAAAAAGGGTCCAGCAAAATGAGTATGCGCACCAGGTCTAGCCGCGGCCCTCCCTAGTCCAGGCCGTGATGCCCAGAAGAGGAGGAAGCTGGTGGAAGGCTAAGGTCGCGGCGCCCAGAAAGTAGTGAATTGGTGCTTTGCCTTGAGCCGCGATGCCCTCTGTTTTAGGCCGCATCTTCAGGCACACTGAAGCACATATGATTCAGCCTTTAAAGTGGTTCATGAGGGATGTTCAAAATGCATAGCTTAACTTAGGATTAATCAAAGGCCATGGTTGATTGGTCATCAAGATCTAAGGTGGAGAATGACACTCAATATTGATCAAGAAGTTGGTGCACTATATAAAGGGTCACCTAGCTTCATTCATCAAGAGATACAAGAGAGAATTGTGTGAGAGTGCAAAGACACAAAACACAAAAGGGACTCATTGTAGTGAGGCTGGTTGTAAAGAGAGAGTAGCATAGATTTGATAGAGAGCTTTTGTAATAGTTCTTATCATCTTCTTTCTTATCTTCTTGGTTTCTTCAAGAACTTAGGCTTCTTGGAGAGGGGTTGCTGTGATTGTAAAAGAACCATTGATTTAGTGCAGAGAGTTCAGAGGAACTCGTAGGGACGTAGGCTGTTGCTGAACCTTGATAACAAATCGCTTATCTTATTTCTTTCTTTGATTTCTGCTTCTGTTTTCGATTCCTAATCTTTATAAGTCATTCTAGGCTTGGGTGTTTGAAAGATCACCACCTGGGCATCTTGTCAAAGTGATTTCCAACAGTGGTATCAAAGCTTTGATGAGAGGATATCGGAGCAAGAACAAGAAGGTGACGGACTCAAGACTCCAAGAATCAAATATCAACTTCTTGGGTGATTCAAGAACGGTGTAAAGATCAAGATCAGATCGTGTTCTTGAGAGTGATTCAAGAACGGTGTTAAGATCCATCTTTGATCGTGTTCTTGAGGTAGAAGAAAGCATTTGTGGGTACTACATAAATCTGGGATTTTCTCCATAAGATGGCTTCAAATTTTTGTGTTGAGAAGTTTGATGGAAAAGGAGACTTTACCCTTTGGAAGAGGAAGATCAAGGCCGTTCTTATGCAACAGAAAGTGGACTTGGCTATAGGAGAAGACGATGCTTTTCCAGCAAGTATCACAGAGGACTAGCGGGTCGAGATGAAAAAGATGGCATATAGCACCATCTTCTTGCACATGTCGGATAGTGTCACAAGAGAGTGCGGAGACTCGGAAGATCCTGCTATCATATGAAAGAAACTAGATGAGTTATTTCTTACCAAAACTCTCCCTAACAAGATTTATCTTCTTAAAAGAATCTTTGCTTTTAAAATGGATCCTAATAAAGAGTTGCAAGATAATCTTGATGTCTTTAATAAACTAGTTCAAGATTTGGCTAGTTATAGTATTAAATTCCTAGATAAACAATTGGCTGTTATGTTATTAAATTATCTTCCTGATTGCTTTGATAGTTTAATTAATGCAATTAAATATGGAAGAGATACACTAACCAAAGAAATTGTGGTCAATGCAATAAAGGTTCTTGATTTCAAAGCCAAGAGTAGGGAGGCATCAAGTAAAGAAGGGATGTTCGTAAGAGGAGGGCCAGCAACTCAGAATGGTAGTAGCATTCATGGCAACTACCATGAGAAATCAAGAGGTAGAAGGTAAAGCCATTGGAGAGCACATTCCAAACCAAGATTTGGAGGAAAGAGGTGCTATTGCAACAAGAAGGGTCACTTTAAGAAAGATTGCATGAAGAGGTTGTGGGATGAGATAAGAAGCCATAACAATAATGGAGAGGCTTCGGTTGCCAAAAGAGAACATCCAGATGATGTTCTTGTTGTGTGCTCAAATGTGAGCAGGAGGCAAGGCAGCGAGATGTGCACTTATCACATGTGCCCTCACAAGGAATGGTTTAAGAATTTCAAGGAGATCAATGATGGAAGGGTCTTCTTAGGTAATGACAATTCTTGCCAAGTGAGGGGGATAGGAGACATCCAGTTGAGGATGTTTGATGGAGTCACAAGGCTGCTGCCGAATGTGAGGTATCTTCCAGATTTGAAGAGGAATTTCATCTCATTAGGGCAGCTAGATTCCATGGGCTACACATACAAAGTATAGGGAGGAAAGATCAAGGTGGCCAAGGGATCTTTGGTAGTGATCAAAGCAGCAATAAAGGATGGACTCTATGAGATGATCGGAGAGACAAAAATCAAGGATCAAGCAGCAAGCTTGATGGCTGAGATGGACAAGTTAGCACTTTGTCACAATCGCTCAGGACATATGAGCAAAAAGGGGCTGCAAGTACTCAGCAAGGATGGTCTACTTAGTGGTGACAAAGTAGATATACTTGATTTCTGTGAGAGTTGCAATCTTGGGAAGCAACACCGGGTCAGCTTCAACACCGGAGTGCACAAGTCTAAGGGGATTCTTGACTACATACATTTGGATCTTTGGGGACCAGCAAGAACACCAACACAGGGAGGTAACTTTTACTTTCTGTCTTTAATTGATGATTATTCAAGAAAAGTTTAAGTTTATTTTCTTATAAATAAATCAGATTCCTTGAATAAATTTGTTCTGTGGAAAAAGTTGCTGGAGACTCAAATGGGTAAAGTAGTTAAGGCTTTACGAACCAATAATGGCTTAGAATTTTATAATAAGGATTTTGATAAATTCTGTGAATTAAATGACATTCTAAGGCATAGAACGGTTTTAAAAACACCTCAGCAAAATAGAGTTGCTGAGAGGATGAATAGGACCCATATGGAAAAAGTTAGGTGCATGTTAATTAGGTCCGGTTTACCAAAATATTTTTGGGGAGAAACTGTGTCTATAGCAATATACTTGGTTAATAGATCACCCTCTAGAGCTTTAGAGCTCAAGACTCCCATAGAGATATGGAGTGGAAAACCCCCTGAGTTGAGCAACCTTAAGACTTTTGGGTGTGCTGCATATGCACATCAAAAGGATGATAAACTTAACCCAAGGTCTAGAAAATGTGTGTTTCTAGGGTATGGTGATGGGGTTAAGGGATATAAGTTGTGGTCCTTAGAACCAAAAGGAATGAAACTGATTATAAGTAGGGATGTTATTTTTAATGAATTGTTATTTCCCTACTTGGAGAAAATTAACCCTGCAGGGGCTAGTGAGTAAACCAGTCCGGAATTTGTGTAGCATCGCATCAAGGAGAATTCGGTTTAGGTAGAGCCCATTGATGAAGGCCAACTCAAGAAACTTAAGAGGAGGTTGAACTAGAAGAGGTTGATGCAGCAAGTCAGAATGACTACCAGCTCACAAGGGACTGGGAAAGGAGGGTGGTTAGACCACCTTGGAGATATGGTTTTGCGGATGCTAATGTAGCAACTCCTTAGAAAGAATGAGGGATGGTTAAACCAGAAACTTACACGGAATCCATGGAGTGTAAGGATTCGTCAAAGTGGCAGCTAGCTATGGAGGAAGAAATGGATTCTTTGAGGAAGAACAACTCTTGGGAATTGGTGCCCAAACCAGAAAAACAGAGAGTTGTGGACTGTAGATGGATCTACAAGATCAAAGAAAGGAATACTCCAGGAGATGAAGTCCAGTGTAAAGCTAGGCTGATGGCGAAGGGGTTCACTAAAAAAGAAGGCATAGATTTCACCGAAATCTTTTCACCGGTTGTGAAGTACAAGATGATGCGGATAGTATTGGCAATAGTGGTCCAATTTGATTGGGAAATCGAGCAAATGGATGTGAAGACAGTGTTCTTACATGGAGGGCTTGATAAGACCATCTACATGAGGCAACCCGAAGGTTATGAGGAAGGAAGGTAGGGAGAGTTGGTGTGCAAATTGAAGAAATCTCTCTATGGCCTGAAGCAATCACCTCGGCAATGGAATAATAGGCTTGATTCCTTTGTAATCAACTTGGGCTTCATGAGGAGCTACTATGATTTGTGCTTGTGCTACAAAGAGTAGAAGGTTGAGGAAGTGGTGATCATCGTCATCTATGTTGATGATATGTTGCTGGTTGGGAGCAGTGATAAGAGCTATAAAATGCACCTCAATAATGTTTAATTGTTAGCATTTTATGATTCTTCTCAGTCTATATTGCACTCTTGTGTGTTGATAACTCTTAAGGAATATCATTGGATCACTAACTTATTCCAGTACAATTTCATATATTTTGAGTCCAAAATGGAGAAGAAGCGATCGTTGTTTAAACGCACCAAGGTTCCATGCACGACAAAGCATAGGGTGGCTGCGGAGAGGCAAAGCATGAAGAAAATCAGCAAAAAGGCCAGCACTGCGGTGCTCCTAACTGGCACTGCGGTGCCCAGAAACTTGCCCAGTGTGATCAACCAGCTAGCACCACGGTGCCCAGAAGCTCACCCAATCCAACCAGCAGCACCGCAGTGCGCACACGGATTTACATCTCCGAGTCAAACTTCAATTAGGTTTTTTTAACATTAGAATAAACCCAAAAACACCCTTGGACTCTTGTACTATAAATAGGATACTTGGGGTTTAAGAGAGGGGGATCTTAGCTGAGAAAGAAAGGGCAGAAAACTCAAAATAGCAGCTCATCCACAAAAGTGTTTAGCCATGAACACCATGGCTAACTAAATTCCTAGCAAGGCGAAGGGATGAATCCCTAGGTGTAGTTGTCCCTATCTACCCTTATTTGGTTCAGTTGTAATAAGAATTTATTGTCAAACATTGTCATGATTTACTTCTTTATCTAATTATAATATTTTATCTATTCCGGTGATTGTATATTTTTCCTTGATATAACTTTAGTCATGCTTCTCTTATGTCAAGATTATTGGGTATAATTGATTCCGATAAATCTAGCCTTTAGGTTTGTCCATTACTGCAATATTGTCGACAAAGATATATTGTTGTTTCTTGATAAACCTATAGGATAGATCATATGTGCATGAATCGAAAATAAGAAGTATTTCATTACGATCATATTCGGGTTTATACAGGTGCTCATTGAATATTTGTTGATTGCATGTTTGGGATGTGAAACATGCAATCAAGATAAAAAAAACTGAATCAAGTTAGGATTAGGGCAACGAACCTATGGAGAATTCCCAGATCCTTGTTGTCCCTTTATCATATTTTACAACCTACACATTTACTTCTTCATCAATTTCAGATTCTTTACTTATTATATCGTCTCATATTAAGGCTTACATCTTTATTTATAATTAACTTGTTTCCCTGTGGAATCGATACCCCAAAGTCGTGCTACAACAACCGCATTACTGCTTTGGGTGTAATCAAATTTTGGTGCCGTTGCCGGGGAGACACCCTTAAGTATAAGGAAGTTGTCAACACTAAGACAAGACGGTACTATCTTTCCTTTATATTCTGATTTTTCTCCTTTATTTTGTTATGTTCTGTCTATTTCTTTTAAAATCAATTGGTGTATGCTTAGACAGAGAGATTCGCGAGGGAGATTCATTAAGGGATCCGAAATAGAGATACTCTTCCCTTCCATGTCAATTAGTGAAACCTCGCCCAGATCAAACTCTAGTGTTCACCCCACAGAAAATTTAGAAAACTTTGTTAACATGGCTGAAAACCCTAATGAAAATGTTGCTAAGACACTTAAAGACTACCTACATCCTAGCCAAACAGCCACACCATCGTGTATTATGTTTCCAGCCAACACCCGCCATCAAGACTTTAAACCGAGAATGATACAATTACTCCCCACCTTTCATGGTCTGGAAAATGAAAACTCATATGTGCACATTAGAGAATTTGAGGAAGTAGTTGCGACTTTCCATATTCAAGATGTAACCAATGATACCGTGAGACTCAAGTTTTTTCCTTTCTCCTTGAAGGATAAAGCTAAGAGTTGGTTATACTCGTTGAGACCATGATCTATTGGGTCATGGAATGATATGACCCAAGTATTTTTCAACAAATACTTCCCTCAACATAAAGCTAATGCATTGAAAAGACAAATCTCCACCTTTGCACAAAAGGAGAACGAGACTTTGTATCAGTCTTGGGAGAAATTTAAAGAACTATTAAGTATATGTCCATATCATGGGTATGAAAATTGGTACTTAGTGAGCTATTTCTATGAGGGTTTTACCTATAGAGAGCACCAATTTATCGAGATGATGTGCAATGGTGAATTTCTGCAAAAAGACCCTGATGAGGCTTTTGAGTACTTCAATGACCTTGCCGAAAAATCTCACACATGGACTAGACCTAGTGCTACTGAAAGCATAAATAGGTCACGACCTATAGGAAACCTTAGTGGTGGAGGAATCTACCATCTTAGGGAAGAGGATAATCTTAAGGCCAAGGTCGAGATGCTTACTAGGGAGTTAGAGGCACTGAAAACGAAAAAACCAACACATATGGTTAATCAAGCCGAACCTTTAGAACCATGTTTTGTGTGTGGTGGGATTGATCATCCTGCTCAAGATTGCCCCACATTTGTTGACATGAAAGGGCTGTACAAGGAACAATGTAATGCCTTAGGCATGTACAAGAAGCCTCAAGCACCCTTCTCTAACACTTACAATCTAGGGTGGCGAAATCACCCCAACTTCAGCTGGAAATCTGAAAACCAGCAGCATGCACAGCCCCCTAGAACATACCCAGCACCGTATCATGCACCCTCATCCTCTAGGAACTCTCTAGAAGACACCTTACATGCTTTCATAGAAGCACAAGATAAAAGAAACCAGAGGTGTGAGGCATTAATTACATAAGTGGTTGAGGAGAACAAAGAAATAAGGAGCCAAGTGTCTAAATTAATGGGCTCCTTAAGTGTGACTGAGCGAGGTAAGTTTCCTTCCCAAGCTCAGTCCGTACCTCATAGTCAACATATGGCACAAGAAAATTTGAAAGATGTAAATGCCATTGTGACCCGAAGTGGCAAGTCACTACACATCCCACCAATGAATAAATCCGAGGATGTGGAAAAGAGTCAAACTAATAGTGAAGCCGAGTTACTTAAAGACCCTGAAGTGACCAAAAATCCTGTTAAGGCACCATTCCCCCAAGCCTTAAAATCCAAAAAAAATATGGAAATAAATAATGAAATCCTTGAGAATTTAAAGCAAGTGAAACTTAATCTTCCTCTTTTGCATGTGATTAAACAAGTCCCTACCTATGCAAAAGTTCTCAAGGATTTATGCACCATTAAGAGGAAACACCACATCAAGAAAACGACATTCCTAACTGAGCAAGTTAGAGCGTTAATTGAGCAAAGAATTCCCCCAAAATACAAAGATCCGAGTTGTCCTACCATTACTTGCAGCATTGGAAATCATGAGATTGGACAAGCCTTGCTAGATTTAGGAGCTAGTGTAAACTTGATGCCATTCTCCATTTACTTAGAGCTGGGGTTAGGAGAAATCAAACCAACTGGCATAGTATTGTAATTGGTTGACCGTTCAGTCAAAGTACCCCGAGGTGTGGTAGAGGATGTCTTGATTTAAATTGATAAATTTTACTATCTTGTTGATTTCTTAATTCTTGATACTACTTCTACTATTGACACTAACTCTAAAATCCCTTTGATTTTGGGTAGACCTTTCCTTGCTACTACAAATGCTCTAATAAATTTTAGGAAAGGACTCATGAAACTATCCTTTGGCAACATGACACTTGAAGTAAATATTTTCAATATTGCAAAGCAACCTGAAGATGAGGACGAACACTACCAGCTTTACATGATTGAGTCACTCATAAATGAGGGAGTTTCCTTAGCTCATGATTATGATCCTCTTAAGAAATTTCTTGTTAATTCTGAGATAGATTTATTTGATGATAAAACTGATATGATTAATATTTGTGCTGTTTTTGACAAATCTCAACATTATAGCAATCGGGTATGACAACCAAGGTTTGAGAAGCTGCCCGAAAGCAGCAAGACACAAGTCCCCTCAAGTGTGGAAGCACCTAAATTCGAACTAAAGCTGCTACCTAAGGGCTTAAAGCATGCTTTTCTCGGTCCAAGTGATACCTTTCCTGTTATTATTTCTTCTGAATTATCTGAGACCCAAGGTGAGAAACTACTTCAAACTTTGAATGCGCACAAATTAGCCTTAGGTTGGAGCATGGCTGATTTAAAGGGAATTAGTCCCCTAATCTGCTCCCATAAAATAAATTTGGATGAAGAAGCTAGTCCTCGTAGAGACCCTTAACGTAGGCTTAACCCCACTATGAAAGAAGTAGTGAAAAATGAAGTGTTGAAACTGTTAGATGCGGGTATTATATATCCTATAGCTGATAGTAAATGGGTAAGTCCTACACAAGTCGTCCCTAAAAACTCCGGAGTCACGATAGTAAAGAATGACCTAAGAGAGCTAGTCCCTACCAAACTTGTGACCGGGTGGCGTATGTGCATCGATTACAGAAAATTAAATGCTGCCATCTGAAAAGACCATTTCCCACTCCCTTTTATTGATCAAATTCTTGAGCATGTAGCTGGCCATCCCTTTTACTATTTTTTAGATGGTTATTCTGATTATTATCAAATAGAAATTACATTAGAAGACCAAGAAAAGACCACTTTTACTTGTCCTTTTGGCACCTATGCTTTTTGCAGAATTCCATTTGGATTATGTAATGCCCCTGCTACTTTTCAACGCTGCATGATGAGTATTTTTAGTGACATGGTTGAAAGTAGCATAGAGGTTTTTATGGATGACCTAACTCTTTTTGGATCTTCATTTGAAGCATGTTTAATGAATTTTGAAAGAGTATTAATTCACTGTGAGGAAAACGAATTGGTTTTAAATTGGGAAAAATGTCATTTCATGGTACCATCCGGCATTGTCTTAGGACATATTGTCTCTTCTAAAGGAATAGAGGTTGATCAATCTAAGATTGAATTAATCTCTAAATTGCCTACACCTAAGACAATAAAGGATGTAAGGTCTTTCCTTGGTCATGTTTGTTTTTATAGGAGGTTTATACAAAATTTTTCAAACATATCTAGACCAATATGTGCCCTCCTAGTTAAAGACACTCCCCTTGAATGGACAGGAGCTTGTCAAGAAGCATTCCAAATGCTGATCGACAAGCTTACTTCCACACCTATAATGTAGTCACCGGATTGGACTTTGCCTTATGAAATCATGTGTGATTCTAGTGACTACACTTTAGGTGCTGTACTTAGACAGTGAAGAGAGGGAAAACCATTTGTCATTTACTATGCTAGTAAAACTTTAAATAGTGCTCAAATGAATTACTCCACAACTAAAAAAGAATTACTAGCTATAGTATTTGCTTTAGACAAATTTTGTGCTTATTTAATTGGTTCCTCTATTCTTATTTTTACCGATCATGCAACCCTCAAGTACCTTCTTACAAAGAATGATGCTAAAACACGACTAATATGATGGATCCTCCTCCTACAAGAATTCGACATCACCATCAAAGACCAAAAAGGAGTGGAGAATGTAGTGGCTGATCATCTTTCAAGACTTACTTTCGAGGACACTTGTGATGAAATGCCAATCAATGATGATTTTCCCGATGAGCAATTACTATCCATTTCTTCTCTACCATGGTTTGCTCATATCATAAATTATTTGGCTACAGGTGAGATACCAATGGATTGGAGCACTCAAGACAAGAGGAAATTCCTACACGAGGTACGTAATTTCTATTGGGATGCCCCTATCTTTTCAAGTATTGCCCTGACCAAATTCTAAGATGTTGCATCCCTAATGAAGAGATTACAAGTATCTTAGAATTTTGTCACTCCCAAGCTTATGGAGTCCACCTTTCAATGAAAAAGACCGCGGAAAAAATTTTGCAGTGTGGATTTTATTAGCCTTCCTTGTTTAAAGATACAAACACCTATTCTCGCTCATGTGAAAGGTGTCAAAAGTTAGGAGCTGTGTCCCGTCGAAATATGATGCCTTTAAACCCTATTTTAGTAATTAAAATCTTTGATTGTTGGGGCATCGATTTTATGGGCTCCTTTTCTCCTTCCTTTGGATACCAATATACCATTATGGGAATAGATTATGTATCTAAGTGGGTAGAGGCAGCAGCTTGTCGAAGCAATGATAATATAACGGTAATCAAATTTCTTAAAGAAAATGTGTTATCTTGATTTGGTACACCACGTGCTGTAATTAGTGATCGAGGTACACATTTTTGCAACCGTTATTTTGAAGCTTTAATGCGAAAATATGGGGTGTTACATAAGATTTCTACTGCCTATCATACTCAGACTAGTGGACAAGTAGAGCTCGTTAATAGGGAAATTAAACAAATTTTAGAAAAAAACGGTTAACCCGGATCGCAAGGATTGGTCTTTGAGACTTGTTGATGCACTTTGGGCCTACCGTACTACTTTTAAAACACCCTTAGGCATGTCACCTTATAGGCTTGTTTTTGGAAAGCCTTGCCACTTACCCATGGAGCTCGAGCATAGAGCTTATTGGGCCATCAAGTCTTTTAATTTTGACATATGAGAGGCGGGTAACCTTAGGAAGTATCAACTGACTGAGTTAGAGGAATTAAGAAACGATGCTTATGAGAACGCTAGAATCTATAAGACCGAGATGAAAGAATTCCACGATAAAAACATTTTGAGGAAAACATTTAGACCCAATGATCGAGTGTTCTTATATGATTCTAGACTCCATAAGCATCCAGAAAAACTTCGGTCAAGATGGACCAGTCCTTTCATAGTAAAACATGTTTTTGAAAATGGAGTGGTGGAAATTGAGGACACTAAGGACGGTCAAATTTTTAAAGTGAATGGTCAGCGCCTAAAGATCTTCATCAATAGGCCAGATCCGGAGGTGGAAGACATTCAACTTATGGATCCAGTCTATTTCCCTTAACTTTACCACACAGGTACGTTTTCATTTATTTTTCTTTTGATTTTTTTATTTTGTTTTTAATTACATTTTATTCAATCTCGATTATTAATTACTTTTTTTAGTTTAATTTTTCAAATTTACTTTTTAATTTTATTTTATTTTTCTATTGGCAACCAAGACCAGAATTTTTGGGCACTAGTGTGCACCGCGGTGCTCCTCAGTAGCATCACGGTGCCCAATACCAAGATCAGCAACGCCAGGCCCAGCACCGCAGCTCAAGGCCTAGCACCATGGTGCCCAGAACCATGGTGCCCCATACCAAGATCAGCAGTGCTAGGCCCAGCACCGTAGCACACTACACGGTGCTAGCTCGAGCCCAGCACTTACCTAACCCTAATTCTGTAAGCCATTTTACAGCCTTCTTCCTCATTTCTTCTTTCACAAAACCTGTAGCACACTACCTCCTCTCTCCACTTTGAAACACATCATTACTTGCTCAATCACTTGCACTCAAAACTTTCTTGTTTATACATCAATTCTTACTAAATTGCTCACTTTTGTTGTGGATTTTGCTAGCACTCTCTCTCTAAAGCTTGGTTATAAGAAGACCATTGGGTTCATCAAGAACACTTCAAGAGGTAGATAGTCTTTCTTCTCTCCACCATGGACATCAAATTGGAATTTCAGCAAGAAGAATGGCAAGCACTTCACCTGGGAGTACATATTGTCTAGCACCTGTGCACTAAAGGGAGTTTTTCTTTACTTTCTATTTAAACATTGAGAACAATGCAAATTTTAATTAGGGGGTGGAGGAAACGTATCTCTTTAAATTGTTTGGTGTTACCTTTCCCTTACCTTCTATTTTTAGCATGCTTTGTGTTAGCCTTAGAGTTAATTCACATGTCAATGATATGAGCCTAAATTAAGATAAGATATAGCATTTAGAAGAAGTTAAATCTTGCTTCGGTTTGAAATTAATTTAAGTATCAATCTTCACTTGGTTTGAGACTCTAGTTTGCAGTAAGAATGTATGAGTAGTCTAAAAAATTTAGAGAAGTTTTATGTGTGATTGTTTTGTGAATACTTTTGTTGTCTCGTCAAGCTCTAGAACTTATTTGATAATCACTTGAGGCGAATTCCTAGAATGCACACTACTTAGGATATGATATAGGCCATTTTTGAACCGTTTGAGACTTTCAAACCTACCATTGCTATATTTATCACTAGTCACCTATTTGAGCCTTTTTCTTGAAAAGAAAATTTGAGTCTTGTTTCTTTCAATAAACCATTTACTTACCTTTATGAGCCTAAAAATATTTTATCCTTATCTTTCTTTTAAAAGAACTTAGTTATACACATGTTGTGAGAAGCACTTAAAAGGAGTAAGGGTGGAAATATGAAAAAATATCACTACCGCAACCCAAGTACATTAAAGGAGATAAGTTGGGGGTTGTGGAAAAGAAAAGAAAAAATAATGAAAAAGAAGGTGAATAGTTATGTGCCAAAATAAATATAAAAAAAAATGAATTATGGCAAAGAAAGAAGAAAAAAAGAAAAGAAAAAAATGGTGATTTGTTGGAAGAAATGCTCGAAAAATGATTGGAAGAGGTGGGTGTTGAAGTGAAAGTTATCAAGTGCTTAAAGTGATTGTGTTTAAAGCTAAGAGATTGAGTTCTTTTACTTGTGAATCCTTCCCGTTCTTCCTTAGCCTTTACCTTAGCCTAACGTTACAAGCTTATTAAAGACTTTTTGATCCAATGTAGTGTGTTTTTTTTCTACAATAGTGGAGAGTGATTTAAAAAATAAGCCTATGGAGCTCGTTTTTGTGATTGATGTCATGCAAATTAATATGTTTTAGAGGCTAAGACTTCTATTCATGAATCTTGTGCATAAAATCATCCGGGTGTTCGGATTAATGGTTTGTGGTAAGATGGATGTTAAGAGTCAATAACAATTTTAAGATTGATGTTTGGATTACTTTTGGACTTGGGTGAAATTTAATGATTCTATGTGTTGTATGTTGTGTGCAATGTTTGAGACAAAAGTAAATTACTCTTGGTTAACACTAGTAGCGCTTTACCTTGTTTTTAACTCCCACAATGGAATTCATCTCTTGTTTCTGCTTGAATTGCTAGAGACTAGCAATAAGCTAGTTGGGGGTTGTGATAAGAGCCATAAAATGCACCTCAACGATGTTTAATTGTTAGCATTTTATGATTATTCTCGGTCTATATTGCACTCTTGTGTGTTGATAACTCTTAAGGAATATTATTGGATCACTAACTTATTCCAGTACAATTTCAGGTATTTTGAGTCCAAAAAGGAGAAGAAGTGATTGTTGTTTAAACGCACCAAGGTTCCAAGCACGACAAAGCATAGGGTGGTTGTGGAGAGGCAAAGCATGAAGAAAATCAGCAAAAAGGCTAGCACCTCGGTGCTCCTCAGCGGGACCACGGTGCCCAGAAACTCATCCAGTGTGATCAACCAGCCAGCAACACCGCGATGCCCAGAAGCTCGCCCAATCCAGAATATACCTAGCACCACAGCGCGCACACGGATTTGCATCTCCGAGTCAGACTTCAATTAGGTTTTTTTAACATTAGAATAAACCCAAAAACACCCTTGGACTCTTGTACTATAAATAGGATACTTGGGGTTTAAGAGAAGGGGATCTTGGCTGAGAAAGAAAGGGCAGAATACTCAAAGCAGCAGCTAATCCACAAAAGTGTTTAGCCATGAACACCATGGCAAACTAACTTCCTAGCAAGGTGAAGGGATGAATCCCTAGGTGTAGTTGTCCCTATCTACCCTTATTTGGTTCAGTTGTAATAAGAATTTATTGTCAAACCTTGTCATGATTTACTTCTTTATCTAATTATAAGATTTTATCTATTCCGGTGATTGTATCTTTTTCCTTAATATAACTTTAGTCATGCTTCTCTTATGTCAAGATTATTAGGTATAATTGAGTCTGGTAAATCTAGCCTTTAGGTTTGTCCATTATTGTAATATTGTCGACAAAGATATATTGTCGTTTTTTGATAAACCTATATGATAGATCATATGTGCATGAATCAAAAATAAGAAGTATTTCATTACAATCATATTAGGGTTTATACCGGTTCTCATTGAATATTTGCCGATTGCATGTTTGGGACGTGAAACGTGCAATCGAGATAAAAACAACTGAATCAAGTTAGGATTAGGGCAACGAACCTAGGAAGGATTCTCGGATCCTTGTTGTTCGTCTATCATATTTTACAACCTACACAATTACTTCATCATCAATTTCAGACTCTTTACTTATTATATCGTCTCATATTAAGGTTTACATCTTTCTTTATAATTAACTTATTTTCCTGTGGAATCGACACCCCAAAGCTGTGCTACAACAACTGCATTACTGATTTGGGCGTAATCAAGCAGCATGGAGAGGATAAAAAAATTGAAGTCTTAATTCAGTGAGGAGTTTGAGATGAAGGATCTTGGCCATGCACAGAAGATCCTTGGGATGTGTATCATCCGAGAAAGGGAGAAAAACATATTGAAGATCTCTCAAACTTCTTACATAGAGAAGATGATATCTAAGTTCTCTATGGAAGATAGCAAACCAGTGAAGGTTTCCCTTGCTGGTCATTTCAAGTTCTCTAGTGATCAATGTCCGAGATCAGAGGTAGAGAAGAAGGAAATGGAAAAAGTCCCTTACTCTAGTGTTGTTGGTTCTGTTATGTTCACCATGGTAAGCACTAGACCTAATATTGCTCATGCAATAAGTGTCTTTAGTAGATTTATAAGTAATCCCAGAAAGGAACATTGGCTTGGGATAAAGTGGTTGCTGAGATACTTGAAGGGAAGCCCAGATGTAGGGCTGATTTATGAGAAGAGGGGTAAGTCCATCTGCCTTCAGGGTTATGCGGATTCGAACTATAGAGCAGATCGGGATAAAAGAAGATCGATTACCTCCTACTTCTTCAACTTAAACGGATGTTGTATAAGTTGGAAGGCTCAGTTACAGCCGGTAGTAGCACTATCAACAACCGAGGCTGAGTACATAGCGGCTACAAAAGCCATCAAGGAAGCTATATTGTGCAAAGGGTTGTTAGAAGAGTTGAAGGTACTAAAGGAGCAGGTTGTGGTGTATTCGGATAGCCAAAGTGCATTGCATTTGTGCAAAAATCCAGTGTTCCATGAGAAGACAAAGCACATGGATGTTCGGTATCATTTCATTCGAGAAAATGTTACGGAAGCATGCATTCATGTGGACAAGGTAACCACAGAGGAAAATCCTGCAGATTTAGGCACCAAGGTTCTACCTCTAAGTAAGTTCAATCATTGCCTTGGACTACTTAGGATTGGAGTCGGTTGATTGTTGACTCAAGATGAGTTAGGATCGTAAAGTTCTCAGCACAATGGTTCGGGTTTAAACGCTTAGACAAAGGTAGAGATTGTTAGTATTTGTTTAAGGTTTAAACATGGTTAAGGTTTAAACAAGGTTGGAAAAGGTTTGAAGAAGTTCAAGCATCAAGCCTCAGCACACTAGGAGTGTGCCTCAGCATGCAAGCAACAAAAAAGATCCAGCAAAATGAGTGTGCGCACAATAGAGAATT
The DNA here is from genome assembly GCA_023935145.1 of Bretschneidera sinensis. Lineage (NCBI taxonomy): Eukaryota > Viridiplantae > Streptophyta > Magnoliopsida > Brassicales > Akaniaceae > Bretschneidera > Bretschneidera sinensis. Next base: position 59,675,718 of record CM043699.1, on the reverse strand, counting down.
GTGTGAGAGTGCAAAGACAAAAAAACAAGAGGGACTCATTGTAGTGAGGCTGGTTGTAAAGAGAGAGTAGCATAGATTTGATAGAGAGCTTTTGTAATAGTTCTTATCATCTTCTTTCTTCTCTTCTTGGTTTCTTCAAGAACTTAGGCTTTTTGGAGAGGGGTTGTTGTGATTGTAAAAGAACCATTGATTTTGTGCAGAGAGTTCAAAGGAACTCACGGGGACGTAGGCTATTGTCGAACCTCGATAACAAATTTCTTGTCTTTTTTCTTTCTTTGATTTCTGTTTCTGTTTTTGATTCCTAATCTTTACAAGTCATTATAGACTTGGGTGCTTGGAAGATCACCACCTGGGCATCTTGTCAAAGTGATTTCTAGCAGAGAGATGAGTGTTTCTTTTTAAAAGAAAATTTTTATTATTGTTTTTAGACAAAAAGAAGAAATAAGTAGGGGACAAGCATGTTATGTGGCATGTAATAACAGAAAAAGAAAACAAGCATGTGCTCTTAGGCATGGTGAACGGGTGTTTTAGGTTGATTTAGATTAAGTCCTTGTTTGGACAAACACCCAATATATTAAAAAAACCAATTTTAATTTCTTAGCTTCTACCAAACATGGTACAATGTAGTTTTATTGACTTTAATTCCACCAAAAAAATTACTTAAAAGAATTGTGCAACTTGTATGCATGATGTTTATGTAAATGCCAGAAGCAAATGTGACATTATTAAATTACGCTTGATACAAGGATGAAGGTTTTATAATTCTTAAAGAATTTTTTTGCTCAAAACTTAAATAGCTCGGTAATGAACACGTGTGGATACTACACTCAAATATCGTCCTCGTACTCCTTAATGATCATAGCACTGTTCTTCAACCCTCGCCAAAATTTCTTATAGTCTCTTTTACAACAACCACCATGATTAAGCTAAGCTCACTTTAACCAGGATATATTTCTTTACTAGATTTTACTAGTTCTTTGATTATCTACTAATTTGTTTTTCTTCCAGAATTATCTTTCTACTGAGATCTTACATTCTCTTTCAAAATATTAGCTTAGATTTCATAAAAATCAAACTTTAGCTATAATTTCATCTTCTTTATCATAACATCTTCATATTTATGTATATATCCATATTTCTCTCTATATATATATCAATAACACCCATTTAAGATCATTCCTAAACCTTTTAACTTAAGTTAACACATTTTTTTTTCCTGGACACCTAAAGATAGATTCATATAATTAAAGGAACTTATTTTTCCCCGATAAGCGAGCTTTATGCCCATTTTCAATTATTATTCATGAATTATCACTCTTATATTGTCAAAGTAACCAAACTCATCTTTGCAAATTCTCATATTCCTCACAATTATTAAATCATCATTCTTTTGAGTTCAATTCTACTTAATTTTTCAGAACCAATCATTCTGAAAATATTTAACTTCTCTCATTATGAAACCTCCAATTCTTTATGACTTCCTGTATACTCAAGTAAAATTCTAAACGTCTCAGCATACTAATTTCTTGCAAGTACACCAAATCAGATACTTTATAACCTTACTTTACTAACTTTCCATGTGAATTGACATTTTAACTTCACTATATATCATTACCAAAAATTCTTGTTTAATTCTCGAGCCAATATGTTCCCTTTTGTGATTATATTAATATCCAAAACATAAAAAATACACATGATCACCACAATAGCATTAATCCATAAAACTCTAAGTTTCTAATCGATAATATCCTAATTCCAATCTTGTTATGATATCCGTTATCCTTTACCACATTGGTACCTCACCTTGATAATTATAACAATATTCACTGAATATGTACTAATAATATATATATATATATATATATATATATATATATATATATATATATATATTACCCTATCTCAAGCCCAATTATTCATTTATTCACCAAAATTATATTCATCAAATCTCACTTCTATGCCCTATTCTACCACGTATTCATATCCACGTTCCTTCCCAAAGGTTTAACAATTCCTTTATTAGCCATACTCATTTCTTACCTTAAGTTAGGAGTATAACTTCAATATATCAATATACCAAAACCATATAAGTTATACCAAATCAAATATATCTTTTAAGTTGGTATTGCTTTGATATTTTTTCCCATGCATTAAGACCATTCTTAAATTCTTATGATGATAGCCATCAAATATTTACAATAAATCTCTCTTTTTTCCAAGTGAATTTTCCAATCTCCAAAACCTTAATATTCATAACCATGCTCTAAGTCCAAATGCACAAATTCTTTCTTCACTTATTGTTGGAATTTGTCTAAGAATTAAACAGGTTGAAGATGAAGCTTCAGCAATCTTCTGAACCACAGCACAAGGTGTGTGCGCCGCAGCCTACAGCGAGGGAGGATGATCCTCCACCAGGTGTGCGCCGTGACACAGGGTGGTGTGCGTCATGGCACAAGGTGGCACAAGGCTGGGTGTCATGACCCAGGCCTTGTGTGCTACGGCGCCCAGCACCTAGAGGAGTTTTTCCCTAGTGTGTGTCGCGGTCTACCCTGTTCTGGGCCGCGGCGCTAGGCACACCTGATGCACTCTGATCAGCATGTTGAGATGGTGCGTGGGCCTTAGTTAAAACACACAGGATTACTTAGACTTCTTGGAGGGCCATGATTGTTTGGTTCTCAAGATCTAAGGGTTGGGAATGGCTTCAAGATTGGTTCAAGAAGTTGTTACTCTATATAAAGGGTCATCAACAACAATCATCATAACAAGTGACACAAGTGCAAGTGTGAGAGTGTAGAGACACAAAACACAAGAGAGGCACAAGAAGAAGTCTTATTCCAAGAGTGGCTAGTGATGAGAGAGAAAGACTCTCAAATCTTCAGAGGTATTACAAGGGAGAGAGAGTATTCAAGAAGTGGGGTTCAAAGGCTTTGTAATTGAAATTTTCTTGGGGAAAATTCCAAGGAGACACTTAGTTCTTATCTCTTTCTTTTCTCTTCTTTCATGTATCAAGAAAAAGAGGGTTCTTGAGGAGGTATTATTATAATTGTAAGAACTCATTGATTTAGTGTGGAGAGCTCGGAGAAGCTCACAGGGACGTAGGCATTTGCCGAACCTCAATAACAGTTGCTTGTGTTCTCTTTTTGATTGGTTGGATTTCTGTTTATTACAAGTCATTATGGACTTGGGTGTTTGAAGGTCACCACCTAGGATTCCTAAAGTGATTTTCAACAGTGGCATCAGAGCAAGAACAGTGGTATCAGAGCAAGAACAGGGGGTATCGGAGCACGGCTCTAAGAATCAAAGGAAACTTCTTGGGTGATTCAAGAACGGTGTTGGGATCAAGATCTGATCGGGTTCTTGAGGTTTAAGAACAGTGCTGGGATCAAGATTTGATCTGGTTCTTGAGGTTTAGAAGTTACAGAGAAGACGGTTGAAAAGCAATTGTGGGTGCTGCATAAATCTTGGGATTTTCTCCGCAATATGGGTTCAAACTTAATTGTTGAGAAGTTTGATGGTAAATGAGACTTTTCCCTTTGGAAGTGAAAAATCAAGGCAGTTCTTATGCAACAAAAGATGGACTTGGCTATTGGAGAAGATGACGATTTTCCAACAAGTATCACGGAGGTCCAGCAGAATGAGATGAAGAAGATGGCGTGCAGCACCATCTTTCTACACATGTCGGATAGTGTCACAAGAGAGTGTGGAGACTTGGAAGATCCAGCTATCATTTAGAAGAAACTAGATGAGTTATTTCTTACTAAGACTCTCCATAGTAAAATATATCTTCTTAAACAAATCTTTACTTTTAAAATGGATCCTAATAAAGAGTTGCAATATAATCTTAATGTGTTTAATAAACTAGTTCAGGATTTGGCTAGTTGTAGTATAAATTCTCGGATGAATAATTGGTTGTTATTTTGTTGAATTCTCTACCTGATTGTTTTGAAAGCTTGATTAATGATATTGAATATGGAAGAGATACACTAACCAAGGAAATTATGATCAATGCTGTACGGGCTCATGATTTTAAAGCTAAGATGAGGGAAACATTAAGTGGAGAAGGGCTGTTCGTTAGAAGAAAGCCAGCAACTTGGAATGGTAGTAACATCTATGGCAACTACCGGGACAAACTAAATGGTAGAGGGCAGAGCCATGGAAGATCGTATTCCAAACTGAAGTTTGGAAGAAAGAGATGTTATTACTGCAATAAAGAGGGTCATTTCAAGAAAGATTGCATGAAGATAATGAGGAATGGGAGAGGAAGAAGCCATACCAATAATCGAGAGGCTTCGGTTGCCAAGGGAGAACAGCAAGATAATGTTCTTGTTGTGTGCTCAAATGTGAGCAGGAGGCAAGTCAGCGAGAAATGGATCTTGGATTCTGGGTGCGCTTATCACATGTGTCCTCACAGGGATTGGTTCAAGAATTTCAAGGAAACCAATGATGAAAATTTTTTCTTGGGGAATGATACTTCTTGTTAAGTGAGAGGGATAGGAGACATCCAATTGAGGATGTTTGATGGAATTACAAGGCTGTTGCGAAATGTGAGATACCTTCCAGAGCTGAGAAGAAATTTGATCTCATTAGGGCAGCTAGATTTCATGGGGTACACATACAAAGCAGAGGGAGGAAAGATCAAGGTAACCAAGGGATCTTTGATAGTGATCAAAGCAGCAATGAAGGATGGTCTCTATGAGATGATCAGAGATACGGACATCAATGATCAAGCAGCAAGCTTGATAGCTGAGATAGATAGGGCAGCTCTTTGTCACAATCATTTGGGATACATGAGAGAAAAGGGCCTGCAAGTTCTCAGCAAAGATTGTTTACTTGATGGTGACAAGGTAGAGAAACTTGATTTCTGCGAGAGTTGCATTCTTGGGAAGCAACATCGGGTTAGCTTCAACACCAGAGTGCACAGATCTAAAGGTATTCTTGACTACATTCATGCGGATCTTTGGGGGCTAGCAAGAACACCAACACAAGGAGGTAATCTTTACTTTCTTTCTTTAATTGATGATTATTCTAGAAAGGTTTGGGTTTATTTACTTAAAAATAAATCAGATGCTTTGAATAAGTTTGTGGTGTGGAAAAAGTTGCTAGAAACTCAAATGGGTAGGGCAGTTCAGGTTTTAAGAACCAATAATGGCTTAGAATTTTTTAATAAGGATTTTGATAAATTCTGTGACTTAAATGGGATTCTAAGACATAGAACGGTTGTGAAAACCCCTCAGTAAAATAGAGTTGCTGAGAGGGTAATAGGACCCTTATGGAGAAGATTAGGTGTATATTAATTAGTTCTGGATTACCCAAATATTTTTTGGGGGGACTCTGTGTCTACTGCTGCGTATTTGGTTAATAGATCACCCTCTAGAGCTTTAGATCTCAAAACTCCCGAGGAGATGTGGAGTGGTAAACCCCCTGAGTTAAACAACCTTAGGACTTTTGGATGTGATGCGTTTGCATATCAAAAGGATGATAAACTTAGCCCAAGGTCTAGAAAATGTGTGTTTCTAGGATATGGGGAAGGGGTTAAGGGGTATAGGTTGTGGTCCTTAGAGCAAAAAGGAACTAAACTCATAATAAGTAGGGATGTCATTTTTAATGAGCATTTATTTCCCTATTTGGAGAAAACTAACCCTGTAGGGGATAGTGGGCAAACCAGCCCGATATTTGTGGAGCATCGCATCAAGGAAAATTTAGTTCACGTAGAGTAAGGAAGGCAAGAGGGTTCAGACTAGGTAGAGCCCATTGATGAAGGCCAAGCTCAAGACACTCAAGAGGAGGCTGAACTAGAAGGGGATGATGCTACAAATTAGAATGATTAACCAGGAAAGAAGACTAGTCAGACCACCTTTGAGATATAGTTTTGCGGATGCTAATGTAGCAGCTCCTTATTCAAAAGGAGGGAGTGAACCAGAAGCTTACATTGATGCCATGGGATGTAAGGATTCATCAAGATGGGAGCTAGCTATGGAGGAGGAAATGCATTCTTTGAGGAAGAACAACTCTTAGGAATTGGTGCCGAAACCAGAAAAACAGAGAGTTGTGGATTGTAAGTGAATTTACAAGATCAAAGAAGGGAACACTCCAGGGGATAAAGTCTGGTATAAGGCTAGGCTGGTGGTGAAGGGGTTCACACAAAGAGAAGGCATAGATTTCACTGAAATATTCTCACCAGTTGTGAAATTCAAGACGATAAGGATAGTGTTAGCTATGGCGGTCCAATTTAATTGGGCGATCGAGCAAATGGATGTGAAGACAGCGTTCTTACTTAGAGAGCTTGATGAGACCATCTACATGAAGCAACCCGAAGGCTATGAGGAAGGAAGGTAGAGAGAGTTGGTGTGCCAATTGAAGAAATCTCTCTATGGCCTGAAGAAATCACCTCGGCAATGGAACAAGAGGTTTGATTCCTTAGTAACTAGCTTAGGTTTCATGAGGAGCTACTGTGATTCGTGCTTGTAATACAAAGGTCACAAGGTAGAGGAAAATGGTGATTTTCCTCATCTATGTCGATGATATACTGTTGGTTGGGAGTAGCCAGGAGTGGATAGAAAGGTTGAAGTCTCAACTCAGTTCAAAGTTTAAAACGAAGGATCTTGGCCATGCACAGAAGATCCTTGAGATGAGTATAATCTGGGAAAGGGAGAGAAACAAGTTGAAGGTTTCTCAATCTTCCTACATAGAAAAAATAATATCTAAGGTTTCTATGGAAGATAATGAACCAGTGAAGATTCCTCTTGCTGGTCATTTCAAGTTCTCCAGTGATCAATGTCCTAGATCGAATGAGGAGAAGAAGGAAATGGAAAAGGTCCCTTACTCTAGTGCAGTTGGATCAGTCATGTTCACCATGGTAAGCACCAGACCTGACATTGCTCATGCAATTAGTGTTCTCAGCAAATTTATGAGTAATCCTGAAACAGAGCATTGGCTTGGGATGATGTGGTTACTGAGGTACTTGAAGGGAAGCCCAGATGTGGGGCTTATTTATAAGAAGAGAGGTAAGTCCATCTGTTTAGAAGGTTATGTTGATTCAGACTATGGAGCAGATAAGGATAAAAGAAGATTGATTACCTCCTATTTTTTCAACTTAAACGGATTTTGTATAAGTTGGAAGGCTCAGTTGTAGCCGATGGTGGCACTCTTAACAACGAGGCTGAGTACATAGCGGCAACGGAAGCCGTAAAGGAGACTATGTGGTGAAAAGGGTTGTTGGAAGAGTTGAAGGTCCTAAAAGAGCAGGTGGTGGTGTATTCGGATAGCCAAAGTGTGTTACATTTGTGTAAGAATCTAGTCTTCTATGAGAGGACAAAGCATATGGATGTTTCATATCATTTCCTTCATGAAAATATTATGGAAGGATGCATTCATGTGGATAAAGTGGCCATGGAAGAAAATCCTGCAGATTTAGGTGCCAAAGTTCTACCTCTAAGCAAGTGCAATCATTGCCTTGGACTTCTTAGGATTGGAGTCGGATGATACGATGACTCATGCTGAGTTTGGATCCTAAGTTCTCTGCATAATGGGTTCTGGTTTAATTGCTTAGACAAAAGTAAAGATTGTTGGAATTTATCTAAGAATTAAATGGGTTAAAGATGAAGCTTCAGTAGTCTTCTGAGCCGCAGCACAAGGTGTGTGCCTCTTGGCCTACAACAAGGGAGGATGATCCTCCACCAAGTGTGCACCACAGCACAAGGTGGCACAAGACTGTGTGTAATGGCCCAAGCCTTGTGCACCATTGCGCTCAGCATCTGGAGGAGTTCTGCCACGGTGTGCGCCATGGCCTGCCCTGTTCTGGGCCGCAGCGCCAGGCACACTTGATGCACTCTGATCAACATGTTGAGATGGTGCATGGGACTTGGTTAAAATGCACAGGATTACTTAGACTTCTTGGAGGGCCAAGATTGTTTGGTTCTCAAGATCTAAGGGTTGGGAATGACTTCAAGATTGGTTCAAGAAGTTGTTACTCTATATAAAGGGTCATCAACAACAATCATCATAAAAAGTAACACAAGTGCAAGTGTGAGAGTGCAAAGACACAAAACACAATAGAGGCACAAGAAGAAGTCTTATTCGAAGAGTGGCTGGTGTTGAGAGAGTAAGACTCTCAAATCTTCAGAGGTGTTACAAGTGAGAGAAAGTATTCAAGAAGTGGGGTTCAAGGGCTTTGTAATTGGAATTTTCTTGGAGAAAATTTCAAGAAAACATTTATTTCTTATCCCTTTCTTTTCTCTTCTTTCATGTATCAAGAACAAGAGGGTTCTTGAGGAGGTGTTGCTGTAATTGTAAGAACTCACTGATTTAGTGCAGAGTGCTCGGAGGAGCTCACAGAGACATAGGCATTTGCTGAACCTCGATAACAATTGCTTGTATTCTCTCTTTGATTGATTTTATTTCTGTTTATTACAAGTCATTCTGGACTTGGGTGTTTGAAGGTCACCACCTGAGATTCCTAAGGTGATTTTCAATACTTAAGGTAATAGATCACCAAGTAATAACAACATAGTCTTTATCACCCTGTAATTAGGTTCATTCTTAACTTCTTTGGTAAATCTAATTATCAGATAATATCAAGCATTTTAATTACTCGCTAATTATAATTTAACAGGACTATGCATCATTTGCACTCTCCCTTTCACAAAGCCTTAATAATTTCTTTTGTCTCATGATATAATAACAACTACAACTAAAGGATTTAATTTCACTCAAACTAATGTAATACGAGTACATGAATTTTAATTCTCATAGCTGACATGTCTTATCTCGCTCACAATAAATTTAAAGATAATATTAAAATAAAATTATAAAATGATCTTGAACTCAAATAAAAACTTTTTCAAAACTAATGAACCCATACTCTATTCAAAGGTCAACGTCTTACATAATTAATCTATATAAGGATCCAATTTTCCTACAAAGTAAATTAAATATAAGGCTTCCAATTGTCACACGAAGTAAAATAAAGAGGAAGCTAATCTAAGTCATACAAACTAGAGGTTCTTATCATAGTAGCAGAAAGTACTGCAAGGAAGAAAACTTTGAAACACACTTCCTATACTGAAATCAACATCTAGACACGATGTTCGATAAATTACAACTTGAAAGGGAAACAATAACTACTCTTATTCAGACCACAACACTAATTGGCATCCTCAAGAGTCCTATGGGGCACAAGAAAATCTTTCAAGCAACTTTCAAATGATTTCTCAAAATATTTACCCAAAACAAGAATTCAAAACCCTTATTTAAAGCATTCATTTAATTCTCTCTTCAAAATGTTTGCTCAAATACATACTAGTCAAAACAAAGTCTATAGAATCTTCAAACCAAAAGCACTTATACCAAAAATTTCACTCCTGTTATGTTTCGTTAAAATAATTCCATTCGTCACATAAAGCAAAAATAAAATTTATGACTAGTTATGTTGACCCCATACCGATTTTGATAATGACAAAATTAAGTTATTTGATCTAATAATATTTTTTCTAAGCTTACTCTTAGATAAGATGATTTGCACACACTTTAGAAGGTGTGCATACACTCTAGAAGGAACACACATATGCATAGTGTGACACATGCACCAAGAACTCAAAGTTTTAAAGATCATTCAAATAAGAAGGTGAAGAAGTTGCAGAGACTTTCTATTAGTGACGTAATCTTCTTATTTCCCTCTCAATTTTTAACTTTAAAATGGCTCAAATGTTTTCTAAAATGTCTTACTTAAAAACCAAATGTTGAAAAGTTTAATACTTGTTAAAAGTTTTTAAGTAAATCTGAAATTTTGGGTAGCCATAGTCGACTGTGTTCGTACCACAGATGATAGGTGGCTTAATGCCTTTTTAGATCCTACTTCTAGAGCCAAACAACAATCGACGGTAAGATTTAAAAATCAACAATGAAAGAGACAAAAAAATTTCACAGTTGACTGGATGAACCCCACAATCGATTGTACCCTCAATCTGAGCCTCACTTATTCAAATTCTTAAAGGCACAGTCTACTGGGAAAGAACTATAGTCGATTGTATTGTCATGAATAATGACTAGTTTTCAAAAATTTAGGTGTGGGTTAGTGTATTTAATGCACCAAACGACCATTTATCGTGTCTAATGGTTAATAGGAGTTAGAACTATAAATACTCATAATCAATGAGCATTTAAAAACAACTAGAATAAAAAAATTGATTCAAGAGCTCATTTATCACTTTTCCAAGTTTTCTAAATCCTAAAATTGAGTTATTCTTAACCTAAGAGTGTGTGAAAGATAAATTTTCTAAGTTGTAATCATTTATTGTATACTCTCTATTATGTGCCAAATAATTCCTTCATTCTTACCTTGTAAAAGAGTTGGTAAAAGTCTTGTTGAGTGTTCTTTAGAATTTAGGAGTTAAATATTTGTGAAAAATTTCTAGAGGGAAAATTCTTATAAAGGTTTGAGTAACACCTTAGAAGTTGCTCGATATTTCTTTACATGGTTTAGTGAAGTGAACTCTCAAAAGGATCTCTTGAGGTGTGGAATAGGCACAAGTAGTGACCAAACCACTATAAATCAAGTTTGGAAATTCTTCTCCATTAAAATTTATATTTTCAGAAATTATATTTTAATTGCTTATTGGTTTCAATCTTGCTTGCTTAATTATCTTGTGCTTCATTTTAAATTTGTTTGAAAATTTTAAACCCAATTCAACCCATCTTAGATTACCTTTGTCATTGCTCTACTAGATCTCTTTTGTTCACTGGAAAAAATAGGATGAAATTTTTTCTAGAAGGTCAAGACTTTGCTTTATGGGAAATTATCATGGATGGACCTAGTATTACAATGAAAAAGATAAAAGATAAATATTTAGAAATTGAAGTTCTTAAGATTAGACAAGAGTTTAAAGAAAATGACCGAAAAATATTCTCTATTAACAATAGGGCTACTAGTATGCTTCATCGTGCATTAGATATTAATGAATACAACAAAGTTTTGGATTATGAATTAGCTACAAAAATATGGGACAAACTCCAAGTTACTTATGAAGGTACTAATCAAGTTAAGAAATCTAAAATTTATAGATTAGTATCAGATTATGAAGATTTTAAGATGTCTTATACCAAATCAATTTTTGAAATGTATTCTTGTTTTACTAACATAATTAATGATTTGAAGCTTCTTGGTAAAGTTTATGATAATGGTGAGTTGGTAAAAAAATCTTTAGTATTTACCAAAAGCTTGGGAATAAAAGGTTATGGAAATTGAGGAAGCTAAGGACCTAGACAACCTCGACATCGATACACTTCATGGATCATTATTGACACATGAAATAAATGTCATCAATATGGATTTTGATGATGAGTCCAAGAAGAAGAAGATTAATGCTCTACAATCTACCTCAAGTAAGTCAGTTAAAGATTATAATAATGAGAGCATTAAAGAAGATGGAGATATTTCCTTTATGACAAAAAGATTTCAAAAGTACTTGAAGAAAAAGAAGAACTCTAGAAAGAGAGCTCATGCCAAGGAAGATTTGAGTAAGAAGGATCAAATAGTGTGCTTTGGCTGCAAAAAGCCCAAACACATCAAGGCAGATTATCCCTTGGCAAAGAAGCCTCATAAACACTTCAAGAAGAAAGCAATGGTGGATACCACCTAGAGTGACGATGAAGAAGTGGATTCAGATGATGAAGACACCTATCAATAAATTGCCATCCCTTGCTTGATGGCAATTAATGATGAGAATGAGGTAACTAGTCCTTTAAATATTGATAATGATAATGAAATTATGCATGCAGAGCTATTAGAAGTATTTAATAAACTGTATGAAGAACTTAATAAATTTGGTGTTAAAAATGTTGCTCTAAAAAAGAATATTTCATCTATCTCTAAAGAAATGAAAGTTTTAAAACAACAAAATGAAAAACTTTCTTCAAAGATTGGCAACTCATCATAAGATTCTTTGAAACACAAAAATGAGGTTTTGAAAAAGAAAGTGATTGAGTTGAACAACATTGTATCTAGTCGTGTTAAAGGAAAAGAAAAGCTAGATGAAGTGTTAGTATGCTCAAAGATTGAGCAGAGAAAAATATGGTTTGGGATATTCTCTTATGAATAAACGAAAATAAAATAAAACCATCTTTGTGGAAGCAAGAAATGTTAATGAGACTTTTATCTCTCATTCCCCTTGTAATGTTCATAATGTACCTTTTAAGAATGCTAGAAAATCTAATAACATGTCTAGAAATGCTAAGAATACGTTTAATGTCAATTCTTCACATAGAAATAGTTATAATTGAAAACTTATATGCTCATTTTAGATATACTCATGCTAGGAATGGACTTCCTAGAAGTAAATATACTCATATTTATTCTAGGAATTCTCATTCTAGAAATTCATATGCTAGGAATGCGTACTATAGAAAGACTTATCATTTTTATCCTATAAATAACATGTATATGTATAATTACTATGGACATTATGCTTGATATGATAGCATTTCTTATCCTAGATATCCTAAAACCTTTAATGATTATCATTCTAGGATTGTGAATCATCATGCTTATCAATACAATAAAAGAAATAACTAGTGTTAAGAAGGTATAGTTTTCAAAAAGATCCATATTTTCAAGGTCTAACCCCAAAGGACCCAAGAAATTTTGGGTACCTAAAAATTGTATTATATATCCTCGTGTGATGTAGGTTTGTCCTCATATAAAGAAAGAAGGTGATCATTGGTACTTGCTTAGAACCGATGACTAGTGATAAAGACATCTTTGTGGATGTTGGTATTTGTCTAAGGTTTAAACAAGAGATGAAAGAATGAATTTCAGCATGTTAAAGGAGTGCACACAAGTGTGCGCCTCACTTTGGGTGTGTGCACACCTCTCCTTTCAGCAAGCCAAAGAAGTGCGCATAGCTTTGAAGGGTCCAGCATCAGTGTGCGCCATAGCCTTGCTCCTCCATGGCCATGGCACCCAACAAGTGAGGATGCTGGAGGAAGGCCAAGGCCGCGGCGCCTAGAAAGTGGTGAAAAGGTGTTTTGCCCAAGGCCGCAGCTCGCTCTGTTGGAGGCTTAGACGCTAGGCACACTGATGCACACATGATTAACTTGATTCAGTCTTTTTTTAAGTGCGTGGGTGCAAGTCCAAAACACACAGTGTCACTTAGGATTGATGGAGGGCCATGGTTGATTGGTCATCAAGATCTAAGGGTGGAGAATGACACTCAAGATTGATCAAGAAGTAGGTGCACTATATAAAGGGTCATCTAGCTTCATTCTTAACAAGAATTAATTGTGAGATTACAAGAGACACATTGTGACATATAAGAGAGAATTGCATGAGAGTGCAAAGACACAAAACACAAGAGGGACTCAGTGTAGAGAGGCTGGTTATAAAGAGAGAGTAGCATAGAATTGATAGAGAGCATTGTAATAGTTCTTATCATCTTCTTTCTTCTCTTCCTGGTTTCTTCAAGAACTTGAGCTTCTTGGAGAGGGGTTGATGTAATTGTAAAAGAACCATTGATTTAGTGTAGAGAGTTCAGAGGAACTCACGGGGACGTAGGCTATTGTCGAACCTCGATAACAAATCACTTGTCTTCTTTCTTTCTTTGATTTCTGTTCCTGTTTCCAATTCAAAATCTTTACAAGTCATTATAGACTTTGGTATTTGGAAGATCACCACCTAGGCATCTTTTCAAGGTGATTTCCAACAGTGGTATCAGATCTGGAAGATATACCACCAATAGTTGTATCAGAGCTTTGGTGAGAGAGTATCGAAGCAAAAACAAGAAAGTGACAAAGTCGAGACTCTAAGAATCAAAGATCAACTTCTTAGGTGATTCAATAATGGTGTAAAGATCAAGATCAGATCGTGTTTGTGAGAGTGAATCAAGAACGGTGCTAAGATCCATCTTCGATCTTGTTCTTGAGGTTGAAGAAAGCATTTGTGGGTATTGCATAAATCTGGGATCTTATCCGCAAAGATGGCTTTAAATTTCGTTGTTGAGAAGTTTGATGGAAAGGGAGATTTTACCCTTTGGAAGCGGAAGATCAAGGCGGTTCTTATGCAACAGAAAGTGGATTTGGCTGGTGAAGAAGATGATGTTTTTCCAGCAAGTATCACAGAGGACCAGCGGGTTGAGATGAAGAAGATGGCATACAACACCATCTTTTTGCACATGTCGGATAATGTCACAAGGGAGTGCGGAGACTCGGAAGATCCTGCTGTCATATGGAAGAAACTATATGAGTTGTTTCTTACTAAAACTCTCCCTAATAAAATTTATCTTCTTAAAAGAATATTTGCTTTTAAAATGGATCCTAATAAAGAGTTGCAAGATAATCTTGATGTCTTTAATAAACTAGTTCAAGATTTGGCTAGTTGTAGTATTAAATTCCCAAATGAACAATTGGCTGTTATTTTATTAAATTCTCTTCTTGATTGTTTTGATAATTTGATTAATGCTATTGAGTTTGGAAGAGATAATTTAACAAAGGAGATTACGATCAATGCCATAAGGGCTCATGATTTCAAAGCCAAGAGCAGGGAGGCATCAAGTGGAGAAGGGTTGTTCATGAGAGGAAGCTCGGCAACTCAGAATGGAAGTAGCATTCATGGTAACTATTGGGAGAAACCAAGAGGCAGAAGGTAGAGCCATGGGAGAGCATATTCCAAACCAAGATTTGGAGGAAAGAGGTGTTTCTACTGCAACAAGGAGGATCATTTCAAGAAAGATTGCAAGAAGAAGATGTGGGATGAGGGAAGAAGCCATACCAACAATGGAGAGGCTTCGATTGCCAAAGAAGAACAGTAAGATGATGTTCTTGTTGTGTGCTCAAATGTGAGCAGGAGGCAAGGCAGCAAGAAGTGGATTCTGGATTCTGGGTGCACTTATCACATGTGCCCTCACAAGGAATGGTTCAAGAATTTCAAGGAGATCAATGATGGAAGGGTCTTCTTGGGGAACGACAATTCTTACTAAGTGAGGGGGACAGAAGACATCCAGTTAAGGATGTTTGATGGAGTCACAAGGCTGCTGCAAAATATGAGGTATCTTCCAGATTTGAAGAGGAATTTGATCTCATTGGGGCAGCTGGATTCCTTGGGGTATTCATGCAAAGTAGAGGGAGGAAAAATCAAGGTGGCCAACGGATCTTTGGTAGTGATCAAGGCAGCAATAAAGGATGGACTCTATGAGATGATCGAAGAGACAAAATTCAATGATCAAGCAGCAAGTTTGATGACTGAGATGGATAGGGCAGCCCTTTGGCACACTCGCTACGGACACTTGAGCGAAAAGGGCCTGCAAGTTCTTAGAAAGGATAGCCTACTTGGTGGAGACAAAGTAGAGAAACTTGATTTCTGCAAGTGTTGCACTCTTGTGAAGCAACACTGGGTCAGCTTCAACATCGGAGTGCACAAGTCTAAGGGGATTCTTGACTACATTCATTCAGACCTTTGGGGATCAGCAAGGACACCAACACAGGGAGGTAACTTTTACTTTTTGTCTTTAATTATTGATTATTCAAGAAAAGTGTGGGTTTATTTGCTTAGAAATAAATAAGATGCATTGAATAAATTTGTTGTGTGGAAAAAGTTGTTGGAGATTCAAACGGGTAAGGTAGTTAAGACTTTATGAACTGATAATGGCTTAGAATTTTGTAATAAGGATTTTGATAAATTATGTGAATTAAATGGCATTTTAAGGCATAGAACGGTTGTAAAAACACCTCAGCAAAATGGAGTTGCTGAGAGGATGAATAGGACCCTTATGGAAAAAGTTAGGTGCATGTTAATAGGATCTGGTTTACCAAAATATTTTTAGAGGGAAGCTATATCTACTGCTGAATACTTGGTAAATAGATCACCCTCTAGAGCTTTAGAGCTCAAGACTCCCATGGAGATGTGGAGTGGAAAAGCCCCTGAGTTGAGCAACCTTAGGACTTTTGGATGTGCTACATTTGCACATCAAAATGACGATAAACTTAGCCCAAGGTCTAGAAAATGTGTATTTCTAGGGTATGGTGATGGGGTTAAGGGATATAGGTTGTGGTCCTTAGAACCTAAAGGAATGAAACTCATTATAAGTAGGGATGTTATTTTTAATGAGATGTTATTTCCCTACTTAGAGAAAACTAACCCTGTAGGGGCTAGTGAGCAAACCAGTCTGGAATTTGTGGAGCATCGCATCAAGGAGAATTCAGTTCAGGTAGAGCAGAGGAGGCAAGAGGGTTCGGACTAGGTTGAGCCCATTAATGAAGGTCAAGCTCAAGAAACTTAAGAAGAGGTTGATCTAGAAGAAATTGATGCACTAAGTCGGAATGACTACCAACTCACAAGGGACTGGGGAAGGAGGGTGGTTAGACCACCTTTGAGATATGGGTTTGCGGATGCTAATGTAGCAGCTCCTTGGACAGAAGGAGAGGTTGAACCAGAAACTTACACAGATGCCATGGAGTGTAAGGATTCGTCAAAATGGTAGCTAGCTATGGAGGAAGAAATAGATTCTTTGAGGAAGAACAACTTTTGGGAATTAGTGCACATTTTGAGAAAATAGAGAGTTGTGGATTATAAGTGGACTTACAAGATCAAAGAAGGGTACCCTCCAGGAGATGAAGTCTAGAATAAGGCTAGGCTGGTGGCGAAGGGGTTCACACAAAGGAAAGGTATGGATTTCACAGAAACCTTCTCACCTGGATATAAGGTGGATGAAGTGGTGATTATCCTCATCTATACCAATCATATGCTGTTGGTTCGGAACAATAGGGAGAGGATGAAAACGTTTACATCTAAACTCAGTGAGGAGTTCGAGAGGAAGGATCTCAGCCTTTCACAAAAGATCCTTGGTATGAGAAGAATTTGGGAAAGGGAGAGAAACGAGTTGAAGGTTTCTCTGTCTTCTATGGAAGATGGTAAGCCTGTGAAGGTTCCCCTTGCTGGCCATTTCAAGTTCTCCAGCGAACAATGTCATGGAATGGATAAGGACAAGAAGAAAATGGTAAAGGTCCCTTACTCTAGTGCGGTTGGACCAGTCATGTCCATGATGATGAGCACTAGACCTGACATTTCTCAGGCAATGGGTGTTCTCAGTAGATGTGTGAGTAATCCCAGAAAGGAGAATTGGCTTGGGATGAAGTGGTTGCTGAGGTGCTTGAAGGGAGGCCCAGAAGTAGGGCATATTTATAAGAAGAGGAGTAAGTCCATCCGTCTTGAAAGTTATGCGGATTCGGACTATGGAGCAGACCGGGATAAAAGAAGATCGATTTCCTCCTACTTCTTCAACTTAAATGGATGTTGTGTAAGTTGGAAGGCTCAGTTACAGCCGGTGGTAGCACTCTTAACAATCGAGGCTGAGTACATAGTGGCTACAGAAGCCATTAAGGAGGCTATGTGGTGCAAAGGGTTGTTGGAAAAGTTGAAGGTCCTGGAAGAGCAGGTGGTGGTGTATTCGGATAGTCAAAGTTCATTGCACTTGTGTAAAAATCCAGTGTTCCATGAGAGGACAAAGCATATGGATGTTCGGTATCATTTCATTCGAGAAAATGTTACAAAAGAATGCATCCATGTGGATAAGGTAGCCATTGAAGAAAATCCTGCGGATTTAGGCACCAAGGTTCTACCTCTAAGTAATTTCAATCATTGCCTTAGACTACATAGGATTGGAGTAGGTTGATATGATGACTTAAGACGATTTTGGATCCTAAAGTTCTCTGCACAATGGTTTGGGTTTAAATGCTTAGACAAAGGTAGAGATTGCTGATATCTGTCTAAGGTTTAAACATGGTTAAGGTTTAAACAAGAGATGGAAGAATGAATTTTAGCATGTTAAAGGAGTGCACAAAAGTGTGCACCTCACTTTGGGTGTGTGCACACCTCTCCTTTCAGCAAGACAAAGAAGTGCGCATAGCTTTGAAGGGTCTAGCATCAGTGTGTGCTGCAGCCTTACTCCTCCCAGGCCACAACACCCAGCAAGTGAGGATGCTGGAGGAAGGCCAAGGTCGTAGCGCCTAGAAAGTGGTGAAAAGGTGTTTTGCCCAAGGCCGCAGCGTGCCCTGTTGGAGGCCTAGGCGCTAGGCACACTGATGCACACATGATTAACTTGATTCAGCCTTTTGTTAAGTGCGTGGGTGTAAGTCCAAAATGCACAGCATCACTTAGAATTGATGGAGGGCCATGGTTGATTGGTCATCAAGATCTAAGGGTGGAGAATGACACTCAAGATTGATCAAGAAGTAGGTGCACTATATAAAGGGTCACCTAACTTCATTCTTAACAAGAATTAATTGTGAGGTTACAAGAGACACATTGTGATATACAAGATAGAATTATGTGAGAGTTCAAAGACACAAAACACAAGAGGGACTCAGTGTAAAGAGGTTGGTTGTAAAGAGAGAGTAGCATAGAATTGATAGAGAGCATTGTAATAGTTCTTATCATCTTTTTTCTTCTCTTCTTGGTTTCTTCAAGAACTTAAGCTTCTTGGAGAGGCGTTGCTGTAATTGTGAAAGAACCATTGATTTAGTGCAGAGAGTTCAGAGGAACTCACGGGGATGTAGGCTATTGCCGAACCTCGATAACAAATCGCTTGTCTTCTTTCTTTCTTTGATTTCTGTTCCTATTTACGATTCCAAATCTTTACAAGTCATTCTAGACTTAAGTGTTTGGAAGATCACCACCTGGGTATCTTATCAAGGTGATTTCCAACAATGGACTTAATTCCAAAAGATAGTAGATATGTCACCATTGGAGATGATACCAAGATGAAGATAATTATCCATGGTAAATTGGGTAAAGATTCCTTTACCATTGATCATGTCTTATTAGTTCATTGTCTTAAGCATAATTTTCTTAAGATTAATCAATTATGTGATAGAAGTATTAGAGTCATCTTTGAGTATACTCATTGCGTTATAATAGGCATCAAAAGTAACAAGATCAATTTTTTTGGCCAAAGACATGAAGCTATCTATGTAGTAGACCTCAAATGTTTGCTTTCGGAAAACGAAAAATATTTTTCAGCTTTTAGTTAAAACTCATGGTTATAGCATAGAAGGCTTGGCCATGTGAATATAGATTTAATCAAATGCTTTCAAAAAAAATATTTGCTAGTTGGTATTCGTTAAATAAAATATGAAAAATAAAAATTTTGTGATGTTTGCCAGATGGGGAAAACAAACTAGGATTTCTTTTAAAGCTAAAAAAGTTGTTTCAACTACTAAACCATTACAACTTTTGCATATGGACTTTTTTGGACGTATTAGAACTATCAGTCTTGGTGGCCATCAATATACTCTCGTTATTGTGGATGACTATTATAAATTTACTTTTGTTATCTTTAAGGCTTATAAGGATGAAGTATGCTAAGGTTTTGTAAATTTTTGTTAAAAGGTTCAAACTGAAAAAAGGTTTTGCTATTACTAGAATAAGAAGTGATCATGGAAAAGAATTTGAAAATCAAAACTTCGCAAAATATATTGATGATCATGGTATTGATCATAATTTTTCATCCCCTATAATCCCTCGACAAAATGTTATTGAAAGGAAAATAGAATTTTAGAAGAAATTAGTAGAATTTGCATTTATGAAAACAATTTACCAAAATATTTTTGGGCATAAGCTATAAACACTGCTTATTATATTTTGAATATAGTTTTAATTAGGCATATACTTAAGAAAAATTCATATGAATTATGGAAGAGTAAAAATCCAAATATTTCTTGTTTTTATGCTTTAGGGTGTAAATATTTCATCTTGAATAACGACAAAGATAACTTAGGTTATTTGACTCTAAGATAGATGAAGGTATTTTCTTGGGTTATTCAACCTCTAATAAAGCTTATAGAGTCTTTAATAAAAAAAATTCTAGTGGTTAAAGAATCCATTCATGTTGCATTTAATGAGACTAACCCCGTTAACGCAAGAAGAGTCTTTTGCGATGGTGATGTAGGTTGTATGCTAAGAGTGGAGACCACTACTCCCATTATTAACCCTAAAGAAAGTGAACATTAAATGGCTCAAGTAGAAGGAGTATTAAAAGTTGATCAACCTTCAACAACTCAACAAGGAGAGAAGAATGATGGTTTTCCTAAGGATTTGAGGTATGTGAATTATCATCCAATTTATCAAGTGATTGATGAGCCTTCACAGAAGATAAGAACTTGTTCTTGATGAGAGTCATAAAATGCATCTTATCAGTACTTAATTGTTAGCATTTTAGGGTTGATCTAGGTTTTAATTGCACTTTTATACGTTAACAACTCTAAAGTATCATTCTTGGATCATTGATCCATTTCGGTGCATTTTCAGGTACTTTAAGCTCAAAAGAGAAGGAAAAGTTATCATTTCTTGAAGCACAAAGACTCGAGGCATACTGGAGTGAAGGAATGCTTCCGAAAGGACAAGATGGAGGGCTTAAAAGAGCAACAGCTGCTGCCCGCACTGGAAAGGAGTTTCACTAAATTGCCAGAATTGCCTGTACAGATCAATCATCTTTGAAAATTAAACTGTATTGATACAAGAAGAACCAGGAGATAAGCCATATATTCTTAGAAAGCTCCGGAAGTCTATTTTCTGGAGAATTTTACGGTTTGTCAAACGGATTTTTCTAGAGAAAGTTATGGTAGCTTTAGTAGACAAAGGTAAGGCTGTGCGGATTTCAGCGTGATTTTGGGCTTAAATCCCACATCCCACATCAGTTGGAAAACATATTTCTATATCTCACATCCCACATCGGATGGAAAACACATTGCACTATTGGTATTTGCCTATATAAGACCCACTCCACTTTAGCTTTGGAAATCAATCGGGGATGAATCCAGAGGGCCTTTAGGAGGAACCCGAAGTTTAAAGTTTGAAGGTCGGGAGAGATGATCGTCGGAGGCCGGAGGCAACTCGAGGACGCATGAGCCCCATGACCGACTAGTCTCCAAGCAAGGCGAAGGGATGAATCCCTAGGTGTAGTTGTTCTTATTTTTCCTTTATTTGATTCGGTTGTAGTTGGAATTATTTTCGTTAAATATTGTTATGTTTTAATCTTTAATTTAATTAGTAAATTTATTATAACTCCAGTGGTTGCATACTTCTTTTCCATATAAGTTCAGTCAGGCTTTTCTTATGTGTACCTGTTTGGGTGTGATTGAGTCCGGTAGATCTCTTTTATAGATTTGTCCATTGCTGCGGTATCGTCGTTTAGATATATCGTCGTCTCTTGATAATTTATAAGTTAGATCATGTGTGCTTGAAAGTAAAGAAGATTTCATAACAATTACATTAGGATTTATAAATGCGCTTTAATTGAATATTTTCCGATTGTCTGTTTGGGATGTGAAACTTGCAATCGAGATAAAAACAACTGAATCAAGTTAAGATTAGAGCAACGAACCTAGGGAGGATTTCCGAAACCTTGTCATTTTTATTTTAAAATTATTTACACAATTACCCTTTTTCTCAAACAACTCAGATTCTTTTAATCTTTTATTGTTTGTGTTGAGGTTTACACCTTCTGTTGTACTTAACTTGTTTCCCTGTGGAATCAACACCCCAAAACTATACTACAATAACCGCGTTATGTTTAGGGCGTAATCAAATTTTGGCGCCGTTGCCGGGGAAACGCGCTTAAGTACAAGGAAGCTTGTCAACTTTGAGTGTGACGGTAAAAATAAAAAAAAAACAAAACAAAACAAAAACAAAACAAAAACAAAAAAAAAAAACAAAAAATTTCTTTTTTTATTTTTTTTATTTCCTCTCTGATTCCTTTAGTGCATGCTTAGACAAGAGATCTGCGAGGTAGATTCATTAGAGGACCTGAGCTAGAATTACCCTCTCCTTCCGAGTCTGATAGTGAAACCTCGCCTAGATGAACCCATAGAGAAAACTCAAGTGAGAATCTAGAGGATTTTGTTAACATGGCCAATAACCATAGTGAGAATGTTGCTAGGACACTTCAGGATTACCTCCACCCTACACCCACAGCCATACCATCATGCATCATGTTTCCAGCCAATACTCGCCATCAAGATCTTAAACTAGGGATGATTCAATTACTCCCTATATTCCATGGCTTGGATAACGAAAACCCATATGTGCACATTAGGGAGTTTGAGGAAGTAGTTGCGACTTTTCATAGTCAAAACGAAACTTATGACATTATGAAACTTAAGCTCTTTCCTTTCGCTTTGAAGGATAGAGCCAAGAGTTGGCTATACTCATTTAGACCACAATCTATTGGGTCGTGGACTGAGATGACTTGGGCTTTCTTTAACAAATACTTTCAACAACATAAGACCAACACTTTGAAAAGGAAAATCTCCACCTTTGCACAAAAGGATATTGAGACTTTATATCAGTCTTGGGAGAGATTTAAGGAGTTATTGAGTATGTGCCTTCACCATGGGTATGAGAGTTGGTGCTTAGTGAGCTATTTCTATGAGGGATTTACCTATAGAGAGCGTCAATTCGTAGAGATGATGTGTAATGGTGGGTTTTTACAGAAAGATCCTGATGAGGCCATAGAGTACTTCAATGAGCTTACTGAAAAAGCTCACACTTGGACTGGACCTAGTGCTACTGAAAGCATAAATAGGTCACGACCTATAGGGCACCCAAATGGTGGTGGAATTTACCATCTTAGGGAAAAGGATAACCTTAAAGCCAAGGTCGAGATGCTCACTAGGGAGATAAATGAGTTAAAGACTAAGAGCTTAAAGCCAACACACGTGATTAATCATGCCAAGTCTTTAGAGCCGTGTTTTGTGTGTGGCGGGGTAGATCATCTCCTCCAAGAATGCCCCACATTTACTGATATGAGAGGGCTGTATGAGGAACAATGTAATGACTTAGGCATGTACAAGAAGCCTCTTGCACCTTTCTCTAACACTTATAACCCGGGGTGGCGAAATCACCCCAACTTCAGCTGGAAATCTGAAAACCAGCATGCACAGCCCCCTAGATCATCCCCTACACCTTATTATGCACCCTCATCCTCTAGGAACTCGCTAGAAGACACCTTACAGGCCTTTATAGAGGTACAAAGTAAGACAAACCAAAGGTTTGAGGCATTACTTATGCAGGTGATGGAAGAGCATAAAGATATTAAGAGCCAAGTGTCCAAATTAATGAGCTACTTGAGTGTGACTGAGCAAGGTAAGTTCCCTGCTCAAGCTCAGTCCATATCCCATGGTCAGCACCTAGCGCAACAGAATTTGAAGGAGGTGAATGCCATTGAGACAGTAAGTGGTAAGTCCTTATACATCCCAACAACGAAGAAATCAGAGGATGTGGACGAAAGCCACCAAGCATACATGATGGATTCATTCATGGAAAAGGTCCAACACCTCAATTCATTGGAGTCCACCCTCACTCATGGCTTCACCAGAGCACATATCAAGCCAAAATTTGCGGATGTTACTGATGACATCCTTGAGGCCCCTTCCAAGCATAGAAGCACCGAATTTGGCAATGAAGTAGTGACGGGTGCATTCAACCTATGTTTTTCGAGGAAGGAATAAGAGCGTCTGGCTAAAGACGTAAAACTTGGCACTCATGGGAGGCAACCCACAACATATCCTTTTATTTTTATTGTTTTCCATATTTCTTTTTTCTTGTTTATTGTTATTATTTTGCTGTTTTCCAGTTTTACTTTAGTATTTATTTTTTAGGGATAAATAAACGAAACAGTTCAAATGATCGTGCACAACTTTCAACTCCATGCACTGTTGGTTAAAAAAGGAGTTTCCTTAACTTTTGCTTTTTCATTGAGGACAATGCTTATCTTAAGTTGGGGGGAAGATATACAATTCTTATTGCATATCATTGAACTGCTTGGTGCCATCTTTGTTTTTGTTTAGCATGCTTTGTGTTAGCCTTAAAGTTAATTTACATGTCAATGATATGAGCATAATTGAGATAGCATATAGCATGTAGAAGAAGTTAAATCTTGCTTCAGTTTGATCTTAATTTAAGCATCAATCTTCATTTGGTTAGAGACTCTAGTTTGTGGTAAGATTGTATGATTAGACTATAACATCTAGAAAAGTTTTATGTGTGATTATTTTATGAATATTTTTGCGGTCTCGACAAGCTCTAGAACTTACCTGATAACCACTTGAGGCGAATTCCTAGAATGCACACTACTTAGGATATGATATAGGCCATTTTTGAACCGTTTGAGCCTTTCAAACCTACCATTGTTATATTGATCACTAGTCACCTATTTGAGCCTTTTTCTTGAAAAGAAAAATTGAGCCTTGTTTCTTTGGATAAACCATTTACTTACCTTTATGAGCCTAAAAATATTTTATCCTTACCTTTCTTTTAAAAGAACTTAGTTATACACATGTTGTGAGAAGCACTTAAAAGGAGTAAGGGTGGAAATATGAAAAAATATCACTACTGCAACCCAAGTACATTAAAGGAGATAAGTTGGGGGTTGTGGAAAAGAAAAGAAAAAAAAATGAAAAAGAAGGTGAATGGTTATGTGCCAAAAAAAAAATGAATTATGGCAAAGAAAGAAGAAAGAAAGAAAAGAAAAAAATGGTGATTTGTTGAAAGAAATGCTCGAAAAATGGTTGAAAGAGTTGGGTGTTGAAGTAAGATTATCCAGTGCTTAAAGAGTTGTGTTCAAAACTAAGAGATTAAGTTCTTCTACTTGTTGAATCCTTCCCATTCTTTCTTAACCTTTACCTTAGCCTAACGTTACAAGCTTATTAAAGACCTTTTGATTCAATGTAGTGTGATTTTTCTACAATAGTGGAGAGTGGTTTGAAATGTAAGCATATGGAGCTTGTTTTTGTGATTGACGTCACGCTATTTATTATGTTTTTAGAGACCAAGACTTGTATTCATGAATGTTATGCATAAAATCATCCAGGTGTTTGTATTAATGGTTTGTGGTAAGATGGATGTTAAGAGTTAATAACGATTTTAAGATTGATGTTTGGATTACTTTTGGACTTAGGTGAAATTTAATGATTCTATGTGTCGTATGTTATGTGCAATTTTTGAGACAAAAAGTGAATTACTCTTGGTTCAACGCTAGCATTGCTTTACTTTGTTTTTAACTCCTACCATAGAATTCATCTCTTATTTTCGCTTGAATTGCTAGGGACTAGCAATAAGCTAGTTGGGGTTTGTGAAGAGAGTCATAAAATGCATCTTATCAGTACTTAATTGTTAGCATTTTAGGGTTGATCTAGGTTTTAATTGCACTTTTATACGTTAACAACTCTAAAGTATCATTCTTGGATCATTGATCTATTTCGGTGCATTTTCAGGTACTTTAAGCTCAAAAGAGGAGGAAAAGTTATCATTTCTTGAAGCACAAAGACTCGAGGCATACTGGAGTGAAGGAATGCTTCCGAAAGGACAAGATTGAGGGCTTAAAAGAGCAACAGCTGCTGCCCGCACTGGAAAGGAGTTTCACTAAATTGCCAGAATTGCCCGTACAGATCAATCATCTTTGAAAATTAAACTGTATTGATACAAGAAGAACCAGGATATGAGCCATATATGCTTAGAAAGCTCCGGAAGTCTATTTTCTGGAGAATTTTATGGTTCGTCAAACAGATTTTTCTAGAGAAAGTTATGGCTGCTTTAGTAGACAAAGGTAAGGCTGTGCGGGATTTCAGCGTGATTTTGGGCTTAAATCCCACATCCCACATCAGTTGGAAAACATATTTCTATATCTCACATCCCACATCGGATGGAAAACACATTGCACTATTGGTATTTGCCTATATAAGACCCACTCCACTTTAGCTTTGGAAATCAATCGGGGATGAATCCAAAGGGCCTTTAGGAGGAACCCGAAGTTTAAAGTTTGAAGGTTGGGAGAGATGATCGTCGGGAGGCCGGAGTCAACTCGAGGACGCATGAGCCCCATGAACGACTAGTCTCCAAGCAAGGCGAAGGGATGAATCCCTAGGTGTAGTTGTTCTTATTTTTCCTTTATTTGATTCGGTTGTAGTTGGAATTGTTTTCGTTAAATATTGTTATGTTTTATTCTTTAATTTAATTAGTAAATTTATTATAACTCCGGTGGTTGGATGCTTCTTTTCCATATAAGTTCAGTCAGGCTTTTCTTATGTGTACCTGTTTGGGTGTGATTGAGTCCGGTAGATCTCTTTTATAGATTTGTCCATTGCTGCGGTATCGTCGTTTAGATATATCTTCGTCTCTTGATAATTTATAAGTTAGATCATGTGTGCTTGAAAGTAAAGAAGATTTCATAACAATTACATTAGGATTTATAAATGAGCTTTAATTGAATATTTTCCGATTGTCTGTTTGGGATGTGAAACTTGCAATCGAGATAAAAACAACTGAATCAAGTTAAGATTAGAGCAACGAACCTAGGGAGGATTTCCGGAACCTTGTCATTTTTATTTTAAAATTATTTACACAATTACTCTTTTTCTCAAACAACTCAGATTCTTTTAATCTTTTATCGTTTGTGTTGAGGTTTACACCTTCTGTTGTACTTAACTTGTTTCCCTGTGGAATCGACACCCCAAAACTATACTACAATAACCGCGTTATGTTTTGGGCGTAATCAGTTCTTCTATTAGAAATGTATGCAATTATGTAGCTTTCTTATCTCAAATTGAACATAAAACCTTTAATGAAACCAAACATGATGAAAATCGGATAATGACTATGCAAGAAGAATTAAATCAATTTGAAATAAGTAAGGTTTGGACTTTAGTTCTTAAGCCTAAAGATCATTCGGTAATTGGAACTAAGTGGGTTTATAGAAATAAGATGAATGAAAATGGAATCGTAACTAGAAACAAAGCTAGACTTGTAGGTAAAGGCTGCAATTAAGAAGAAGGAATAAATTTTGATGAAACTTTTGCACCCATAGCTAGACTTAAAGCCATTTGCATGTTTTAAGAATTTCAAGTTATTTCAAATGGATGTGAAAAATGTCTTTTTAAATGGTTTTATTGAAGAAGAGGTTTATGTTGAGCAACCTCTTGGTTTTGAAAATCTTAATTTTCCAAACAATGCCTATAAGTTTTTAACAAAAATACATGAGCATGATATTCTCATTGTGCAAATTTATGTTGATGATATAATATTTGGTGTTATTAATGAAAATATGTGTCAAGATTTTGCTAAGTGTATGTAAGGTGAATTTGAAATGAGCATGATGGGAGAATTTAATTACTTCCTTAGACTTCAAATCATATAAATAGATGTAGGAATCTTCATCAACCAATCCAAGTATACAAAGGACTTAATAAAGAGATTTGACATGGAGAATACAAAGCCAATTAGAATTACCATGAGCACTTCAATGAAGCTTGATAGCAATGGAGGAGGTAAAAATGTAGATATTAAGAAATATAGAAGAATGATAGGAGCTTTATTATATTTGACTGCTAGTAGACCCAGTATTATGTTTAGTGTATGCATCTGTGCACGTTTTCAATCTAATCCAAAATAATCTCACATAATTTTTGCCAAAAGAATTTTAAGATATTTTCTAAGTACTCAAAATCTAGGTTTCTGGTATTTTTTAGAGTCTTCCTTTGATTCAATTTGCTATTCGGATGTTGATTTTGCTAGTTGTAAGCTAGATAGACAAAGTACTAGTGGTACTTGTTAATTTCTTGGTTGTATGTTAACCTCATAATTTTCTAAGAAATAAATTTCGGTTGCATTATCAACGATCGAAGTGGAGTATGTAGTCGCCAATAGTGTTGTGCACAAATTTTATGGATAAAACAACTTAAAGATTTTGACATACATTTTGATAATGCACCAATCTTGTTAGATAATACTAGTGTATAAATCTCACTAAAAAAAACCAATTCAGAATTCATGAACTAAGCATATTGAAATAAGATATCATTTTATTCATGATCATAACCAAAAATGAGACATTAAGTTTGAATTCGTTAGTACTGATAAACAACTATTTTATATCTTTACAAAACCATAAAATTAAAATAAAATTTGCATTATTAGAATTGAACTAAGAATGCTAAATTGTGTTTGATTGTTTTTCTTTAATTTACATTCATCATTTGCATGGTTTTCTATTGAGTAATTAAAGATTAATTCCAAGTTAATATTCTCTCACTAAAAAAATGGCATTTGCAATCTTATCTTGGAAGAGAAATGTTAGTTTTTGAGTTAAGAAAATCTTATAGTGAACTATAGAAACCCATAGTCGACTATAAAAAATTCATAGTCAATTGGGATTTCTTTTTGTCAAAACTTGTTTTGGACATAAACTTTTCACAACTGACTGGCTCTTAGTCATAGTCAATTGGGAAAATGTTCTGTCAAATCTTGATTTGGGACAGTTCATTGTATCTTAGCCATAATTGAAAGTGTCCTCGATCCTTGATTTTAAGTTTCTAGATCTGAATCATCATAGTCGACTGTGACATTGCGACTATAAATATAATTCTTTATTTCTCTGATTTTTCATGAACTCACTTTCTCTCTCTTCAAACCCTAGATGTGCGTCACTTTCTTTCGCTTCAAAATCCTTCTTTTTCCATCAAATTTCACTTAAATACTCACCTACCCACTCTTTAAAAACATTTTTCTTTCATTTTCTTACAATTTCCCATAAAATTTCATCAAAAAATGGGCAAGAAATCCTTATATCACGGACCAAAATACCATCTAAGGATGACGAGAGACAGAGAAGAAAGGGAATAACCTGAAAGATGAGTAAGAAGGCAAGAAAGGATCTTGACACCTAATGCTTTAGGGATTTGATTGCCAAAAAGAGATATGATGAGTTTATTTGCTTCAAGAAAATTGTTAACGGTAGATGTGTTGATTTCATCAATCTTAGGCAGACAAATTTGGATGGAAGCCTTATTTTTTAAAATATTGATTGGTTACCCTTAGTTTCATTGAAAGAAAATGTGTACCTTAGGCTAATTCATCAATTTTAAATGAATTTAGTAAGACTTTCAAAGGAATCTTTGAATATTCGTACAATGGTTTTGGGTATGCAGTTTAGGGTGATTGTTGGTGTCTTATTTGCAATTATTAAATTATCAAAGGAAGATAGGGGTTGGGTAGATGCATTCCATTCACTTGAGAATTTAATAAAGAAGAGTTTATGAGACTGCTTAAAAGGGACCCATCATATGTCTTGCACTATAAGACATAATATTTATTCCCAATTGTCAATTAAATCTCGGGTACTTCATATTATTAGTGGATACTACCTTAACTTTAGGACTAGGAGTCACATCTACATCTCTAGGCTAGATGTGGTGTTGTTATGGAGTTTATTGATTGGGACTAAATCTAATATCTATTACCTGATTTTGAGTAAGATGAGTGAGGAAGGCGAGAAAAAGAACGGTGGATTGCCTTTTGGGATGCTTATCACTAAAATTATCGAGCATTTCAAGATTCCTTTAGATAATGCTGAAAAATTAGAGATGCTTTCATTTGGTTCTTTTGATAGCCATACTCTTAATAGG
The DNA here is from genome assembly GCA_023935145.1 of Bretschneidera sinensis. Classification (NCBI taxonomy): domain Eukaryota; kingdom Viridiplantae; phylum Streptophyta; class Magnoliopsida; order Brassicales; family Akaniaceae; genus Bretschneidera; species Bretschneidera sinensis. The sequence goes on along the minus strand of CM043699.1, from coordinate 59,646,279 downwards.
ATGAATCTGGAGCTGGTAGATGATGGGAGTAGAGGTAGAGTGTAAAGGAGAGGTGCTAGCGCTAGATCAAGAGTTGTTAAAGAAGAATAAGAAGAGGAGAAGGAGCATGGTGGTGATGAGGTTTAGGAGGTTCATGGTGATGAGGAGGCCCCAGCTAGTAAAAATGCCAATGCTAACATATTCCAAACCTTGGCAAACCTTCAGATTGGTATGGATGGTTTGGGGACTCATATTAGATCCGGATTGCAAGCCTTGAGGACCAATTTTGAATCCTTCAAGACATTTATAAGAGCTTATTTTTTTGCATACTTCACTCTTTTCTTTTATCTATTTTAACTTTAAGGCTTTTGTATGAACATTTCTTTTTTTATCGTTTTATCATGCATTCTATACTTGTTAGATGACATTTTGTACTTTGCTATTTACTTTAGCTCATTGGAGCCTTTCTTTTTGTTATAAAAGCTTTGTTTGGTTGGATGATTAATTGTGTACAATAGGTTGTTCGTTTAGCATTGATCTTGCTTATATATATATATATATATATATATATATATATATATATATATATATATATATATATATTTCTTGGTTCATAGGAGGTTTTGTTGAAAAAACAGAGGAAACTCAGCCAGTTTTTCTGTAAAATCTATATACTTAGCTTTTTCTTTTGCTATTTTGTGCTTTCTTTCACTACTAATGGAAGCTCATTCTTAGGCGGAGCTTCTCAATTGTTTTCCTTTTGTGATGATATCAAAAAAAGGGATAAATAGTTAGGTTAAAGTATTGAATAATGAGTGCAAGTAACTAGAAGATCAATATAAGAAGAAGATAAGATAAGGGTCCTTTAACACATATAGAAAGGGGGAGCAAATTAAAAGAACCGAATTTACTCTTATCTGTTGATTAGTTTGTAGTACTGTTAGCATACTTCTTTAAATGTCCTTGAATAGGATTAGTGTAATGTTTTGAATGCCTTTAAATGATTTGTTTGGTTTTTCCATAGTATTGTTTTCAATTTACAAGAGCTTTTATAGAAAATACAAAGGATACTCTGTCTGATTTTTCCAAAAAAAAAACCAACACTTAGTTTTTTGCAAAACACATTTTGAAAGATGTTTTTGTCATCATAAAAAAGGAGGAGATTGTTGACCACATACTGATTTTTATAATGACAAAACTAAGTTATTTGATCTAATGTTTTGCACAAACTTTAGAAGTTGTGCACACACTCTAGAAGAAGCACACACATGCACAATATGACACATGCACCAAGAACTTGAGGTTTTAATGATCATTCAAAGAAGAAGGTGAAGAAGTTGAAGAGATGTTTTTCTTAGTAAAGTAATCTTGTTATTTCCCTCTCAACTTTTAGCTTTATATATGACTAAAATGTTTTTTAAAATGTCTTACTAAAAGACCATATATTTAAAAGTTCAAAACATGTTGAAAGTTTTTAAGTAAATTTTAAATTTTAGGTGGACACAGTTGACTGTGTTAGTACCATAATTTAGTGGAGGATCAAGGCTTTTTTAGCTCCTACATCAAGAGTTAAAAGGTAGTCGACTATAAGATTCAACACTTAACTATGAAAGAGATAGAAACATTTAATAGTCTACTAGATGAATGTTGGACGATTATCTACCTAAATAAATAAGAAAATAACCGCACTTGTTTTACTTACAAATGCACAAGGTCAACTTAGTAGTATAGTGTGTGAAAGTAAGATCATCTCCATAGGGATTGGTAAACTTCTGTTTAGAATTATATTCGCAATGTAAAAAGATAGAAATAATAAAAGAATTGATTTTGATAAAGATAAAATACTAAGGATAAAAGCGTAGGGGCTTGATATCCACCACTAATTATGCGACCCCAATACAACAGTATGCTAATGCTTTAAATATGTCATGTATACCTAATGTTTGTCAACCTAAGGGAATGGTATCTACTCCTTACGCTATTGATCTCCCTAAGCAACAAGTTAGGCATGATATCTACTCTAACTCTTCTCTTTCTTGAGGGATTCAGCATGGTGTATACTGAGTTGTTCCTTAAGAGAGCATAGGATCTGTGGAAATTGACAACCACATGAGACCTAGGGCATGGTATCTACTCTCGGTTTCCCATGTTGATTAATCCAAGAATCCGATGTGGATATCTTTTGTTACTATTGTTGAACCCAGGACTCAGTCATCCAAATTGATTCAACTAACTAATCCATACCACATGTATACGTTGATCAGACACACACATATAAGGAATTTAAATAAAAATGGGTATTAATCAAGTTAAGCAACACAACATGAATATCGCAAAGCTGCCAATACTGAATTATTGAATAAACATATTTTGGGCTTCAACCAAGCCCTTACTAAAAGTTAAGTACACATAATAAAAATAAAGGAAAGAAAAAACCCGAAAGAAGATTCATCAATTCCTCTCCACGGTCTCCTTCTGGCCTCCGGCCTCCTGACCTAAAACTAATCCGAACAAGCAAGAGAGAGAAGCTCTCAACTGCTACAGTGCTTGTCCATGGTTTCCCACCCCCTTCTCCTTCCTCCCTCCTGCTCACAGCACCAAAATCCCTATAATCTCTAGCATGGGAAAGAAGAAATCAAGTAGGAAGCCTCATATCTCAGTCCAAGAACAGAAAGACATGGAATATGTTGAGAATCATTTCAAAAATAAAGTTGCTACAGTAACTTTGTCGCGAGATGAAGTTCCAGTCAGCTCCAGCAAGCATGGAGCAAGAGGGCCAAGCAAAGGGTCAGAAAGCTCTTCCTGCTCCCTAGGAGAGAAGTATCCCAGTCTATGAGGGCTGAAGTGGAAGGCCTAGTCTCGGGAAGTAAAGGAAGCATGTGCAGAGCTTCAATGGTGAACAGTACCCAAATCCAAACCAAGGGTAAGGGAGATATGCTGACAATGCAGGAAGAGTCTCGACCCTAAAGGAAGAGAACCAAAGCTCTTATGAAGAGAGTGATGATAGCTCTGCCCAAGAAGAGTCCTATTCTTCTAGTGAATAAGATGATCCCAGCTGCAATGCTACTGTTCACGGAGGTCCAACTTTAGCTAGGCTGGATAGAGAAGAGGCAAGCAAAGGGCTCAGACCTCATACTCCAATGAAGAATGGGGGTTCCCCAACTAGTTCTTGTTCTAATGTGGCTCCCCCTGAGCAGGCTAGCTCACCTGGCACTCTTGAGAACCAAGGAACTACTGGTCAAGCTAACATAGAAAATGCTCCCCAGGAGCAAGGAAAGAAAACTCCTTGGGTCAGCTTGTTTGCTGACAACAAGAAGCAAAGCAAGGGTCTCCAACTCTCCATAGTTGAATGTGAGGGAGAAACTGTGTGTGTCACAGAGGAGGACATTGAAGAGGTGTTTAGTGATTACCCATTCTGGTTGATAGGCTACTTTGCTGGGAGATTTCTAGGAAGGACAGCCCTGAAGATGCTCACTGACTCCTGGAAGGCAAAAGTCTCAACTCAATTCTATGATAGTGGTTGGATTATATTTAAGTTTGAGACTGCTGAGGCTAGTATGAATATAATGCAACAAGGGCCCTTTCAAGTTTATGGTAGACCCCTTCTCCTGAAAATAATGCCTAAATTTTTTCAATTTGGCAATGAAGAAATTAACACCATTCCACTATGGATTCAATTGAAAGGCCTGCCCCTTGAGCTGTGGACTACTAACTGCTTAAGTAAGATAGGCTCCCAACTTGGGAAACCTCTATATGTTGACCAATTCACAAGCAACAAAGATAGAATCTAATATGCTAGGTTTCTTGTGGAGATAGATGTAGCAAAAAGAATCAAGTTTTCAGTGCCTGTTAGTGATGAGTCTTAAATATTGCATATTTTAGACCCTTAACTTACATTTGTTATGCTCTTAGTTAGTAGTATTTTACTTTATTTTATGTTTTTCTTGTGTTTTGTGTGTTTTTACAGCTTTGTGGAGAAAATGAAGCATTTCAGGAGATTTGAAGCTTCTGGAGACATAGCGCTCGATCGCACGATATATGCGATCGAGCGCACCTGCGTTCGAGCGCACCTGTCTTTGAACGAGCGCAAGGTCATCTATCCCACATCGAAATGTTTGCAGTGCATCGCACCTGCGCTCAAGCGCACCAGACATGCGATCGAGCGCACATGCGATCTTGCGCACGAGACATGCGATCGATCGCACCACACTACGATCGAGTGCACACGGGCAGTATCCCACATCGAATCTGCAACCTATTTTGCTCCGGGTCTTCCCCTATATAAGCACCATTTGGCTTCATAATCCAATGTACAATTCCTAAGCCACTTTGGTGTTTACCAGTGGATGTCCGCTAGCATTATGGTGGATCCCGAAGGCATTGCTACCACGAGGGGAAGCGCCGCCCGTCAGCGAGTGGAATTTCTCCCATGTAAAGTTGTTTATTTATTTCTTTATATTCAGTTGTTTTAGTTTAAATGTTTAGCACTTGTTATTATAGTTTTATAGTTATGAGTGGCTAGACTCTTCAGCTAAGGTTGAAGATGAAGCCCCGCCGTTGTTTGGCGTAGTAGTTCAGATTTGCTTGTACAAATCTGACAATTTTTAGTATAAATGTTCTGTCAATTATTTGACTAAATCTTATAATTGATTGAGTTTAAATTGTCTGTTGGATTTTCTTTGTGTTTCATCTGATGGATACATAGAATGCTTTTCGATTAAATTGGATTCCCTTTGTGATTTGTTAAGAGCGGATACATCGGGTGCTTTTGGTTTAGTTGGGATATTCTTTGTTTTTTGTCTTATAGTTGGATTCATTGAATGTTTTGATAGGCTATATTTTTAGAACATGTATGCTTAACTTCGGTGGGGTGGATTCGAAAACCTTAGTGCTTTTTATTATTAGTTTTTAAATCAATTTAATTTAGTTTAAATTTATTTTGCAAATATCATTTAAAATTCGGAACTAGGTTAAAATAGAGTTAGTTTAGATTGAAAATATAATTTCACAACGTAATTCCCTGTGGATTCAACCTCGCACTTGCACAACGCTATACTGCAAATGACTCGTGCGCTTGCGAGTAAATTAAAACTCACAACAAGTTTTTGGCGCCGTTGCCGGGGACTTGTTTGGTTTGTGAAAATTTTTTGTCTGAATTGATTTTATTTTTCTACTAGTTAATTTAATTTTAAAAAAAAAAATTTGAGTTTTGTGTTTGCTTTATTCTGTTGCTTCTGCTGGTTAGTATCTCATTATTTTTCTGTTAGTGTATGCTTGGTCGGAGATCCTTGAACTTAGATTTGACACATTTAGATCCCGACTTAGAAAGAACTCTTAGAAGACAGAAAAAAGCACTAGTTGAGAGAGAGACTGTTGAGATGGGAGAAAATTTTAATCATCCTGAACATGTAGAGCAACCTAGAGCTTAGAACGTGGACTCCACTACATCCCTTAGGGATTTGTTCACACCCGTTGCGACTAACTCATCTTCCTGCATAGTGTTGCCACCAACCAATGCCACACACTTTGATTTGAAGCCACATGTTATCCAACTCCTACCCTCATTCCATGGCTTAGATCTTGAAAATCCTTATAGTCATGTGAAGAAGTTCAAAGACATTTGTGCTACATTCAAATTCCAGAACTTCTCTGAGGAATCAGTCCATCTTTGACTCTTCCCTTTCTCCCTTCACGATAGAGCTAGGGCGTGGTTGGACTCCAACACGTCCGGGTCTATTACATCTTGGGAAAACCTGCTTAGCAAATTTTATCATAAGTTTTTCCCAATGTCTAGAGTGAATGAGTGCCGAAAGGAGATTAGCTCTTTCACTCAGGACGAGGATGAGAAGTTCTCTGAAAGCTGGGAGCGCTTTAAAGAGTTACTAATCAGATGCCCTCCACATGGATATGAGAAGTGGAGACTCGTTCAATTCTTCTACCAAGGGTTGACTCAACCCAACCGTAGCATGATCGAGTCTATGAATGGGGGGGCATTCTTGAGTCTGACAGGAGACGAAGCATATATGGCATTGGACAAGTTGTCCGACAACTCACAGCAGTGGGATTTTTCAAGCTGTCGAGATAAGTCCATTCGTGCTCCTAAGAGGGGAGGCATCTATGAGGTCAGAGAGGACGCTGATTTGAGGATAAAGTTAGATGCCCTCTCCAAGAAGATTGACGCTCTCACTGTGAGCCAATCCATCAATGCTGCCAACACATTCAATGTTGAAAGCTGTTCCATCTGTGCTAGTCCCATGCATCTAGCACAGAATTGCCCATCAATGTCGGCTTGTGCCGAGTATCCTATGGAACAAGTAAATGCTTTTAATGACTTTCTAAGGCAGTCAAATGGATCGTACTCCGAGACGTACAATCCAGGGTGGCGGAACCACCCAAATTTTTCATGGAGGTAGAACCAACCAATGAATCAGGGAGGATCCTCTCATCATACTCAAAATCAATATCCTCCCGGATTTGCCCCACAAATTCCTAATCATGGTCGTTCTGCCCATCCAGCACCTTCACCTGCTTACCATGCACCCGCTCAAACACCAGCGCCAGTTTCACAGTCGCTAGAGGACACCCTTAAGGAATTCATGAAGGCGACTAGCCAAAATATGAGCGATGTGAGGAGTGCAACAATGGTAAACACCCAAGCAATTGCCAAGCTGGAGAGTCAAATAGGGCAAATTGCAAGTCACTTGGGTGAGAGAGAGAAAGGAAAGTTCCCCAGTCAGCCCGTGCAAAACCCAAAAGGACAATTTATGGTTGAGAGTTCATCAACTCCTACGCACGGGGAGGAACAAGTACAGTCGATTGTCACACTGAGGTCTGGGAGACAAGTGGACAATCGAGTGGAAGAGAGCCCTACTATGCAACAAGGGCAAGGGAGTGGCAACACAGAGAAGAGAAATGCTGAGCCATCTACAGCCACACCTACTGAGAAAGACCCTCCTAGGTTGTTTGTACCTAGAGCGCCCTACCCCGAGAGATTACAGGCGCCCAAGAAAGGAGGGAAGTATGAAGAAATTCTGGAGGTATTCAAGCAAGTCCATATCAATATCCCATTTTTGGATGCCATCCATCAAGTGCCATCATATGCCAAGTTTTTAAAGGACTTGGTCACTATCAAGAGGAGGACGAATGTCCCAAAGAAGGCATTTTTGACCGAGCAGGTCAGTTCAATCCTTCAGTGCAAGCTACCCATCAAGTATAAGGACCCGGGGTGTCCTACCATCTCTTGCACGATAGGAGTCAGCCATATTGAGAGGGCCCTTTTGGATCTAGGGGCGAGTGTGAATCTTCTACCCTACTCAGTCTATGTGCAGTTGGGGTTAGGAGAATTGAAGCCCACATCAACGACGCTTCAATTGGCTGACAGGTCAGTGAAAAGACCACGGGGGATAGTTGAGGACGTTTTGATAAAAGTGGATAAGTTCTATTTCCCCGTGGATTTTATTGTGCTTGACACAGAGCCGGTTCAGAATGTAGGGATTCAAATACCAGTGATTCTAGGGCGATCATTCTTAGCCACGGCTAACACCCTAATCAATTGTAGGACCGGGGTGATGAAGATCTCCTTCGGAAATATGACAGTGGAGTTGAACATTTTTGATATCACTAGGCAACCACTGGAATATGATGAAATGAGAGATGTATGCTTGATAGAGGAGATTCTTGAGGATACTGTGGATGAATCAAGCATTGGGGATCCCATGGAGGCATGCTTTGCTCACTTTGGAGAGGACTTGGGTTTAGATAAGTTACTCGAGGAAGTAAATGCCATTTTGGAGTCTGATCCTCAAGAAAGCAAGGAGGATGAGGAGAAGGTGTCACCAGAACCTCAAAAGAAGGAACTTAAGCCTTTACCGGATAATCTTAAGTATAAGTTTCTGGGTCCAGCATACTGTTTGCCTGTGATAATAGCTTCAGATTTGGGAGAGGCTCAAGAGGAGAAATTATTAGATGTTTTAAGAGAGCACAAGGAAGCTATCGGCTAGACCATTGAGGATATTAAGGGATTCAGCCCCTCAGTGGTGATGCACAGGATACACTTGGAGGAAGATGCTAAGCCATCGAGGGAGCCGCAAAGAAAGCTCAACCCTGCTATGCAAGAGGTTGTGAGGGCAGAGGTTATTAAGCTGTTAGATGCAGGGATCATTTATCCCATCTCTGATAGCAAGTGGGTGAGCCCCATTCATGTCGTGGCCAAGCAAGCTGGGTTAACGGTAGTAAAGAATAAGGACAATGAGTTGGTGCCAACTCGTGTGCAGTTTGGGTGGAGAGTGTGTATAGACTACCGTAAGCTGAACATTGCCACAAGGAAGGATCACTTTCCACTTCCATTTATTGATCAGATGGTCGAGCGTTTAGCTGGGCACGAGTATTATTGCTTTTTGGATGGTTATTCTGGATATAACCAGGTCCCCGTGGACCCCGAAGATCAGGAGAAGACGACATTTACCTATCCTTTTGGGACCTTCGCCTACCGTCGCATGCCCTTTGGGTTATGCAATGCACCCGCCACTTTTCAGCGGTGCATAGTCAGTATATTCTCTGACATGGTAGAGCGGTTCTTGGATATTTTCATGGACGACTTCTCCATCTTCGGTTCAACATTTGAGGAGTGCCTGCACCGTCTCTCTTTGGTTTTGGTACGGTGCAAGGAGAAGAACCTGGTGCTTAATTGGGAGAAGTGCCATTTTATGGTTAAGCAAGGAATTGTACTGGGGCATATCATATCTCATCGAGGGATTGAGGTCGACAAAGTGAAGTTGGATTTGATTTCCAGCCTTCCACCCCCACGTACGGTGAAAGAGGTTCGATCTTTTCTGGGCCATGCAGGTTTCTATAAGTGATTTATCCAGAATTTCAGCAAGATCGCCAGGCCCTTATGCAAGTTGTTGCAAAAAGATGCCCCATTTCTATTTGATGAGGATTGTAAGAAAGCATTTGGGGATCTGAAGAAAATTCTGACGTCCACACCCATTATTCAGCCACCTAACTGGGATGTGCCCTTTGAGATCATGTGTGACGCATCAGACTATGCTGTTGGAGCTGTTTTGGGGCAGCGTGTTAATAAACTTCCCCATGCTATCTATTATGCAAGTCAAACTCTAAACGACGCACAACTCAATTACTCTACCACTGAGAAGGAGTTGCTTGCAGTCGTTTTTGCATTAGACAAGTTCAGATCCTATTTGTTAGGATCTAAAGTCATTATCTACTCGGACCATGCTGCATTGAAGTATCTTTTCTCTAAAAAAGATGCTAAATCTCGTCTTATCCGATGGATCTTGCTACTTCAAGAGTTCGACATTGAGATTCGGGATAAGAAAGGTTCGAAAAATGTGGTGGCAGACCATTTGTCTAGATTGATTGTGGAATTCAGTGAGGCTGCCACTCCCATTTCTGAGACCTTTCCTGATGAGCAATTGATGCACATTGCTCACAGTCCCGCACCATGGTTTGCTGACATAGTGAACTATCTTGTCACCGGACACATGCCCTTGCATTGGGGGAGGCAAGATAAATCAAAATTTTTGGCCATGGTAAAACACTTTTTCTGGGACGATCCTTACCTGTTCAAGTATTGTCCTGATCAGATCATTAGACGGTGTATTCCTGAGCATGACCAATCTGATGTCATCGCCTTTTGTCATGATCATGCATGTGGAGGCCATTTTAGTACTAAAAAGACCGCTGCAAAGATTTTACAGTGTGGATTTTATTGGCCTACCCTGTTCCGGGACTCTCACACCTACTGTATATCTTGTGAGCGTTGCCAAAAGCTAGGGAGTCTTTCTAGGAGAAATATGATGCCCCTTAACCCTATTCTGATTGTTGAGATTTTTGATGTTTGGGGCATTGATTTCATGGGACCATTCCCAAACTCCTTTGGCTACCTATACATTCTAGTTGCTGTGGACTATCTGTCCAAGTGGGTGGAGGCTGTTGCGTGCAAGACCAATGACCACAGAGTTGTGGTCCAGTTCTTGAAAGACACTATTTTTGCTCGTTTTGGTACGCCTCGAGTAATCATAAGTGATGGAGGTAAGCACTTTTGCAACAAGATCTTTGAGCAGTTGATGAAGAAATATTGTATCACGCACAAAGTTGCCACCCCATATCACCCACAGACGAGTGGTCAAGTGGAAATTTCAAATCGTGAGATCAAACATATTTTGGAAAAGACTGTGAACCCTACTAGAAAGGATTGGTCTCTGCGATTGACAGATGCACTGTGGGCATATCGGACAGCCTTCAAGACGCTAATTGGCATGTCTCCCTATCGCATTGTATACGGAAAGGCATGTCACCTTCCGGTTGAATTAGAGCATCGTGCGTATTGGGCTGTCAAGCAACTAAATTTTAATCTTTCCAAAGCTGGCTCACAACGAAAGCTCCAACTCAATGAATTGGAGGAGCTGCGGAATGATGCATATGAGTGTGCCCGATCATACAAAGCACAAATGAAGAAGACTCATGACCAAAATATTTTGAGACGAGCTTTTGAGCCGGGTCAGAGAGTTCTTTATAATTCGCGCCTGCATCTTTTTCCAGGCAAGCTCAAATCCCGATGGTCAGGCCCATTCATTATTCGATCGGTTTTTCCTCATGGGGCCATCGAGATTGAGGATCCTAAGAATGGTAATACTTTCAAGGTAAATAGACAGAGGCTAAAACCATTCTTAGAGTTGAGGAGTCCGGACATTGAGACGATACTGTTAGAGGATCCTAGTTAGTCAGATTGAGTGTAGTATTCTAGGGAGAGTCTGGCTGAAGACGTAAAACTTAGCGCTCATGGGAGGCACCCCACAGCTTATCTTTTCTTTTGTTTATTTATTATTTCGCATTTTTATGATTAATGTTTGTTTCCAGTATTTTTTGTTTTCCAGTTTTTATTTTTCAGGGACAAAGCGTACTTCAGTTCAAGTTTGGGGGTATGCTATGAGCCATACCAGTCCAGATAGTTCTCCATATCTCAGGTCAGCTCTTTCCATATTAGTCACACATTGGGGTCAATGTGTAATTTAAGTTTGGGGGTATGGGAGACACATCACACACTTTGTCCTAATTTGTTATCTTTTCGTCATAGAGATAAATGCATGCTCATGTTATCGTGAAATTTTGGTTGATCTAAACATTTTCTGTGATGTGATGTCATTGGTGAGCTTAACATTTTGAACACATGATTAGGTGATAAATTTTTAAAATTTAGTTACTTACTTTAGGCATTTTGAGAATTCACATGTTTGATCTGATCTAGCACGAGCACATTAGCACAAATTATGTGAGGTATGACATATGATTTTAATGTGTATTTTTCCTTATCTTAACTGAAACTGGATGACTTGTTGGATGAATTCTTGGGCATAGAAAAATATAAAAAAAAAAAAAAAAAAATTATCAATAAATTTTTCGCTGAGTAACTGGACCTCTTGCCTTAGTAAGCAGTGAGTGTTCACGTCAAAAGGTGGAATTTTGCTTGGTAATATTAAGGTCGGTTTAATTTCGTAGCCTTTTTGACTCGAGTTAGTAAGTCCTTAGGGGTGTCTTTACACCTAATGCCCTAAAACCACCTGGTTTGGGAGTCATTGACTTAACACTCGCTACATAGGTCAATTAGAAAGCTTAAGGGAACTAAACATAGCCGTGCCTTATTAAAAAAAAAAAAAATACTATGCCTTTGTCGTTCATTTTTTATGGGAAATTTGGTGAATCTTGAGACATGGAGACCTTACACATTAGAGTTACTTGGAAGCTTCATTTTTATATGCTAATTCACCTTACACTGATTCAAGCTTGTGATGCCTTATCCTGCCTTTTGTAAGTAGTTAGATTTTAACATTTCTATTCATTGCGAAGATGGGTTTACCTTTTTAAGCTTGCTTATGAATGAATATCATGGTGATGTGTGCTCCTTAAATTTTTGGATACCATGAGTGATGACTTTATCTTTATGTTCTTTGTTTTTCATTGAGTCTTTTATTTTGTTTTGCTAAGGGACTAGCAAAATATAAGTTTGGGGGTATTTGATGAGTCTTAAATATTGCATATTTTAGACCCTTAACTTACATTTGTTATGCTCTTAGTTAGTAGTATTTTACTTTATTTTACGTTTTTCTTGTGTTTTGTGTGTTTTTACAGCTTTGTGGAGAAAATGAAGCATTTCAGGAGATTTGAAGCTTCTGGAGACATTGCGCTCGATCGCACGATATATGCGATCGAGCGCACCTGCGTTCAAGTGCACCTGTCTTTGAACGAGCGCAAGGTCATCTATCCCACATCGAAATGTTTGCAATGCATCGCACCTACGCTCGAGCGCACCAGACACGCGATCGAGCGCACATGCGATCGTGCGCACGAGACATGCGATCGATCGTACTTGCGATCGATCGCACCACACTGCGATCGAGCGTACACGGGCAGTATCCCACATCGAATCTGCAACCTATTTTGCTCTGGGTCTTCCCCTATATAAGCATCATTTGGCTTCATAATCCAATGTACAATTCCTAAGCCACTTTGGTGTTTACTGGTGGACGTCCGCTAGCATTCTGGTGGATCTCGAAGGCATTGCTACCACGAGGGAAAGCGCCGCCCGTCAGCAAGTGGAATTTCTCCCATGTAAAGTTGTTTATTTATTTCTTTATATTCAGTTGTTTTAGTTTAAATGTTTAGCACTTGTTATTATAGTTTTATAGTTATGAGTGGCTAGACTCTTCAGCTAAGGTTGAAGATAAAGCCCCGCCGTTGTTTGGCGTAGTAGTTCAGATTTGCTTGTACAAATCTGACAATTTTTAGTATAAATGTTTTGTCAATTATTTGAGTTAATCTTATAATTGATTGAGTTTAAATTGTCTGTTGGATTTTCTTTGTGTTTCATCTGATGGATACATAGAATGCTTTTCGAATAAATTAGATTCCCTTTGTGATTTGTTAAGAGCGGATACATCGGGTGCTTTTGGTTTAGTTGGGATATTCTTTGTTTGTTGTCTTATAGTTGGATTCATTGAATGTTTTGATAGGCTATATTTTTAGAACATGTATGCTTAACTTCGGTGGGGTGGATTCGGAAACCTTAGTGCTTTTTATTATTAGTTTTTAAATCAATTTAATTTAGTTTTAATTTATTTTGCAAATATCATTTAAAATTCGGAACTAGCTTAAAATAGAGTTAGTTTAGATTGAAAATATAATTTCACAACGCAATTCCCTGTGGATTCGACCTCGCACTTGCACAACGCTATACTGCAAACGACTCGTGCGCTTGCGAGTAAATTAAAACTCACAACTGTTAGCTTCCCTAATGGGAATACCTTTGGGCAAAAGATATCTTATGAAAACCTCCCAAGATATTGCCCTAAATGTAAAGTCTTTGGCCATGATCTTCACTCCTGCAGCCTGAGTGCCAAAGCAGATAAGGGGAGGAAACAGAATGGAAAAGAGGAAGAAATACCAAGGCAAGATGGGCCTAAAGCCCCTAATGAAGTGGATAAAAGGGGGAACAATCAACAGGCTGAGATAGTAGGAGATAAGCCTGACCCCTTGGCTAAACGAAAGATAGCCTTGGCCCCTAGAGAGGTGGTTCAGGCTGAGAATGATTTACCAAGAGATGACCCCTGCCTCAGAGAGCCAAGGGTGGAGGGTAGGCATGAGGCTGCTTCCACTCCAATCCAAGAGGTAGCTGGATTAAGGTCCACTCATAACTCTGATCCTCCAGACACTAGTGAGTTGCTTATAGAACCAGGGGTGCAGGGTAGCTGCCTCCCAACCTCTAAGAAGAAGAAGGGGAAGCCAGGCTAGAAATATCACCACCAAGTTGGGAAGGGAGGTAAATCCTCCCATACCCCTCAATGATTGTAGCTAGTTGGAACATCAGGGGCTTCCACAAGCCCCTGAAACACAACGGGGTACTGCACCTCATGAAGAGCAAGAAGATTGATGTGATGGGAATTTTGGAGAGCAAGCTTGATGAAACTAAGCTGCATAGAATCATGGGAAACAAGTTCAATCTGTGGAGCCAACTCAACAATTTCTCCACCCATTAACCAGGCAGAATTTTGGTACTTTGGGATCCTTCCAAGGTCAGTCTATCTTTTATAGAAGCTAGTTCCCAAGTTATTCATTGTAATGCTCTATGTTTAATTACTTCATGTAAATTTGTAATTAGCTTTGTTTATGGATGTAACACCATTGTGGCTAGAAGACCCATATGGGACAATCTTTGCAATTTCAGTTATGACTGCCTTCGCCCTTGGCTTGTCTTGGGGGATTTTAATAATGTTTTTGCAGCTGAGAAGAAAGCCAATAGTCTTCCTGTAACTGACTATGAGCTCAGGGACCCCTCTTTTTGTTGTAGAGAGACAGGCTTGTCTGATGTCAGTGCTACTGGGTGCCTATTCACTTGGACTAACAACAAAGTCTGGAGTAAGTTGGACAGGATAATGGTGAATAATGTTTGGTATCAAAAGGGGCTGAGAGCCCAAGCATCCTTCCTGCTAGCAGTGTGTCTATCTGATCACTCTCCTTGCCTTGTGAGCTTGATGGATGATGTTAGGGGGGTAGAAGATCTTTTAAGTTCTTCAATATGTGGACTGGCCATGACAAGTTCTTGGATACAGTTAGAGCCCATTGGGGTAGGACTTTGGGGGGTACTATGCTGTTCAAACTTTGTAGAAACCTGAAAGCCCTCAAACCCCACTTCAAACTGCTCAATGAAAAACACTTTAGTCAAATCTCTATAAGAGCCCTGGAAGCATCCTCAACCCTTACTAGTCTCCAAAAGGAGCTCCATGATAACCCAGCTGACTCAGAGCTTCAATCTATGGTGCCTTCTATGAAACTCAAGGATTTTCAACTGGCAAAAACTGAGAGGAGTTTCCTATCCCAACAGGCTAAGTGTAGAAACCTCTTCAACAGTGATAGGGGCTCTAAGTTTTTTCATGCTCTGGTTAAAAGGAGGACTAGCAAAAACCATATAGCTGCTGCAGTTTCCTCTACTGGATCATTGACTACCTCAGAAGATGGAGTGAAGGAGGAATTTCTTAAGTTCTATAAGGTCCTTCTTGGTTCTTCATCAAGTTGCAGCCCTTTAAAATTGGATGTTATTAGAGCTGGCCCTCTTATCAAGAGAGTCAAGCTAACCAGTTGATCAAGGATGTATCTGAGGCTGAGATTAAGGAAGCCCTGTGGAGTATAGGGGAGGACAAGTCCCCTGGCCCTGATAGCTATTCTTTCAGATTTTTCAAGAAAGCTTGGGATATAGTCAGCAAAGATACCGTAGAGGCAGTGAAGGAATTCTTCCAGAATGGGAGGCTTTTAAAACAGCTAAACCACACCTCCCTGGCTCCGATCCCAAAATGTAAACAAGCAACAAGAGTTGAGGACTTCAGACCTATTACCTGTTGTAATGTTATATACAAGATTATCACCAAGATTCTTACTTCAAGATTAGCTCCCTGCCTAAATCTCATTGTCAACCAAGCTCAAGCTGCCTTCATCAAATCAAGGAGCATGACAGAAAACATCTATTTGGTTCAGGAACTTCTAAGAAAGTATTGTAGGAAAAGAATCTCCCCTAGATGTATGATCAAGATAGACATCAGGAAAGCATATGATTCTGTTGAATGGGAATTCCTGAATAGTCTTATTGAGGGTCTTGGATTTCCTGGAAAGTTTAGGGACTGGATTATGGTATGTGTCACTACAACATCCTTCTTCCTATCCATCAATGGGAGTATGCATGGGTTCTTTGCTAGCAAAAGAGGCCGTACTTGTTTGTTATGATAGTGGAGTATCTGTCTAGGCTCCTTGGGAGGTTAAAGGAAGAGGATGGTTTCAGGTTTCATCCTAAATGTGACAAACTAAAGATCACCCATTTAGCTTTGCTGATGACCTCATTCTCTTTGCTAGAGGGGAGAGTAAATTTGTTGGGATGCTAATGAAATGCATCAACTAGTTTAGTGAGTGCTCTGGCCTGCAAGCAAGTTTGGCCAAGTCCAACATCTATCATGCTGGAGTCAAGGCTGAGGAACAGACTGAAATTAGAAGAATTACTAGAATAGAAGAGGGTAGCCTTCCCTTTAAATATCTAGGAGTTCCTCTAGCATCAGCTAGATTAAATACCACACACTACTCCCCCCTCATTGACAAAATAGCTGGGTACATCAATGTCTGGGCTGGCTTTTCATTGTCCTATGCTGGCAGAACTAAACTGATTAAGTCAGTGCTTCAAGGTGTTGAGTGCTTCTGGCTTGCCATTTTCCCTATTCCTGGCAACATTCTGGAGAAAATTATTAGGATGTGTAGGACCTTCTTATGGAATGGTAAGGGCAGTGGCATGAGGAAGGCTCTTGTAGCCTGGGTAGACCTATGTAAACATAAGTCTAAAGAAGGTTTAGGGTTGGTTGATCTCAAAGCCTGGAACAAGGCTCTCCTCACAAGAGTCTTATGGAACATTCACATGAAGAAGGACTCTTTATGGATTCAATAGGTGCAGCATTATTACCTAATGAGCATATCCATCTGGGAGATCAGGGCCAGTAAAGGTGACTCCCCTCTATGGAAGAGAATTCTTGAAATCAGAGATAGCCTATCTGATCATCCATCCTCCCCCCAGTAAGCCAGAGACAAACTTAAGGACTGGACTGTCCAGGATGATCTGTGCATCAAAAAGGTGTATAACTCAATCAGGTAGAAAGGTAATGAGGTCAGCTGGGCCTCACTGGTATGGAATGGTTACTGCCCCCCCCAAGTACTCCTTCATTCTTTGGCTTGCCATCAGGAACAGGCTACTCACCAAAGATAAACTTCAACTTGAAGGGGAAGACAAACTCTGCCCCCTATGCAAAGACCATTATGAATCTAGGGAACACCTCTTCTTCACATGTAGGGTTAGCAAGGAAACTTGGGATGCTATCAAAAAATTGCTTGGTTGTAGAAGGCTAATGTCTACAATTGAAAGTGCAAGCAAGTGGACTCAAAGAATCAACGGAACTGGCCCCCCAGCCATTGCAAAAAGACTTGCCCTAGCATGCACAGTGTACTACATTTGGATGGCCAGAAATGCAAAACTATTTGAACAAGCTCCTGTGCTACCCTCTAGTCTAGCAAAGAAGATCCAAGTTGTAATCTACAGAGTTGTATATACTACCTGCCTAGAGATTAGGCTGCTGTTGTAAGTCCAACTTCTTGCTTTTGTTCTTGTTTCTCCAGGGAGTAGGCTTCCCTTGTAAGCTTATTTGTTGTTATTTTGCTGCCTCTTTTGTAAATGCTCTCATTTTAAATCTTCTGGGTATGCCCAGAGAATTTTGTAAGGCTGCTGCTGTAAGTCCAGCTTGTATGCTTGTATGCTTGTCTATGTTCCTAGCATTGTATACCTATTGGGCTTATCTAGCATCATTGTAAGTCTTCATGTATTGATTAGGCTTCTTTTGCAAGCTGTTTTAATTTGTTTCTATATAAGCTCTCTCTATAAATCCCCTGGGTATGCCCAATGACTTTTGTACAAGTTTTTGATCAATACAGCCTTTATTTATAGATCAAAAAAAAAAAAAGATTGAAAGATAAAAGAAGGGATTAATTCATCCTTTGTGTGTGCTTTATAGGTGTATTTATAGTGCTTGAGTATTCCTAGCAGGCTCTCGAAACACAAAACCTCCTTTATTTCCAAAACTGGTTCTGCCGTTTTACTGTTCACGCCCGTACATGTGCGCTCGACCACATGTGTCTTGCGCTCGATCGCATGTGTTGAGCTCGATCCTTTTTGAGTGCGCACGATCTCATGTGCACTCGATCGCATGCAGTAGTGCGATCGATCGCACTTTGACCAGAAACTACTCCAGGATTTCCAGGCTTCTTCCTTTAAGTGCCAACAGTGCTTCTTTTTCCCCAAGTCCCTATAAAAACATGTGAAACACACAAATGAAGTAAAATTGACTAAATTAACATAACTAAGGACCTAACAAATGTAAATAAGGGGGCTTAAATATGAATATTTAAGCACCTATCACACCCCCAAACTTACATATTGCTAGTCCCTTAGCAATACAAGACTTAAAAAAAACTAAAGTGAAAAATAACAACATATAGATAGATCCACTGTTTATAGTGTTCACAAAAGTTTTAGGTCTTCACACAAAACTATGATGTGCATTCATGAGCAGGCTTAACAAATATAAACATATCTTTGGAATGAATAAGAGTTTTGAACGCAAATGACTTTCGTGAGGCAGTTTAAGACATCACAAGTTTGTGGTGAACTAGCACATAAAAGATTAGGTTTCCAAATAATTTTAATGTGTAGTGTTTCGATGACTCAAGATTCAACAAATTTCTTATTAGAATCAACAAAGATGGCATAGATTTTCTTCTTTTCTTTTATTTGTGAGATTTTTTTGCCAAGTTAGTTCCCTTAAGCTTTCTATTTGACTCATGTAACGAGCGTTTAGCCAATGACTCCCAAACCAGATGGTTTTAGGGCATTAGGTGTAAAGACACCCCTAAGGACCTACTAACTCGAGTCAAAGGGCTATGAAACTAACTGGTCTCAATGCTACCAATCAGAATTTCCACCTTTTGACGTGACACTCACTACTTACTGAGGCAAGAGGGCCAGTTACTCAGTGGAAAGTTCTTTTTAATGATCTTTACGAGCATTTTCCTTTTTGAGCAATAACAAATTTTTTTCTATTTTCTTATGCCAAAATGTTAATCTAATAGGTTATCTGGTTCGCAGTCAAGCAAAAGAAACATACAAATCAAAATTACATGTCATGCCCCACATAACTATGTGTTAATGTGCTCCTGATAGCTTAGGTCAAAATTGTGAATCCTTAAATGCCTAAAAGTAAGTAATCTATGTTCAAAACTTAATTATTGGCCTACATGTTCAAAGTTTTAAGCTCACTTATGAAGTCACATCATATTCTTTTTTTAGATCACCAAAATATTTTTTTGAAACATAATGAACATGCATTTATCTAAAAAAAAACTGGGACTTAGTGTGTGCATGTGTTTCAAGTGCGTGTATGATAGTATCTAGTATCTCCTACTACCCCCAAACTTAAAATGCACATTGTCCCCAATGTGTGTGGCATGGAAAGATCTGACCTAGGGTATGGAGAACTAGGTTGCTTGCTTTGCTTGTGACACGCCCCCAAACTTGAACTGGATGCACGCAATGAGTACCTGACAAATAAAAATAAATGTTGTTCCGGAAAACAAGAAATATAAATACTAGATATGGAAATATAAATATAAACAAAATAAAAATACTAAAATGAAATGGATAAGTCTGGGGTGCCTCCCATGAGCACTAAGTTTAATGTCTTCAGCCGGACCAAGCCTTATTTTCCCCAAAACTAAGATTTGCAGCAGCTAGCATAGGAAGTGTCTTATTCTCTTCCATATAAGCATAAGGTAAGTACTTCGGCAATTGCTTCAACTCCAAATTTGGTGCCTGGATAATAAAAATGGAAAAAGTAGTATTAGTAGGCCCAAGAATTTCAAATGGATCGGTGTACTTACTTGGATGCTTTGGAGAGGCTTTAAGGAGGTGCACAATTTTGATGATGTCATCAGTAACATCCTTAAACTCGGGCTCGATATCCAATCTTGTGACGCTATAGGTAAGAGTAGTTTCTAATGGATCAACGTGATTGACCTGCAAGGTGTTCTCAACAACACCCGGAGTAGGTATTGTTTGGGCTGGAAATTCTTCCTCAACAACACTTAGAGTATGTATTGTTTGGGCTGGAAATTCACCTTGCTTTCTTTCACTTAACTTCTTAACCAATTCCCCCATTTGAACCTCGATTTTTTGAATAGCTTGCTTATATCTGGCAGTGGTTTGTTTTTGCTGATCTAGTGAAGTCATCAATGTTGTTATTAGTTACTGTTGTTGAGTGGTCAATTTCTTTACAAGACTCTCTAAGTCACTATTTTCTGATTTCGGCACTGGTTGGGCTGCTGGTTGGAAGTTTCTGATTTCGGCACTGGTAGGGCTTTGTTGGAAGTTTCTTTTCTGTCCTTGAAGATTCAAAGCATTGTGATTGTTGCTCCATGAGAGGTTGGGGTGGTGTTGCCATCCAGGATTGTAGGTATTTGTATATGCATTGTGCGGTCCCTCATAATTTGCTTGCTCTTGATCTGCATATAAATATAAAGGGCAAGTTTCAGAAGTGTGATTAAATCGAAAACATATAGCACATACCTGGAGTGGTTTGGCTCGCGGACTAGGTGAGATGTTTTGAGTAGTCATGGTGTTTATGAGCATATCCAGCTTCCTCTCCATAGGTGCTTCTTCTTCGAATGAATTAGTTGAAAAACTTCAGTGTAGCAGTTTCAGGACTGCTTCTCGGGTACTTTCTGGAGCTTTTGCGCTCGATCGCACCAAGAACAGCGATCGATCACACTGGGCTTGCACTCAATCGCACAAAGGAGTGCGCTCGATCGCAATAAGGACAGAAACTCCTCCCCTGCACACCTGAACAAAAACAGAAAACGAAAAGAAGGAATAAATCTGATTTTTGATAAAAATAGACGGAACAGAATAAAATAAAATAAAATAATAACGAAAATAATTTTAAAAAGAAATTTAGCATAATCCCTGGCAACGGCACCAAAAACTTATTGGATGATTATCTACCTAAATAAATAAGCAAATAACGCACTCGTTTTACTTGCAAGTGCACAAGGTCAACTTAGTAGTATAGTGTGCGAAAGCAAGATCACCTCCACAGGGATTGGCAAACTTCTATTTAGAATTATATTCGCAATGTAAAAATATAGAAATAATAAAAGAGTTGATTTTGATAAAGATAAAATACTAAGGATAAAAGCGTAGGGACTTGATATCCACCACTAATTATGCGACCCCAATACAACAGTATGCTAATGCATTAAATATGTCATGTATCTGCTCCTTAGGCTATTGATCTCCCTAAGCAACGAGTTAGGCATGGTATCTACTCTAACTCTTCTCTTTCTTGAGGGATTCAGCATGGTGTATATTGAGTTGTTCCTCAAGAGAGCATAGGATCTGTGAAAATCGACAACCACATGAGACCTAGGGCATGGTATCTACTCCCGGTTTCCCATGTTGATTAACCCAAGAATCCAGTGTGGATATCTTTTGTTACTATTGCTGAACCCAGGACTCGGTCATCCAAATTGATTCAACTAACTAATCCATACCATATGCATACATTGATCAGACACACACATATGAGGAATTTAAATAAAAACAGGTATTAATCAAGTTAAGCAACACGATATGAATATCGCAAAGGTGCCAATACTGAATTATTGAATAAACATATTTAGGGCTTCAACCAAGCCCTTACTAAAAGTTAAGTACACATAATAAAGATAAAGGAAAGAAGAAACCCGAGAGAAGAGTCGTCAATTCCTCTCCACGGTCTCCTTCTGGCCTCCGGCCTCCCGACCTAAAACTAAAAGAAGATTGAAAGATAAAAGAAGGGATTAATTCATCCTTTATGTGTGCTTTACAGGTATATTTATAGTGCTTGAGTATTCTTAGCAAGCTTTAGAAACCCTAATTTTGAAAAACACAAAACCTCCTTTATTTCAAAAACTGGTTCTGCCATTTTACTGTTCACCCCCGTACATGTGCGCTCAATCGCATATGTCTTGCACTCGATCGCATGTGCTGCGCTCGATCCTTCTTGAGTGCGCATGATCGCATGTGCACTCGATCGCACTTTGACCAGAAGCTGCTCCAGGATTTCCAGGCTTCTTCCTTTAAGTGCCAACAGTGCTTCTTTTTCCCCAAGTCCCTATAAAAACATGTGAAACACACAAATGAAGTAAAATAGACTAAATTAACATAACTAAGGACCTAACAAATGTAAATAAGGGGACTTAAATATGAACATTTAAGCACCTATCAATGAACCCCATAGTCGACTGTCCCCTCGACCTGATGATAGTAGTATGCCCTACATGCTAATAGCATTTCATGTTATGGGTATGTTACTAGTAGTTAATCTTATTCATTTATTGAAAATAAATAATAAGTAATGGTATTTATTTATTTATTTACCATATTCATTACAAATCACTACTTATAAATTGCATGATAAAGTCCATAGAATAAGAGTAATGGAAATAAGCACCATGATGAGATCACACTAGTGAGATATATTTTCTGACGATTTATTCTGAAATGTTCCTAATCATAGGATCACTAAGAAAGAAATTAGTGAATCCAAATAGATTAGTACATACTATGTTTTATCAATGAGTTGATGATGAATGATCTCACAGTCACTAGTATATAAGACACCAAGACAAGTTGCAGGTGCTTGCTAGAGAATGATATACTAAACTAACTAGACTAAGAAATTCCTAATGGACATTTTATTGGCTATCAATATGAGTTCTTACGTTACAGTTGTACAAGTGATCCTTTAACTTGAGGCACCACGGATTCCTTGTGTATAGGTCATCATGATTTGATGGTACTTAAATGTTATTCTAATCTTGGGTCACAAAAAGGTAGTAATTGGGTATGAGCACTTATATATGGAAGTATATGAGTGTACAATAGAGAATCCATCAGTCCCAGTAAAAGAGAGTATATCTTATGTGATTTGATTAAACTATAGCTTGAAAATTCCTTGACGAATGTGGGATAGAAATTAAAAAGAAGTTTCTAATTTCACCATTTAAGTTATGGACTTGAGATCAAGATACATATCATTAAATAATTAAGGCTTTACAATAATTTCATACCTTACGTTTAATCAGGGATATTGCATGATGGATTGTATGGTATCAGACAACAAAAAGGTTCATATTAATTCATATTGCCTGGGTGGTCATGACATACTGTATGTGTCAATCATGACTTGTAGAAGCCTAATAATTAATTGTAATTGATTCTTAATTGAAGGGAGAATGAGCAAGAGTTTTAATTCGAACTAAAATTAAAGGGAGTTTTAATTAATTGGATGGGATCCAATAGTTATATAATTGTTATGGCGTACTATCAGGACAATATTGAACCTAAGGGGTCATATACAATTGAGAAATTGCAAGAATAAGAGAAAACTAATGGGCTAAGAGAGACATTTTTAAGAATTAATTATATTAGAGGTTTAATTGTAATTTTAAAATCTTGGAGCTTTTAGGAGTAAAGCTCTATATAAAGGGTCTATTTGATAGAAACCCTAATATAACAATTGTTGTAAGACTAAAAATCAAAATTTTAGACACTTTCTCTCTCTCAAAATAAAAGTTTAAAACTAGAGCTAACACTCAAGGGAGTTCGACTAGCCTAGTAATCTTTATCATGTGGTGTTTGACATCATGAAGAAGGAGATCCTTGTTCTTGGTTGCTTGTGTGGATACGATTAGAGGTTAAGCACTTAAACGACTTGTCGACTCTTCTATGTAGGATCAAACTAGATTTTCATTGAGGTATAAACCTTAACCTTTTATGGAGATTATTTTTTTTATCATTCTAATTGATTCATAGAAAGTGTAGAGTTTGACACTTCAATTAATTATTTTAAATTCATGAGCGCATACCTTTTAAGAATTTATGTGATAATTGGAAAATAAACAATAATAAGTTCATATTAAAATGTATGAGACACAAAAATAAATAAATAAACTAAGATTAAAATAATAAAAATACTTGTCTAGGGAGTATTACAATTTTTTTTAAAGATTTTAAGAAAAACTAAGTAAAAGAGGCTATAAATATATAAAATTGAGAACTAAATAGGTAAATTTGTAATATGGTAAAAGAGAGGCTATAAATAGGAGTGGAAAGAGGCTATAAATAAGAGTGGAATCAAATATGTTTTGGCAAGAAGTCTCCAGAGACTGAGAGAAAAAGAGAAAAGAAAAAGAAAAAGAGAAAAATTGGAGAAGACTCTCTAAATCAAGGTAAATTCTACTTTATTGTATATTAAATCTTCAATAAATTTATAAATTTAAGATTTAAGTTTATGTTTATGGATTTGAAGATCATTTGAGAAGATTTGGGAAAGTTTTAGGTTTCTTTTATAGGAAAATGGGGTTTTAACCAAAGTTCATGATTTTAAAGCTTCAATTCAAATTTTGTTGTGGGTAATCTTAGGTTTTGTTCATAAACTATAAGAATCTTGTGAATTTGAATATTCCAAAAGACCAAAATGAATCAAGAATCATTTTGGAGAAAAACATGAGTTTTCAAAAAGATTTTTACTGAAAATAGGGATTCAATAGACTATATTGGGTGTCCAGTCAACTGGATGAAACATCTGAACCAAAATGTGGCTAAATCAGGGGATTCAATCGACTTAATAAAGTTTTCAAATGACTAAATGAAGGGATGGAAACTTTTTGGACCTTTTTCAATAAACTGAATCAGGTACCCAACTGATTGGTTCATGCTGATTTTTGAAAAATTGACTTTTTCCTTCAGTTTTTGAATGTGAAACTTTTCCAAAGTGATTTTAATGTTTATATAAATTGAAAGTATGATTAAAATAATTTGGAAAGTCCTAGTATTCATGAGATTATTTTTTTTAAAACCCAACAAAAATCGATAATTCAAAAAGAGAAAGAAAAAAGGGATGTAACACTTGATTCTTTGATTTTTTTTGTTACACTCAAAATCCGCACATGATATTTAAAGTATACGAAGCACCTTGGGGTTGCTTGGTATATCTTTAATTATTTAAATTAATGGGATTGAGTGTTGTTCACTCCTAGGTACAAGCAGGAAAATCTTTGAATAACAAATGAAGTAGTTGGAGACAAAAGTGTGGAGCGAGTAGGAAGTGTGTTTGATTTTACGAAATGTTATCAAGAAGATTGTAAAAATTTTAATGGAATGAAGTTACAAGTATATAAGATGATAAATGTATGTGTATGTGATAGAAATAATTGAGTCTATAATGGATGGCCATGATAGTAGGATAATTGAAATAATAATTCAAGGTTGAAAAGTTTTTGAATTTTTATGATATTTTTGCCACTAGGAAGAGTAGAAAGTATGAGAATTTGGGGAGGTAGTATCAAAATTTTTGTAAGAGTGATAAAACCTTTGATTTTTAAAATGTAACATAAAGATGGGAGATTGACATGTTGGTAAAATTTTGATGATTTAACAAGCATGAAAATGAATGATAAGATAAAAGACTAGCATATTAGTTGACTTAATGATAGAGGTAATGTTGAAAATGGTTTAGGTAAGAAGGGAGAAACAAATTGAGTAAGGAAATGGTCATGTACGGTTAATGATAAACAAAAAAAATTGTGATAATTAGAATTTGAAGAAAAATAGTAAAGGAAATGTGTGTTGGTCTTGAATAGAAATTTCATGGAAATGATCATAATAAATTGTGAAGTTGATTTAAAGCATGTGGTTATAGTAGAGAGTTGAGTTATGAAATTAAATTGACAACATTGATGATATAAATTTTTATATGAAATTGTAAGGGGACTCGTATGTTAAATCTAAATCAAATTTGAATGTGATGAGGAATTAATCAAAAGATATTAGTAAATCTCCTCTAGAATTTGGGAATCTTATGAAAGACCTTAGAAGTGATTAGATAAAAGATTGGTACTTGTAAGCCTAAGAGTTCCACTCTATTTAGAAATTTAAATTATTAAGTGTAAGTTTGAAAGTTAATGAAAGGTGAGAATTGATAAGTTTACATAATGTAAAGTGTAGAAGTTGTTGAGTGATTTTAAATCTCGGTATAATTGAATAAAATAAAATAAAGGCGTTTAGCAAGGCTTGAGAGGCGTGACTAACCTCTCAAGATATTAATGGAATATAGTATGTGAGCTCAAGAGTGATGAGGTATGAAAATATTAGAATGTTTTGGTGAGAAAAGGTAAGGGTTAGATATGAGATCAAAAAAACCTAGGTAAAGATCCGTTTGATGAGTTAGAATTTTGATCGAGAACAACTAATTACGATTTTTATCATTACATAGTGACTAAGAATTTAAAATTTTTAGTTAATGAAATTAATGAAACCGTGAAGAGTGAAGTAACTAGTTTGTGAGTTTGTTGGAAATTTGAAGAATGTTAGTAGAGATACACTACAAGATAAAAGATTAGCGCCGACGCTTTTTTTTGTATATTCCAGCGCTTCAAAGCACCGGAATATGAATTTTCGGTGCTTTTTACAAGCGCTGGATAAAGCGCCGGTATGTGTAGTGTCGAAGCTCAAATACTGGTGCTTAGGGAAAGAACCGCAATATGCTTATTTTTTCGGCGCTTAGAAGCATCGCAATATACTGGTAATATCACATATAAATATATCGGCGCTTGTAAGCGCTGGTATATGTCGGTCCTTTTAAATATACCGACGGCAATATCACATATAAATATACCAGTGCTTGTAAGCGCCAGTATATGTCAACCCTTTTAAATATACCGGCGCTTCTAAGCGCCGATATATAACTGTTTTAATTTTTTTTCACACTGGTTTAATATTATACAATAAACTGAACCAATCAGTAAATAGAATGTACCGTATAATTCCTGTTGCTCTTCAATATATAAAATGTACCATAAAATTTCAAAATGTTCTTCAATATATAAAACATGATCCAAAAAAATTCTTTAACTCAGTACAAATTAAAATCATCTCATGTACAAGAAATAAAACAATCATAGTTACCATCGCAATTGACATCAATTTTGAAGTCCTCTACTAACCAATTGTTTTAGTAAAGACTTCAGCTCATCCATTTGGGATTGCATACTATTGATTTGATCATCATGCTTAGCTGTAATTTCTTGAATCTGCTGCGACTGCTGCTCAATCTGATGCACATACTGTTCAATCTGATGCGCATGTTGTTGATTGGTTTCTTCCATTTATGCTCGCAGACTATTTATCTCTTCAGCATAAGCCCCATGGTATCCCATTTCATTCCTCATTTGAGTTGGAAGTCCAAACACAGTAGAGGGCGTAACTCCAAAACCCTGACCTCGAACACAACCGGAACTCTCTTTACCCATAAGCTCGGTGAAGACTTCATTTTGTATTGCTAGATTATTGCTAGCATCAGAGGATCCGGAAGCTGCAACAAGTTCAGCAACATGAGCTTCAGCTGTCACCTACAATTAGGAAACAATAAAAGATTAAACTTCTTCGATTATTTAGTATCTAATTACAGCTATATTTACATAAAACAAAATGTGCTTATCATATTTTATAGAAAAACGGACAGAATTTCCCCTATTTTTCCATAAAACCTCATGCAAAAGAAAAACAAATATACAATCCAAACGAAGTTGCCAATTCACAACTTAATAAATATACAATCCAAACATCGATATTGAAAAAGATTATATAGTCAACAACTATAACCACAGAAACTCTACAATTAAGACAATACAATCTAAAGACTTCCCACATACATGAATGAAAGAGAATATATCACTGACAGTGTAACCAATAAAGGAAAAAAAATAACATACATCATCAATAAATAAATCCAAATCTGCATTAGAGATAATCTTCCTATCAGAATCAACAGAATGTCTCTTGTGCCATCTAGCAATTAATGATTTGTTACATAGGCTATGCTTAGAAGTTAATTTAAAAATACCACAAAAGCTTCAACAGATGTAGAAGAACTTGTATGCATACCACTCCACTAGTTTTATGAGTAAATCTACTTTCATTCAAAGAAGTGTAAAGAGACGTGCTCAGAGGAGCACACCTTGGGGGAAAAAGCTGACTTAGGCACTTCATTAGGAGTAGCTCAATCAAAGTGCGGCATGGGTGGTGTGTGTTTGTGGCATCAAACAACTAGCCCGTGACACATGCGACACACTGATTAATGTGTACTCTAAACCCTTTGTTTTTGTGTATTCTAAAGCTATTTTTGAAGGGGTGTATTCTAAACCTTAACATATGTAACATATCAACATATACTATAAAATATTTATAATAATTGGCCTGGTTCGGTTAAGGGTGGTTTTTAAACTGAACACAAAATATTGGTTTATTGATTTCTCATTTCATAACAATTGACTATACAAATTTTGTTTTCACCAAAAAAAAAAACTAATATATATTAAGCCAACAAATTAAACCAATAAAAACCACACTGAATGTAGTAGACCTAAAGAGGAAGAAGTCCTTTGAGCGGTGTAGTAGCCGTGCAAGAAGTGTAAAGAGTCAGCTTCTGATTCAATGATCAGTGAAATTCGGGTGTTAGAAAGAATAAGCTCTCTTCATAATAACAGTGAAATTCATCAGGTTGAATGGTGCAAGTTACAAAATCATCCTGGTTTTTAACTCGACCCAACACAAGCTGTGCACACCCCTATTAGTACACACTGATCACAGCTTCACACACACAACTTTATTATATACTTGCAAGTATATCGAACTTTAAAAATTTATGTTTGATGAGAATATGCAATCTATGTCATATTGCCAGCATATAATGCCGTAAGTGTATGTGAAAAAGCTAGATTTCTTTGAACTATTGAAATGAGCACCTCATATTCCATCAGCCAGCCTAAATTTGGATAAAAAAATTGGAATTAAAATAGCATCAAAGTTCTTCTCAGTTCCTACACGCCACATAATTAAAATAAAAAATGTAATCTTCCATTGCAACAAATGGAGAGCATGAACAAATACCTAGTTAATTAGATGGACCAAAAGCAAATGGAAATTACAAAACCGAACATTGACAAAACATAATCTAGCAGAAAAAATGACCAGATCCATAAGACCAAGAAATACCAAAATGGAAGTATTTACAGACACACACTAAGATCACATGGGCGGCCTATTGCCTATGCTCCCAGAAAAGGCATAATTTATTAAAAAACTTTACTAAGTGCAGCATTTGGATTTTTAGCTGTGTGATTGCATAACTACCAACAAGACACAATATTTGTTTTTATACCTATCCCATGTATGGACCTCTTTATATTATCCCTAACATTCATGTTCCTTTCAATCAATCAATCAAGTACTGTAGCTTAGAACATTCAGTATTTCATTATACTTCCTTTTCTTACATTTTCTTAGTGCCCAAACTAAAAAAATTTCAACCAATAAAATTAATATCATAGATAGCACATAATTGCTCTTCTCAATAGCATCGAAAACAGAGTAAAAGAAACTGAAATTAGTATTAAAATTTCATATGATTTTCTCTTAAAAAATACAAATAGTAAGAAAAAAATTGTGATCAATTAAGCCCTAAAAAAAGCTGCCAAAAGAGGAAAGTCGAGTAAACAACTAAACCATACCAGTCTATCCAAAGAAAATATACAAATCATGTAAGTTATCAATTATACAGAGAGTTGCATATTCACACACTTTGACTTTCCGGTCCCAAAAAATAAAAGAAACAACAAAAAAATCCATTTCGTTTCCAAATTTTCTCAGAAACCAAACAAAGAATATGAATCAACAACGAGAACAAAATTAAGAATTGTTTTCGAAGAAAGCCAACACCAAACCAACATTGATCTCCAGATAAATACTCACCTGAAACACAATACTTTCAAAAAAACCCTGTTTCCCCCCTCTTTATTTGGTACAGCCAAAGCCATAGTTGTTTTTATCCCCTCTTTACACTCAAAACCTAGCTCTAGTTCTAAAATCACCGTCAATTGAACTTATGGATTTACCTCGATTCTTCACGAGGACCTCCTTTATATAGAGAGAAAGATTCCTAATACTAGGAAAAGAAGCTAATTAACATAAAAATTGATTACTACTAGAACATGTAGCTCTACAAAATAGCAAAGTCTCAAGACTTTTCAAAACCGAATAGAAAAAGGATTTGAGGGACAACCCAACTTAATTAACCGACAAAATAGCAAGTCAAGCTGAGCAACTCTACTCACGGGTACAAAATCCAATCTAGTGTAGGAAAACCAAAAATAAAAGCAGAACACTCACGAATAAAAAATAAATTCCTAATTTCATATTCCAGTCTAGCTCTTCATAAATCACAATAATAAGGCACGTTGGTTTACAAATCAAATTACCATAAGTTGTACAGTAAACTTACTATAAATTGTCGTGATGCATCATCAATAAAAGTCCAATCCTTACGTTTATGAGTTTCAGCAAAAAACTCTACGCGCCCGAGCTCATTACCATGTGTTATCTCCTACCATGTATGAAAAGAGTTAAAATTGTGACTCAATACACTACACCAGCAACCTGAAAGATTGGATGAATGAAACAAATTAACTCACATATTTATCCCGTCGTCTAGCAAAACTCTTTGAACCGGACGTGTGAGGACATTGTTGTCTTTCACGTGCCGCTATCCCTATATTGGAATATTTCTACACCAATAATAAACCAATTGAATAATTAGTCATTATTAGAAAAATAGAAACAATGGTAATCCAAATTAACATAATTATCTTAAAACTACCTCACTCTAGTCAGAGAACCAGTAGTTCACCAGTTGCTTCCACTGGTCTTGATCTACGCCTTTTGGAACATCATTGGTCAAAACTTGTTGTTTAGTTTTGTTCCTCACGTAGTCCCTCTTCAGCACATATCGGTAGTCCCTCCATTTTTTCCCTATCATCCTTAACAAAATGTTGTCTATCGCCTCAACCGTAGGGTAATGGAACTTCCTCTACCACAAAGAAAGGAAATCGATGTCAAATAAGCATTATTGGTGTTAGGGATTATGCATGTACAAAGGTTATTAAGTTGTTACTAACCCGAATCAATATAACAAGGTCCTTCTTGTAGCTAGAAGGGATCTTCTTCTAATCCGTGTAATTAAGCGGACAAAGGTTCCCTCTCTTTGCAACCTTGCCCAACCAGCTACTTAACATTTGGCCACCTTTCTTAATAGGTTGATGATGTGCATTGAAGTGGACCACAATTTTTTCCCCACGTTCAAGGAACTAGATTTGTGAGGTTCTAAGGACACATGTTTGCTTCCTTAGCCTCCCTTCAGAATCTATGCATTGAAAACATAAATTTTATAAGTAGTATAACAATGTGGTAAAAATACAGTTATAGAGAGAATGTATTCTACTACAAATATTACCAATTATCTCGTATTGTTCACTGTCACTGTGATCACTTCCCGTTGTTATTGGATCGATCTCAGAATCATTTTGAGAGTCATTATCATCATCAAGATGATACTCATGCTCATGCTGAATATCTTCTTGATGGTGTGAAGACTTAGCTGCATGCTGGTTTGACATGTTATCTCTCACTGATTGAGGGATATTTTTTGACCTATACATCTTGCAATCTGTATACATAAAAACATTAAAATGATTATATCTCACACTATCAAGAATGCATTAAAAGTTAACAAGAATTAGAAGAACCACACCTAAAAAATAGGAATGGTCAAGGGGTCGCAGCAAATGCAGCAATCAATAACTTCGGAGTACTTGGGAACAAATGAACATCTAAGTGATTCAAATAGGATTTAAAGAACAAGCAATAATCAATGATACAACCAAAACATAAATTTACGACATTCTAAAGTAGCATTCCACAAACAGTACGCATAAAAGTTCAGGACTCTTGTTATGTGTGATACAAAGCAACAATAAGCCGATAGATTACAATGAAACCTTACAAAACTCTTTGACACACATATCCATCACATAAATACACATCCAAATATAATAACACAGAAATGCACATAAAACTAGTTGGTATCTTCATCAATGTCCATCCTAGCCCAAGTTGAGATACAATCTAATTGATTGTCTACCACTACATTAGAAGGCATGCACTGATTGTAAGTGTCATCATCCTCTTCCTGTGTTTTTTCCCCCATTTCATATAGGTCCCTTGGCTTTGTGATCACAACATGATACCATTCCTTTATTGTTGGGTCTTGCACATAAAACACTTGTTTCACTTGAGATGAAAGTAGGAACGGGTCATCCTTCAATAACTGACCAGTGTGTATTAACTTATTCAAGTTCACGAGAATGCACCCACTTGCATATTTCTTTAAACCCCTTGGTGAATTAATATCCACCCAATCACAACGAAACAAGACAATCTTAAAAGTCCCATAGTAATCCAACTCGATGATATCGTTGAGCACACCATAATACATTTTATCATCCACTTCAACCATAACTCCCGAATTTTGAGATCGTCTACCCCTCTCACGTTCCTCCGTGTGGAATTTAAAACCGTTGGTGTTGAATCCATTGAATCTCCTAACAACAATATTCGGACCTCGAGGAAACACAATTGGTTCATCTGAATAATTGTTATCCACCATCCATGACACCTATATACATTTTCCAACAATTAATATGAGACTACAACATTCAATGTTTAATTGTAGACACTTCTATCATTCGAAGACTCTTGTTATTATGCCTAACCTGTCTCATAAGCCATGAGGGAAATTTCTCAACCAACCACTTCTGTTCAAGACTTTGTATTGGTCGATTAGAACGGTTGGTTAGTCTTTGAGCAGCCAAAAATTCGTTGCAGTAATTGATGTTTTTATGTAACTGTTAGGCATCACAGTGATAACAACAGATAATAAAAACTCAATTTAAACACATAATTACTAATTAAGTTCATTTATTGATACTAACCTACGAAGTTCAGATAGTTTATCATTATGTAGCAACACATAACGATGTGCTTGAGCCAATGACATGTCATCGAGCTCAACACTCACAATCTTTCCCATTATCCACCCACCAGAGGAAAACATGTATTCATCCGAAAAATTTACAATATCGTTGTTCCTTTGGGGGCGGTTGAATCTTGTCTCTACACCTTTGAAGAATTGGGAGCAATATGTTAAACACTCTTCCCCATTATACCCTTCAGCAATTAACCCTTCGGGTCGACTTCTATTACATACGTAAGATTTCAGGCGCACTAAATACCTTGCAAAGCCAAAAAATTAAAGATAAATTAAGTATCCACTATACAACAAAAAATTTATAAGTGCACTAAATAGCATTGAACATCTAACCTCTCAACAGGATACATCCACCTGTAGTGTACGGGACCCCCAGGTCTAGCCTCAGAGGCTAAGTGAATGATAAGATGAACCATAATGGTAAAAAAACTTGGGAGAATATTTTCTCCAAATGGCAGAGTGTCAAAGCAACACGCGACTCCAATAAGTCAAGCTCATGGGGATTAAGGGCCTTAGAGCATAAAGCTTTGAAAAATGATGATAACTCAGACACAACTGCTACAACATGTCTAGGCAAAGATGCTCTTAAGGCAATCAGAAGGATTTCTTGCATCAATATGTGACCATCATGACTCTTTAAGTTTGACAGCTTACGATCCTTTAGATTCACACATCTCAAGATGTTTGATGCGTACCCATCAGGAACTTTAAGATTTGCCAAAACTGTCAAGAAATTCTACTTCTCCTTCGTGGACGTAGTGTAGCATGCTGGAGGCGAGTGATCTTTTCCATTAGGAAGAACAACTAAATGGAGGTCTTTCCTAATACCAATTTCCTCGAGATCGCGTCGTGCCTTCTTATTATCTTTAGTCTTACCATCAATATTCAATATTGTTCCAATAAAATTATCACATACATTGTTCTCTATATGCATCACATCTAAATTATGACGTAATAGATTGTCTTTCCAATATGGTAACTCAAAAAAAAATGCTTATTTTTTTCCATAACGTATCTACAACTCCCTCATCCATGGGAATATCCTCATTATCAATATTTTCAAGGAAATCGTCCACACTCTAAAAAAGATGATCAACTTCATCCACTTGAACTTGCCCCATAGAGGTACCGACATCCTCTCTTGCTCTCTTTTTAGAAGGCTTCGAGGTTTTACCATAACTATAGTTTCCACCCTCTAGTTGTCTTGATACATCATGCCCAGACGGTGGAACAGGAGCAGATCCCAACTCTATGGTGCCATCAAACTGATCCTTCTGAAAACGAAACTCATGGTTTTCTGCTAACCATCGATGATGACCCATATAGCAAAACTTTCCCCCGTGCTTTAACCATATAGAATGCGTAGATTCCCCACAACATGGACAAGCAACCAGCCCCTTGTTGCTCCAACCAAATAAGTTTTCATAGGCTTGAAAATCATTAATGGTCCAAAGAAGAGAAGTGCGCAGGTTAAAGCTTTGATTGGTGGATGCATCAATCGCATCAACACCATCCCATAATTGTTTCAACTCTTCAATTAGAGGCTGCAAAAAGATGTCAATATCATTACCGGGGCTTTTCTCACCAGGAATAACTATTGAAAGGAGGAAGGATGTTTGCTTCATGCAAAGCCACGGTGGCAAGTTGTATGGGACCAAAAGAACGGGCCATGTGCTATAAGTTGAACTCATTGTTCGGAAGGGATTGAACCCGTCACTAGCTAGGCCAAGCCTAACACTCTAAGGATCAGCTGCAAAATCGGGATACAAAGTATCAAATTCATTCCAGGCTAGTCCATCCGCCAGGTGTCTTAAAATCCCATCCTTTGTCTGATCTTTATCATGCCATCTCATCAGCGAAGCCGTGTTAGATGATATATATATCCTCTTCAATCTCGGTATTAGTGGAAAATAACGTAATACTTTAGCTGACTTTTTCTTTTTCGATTGGCCATCCATCTCATTCAATGGATCCTCATCATCAACATTGTTTTTAACCCACCGCGGCACACCACACGCATGATAAAATTCATCATTCACATGCTCACCCCAATACAATGTGTAGTCATTAGGACAAACATGAATCTTGTCATACCCAAAACCCAATCCTTTGATAATCTTCATGGCTTCATAATAATTTGAGGGCAATGGAGCACACATCGGAAATGCCATGTTGATAAACTCATGCAACATAGTCAGAGATTTACTAGACCATCCATTCAAACATTTAAAGTGTAGTAGATATAACATGAAACTTAACTTTGTGAAATTCTGACAACCCGGATAAAGTTCAGTATCGTAATCTTTCATCAAATTGCGATACTAAGTCGTCTCATCAATTGCAGAATGAACTTGATGTTTGATGTGTGAAAGATCATCACAATTATTGAACTCAAACCCACCATGAGCATGTTGCTCTTCACCATGCTCATTTGAAGATCCCAGTTCGATTCCTAAACATAATGGTTCATTGTTTGGGTTTTCACAAGTAACCTCGAAGGCACCTCGGAGCAAACCCAACACGTCATCTCGTCCCATGAAGCCACTGGACACACTAGTGGGCTGTGAACTAGTGTGAGTGTGGTCTATACGAGAGACTTTCTCCCCATGAAAAACCCACTCGGTGTAACCTGGACTAAACCCATTATACAATAGATGCTCCTGAACAGTTTCTGGTTCGAATGAATAACAATTACCACATCTCCTACATGGACAAACAATACTACCACGACCACAAGCTTTCTAACATGCAAATCTAATGAAGTTTGCAACACCATCCATATAGGTTTTACTCGACCTCGGTTTATCTATCCAGCTTTTATCCATTTTTAGATGACGCCCCTAAAACAATGTTAATAAAGTCATAATTGTAATATTTTTGGCAAAAGAAGGCATAATCACAAATTTGTATTATTACAGTCAGAATTAATATTAATAATTATTACAGTCTTAATATTATAAACAAATATGAAATTAAAAAAGTATTATTATTATTATTAATTATTATATTATAATAAATACCTTATTAATTATAATAATAATTAAAAACTAATATTATAAGTAGAAATAAAATAATACTAAACATTATAATATATATGATCATAATTATACTATTACATTCTAATAAGACATTTAAATATTAATATTCATAATAATTCTAAAAATCAGCATTTGCAGTCAAGCCTAAAAATCCTTTTAATCTTAATTGTTAACCTTGTGAATTATACTAAGGTGTATCTAGTATTTGCAGTCAAGCCTAAAAATCAGCAGCACCATTTTCATTGAATTTTAAACCAATTGTAGCACAAATCATGAGAACTTATCAAATTCATATAACTTCAGGAATAAAAGCTAATATAGTAATGAGATCGAAACCATACTTAGGTGCAAGAAAGAATGGCACTAGATCTCTAACGAAAGTTGGATGAAGAATTCCAGGTAGATTACAGCTTCTACTAAGATAAACTGGCTTGCTTTCCTTCAAAGCTGTAGAAATGGCAGTATCTAGAGGTTCATGTGCATCATCCAAGTGTCCTACTTCCTTCAAAGCATTAGAATTGCTTAACTTCACTTTCTTTGGGAAAGCAGCAAGAAAGTGTCCAACTTCTTGAATGTAATCAGATGAGCAGCATCAACATTATAGTAATAAAGAGGAACTGAAGCAAGGAGCAACATGATAGCATGAAATTTACACACTGATAAGAAAATAAAAGGAACAAAACAGCTAAGGTCCACATCTGATACTAGGTATCATGTTCTTCTACTTTCAATCCAACTATTAGGAGAAATATTGTTAAAGACTTTAATAGCTTAGTTGACTCGTTTCAATCTTAAATTATGAACCTTATGTGTAATTTAGATTTATTTCAGCTCATTAATTATTTTGGATGGACTAAATTGTACCATCAAATTTAAATTGTATCAAATGGTCAAGTAGTTCAATTAACTTAAACCCAACACAACCAAACTGTCATCTAATTTCAACTTAAAGCTAAATATTCTGATCTTGCAGGCCAATAACCAACTCTATCCAATGTTCGAACCGTGCAATGTTATATTATCAGCAAAATTAAAATGCCTAACGTATATAAAGTAGAGAAAAAAACTGAATCAAACTCTCTTCGGTTCAAAGAAATTAAAATGCCTAACGTACCTTTGAAAAAAAATTTGAATCAAACTCACTCTTGCTCTTCAAGTAGCCTTTTGTTTTTCCCAGTTAATAGTGGTGAAGGAGAGAAGCAGAGCTGAAACCTTGCATGAAGTTAAAAAAAAAAAGAAAAGAACTGATTTCATTTTTAAAACCCAAAAAAGCTTTAAATTCTAGAGAAATATATAATTTAAATACGTCCCTTTCCACACTTCAGAGAATTTGAAATATATCCCTTTTCCACACTTCTTTTGCGAGAGAATTTGAAAAACGTATAACATCTTAAGCACTCCAAAACCAACTGATGATTTCAACCCCAAAACTAAGTGATGCTATTCAGCACAGAGAAAATTAAATTCATATATCAATTTGGATAAAGAAACTATATATATCATATTATATCTGCTCATACCTTTTACATTTACTAGGTCTAATCTTAAGTAGGTTGCATGCATGAGTTGATCGACAGAAGGAAAATTGTGGAAATCATTCACAAATGGAACAGTAAGAGTCAATCAATTAGATCAAACTTTGTCACTTAAGTTGGCAAAGTCATTAGATAACGTACTTGAACATGATCCAACAATAGGGTACCCCAGCTTGCATGAAAAATAAATAGAGAGCGGGGAGATAAACTGCTTAAATGTAACCGGCACAATGCAAAATTGAAACGAAAACAATCCAACAAGAAACAAGACTAGCATTATTGTATAACCTAGGCAGCTAAGATACCTGCAATATGCCATTTTGGTCAAGAATGCTTATCTGATATCTCTATCAAGTAAATCTGTCCTACATGAATCCTCCTTTTCAAAATCACTTCCACTAAATTGTACTAACATTTTTATATTCTCACTGAATTGCTCTCATATTAACCAGATACGAATGTAATCTGGCCAGATTTCTATCACATGAAGTTTGGACACCATAAAAAGGGAACATATGTTATAAATAATTTGCCTTCCTCTTGACCTTAGATCCTCAACATCTAAAACAACATAATGCATGCACTTTGCAAAACTGACTAACCAGCAATTAATCTACCACACCCACAAAATTGTAAGCCTATTTACTCCAAAACAAAGAACCGAATTCATCAAAGCCAAGACAATTTCCTTTTTCTTCCCCTCCTCTTCTTTCCTTTCTATGATAATTTTTTTGACCCATAAATAAAGACGTCTGGAAAAGAGAAAAGAACATATGTTAAGTAAGGAAGACCCAAAAATTAGAAATAGGAAAAATATGAGGAAATCCTAGTTCTTGAGAAGGGACAAGGTTGCTTTGCTGAGAAAAACTGTGAGAGAGCGAGAGACCTAGGGCTGATAGTGCTTTCTGTCTTTCATGACTTTGTAAATCACATAAACTAATAAATTAACTACTTACATGAAAAAAGTAAAAGGTGAAGTTAGCATATAATGAAAATGAATAAATGTGCCAATAGTATGATTTAGTTTAACACGGGTCGATGATGGTAGAAGGACAAAGGCAAAGCCAATGAAACAAGGGCTTGAGCAGTGAATAAATTATTAGGGACAACTATTCAGAAGTGTGATTCTCCAATATACCTAATCTTGAACAAAGTGTAATTCATATACACCTATTCTGATTTCTGAAAATCTGACAGATTTAAAAACAACAGGACAGGGGAAACAGGCTTTCATTATGCCACATTCAGATTTACATTCAAGTACTTCATCCCAATGAAATGTAAGCTTTAACTTAAGCTCAAATATATTTGATTGACACAATGGTTATCTAGTTTTTACATGTCAAAAGGAAAAGCATTCCTTTCAATGACTATATACCAACCAAGGGATGCTAGCATAAGCAGAACCTAAAATCAAGTTCCAACATTACTCTGTAATAGCAGGGACAGAACTAGATAAGTCCTAATAAGAATTCAAATACAATGGTAAATGAAGGTCAATGTTTTTAGGATTCATCCAAGGAATACAATAGAAAAAAAAATTTAAAAATAACCAAACAATTAGAATTCTAACTAAGGGAGAAATCTAACTTGCACTTGAAGCTGAAGCTGCTTCGTGACTCACCTCTAACAAATCAAGAACCTGCAGCAATGGTGGAAGTAAAGTAAATCCAGATCGGGCTCATAGCAGAGACGAGGAACAGCAGAGGAAAATCACGGCGCGGGGAGCTGGAGCTATGAATTGGGTGAAATGGTGTTGATATCGACGAAGGCTTCGGTGGCAGGACTCCGGGCTCACGGTAGAGACTAGGAACGACAGAGGAAAATCACGGCGTAGGGAGCCAGAGCTATGAATTGGGTAAAAAGGTGTTGATATAGGTGAAGGTTTCGGTGGCAGGACTCCGGGCTCACGGTAGAGACAAGGAATGGCAGACGAAAATCACGGCGCGGGGAGCTAGAGCACAAAAATATTAGGGAAAAATATGGGGGCGGCAAATAACGACAGAGTTAATTATATGTGGAAAATCCTTAGCATATTCCGGTGCTTATAAGCGCCGAAATAAGAAATGAGCATATTCTGGTGCTTTAAAGTGCCAATATGTGAAATGGATTTCCAGCATATTGTGGCGCTTCTCAAAACCCATTTTACGTATCGGCGCTTCCAAGTGCCGGTATATGTAATAACAGTGGCATATAACGGCGCTTTGAAGCGCCATAATATGTTCTTTGAATATTATGGCACTTCCTTAAAGCGCCACAAAATAAACGCCGACGATTAATATATTGCGGCGTTTTTTTGAAGCGCCTGTATTTAAGCGTTGGCAAATGTTAATTCTCTTATGGTGATAGGTCGTGGAAATTGGTTTAGTAAAGAAGATAGTTTAAGAAAAAGCGAAATTGTAAAACAAGGTAAGCCTAAAAATCCGACTTGGAGGGTTAAAAGTGATGGAGTTTAAATAGAATGAAAAGAATATTAAATTTTCGAGACTACGAATAAGGTGAGTAAGTAATTAGCTTATGAGAAGCGAAGTAGTGATGATGGTGATATATATATATATATATATATATATAAGTAATTGAAAGAATTTGGGAAGTTTTAAAGAGGAATGGGAAATTTCTACTAACTGTATATATTGGAAGAAGAGCATTAAAGCATGATTAAAAGTTAGAGGCTAATTTTTTTTGAGATTTTGTAAAGACCTTTTTAACTAAATGATGATGGGGGATACTATCAATGATGTTTAACCTATTGAGGATTGTTGGATTTGGAACAAAATGTGTAAGTAATCGAAATGTTTGACAATGAGAGGCGTAGAAAGTGATTTACTGGTTGGTTTTCTAGATGATTTTAAATTTTAAATGGACAAGATTATTTAAATAAATTATGAACAAAATATGAGTCACTAGTGATGATAATTTTGTGATGAGTAGAAGCAGAAGTGTTAATTAGTAACTTGAAAAAAAAAATCATTTTAGCTTAATGAATAAAAACTGAGGTAATTTAGTCTTGGTTATGATGGTAGAAAATTTTTGTATGAATAAAGTGGATAATGTTGTTATGAGACTAGGAGGAAAATGTTTAATTGGTGATTAAAGACTTGTTTTGGTAAATTCAAGTAATAGTGCAATGACGACTTTGTCATTAAATATGATGATGGAGAAATCAGGAAGATTGAGATGACTTAAGTTTAATTAAAATGGATAAGAAATTTTAAAACAATAAGATGATACATGTGTGGAAGGGCTTGGTGCTAAGGAACATGAAAACTATAACATGAAGAGTTTAAATTGGCAAGCCTTTAAGTAAACGAGTGATGATGATTGAAATAATGTGGAGAACATCGTAATTGTTTTTAAGTAAAGAGATATCATAAGATTTTTATAGGCATGATGAGTAGCGTAATGATATGAAATGTGGAGTATGTAAGTGTAAGAAGTAAGTGGAGAATTTAATTGAGAGAACTAGTGCAAAGTGAAATGATTGGAGGAAAGAGGAAGTGTAATAGCATTGAAGTATGATCAAAGGTTTAAGAAGAATTTGGGAGAATAAAGTGAAACTTTAAATGGAGAAGAAAATTTGGAAAGCCAAATTAATTAAGAAAATAAAATTGAGATGATGATAAGATATTTAGGTAATTGTCGCTTTAGATTAGAGAGAAATAACTCTAAATGGAGTTCAGTACCTTGATGGTATTAAATTAATCGTGAAATATTTTTTAAACGAGAGGCAAAAGATTGATAATATGTAAAGAGATGAACCATTGAATGGATCAAAATGATAAGAGGATATTATAAATTGTGAGAGTGAATAGAAAGATACTTTTTGAGGTTGTTAATGGACTTTTACTTTATGTATAGGAGAGATGTGAAATGAATTGGTTAAGAAGATGATGGGGGAACTAAAGTTTGAGTACTGTAATTATTTGGATAGAAAGAGTGTTTATAATTTTCTGAAATATAGAGATCAGGTAGGCTTTTGGTAAAGGACTTTTTATAGAGGTGAATCAAGTAGTAAAGATTAAGAGCAAAAGCTTATTATAAGTGAGAACTAGAGAACTAAAATTAGTTTGAGGATGTGAAAGAGTTAGATATAAAGATTGTTTTGGATGATGTAAAAATTTCAATTTTGAGGATTTTTTCACAGAAAGTGATTAAAAGTAAAAAGAGGATGAGTACGAGAGGTGTGAATACTAGTTGATGTGTGAATTACACCCAAATACTACTATGCAATAGCAGCAGTATAGAATGGGGTGTCGATACCACAAAGAGAACATTCTATAATCAAAGTCTCAAGCAAAAAATAATGGAAACAAAATTAAAAATTAATATTAAGAAAATGTTGTGAATGAAATGATACAATTGAATTAAGTGAAAGAAAATCAATAATGAGTAACAGAAGGGTCCAACAATCCCTCCTAAATTTTATAGCTTCAACTTGTATCTATTTAGTAATTATAACTCAACTATGTATTTCACATCCCAAATACGTAATCGGAAAATATAGTGAAAGCACCAAAAATATTCTCTTGTAAATTATTATGAGAAATTCCCTTCTTGTTTTTACAAGTAATGCAACAGTCAATCATATATGACATCATAAATCAATGATATATCCGAAGACAATAACGCAGTAAACGACTAACATATATAATTAATATACCGAAATCAGTTGCATCATAAATTCCACAAATAAGAGAAGCATGACTGAACTTATATGGAGAAAAAGAATAACAATCACCGGAGTTAAATAAAATCTATTGGAGAAGAAAATATAATTGTCTATCACACAAAAACATCAGCTTCAATATTAAATAAAAGGAACAGCTCAAACTAATTATTCAATGTTAAAAATAAAAATACTGAATTAAATACAAGCCAAACCTGCTATGTCTAGGAGTTCATCTCTTCACCTTGGTTGAAACTTAGCCTATCCGATAATACATAATCACAACAGCTCTCTAGAAATTTAGTGTGTATCTCTTCAGCCCCCTGATCTCTGAGTCTAAAATCCTATATATAGCAATATGGAGACGGCTTTGTAGACAGAAAAGTTGCCCTAGGGTTTCTATTTAGGTCGTGTGCTTCTGCTGCTGTCCAGGCCCGGTTCTATTGCTGTCCAAGTCATTCAATTGCTACTGTCAAGGTCTTGTTTCTACTGTCCAGAATTGATCTGGTTGTGCTGCTGTCCAGGCCATGCAAATCCCAAAAAAAATCAGAATTTAATAGCTCCTTCACTTCTGCCACGCTGAAATCATGCACAGCCTGACCTTTGTCTATTAAAACTGCCATAACTTTATCTAGAAAAATCACATTTATGAGCTGTAAAATTTTCTAGAAAATAGACATCTGGATCTTTCCAAACATATATAGTTCATCTCCTGGTTCTTCTTGAATCAATACAGTTTAATCCACAAAATATGACTGATCTGTACAGGCAATTCTGGCAATTTAGTGAAACCCATTTTCACCATTTGCTAGTGACAACATGACTAAGCAAAATGCTTAATTTATCTTTAACAGTCTAGAAATGATGGGTTTTGTTGCACTCCTATTGGGAAACCCGGTTTTCTTGCTCTGAACTGGTCCGGATGTTGTGGATTCTTTCAAATATATTATATATATTTTTTTTGTTTAAGGCTTCTTTGTTTTTTTTTAAATCTACGAAACACACTAAAACACAGAATTCTCCAAAGAATCACACTTGTCAAGAAATTTAATGAATAATCAAAATTAATCTCAACAAATGTATATAATTAACTCTATCTGAAGTGCATTTTCATGCCCTAATCAATGTGTAAATTGGGATCTTAAGCTAAATCATTATAAATTAATTGAAATAATGTGTTAAATTGTGTTAGTGTAAATAAATGTAGATAGTATGATGATGAGATGGGAATGGTTTAGAGGTAAATCAAATTTGTTGTCGAAACAGAGTTTTAATGAGAGAGTTGATGGACTATAACAAATAATGAGATGGGTGTGAAGAAATTAAGAACCTTGTTCACTTGTGAACCCTAAGCTAGAAGAAATTTTGAGGATTTGATTTTATTAGTGGGGGAGAATCGTAGAGTCCGGTACTTAATTAATTATTTTAAATTCACGAGAGAATACTTTTAAAATTTCGCATGATTATTCGAAAATAACCTACAATAATTTCATATGAAATTTTTTGGGACAAATAAATAAATAAAATAATAAAATATTTGTCAATGAAGTATTACAAAATTTTGAAAGATTTTAAGAAAAACTAAGTAAAAGCTGAAATTTCAAATAGCGGTGTGGTGAAATGTATAAAATTGAGAAGGGAATGGGTAAATTTGTGATAAGGTAAAAAGAGAGGCTATAAATAGTAGTGTGTTGGAAAATCACCTTCTTGCGGAATCCCAGGTTGTGATCTTTCCAAACACCCAAGTCTAGAATGACTTGTAATAAACAGCAATCAGACCAATCAAAGAAAGAACACAAGCAATTGTTATCGAGGTTCGGTAATGTGCCTACGTCCCCGTGAGCTCCTTTAAGCTCTCTGCACTAAATCAATGGAGTTCTTACAATTACAGCAACACCACTTCAAGAACTCTCTTGTTCTTGAAGAACGAAAGAAGAAAAAAAGAATGTGATAAGGACTAAGTGTTCCCCTGGAATTTTCCCCAAGAAAATTCCAATTACAAAGCCCTTGAATTCCCAATCTATACTACTCTCTCTCTAAACAACCAGCTTCTCTATAATGAGTCTCTCTTGTGTTTAGTATCCTTGCACTCTCGCACACAATGTGTTCTATTTCACACACATTCACATGTCATATCATGAATTGCTCCTAGATGATCCTTTTTATAGTGCAACCACTTCTTGAACCAATCTTGAAGACAATCTCAACCCTTAGATCTTAAGGACCAATCAATCATAGCCCTACAACAATTTTAAGTAATTCTGTGTGTTTTAACCAAGTCCCACACACCATCTCAAAGTGCTGAAAAATTGGTGTCAAGTGTACTTCGTGCTGAGGCTCAGAATAGGGCGTGCTGAGGCTTAGAATAGGGCGTGCTAAGGCTCAGAAGAGGGGAAACTTGTTGCCTTGCTAGAGGCCGCGTCGTGGCTGGTCCATGCTACAGCGCGCACCTGAAGGAGGACTTCCTCCACTTGTTGGAGGCCACGGCGCACAACCTGGACCTGATGCTGAACTTTTAATCCGTTTAATTCTTTGACAAATCCCAACAATCTCTACCTTTGTCTAAGCAATTAAACTAGAACCCATTGTGCAGAGAACTCAGGATCCAAACTCAACTTGAGTCACCATATCATCCGAATCCAATCCTAAGAAGTCCAAGGCAATGATTGAACTTGCTTAGAGGTAGAACTTTGGTGCCTAAATCTGCAGGATTTTCTTCCATTGCGACTTTGTCCACATAAATGCACCCTTTCGTAACATTTTCCCTAATGAAATGATACCGAACATCCATATACTTAGTCCTCTTATGGAACACCGGGTTCCTACATAAGTGCAACGCACTTTGGCAATCCGAATACACCAAAACTTGCTCTTTTAGGACCTTCAGCTCTTCCAACAACCCTTTGCACCACATAGCCTCCTTTATGTCTTCTGTTGCCACTATGTACTCAGC
Organism: Bretschneidera sinensis; assembly: GCA_023935145.1. Taxonomy (NCBI): domain Eukaryota; kingdom Viridiplantae; phylum Streptophyta; class Magnoliopsida; order Brassicales; family Akaniaceae; genus Bretschneidera; species Bretschneidera sinensis. Next base: position 59,601,475 of record CM043699.1, on the reverse strand, counting down.
CTCGATTGTTGAGAGTGCTACCATCGATCGTAACTGAGCCTTCAAATGCCTCAGCAACCACTTCATCCCAAGCCAAAGCTCCTTTCCGGGATTACTCACAAATCTGTTCAGAACACTAATTACCTGAGAAACGTCGGGTCTAGTACTTACCATCATGAACATGACTAATCCAACCACACTAGAGTAAAGGACCTTTTCCATTTCCTTCTTCTCCTCATCCGTTCCAGGACATTGTTCGCTGGAGAACTTGAAATGACCAACAAGAGGAATCTTCACTGGTTTACCATCTTCCATAGAAAATTTAGATAACCCTTTTTCTATGTAGGAAGACTGAGAAACCTTCAACCTGTTTCTCTCCTTTTCCTGGATTATTCTCATCCCAAGGATCTTTTGTACAAGGCCAAGATCCTTCCTCTCGAACTTTGAACTGAGTTGAGGCTTCAACCTTTCTATCCTCTCCCTACTGTTATCAACCAACAACATATCATCGACATAGATGAGGATAATCACCATTTTCTCCACCTTGAGTCCAAGTGAGAAAGTTTATGTGAAGTCTATGCCTTCTCTTTGCGTGAACCCCTTCGCCACCAGCCTAGCCTTGCACCGGACTTCATCCCCTAGAGGGTTCCCTTCTTTGATCTTGTAAATCCACTTACAATCTATAACTCTCTGTTTTTCTGGAATGTTGACCAAATCCCAAAAGTTGTTCTTCCTCAAAGAATGCATTTTTTCCTCCTTAGCTAGCTTTCATCTTGACGAATCCTTACATCCTATGGCATCAATGTAAGTATCTAGTTCACTTATCCCTCCTTCTGTCCAAGGAGCTGCTGCATTCATAGCCGCAAAACCATATCTCAAAGGTGGTCTGACCAGCTTTCTTTCCCGGTCCCTTATGAGCTGATAGTCATTCTGACTTGCTGCATCATCCTGATCTAGTTCAGCCTCTTGATGAGTGTCCTAAGCTTAGCCTTCATCAATGGGCTCTACCTAGTCCGAACCCTCTTGCCTTTCTTGCTTTACCTGAACTAAATTTTCCTTGATGCTATGCTCCACAAATACTGAATTGGTTTGCTCACTATCCCCTGCAGGGTTAGTTTTCTCCAAATAGGGAAATATATGTTCATTAAAAATGACTTCCCTACTTATTGTGAGTTTAAATCCTTTTGGCTCTAAGAACCACAACCTATACCCCTTAACCCCATCCCCATATCCTAAAAACACACATTTTCTAGACCTTGGGCTAAGTTTATCATCTTTTTTATGTGCATACGCAGCACATCCAAAAGTCTTAAGGTAGTTCAACTCAGAGGGTTTAACACTCCACATCTCCTCGGGAGTCTTAAAGTCCATAGCCCTAGAGGGCGATCTATTAACCCAATACACAGCAGTAGACATCGTTTCCCCCAAAAAACATTTGGGTAATCCGGATCCTATAATCATGCACCTAACCTTTTCCATAAAGGTCTTATTCATCCTCTCTGCAACTCCATTTTACTGAGGAGTTTTCACAACCATATGTCTTAGAATCCCATTTAACCTATAAAATTGATCAAGTTCTTTATTAAAAAATTCTAAGCCATTATCGGTTCTTAAAACCTTAACTATCCGGCCTGTTTGAGTTTCTTCCAGCTTTTTCCACGCCACAAATTTATTCAAAGCATCCGATTTATTTTTAAGCAAATAAACCCAAAAATTTCTAGAATAATCATCAATTAAAGACAGAAAGTAAAGATTACCTCCCTGTGTTAGTGTTCTTGTTGTTCCCCAAAGATCCGTATGAATGTAGTCAAGAATGCCCTTTGATTTGTGCACTCCAGTGTTGAAGCTAACCCGATGTTGCTTCCCAAGAACGCAACATTCACAGAAATAAAGTTTCTCTACTTTGTCACCATTAAGTAGACCGTTCTTGCTGAGAACTTGCAGCCCCCTTTCCCTCATATTTCCCAAGAAATTGTGCCAAAGTACTGCCTTATCCATCTCAACCATTAAGCTTGCTGCTTGATCCTTGATGTTCGTGTCTCCGATCATCTCATAGAGACAATCTTTCATTGCTGCTTTGATCACTATCAAAGATCCCTTGATTACCTTGATCTTTCCTCCCTCTGCTTTGTATGTGTACCCCATGGAATCTAGCTGCCCCAATGAGATTAATTTCTTCTCAACTCTGGAAGATATCTCACATTCCTCAGCAGCCTTGTAATTCCATCAAACATCCTCAACTGGATATCTCCCATGCCCCTCACTTGGCAAAAAGTATCATTCCCCAGGTAAACCTTTCCCCCATCGGTTTCCTTGAAATTCTTGAACCAATCCCGGTGAGGACACATATGATAAGTGCACCTGGAATCCAAGATCCATCTCTCGCTGCCTTCTTGCCCCTTGCTCACATTTGAGAACACAACAAGAATATCATCATCTTACTATTCTCCCTTGGCAACCGAAGCCTCCCCATTCTTGGTATGGCTTCCTCCCTCTTCCCTCATCATCTTCTTGCAATCTTTCTTGAAATAACCCTCCTTATGGCAGTAGTAGCATCTCTTTCCTCCAAATCTCAGTTTAGAGTGCGCTCTCCTATGGCTTTGTCTTCTACCTTGTGGTTTGTCCCAGTAGTAGCCATGTATGTTGCTACCATACCGAGTTGCTGGCCTTCCTCTAATGAACAACCCTTATCCACTTGATGCTTCCCTCATCTTGGCATCAAGATTGTCTTACAACTCTTTATCAGGATCCATTTTAAAAGCAAAGATTCATTTAAGAAGATAAATCTTATTAGGGAGAGTCTTGGTAAGAAATAGCTCATCTAGTTTCTTCCAAATGACAGCTAGATCTTTCGAGTCTCCGCACTTCCTTATGACACTATCCGACATGTGTAGAAAGATGGTGTTGTATGCCATCTTCTTCATCCCATTCTGCTGGACCTCCATCAAACTTGCTGGAAAATCATCATCTTCTCCAATCACCAAGTCCACTTTTGTTGCATAAGAACAGCTTTGATTTTCTGCTACCAAAGAGCAAAGTCTCCCTTTCCATCAAGCTTCACAATAATGAAGTTCGAACCCATCTTGCGGAGAAAATCCCAGATTTATGCAGCACCCACAATTGCTTTCCAACTTCTAAATCTCAAGAACAAATCTTGATCACAACACCATTCTTGAAACTCAAGAACATGATCAGATCTTGATCTTAGCACCGTTCTTGAATCACCCAATAAGTTTTCTTTGATTCTTAGAGTCTTGCTGCGATACCCCCTGTTCAACTCTGATACCCACTTGTTGGTATTTGTCTAAGGTTTAAACATGGTTAAGGTTTAAACATGTCCAAACATGGTTTAAATATGGTTAAACTCTAAACTAAGGTTGGAGGATTAAATTTCAGCAAGTTAAAGGACTGCACACATATGTGTGCATCACTTTGGAGCAAGTTAAGGGTAGGCGCACTAGCGTGTTCACTTTTGCACACAAGCTGAAGGTGTGTGCGCACTACAGGTGATGGCCACCACTGCACCGCGCACAGCCCAGCACTGCACTATCTAGAATGCATGCCTCCTGAAGCACTCCAGCACTGCACCACTCCCGACTAGCGGCGCACCACCCAGAAAGTGTGCAAAGGGACTCTGCCCAGCACCGCACTGCGCCCTATTGAGAACCTAGGCGCTAGGCAAAGTCAAGCACACATGGACAGCTAGTTTTAACCCTATCTTAGGTGCGTGGATGCAGGGTTAAAATGCACAAAACCACTTAGAAGTGATGGAGGTCCATGATTAAGTGGTAATCATGATGAAAGGGTGAGGATTGAATCTAAAGAATGACCAAGAAGTGGGTGGCTATAAAAGGGGTTCCCTAGCCTCATTTTTCAACAAGAGAACAACACAAGTTTGTGACATACTTTGAGATCAATTATAATATAAGAGAGAATTGTGTGAGAGTATAAAGATCAAACACAAGAGGGACTCATTGTAGTGAGGCTGGTTGTAAAGAGAGAGAAGTCTAGATTAGATAGAGAGCATTGTTAGTTCTTATCTTCTTTTTTTATTCTCTTCTTAGTTTCTTCAAGAACTTGAGCTTCTTGAAGAGGGTTGTTGTATTTGTAAAGAACCATTGATTTAGTGCAGAGATTTCAGAGGAACTCAAGGGGACGTAGGCACATTTCTGAACCTCGATAACAAATTGTTTGTCTTCTTTCTTTCTTTTATTTTCTGTTCCTATTTTCGATTCCAAATCTTTACAAGTCATTCTAGACTTGGGTATTTGGAAGATCACCACTGGGCATCTTGTCAAGGTGATTTTCAACACTGTTGTTGTAGCTTTGATACCACTGTATCACCACCAAAGAATCTTGTGATTCTTGGAACCAAGCTCTAATACCACTGTTGGAAAATCACCTTCTTGCGAAATCCCAGGTTATGATCTTTCCAAACACCCAAGTCTAGAATGACTTGTAATAAACAGCAATCAGACCAATGAAAGAAAGAACAAAAGCAATTGTTATCGAGGTTCGATAATGTGCCTACGTCCCCGTGAGCTCCTCCGAGCTCTCTGCACTAAATTAATAGAGTTCTACAATTACAGCAACACCTATTCAAGAACCTTCTTGTTCTTGAAGAACGAAAGAAGAGAAAAAGAAAGTGATAAGGATTAAGTGTTTCCTTGGAATTTTCTCCAATAAAATTCAAATTACAAAGCCCTTGAATCCCCACTCTATACTACTCTCTCTCTAAAGAACGCACTTCTCTACAATGAGTCTCTCTTGTGTTTATTGTCTTTGCACTCTCACACACCATGTGTTCTATTTCACACACATTCACATGTCATATCATGAATTGCTCCTAGATGATCCTTTATATAGTGCAACCACTTCTTGAACCAATATTAAAGACAACTTCAACCCTTAGATCTTAAGGACCAATCAATCATAGCCCTTCAACAAGTCTAAGTAATCCTGTGTGTTTTAACCAAGTCCCACGCACCATCTCAAAGTGCTAAAAAATTAGTGTCAGGTGTGCTTCGTGCTGAGGCTCAGAATAGGGCGTGCTGAGGCTCAGAAGAGGGGAAACTTGTTGCTTTGCTGGAGGCTGCGGTGCGGCTGGTCTGTGCCACGGCATGCACCTGAAGGAGGACTTCCTCCACTTACTGGAGGCCGCGACGCACAACCTGGACCTGATGCTGAACTTTTCATCCGTTTAACTCTTTGACAAATCCCAATATAGTGGAATCATATATTTTTTTTTGGAAAGAAGTCTCTAGAGAGACCAAGGGAAAGGGAGAAAGAGAGAATAAAAGAAGAAAAGAAGAAGAGCAGCACAAAAATCCTTGGAGCACTCAAACTCCTCCACAGCTCTTCCCCCAATAGATTTCCATTCGACTTGTATTGTTTAAGATGATAGATGTTCTTTTATGGCATCATTTCAAGTCTTAGCCCAGCTAATGGGCCACAAGCCTCAACCCAACCAATGGGCCACAAGCCTCAGCCTAGCCAATGGGTCATAATCTTTAGCCCAGCTAATGGCCCTCAAGCCCACAATCCTTAGCCCAACCAATGGGTCCAAAGCTCATAAACCTTAGCCCAACCAATGGGCCTGAAGCTCACAAGTCTTAGCCCTACCAATGGGCCTCAAGCTCATAAGTCTTGGCCCAAGAACCTTAGGTCCACTAAGTGGCCTTCATAAATCTCTTAGGTTTAACATCACCAGTTGCATTTAAACTAGCAAGTTTACCTACACACATATTAAAGAAGCCTTGGCCTAAAAGATTCAGAACATTTTGACCTTGGCTAATAGAAGATAGAAATCATGGAATAGAAGCACTCCATAAGGCGAGATACAAACTCCAAAACGTTCGGACACTTAAGTTCATTTTAGCTCCTAGGAGACAACTCCGAGCTCCCATCCTATTCGGACTCTTCAATTTATTTCAACTCCGAGGAGATAACCCCAAGCTTCAATCCTCTTTGAAATCTTCATTCTATTTTAGCTTTGAGGAGGTAGCCCCAAGCTACTTCGACCTCGGTCTAGTTTCTCCATTAACTCAGAGGAGGTAGCCTCGAGCTACTTCAACATCGGTCTAGTTTCTTTGTCAACTTTGAGGAGGTAGCCTCAAGCTACTTCAGCCTCGCTTGAGTTTCTCCATTAACTCCGAGGAGGTAGCCTTGAACTATTTCAACCTCAGTTTGGTTTCTCTATCTACTCCGAGAAGGTATCCCCGAGCTACTTCAACCTCATTCGAGTTTCTCCTAGGACCTATCGCTAAGATTCCGAGGAGTTTACCCCAAGTCGAGTCTCTCAGACATGTTTTTTAAACTTTGAAGAGTTCATAACAAAACTCAAGTTTATATCACTCAGACTCATTATTTACCTCACTTGAGGAACTCAACTTAAGTCTATATCACTCAGACTCGTTACCTACCTTGCTTTGAAGATTTCAACTTAAGTCTATTTCACTTAGACTCATTACCTACCTTGCTTTGAGGAATTTAGCTCAAGTCCATCTCACTCAGACTCATTATCTACCTTGCTTTGAGGTACTTAACTCAAGTCTGTGTCACTCGGACTCATTATATACCTCACTTGGAGGTACTCAGTTCAAGTATGCATCAATTGGACATGCTACCTATCCCGTTTCAAGGAATTCAGCTTAAGTTCGTCTCACTCAGACTCATTATTTACCTCGCATCGAGGAACTCAACTTAAGTCTGTATCACTCAAACTCATTACTTACCTCACTTCTAAGGACTTAGCTCAAGTTTATGCTTCACAGACTCATTATTTTCCCTTCCAATGAGGCAGTGCTAAGCTTTGAGATCTCCTCAGAGTTTATATTATCTTTCAAGAAGGTAGCGCCTAGCTATTAATCCTTCTCAAGCACCAGACATTCAGAGGGTGGCTCTACGCTATCCCCCACACTGCTTGAACAAATTCGAGTGTCTATTTTTCACTTTCTTAAGTACCCGGGTACCCAAATAATATCAGACTTGATTCGAACTGCACAACATAGAAAGAAATCACTACAAGCAACCTACTTCCTCGACCATCTAACTACACTCAAGAAAGTGGGGGGGCATATGATGTAGAAAAAATTTTCCATCCAATGATATCGCGACACGTGGTGATTTCCAAGGGTAAAAGGATAATTTCACGACTCAGACAAATGAACCAATCAAATTGCCACACTTAACAAAGGGCATAATGATAATTTCCCACGAATGTCATAGTACTACTATGACACTCCTACTTATGGATAAAATATTATTTAAACAATCCAACTTATGAATAAATTCATTCTTATCATGATACTTAGTGATCAATCACTTTCCTAATTGGACTCTACTCCAAGACACTATATAAGGGGCTCTCACTATCAAAAGTACATAGACACAATTTAAAATCCCACATCTTTTGAACTTTAATATTATCTAATTATTCTTTCAGATCATTAACTTGGGTGTGGAAGAGTTCCCTCGAGGGACCTTTTTAGTTTACGTGTTCTTCATGTGCGCAGTGGTCTGTGAGCTCATTTGGTAGATTTTTGGTAACAACATCCTTGATTAAAGCAAATATTATTTTATCTTGAACTAATCCATGACCTTCTGGTAATTTCACACTATTTTCCCAAAGCTACTGTTGTGAGTTTTAAATTACTCGCAAGTGCACGAGTCGTTTGCAATATAGTGTTGTGCAAGTGCAAGGTCGAATCCACAGAGAATTGCGTTGTGAAAATATTTTTATCTAAACTAAGCCTATTTTAACCTAGTTCCAAGTTTTGAATTGTCTTTTGCAAAACAAATATAAACTAAACTAAATTGATTTAAAGACTAATGATAAAAACACTAAGGTTTCTGAATCCACACCACCAAAGTAAAGCATATATCTTCATGTTCTATATAAAAATAATCTATCAAAACATTCCATGAATCCAACTTTGAACAAATCACAACAATTATCCTAATTAAACCAAAACAATCCAATGTATCCGCTTTTAACAAATCACAAAGGATATCTAATTTAATAAAAAATGATTCGATGTATCCATCAGATGAAACACACGGAATATCCAACAGAACAATTTAAACTCAATCAATCATAAGATTTTACTCAAATAATTGAACAGAACATTTATACTAAAAAACATCAGAATTGTATAAACAAATCTGAACATATTATGCCAAACATCGGTGAGGCTTCATCTTCAACCTTAGCTGAAGATTTTAGCCACTCATAATCATTAAACTAAAGTTCACAATAACAGTGCTAAACATTAAACTTTAAAACTAACAAAAGCAGTAAATTAAAAACTGACTATACATGGGGAGAAATTCCACTTGCTGTTGGGCAGCGCTTCCCCTCGTGATAGCAAAGCCTTCGGAGATCCACCAGAATGCTAGTAGAAGTCCTCTAAATCGAACCAAAATGGCATTTGGATTGCTTACTAAAGATGAAGTGAAAAGGGGCTTATATAGGGAAACATCACAAGTGCAATATGCTTCTAATCCGATGTGGGATATTGCAAATTCCAGCTTTTGCTCTTTGACCTTTGTCTACTAAAAATGTCTTAACTTTTTCTAGAAAAATCATTTTATTGATCCATAAAATTCTCCAAAAAATAGACATCAGGATCTTTCCAAGCATATATGGCTCATCCCCTGGTTCTTTCTGAATCAATATAGTTTAATCCTCAAAAATGGCTGATCTGTCACGCTGAAATCATGCACAGCCTGACCTTTGTCTACTAAAATTGCCATAACTTTCTCTATAAAAATCATTTTATTGATCCGTAAAATTATTCAGAAACTAGACATCCGGATCTTTCCAAGAATATATGGCTCATCTCCTGGTTCTTCCTGAATCAATACAGTTTAATCTTCAAATATGGCTGATCTGTACAAGCAATTCTGGCAATTTAGTGAAACTCATTTCCAAGCTTGTAAACCTGTAAAACAATGAAAAACAACTCAAAGTAACAAATTCCTAAGCTAAAAAATGTAAATTAAAGGGCCAAAATATGCAATATTTGGCACTCATCAACTACTTGCCTTATGTGTGGCTGATTTAAGCTATAGTGATTAAATCCATGCTTAAAAAATTAACCAAACAGCACCATAATTGCAACCTAGACTTGTGCTTAAAGCATTCTCATCCTCAAACAAGCTATCATGACCATGATTATATTGTTTATTTGGCATTTCATTCCAACACTATACTAAATCAGTGTGGAAATTGACTTCAATCTGCCCCTGAACATACCCATTTATCCAATATTTTCAACAAAATTTTCGGGATTAAAGAAAGAATTAAAACCTAAATTAAATTCAAGTCGTTAATGATTTACAGAACCTAATTAACTAGGAAATGAATACCCAAAAATTATATGTACAATTGGCACAAAATTGGAATACATGTTTCCACTGAAACTTAACCAAATGAAATAAAAGCTTGATGTTGATTATGGATGACTAACGATGGGAAAGGTAAATTTGTTTTTCTTTCCAATTTATTGAGAAACACCGAAGTAAGAAGAGAATAAGAGGGAAGGGAGAAATCGTAAGAAATCAAAGGAAAAGAAAGGACAAATGAAGAAAGTAAAGAGGAAGGGTTTACTTCTTCCCAATGATAGCTAAAGTCGCCAAAATCTAGTGAGTTTTCTTTAGATTTCATGGCTGATGGTGATTCCAATTTAATTCAAAGTTTTGTTCTTAGAACACCAAAAACAGGGTTGACCACATGGCTTGTTTTCTCTCATGGTTGACAAAATCTATAGGGGTAGAAGAAAGAGAAAGGAAAAAAGAAAAAAATTGGTGAAAGATAGGGTGTTTTGCGAGAGGGGGAGAGAACGTGAGAATAAGAGAAAATATTTCTCTATGGTTCTGTAAAGGATAAGAATGAATGAAAGCAAAAGGAATTTCTCAAGAGTTCTATAGACTTGGAGGAAGTCCTTTTTTCCCTACCTTTTTTATTGTAAATGGACCGGGCCCCAAGCTTAAGTCCCATTTGAGATTTTTTTAAATCCAATATGCTTAGGCCTTTTCAAAGTTAAAATGGTTCTAGAACAAGGTTTATTTATTTATTTACTATTGTTTAAATTGTTATTAAGATTCTCATTTTTATCGTAATTACCAAGTGATTTGGTGTGGGTGTTAGATACTCAAACCTACTTATAGGGCTTAAAGTACAAAATAAGCCCACTTATTTCAAAATTGGTGTTAGGAAAAATGAGTCTAGTCAAACAAACTTGTGTCTTACATAAGCCAAGCTTATGACTTAAAATGACCATAATCCATAAACCAATATTTTTTACTTGTCGTTTCTCTCTACAAATTTTTGCTGAAAACATGCTAGAGCTCGACTAAATCCTGCATTGTTCTCTCTCTCATTTCTATCTTTGGAATTTTTTTGAGTTATTTTCACAATCTCAATAAGCTCAAGTTTCTATATTTTGTTAGATGTTATATAAATATGTTCTATGTATGCATTGTTCACTGGATTTGTTTATGGTTTTGATTTTTCCTCTGCTACTAGAATTCATGAGCTATTAGGGTTGATATCTTGATATTGATTTGATTAGGTTTTTTAATGGGAATTTTTATAGTTGATTCATTAAAGTTTTTAATTCGTATTTTTTGGAATTTGTTGCTTTATTTCTTTCAGATTTGACTTCAAAAGTAAGATAAATTTTGTCATCCAAGTGTTGGTTTAGTTGTTTGAGAACTTCTTATTTTCATTGGGGTACTTTTACAATTCATTTTTTTGGGAATTATAAACTGATATTTTTATGAATTTGTTGCTATGTTTCCATATGATTTCACTTCAAAAGTAAGATAGATGTTGCCATTCAATTACTAGTTCAGTTGTTTGATTCCTATTTGTGTTTGGTTAATTTTACATTTGATTTCTTTTGGATTATAATCTTCTATTTTTGGGAATTTGTTCATTTGTTTCTGTATGATTTCACTTCAATTGTAAGATAAATTATGATTGGGTAATTTTACATTTAAGTTTTTGGATTATAATCCACTATTTTTGCGAATTTGTTGATATGTGTCTCTTTGGTTTTTATGCTGATAGTAATACAAAGCAATTGTAAGCAAAAAAAAGATTAGTTATATAGACTTGGAAAGATTAGTTTAGTAAAGCAAACTCTTTTCCTTCTTTTGAATGATTAATAGTAGTTTCAATATTTCTGTTGTTAGTCCAGATTAGTTAGTTCTGTTAGTCTAGATCCTCATTTTCATTGCTATGTTAGTTATAGTAATCCATATTTTGTACTTGTGAGTGGTAAATGGTATTCTTTTTCCATGTTCTTTGTGAACGTAGTTATGTAAACTTGAAAAGATTAGTTAAGTAAAACCGAAGTTTTTTCTATTCTTGTGAATGATTAGTGGTAGTACACTTAGGAAGATGACAAAAGATTTATGTTGTTTTAATTTGTGGGTCAGTTCTATTAGTTATGGATTTATGTTTTTAGTCTAGATTAGTTAGTTTTGTTCTAGATCCTAATTTCCATTGTTATGTTAGTTATGTTATTCTAGATTTTGTGCTTTTGAGTTGTTAATGTAGTTTTCATTACTTTAATCTATATTTGTTTTGCTGCTTTATCATTAAGAGATACATCTAGTTCTGGTCTTATGCTTGTATATTTTTTTTCCCTGAACAAAATAGGAACCTTAGACATAAATCTATTATGGTGTTGCTGGTTGTTCTTTTAGTGTTGCTTTTGGTAGTTAAGAAAATGTCTCTAGTTATGTGATGTTAACATGCTCATTTTGGTATATGCTTGAAATACCCTTCATCTGATTGTTGTTTCCCTTGTTGTGCCATGTGACACTTACATGTCTCTCTAAAGTTTGCCACTGTAAGTTTGATATGATAATTCCAAAAATCCCCAAGCATTGCTTTAGTTTCAATTAGTTTTCCATCGTATATTTCAATAGGTTCAACTAGTTTCCTCTCATGCATTTCATTAAGTTCAATTAGGTGTCTCTCATGCATTCTATTAGATTGATTTTTAGGCTTGTCTCTTGCATTGCATTAGGCCCTGGCCAATGATGAAACCATTATATTTTCCTTTGTTTTCATGGCATGCATTAATTTGTTTTTTTTATGCGTTATTGTCTGTCTGTTTAGGCACTTGAGGCCAAGAATTTGCCAATGAGGATGAGCAGTAACGACTTTGTTACATGTAAATGTAGCAAATCCAAGAAACTTAACTTATGTACGTCTGAGGCATATAAATATAATATTTGTATATGTTCAGTTATACTTCTCTTAGTTATATTTGTCACTTATTTGTATCTTGGGTATAGAATGAGAAGGAAAATAACTGCAAACAAATCAAGTAGACCTACTTCCACTAAGTTATTTACTAAGAAAGCAAGTTGGAATATAGGTTGTGTCAAGATAAAGTCATTGGAATTGCATCATTCATACTTTTAATGAGTCGGAGGGGATATAGTATATGAAGAAGCAATTTAAGAATAATATAAGTCAAGTTTAACAAGATTGTGTTGCTTAGAAGAAGCTACAGGACCATGCTTGGATTGGCACAGACTTAAGCATGGGGACCATAGCGGCTATGCATAACATTTGGGACCTCTTTGTGAATGTATTACTATCATGCCTTTTCTCACAAACACCACATAACTTAAATGTTTAATATGGTAGAATATTTATATTTATTCAATAAATGTCGCTAATGTATGTGTTTTTCTTTTATGATCACGTGCGAACCCAGTGGGTAAAGACTTTAGGACAAATCCACTAGCTCATCTGGTGGAGATGATAGTCATATTTAAGGGGATAATGGCCACTAGAAAACACACTTAGGGACCATCGGAAGGGTACTACCCAGTGTATGATAATATAGTGGAAGAAAATTAATCCAAAGTAAACAAGGAGAGCGATGAACAATCCACAAAACTATGGTTTTAGCCTACACATACTTTTTTGGTGCATGAGCTATATGGTTTCTCTCAACCATATGAGGTGTTTTGTGTTGCTTTAGATGAAGGTGTACATGAAGGTGTCGACCAAAAATAGAGAAATTCATTCGAGTTGACCTTAGTGGGGCGGAGAGCTAGGCTGCAAGGTAAGTCCCTTGTTTTGGATCCCAATATAATTGAGTAGTGTGAGGTGGTGAAGGCTTCTATCAAGTCATCTTCAAGTGTGTGTATTATGGGGTCATAGTTTGATGAGTGCATGGCAATACTTAGAGATATGAGCAATATGGTACTGGTTGGAATCATATTGTACCACAAAGAACTTTTATTTTTCAAAGATGAGTGTAATATAAGGATGTGACTTGGGTCGGGAATGAGAAAGAGAGGTTGGACTGGCTGGTTTTCATGGAGCATCATATGGATGTTGACTCTTAACTGGCATATGTACCCTTGACTCCTCCCATCCAAACATACGTGTACCCCTCCCCCCATTGGTATGCCACCCCCTCATTTTATGCCCTACATGAGAATGGATTATGGGTATAGTCTAGTAGTATGTCAAGCAAGTATGGACCCACAGCCAATTTTTCGACATTCCTGCCTTGTCCTATCATCCCTCAACGAGCACCATACTAATTAGGCTCTGGAAGTACACTTGTCTTTAGGCGACAATCGGTTCCCACCTAGTTTGAGCATCATCCTCAAGCCTTTGGTGGCACTCAATCCCATAGCATGCCACCACCAGGTTTTATATGATATTTGTTGACGGATACTATTTTATTCTCATGAGACTTTTATGTTTGTTGTTAGGATGTTATTTTTGAAAATTTTCCTTTTTTGCATGCATGTATTGACAGGATGATTTATTTTTTATTGTTTTCTTTGGTCTTGTTCGGTTTGAACAAATGATTTGAATTTTAAATGTGTTGTTGATTATATAATGTCATAATAATTATCATTGGTAATAATTATGCAGTAGTATGCTGAGGACACTAGTTTATGGATGTGAAAATGGGTATATGCACGTTTATGTTACTCACACTCCCAAGAATAATGGAGGCGTTTCTATCAATGCCCTTTACGTCTAGTATATTCATATGCTATAAATTTCAGTAAATTGATATAACGAATTGATTGTTATAAATTATGATTGTAATTTACAAATAAATTTATTTCACATAATCATAGGGATAGCTTTATTGGATTGATGGCTTTATTAAAGCGGCGATCCCCACTGTGGTAAAATACAATTAGCCACGACACATTAGGTTTATGGCTGAACCATGACAAAATGTTGTCTCATTATTGAAAATGTATTGTTTTTACTTGCATTGATTGTACTTTGGTTCATTATCATAAAAGTAAATTCCATTTTTAGTCCTTTTAGTTTGCCATGTGTCCTTATTAGGTTCTTAGAGCTTAAAACGTTCCTATTAGGTCATTTAAGTTTGGTTCTTGTTCCAATCATATCCTTCACCTAAATAATATGGTAATTCCAACTTAATAGCATCCTATGTTGCCTTACATTGTAAAAAAAAATCAAAATTTTCCCAAATCTCATCATCTCTCCCACCAAAATTACAAACGGGATATTTTTCTTCTAATTTTTTTTAGCTTTTTCTTCTTCTTCTTTCTCTTCCTCATTTTCTTCTTCCTCTTTCTATTCTTCTTCTCCCTCCTACCACATCTGTCGCGCAGTGCTGCGCACTGCCATGGAAGATCTACAACACTGTGTTTGCAAATCTATAGCGCACAACGACTCTACCACTCGACCTGCTCTTAAATCTCTTTATTGAAGATTTTTCTGAAGCTTTTTGAACGCGGACAATGATGGATTTAAGGTGATTACGAAGACAGAGAAGAACAAGCAACAATCAGTAGATAAAGATGCAGAAGTTTTTCTGCTTTTTTTGTATTGTTTCTCTTGGATAAGTAAATTTCACCATTTATCCTATAAAAAAAAGCTAAATTGAAAATAGTTGAAAATCCTGGTGTATTATTTCCTTTTTAATGCTACCTAATGCTTAGGGAAAGCTATAGGCTGATGGTCCTAGATTTATACAGGAAAATAATGTTGTGATTAGTCCTTTCTCAATTCTCTACCTTAGGCTAATACTATCTCACAAATTCTGCAAAGATAGTCTACAAGAGATGTCTCCAATTTAGAAGTTTGAAAAATTTGATGGGTTTATTCATTGAAAGAAATAAATGGAAGAAAAAAATATTGTTCATAATTTTGTTGGGAGAGATTATGAGATTTGAGAAAAAAAATTACTTTTTTTTTTACTACCTAAGGCCACATAGGACGCCACCTAGATTGGAATTATCGGGTCATTTAGGTGAAGGATCTGATTGGAACAATAACTAAACTTAAAGGACCTAATATGAGAATTTTAAACTTCATGGACCCAATAAAAACACAAGACAAACTAAAAAGACTAAAAAATGAAATTTATCATAATTAAATAATGATAATTGGACTATTAAAGTAGAACATGAGACTTGAGAACATTATGATATGTAAACTATTTGTATGGATTTTATAATATATGAAATATGTAAAATATTTTAACTATCATATTTTTATTATTTTTGAAATATAAGTTTTCTCGATTTTTTTTATTTGTGGGATATAAGTATGAATTCTTATATGATGTAGAAAATAATAAAATATGAATTCTTATTGCAATAGGAAAAAGATCTAAAATTATCCAATTAAATTGGGATCCCTAATTTAGCATAAAATCTATGTTATGATTCTTATGAATAGAATTCCAAAATAGGACTAAATACTTTAAATAAAGCTACATCACAAGTATTATAAATATATGCATCTAAACCTCTCAAGAGTAATATCCATCCTTTTCTTTTTGATTTTCTGTGATATCCAAAAGAAGCAATGGCAGCAAAAACGCTAACCATCTTGTTGTTGGTCACATTTATGGGGACGTTTGTTCCTTTTACAAAAGCCTGATTATTTGAGCCTAAGAAATGCTGGGAATCTATCAAAAGTGTTGGAGGTTGTTTTGAAGCGGTTCATGATGCCATAAAAAACAAGCATGTCGGCGATCTTACATCAGATTGCTGCTACGCCATCAATGGACTTACAGTTCATTGTTGGTTTCTTATATTCCCAACTAAACCTTATGTTCGGTTTTTGCTCAAAGATCTTTGTGCTATTATAGATCGCAACCAAGTACCATAACCACGATCTTTGTATTCTACTGCTGATGATGAGTTTCCTTTTTGCTTCGTCAAGGAATCTGTGTGTGGAGAGCAAAGAACAGCTCTATAGGGAGTGGCACAGTGATAATGGAGAGCCAATTTACCAAACCTGGATCTGATCACCCTCCTGACACAGGCCCTGGCAAGAGTTTAAGAAACTTTAGATTTAATACGGCCACAATCTACAAGCAATGGAAGCTGGTTTTTCTGCTTAAAAGGTGAAACTCAATTTCTTCGGAAAGTGTTCCATGTTCATATAGCTGCTGTAGTTGTTAGCATGTCACCTGTAATATTAAACAGCATTAATTGGGTCAAAGTGCAAAGTCAGTAGTTGTATCAGTTGTATATCGTTGTTTGTGTCAGTTCTTCCGGTTTGGGTTTATGTATATTTTGTAGTCTGTACAGTAAACCATTTGTGTCCAAGTGCATCTGTCAATGATCGAGTGAAACAGGAGTATACAGTACAGGCTCTTTGCGCACAGAGAGCCAATTTACTTGAAACTGATTCTCGTCTTTTTTCCAATGGTTGGGCTGTGATATTTAGTTGTTTGAGACGCTATTATTAATTTATGTGGATGACTTGTAGTGCCCCTTCTATGTTTTTCGATGGTCAGTTCGTACTACATTTCTCAGGACCAGCGAGGTGTATGTCTTAAAGAATCTAGAGACTAGTAATGGGTTTGATCCATGATGGATCAACCAAGTACAGCTCAAGTTTTCTTTTAATTTTTTTTTATATATCTTCGGAGTGGATGATCGAGTTCTAATCTTTTATATGGAAAATTCGGAGCTGACTGTTTAGCCAAGAGACCTGTTCAGTGTTCAAAGTTTTGCGTTTGCTTGTCCATCTTCCTGTTCTGGACCAACGAAAGTTCTTTGCCTATCTTGGCATCTGGTGCTAATTTTTTGTAGCTAGAGGGGTTAAGAAATTTTTTTCCAGAACGTCGTGCTCGTGTGTAGCTTGTGTTGTTTTAGCATAATTTATTTTTAGATTAATGTAGTTTTTAACATATTGGGTTTTAAGTATTGACGGAAGTAATCAATTAAAATGCTATGACAGGTGCTTTAAAAGAGTTGTATATGAGTATGGTTTCAAATGTTTCGGAGTTGAGATGAGTTAGTTTTATATGTAATTAATTGTATCCTTTTCTATTTCTGTGTATGTATATGTTTATTTCTTGAATAAACTTAAAAGAAAGAAAAAAAAACTATCACAAATAAAATTTACTATAACATCTTATTGCTTGTGGCTCAAATTCTTCGGATATATTTTTTGAATTTGGTGCACACTTTATTATTATTTTTATATTGAGGTTGTATTCTATCAGACACTACAAGATAAATGGCATACACCGGTGCTTTATTTTCGGCGTTTCAAACAAGCGCCGCCGTTAGTTCTCCACTGGTGCTTCATTTTTGGCGCTTCTACAAAGCGCTGCAATGTCCAAAGAACATATATCGGCGCTTCAAAGCGCCGTTATATGCAAAACTTATTGCCTATTTTGGCACTTTTAAGCGCCGCAATATACCAGCACTTAAAAGCGCTGCAATATGAACAAAATTAATTTCATATTCCGGCGCTTGAAAGCGCCGCATATGATGGCTTCGAGCATATTACAACACTTATAAGTGCCACAATATGATGAGTTCGAACATATTGCAGCACTTACAAGCGCCGCAATAGGATTAAAAATAGCGCACACTGAGTGTAATTTCTCAGTCAACGCGGCACAGCTTCTTCCTCATCTTCTTGCTGCTCGCAACCCCTTCTTCCGGCTCGCGACTCTAGCTTCTTACTCATCTTCTTCGTCTCTTGCTCTCTGTTCAAAATCAAAGATAGATTATACTGAAACCTTCAATCGGGCCTTAAAGACAGTTGTTGTAGACTTGGAAGGATCAGATTTGCCAAACCACGGTATGTTTACGTGTTTGATCTTCCTAAGATTTTAAGCTTGTATCAAAGATGGTATTATTTGTGTTGTGCTCTTGTATGGTTTTATGCCTTTTCAAGCTTAATTAAAATGCATGAATGACTTCTGATATTTGGTTTAGTTCAATGGTTACATTTCTCTATTTGTTAGGGTGTATGACTTGAGTTTGAGCCCAACTTTCATTGTTACAGTAAAAAAAATGATAAGGTATATGATTCAAATACTGGAACTATGACACTATTATTGCACTGATCCAAGTAATTACTAACAAAAGAAATTATGTTAGTAAAATCCTGTACAACAAAGTAATGAGAAAAATCACTGTTGTTGTTGCAATCAAATTGAGTGACTGGGAGGGCTGCTTTTGGATTTGAGAATTATGTTGATTTTTTTACTTGTAAAGAAAATAAAGAATTATTTTGATTTGGTTGCACTTCTTGTCTTAATCTTGAAGTCCCGGTTGTTAAGGCTTTGGAAAATAAGATTTCAGATCTCAATCTTGTCTTAATTTATTCTCTTTTATATATTTAGGTTTCAAGTTTTCAGCTTTGTTGGTCATGGATACTGAGCCTTAGATATTCTAGAAACTCTTGAATCTGATCTGAAATAAGATTTTTAAATTTCTGGACTTGATTCAAGTATTCTTGGGTTCACCTTTTGATTTGTGGTGTTGTAATTTCCACTTAGTTATTGACATCTTAGGGGACATTATTTTTAAGATTTTCAATCTCCCTCATTTTCTACTTCTTAATGGCCTTTTCCTTTCTCCCTTTACTCTTTTACATGCATTACATAAATTTCGTGCATGTAGTTACATTAGAACAATGTTTTTTTTTGGTTGTTTTTGTTTTAAAGTTTTTAAATATACAGAGTTCTTTTGAGAATATGACAATGTTGTTGTTAGCTTTTAAAAGTAAGACTTTCAATCACACTGTGCTCTTCAGAACCCAATGTTAATAGCGTTTAGTTATGGGCTTGGTCCACTCTTGTATGGAGTTTGGTCGCTTAATTCATTGAATAAGGATTGGAAGTGTGTTCAACAAGGTATGGGTTTGGTGGTGTGCTTCCTCTGACCCACTCGTTGTTGATAAAGTTTTTTTTTTTTTCATTCCCTTTACTATCTAGGTTTTATTTATAGTCATGCTGTTGACAATCTATACAAAAAAATGGTTTTATGATTTTATAACTACCCACCTAATTCATTAAACTCTATCTTCCTTTCAGTCAAGATTTCAATTTCATGCTTTCTTATTCTAACAAGTGAATTCCTTTGTGTCATTTATTTAATCAAATTAAAGAATATTTGATTACCTCCTTAGTTCAAGATGTCTTCTTATTTTAGGTAGTATATGCTTAGCTTGTTGAAGCTTATTGCATGATGTTACTCCTTCTCTGGCCATGAACTTTATTTCAATCATTTCGGTTAACTTGTGTCTATAAAAATATTGCTTGGTGGTCAGAGAGTAAATATCAAAAGTTTGTTTGCTCTTATATCCTACTAGTTGATTACATTAAGTGAATTTCCATATAGTTGACGTAATGCTGGAGATGCCCTTACATTAAGTGAATTTCCATATAGTTGACATAATGCTGGAGATGCCCTGCTTTATACAGCTCTTGTTTCTTACATAACTAGGTCATCTCCTTCTCTTTGAGTCAATAAACTCGAGGAAAATCCGAAGATGAAGATAAGTCTTGAATTTTTTTTTTGTTTTGCTTGTGATGGCTATACCCATCTGTTATGAGAAAGAAACAGATCGAATTGTAGAAAATGACAGACAACCTGGTGGAGTTAAAAGGTGAATGATTCTGTTATTAAATTTAGTTTAACAGTCTGATGAAAAGTTTTAATCCGGAACTTAAATGTCATGGAATCTCTTTTCCACAAACTGAGGGCTCCTCCGGAAGTAGTAAAATTTAGTCATTCCTTTATAGCTCGCTGAATGGAAAAAAGTACGAGAAGTGATGGGTGGACAAAGAGCTGTGTCGTACTACCCTTTTATTTAATTAGTACTGGATTCTTTTTACGGGGTAGATGCATGTTTGGATTTCTATCACCTTTTCTTTAATCTGTCTCAATATCAGAAAATTATCAGCTTCGTTCTTCATCTTACTTTATGGCCTTTCTAAAATATAAAGAAATAAATCTACAATGCAGTTGATATTCCTTTGGAACATGATAAAGATATATGGTCTTGCTAATGGTCAGAACAGTTGGTCTATGTCAAGATTAGGCTTTCTACATTTCAGAAAGCAAAGACATTATGCATATTATTTGTACACTTGGAAAAGGTTAATTAGTATCTTCAACCTTCTGATTACACTTTCAGCGAACATCTATTGTCCAAACACTTGCAAGTACTTAGTGTAATAAATTCAAGAGGCCATTATGCTCTACTAATTAGTGGAATTATGGGAGGCCATCATGCTCCATTATACTCCACTAGTTAGTGGAATTATGGGAGGTCATTATGCTCCACTAGTTAGTGGAATTATGGGAGGCCATCATGCTCCACTAACTAGTAGAATTATTAGAACATTTCTCCTATAAATAGGATGACCATAGAGCATATTGATAGTTAGAGAGAGCAACACAAGGTGTATGCTTAAGGAATTTTGGTTCATATTCTCAATAGTTGTATTGAGAACATAAGATATATATAACCAATCTATATGTGGTCCATGTTTAACCCTTTAGCCTCTCATTGATTGTGGTAACAAGCGTATAGAATACGGACGAATGTTCTTGATTGAAGAACAAGTATAAACTTCGTTGCAAGGTTTGGCCTCTAGACTCAGGATTACTCATTTTTCTTTCATACACCATCAATTGAAGAGAGTTCTGAGAGTCTAGAAGAACCAATATCGAGAGAATAGCGGATTGTGTAAGTGGAAAGCTTCAATGGCCAGAGGTATGTTTATGGTCTTTATAATTATGCATTTAATCTATATGCTATTTAAGATATTTAGCATGTTTAGATTTTATTTAAGTTCTTACATTTGGTATCAGAGCATTGTTTGCCTCTGCTTTGAAGTATTAAGCAATCTGTAAAACTTTCATTTTATTGGTTTTTAAAATAATGTTAGAAATCATTAGAAAATTTGATTTCTAGTATTTCTGAGTTTTAAAATCTTGCCTTGATATCTTGGAAGCCAAGATTTAGTTGGTTTTGAAAACAGGTTAAAATCGACTCTGCTGATTTGTAATTATTTGCAAAAGTAAAGTTTATGAACCCTTATAAGTATTTATTTTATTTATGTGCTTAAAATTATGTGTTATGTGTGTATAACTTTTTGGGTTATGCATGCAATTTAAGTTTAAATAGTTTTAGTGCATAAATAATTTAATGTTGGGCATGTATTTTTAATTTTGTGATTATTTTGCTCAAATTAAGATTACGCATATATACTATTTATGTTAGTTCTATATATGTAATTTCAGTAAATGCTCATTTTTAGCATGCTTTTGTTTTTCAATTCATGCTTTTAGAATGAGTTTGTTTTGTGCATTGAATTAAATTAAGTGCATAATATTATGTTTAATTATGCAATTTATGTTTTATTTATGAGAATTTTATTTATATATGATAACATATTATTAAGTTTAGATATTGTTAGATTATGTAAACTTAGGTTATTCTCATAAAACTTAATTTGTGCATAACACATTAGGGTTCATAATATATTAATATAAACAATTAAGTTAAAAATTATGAATAATTCATAAATAATTTGTAGTTGGCATAAGACAGCATGATTTGAGACAATGCTCTATCTAAAGATTCTGGTTTTTAATGAGGCTTTGTCCCGACCAATTATCCTGGGAGCACTCTTAGTAATTGCCTATTATGTTACTGCATAATTGATTTTAGGCATTAAGTAGAGCCTAAAATATAGTAAATATAAATGTCTAGAGAACCATATAATTTTAAATATTTAAAGAGTAGCCACAACATCTTTAATTATATAAAAATTATATATTAAGTGGATTAGGATCACATAATAGACATTAATTGTGATTAACTATATAAATATAATGATTTTAACCCACAGGGATTTTATTATGCTTATGTAATTAATTAGGATAATATATTAAAATTAGTTTTTCTTAATTTACCCACAGGAGTTAAGAAGAATTAATTTAATAGTTTTATCATAACGTTTAAAGATAGAAAAACATCAAACTGTAATCATAATATACATTATGAATTTAGTAAAAATAGTTTGATAAAATCTATCATAAAGTATAAAGAATCTTATTGAATTAAAAATTTAGCCCACAGGTAATTTTTAATGAAATTAAATTCAATTTCAGCGTGTGTTTTACATTGGTAAAACATGTAATTTAGAAAATTGGACCTCAAATCTTGACATAAGCTTTTGAACTTTATGCAGTTTCTCAACCCACTAGTTTCTCTGATATCCGTTGTGACATACCGGAACTTAGGGGAGATAATTATAAGGTATGGAAGGAGAAGATTCTCCTTCATCTAGGGTGGATGGACATAGATTATGCTATTAGGAAGGACAAACCACATGCAATCGACAATAACAGCACTCCAGCTGCGGTCACGCTATATGAGCGATGGGAGCGATCCAATCGGCTCAGCGTGATGTTTATCAAAACTAAGATAACTGCTGGTATACGTGGTTCTATCGACCAGCATGAGAAAGTCCGTGATTTGCTAAAAGCCATTGACGATCAATTCGTCACTTCAGAAAAGGTATTGGCAAGCACCCTGATAACGAGATTATCATCCCTCAGACTCACCAGCGTAAAAGGTGTGCGCGAGCACATAATGCAAATGCGTGACATTACGGCTCAACTTAAGAAACTCGAGGTTGATATGTCGGAGTTCTTCCTGGTGCACTACATTCTGAACACTCTTCCAACTGAGTACGGGCCTTTCAAAATCTCGTACAACACACATAAAGACAAATGGTCAATCAATGAATTAATGACCATGTGTGTTCAAGAAGAAGAGAGGCTTGTGATGGAAATGGGTGAGAGTGCAATGCTGGCTACTACCCGTTGGAAGAACAAAGCTAAACCTATCAAATCTCAAGCCAATCAGAAGGGGAAAGGCAAAATACCACCTCAAGCTGATATAAAGAAAGAAGAAAAATGTTTCTTTTGTAAAAAGAAGGGACATATGAAGAAGGAATGCATAAAATTCCAAAAATGGCTTGAGAAGAAAGGTAATCCAACCTCGTTTGTTTGTTATGAATCTAATATGGTTAATGTTAATATTAACACCTGGTGGATTGATTCTGGATCTACAATCCATATTACAAACTCCTTGCAGGGTACGCAAAACCTAAGGAAGCTAGTGGGAAGTGAGCAAAGCATCTTATCAGGCAACAAGATGGGCTCACATGTGGAGGCGATTGGAACTTGCATTTTAACTTTAAGTAGTGGCTTTATTTTAAAGTTGGAAAAGACCTTTTATATACCAAGTTTCTCACGAAACTTGATTTCTGTTTCCAGACTTATACCATTTGGATATTTCTTTAATTTTCAAGACACAGCTTTCAATTTATTTTATAAAACTGATTGTGTTGGGAATGGTATTTTGTCTGATGGTCTTTATCGTCTTTATTTACAAAATGATTCCACTTATAGTTCAATGCATGTTCAAACTGGCGTTAAAAGGTGTAATATTAATGAGGACTCCTCTATGTTATGGCACCGGAGATTAGGGCATATCTCCATAGAAAGAATTAAGAGATTAGTGAATGAAGAAGTACTTAGTACTCTGGATTATACTGATTTTGAGACTTGTTTGGACTGCATTAAGGGAAAGCAGACCAACAAGTCCAAGAAATGTGCTAATAGGAGTTCAGACATATTAGAAATCATTCATACTGATATATGTTGTCCAGACATGGACGCACATGGTCAGAAATATTTTGTCACTTTTATCGATGATTACTCACGATATATGTATATCTATTTGTTTCATAACAAAAATGAAGTATTTGATGCCTTCAAAGTCTTTAAGGCTGAAGTTGAGAACCAATGCGGAAAGCAAATACAAATTGTGAGATCCGATAGAGGTGGAGAATAGTATGGTAGATACACAGAAAGTGGACAAGCACCTGGTCTTTTTGCCAAGTTTCTTCAAGAACATGGGATTGTTGCCCAATACACTATGCCTGGTTCCCCGGACTAGACTGGTGTTGCAGAAAGAAGAAACCGAACATTGATGGACATGGTGCGGAGTATGCTTAGAAACTCCAACCTTTTAACATTCTTGTGGACTGAAGCACTAAAGACGGCTGCGTATATATTAAACCAAGTTCCAACCAAGACTGTTCCCAAGACACCATTTAAATTATGGAAAGGTTGGAAACCAAGTTTGCGACATATGCGCATTTGGGGATGTCCGTCTGAGGTGAGGATTTATAACCCACAAGAGAAGAAACTGGATCCGAGGACCATTAGTGGGTATTTCATTGGATATGCCGAAAGGTCCAAGGGTTACAGGTTTTATTGTCCAACTCATACTACTAGGATTGTGGAATCAAGAAACGCTAAGTTTCTAGAGAATGACATGATCAGTGGAAGGGATCGGTTCAAGAACATAGTTCCTGCACATGATCATACAGAATCTAAACCTTCATCAAATGATAGATTGGTTATAGTTCATAACACGCCTCAAGTACAAGCTCGTGTTGACCAATCGATCATTGAGGTTCCACAAGCTGCTGAAAAAATTCTAATAGATCAAATAGTTCAGGAAATACCACAAGTTCCTGAACAACCAGTTGAACCACAAGCTCCCCTGGGAGATATTGGTACAACATTAAGAAAATCTACTAGAGTAAAGAGATCAGAAATTCCTAGTGATTACATTATGTATCTACAAGAATCTGACTATAATTTTGGAGCCGAAAATGATCCTAAAACCTTTTCACAGGCTATGAGTTGCAGAGAGTCAACCTTGTGGCACGATGCCATGAAGGAAGAGATGAATTCCATGAAAAGTAACGGAGTCTGGGATCTTGTAGAGTTGCCTAATGGGGCGAAGGTCATTGGTTGTAAATGGGTCCTTAAGACCAAGAAAGATTCATTAGACAACATTGAAAGAAACAAAGCGAGACTCGTTCCTAAGGGATTTACTCAAAAAAAAGGAATCGATTATACGAAGACTTTCTCTCTTGTATCTAAGAAATATTCTCTTTGTATTATTTTGGCATTAGTTGCTCATTTTGACCTTGAGCTGCAACAAATGAATGTGAAAATCTCATTTCTTAATGGTGATCTAGAGGAGGAGGTTTATATAAAACAACCTGAAGGTTTCTCCTCTAATGATGGTGAGCATTTGGTTTGCAAGCTTAAGAAATCCATATACGGTTTAAAACAAGCCTCCCGTCAATGGTATCATAAATTCCATGAAGTAATTTCTTCATTCGGTTTTGTTGAAAACCCCATGGATCAATGTATATACCAGAAGGTCAGTGGGAGTAAATTTTTTTTTCTAGTTTTATATGTGGACGATATTTTACTTGCAACCAATGATAAGGGCTTGCTGCATGAGGTGAAACAATTTCTCTCTAAAAATTTTGATATGAAAGATGTGGGTGAGGCATCTTATGTCATTGGCATTAAGATCCATAGAGATAGACCTCGAGGTGTTTTAGGTCTGTCACAAGAAACCTATATCAACAAAGTTTTAGAGAGATATCGGATGATAGATTGTTCACCAAGTGTAGCTCCCATTATGAAGAGTGATAGGTTCAATTTGAACCAATGCCCGAAGAATGATTTTGAGAGGGAATCCATGAAGAACCTTCCATATGCTTCTGCAGTTGGAAGCCTTATGTATGCTCAGGTCTGCACTAGACCTGACATTGCATTTGTTATGGGGATGCTTGGGCGATATCAGAGTAACCCAAGTGTAGACCACTGGAGAGCTGCAAAGAAAGTAATGAGGTATCTTCAAGGAACTAAAGACTACAAGCTTATATATAGACAGACGGACAATCTGGATATGATTGGCTACTCTGATTCAGACTTTACTGGCTGTGTTGATTCACGTAAATCAACATCAGAGTACATTTTTCTGATGGCTAGTGGAACTGTTTCTTGGAGAAGTGCTAAGCAGACATTGACTGCTACTTCTACTATGGAAGCCGAGTTCGTCTCCTGTTTTGAGGCCACTTCACATGATGTATGGCTTAGGAGTTTCATTTCTGGGCTTAGAGTCATGGATTCTATATCTAGGCCATTAAGAATTTTCTGCGATAATTCAGCTGCTGTCTTTATGGCGAAGAACAATAAAAGTGGAAGTCGAAGTAAACACATCGACATTAAGTATTTAGCCATAAGAGAACGTGTAAAAGAAAAAAAAATTGTCATTGAACACATTAGCATTGAATTGATGATCGCTGATCCTTTGACTAAAGGCATGCCACCTCTGAAATTCAAGGATCATGTAGAGAAAATGGGACTTGGTTCCACTTTGTAAGTGTATACATACAGTTTATTAATGAAACTCTTACATATTTTGATGTTTTCTCATATTCATGTGCACCTTAATTTGTTTGAGAAAATTCATCTGTATAAGGCCAAGAATAAACATAGGGTTTATTCATTAAGAAATGTTACCACATGTAGAATAATACTTAAGGAACTAAATGCATCGTAATACATGGAAGGTAATACTCACTCTTAGAAGACTTATCGCCATGATTCATGTATTTACTTCTTAAAATACATCAATGGGATTAAGTTAGGTTAAACATATGAACCAAGTGGGAGAATGTAAAAAATTCAAGAGGCCATTATGCTCCACTAATTAGTGAAATTATGGGAGGCCATCATGCTCCATTATGCTCCACTAGTTAGTGGAATTATGGGAGGTCATTATGCTCCACTAATTAGTAGAATTATGGGAGGCCATCATGCTCCACTAACTAGTGGAATTATTAGAACATTTCTCCTATAAATAGGATGACCATAGAGCATATTGATAGTTAGAGAGAGCAACACAAGGTGTATGCTTAAGGAATTTTGGTTCATATTCTCAATGGTTATATTGAGAACATAGGGTATATGTAACCAATCTATATGTGGTCCATGTTTAACCCTTTAGCCTTTCATTGATTGTGGTAACAAGCGTATAGAATACGGACGAACGTTCTTGATGGAAGAACAAGTATAAACTTAGTTGCAAGGTTTGGTCCCAAGACTCGAGATTACTCATTTTTCTTTCACACACCATCAATTGAAGAGAGTTCTGAAAGTCTAGAAGAACCAATATCGAGAGAATAGCGGATTGTGTCAGTGGAAAGCTTCAATGGCCGGAGGTATGTTTACGGTCTTTATAATTCCGCATTTAATCTATATGCTATTTAAGTTGTTTAGCATGTTTAGATTTTATTTAAGTTCTTACACTTAGATATGCGTGAATTTGCTTAGTGGTGCATGTTTATTGTTGTGCCCTAGACTCCACTTCTGTAGTGCCTTTAGGAACAACATCTATGACGTGGAACCCCAAAATCTCTAATTTATGGCATAAACTTAACCACTCTTTCACAAACTAAATCAAGTTCAGAAACTGTTTTGTTCCTTCTCACTTCTTATAGGTTTGTTTAATGCAACAGTTTAATCGAGCGTTGTCTCATTCTGGTTATGGCCTTAAATGTGCTGAGAGTAATGCTGTGGCAATCATATTTTCAGCACTTGGCTGATCAAAGACTACATGTGGTTGGAACATATTTCGAAATTCTTGCATCAAAATGCACACATATTTCTCATAGCAAGATATTATGCTCATTTCACAGCTTGTGTAAACGATAATTTTATGGTTCTTTATATATGGTAGGCTAGTAGCTAATTTCAGATGTCATGAACATATTTCAGTATTAGTAGTTGTTCACCTCTAAGCCATCTAAACAGATTCCACAACACAGAAACATGAGAGCTTTTACCCAAAAGAAAGAAAAGAAAAGGCATAAAAGCTTTGACCATTTAAACAGAGAACCAACTAGATTTTCGACCACTTTCAAGCACTCACAAACACCCAGGAGGAAAGAAAAGGGGATCATGATCAAAATCATAATCATAATCACTTGTAGAGAAAAAAAGCCAAACTTTTGATCATACTCTTTACATTCTCAGTCTCAAGAAAGAATATATGAAAAGCATGAGGTTCCTTACCTTATGCAGTGTTTCGAAATTATTAGGTGTTTCTTACCTTATGCAGTGTTACTATTTACTTATTGGTAATATGAGGAACTCGAGTGGTAATTCTTTGTGCAAAACATGATAGATCATTTGTTTTCATGTTTCAATATACATATTTTTTTATATACAACTTTGTAAAACCTCAGTGCATTCTCTAATGTTCTGTGTGCCATATATCTAAGACCAAAACACCTAAAATTTGACTTGATCAGTGATGCATGTGTAGTAGTTTTTAATCATTCCACACAATGGGCTAGTGCAACACCAGCACTAGCACCAGGACTGGGGCTAGTGCAGCACCAGCAAGGGTGCTGGTGCTGCACAAGCACCTGCACAGGGGTTGGTGCAGCACCAGCACCAACACCAACACCAGCACCAGCACTAACACCAGCACCAGCACCATCACCTGCACCTGCACCTAATAGAAATCAGACGACTCCTCTCCCCAATCTGTTATACTCTTTGGATTTTTTAAATTTTACCATTTTAGTCATTGGTTGCATTTCAGTTAAAGGATTATTAATGCCCTCTTTTTTTATTGCTTTGCAGTGGCACAACTCACGACTAAGATTAAGCATCTGTCTTCTATTGTACACAAAAAGGTGAGACTAAGGGCAAGATCTTTTTATTGTTAATGTTGTTGTTGTAAATTTGCTTTTGTCAATGACTTGTTCACTTTAAGCCAGTGTTTGATGGACCTGTGATATATAAGCATGTTTATGTTTTTATGTATACAGATTGCAACATGTTTATGTCAAAATATATTCCTCCCTCAGTCAGAGCTACTATGTCAAACCAATCTCCAGCTGGGTCTTCACAATATCAAGAAGATATTGAACATGAGCATGAGTATCACCTTGAAGATGATCATCACTCTCAAAGTGATTCGGAAACCGAGCCAATAACAACGGAAAGTCAAAACAATGATAATGAACAATAATAGATAATTGGTAATTTTTGTATTGTAAGACATTCTCTTTATAACTAGTTTGATATCACATTGTTATATTAATTATAAAATTTATGTTTTCAATGTATAGATTATGAAGGGAGGGTGAGAAAGCAAACAAGTGTCATGCAGACATCACAAGTGTGGTCTTTGGAACGTGGGAGAAAATTGTTGTCCACTGATTACGCTTAAACTAACACGTGATTATTGTGTATAGCTGAGGTGTCGATCCCATGAGGAAAGTGAACTACAAGAGAAAGTGTAAACCTTAACACAAAACAATGAAATTCAAATAAATGAATCTTTGTTTTATGAATGAAATTATATGAGAGAGTTGTGAAAATATGACGAAGGATTCAATGAAGAAATAACAAGGTTCCAGGAATCCTCCCTAAGTTCGTTGCCTTATCCCTCTATTGACTCAATTGTTTTATCTCAATTGCTAGTTTCACATCCCAAACAAGAAACTGGTAAATATTCAATCCAAGCACATAAACACCCTAATGTAATTGCTACAAATTACTCTTTAATTTCAATTCAAACACCCATGACATATCTTATAAATTATCAAGAAACGACAACATATTTCAATAATAATACCGCAGTAATAGACAAACCTATAAGATGAATCTACTGAAATCAATCACATATAACAACTTGACATAAGAAGAGCCTGATTAGACTTATATGGAGGAGAAAGATGCAATCACAGGATTAAGAGTAAATCCTCTCTTTCTTACTTAATCAAAGAGTAAATCATAACAATGTTTAACAATCAATCCATACAACTGAATCAAGGATAGAAATAAGAACAACTACACCTAGGAATTCGTCCTATTGCCTTGCTTGGAGATTAGTTGGACATTAGGCTCATGCTTGATCACCTAAAATGGAGAAGAATATGGTAGCTCTCCTAATTCCAGCTTCCTTTTCAACAAAACCTAAGTGTTCTATTAATACCCCAAAAGCATCAAGGGTATTTTCGGGTCAAGAAATCTCATTAAAGCCCTAATAAGGTCGTGAAACAGAAACAGGGGAATCGCGCTTGCGCCGTGGCATGGAAGAGGGAAGCCGCGACACGGCTGTAAAAACCCTCCTACACCGCGGCACAGACCTTGCCTCGCAGCGGTGCCGCCCTTCGTTCATGCTTATCAGTGGTACTGGTGGCTACGGTGCACACCTTGCTTCACCACGGCGCAAATGCCTAATCCTAGCTTCTAACTCAGAAGCTAATGGTTCTGGAGGCCACGACTCAAACCTTAGCTCGCCGCGGCATGGAACCCTAAAAATGGGTTTCTCTTCATTTTGTCCTTCCGAAACCATTCCTTCACTCTTATATGCATAAAATCTTCGTGCTTTAAGCAACTTAGCTTTTCCATCTCTTTTAAACCCAAAATACTTGAAAATGCATCGAAATAAATCAATATACCAAGAATGACACTTTAGAACTATTAAGGCATAAATGTATAATTCAGCCCTAAATCAACCCTAAAATGCTAACAAATAAATACTATTAAGATGCATTTTATGACTCTCATCATAACCTCTAACTAGCTTATTGCTAGTCCCTAGCAATTCAAGCGAAAAACAACAAAAAAATAATATGAAATGAATTCTATAGTAGAAATCAAAACAAAATAAAGCAATGTTAGCGTTAATCCAAGACTAATTCAACTTTTTGTCTCAAAAATTGCATATAACACACAACACATAGAATTATTAAATATCACCCAAGTCCAAAAACAATACAAACATCAACCTCAAAATCGTTATCGACTCTTAACATCCATCTTACCACAAACTAGAGTCTTAAACCAAATGAAGATCGACACTTAAAATTATTCTCAAACTGAAGCAAGATTTAACTTCTTCTACACGCTATATGGTATCTTAATTAAACTCATATCATTGACATGTAAATTAATTCCAAAGCTAACACAAAGCAAACTAAGAACAAATAATATATATATATATAATATATCCTAACAAACGAATTAAAATGACAAAGGGAAAGTGACACCAAACAATTCAATGGTATGGAATAAGAAATGTGTTTCCTCCACCCCCAACTAAAGATATGCATTGTCCTCAATGTGAAAGCAAAAGTAAAGGAAACTCCCTTATTAATCAAAAGTGCGAGGAAGCCGAAAATTGTGCACGACCATTCGAACTCCATACTGTTCCTCTTTTGGAAATTTCGATCTCTAACATAGAACAAAACAAACAAAAAGAAGGAAACTACGGTGTAACATTAAGATTCCCACCGAATGTTAGGTTAGCATATCAAAACTAAGTAAATAACTAAAATTGGGAATTGAAGTGCGAAAAATAAAAGTTAATACAGTCATCCGAAAATAAAATAATATAAACATAAAACAAACAAGAGACAACCCAAAAATTAATCTGCCATGTCATCGTCCTCCTCCTCCTCCTCCTCTGGAGCTGGATCAAAGGATGAACCCGGATAGGGTGGCAAGGTAGGAAAGTGATCCATATCACAACCGGTGGGCAAAGCAAGGTATTGGTACATCTGACCAAAAGAAGAGTAAACCGCTACTTGATAGTCTGCTTGCCTGGCTAAGAATCGATCCTGACAATCAAACCTATCTTGTAAGAATTTCTGAGGCTCGTCAAATCCAATCTCTAAATGCTCAAGCCGCTCTGCAACAGTCAAAGACCTAAAAGGTGGAGGTGGAGGTGGGGCAGCAGTCGCTGCTCCCCTTTCCGGAGCTTGCAATCACATTAAGCATTCCGTCATCGATAGGCTTTTTAGGGTGCTGTGCTTCCTCATCACTACTGTACTAGAGGCCGGCTCGGATGCATAACTAGGTAATCAAGGAAGGGAAGTATAGACCAAGCTTTTGTCTCACAGTATAGATGGTAGAATTAAACATAATTCGGCCCACATCAATAGTCATACCCATCAAAATAGCATAAATAAGAACAACCCTCTCAACAGTAACATCGCTATAATGCGTAGTGGGCATCATCTTCTGACACACAAAGTATTGCCAAGCCTGAGCATTTACAGTCAAAGAAGTACCTAGCAAGGTCTTAGGATTACCACCCGACATCTTCCAAGTCGTGCCCGGAATACAGAGTGTATTACAAACCTCATCATAGTCAATATTAGACATATAAGCAATATATTCGCTATTCTCAATGTCGGGTAGCCCATAAAATCTGTTAATAGATGCACTGTCAAAGGAAACTGTTTTTCCTCTAACCATCACTTTTCCATTCCTATACTCTTCCGCATTAGCATAAAATTCTCTAACCACATTAATAATGGAATTAGGTGGTTGTCCCCCAAATGCACCCCAGTTCCTATCAGAAATCATCTTAAACAAAGTTGAGTTTCCCCTCTCTGTGATAGTGAAACCTCTTTCAGGAATGGGTCTCCTAGCATGCATTAAACTAACATACCTTTCACTAGCATTAAAACTGACAAATTTGCTATCATCAAACTCTTGAGGCTGTTTCCCCCTTTGTCTCTTAGTTTTATGGGCCATTTGAAACAAATTGTTCTAAGACAAGAGAACTAATTCAAATGCAACCACTCAAATATCGCAAATCCACAACAAAGAGAAGGAAATTGACCTTACTTGATAAATAATCGGCTCAAAGTTGGAAAGAATACCCACAAACTTGAAATCCTCTTGAAATCCCGAAATCCTCTTAGAACCAAAGTTTTGTGGACAAATTTGCAGCAAAATCTTCAATATAAGTGAAAAATTCCTCAAGGAATTGTGTTAGAATAAGAAAAAATGGATGGCTAAGGATGAATTTGGAGAGAAGTTGAGAGAGAGTAGAAGAGTTTCTATTTTCGTTCAAAAAGAATGAAGAACAAAGAGAGAAAATGGGTATTTAAAAAGCTGACCGCGACACTGCGGCCCGGCACACACTGGATCGGGTCACGATGCTAAAATCTAACCCCCAAATTTATGCACTGTGTGCCGCGGCGCACACTGGTCCGTCCTGCTGCGCAACCTGGAAAACTATCTTAGGTGGGCGCGGCGCGAGCACCTTGGGCTGCAGCGCAACCTGGGCCTTCTGAATATGTTTAGTTTCGGGTGGGCGAGGTGCGAGCACCTTGAGCCGCGACGCGCACACTGGGCCTTGAAATCTGTTGAAAAGTAACAAATAAAAAGGCATAAAAATATAAACCAAAATCAATAAAAATAAACCTAAATCTAAAAATTGAATTAAATCAAAATGAAAATTAAAATTAAGATAGACTTAACTAAAATAAAAAATTCTAAAAATAACAAAGACTTAACAAAATTAAAACTAATGTACAATGGAACGAAAGTACCGGATTAAGAAGGATAAACCGGGGCCACCAAAGATATCTCTTTGGCTCTATCTTTAACACGTTCATGTTCCAAGTAAAGGTTCAACCTTTGGCCATTAACTCGAAATGCATGACCATCGGAAGGATCTTCAACCTCTACTACTCTATTGGGAAAAACACTCTTCACAACATAAGATCCCTTCCATCGTGATCACAATTTTCTCGAATGGAAGTGTAACCGAGAATCATAAAGAAAAACTCGATTACCTTGTTTAAAATTTTTCTGGAGTATTTTTTTATCATTCACCGCTTTCATTCTTGACTTCAAGTCCTTAGAATTATCATATGCATCATCCCTTAACTCTGCAAGTTCACAAAGTTGCATTTTCCTCTCCTCACCGGACATCTTCAAGTCATAGTTAAAATTTCGAATAGCCCAATATGCTATGTGCTAAAG
The DNA here is from genome assembly GCA_023935145.1 of Bretschneidera sinensis. Classification (NCBI taxonomy): domain Eukaryota; kingdom Viridiplantae; phylum Streptophyta; class Magnoliopsida; order Brassicales; family Akaniaceae; genus Bretschneidera; species Bretschneidera sinensis. The sequence goes on along the minus strand of CM043699.1, from coordinate 59,567,503 downwards.
TTCTACCGGTAAGTGACATGCTTTGCCGATTACCAACCGATAAGGAGATGCTCCAAGAACCGTCTTGTATGTTGTCCGGTATGCCCAAAGTGCATCTGATAGGCGTAAAGACCAATCTTTTTTATTGGGATTTACCCTTTTTTCAAGTATTTGCTTAATCTCCCTATTTGCTAGTTCCGCTTGGCCATTGGTTTATGGATGATAAGCTGTAGAAACCTTATGGGGGACTTCATGCCTGAGCATTAAAGCCTCAAAAGAACGGTTACAAAAATGTGACCCTTGATCACTAATTATAACACGTGGAGTACCGTACCTAGATAAAATATGATCTTTAAGAAATTTAACAACAACTATATTGTCATTAGTGCGGCAAGGTATTGCTTCAACCTATTTAGAAACATAATCAATGGCAAACAAAATGTAAAGATACCCAAAAGAAGGTAGGAATGTTCCCATAAAATTGATCCTCCAACAATCAAAGATTTCCACCACTAAGATCGGGTTGAGAGGCATCTTTCACATGATCGACAAAACTCATTAGCATCCTTGAATAAAGTAGGCCAATAAAACCGCATTCCAAAATTTTTTCGCCTGTCTTTTTAATAGAAAAGTGGCCACCACAAGCATAGGTATGACAAAAAGTTAACACACTATCAACTTCTATATCTGGAATGCGTCTTCTTATTATTTGATCAGAGCAATATTTAAAAAGATAAGGATCATTCCAATAAAAATTCTTTACCTCAGCCAAAAACTTACTCTTATCTTGTGCACTCCATATAGATGGAACTTAACAATAAACTGAATAGTTTGCAATGTCGGCATACCATGGTGTGTAACCAAGGACAGAAAATAAATTTTCATCCAGAAAGGCTTCCCGATGGGCAAAATGTCAGTATCATTCTTAAATTCCAAGCGAGATAAATGGTCCGCTATAACATTTTCTACCCCCTTCTTGTCTTTGATGGTCAAGTCAAATTCCTACAAAAGCAAAATCCAACGAATCAAACGGGCCTTAGTATCCGTTTTTGAGAAAAGAAATTTAAGAGCGGAGTGATATGTGAATATAGTGATAGGTGAACCAATTAAGTAAGAGCGAAATTTATCCAATGTAAATACTACTGCTAGTAATTCTTTTTCGGTTGTGGTGTGCATCATTTGAGAATGATTCAAGGTTCTACTAGCATAATAAACAACAAATGATTTTCCCTCCCTTCTTTGTCCTAAAACAGCCCCTATAGCATAGTCACTAGCATCACACATAATCTCAAAAGGCAAGGTAAAATCCGGTGATTGTATAATAGGGGAAGTTGTAAGCTTAGAGATAAGTGTCCTAAAGGCTTGCTCACATTCAGAGCTCCACTTAAACTCAATATCCTTCGTCAAAAGGTTATATAAGGGTCTAGAGATAGCACTAAAATTTTGAATAAATCTTCTATAAAACCTGGCATGCCCTAAGAGAGACCTAACATCTTTAATATTCTTAGGAGTGGGAAGTTTAGAGATTAATTTGATTTTTGATTTATCCACTTCTATCCCCTTTTCAGACACTATATGGCCTAAGACTATTCCGGAAGACACCATAAAATGACACTTCTCCCAATTAAGCACAAGCCCCTTCTCTTCACGCCTACACAAAACATTTTTTCAAATTAGATAAACATGAATCAAAAGAAGTTCTAAACACAGTTAAATCATCCATATACACTTCCACACATTTTTCAACCATATCACTAAAAATACTCATCATACATCTTTGAAAAGTAGCTGGTGCATTACACAAACCAAAGGGCATTCCATGAAAAGCAAAAGTACAAAAAGGACAAGTAAAGTTGGTATTCTCTTAATCCTTTAAGGCAATTCCTATTTGGTAGTATCTCGAATACCCATCTAAAAAACAATAAAAAGGATGACTAGCCACGAGTTCTAAAATTTGATCTATGAATGGAAGGGGAAAATGGTCTTTCCGAGTACTCAAATTAAGTTTCCTATAATCAATGCACCACCCGGTCACTACCTTAGTTGGTACTAACACCCTCTTTTCATTTTCTACCACGGTCACCTCGGCTTTCTTACGAACTACTTGGGTTGGACTAACCCACTTACTATCGGATATTGGATATATAATTCCCGCTTCCAACAGCTTTAAGACTTCTCTCTTAACTACCTCTTTCATAGTTGGATTTAGCCTTCTTTGTGGGTCTCTAAGAGGGTAAGCTCCTTCTTTTAGATAAATCCTATGGGAACAAATTTAGGGGCTAATACCTTTTATGTCAGCCATGGTCCAACCTAATGCAGATTTATGCTCTCTTAACAAATTCAACAATTTATCACATTGCACATCACTAAGTTCAGAGGAAATAATAACCGGAAAGGTATCACCTGGGCCTAAAAAAACATGTTTGAGTCCTTTGGGTAGCAGAGCTAAATTAAACGTTGGTGTCTCCTCGGAAGAGGGTTTGGGTGCCTCCCTTTCTTTAGGCAACTCCTCAAAGCATGGTTGCAATGATTTCTTAATAAATCCCTAAGACTTGTCAAAAACATCAACAACATTAACGACATGGGGATAAATGGAAGAATCATCAAAATCAAAATTATTAAGAAGGAATTCCAAAGAGTTAGAATTATCTTTAATGTACTCATCCTCCAAAATAAGCTTATCGATCATGTAAGTGTCAAAACACTCATCTTCTTCATGTGGCTGCCTTGAGACTCAAAAAACATTCACCTCTAGAGACATATTTCCAAATGATATTGTCATAAGGCCATTCCTACAATTAATGAGGGCATCGGCGGTGGCAAGGAATGGTCTTCCAAGTATCAAAGGAATTTTTGACTCCGTATTCACAATAGAAATGGTATCTAACACCAAAAAGTCAACGGGAGAATAGAATTTGTCAATTTGCAATAAAACGTCTTCCACAATACCTCTTGGTTTTCTTACCAATCGATCTACTAGTTGAAGTACCACGGAAGTGGGTTTGATCTCACCTAAGCCGAGTTGCAAGTAAATGAAGTATGGCATGAGGTTCACACTAGCCCCCAAATCTAGCAATGCTTGGCCACAAGCTTTGTTTCCAATTTGGCGAGCCACCGTTGGACAAGCCGGATCTTTATACTTGGGTGGTGTCTTGCTATAAATTACCGCAACTTACTTGCTCTGTTAAGAATGCCGTCTTCTTCACATTGTGCCTCCTCTTGAGTGTGCATAGATCCTTAATGACTTTAGCATAGTTGGGAACCTGTTTTATGACATGAAGAAGAGGAAGATTAATTTTAACTTGCTGAAGTTGTTCAAGAATCTCACATTTTAATGCTAAATTTCTCCCCTTAGTCTTAAGGAGTGCTTGAGGGAAAGGCACAGGTAAAGAACCACTATAGGCATCTTGTTCCTTGGGGGCTTCATCCATCTTGCTCATGGTGTTAGGAATCAAGTTTGATGGTAGAGTGAGTCCATCAATTTTTTTATCACTGTGAGTAATCATGGCATTAACCTCTTTAACATTTTGATTATAAGGATTGGAGGTTTGTGCCATATGTTGTCCCCTTGGATTAGGTTGTGGCTGCGAAGGAAAACGATCTTGCTCTTGAACCATCAAGAAGCTAGTCAACTTAGTGAGTTGGCTCTTTATCACCTTTTGTTCCTCTTTGATCCCTTGTTGCTCCTCTAGCAACCGTTGATTTGTCTTGCCTTGCTCTTCCACACTCTTGGCATGTACCTGCATAAATGACTTAAAAAATCTTCCAAAGGTAAGGATTGTTGTGGTGCATTAGATGAAGTTGCTTTCGGTTTCCATTGGGTACTATAGTGGGCAGGAGGTCGTATATCGGATCTCCAACTAAAATTAGGGTGATTCTTCCAACCGGGATTGTAGGTGTTAGAGTAGGGTGAGTATGGTTTCCTAAAGGGTATATCTAAAGCATTACACTCTCCCTTCATCTCAAAATAGGCTGGACAATCCTTAGGTACATGATCTACCTCATTACACATGAAACAAGGTTCGTGGGACTCTACTCTAGCAACCGGTTCGGGGGCTCTAGCATCAATTGTTTTTAAAACTTCAATTTCCTTAGTTAGGAGCTCTAAAGGGCTTTAAGGCTATTCTCTTCCTTAAGTTGATAAAAATGCAGTTTGATTTCTCTTAGTACTTTCCATGGCATTCGGTCCCGTCCAAGTGTGGGCTTTTTTCGATAGGTCATCTAGAAAATCTATAGCTTGGTCAGGATCTTTCTGAAGAAAATGTCCATTACACATCATTTCTATGAATTACCTTTCCCTACTTAGAAGTCCATCATATAAATAGCTAACTACCTGCCAACTCTCATACCCGTGGTGTGGACAAGAATTTAAAAGGTCTTTGAAACGTTCCCAAACTTGATATAAGGTTTCACTCTCCTTTTGTGCAAAGTTTGAGATTTGTCTCTTGAGGTTATTGGTCTTATGGGTTGGGAAATGCTTTTGGAAGAAGGCTTGGGTCATCTTATTCCAACTACCTATAGACCTAGACCTTAACGAATATAGTTAAACCTTGGCCTTTTTCCTTAAGTGAAAATTGGAAAAACCTAAGTTTGATGGTGTCTACCATATCAGCCCTACTTTGAAAGGTTGCTACTACTTCCTCAAATTCCTTAATACGGACATAGGGGCTTTCATTCTCAAACCCATGGAAGGTTGGTAGCAATTGGATCATGCCTGACTAAACTCAAGTTGTTGATCATTAGGGGGGGAACATGATACAAGATGGTGTGTCCATTCGACTAGGGTGCACGTAGTCCTTAAGTGTCCTAGTAACATTCTCATTGTGATTATTGACCATGTTAATGATAGGAGCTTAAATATTCATATTTAAGCCCCTTAATTTACATGTGTTAATCTCTTTTTCTATAAATTTTAGTTTGTTTTACTTCATTTTGTGTGTTTCACATGTTTTTATAGGTCTTGGAGAAAAAGAAGCAGTTTTGGCACTTAAGGAAAGAAGCCTGGAAATCCTGGAGCAGCTTTTGGTCAAAGTGCGATCGATCGCACTACTGCATGTGATCGAGCGCACATGCGATCATTCGCACACATGAAGGATCGAGCGCAGCAATGCAATCGAGTGCAAGACGCATGCGATCGAGCGCACATGTACGGGCGTGAACAGTAAACTGCAAAACCCTATTTTGGAAATAACCTTATTTTGGAAATAAAGGAGTTTTGTGTTTTAGGAAAGTTTAGGAACTCATGATCCTTCTAGGACTACTCAAGCCCTATAAATGCACCTGTAAAACACACACAAAGAATCACTTCTTGGAATCACTTCTTTTATCTTTTGCTTTAGCTTGGCAAAGGAAACTGTGGAGGAGAATTGATGACTCTTCTCTCGGGTTTCTTCTTTCCTTTATTTTTATTATGTGTACTTAACTTTTAGTAAGGTTTTGGTTGAAGCCCTAATTATGTTTATTCAATAATTCAGTATTGGTGCCTTTGCGATATTTATGCTATGTTGCTTAACTTCATTAATACTTGTTTGTATTTAAATTCCTCATATGTATATGTCTGATCAATATGTGCATATGGTATGGACTTGTTAGTTAGATCAATTTGGATGACCGAGTCCTGGTTCTGACATTAGTAACAAAAGATATCCACACTGGATTTTTGGGTTAATCAACATGGGAAACCAGGAGTAGATACCATGCCCTAGGTCCTGTGTGGTTGTCGATTTACAGATCCTATACTCTCTTAAGGAACAACTCAGCATACACCATGTTGAATCCCTTGAGAGAGAAAAGAGTTAGAGTAGATACCATGCCTAACTCGTTGCTTAGGGAGATCAATAGCTTAAGGAGTAGATACCATGCCCTTAGGTTGAAAAACATTAGGTATTCATGACATGAGTAAAGCATTGGCATACTGTTTTGTTGTGGTAGTATAATTAGTGGTGGATATCAAGTCCTTACGCCTTTATCCTTATTATTTTATCTTTATCTAAATTAACTCTTTTATTATTTCTATCTTTTTACATTGAGAATATAATTCTAAAAGAAATTTACCAATCCTTGTGGAGATGATCTTGCTTTCGCACACTATACTACTAAGTTGACCTTGTGCACTTGCAAGTAAAACAAGTTCGATTATTTACTCATTAATTTATGTAGATAATCGTGCAACAAGTTTTTGGCACCGTTGCCGGGGATTGTGCTAAATTTCTTTTTGGAATCATTTTTGTTAGTTTTATTTTATTTTATTTTATTTTATTCTGTTCCGTTTTATTTTTATTTTTATTTTTATCAAAAATCAGATTTATTCCTTCTTTTCGTTTTCTGTTTTTTTCAGGTGTGCAGAGGAGGAGTTTCTGTCCACATTGCGATCAACCGCACTACTTGGTGCGATCGATCGCAAGCCCAGAGTGATCTAGCGCAGAGGAGCTGCGATCGAGTGCAAAAGGTCCAGAGAGTACCCGAGCAGTAGTACTGAAACTGCTGCGCTGAAGCTTTTCAACTAATTCATTCGAAGGAGAAGCACCAATGGTGGAAGCTAGTTACGCTTATCTAAATGCTATGGAGAGGAAGCTGGATATGCTCATAAACACCATGGCTACTCAAAACATCTCACCTAGTCTGCGAGCCAAACCACTCCAGGTATGTGCTATATATTCTCATTTTGATCACACTACTGAAACTTGCCCTTTATATTTATATGCAGATCAAGAGCAAGCAAATTATGAGGGACCGAACAATGCATATGCATATACCTACAATCCTGGATGGCAGAACCACCCCAACTTCGCATGGAAAAATCAAAATGCCTTGAACCTTCAAGAGCAACAAAGGAACTTCCAACAAGCAGCTCAATTAGTCCCAGAATCAAGAGAGAGTGACCTAGAGAGCATTGTGAGGGAATTGGTCATTCAACAACAACAGCTGTTTACCTTACAAGAGCAGTTTATGACTGAGCAAAGACAAATAAATGCAAGGCAAGAGCAAGCTATTCAAAGATTAGATGTACAAGTAGGGCATATAGCTAAGAAGCTAAGTAAACAAAAGCAAGGTGTTGTTGAACAAGTTTTTCATGACCATCACATTGATCCATTAGAAACTGCTCTTACATATAGTCTCACAAGATTGAGTACAGTGCCAGAATCTGAGGATGTCACTGATGACATCATCAAAACTATGCACCTCATTGAAGCCTCTCCAAAGCATCAAAGTAAGTACACTGATCCATTTGATATTCATGTGCCTACTAATACTATTTTCCCTTTTTATTGTACAGGCACCTAACTTGGAGTTAAAGCAATTGCCAAAGCATTTGCCTTATGATTATATGGGAGAGAATAAGACACTTCCTATGCTAGCTGCTGCCAAACTTGGTTTTGGGGAAAAATAAGGCTTGGTCCGGCTGAAGACGTTAAACTTAGCGCTCATGGGAGGCACCCCAAACTTATCATTTTCATTTTAGTATTTTTATTTTATTTATATTTATATTTACATAGCTAGTATTTATATTTCTTGTTTTTCGGAATAATATTTATTTTTCTTTGTCCGGTACTTAGTGCGTGCATCCAGTTCAAGTTTGGGGGCATGTTACAAGCAAAGCAAGCAACCTAGTTCTCCATCTCCCAGGTCAGATCTTTCCATGCCACACACATTGGGGACAACGTGTATTTTAAGTTTGGGGATAGTGGGAGATACTAGATACTATCACTCACGCACTTGAAACACATGCACACACTAAGTCCTAGTTTTTTTTTAAGAAGATAAATGCATGTTCTTTTGGTAAACAAAAATTTTGGTTGATTTAAAAATTTGATATCACTTCATTAGTAAGCTTAAAAGCTAGAACACATAGTCTTGCAATGGGAATTTTACAAAGTTTAGTTACCTACCTCAAGGCACCTAAGAATTCACGAGTTTGATCCAAATTTGCACGAGCACATTTAACACGCATTTGTGTGGGGTATGACATATAATTATCTTGTATATGCTTCTATAATCGAACTATAATCGGATAACTTGTTGAAAGGAACACTTTGGCATAAGAAAAATAAAGAAAAATGTTCATCATACAAAAAGTGATCAAAAAGTTTCTAATGATTAGTAAAAACTTTTCACCGAGTAACTGGGCCTCTTGCCTCAGTAAGCGTTGAGTGTTCACGTTAAAAGGTGGGAATTTCATTAAGAAATATAAAAACCAGTTAGTTCTGTAGCCTTTTCTATTCGAGTTAGTAAGTCCTTAGGGGTGTCTTTACACCTAATGCTCTAAAACCATCTGGTTTGGGAGTCATTGGCTAAACACTCGTTATAAGGGTCAAATAGAAAGCTCGATGGAACTCAACATGGTAAAGATCGCATGATAAAAAAAAAAAAAAAAAGAAGTAAGTATTATGCCATTTTTGCTCTCTTTGATAAGGAATTTGATAAAAGTTTGGGCATCGAAACCCTATACGCTAAAATTATGTGGAAGCTCCATCTTATATGTGCTAATTCATCACACACAAATCAAACTTACGATGCCTTAAGCCAACCTTAGTTAAGTAACATGAACTTTTGAAAATCCTTTTTCAATATAAAAATGTGTTTTTATTATAAGCTTACTCATGAACGGTTATCATAGTTTTATGCACAACCCAAATCTTTGAGTATCATGGAAATGAATTTATCTTTAATTTTATTCTTCATTTAGTTTTTAGTTTTGTATTGCTAAGGGACTAGCAATATGTAAGTTTGGGGGTGTGATAAGATTTAAGCCCCTTAATTTACATGTGTTAAGCTCTTTGTCTATCCGTTTTAGTCTGGTTTACTTCATTTTGTGTGTTTCACATGTTTTTATAGGTCTTGGAGAAAAAGGAAGCAGTTTTGGCACTTAAGGGAAGATGCCTGGAAATCCTGGAGCAGCTTCTGGTCAAAGTGCGATCGATTGCACTACTGCATGCGATCGAGCGCACATGCGATCGAGCGCACATGCGATCGAGCGCACATGCGATCGTTCGCACACATGAAGGATCGAGCGCAACAATGTGATCGAGCCCAAGACGCATGCGATCGAGTGCACATGTACGGGCGTGAACAGTAAACTGCAGAATCCTATTTTGGAAATAAAGGAGTTTTGTGTTTTAGGAAAGTTTAGGAACTCATAAGCCTTCTAGGACTACTCAAGCCCTATAAATACACCTGTAAAACACACACAAAGAATCACTTCTTGGAATCACTTCTTTTATCGCTTGGAGAAGGAAATTGTGGAGGACAATTGATGACTCTTCTCTCGGGTTTCTTCTTTCCTTTATTTTTATTATGTGTACTTAACTTTTAGTAAGGGTTTGGTTGAAGCCCTAATTATGTTTATTCAATAATTCAGTATTGGCGCCTTTGCGATATTTATGTTATGTTGCTTAACTTGATTAATACCTGTTTGTATTTAAATTCCTCATATGTATATGTCTGATCAATATGTGCATGTGGTATGGACTTGTTTGTTAGATCAATTTGGATGACTGAGTCCTAGGTCTGACATTAGTAACAAAAGATATCCACACCGGAATCTTGGCGAGCTTTCAATTTGGGTGTGCATTATGATTTGACCTAGGCGAGCTTTCACTATCGGACGCAGAAGGAGAGGGTAACTCTATTTCGGGTCTTTTAATGAATCTACCTCGCACATCTCTCAGTCTACGCATACACCAAAGAAATTAGAGGGAAAACGAATAAAACAAAAAAAATTAAAAAAATCAAAACAAAGAGCAAAGAACAATATTATCGTCTTGTTTCAAAGTTGACAATCTTCCTAGTACTTAAGCACGTTTCTTTGGAAACGGCGCTAAAATTTGATTACGTTCAAACTAACACGCGATTATTGTGTATAGTTGAGGTGTTGATCCCATGAGGAAAGCGAACTACAAGAGAAAGTGTAAACCTTAACACAAAACAATGAAATTCAAATAAGTGAATCTTTGTTTTACGAATGAATTTATATGATAGAGTTATGAAAATATGACGAAGGATTCAATAAAGAAATAACAAGGTTCTATGAATCCTTCCTAAGTTCGTTGCCTTATCCCTCTCTTGACCCAATTGTTTTATCTCAATTGCTAGTTTCACATCTCAAACAAGCAATTGGTAAATATTCAATCCAAGCACATAAACACCCTAATGTAATTGCTACAAATTACTCTTTAATTTCAATTCAAACACCCATGACCTATCTTTTAAATTATCAAGAAACGATAATATATTTCAATAATAATACCGCAGTAATAGACAAACCTATAAGATAAATCTATCGAAATCAATCGCATCTAACAACTGACATAAGAAGAGCTTGACTAGACTTATATGGAGGAGAAAGATGCAATCACCAGATTAAGAGTAAATCCTCTCTTTCTTACTTAATCAAAGAGTAAATCATAACAATGTTTAACAATCAATCCATACAACTGAATCAAGGATAGAAATAAGAACAACTACACCTAGGAATTCATCCTATTACCTTGCTTGGAGATTAGTTGGACATTAGGCTCATGCTTGATCACCTAAAATGGAGAAGAATATGGTAGCTCTCCTAATTCTAGCCTCCTTTTCAGCAAAACCTAAGTGTTTTATTAATACCTCAAAAGGTTTAAGGGTATTTTCAGGTCAAGAACTGTCATTAAAGCCCTAATAAGGTCATGAAACAGAAACAGGGGAATTGCGCTCGCGCCGCGGCATGGAAGAGGGAAGCCGTGGCACGGCTGTAATTACACTCCTGTGCCGCGGCATAGACCTTGCCTCGCCGCGACGCCGCCCTTGGTTCATGCTTGTTTGTGGTGCTGGTGGGCGTGGCGCACACCTTGCCTCGCCGCAGTGCAAATGCCTGATCCTAGCTTCTAACTCAGAAGCTAATGGTTCTGGAGGCCGCGGCTCAAACCTTGGCTCGCCGCGGCAAGGAACCCTAAAAATGGGTTTCTCTTCATTTTTTCCTTCCGAAACCATTCCTTCACTCCGATATGCATAAAATCTTCGTGCTTTAAGCAACATTAGCTTTTCCATCTCTTTTAAACCTAAAATACCTGAAAATGCATCGAAATAAATCAATATACCAAGAATGACACTTTAGAACTATTAAGGCATAAATGTGTAATTTAGCTCTAAATCAATCCTAAAATGCTAACAAATAAATACTATTAAGATGTATTTTATGACTCTCATCGTCCACTTCAATGCACGTAATCAACCTGTGAAAAAAGGTGGGCCAATATTAAGTAGCTGGTTAGGCAAAGTTGCAAAGAGAGGAAACCTTTGTCCGCTTGGTTACACAGATTGGAAGAAGGTTCCTTCTAACTACAAAAATGACCTTGTTTTATTGATTCAGGTAATTAACAACAACTAATTTGGGGTTTTCTTCCATATTTTTTGTGGTGTTGTACATGCATATACTCCCTAACACCAAAAATGCTTATTTGTATTATTTCTTTTCTTTGCGATAGAGGAAGTTTCATTATTCTATGATTGAGGCGATCGACAAAATATTATTGAGGATGATCCGAAAAAAATGGAAGGACTACAGGTATGTGCTTAAAAGGGACCACGTGAGGAACAAAACAAAACAACAAGTTTTGAGCAATAATGTTTCAAACTTTCCACAATATGCATAGTAATATACTAGAGCTTAGAAGCACTGCTATATTCTAAGCGTCGAAATATAGCGACGCTTAGAAGCACCGAAAAAAATGCATATTTCGGTGCTGAACATAAGTGTCGGTACTGGTATTGCGACACCACACATATCGACGCTTTATCCGGCACTTTCCATAAGCGTCGGTATCGCATATTGCAGCACTTTAAAACACCGAAATATGCTAAAAAGAGCTCTAGTATCTGCCATTTATCTTGTAGCGTCTGCCATTTATCTTGTAGTGAGAGCAACTCCCAAAAATTTAGTGTAGGCCGCTTTTGAACGACAGGCGTACTGCATTCTTTAGTAAAAGAATATTTCACTTTTTCGGCTCCATTGGCACACACATTATTCCTTGCAAAAGTAAAAGAGAATGAAAAGGAGAAGCCAACATAAAAATTCTTTACATGGCCACAAGGGCGTTTGCCTGTTTGCCACTATATAGCATTTCAAGGCTGGGACCCATGCATGTGAAAGTATTATGCTGATAGTGATTGGTAATTGTGGTCTTGGTAATTATCGGCCATAAGTATATTTTTCATGTTTGATTTGGCCATTTGGGTGCCCTACCACCAACAGTGCAGACCTTGTAGAGTGGGAGTAGTGATCCTATAGTACTGAATATTAGAAAATTTGAAAATGTCTCTTTGTCATTAATTGCTTATGATCATGTTGGGATTCTCACTCTCCAAAATTATTCAAAATTCAAACTCTTTTGCTGATTAATTTGTTACATTCAATATGTGTGCTTTTAAATTTTGGCTAACTGTTGCTACTTTGCGGCAATGTGGGGATTTAACATTTCAAAATGTCAAATTCAAATGTTGCTCAAAGAAACGCAATGAATGTAACCAAGAAATAAGAAATGTTCATGATATAATTAATTATTTTCAATAATATTGTGTGTTCTTTATTGTTAATCAATTATCCCACTTTATCATATATTATATTTATGTTCATTATCATAGTTAAATAATGATAATTAGATTATTGAAGTAGAACATGAGACTTGAGAACATTATGATATGTAAACTATTTGTATGGGTTTTATAATCTATAAAATCTATGTTATGATTCTTATGAAAAGAATACCAAAATAGTTTAAACCATCAATGGACTTAAAGACCATTGTTTGTTTCTTATATTCCTAACAACCTTATTTTCGTGTTTTGCTCTTATAAATGCAACCAAGAAATAAAGAAACGTTCATGGTCATGATATAATTAATTATTTTCAATAATATCGCGTGTTCTTTATTATTAATTAATTATCCCACTTTATCATTGTTAGGATTTTGGCCTAATTCTCCATAATGAAGACTTCTAAATGGTTTGGAAAAAATTGTTTTTTATTTTGTAGTTGCTTGTTCTTGTAGGAATAGTAGTAATTTCCTATTAGATTATTGACTGTACAAGTAGTAGTAGTAGTCTATTATGATGTTATTGTTCTTTTCCTAATAGTATTATGAAAATATCCTCTATATAAAAGGGGTTCTAGAGAAGATTTGAGACACACTCATAATTCTCATAGACATTGTAAACTAGAAGGGTTTACTACTAGAGTTAGGATAAGAGCTTTGGATGTAATGAGGTTTTGAGTTGTCAAGTTGATAAAGTACTTACAACTACAGTTAGGTTGAGAGTTTTGGTTGTATGATGGTTTTAGGGTTGTGAGATAGTGAGAGTTTTGGTTGTATGAGGGTTTTGGGGTTGTGAGATAGTGAGAGTTTAACAATTTTGCTCTTCATAAAGTTGTAATTGAAGATTAATAAAGTTATGGGCTTGTTGGTGGACGTAGGCAAAGAGATCGCTGATAAGTGCTTAAATAGTCATATTTAAGCTTCTTAATTTATAGTTGTTAGGCTCTTTGTTTATGTATTTTAGTAGATTCTACTTCATTTTTGTGTTTTCTATGTTTTCATAGGTCTTTGAAGAAAAGATGACATTTTGGAGCTCTAAGGAAGAAAAACTGAAGAGTTGGAACCAGCTAAGTGCACTCGAGCGCACCTCTTCTGTGATCGAGCGCACAAGCACTCGTGCACACACCTAGAAGGCTCGAGCACATCCATGCGCTCGAGCGCAGAAGCACGCGATCGATCGCACATGCATAGAGAGGCGGCAGAGCCAGTTTCGGAAAGATGTCTTCAGGTCTTATTTTGGAAATTAGGGTTTCGAGATGTCCTTAGAACCCTATATATAGGCTTGTAAAACACAAAAAATATACCTTTCGATTTTACTTTGAGTTGTAAGCTTTGGAGAGGAAGTGACGACCATTCTCCACAGTATTCTTCGGGTTTTATCTTTCTACTTAGTTTAGTTATGATGTTTAGTTTAATCAGCATGTGTAACTAACTCCTTAATAGGGCTTGAGTGAAGCCTTAGTTATGCTTTTCTATACATAAAATATTATTGCCTTTGCAAATAGCCATGTTATGATGCTTTAATTGATTAATGCCCGTTTTATTGAATTCCTCATATGTGTTTGTCTGATCAACGTATGCATGTGGTATGGATTAGTTAGTTAGATCAATATGGATGACCGAGTCCTGGGTCTGGCATTAGTAACAAAAGAAATCCACACCGAATTCTTGGGTTAATCAACATAGGAAACTAGGAGTATACAACATGCCTTAGGTCTCGTGTGGTTGTCGATTTCCACAGACTTAATGCTCTCTCAAGGAACAACTCAATATACACCATGATGAATCCATTAAGAGAAGAAAGAGTTAGAGTATACACCATGCTTAACTCGGTGCTTAAGGAGATCCATAGCTTAAGGAGCGGACCAAGCCCTTAGGTTGACAACCATTAGGTATTCATGGTAAGGTTAGAGCATTGGCACATTACTTATAAGTAAAGTATGATTAGTGGTGGATATCAAAGTCCTATGTTCTTATCATTATCAATCTAGACTCAACATTTATTTCTATCATTTTTATATTGTGAAACTGATTCTAAAACGAAATTCACCAATCCCTGTGGAGATGATCTCGCATTTGCACACTATACTATTGTTGACCTTGTGCACTTGCAAGTAAAACAAGTTCGATTATTTGCTTAATAATTTAGGTAGATAAACACACAACAAGTTTTTGGCGTCGTTGATGGGGATTGTACTAAATTTATTTTTAGAATTATTATTGTTTAGTTTAATCATTTTTAGTTTATTTTATTCTGTTTTATTTTTATCAAAAATCTAAAAATTTTAAGTTTCTATTTTTCACTTTTATTTTGTTTCATCAAAAACCTAATCCATTTTCTTTTCGTTCTCTACTTCAGGCACTACAGCGGAAGCTCTCTATTACACTGCGATTGAGCACAATTACCTTGTGCGATCGAGCACAACCCCTTGTGCGATCGAGCGCATTTGAGGCAGAGGCTACCCGAGCAGCAGTACTGAACTGCTGCACTGAAGTGGTTTTTGCTGATTCATGCAAGGGCTTCGATCCAGGCATCCCACTTTCTTTCCCCTCGATACAGAGCCTGAGCGGCCCATTCAACAAAGGCTTAGAGACAACTCTGAAGAGGTAGAAGAAGAATTTGAGGAAGAAGCATCAATGGTGGAACAGCTAGAAAACCAACAACCATCTAAGCGAAGACCAATGAAGCTATCCTTCTTCGCAAGGAACATCGACCAACCATCTTGCATTGCTTATCAACCAGAGGCGGAAGGTAATTATTACATATCTCTGTAGATACTCAGTGCATTGAATCACTTTAGGGGTACACCTAATGAGGATCCACACTTGCACCTTAGAGAATTTTTCGATCTCTGCAAGTTCCAGCACATCCGAGGCCTAGACCAAGAAGGAATTAGGTTAAGTCTTTTACCTTTTTCCTTAAAAGATAATGCTAAACTGTGATATAATTCATTGCCTGCAGTTTCTATCCATACTTGGGAGGAGTTGGCCAGCAAGTTCCTAAGAAAGTTTTTCCTAGCCCAAAAGATGAGGCAAATGAGGAAGGAGATTCAGTCTTTCCAATAGAAGGATGGAGAACTATTCTTTGAGGCACGGGAACATTTCAATGAGCTGCTACTCAAATGTCCACATCACAATTTACCTCAGGATGAACTGGTACAAGCTCTTTATGAAGGTTTAAGTGATACTAACAAAAGTATTGTGGATTCAGGTTATGGAAGAGTGTTGATGGAGAAAAGCAGCGAAGAAGTCATAGAGCTATTCGAGACATTAAGTGAACACACCCAGCAGTTCTCCTCTCGAGGTAGACATGGACCCAAGAGCAAAGGTATGTATGAGGTGACCCTAAATGGAGGATCCTCTACCCAAATAGCTGTTGTGGAGAGGAAACTAGATCTGCTTATTAAAGTCATGACTGCTCAGAATGCCTCACCTAATCCACCAGCTACACCACTCTAGGTATGTGCTGTATGTTCTCAATTTGATCATAATTCTGAGACATGTCCTTTGAATTCATCTGCGGTCCCAGAGCAAACGAATTATGTAGGATCAAACAACTATCCGTCAAAGAACAATCCGTATGCAAACACCTATAACCTTAGATGGCGAAATCATCCCAACTTCTCTTGGAGCAACAATCAGAACAATCAAGAGCAGCAAAGGAACTCCCAACCAGTAGCCCACTCAGTTCTTGAAACAAAGAAAAATGACCTAGAGAGTCTTGTGAGGCAACTGGCAACTCAGCAACAATAGTTAGTATCTCAACAACAGTTGATGACTTCACAAGATCAGTTCATAGCAGATGAAAGGCAATTTCGGACTAAGTTAAAATAGACCACTGCAAAACACGAACAAGCCATTCAAAGGCTAAAGGTACAAAGGGCAACTGACTAAAGAATTGAGTGGTAGAAAGCAAGGTGAGCTTCCGGTTCAAACACTGCCTAACCCTAGGGGGCACCAGTAACTGAAGGCTGTCGTAACCCTCAGAAATGGTAAGGTCATAGGAACCGATGAGTCTGCAAAAGCATCTTTAGAGAAACCATCGGCATCAAAGGTAAGTGAGACGGAGAAGGTGAATGCACCACCCTTCCCACAAAGGTTAGTAAAATAAAAGAACGAAAATAAACTGCTTGATATCTTTGAAACTTTGCGGAAAGTTGAAATAAACATTTCTTTATTAGATGCAATTCAACAAATACCTGCTTATGCTAAATTTCTGAAAGATTGTTGCACTCATAAGAGGAAGTTTCAGGAACATGAGACAATGGTCTTGACCAAAGAAGTAAGTGATGTGCTATTAAGAAAACTACCACCAAAACTAAAAGATCCGAGTACTTTCACTATTCCCTGCAGGATAGGTTACCAGCTGTTTGAACGGGCATTACTAGATTTGAGAGCGGGTGTAAATTTGCTACCATATACAGTATTCAAAACCTTAGGTTTGGGGGAGATTCAACCGACTTCCATCACTTTGCAGTTGGCAGATAGAAGCATCAAAAGACCTATAGGTATTCTTGAGGATGTCCTGGTAAAGGTAGGTGAGTTCATTTTACCTGATGATTTCATTATGTTAGATATGGAGGAATGCCCTATGCCATTACCTCTGCTCATCATCTTAGGAAGACCCTTCATGAGAACCACTGATACAAAAATTTGCGTAAAAAAGGGTATAATAAGTATGAAGGTAAATGGTGAGAAAATAAAATTTAAAATATTTGATGCATTAAAAATACCTCAAGATGATATGGAATGCTTTAATGTATGTATGATGCAAAGTTTTGTTGAGCAAGCTTTTCAGGTCCAGCACATTGATCCATTAGAGACCATTATTACCCATAGCTTCACAAAAGTGGATATTGAGCAAGAACCTGAAGATGTTACTGATGACATCATTAAAGTTGTGCACCTCCTTGAGGCTTCTCCAAAACATCCAAGTAAGTATGCTCTTCCATTTGAATCTCTCATACCTACTAATACTACTCTTTTCCCTTCTATTGTCCAGGCACCAACCTTGGAATTGAAGCAGCTACCAGAGCATTTAACTTATGCCTATTTGGGAGAGAAGAAGACATTACCTATGATTGTGGCTGCCAATTTGAGTGTTGGAGAAGAAGAGAAACTATTAAGAGTTCTTAGGGAGCAAAGATCTGCCATTGGATGGACCATTGCTGATATCAAGGGGATAAGTCTAGCCAAGTGCATGCATCATATCTACCTTGAGGATGAAGCAAAGCCCACTCGAGATGCTCAAAGAAGACTTAACCCACACATGAAAGAGGTAGTAAAGGCCGAGGTATTAAAACTATTAGATGTTAGCATTATCTACACCATCTCAGACAGTAAATGGGTAAGTCCAGTATAAGTTGTTCCTAAAAAGAGTAGGATCACAGTGGTGAAGAATGAGGATGAGGAGCTCATACCTACAAGAAAAACAACTGGTTGGAGGGTATGTATTGATTACCGAAGATTAAACAAGGTAACCAGAAAAGATCACTTTCCCTTGCCATTCATTGATCAGATGTTAGATAGATTAGCTGGTCATAGCTATTATTGCTTCTTAGATGGGTATAGTGGGTACAACCAGATTGCCATAGCACCTGAAGATCAATAAAAGACTACCTTCACAAGTCCTTTCAGCACATTTGCTTATCGAAGGATGCCATTCGGTTTGTGCAACGCACCAGCCACCTTTCAAAGATGTATGATGAGCATATTTTCCTATATGGTGGAGAAATTCATTGAGGTATTCATGGATGATTACAATGTTTTTGGTTCCAATTTTGATCAATGCCTAAATCATCTAGAGAGTGTCCTAAAGAGATGTGAAGAGAGCGACTTAGTGTTGAATCGGGAGAAGTGTCACTTTATGGTTCAACAAGGCATTGTGTTGGGACATTCGATCTCTAACAAAGGCATTGAGGTAGACAAGGCAAAAGTAGACATCATTTCAAAGTTGCCTCCTTCTCTAATAGTCAAAGGAGTCAGAAGTTTCCTTGGACATGTTGGATTCTAAAGACGATTCATCAAGGTTATGAAGATGACAAAAATGAGCTACCTTTGAATGAAGACTCCCCTGATGAATAATTGTTCGCACTAGAGGTAACACTTCCATAGTATGCTGATATTGTCAATTATCTAACTGCTAAGGTTTTTCCTCCAGGTATGACCAGTTAAGAAAAGAAGTGGCTGATATCCATGTTTAGACACTACCATTGGGATGACCTATACCTATTCAAATTCTATCCCGATCAAATCATCAGAAGGTGTGTCTCAGAAGAAGAGCATTTGAGCTTATTATAATATCGCCATCAATTTGCTTGTGGAGGACATTTTGGGGTTAAGAGAACAGCTCTTAAGGTATTACAATCCGATTTTTATTGGCCTAATCTATTTAAAGATGCCTTCTCATTTTGCAGCTCATGTGATAGATGATAGCAGACAGGTAACATCTCATCCCGAAATCAAATGCCCCTACAAAATATTCATATAGTAGAACGTTTTGATGTACAGGGCATCGATTTCACGGGTCTATTCCCTAATTTCTTTGGTTATTTGTATATTCTTGTGGGTCTGGATTATGTTTCCAAATGGGTTGAGGCTGTCCCCTCAAAGACTAATGATTACAAAATAGTTGTGAAGTTTTTATAGGATAACATCTTTACCCGGTTTGGGACTCCAAGAGCAATCATCAGTGATGGTGGCAGCCACTTTCATCATCGTTCTTTTGCTGCACTCATCAGAAAATATGGGATCACCCACAAAGTTGGCACTCCATATCACCCTCAGACTAGTGGCTAAGTTGAGATAAGTAACCGAGAAATCAAAAGCATCCTAGAAAGGACCGTGAATCCTAATCGGAAGGATTGGTCTTTGCGACTGAATGATGCTTTATGGGCATATAGGACAGCTTACAAGACACCAATTGGGATGCCCCCATACAGCTTAGTCTTTGGTAAAACATGCCATTTGCTAGTGGAGCTAGAACATCAACCATATTGGGCCATTAAACACTTCAATTTTGATATGAAACAAGCGGGTAAGAAGAGGAAGCTGCACTTAAATGAGCTGGAAGAATTAAGGTATGATGCGTATGAGAATGCCAAGCTCTACAAAGAAAGGGCAAAAGCCTATCATGATAGATAACTGATAAGGAAAGAGTTTCATGTGGGACAAAGGGTGTTGCTCTACAACTCAAGATTGAGACTGTTCCCAAGCAAACTAAAGTCCCGATGGTCTGGTGCTTATGTGATCACCAAGGTCTTTCCTCATGGTACTTTGGAGATTCATGGTCTAAACGACAATCAGACATTCACAGTAAATGGACACTGAGTCAAGCCATACCTTGATGTCAACTTGCCTCCTAGAGATGAAGACTTGGCACTTCAATCTATCTAGTATGTAGCTGAACCAAGAGCACTTGAGCCACATGGAGTGGGCTCTAAGTGCCCCCTTCAAAGAGAGTAGCACTAAAGGTACTATAGAGAGCGCTTGAGCAATTCCCACTTTAATAACCATATAACTCAAGCACCTCTATTGAGGTTAGTGGTATTGAGGCCACTAAAGTACAGAGGTTGAGATCAAGTTTGTGTGCTTCCCATAGCTTCCAAGCTTCTATCGCCCACAACCTATTCGACATATTTCTTGAACCACTGCACTCGAGCACAAGGCTCCTGTGATCGAGTGCAAGTCACCCAGTGTGATCAAGCGCACCTAACCTGTGATCGAGTGCAAACTTGACAGCAAGTAAACCACAATGCCTAAATAAGTTACCTCCACTTCCCGAGCCTCCAGCAGTCGTCCCCAATCATGCCGACCTAGTTTCGAACAATGAGAAATCTTGTTCGAGACTACATTCAACTTCGATGAGGATTTCAAGAGCTTGGACGCCACTCGATGGGCGGTTCAAGAATTCAAGACACGGGGACTCAAGTGGCTGTTCAAGCCTGTTTGCTCGACGGCCTACACCCGATTTGTGGTAAGTTTCTAAGAGAACTTATCCTACGACTGCACCAGACCAGAGATCCTATCTTCCTCAGTCTAGGGCAAGTTCATTGAGCTGACCACTGCTGACAGCGCTGCTGCCCTTCACTACTGCGATGAGTCCCCACTTGAGGATACCCATATGGAGGAGCAGCCAAAGTTGTTTCCCCTACCCCACATCATCGAGGATATGTGTGCGGGCTAGTACACTGACCGTCACAACAACACAGGGAGCTAGTCGAAGTTGCCTCCATAACTCTAGCTCATAGACTCCATTCTACAACGCAATGTGTGGCCTTTGGGGCACGACTCAGAAGAGGGACCAGTTCCTATAGGCCTTGTACGCATTTCACCGGGGGCACTGGTATTCTATTCCATCAGTCATATGGAGCTAGATACATAAGTTCTGGGACCATGTGCTTGGCTGTCAGACCACCATGGCAAATGCATGGGGGATCCCCTTCATGTTCCTCCTCAACCATATCTTCAAGAAAAAGGGGATCAAGGGCTCCTCTATGGATGGACCGGTAAGTGAACACCTATTCTTTGGGAGGAGTTAGTGGACCTTTAGCCAGTCCCATATGCCCCGAGGACCCCATGAGCATATTCCTGCTAATGAGCCTGTGGAGGATGACCCCATAAACACAGAGCACCCCACAGAGAGCCCTACTTAGGAGGAGGACTAGCCAGTTATGGGGTCCACCGAGTACCAGCACCTTCTAAAGGAGTTGTCCTCTTCCGCTGTGAGCTCTCTGACATCCGCATGGAGGATAGGGAGGCGATCTTATTAATACATCAACGGATAAATGGTTTGGAGGCATAGTTTGCAAGACAGGAAGTGATGTTCCAGGCCATCCTCGATCAACTACCTCCCGCACCCAGTACCTCATCAATTGCACCACCTAGAGACTAGTAGTGAGAGGATACCCCGTCTGGCTGAAGACATAAAACTTAGCGCTCATGGGAGGCACCCCACAACATATCCTTTTCATTCTAGTATTTTCTTTTTAGTATTTACTTTTATTTAACAGTTTATTATTAGTATTTCTTGTTTTCTGGCACAACGTTTGTTTGTCTTTTTTAGGAACACAATTCATGCATCTAGTTCAAGTTTGGGGGTGTACTATGAGCAATACCTGCCATTTAGTTCTCCATCTCCCAGGTCAGATATTTCCATGTCACTCACACATTGGGGACAATGTGTACATTAAGTTTGGGGGTATGGGAGACACATTTCACACACTTTGTCCTAGTTTTGACACATTTCACACATTCTGTCCCAGTTTTTTTTCTTTAGTATTTAAATTTTTTATAGATAAATGCATGTTCATATTATTCCAAAAATTTTGGTTGATTTAAAACAAATATTATGATAAAAACTTCACCAGTAAGCTTAAAATCTATAACACATAACCTAGTGATAAAAGTTTTAAAAGTTTAATTACCTACCTCAAGGTAGTTAATAACTCACAAGTTTAATCTAAATCTGACATGAGCGCATTAGCACATAGTTGTATGAGGTATGACATATAATTTTGATGTATATGTTTCCATGACCTAATTGTAATCGGATAACTTGTTAGAAGAACACTTTGGCATAGAAAAAATAGAAAAATTGATTATTGCACAAAAAGAGAAAATAAAATGCTCCTAAAGATCATTAAATGAACTTTCTACTGAGTAACTGGACCTCTTGCCTCAGTAAGCAATGAGTGTTCATGTCAAAAGGTGGGAATTATGCATATGATGATCATTAAAATTTCCACTGAGTAACTGGACCTCTTACCTCAGTAAGTAGTGAGTGTTCACATCCAAAGGTGGGAATTTTGCTTGGTAGCATGAAGACCAGTTAGTTCCGTAGCCTTTTTGACTCGAGTTAGTAAGTCCTTAGGGGTTTCTTTACACCTAATGCCCTAAAACCATCTGGTTTGGGAGTCATTGGCTAAACACTCGCTACAGGGGTCAATTAAAAAGCTTAATGGAACTCAACGTGGCAAAAATCTCCTGATGAAAGAAAAATAAAAGAAATAAAGACTATGCCATTATTGTTCATTCTTGTTGGGAAACCACCCTCAATGATCCCAGGAGATGATCTTCCAAACACCCAAGTCTAGAATGACTTGTACAAATAGAAATATCAAACCAAAGCAATCAAAGAAAAGAAAGAACATAAGCAATTTGTTGACGGGGTTCGACAATGTGCCTACGTCCGCATGAGCTCCTCCAAGCTCTCTGCACTATCTTGTCAATGTAGTTCTTTACAATTAGCAACACCTCTTCAAGAACTCACAAGTTCTTGAAGAACAAAAGAAGAAGAAGTAAAAGAAAGTGATAAGAGCTAACCCTGAAATTTTCCCAAGAAAATTCCCCTTACAAGCCCTTGTATCCGATCTATACTATTCTCTCTCTAAACAACCAGCCTTTCTACAAAGGATTTCTCTTATGTTTAGTGTCTTTGCACTCTTACAATTGATCTCTTATATGTCACTTGTTATGTCTCTTTGAAGCTAGGTGACCCTTTATATAGTGCACCAACTTCTTGACCAATCTTGAAGGTCAATCTCCACCCTTAGATCTTGAGGACCAATCAATCATAGCCCTTGTATCAATCCTAAGTGATCCTGTGCATTTTGATCATGCCTCACGTACCAACTCAAAAGGTTGAAAAATCATGTATCAGTGTGCCTAGCGCTGCACCTTGAAACAGGGCATGCTGCGGCCTGAGCCAGGGTTGATCCACCTTTATTCTTCACCTTGCTAGGCGCCGCACCTAAGGGAAGTCAGGTCGCGGTGCGACCTAATGGTTAAACTTCCTGGAGCTTCTGGAGGCCACAGTGCCCAAGGCTATGCCACGGCTTAGAGCTTGACCTGATGTTGAATTACACTTGTTTAAACCTTGGACAAAATACTAACAATCTCTACCTTTGTCTAAGCGATTAAACCCGAACCCATTGTGCAGAGAACTCAGGATCCAAACTCAACTTGAGTCACCATATCAACTGACTCCAATCCTAAGTAGTCCAAAGCAATGATCGAACTTACTTAGAGGTAGAACTTTGATGCCTAAATCTGCAGGATTTTCTTCCGTGGCCACCTTGTCCATATGAATGCATCCTTTCATAACATTTTCCTGAATGAAATGATATCGAACATCCATATGCTTTGTCCTCTCATGGAACATCGGATTCTTACACAAGTGCAATGCACTTTGGCTATCCGAATACACCACCACCTGCTCTTTCAGGACCTTCAACTCTTCCAACAACCCTTTGCACCAGATAGCCTCGTTAATGGCTTCCGTTGCCACTATGGTTGTTGAGAGTGCTACCAAACTGAGCCTTCCAACTTATACAACATCAATTTAAGTTGAAGAAGTAGGAGGTAATCAATCTTCTTTTATCCTGGTCTGCTCCATAGTCCGAATCCGCATAACCGTCATGACGGATGGACTTGCCCCACTTCTCATAAACCAGCCCCACTTCTGGGCTTCCTTTCAAGTACCTCAGCAACCACTTCATCACAAGCCAATGCTCTTTTCTGAGATTACTCATAAATATACTAAGAACACTCATTGCATGAGCAATATCAGGTTTAGTACTTACCATCATGAACATGACTGATCCAACCGCACTAGAGTAGGGGATCTTTTTCGTTTTCTTCTTCTCCTTATCTGATCTTGGAAATTGATTGCTGGAGAACTTGAAATGACCAGCAAGGGGAACCTTTACTGGTTTGCTATCTTCTATAGAAAACTTAGATATCATCTTCTCTATGTAAGAAGTTTGAGATATCTTCAATCAGTTTCTCTCCCTTTCCCGGATTATACGCATCCTAAGGATCTTCTGTGCATGGCCAAGATCCTTCATCTCAAACTCCTCACTGAGTTGAGACTTCAATTTTTCTATCCTCTCCGTGCTGCTCCCAACCAGCAACATATCGTCAATATAGATAAGAATGATCACCACTTCCTCCACCTTATGCCCCTTATAGTACAAGCACAAATCATAGTAGCTCCTCATGAAACCCAAGCTAGTTATAAAAGAATCGAACCTCTTGTTCTATTACCGAGGTGATTGCTTCAGGCCATAGAGAGATTTCTTCAATTGGCACACCAAATATCCCTACCTTCTTTCTTCATAGCCTTCGGATTGCCTCATATAGATGGTCTCATCAAGCTCTCTAAGTAAGAACGATGTCTTCACATTCATTTGCTCGATTTCCCAATTGAATTGGACCATCATTGCTAACACTATCCTTATTGTCTTGTATTTCACAACCGGTGAGAATCTTTCGGTGAAATCTATGCCTTATCTTTATGTGAACCCCTTCACCACCAGCCTAGCTTTATACTGGACTTCATCTCCTGGAGTGTTTCCTTCTTTGATATTGTAAATCCATCTACAATCCACAACTCTCTGTTTTTCTGGTTTGGATACCAATTCTCAAGAGTTGTTCTTCCTCAAAGAATTTATTTGTTCCTCCATGGCTAGCTGCAACTTTGACGAATCCTGACATTCCATGGCATCCATATAAGTTTTTGGTTCACCCTTTCTTCTGTCCAAGGAGCTGCTATATTAGCATCCGCAAAACCATATCTCAAAGGTGGTCTGACCACTCTCCTTCCCCGGTCCCTTGTGAGCTGGTAGTCATTCTGACTTGCTGCATCAACCCCTTCTAGTTTAGCCTCCTCTTGAGTACCCTGAGCTTGGCCTTCATTAATGGGCTCTACCTGGTCTGAACCCTTTTACCTTCCTTGCTCTACCTGAACTGAATTTTCCTTGATGCTATACTCCACAAATACCGGACTGGTTTGCTCACTAGCCCCTGCTGGGTTAGTTTTCTCCAAATAAGGAAATAATAATTCATTAAAAATAACATCCCTACTTATTATGAGTTTAGTCCCTTTTGGCTCTAAGGATCACAACCTATACCCCTTAACCCCATCACCATACCTTGGAAACACACATTTTCTAGACCTAGGGCTAAGTTTAACATCCTTTTGATGTGCAAATGCAGCACATCCAAAATTCCTAAGGTGGCTTTCCCACGCCACATCTCTTCGGGAGTCTTGAGCTCTAAAGCTCTAGAGGGTGATCTATTAACCAAATATGCAGCAGTAGACACAGCTTCCCCCCAAAAATATTCTGTTAAACCGGACCCAATTAACATGCACCTAACCTTTTCCATAAGGGTTCTATTCATCCTCTCAGCAACTCCATTTTGTTGAGGTGTTTTTACAACCGTTCTATGTCTTAGAATACCATTTAACTCACAGAATTTATCAAAATCCTTATTACAAAATTCTATGCCATTATCGGTTCGTAAAGTCTTAACTATCCTACCCGTTTGAGTCTCAAGCAATTTTTTCCACGCCATAAATTTATTCAAAGCATCTGATTTATTTTTAAGCAAATAAACCCAAACCTTTCTTAAATAATCATCAATTAAAGATAGAAAGTAAAGATTACCTCCCTATGTTGGTGTTCTTCCTGGTCCCCAAAGGTCTGAATGAATGTAGTCAAGAATGCCCTTAGACTTGTGCACTCCGGTGTTGAAGATGACCTGGTGTTGCTTCCCAAGAACGCAACACTTGCAGAAATCAAGTTTCTCTACTTTTTCACCACCAAGTAGACCATCCTTGCTGAGAACTTGGAGGCCCTTTTCTCTCATATGTCCCAAGCGAGTGTACTAAAGAACTGCCTTATCCATCTCAGCCATCAAGCTTGCTGCTTGATCATTGATTTCTGTTTCTCCTATCATCTCATAGAGACCATCCTTGATTACTACTTTGATCACTATCAAAGATCCCTTGGTTACCTTGATCTTTCCTCCCTCTGCTTTATATGTGTACCCTATGGAATCCAGCTACCCCAATGAGATCAAATTTCTTCTCAAATCCGAAAGATACCTTACATTCCGCAGCAGCCTTGTAACTTCATCAAACATCCTCAATTGGATGTCTCCTATCCCCCTCACTTGGCAAGAAGTATCATTCCCCAAGAAAACCCTTCCATAATTGATTTGCTTGAAATTCTTGAGCCAATCCTTATGAGGGTACATGTGATAAGTGCACCGAAAATCCAGGATCCATTTCTCGCTGCCTTGCCTCTTGCTCACATTCGAGCACACAATAAGAACATCATCTTGCTATTCTCCTTTGGCAACCGAAGCCTCTCTATTGTTGGTACGGCTTCTTCATCTCTCATCCCACAACCTCTTCTTGCAATCTTTCTTGAAATGACCGTCCTTATTGTAGTAGAAGCATCGCCTTCCTTCAAACTTTGGTTTGTAATGAGATCTCCTATGGCTCTGCCCCTACCCTTTGATTTCTCCTGGTAGTTTCCATGGATGCTACTGCCATTCTGAGTTGCTGGCCTTCCTCTAATGAACAACCCTTCTCCACTTGATGCTTCCCTCATCTTGGCTTTGAAATCATGAGCCCTTATAGCATTGATCACAATTTCCTTGGTTAGTGTATCTCTTCCATATTCAATAGCATTAATCAAACTTTAAAAATAATCAGGAAGAGAATTCAATAACATAACAGCCAATTGTTCATCCGGGAATGTTATACTATAACTAGCCAAATCTTGAACTACTTTATTAAATACATCAAGATTATCTTGTAACTCTTTATTAGGATCCATTTTAAAAGAAAAAATTCTTTTAAGAAGATAAATTTTATTAGGGAGAGTTTTGGTAAGAAACAACTCATCTAGTTTCTTCCATATGATAGCTGAATCTTTCGAGTCTCCACACTCCCTTGTGACACTATCTGAGATGTGTAGAAAGATGGTGCTATACGCCATCTTCTTCATCTCAATCCGCTGGACTTCCGTGATACTTACTGGAAAAGTGTCATCTTCTCTAATTACCAAGTCCACCTTTTGTTGCAAAAGAACAACCTTGATCTTCCGCTTCCAAAGGGAAAAATCTCCCTTTCCATCAAACTTCTCAACAATAAAGTTCGAACCCATCTTGTGGAGAAAATCCTGGATTTATGCAATACCCAAAATTGCTTTCCAACTTCTTCTAAACCTCAAGAACACGATCTAAGATTAATCTCAATACCGTTCTTGAATCACCCTCAAGAACACGATCTGATCTTGATCTCTACTCTGTTCTTGAATCACCCAAGAAGTTGATCTTTGATTCTTGGAGTCTTGCTCTGATACCCTCTAATCTTGGCTCGGATACCTCTGTTCCAGCTCCGATACCCACTCACCAAAGCTCTGATACCACTGTTGTGGTATCTCTTCTAGCTCTGATACCATTGTTGGGAAACCACCCTCAATGATCTCAGGAAGTGATCTTCTAAACACCCAAGTCTAGAATGACTTGTACAAACAGAAATAGCAAACCAAAGCAATCAAAGAAAAGAAAGAACACAAGCAATTTGTTGACGGGGTTCGGCAATGTGCTTACATCCCCGTGAGCTCCTCCGAGCTCTCAACACTATCTTGTCAATGGAGTTCTTTTCAATCAGCAACACCTCTTCAAGAACTCACTGGTTCTTGAAGAATGAAAGAAGAAGAAGTAAAAGAAAGTGATAAGAGCTAACCCTGGAATTTTCCTAAGAAAATTCCCCTTTCAAGCCCTTGTATCCAATCTATACTACTCTCTCTCTAAATAACCAGCCCCTCTACAAAGGATCTCTCTTGTGTTTAGTGTCTTTGCACTCTTACAATTGATCTCTTATATGTCACTTGTTATGTCTCTTTGAAGCTAGGTGACCCTTTATATAGTACACCAACTTCTTGACCAATCTTGAAGGTAAATCTCCACCCTTAGATCTTGAGGACCAATCAATCATAGCCCTTGTATCAATCCTAAGTGATCCTGTGCGTTTTGATCATGCCTCACGCACCAACTCAAAAGGTTGAAAAATCATGTATTAGTGTGCCTGGTGCCGCACCTTGAAACAGGGCATGCTGCGGCCTGAGCCAGGGCTGATCCACCTCCATTCTTCACCTTGTTGGGCTCCACACCTTGGGGAAGTCAGGCTGCGGCGTGACCTGATGGCTGAACTTCCTGGAGCTTCTGGAGGCCACGGCGCCCAAGGCTGTGCCACGACTCAAAGCTTGACCTGATGCTGAATTACACTTGTTTAAACCTTGGAAAAAATACTAACAATTCTGATAAAGAATTCGATGAATGTATGGACACCGAAACACTATACAATAGAATTATTTGGAAGCTTCATCTTTTATGTGCTAATTCACCACACACCAAATCAAACTTGTAATGCCTTAAACCAACCTTGTGTAAGTAATCTGAACTTTTAAAACCGTTATTCATTACAAAGATGTGTTCTTATTATAAGCTTACTCATGAACAATCATCATGGTTTTACGTGTAACCCAAATTTTTCTTGATATCATGAAGAATGAATTTATCTTTGATTTTGTTTTTATATAATTTTTCATTTTGTATTGCTAAGGGACTAACAATATGTAAGTTTGGGGGTGTGATAAGTGCTTAAATAGTCATAGATAAGCCCCTTAATTTACAGTTTTTAGGCTCTTTGTTTATGTGTTTGACTAGATTCTACTTCATTTTTTTGTTTTCTATGTTTTTCATAGGTCTTTGAAGAAAAAAGGACATTTTAGAGCTCTAAGGAAGAAAAACTGAAGAGCTGGAACCACCTAAGTGCACTTGAGCGCACCTCCTCTATGATCGAGCGCACAAGAACTCGTGCGCATACCTAGAAGGCTCGATCGCACCCATTCGCTCGAGCGCAGAAGCACGCGATCAATCTCACACGCATAGAGAGGCAGCAGAGCCAGTTTTGGAAAGATGTCTTCAGGTCTTATTTTGGAAATTAGGGTTTCGAGGCATCCTTAGAACCCTATATATAGGCTTATAAAACACAGAAAATACACCTTTTGATTTTTCTTTTAGTTGTAAGCTTTGGAGAGGAAGTGACGACCCTTCTCCATGGTATTCTTTGGGTTTATCTTTCTACTTAGTTTAGTTATGATGTTTAGTTTAATCAGCATGTGTAACTAACTCTTTAATAGGGCTTGATTGAAGCCCTAGTTATGCTTTTCTATACATAAAGTATTGTTGTCTTTGCAAATAGCCATGTCATGATGATTTAATTGATTAATGCCTGTTTTATTGAATTCCTCATATATGTTTGTCTGATCAACGTAGGCATGTGGTATGGATTAGTTAGTTAGATCAATTTGGATGACCGAGTCCTGGGTCTGGCATTAGTAACAAAAGAAATCCACATTGGATTCTTGGGTTAATCAACATAGGAAACCGAGAGTATACAACATGCCCTAGGTCTCGTGTGGTTGTCGATTTCCACAAACCTAATGCTCTCTTAAGGAACAACTCAGTATACACAATGTTGAATCCATTAAGAGAGAAGAGAGTTAGAGTATACACCATGCCTAACTCGGTGCTTAAGGAGATCCATAGCTTAAAGAGCGGACCAAGCCCTTAGGTTGACAACCATTAGGTATTCATGGTAGGGTTAGAGCATTGGCACATTACTTATAAGTAAAGTATGATTAATGGTGGATATCACAGTCCTATGTTCTTATCATTATCAATCTAGACTCAACATTTATTTCTATCATTTTTACATTGTGAAACTGATTCTAAAATGAAATTCACCGATCCCTATGGAGATGATCTCGCATTTGCACACTATGCTACTATTTACCTTGTGCACTTGCAAGTAAAACAAGTTCGATTATTTGCTTAATAATTTAGGTAGATAAACGCATAACAGTCACCGAACCATATTAATTATTGTTGTTCTCGCTCTTTATTTTATTTGTCTACTTAATTGTTATGGTTGTGTTCTTTTTACCTAAGATTGAATATATGGATTTTTGAGGTAAAATCCCAACAAGTGGTATTACATCTGTGGTTTTGATGGCAAAAATACAAAAAATTCGGCATAATTAATATTGAACTATTTTATGAATTGAAGATGGAGGAAGTTATGATGACTATTAGCTTTTGTAATTCCATCATCACTAAATTGTTGAGTAGTATGTTGACAGAGATGAAGTACTTGCAACCAGAAGGAGATGACATAGTCATGATATTAATGGTGGGCAAGGATGTTTGGATGGATGGAAAGGTTCTCATGGTACCTCTAGAGAGAGATAAGTTGAAGATGTCAAATGTGTTCGAAGTTGAAGAATTGTTCGTGATTATATCAAGAGAAGAGTCAAACAGAGTGAGCTAGTGGAGCACTTCAAGGAAGGTGGGGGAAAGATTACGATTTAAGTCTCTAGATTTTTCAAATAAGGAGGGCATTTACAACAAGGATGAGGAACACACACAATTGCAAAATAAGACCATGATAAAAGACTTAGAAGGGTTGAGTAGAATGAAGCAAAGTGATAATTGAAAAGCTAATGAGGATGATGAGATACAAGTTCTTGATGCTTCAAAGGTAATGATGACAAATACCGTGAACAGAGAAAACTTGTACATGTTGAATGAGAGGATGATTGCTTCGAAGAGTAAGCGGATAAGATGGGAAGACTAAAAGGAACGATTGCACCAACCAAAGAAGAAAGCCAAATTTGATGATGGGGTAGATAATTTGAGCCAAGGTGGAGATTTGTTAGATTTTGGCTCAATTCCTCACAAAAAAGACTTCTAATTGGTTTAGGAAAAGTTGTTTCCTATTTTGTAGTTGCTTGTTCTAGTAGGAATAATAGTAATTTCCTATTAAACCGTTGATTGTATAAGTAGTAGTAGTCTACTATGATGATATTGTTCTTTCCCTAATAGTATTAGGAAATTATTCTCTATATAAAGGGGGTCCTAGAGAAGATTTGAGGCACACTCATAATTCCTATATACATTGTAAACTAGAAGGGTTTACTACTAGAGCTGGGATGAGAGCTTTAAATGTATCGAGGTTTTGGGTTGTCAAGTAGATAGAGTACTTACAACTACAGTTACGTTAAGAGTTTTGGTTGTATGAGGGTTTTTGGGTTGTGATATAATGAGAGTTTAACAATTTTTCTCTTCCTAAAGTTGTAATTAAAGATTAATAAAGTTGTAGGTTTGTTGGTGGACGTAGGCCAAGAGGTTGCTGAATCACATTAATTATTGTTGTTCTTGCTCTTTATTTTATTCGCCTATTTAATTGTTATGATTTTGTTTTTTTTCCTAAGATTGAGTACATGGATCTTTGAGGAAAAATCCCAATAATTATATTGATTGCAAGCTCTATTAAAGTTTGATTCATATTTTTAATTAGTAGGTGAAGGGTTTCAAACACTGCTCTTTGGGCATAATCGTTGATGCCCTTCACTACTACACCGAAAGTAGGGCTATTAATATTAAATGGTGGAATTAAAGGACTGTGAATTTTGGAGTAATAAATAATCAAAATATGAATATTGGCCAATAAACCCAACCTTTAGCAAATTAAGAATAAGAGAGAGTGAAAATAATGAGGATTCATTATAACTATTTGTAAAGTGAAAATTGTAGTTTATTGAATGAAATGACATATTTTTAGAATTGATGAAAGTTATAATGGTTCATAATTTGACAAGCATTTTTTTATTGGTAAATATATTTTATTTATAAAAGAAAGCATCACCAAAAATTACTCACAATCAAGGGTTTAGAAGCAAAACAAGCAAGTCATAGTTTTATAATGTAATATCTAATTTATTCATCTTCAAAGCATTTGAATGAAAAAATAATCTCAATTTATTTAATCTTCAAGTTGTTCGTAATGTGTTTCTTTTCTTCAAAGGCAAAAGTAAATTTGATTATGAGATGGGAGGTTTCCAACACTACTCTTTGGGCAGGGATTTTGATTCCTCTCCCCACTACACCAAGGACAAGGACTATTAAAATTTGATTCATGGTCATTCATTATATATAATGTTGAAATTTTTATATTTGGATTGTAATATTAAACGACGTAATTAAAGGACTATGAATATTGAAGTAACAAATGATTAAAATATGACTTTTGCCAACAAGCACTTGGTTCAGTGGTAAGAGTTCATCCACCGTGCTAGAAATGTTTGGGTTCTAGTCTTTCCATAGATGTTTGTTAATGCTAAACCTTGGATTTCATCGCACAGAGTGTGGAGTTGTCCTTAGCTTTGGCCCTGATATAGTTGCAGTTGGGACTACTCAAGATTCACTCTATGTGCTAGAGCTCAATAATCCTTGGTGGGTATGTGGGGTAGCTTACCTGCTTACCTATTTGTCTTAAAAAAAAAACACAACCTTTGGCAAATTGAGAATAAGAGAAATAGTGAAAATAATGATAACTAGAAAAGATGCATGAAACTACGACCCTTAGAGCTTTTGCCCATCCAACCAACTCCGCTGTGACCTTTGAAGTTTTTGTGGCCTCCTAGAAGACTGATCCCTAGTGAAACGATGGGACAAGAAAAGGCTTGCTATGCATATCACAATAAGCCAGAACACAATCTTGTCTCGACCGATGAAAAGATCCCAGTCTGGCTCTCACCGTCATGACAATGATGCTGGAGCAATCAAGGTTAAATGCCTATTGTATTTAGGGATAAGATGGAAGCCCTAATAGTCCTAGGCCAAAACTTCCTTCCAAAAACTCCTTCCATGGAACACAGCGCCCGTGATGACCAATCCGGAAGGATTAATGACTCCAATGAGTGCCTAGAATCTTTGGGAAAGAGAGAGACGGAGAGGCATCCAAGGGATGATAAAACTGTGTCCCATGCTTTGAACGAAGGAGGGGCTGCGAAAGAAAAAGATAAAATCTCACGATAGCACGTAGCAGCATAAGTGGACTATCCTACATGTAACGACCCATCTCAGAGGAGCCCACCTGAAATAATGTTGTAACTGTTTGAAATCCAAGCATATCACATATATACAACAACTATTGCATTAAATACGAAAAAATAATTACAATATGTTCCTCAAATCTTTTTTCAGAGGAGATTACAACTTTCTTATAACAACTTCCAATGTTCATAACCATTCAGAATTTAATTTTCACAAAGTACTCTAATAATTACAAACGATGCATGACCATGTATAACTCTATGTAGAAATATATGCAACACTTTGTACAACTATACAAAGTCTATCTCATTTTTTTCTTTTCTTTTGTTTCCTTTGTTTTGAGGATTTCATCCACGAGAACTTGTCTATTAACTTACACTGAATCTCAAGATATAGATCTACTAGTCCTATCCACAGCCTGAAACAATTTAATTTGAGGAACAAGCTTCATAAACTCAGTAAATTAAAATTTACTAGAGGTATTCTATTTGTATAATTCTAATCATATTTCATAATACAATTTATACTCATATTTCTTGTCATTTACTTTATCAACCAATTTCTATCAATATGTTACTATCAACTCTATTTCATATCATATGTTTCAATCAACTTAAAAATCATCATCTATTAACTCAACTGTCCCATTATGAGACTCATATTTCTATCATCATTTAACAATTAACTTGATGCATTAGGATCTCAATAAATATATCAATAAATAAACGTGAATGCATATACAACCTCATTTCTCATCATTTCATTTCTTTCTTTCACATCTCATCATTTCCACAATTCATTCATACTATTCTTTAGTACATCCTTTAGGGACGTCTCCCCCATATGTTGACATGTTTTATCCAGACCAGCCATGGTTTTGGCATGTTCTATACATATGATCAATTGCTTACAAATTATGCATATCACATCAACATGTAATTTAGAAGTCAGTTTCTTTCATGAAAACTTTCTTTTTATCATGTATATATCAAATAATCTCTTATCAATATATTGTTTGTCATTTTCTATCATCATTTATCCCTTTAAGGATATAATTTCACTAATATTCATTTCATTCATATTATAAATCATGCATCTATTAAATCATCATATTTATGCATATTTCATCTTATCATCAATTTTATAATGTATATTTAATAACTATGTCATATTTTCATTCATTTCAAGGTTTATGTATATTTAAAGTTTTTCTCGCTTACTAATAGTAAATTTCAACTCACCACGTATCACTTAAAACTACTCATGGATCACTTCCTTGCATTTCTTTCTCTCTTCATCAATTTCTTGAGGTTGCTGATCAGTACTTAATTGTTAGCATTTTAGGGTTGATCTAGGTTTGAATTGCACTTTTATACCTTAACAACTCTAAAGTGTCATTCTTCGATCATTGATCTATTTCGATGCATTTTCAGGTACTTTAAGTTCAAAAGAGATGGATATCACTAACACCTAACCATAAATTTTCATCAATATTACTATTTCATGGCTTAATTCAAAAAAATATAATTATTTAGTTATGTGCTTCATTTTACAATCCCGATAATTTTTTTGTAATTGAACTTGTATCTAAATAATTGAAACAAACAATTCTTTAGTTAAATATTTCTATGTCACATAAAATTGAAATATTAGTCTTATTGAAAACTTATCCCAATTGAGATGAAGTCTTGATATTGAAATTGGATAACTGTAATTATTTCTATTTTTTTGATAATTTATGTATAAATTTTTACTGTAGAGAAAGAGTTTAAAAAATGAAAAGAAACCAAATGAAAATATGTTTGGCCTGAAGGAATGACTCTCTGATGGCTTCAGAGAGTAATAAAGCATTACACCTTTTTTAATATTACATTATTATTATTTAATTATTAATAAAATAAGTTCACATGAAGACGTGAGCCAACAATCTTCTTCACCGTTTCATTCTTTTTTTATAAAAAATTATATTATTTTTTTATAAAAAATTCAATTCCTGATCATCTTCACGTGAACGTGTAAGAATTATGTTCTTTCATCGTTTTCCTTTATTTTTTATTACTAATTTATAAATTTACTATATTACCCTTAGGTTTTACAATTCTATCCATCATATAAAAATTTCGTCCTTGAAATTTCTTTACCTATATCAAGAAAAAGTTGAGGATATTGTTTTCTCATGCTCGCTTCTCGTTCCCACATGATTTCCTCAATGTCTTGATTCTGCCAAAGTATTTGAACTAACGAAATGACTTTATTGCGTAAGACTTGTTCTTTTGAGTCTAAAATTTTGATTGGAACTTGCACAAAAGTTAGTTTTCCTGAATATCTATAGATTGATATGGAATGTTATGGGATTCATCATATAAATACTTATGCAAAACTGAAACTTGAAGAACATTATGCAACTGATTTAACTATAGAGGTAAGTCCAGCCTATATGCCACTGATTCAAGGCTCTCAATGATTTCATATGGTCAACATACCTTGGACTCAACTTACCTTTCTGCCTAAATCTTAATATTCCTTTCTATGGAGATATCTTCTGATGAACCCAATCACCTACTTGAAACTCATAATGTCTCATTCTATTACCAACATAACTCTTCTGTCTATTTTGTGTTGCTCTAAAGTTTTGTCTAATCAATCTGATCCTTTCAGTCGTTAATTCAATAATTTTAGGACCAAATATTTTTCTATCTCCTACTTCTTCCTAACATACTGAAGTTTTACATCTTCTACCATATAAAGCCTCGAATGGTGTCATTCCAATACTAGCTTGAAATTGGTTATTATATGAAAACTCTCTCAAAGAAAGTAAGCATCCCAGCTTACCGAGAAACTCATAACACTAGTCTTTAACATATCCTCTAGTATTCGAGTAATTCTATCAGTCTACCCATTTGTTTGAGGATGGAAAGCAGTACTGAACTGCAATTGAGTACCCATGGCTTTTTGAAAGCCTCTCCAAAATCTAGATATAAATCTAGCATCTCTTTATGAAATTATACTCAAAGGTACTCCATGCAAGTTTACTATCTCAGCTATATATAGTTCAGCTAACTTTTCTAGACTCCAAGTAACGTTAATACGAGAAAATGGGACGACTTAAACAATTTGTCTATAATTACCCAAACAACATCATGACCTCTCTAGATAAGGGGAAATCCAATTATGAAATCCATACTCACATTCTCCCATGGAAATTCAGGAACATGAAGAGTTTGTAGTAAACTTTCTGGATGTCTATTTTCAAATTTAACTTGCTGACAAACTAAACATCTAGAAATGTAATCAGCTATATCCCTTTTCAACCCTAACCACCAATAATTCTATCTTAATCCCCTGTACATCTCATTATTACATGGGTGCATCAAGTACACTACATTATGCACCTCTCTCAATATCTCCTTTCTCAACTTAACATTGTTGGGAACACAAATTCTATGTCTCAATACTCGCATACTATCATCTCTGAGTCTAAACTCAGATTGCTTCCCACTCAACACTTTGTGTTTAATTTTTTTTATCTGCTCATCTCTACCTTACATTTCTAAAACACATTCTATAATGGATGATTATATATTTATGTTTGACAATAATACTCCTTTATCACTGATATTCAAATTCATTCTCATTTCTCTCAATTCTACCATTAGATTCACAACATGGATTACTATAGTAGCTAATCTTCCTCTGGATTTTCTATTCAAAGCATTAGCTACCACATTCGCCTTTCCTGGATGGTAATGAATCATACAATCATAATCAAAAATCAACTCCATCAAACACCTCTATCTCAAATTTAACTCTCTCTGGGTAGGTAAATGTGTTAAACTCTTATGATTAGTGAATATCTCACAAGTGGTTTCATACAAATGATGTCTCTAAATCTTTAAACTCTTATGATTAGTGAATATCTCACAAGTTGTTTCATACAAATGATGTCTCTAAATCTTTAAAGCAAACACTATGGTAGTCAACTCTAAGTCATGGGTAGGATAGTTTCTCTCATGATTCTTCAATTGCCTAGATACATAAGCTACAACCTTCCCATATTGCATTAACACACGACCCAACCCTTGATGCAAAACATCACTATATACCACAAATCCTTCATCACTAGAAGGAAGCACTAACATAAGAGCGGCAATTAATTTCTCTTTGAACATCTTGAAACTCTTTTCACATTTCTCATACCACACAAATTTTACTTCTTTCCAGGTCAATCTAGTAAAAGGTTTTTCTATAATTGAGAAATTATGGATAACCCTTCTGTAATAACCAAATAATCCCAAGAAACTTCTTGTAACGACCCATATCGAGTGCACCTTACTCAGAATGACTCTATTACCTTTTAGCACTGAGTACCTTGACTTAAGATGCAACCATACAAGATTTATAAATCAAACAACAATCTTTCAATCACACTTTTTTACATGTATGAAAACTTTTCACTATTAAAAATCAACTCTTAAAATTTACAAAGGGCATCGATGAAAAGAAAAGTTTTTCTCAAATACATATAACTTGCACTGCAACATAACTCGCAGATGCCAACACTTTTTTACATATTTCGACGCTTTAAAGTGCCGCAATATGTGATACTGACAGTTTAAACAAGTGCCAGATAAAGCGCAGGTATGTGCGATGTTGCTAGAGCCGGTGCTTACCCTAAGCATAGTAATGTTCATAATTTTGTTGTGCTTTATGGCACTTCAAAGCGCCATAAAATATTGGCGCTTTGAAGTGCCACAATACAAGAATATTGTGGCACTTTAAGGCGCCACAATATACCACATATTGACAATTTTTGTGGCACTTTAAAGCACCAAAATACACCTGGCTTATGTTTTTGCACTAGTTTGGGTTTAAAATCAACACCTACTATATATATAATTAACCCATGTTCTTCAATATATATACAATCAAATCCATATAAATTCAAATATCAATACCAAAGTTATTTCATTCACACAAAAAACATTCATAGTTAACATGTAAATTCATACACAACCAAGTAATTGAATGAAATCTGAATAAATATTTTAAGTATCATTACACTTAAAATCAAATATGAGATCCTCCATTAACCAACTATTGTTGTAAAGACTTGAGCTCATCTATTTGGGACTGCATACTAGTTATTTGATCATCATGCTTCGTCGTTATTTCCTGAATCTGATGCTCATACTTTTTATTGATTTATTCTATTTTTGCTTTCAAATTATGTATCTCTTCAACATAAGCTCTAGTGTATCCCACATCATTCTTAATTTGAGTTGAAAATCCAAACACGTGGGTAGGATTAACTCCAAACCCTTGACCTCTTACACGTCCAGAACTCTTTGCACCCGTAAGTTCTGTGAATACTTCATTTTGTATTTGTAAATTGTTACTAGCATCAAAAGATCCTGAAGCAGCAACAAATTCGACCAAATGAGCTTCGGCAGTCACCTATGTTGACCGATATTTGATTTTAATTATGATAAAACACTACTTAAATTGCACTAATAGTTTTATCTTAGTGTTTAATCGGAAAAAAGCATTCAATACAGAAACATGACGTAAAAATACGACATGTACAATTACCAAAAGAAGACAGAAGATCTAGAATAGGTTCTATAGTAATTCATTCAAGTCATAAATCTTTATTTTTAGTTACTTAGCTTAACTATAGCTCACTTTGATTACAAAATGCTTTAACAAAAATAAACTAAAAAATTTCTTTAAGTAAAAAAAAACTGCTTTTAAGCATGAAAACAGTGTTTTGGGTCAACTCAATCGACTAGGTCTTCAAACAAATCAACTAGTAAAAGGGACATTAACTTTTGCCCCTTAACCCAGTCTACTAGTTAAAGGACCTAGTCGATTGATACCAGGACCCAGTTGACTGGTACTTGTCTGAAGCCCAAAAATTGGATTTTCTCACATTACCCAGTCGATTGGTAATTCGAAAATATAACTGTTTGAGACGCTAGACTTGAGCATTTAATGCTCTAAACCTACCAAATCAGTGTAGAACAGCTATATAAGGCCAAGGCTATAAAAAAAATCCCATCAATGAGCATTTAAACAACAAGAAAGCACACTTAATTTCATTTATAGCTCATTAATACTCTCAAAAGCTTTGAAAAATTTATTGTGAGCCATTCTTTATGTTTTGTTCTTAAAAGAGAGATAAACTTCATCTTGTAAAGCATTCATTGCCATCTCTCTTCTTTTCTTTTACCAATCATTGTAATAAGAAAGAGTTGGTGTAACTCTTAGAGTGTTTAGGATTAAACACTTCCTTGTAACTTCCTTGAGGAAGAGAGTGCTTGTAAGGTTTGTGCAACAACCATGAAGTTGCTCGACTATAGTTAGTGGATTGCATCAAGGAGGTTCCATGAAGAGAGTGGATGTAGGGTTGGAGAGATTTTGTTATTGCCGAATCACTATAAACGAAGTTTGCATAGTCTCTTCCTTTACTCCTTTAATTTTAAGCATCTTATTTGTTGTGTGCCTTGCTTGATTAAATTGTTAAGAACTTGTGTGTTAATTGGTTAAAAGTTTTTAAAACCTAATTGACCCCTTTTGGATTTGTGCCTCGGTCTACAATTTTTATCAGAGCCACATACTCAATTTTAGGCTTAAAATCCTTGAGTTGATCCGATGGTTTCAAATAGATATACTAAAGGTCATTCTTATACTAGACCTCCTTTGTTCAATGGATCAAATTATAATTACTAGAAAAATAGAATGAAAATCTTTGTCGAATGACAAGATTATAATTTGTGGAGAGTCATTGAGGAAGGACCTAGAATTCCTACAAAGGAAATAATTATTGGAGAAATCAACCATACAATGCCTAAACTCAGTTGGATTTTAATGAAGAGGATTATAGAATGATGTCTCTAAATAGTGGAGCTATTAGTATGTTACATTGTGCTTTAGATATCTCTGAGTATAATAAAATTTCTGCATGTGTTTAATCTAAGGAGATATAGGAAAAACTACAAATTACTTATGAGGGCACTAGCAAAGTTAAAAAATAAAAAATTTATATGCTAGTGTCCGAGTATGAATCTTTTAAAATGTCTTCTAACAAAACAATTTCTCAAATGGACTCCCGTTTCACCACTATTCTTAATGGTTTAAATCTTCTTAGTAGGAACATTTAGGAGTTTGAACTAACAAGAAAGATATTGAGATATTTTACATCAACTTGGAAAGAAAAGAAGACGGCCGTAACGGAGGCCAAAGATCTCGACAAACTTGATGTCGAAACGCTTCTGAGATCATTATTGACATATGAGATGGAAGAAATGAATATTGGTGCCAATGATGATAAGATGAATAAAAAGAAAATGATTCTCTCAAAGCTTCCATAAGCAACAAAGAGGAAGAAAAGGAAGAATAAAATGAGAGCAGTGAAGAAGATGGGGGAATTGATTTAATCACTAAAAGGTTTCACAAGTTCTTAGAAAAGAGCAAGAAACCTTACACAATGTATTCCACTCCAAAAATAAAACCTATTGTGTGTTTTGGTTGCAAGAAGACTAGGCACATTAAAGTTGATTGTCCAACAACAAATAAACCATATAAGAGCTTAAAAGAGAAAGCCATGATTGTAACCACTTGAAGTAATCATGAAGAAGAAGAACTTTCAGACAATGACGTTGGATATGAAGAAATTGCCAATCTTTGTTTAATGGCAATTGATGATGAAAATGAGGTAACAAATTCTTCCTCTTCTAATAATAATTTTGTTAGTAATAGTGAAGAATTGATTGAGGTAATTAATGAAATGCATGAATAATTGAAGAAATTAATTTTAGAAATATTACTCTCAAGAAGGAAATCTCATCTCTCTCTAAAAAAATGGAAGGTCTAAAGGAAGAGAAATAAAAACTATCTTTCATGCTTTATAACTCATCACAAGATTTTTTGAAAAATAAAAATTATATTTTAAAAAAGAAAGTAATAGAGTTGAATAGTGCTATATCTAGGCTTATTCTTGGAAAAGAAAAACCAGATGAAGTGCTATCTTGCCAAATAATGAGTGGAGGAAAATCCAGTTTGGGTTATTTTCCATTAGGCAAACAAAAGTCAAAAGAGACTTTGTTCATGAAAGCAATATGTGTGGATGAACCCTCCACCTCCAAGGCCACTAGCAAGATTAAGAGTTTTCAATTAAAGTATGCTAGCAAGCCTAAGAATGCAAATTTAAATTCAAATGCTAAGAATTCTAATGCATATGCTAGAGATAAAAATCCTAGAAATACATATGCATATATGTATGCTCATCCTAGAAATACAAATGCTAGGAATACACATCCTAGAAATACAAATGCTAAAAATACACATCCTAGAAATAAAAATGCTAGGAATACACATTCAATATATAAAAATGCTAGGAATACACATTCAAGGCATGAACGATAGGAATGCACACCTTAGAAATTACCATCATGTATATCCTAGAGATAACATGTATATTCATAACTCTCATGCTAGAAACATATATCTTAGGGATGCTTATCTAAGGAACTATAGGAATATATATTCAAGACATTCTATAAACTTCAATAACTATCATCCTATGATCATGCATCATCAACATGTCTACAATTATAGAGCACCCTATAATGTTAAGAAAGTATGGGTCCTTAAAGGAGCCATATTTTCTATGACTAACCTCAAAGGACTCAAAAAATTTTGGGTACCTAAAAGTCAAATTGTATATCCATTTATAATGTAGATGTGTCTCTACACCAAAGAAAAAGGTAACTATTGGTACCTTGATAGTGGATGCTTAAAGCACATAACCAGTGATCAAAGCGTGTTCAAAGAACTAACTCTAAAGGATGGCAGACATGTCACCATTGGAGACAACACCAAGATAAAGATTATCAGGCATGATAAAGTTGGTAAAGATTCCTCAACCATTGACCATGTTTTATATGTGCAAGGCTTTAAGCCAAATTTACTTAGTATTAGTCAACTATGTGACAAAGGCAACAAAGTCATATATGAATTTTCTCATTTTCTAGTAATAGACATCAAGAGTAACAAGATCAAGTTTGTTGGCCATAGACATGATAATGTATATCTAGTTGATTTAAAATCTTTACATTCGGAAAGTGAAAAATGTTTTCCCGCTTTCAGTGAAAACCCATGGCTATGGCATAGAAGGCTTGGCCATGTGAACATGGATTTACTCAAAATACTTTCAAGAAAAGATTTAGTTGTTGGACTTCACAAAATCAAATTTGAAAAAGACAAAGTTTGTGATGCTTGTCAAATGGGAAAACAAACAAGAGTTTATTTTAAATCTAAAAATGTAATTTCAACCTCTAGATTATTAGAATTTTTATATATGGACTTGTTTGGTCCAATAATCATTATTAGTCTAGGTGGCCATCAATATGCTCTTGTTATTGTTGATGATTATTCAAGATATACCTTTGTTATTTTTATTGCTTACAAGGATGAAGCCTATAAAGGTTTTGTGAAATTTTGTAAGAAGGATCAAAATGAAAAATGAATTTCTATCTCAAGTATTAGAAGTGCTCATGAAAAAGAATTTGAAAACCAAAGTTTTTCAAAATTTTGTGATGAAAATGGAATTGATTACAATTTTTCAGCCCCTAGAACTCCTCAATAAAATGGTGTTGTTGAGATGAAAAATAGAGTTCTAGAAGAATTTGCTAGAACCATGCTTTATGAAAATAGTTTACCAAAATATTTTTGGGTGAAAACCGTAAATATTTCTTGCTATGTTTTAAATAGAGTATTAATTAGGCCTATGTTTGATAAAACTCCATATGAACTATGGAAAGGTAGAAAGTCTAATATCTCTTACTTTCATGCTTTTGGTTGCAAGTGCTTCATCCTAAATAACAATAAAAACTAATTTAGATAAATTTGACTCTGAGACCGATGAAGGGATATTCTTAGGATATTCAACCTCTAGTAAAGCTTATATAGTCTTTAACAAAAAAACTCTAGTGGTTGAAGAATCTGTACATATTGCTTTTGATGAATCTAATCCAATTAGTTGTAGAGTAGTATCTCTTAATGACGATACAGATTTTATTCCAAGAATGGATGCATATACTCCCATTTTTTACCTCAAGAAAAGTCAACTTCAAACAAATCAAGAGGTAGATGCTCCCAATTTTGATCAACTATCTTCAAGTCAACAAGAAGATGGTCTTCTTAAAGATTAGAGGTATGTGAATCATCATCCAATCGATCAAATGATTGGTTATCCTTCACAAGGGGTAAGAACTCAATCTTCTATGAGAAATATTTGCAATTGTGCAATTATTTATCCCAAGTAGATCCTAAGACTTTTGTAGAAGTCGAAAAAGATGTTGCTTGGATAAATGTTATCCAAGAAAAATTAAATCAATCTGAAAGAAATAAAGTATGGACTCTAGTTCCTAGACCAAAGAATCATACCATCATAGGTACTAAATGGGTATATAGAAACAAAATGGATGAAAATGAAATAGTAACTAGGAACAAGGCTAGACTAGTTGCTAAGGGTTACAATCAAGAAGAATAAATGGAATTTGATGAGACCTATGCTCCTGTAGCTAGATTAAAAGCCATTCGTATGTTACTTGCCTTTGCATGCTTTAATAAGTTTAAACTATTTCAAATGGATGTGAAAAGTGCATTTTTAAAAGGTTTTATAGAAGAAGAGGTTTATGTTGAGCAACCTCTTGGTTTTGAAAATCATAATTTTCTAAACCATGTTTATAAGCTTTCTAAAACCCTCTATGGGTTGAAGCAAGCTTTAAGAGTGTGGTACGAAAGGTTAAGTAAGTTTTTATTTGAAAATGGTTTTATTGCATTTACATTCATCATATTCACACTTACCATTAAGTGAATGAATATTAACTCTTATTTAATATCTCTCTCACTTAAAAATGGCATAAATAAATGATTTCTTGCCAAATTCCAACTTAGAGCTCAAAATTTTAAATTTCTTGATTGGCCTAGTTAACTAGTTAGATGACCGAGTCGACTAGTACCCCACTGTCTAATTACCTAGTTGATTAGTTGGGTCAAACCAATCGATTAGTAACCTTCTGACGATTTAACCAATCGATTGGTACCTAAACCTAGTCAACTGGTATCTTGAAAATGAAATCTAAATCCCCAATTGTTAATGAACCAGTTGATTGGTACCTTGACCCAATCGATTGGTATCGCGATTTTATATAACATCTCTTCAGATTTTTGCTCATTTCACGCCCAAACTCAAAAACCTGAGCTCTTTAGAAATATCTTGATTTAAGTCCAAAATTAATCGAAGTCATTCAAAAGAAAATACATACCCATCCTTTAAATCACTTGATACTTGATTCTCACAGTTGAATCTTCACCTTTTTTCACACACACCCTCTCTTCAACCTCTCAAAATCGTGTTTTACCAAGAATGATTGAACGAATTCATATCAAGACAACTGTACCTAGACCACATGTGCTAAAAGGATCAAGAACACGCAAATCTTATGCGTCGGACTCCAAAGGGAAAGTGGTGTGCCCGTTCTTCAAACAAACAAATAAGAACTGAGTTGGATGATTCA
Organism: Bretschneidera sinensis; assembly: GCA_023935145.1. Lineage (NCBI taxonomy): Eukaryota > Viridiplantae > Streptophyta > Magnoliopsida > Brassicales > Akaniaceae > Bretschneidera > Bretschneidera sinensis. The sequence goes on along the minus strand of CM043699.1, from coordinate 59,522,616 downwards.
CTATTTTAGAGTCTTGCGGTAAAAAATAGGTATAACACTACCATTCATCACAAAAAAATATGACTGGTAAATATGTTTATTTTGATTCAATTAGGCATGCCAATTTTGATATCTTACCTGCTTTTGAGGTTATAGGACTTAGACCCCTAGTGAGTATCCATAGAAAATACTACCCTAGGTTAATTCACCAATTTTATGCCAATATAGTAAAACCTAGTCCTTAACCCTTAGGTTCAAAACTAGTGTTATGGGTGTTGAGTTTGGAGTTAACACTGATCTATTGGTTAGCATTATGAAAATTCTTGTAGCTGGGATCTCATTGAGTCTAGATGGTTGGCCGAACAACTTTGAATATGAAGAAGCATGTCAAGTAGTTAGGGGAAACCCTAATTATGTTTTTAAGACTGTTACCTTCCATAAATACAGTGAAATACCCCTAGACTCCATGTTATTTAATTTGATAGTCAGCTGGACCATTCACCTAAGACTTAGCAGTCGAGGTTACATGTCTAAGATGGACATTGTTTTAATATGGTGCCTCAAGACTGGAAATCCTTTCAACATTTATCCACTGATCCTAGCTAACATGATCAATGGAGAGGCCCATGACTCTGGTTGCCTCCCCTATGGTATGCTAATCACCCTGATACTTCACCACTTCAAGGTTCCCCTACCAGCCACAGAAGCCCAAGACATTGGCCCCAACGATACTATTAATGTCTTATCCTTAAAGAATATCGGGTGCACTATACGGAACGACATGGTCCTCTCCAAGGCAGGAAAAAATATCCGTATTAGTGATGAGGGCAATAATGAAGAAGAATAAGTCCCCCAAGATAAAGCTCCTCCTACTGAGATAGACATCGAAGTGCCTGGGGCTAGTCCACAGAATCTCGGGTATGGTAGCTCGGCAGTTAGACAAGGTGGAAATAATGATCTTCTTCAAGCCATAGCGAGTCTTCAAGTTTCTATGCAGTCAGGCTTCCAAGGCTTGAGCTCTTCTGTTGACTCGAGCATCCAGTTAGTATTGACAGACCTGGAACTCATGAGTTATGACTTCAGTACATTACGAGATGATTTTGAGTTACTTTGAGAGCATTCAGAAGGCTCATTGGCTGAGATACGTGATATTCTACGTGATAGCCCTGATTCTCTAGCTCTTTGAGTCCTTCATCATGTGTCATCCATCTGTTTTTAGCTCTATGGATACTTTGCAAGAATATTTTTTTTAAACTTTTTCATGTATTCATGTACTTGCTTGACCTATTATGTTTCCATCTCTTCCCAAAATGGCTTCTTTAACCTCTATTATGTATGGACCATTATATGCAAGTTTGTTTTTCCTTCATCCTATGTGTGTGTTTTTCTATTTGGTTAATGGTTGGATAATTTGAGAACTTATATCTCATTTTTAAGCTTTACCTATTTAAGCTTTTGTATAAAACTTCTAATTCTTCCCGAGAGATCTCAACATCTCCAGTTTTTGCAGACAAGTTTGTTTATGCCATATCTTTTTATCTATAGTATTTGAATTACTTATTTTCTAGTTTTATCCTCCCTTTTCTGCTGTTGTCAAAATGAGGGAGAAAAAGAGAAAAATATGTGTAAATGATATAATGCATAGTTTTAGGGGGAACATTGCTCCAAACATGTTTAAACATGTTAAGACAGTATTTCATTTACTACTATTGCTTGGTTGGTTTGTTCTTGAAATATTTCAAGTTGGCTTTTATCACAAAAATAGAGGAAACTCTGTCTAGTTTCCTTACAAATCTAACACTTAGTTTTTAAAATTGTTCCACTATGGTTTTGTCATCATCAAAAAGGGGGAGATTGTTAACCCATTTTTTATTTTAATTATGACAAAATACTACTTAAATTGCACTAAGATTTTTATCTTAGGGTTTAAGCAGCAAAAGCATTCAATATAGAAACAGGACGCAAAAATACGACACGTATAATTACCAAAAGAAGACAAAAGATCTAGAATAGGTTCTAAGGTAATTGATTCAAGTTATAAATCATTATTTTCAGTTACTTAGCTTAACTATGGCTCACTTCGATTACAAAATGCTTTGACAAAAACAAACCAAAAAATATCTTTAAGTCAAAAAAACTTCTTTTAAGCATGAAAACTGTGTTTTGGGTTAACCTAGTTGACTAGGTCTTTGAACCAGTCGACTGCTAAAAGAGATAGCAGCTTCTGTCCCTTAACCTAGTTGACTAGTTAAAAGACCCAGATTAACAGTCGATTGGTACCAAGACCCAGTCGATTGGTCCTAAGACCCAGTCGACTGGTACTTCTTTGAAGCCCAAAAACTGGATTTTCTCACATTACCCAGTCGACTGGTACAGGGACCCAATCGACTGGTAATTCAAAAATATGATCATTTTAGATGTGGGACTTGAGCATTTAATGCTCCAAACCTACCAAATCAGTGTCTAACGGTTATATAAGGCCAATGCTATAAAAAAAAAACTCCATCAATGAGCATTTAAACAACAAGAAGGCACACTCAATTTCATTTATAGCTCATTAATACTCTTAAAAGCTTTGGAAAATTTATTGTGAGCCATTCTTTAAGTTTTGTTGTTAAAAAAGAGATAACATTCACCTTGTAAAGCATTCAGTGCTATCTCTTTTATTTTCTTTCATATTTCATATCAATCATTGTAAAGAGAAAGAGTTGGTGTAACTCTTAGAGTATTTAGGATTAAACACTTCCTTGTAACTTCCTTGAAGAAGAGAGTGCTTGTAAGGTTTGCACAATATCCGTGAAGTTGCTCGACTATAATTAGTGGATTGCTTCAATGAGGTTCCTTGAAGAGAGTAGACATAGGGCCGGAGAGATTTCGATATTGCCGAATCACTATAAATGGAGTATGCATATTCTCTTCCTTTACTCCTTTAATTTCAAGCATCTTATTTGTTGTGTGCCTTGCTTGATTAAATTGTTAAGAACTTGTGTGTTAATTGGTTCAAAGTTTTTAAAACCCAATTCACCCCCCTTTCGAGTTTGTACCTCGGTCTACAACCTAAAATTAAGAAATAACAAAGATAATAAACAAACTTCCCCAAAGATTGAGTAGCTATTTACAACAAAAGTTACATAAAAAAAAGGGATAATAGTTAAGCAATCAGATTTTACAGAGAAACGAGCAGAGTTTCCTATCTTTTTCTATAAAACCTCCTGCAAAAGAAGAACAAACATACAATCCAAACAAAGTAGCCACAACCAACTTTAGTATGTAATCATTAATTTTTTTTTTTATTTTCAAGTCTCATCACATCAAGTATATGTTTGGCTGTCGTTTCTTATAAAAAATAAAGCTTAACGGGAAATAATATGAAGTAATATTTTATCTAGCAAAGGCAACGTATCTCTTATGAATTGTTTGCCTACAAAATGGAGTAATATGAGAATATGAAGCCTTTGCTATTTTTTTCATGTGGTGTTAGGCTTCAAAACTTGCTCATAAACTCATCATAAACACTCATTCAAAAGCATAATTGATAAACAAACTTACTACTACTCACAAGGGAAACCCAAATGATAACCATATTAAGTTAAAAAGAATCACTGATAGATATCTATATCGTTAAATCTAATTGATATTGCTTAAGTTAGAACTTTTTGTGTACAACTTAAACAAAGCTTCATGGACAATATTACTGACTAAATAAACAATTTGCACAAGATAACTATTATAAACCAATCCAAACAAGATAACCATATTCTTTGCTTTATTATTTGTTAACACCAATAAAAATGATCCAAGAACAATTGATATATGAATTAAAATTATCTAACTTCAAGTATTTGAGAACTAGTTTTGTTGAACTTACCACAAATTATCTTGATGTTTCATCAATAAAAGTTTCATCCTTGCGTTTATGGGTTTCAGTAAAAAACTCTGCGCATCAGAGCTCAATTCTATGTTTCATCTCCTACCATTTGTGAAAATAGTTTAAACAATAACTTAATACACTATATCTCAAATGAAAAATTGGATGAATGAAGCAAATCAACTCACATATTTTGTAATACCCGTATTCGTAAAGTAAGGGTAAAGAAGTAATTTAATAAATATGACACGAAATTTAAAATAATATATATACGCGAAGGATTTAGTATTGAATAAAATAATTCTTTTGGGGAAAAAAATTGGACGCGTGGGGGCATAGTTACAAAGAAAATGGAAAAAAAAAACTGGACACGTCCAGCATGGAAAAGAAAGAAAAAGAAAAAGAAAAAAAATTATTATTATTATTATTTTCTTTTTTTCTTCTTAAAAAAAACTTGGCAATAGGTGTTGCCACCTGCTGCCAACTTAAAAATAGAAGTTTGCATGTCTCACAAGTTTCAATTTTGTGGCAGCATAAGATTGGGGGCTGCTGAAGTTGTGTTTTTATATAAATAGTTTAGTTTTATTTATTTCTTACCAAATTCTGTTTGGTTTCTGCCTTTTACAATTCAAACTACTCATTTTCTCTAAACACTTAGGGGCTGAAAAATATGTTGAAAGAGCAAAATTTTGAAGGGATTTACGGGAGAATTTTATAGAGAGTCACGGGAAGCGCTAAGAAAAACATAAGTTAATAACGTGAAGTTTATTTTGAAATTTTAGCATACACGAATTTCTCGGAATTCAAAGTGGGAATTTTCAAAGGGTATAAATTATGGAAGAATTGAAGAAATAATTAGAAATTTTAATATAAATATTTTGTCAGGTTTTGACGATCAGCAACCGGGTGAAATTGCTAAGAGGAGCAAGAAAGGCAAAGAGGTGATCCACGGATAGCCCTAAGTGCGACGTGGTGAGTTAGATTTACTTTAAGTAATCTAGATAAAAATAAAATATCTAGTAATAATATTAAAATAATTTATTAGCTTATGCTTTGGTGGTAGATGAAAAGTTGGTTGATAAGTGTGATAGGAATAGTGGATGTGTAGAGAATTATTTTATGAGAAATAATATTTTTGGAATAATGAGTTGATTTAATAATAAAAGTGATAAGTGAAATTCCTGATGAGCTATGGTTGATGTTTTGATATGATTTATGAGGAGAGGAAATTTAGTGGATCTTGACAAGATATGATTGACGATTTGATGTGATTTATGAGGAGAGAAATTTAATGGAATTTTTTCAAATGATAATTTGAGAATAATCAGGATAGTTAATTTAAATATTTGAATTTATGTTTGTTGTTATGTTATTGTTCATATGCATATTTCATGTCATTGTCCATATGCATATGCATTAAATAAAAGAACCGAGAAGGGGTCGGTCTAATTGAAAAACTGTGACAGCTGGTATATGTTGGAAATAAATGAACCTCAATACGAGGTAATTATGAGAACCATCTAAAGGGTAGACTTTATGTTGTGAACCTCATTATGAGGTAATAATGAGATAATTTATGGTCTTAAGGTGAACAAATATATAAGCATAGGAGATTGATAGAGAATGAGACTTATAATATGTGTAGTGATAGTAGAATGCTATTATCAAGTTATATGAGATAGAAATGATAAAATATTAAAAGACTATTTATACAAGTTGAATACTTCTAGTAAATTTAATTCACTGAGCTTGTGAAGTTAATCCTCATTGTATAATGATTTCAGGTAGTAGGCATGACAGATAGTTTGGTGAGTTGAGGTTCAGAAGAAATCATTATCTGTAAGCCACGTACGTGTTCATATCCTCAAACTAATTAGAAAATAAAATAAAAATTTATTTGTAAATATTCATGCATTTTACATTGTATATAATATTTAATTCAATATCAGAATGATGTATCTCCCCTGTTGAGAGTTGAGAAATGATATAATTGGTGTTATTTCTTATTGTTGTATATATGTGTCGTGCTAGGATTTTCAAAATGTGACAACACCATCTCGGGGGTGGCCAACCCGAGATGAGTCATTACAATTTTGTTATCAGAGCATTAGATTTTATGATTCTATAGACTGCATAAAAAGTAAGAAAGTGGAAGATTAAAATAAAGTATATTTTAGTAGTCTGAGGATGACACGTGGACATGATAGAGCTAGAGTTAGAGCTATTGATTTGAGAGGGCGTGGTAGGCCCCCAATATTTTGACAAGTCGAGGTTGAGTCTGAATCTGTGGTTCCTAGAAAGGAATGTGTTGACAATATAATTGATATTGGTAAAGGTGTGAGAGAATATGAAGTTGAAAGAGATGAGCTAAGATAAGCTCTTACAAATACTCTTGAGAAAATGAATGTACCAAATGATAGAGTTGATAGCTTATAGCATAGACTTGATGAACAGGCTAGAGCAGTGCTCGAGGTTGTTAATCCAGTAATGATAGATGTTTAAAAAAGGGGAAAAGTGAGTTTATACACAAAATGCAGAGAGATTATTTTGTTAGATATATTAAGTCGAATGTTTTGTTGTTTAAATGATTTATAAACCCTTTTAAGCATGAGTTATGGGTGAAACACGTAAGATATATTTTTTTTTATTTTACCAATGACTGACAGACAGAGGGTCGTCTTTACTATGTTCAAGTTAGGGAGAGAGGCCCTAGAATGGTGGGAGGATATTCTTCACAGGGTAAGTATAGATATTGATAGACCCTTAACCTGGAATAGGTTTAATGAGGTTTTTCTTGATAAATACTTTCCTTATACCTCTAGAGCCCAAAAAGATAGAGATTTTATTTATTTGGGGTAAATGTGTTGACTGTGGCTCCGTATGATAGCAGATTTGTGGTCTTATCAATGGTTGTACCGAAAATGGTAGACCTAGAGGAGAAGAAGTGTAATAGGTTCATAGATGAATTATGTTTTAAGATTTGATCAAAACTATCTTACTTGAGGCATATAAATTATGTCAGATTAGTGGATATAGCACTTTAGATTGAGAAAGATGTGATGGGATTTAGAGGAATGAGGAATTGGCGGAAGAAGTCTAGATTTGAAGAACCCAGAGGTGGTACCAGTATGAGTGTGCAGAGTGGGAGACCACCCAAAAGAGGCGTTCCTCGTCACAGGGAACTGAAGTACCGAGTCAGAGGTAAGCAGGATCTGTTACTTCTATAGCTCAAAATACTGTTGGTGGGACCCTTAGATTTGGGAGATAGGTTATGGGAACTGGGAGTCATGGTAGAGGAAGTAAGTATGCCACCAAGGGGAAGTGGTAATTTGATGTATGATCGAGAGACAAAAGTTGTTATAGATGTATTCAGATAAGATATTTATCCAGAATTGTCAAAAATTTGAAGTGCTTTGTATGTAGAGAAGGTGGACATATCAATGTTGGTTGATCTTGGTGCAACCCATTCTTTTGCATCCAGTATTCATATAAAGTCTATTGAAGTATGTATTAGTCCTTCGATGCAAAATATTTTGGTTGAAGTTCCCACTAGAGATAGAGTGATAATCATAAATGTTTACAAGGGTTGTGTGATTCTTATCAGTGATATAAAATCTGAAGGTGATTTATTATCTTTGAATGATTGATTGTTTTAGAAATAAGGTAGTGTTCAAAATATGAACATGAGGAGTTTAACTTTCAGGGAGAATATAAGATACTGTCGAACTATCTTATTTTGCTCTGACCACTAGGAAATTGTTGAAGAAGGGTTGTGAGGAGTATTTGGCATACATAATGGATCCTAAAAAGGTTGAATAGGAAGTTAGAATAAATCTTAGTGGTGAAAGATTATTCTTATGTAATTCTTGATGAGTTGCTTAGTTGTCTCCTAGTAGAGGGATTAAATTCTCTATTGATGTGATACCAAGTTCATCACATATATCTATAACACTCAACAGAATGACACTCACTGAGTTGAGAGAATTGAAAGTGCAGCTCAAGAGTTATTAGATAAATAACTTATTCGATTTAGTGTGTCGCCATGAGAAGCCCACGTAGTGTTTGTGAGAAAGAAAGATGGAACGATGAGATTGTGTATAGACTACAAATAATTGAATAAGATAATTATTAAGAACAAATATCCTTTACTCAGTATAGATGATATATTTGAGAATTTGTATGGAGCAAGAGTATTTGCAAAAATAGACCTGAGATCAAGTTATCATCAATTGAGGATAGAGAAGGAAGACATGCCTAAGACTGCTTTTAGGACATGTTATGGTCATAAGCTTCTTGTGATGTCATTTAGATTGACTAATGTTCCAAAAACATTCATGGACTTGATGAATAGAGTATTTAAACTATATCTTAACAAGTTTATGGTTGTATTTGACATTTCAATATATTCTAAGAAGGAAGAACAACATGTGCAAAATTTAGAAATAATGTTCGAGACCTGAGGAAAGAGAAATTATATATGAATTTTTTTTTGTGAATTTTGGCTTAATAAAGCTATTTTCTTTATACATGTAATATCTAGAGATGGCATAACAGTTGACCAACAAAAGGTAGAGGCAATGTTGAGTTGAGAGAGACCAACTAATGTGACTAAGATTAGAATCTTCTTGGGGTTAGCTGGCTATTATAGATGATTCTTTCAAAAAATTTCTATTATCGTAGTACTAGACTAACCAAGAAAAATGTGAGATTTTTTTGGTCTGGGAAGTGTGAGAAAAATTTCCAATTACTAAAGGAGAAATTGACTACAGCTCTAGTATTGGTGTTTCTTTCTGGTGATGAAGGATTTGTGATGTATAATGATGCATCGCATCAATGGTTAGGATATGTGTAACATAGGAAAGTTATGGGACATACTTCTAGAAAATTGAAGATTCATGATAGAAACTACCCTACTCATGACTTAGAGTTGGCCGCTATAGTGTTTACTTTAAAGATTAGAGACATCATCTGTATGGAGCCACTTGTGAGATATTAATGGATTATAAGAGTTTGACATACTTACCTACCCAGAGAGAGTTGAATTTGAGGCAAAAAAATTGTACAATTCCCTATCATCTAGAACAAGGTGAAGGTGGTAGCTGATGCATTGAGTAGAAAGTCTACAAAAAAGTTAACTGCTATTGGGAGTCCTAATGTGAATTGATGATAGATTTAAAAGAGATAAGAATGAAGTTGAATATCAGTGATAGAGGATCATTGTTAACAAATATGGTTGTATAGTCATCCATAGTAAAATGCTTTAGAGATGCAAGGTAGAGATGAAGAGATAAAAAAGATTAAGCATTGAGTGCTTACTAGAAAGCAATATGAGTTCTAAATTTGAAGTGAGGGTATTTTGGTATTGGAACATAGGATTTGTGTTCCCAATGATGCGGAGTTAAGAAAAAAGATATTGAGAGAGGCACATGATGATGTAGATTTGATGAAACCAAGTAACAATAAGATGTATAGAGGATTGAGACATAATTTCTAGTGGTCAGGATAGAAGAAGGATGTAGCTAAAATTGTGAGGTTGTATGGAGCACCATTAAGCATAGTGTCAAATAGAGATGCTAGATTTACATCTTGGTTTTGGAGAGGCTTTCAGAAAGCCACGGGTACACAGTTGCAATTTAATATAATTTTTCATGCTTTGACAGAAAGGATTAGTAGAGTACTAGAAGATATATTAAGGGCAAATGTGATGAGTTTCTCAGTAAGTTGAGATGCTTGCATGCCATCGATTGAAATTGCTTATAATAATCAGTATCAAACTAGTATTGGGATGGCATCGATTGAGACATTGTATGGTAGGAGGTGTAGAACTCCTATATGTTGGGAAGAAGTGGGAGAGAGAAATATACCTGGTCCATCAATTATTGAGTTAACAACTGAGATGATCAAATTGGTTAGAGAGAATCGTAAAGCATCACAGAGTAGACCAAATAGCTATGTTGATAATAGAAGAAGACCTCTTGAATTTCAAGTAAGTGATTGGGTGTAATTAACAATATCTCCATGAAAAGGTGTGTTGAGGATTAAAAAAAGGAAAAAAAGAAAGGAAAGTCGAGTCTGAGGTAAGTGGGACCCTATGAGGTTATTGAGAAAGCTGAGCTAGTTGTGAATAGCTTAGATTTGCCTCCAGAGTTGAAGCAGTGACATAATGTATTCCATGTTTCACTTTGGTGAGAGCACTTACTTGATAAATCTCATAATATTTCGAGCTAAGCTATAGATATTCAGAAAGATTAGGCTTATATACAAGTACCAGTGAGAATTCTAGACAGAAAAGAACAAGTCTTGTATAATAAAATAATTGCATTAGTTCAAGTTCTATGACAGAATGAGGATATTGAAGATTTTACGTGAAAGTGTGAGACAATTATGAAGAAATATTATTCACATTTGTTTCTGGAGTTAGGTAAGGAAATTTTGGGGACAAAATTTTTATAAGGTTGGTAGATTTGTAATACTCGTATTCGTAAAGTAAGGGTAAAAGAGTAATTTAATAAATATGACATGAAATTTAAAATAAAATATTTACGCGAAGGATTTAGTACTGAATAAAATAATTCTTTTGAGGAAAAAAAAACTGGACAAAGAAAATGGAAAAAAAATTTAGACGCGTCCAGCGTGGAAAAGAAGGAAAAAAATTTATTATTATTATTTTCTTTTTTCTCTTCTTAAAAAAAACGTGGCAATAGGTGGTGCCACCTATTGCCAAATTAAAATTAGAAGTTTGCATGTCTTGCACGTTTCAATTTTGTGGCAGCATGAGTTGGGGGGCTGTTGAGGTTGTGTTTTTATATAAATAGTTTAGTTTTCTTTTATTCATTTATTACCAAATCCTGTTTGGTTTCTACCTTTTATAATTCAAACTACTCATTTTCTCTAAACACTTGGGGGCCGAAAGAAATGTTGAAAGAGAAAAATTTTAAAGGGGTTTACGGGAGAATTTTATAGAGAGTCACGGGAAGTGCTAAGAAAAACAGAAGGTAATAACGTGAAGTTTATTTTTGAAATTTTAGCATACATGAAATTTTCTGGAATTCAAAGTGGGAATTTTCAAGGGGTGTAAATTATGGAAGAATTGAAGGAATAATTAAAAATTTTAATATAAATATTATGTCAAGTATTGACGATCAGTAACTAGGGGAAATTGCTGAGAGGAGCAGGAAAGGCAAGGAGGTGATCCACGGATAGCCCTAAGTGCTATGTGGTGAGTTAGATTTACTTTAAGTAATCTAGATAAAAATGAAATATCTAGTGATAATATTAAAATAAATTATTAGCTTATGTTTTGGTGGTAGATGAAAAGTTAGTTGATAGGTGTGATAGGAATAGTGGATGTAGAGAAATATTTTATGAGAAATATTATTTTTGGAATAATGAGTTGATTTAATAATAAAAGCGATAAGTGAAATTCTTGATGAGCTATGGTTAATGTTTTGATACGATTTATGAGGAGAGAAAATTTAGTGGATCTTGACAAGATATGATTGAGAATAATCAGGATAGCTAATTTAAATATTTGAATTTATGTTTGTTGTTATGTTATTGTTCATATGCATATTTCATATCATTTTCAATATGCATATGCATTAAATAAAAGAACCAAGAGGGGGCCGGTCTAAGATAAAAACATGTCGACATGTGGAAAGACGTTCCCTAATAATAATTCATACATTGCATTTATTTTAAATATTGATTGTATTACTGAAATGTTGAAGTGTTATTTGTTATTGTACATTTATTTATAGATGAACAAGTCTTACAGAGAGACAGTTATGATGAGAAAGAAACATAGAAGTATGATATGATAAGAACTATCTAAATGGTAGACTTTATGCTGTGAACCTTCTTACGAGGTAATTATGAGATAATTGATGGTCTTAAGGTGAACAAATATATGAGAAGAAGAGATTGATAAAGAATGAGACTTATTATATGTGTAGTGATGGTAGAATGCTATTATCAAGTTATATGAGATATAAATGATTAAATATTAAAAGACTATTTATACAAGTTGAATTCTTCTAGTAAATTTAATTCATTGAGCTTGTGAAGCTCATCCCTCATTGTACAATGATTTCAGGTAGCAGGTAGGACATATAGTTTGGTGAGTTGAGGTTCAGACGAAATCATTATCTGTAAGCCACGTACGTGTCCACATCCTCAGACTAATGAGAAACTAAAATAAAAATTTATTTGTAAATATTCATGCATTTTACGTTGTGTATAATGTTTAAGTCAATATCAGAATGATGTATCTCCCCTGTTGAGGGTTGAGGAATGATCTAAAAATTTCTGTTGGCGTTATTTCTTATTGTTGCATATATCTGTCGTGCTGGGATTTTCAAAATGTGACAACACCATCTCGGGGGTGGCCAACCCGAGATGAGTCGTTACATATTCAGCCCTTTTTCTAGCAAAACTCTTTGATCCGGACGTGTAAGGACATTGTTATCTTTCATGTGCTGCTGTCCTTATCATAGAATATATCTACAACAACCATAAACCAATTTGACTAATCAATCATTAAAATAAAATAGAAACAATGATAATTAAAATGAACATAATTATGAAAAAAAAAACCTCACTCTATTGAGAAAACCGTTCACAAGTTGTTTCCATTGGTCTTGATATACTCTTTTTAGAACTTTATTGCTCAAAAATTGTTGCCTTGTTTTGCTCCTCATGTGGTCTCTTTTAAGCACATACTTGTAGTCCTTCCATTTTTTACCGATTATCCTCACTAATATGTTGTCGATCGTCTAAATCATAGGATAATGAAACTTCCTCTACCATAAAGAAAAGAAATAATACAAATAATTATTTTTGGTGTTAAGGAGTATATGCATATACAACACCACAAAAAGGAATGAAAACCCAAATTAAGTTGTTGTTAATTATGCAAATTAATAAAATAAGGTCATTTTTATAGTTAGAAGGCACCTTCTTCCAATCCATGTAACCAAGTGGAAAAAGGTTCTCTCTCTTTGCAACTTTACCCAACTAGCTACTTAATATTTGCCCAACCTTTTTCAAATATTGATTAAGTGCATTGAAGTGGATCACAATTTTCTCTCCACATTCTAAGGACCACATTTATGACGTTTGCATGACACATGTTTGCTTTCTCACCCTCCCTTAAGAATCTATACATTGAAAACATAAATTTTATAAATAGGATAACACTGTGATATCAAACTAGTTATAAAGAGAATGTCTTACAATACAAAAATTACCAATTATCTCGTATTCTTCATTATCATTGTTTTGACTTTATGTGGTTATTGGCTCGGTCTCAGAATTACTTTGAGAGTCACAATCATCTTCAAGTTGATACTCATTCTCATGTTCAACATCTTCTTGATGTTGTGAAGACCCAGCTGGAGATTGGTTTGACATAGTAGCTCTAACTGAGGGAGAAATAGGTTTTGACCTAAACATGTTGTTGAAATCTGTATACATAAAAATATAAGCATGCTTATATCTTTCAAAAAGGAGACGTCAAAGAGCTATACATATGGGGTTAAAAGAGCTATAAATGAGGTGAACTGTAAAATACCATGGAGGTAAAAGAATTCCAAATAATTTGCACCCAGAATTTCAGAGAATATTCAAACTAGAAAATGCTTGATCACTTATTCTAACTAGAAAAGGCGAAAAGATATCACTACATCACAACTATGAAAAAAGAACTATAATAGAAATTGATTAACTAACTCCATTCTCAAAATAAATTGGACAATGAGAATAACAAATTCCCCCTAGTTTGTATGATGTCGCACTGACCATCCTATAAAGACACTGGAATTTTCATCCATGCTATCAAAAGTATCCATTTATGCTAATAACTGTGACTATGTAAATTCCAGTAATATGATAATTATGCTTGACGCATTTGTTGTTTTGTACGACTGTTATTGCATACCATACATGTCAAGAACAACAACATGAAACAATATTTTCAAAACAACAATTTCACCTAAAATTTTTGTTCAACAGAACAGACTCACAGATGCACAAATTACTCGTATAATTTCATGAAGGTAAAATGCTTCGGCTTTAGGTTTCTCTCGCCTAGCACCCTAGCTATACTTGTTCACAACTGTTGGCTTTCGAAGCAGATAGCTTTCTAGATAAGTATTTACATATACTGAGAACATACATGCATACAGGCTAAAAGTAGAATAAGGAATCAATATGAAAAAATTAAATAACTCGTAATTTAAAGATGTCATTCTAACATTTTTTACTATGCGCAAATAGATCAAATTACTTTTGCATAACATCGCAATTTCACACACATCGTCAGTACTTTAGTAGACAAAAGATATGCTTTCTCAAGCAACTAGAATCATGTATATTTCTCAAACTGATTAGGTACAGTCTAGCAACATCATCCTCATTATAAATTTATCCTCAAAGAAAAAAAGCTTACATCATCATGCTGATTTTTTACAAGATAATAATAGAAAACAAGTAGTCCATAAGTAATTTCACTAACTGAATAGATAAGTAATAATCATAATGCTATCCCTTGACACATTTGATGTCTTTGGTTATCTTTTATTAGTTATAGCTTGGTTTCCACTTGCCACTACTTAGTAATTAGGATGGAGAGCAGATATAGGAAGTTCATAGTATAGGCTACACATAACAAGCATAATATTACTTTATCCATAAAATCAGTTATCATTTCTTCACAAAAATCTACTTATTTCTACCAGATTGAAAAGCTGGAGAACATCACAAAAGAACTAGGCAAGTATACTAAGAATAACTCCTCATTACACACTCCTAGGAAACACTTCAGTTTTACAAGATTCAATTGAGACTCAACTGCAAAAAATAAAAACCTACTAGCATTCAGGCACTATTGATCATAAGCTACACCTTAAAGAGGTTGAAACTAGCAGCAAAATCAAGTGACAAAGTAATCATCTAGTTATCTTCTTGTTAATTATGCTTCTATATGAATCTCAATTTATCAAAACCCAATAACCAAATCATTAAATAGAAGCACTTATATAGATTAAAAATCAAGCTATAATAGCAAAGAGGATACATCATTTTCACTCCTATACAGGGGATGGTGCAGTAGCCCCTGTGCAGGTGCTAGAGCCCATGTGCAGGTGTAGGGAAATAACACGAGCAAAACAATTCAGCAAAAACATCAAGATAGGTAAGAATTAACATTCAAGAATACCTAAAAGGAAACAAACTCACTCACTCCACTAAGCATCAAATCCCAAACTAGTTTAAAATATGAAGTGAAAGAGACAAATGGAAGAACACTATAGGTAATCAATTAAACCAAAAAAATTACATCAATACATTAAAGATTGGTATCTTCATCAATGTCACTCCTAGCCAAATTTAAGATACAATCTAATTGATCGTCTACCACTACATTAGAAGGTATGCACTGATTGTAAGTGTCATCATCCTCTTATTGCGTTTTCCCCCCATTTCATTTAGGTCCCTTGGCTTTGTGATCAGAACATGATACCATTCCTTTCTTGTTAGGTCTTGCACATAAAACACTTATTTTGGTTGAGATGAAATAACAAATGGGTCATTCTTCAATAACTGACCAGTGTGTATGAACATAGACAAGTTCATGAGAATGCACCCACTTGTATCTTTCTTCAAACCCCTAGGTGAATTAATATCCACCCAATAACAACGGAACAAAACAATCTTAAATGCCCTATAGTAATCCGACTCGATGATATCTTTGAGCACACCATAGTACATTTCATCCTCCGCTTCAACCATAACTCCCGAATTTTGAGATTGTCTAAACTTCTCATGATCCTTTGTGTGGAATTTAAAGCCATTGATATTGAATCCGTTAACTTTCCTAACAACATTATTCGGATCTCAAGCAAAGGCAATTATTTCATCTGAATAATTGTTATCCACCATTTATGGAACCTAACCATATTCAAACAATTAATATGAGACAATATCAGTCAATGTTTTATTGAACACACTTCTAACATTCAAAGACAATTGATATTATTCCTAACCTATCTCATAAGCCATGAGGGAAATTTCTCAACCAACCAGTTCTGTTCGAGACTTTGTGTTGGTTGATTAGAATGGTTGGTTATTATTTAAGCAGCCAAAAATTCATTACAAAAACTCAATTTTATCAAACTGTTAGCCCTCACATAGATAACAAAACATAAATACTAAATTTAACCACATTACTAAGTTCCTTTATTGATACTAACCTAAGAAAGTGAGAAAGTTTATCATTATGGAGCAACACATAATGATGTGCTTGAGCCAATGACATGTCATCGAGCTCAACACTTACAATCTTTCCCATAATTCGTCCAGCAGAGAAAACATGTACTCATCCGGATAATTTACATTATCATTGTTCGTTTGGGGGCGGTTGAATTTTATCTCTAAACCTTTGAAATATTGTGAGAAATATGTTAGACACTCTTCTCCATTGTACCCTTAAGCAATTTACCCCTCGGGTCGACTTCTATTACATATATAAGATTTCAAGCGCACTAAATACCTTGCAAAGCCAAAAAATTAAAAGATAAATTTACTAGCCATTAAAATATAAATTAAGTATTCACAAATCAGATTTGAACATCTAAATTCTCAATAGGACACATCCACCTGTAGTATACGAGACCACCAAGTCTAGCCTCTAAGGCTAAGTGAATGATTAGCCATAATGGTAATGAAACCAGGGGGAAATATTTTCTCCCAATGGCAAAGTGTCAGTGCAACACGCGACTCCAACATGTCAAGTTCCTGGGGATCTAGGGATTGAGAGCATAAAGCTTTGAAAAATGATGATAACTCATAAACAACTACTACAATATGTATAGGAAAAGATGCTCTCAAGGTAATCGAAAGGATTTCTTGCATCAATATGAGACCGTCACGACTCTTTAAGTTTGACAGCTTAGGCTCCTTTAGGTTGACACATCTTGAGATGTTTGATGCATACCTATTAGGAACTTTGAGATTTGCCAACACTGTCAAGAAATTGTCCTTCTCTTTCATAGACATAGTGTAGTATGTTGGAGGTTAGTGATCTTTACTATAAGGAAGAACAACCAAATAGAGATCTTTTCTAATACCAATTTCCTCGAGATCACGACGTGCCTTTTTATTATCTTTAGTCTTACCATCTATATTCAATAGTGTTCTAATTAAATTATCATATACATTCTTCTCTATATGCATTACATCTAGATTATGACAAAGAAGATTGTTTTACAATAAGGTAACTAAAAAAATGCTTCTTTTTTTCCACAAAGTATGCACAACTCCCTCATCCATGAGAAGATCCTCCTTACCAAAATTTTCTTGGAAATCTTCTACACCCTTAAAAAGATTATCAACTTCATCCACTAGTACATGCCCCATAGAGGTACCAACATCCTCTCTTGCCCTCTTCTTATAAGGCTTTAAGGTTTTACCATAGATGTAGTTTTCACCCTCTAGTTGACTTAAAACATTGCGTCTAGATGGTTGAACATGAGAATATCCTAACTCTATGGTGCCATCAAACTGATCCTTTTGAAAACGAAACTCATGGTTTTCTTCTAACCATCGACGATGACCCATATAGCAAAACTTTCTCCTGTACTTTAACCGTATAGAATGCTTAGAGTCCCCACAACATGGATAAGCAACATGCCCCTTGGTGCTCTAACCAGATAAGTTTGCATATGCAGGAAAATCATTAATGGTCCAAAGAAGAGAAGCGTGCAAATTAAAGTTTTGATTGGTGAACGCATCAAATGCATCAACACCATCCCATAATTGTTTCAACTCTTCCATTAGAGGCTGCAAAAAGATATTAATATCATTACCAGGGCCTTTTTCACCAGGAATCACCATTGAAAGGATGAACAATGTTTGCTTCATGCAAAGCCATAGTGGCAAGATGTATAGGACTAAAAGAACGGACCATGTGCTGTAAGTAGAATTCATTATTCGAAAGGGATTGAACCCCTCACTAGCTAGGCCAAGCCTAACACTACAAAAATCAGCTGTAAAATCAAGATACAAAGTATCAAATTAATTCCAAGCTAATCCATCTGCCAGTGTCTTAAAATTCCATACTTTGTCTGATCTTTATCATGCCATCTCATCAAGGAAGCCGTTTTAGATGACATATATATCCTCTTCAATCTCAGTATTAGAGAAAAATAACGCAATACTTTAGCTAGCTTTCTCTTTTTAGATGGAGTATCCCTCTCATTCAATGGATCATCCTCATCAGCATTATTCTTAACCCACCGTGGCACAACACACGCATGACAAAATTCATCATTCACATGCTCACCACAATACAATGTGAAGTCATTAGGACAAACATGAATCTTCTCATAGCCAAGAGCCAATCTTTTGATAATCTTCATGGCTTTATAATAATTTAATGGCATTGGAGCACACATCGGAAATTCCATATTGATAAACTCAAGCAAGATAACAAGAGATTTACCATTCCACCTATTCAAACATTTGATGTGTAGTAGGTATAACATAAAAGTTAACTTTGTGAAATTTTGACAACCCGAATAAAATTCGTGATCATAATCTTTCATCAAATTGCAATACCGAGTCATCTCATCAATAGCAGAATGAACTGGATGTTTGACGTGTAAAGGCTCACTACATTTATTGTCCTCAAATACCCCAGAGGCCTGTTGCTCTTCATTATGCTCATTTGAAGATCCCACTTTGATTTCTTCACTTAATGGCTCATTGTTTTGGTTTGTATAAGTAACCTAAAATTCTCCTCGGAGCAAACCCAACACGTCATCTTGTCCTATGAAGCCAACTGAAACACTAGTGGGTTCTAAACTAAAGGGAGAGTGGTGTATACGAGAGATTTTTTCACCATGAAAAACCCACTCGGTGTAACCTGAACTAAACCCATTATAAAATAGATGGTCCTCAACAACTTCTGGTTCAAATGAAGTACAATTACCACATCTCCTACATGGACAAACAATACTTCCACTACCACAAGCTTTCTGACACGCAAATATAATGAAGTTTGCAACACCATCCATATAAGCTTTACTCAACCTCGGTTTATCTATCCAACTTTTATTTATTTTAAGATGATGCCAATAGACTTCCTTAAAACGATATTAATAAAGTTATAATTGAATAATTTTAGGCAAAAGAAGGCATAATCACAAACTTAGATTTGATTGCTAAGTTAATGAACTGAAATTTATAACAACAAATTGATATAATCACCGCCACTGCACATGTGCTGTTGTTCAGCAGCCCCTACATAGGTAATTCTGTGAAGCAGACCCTGCACAGGTGCTGCTGTGCAGTAGCCCTTTCACAGGTGCTGTTGTGCAGCCGCCCCTTCAGTGGTGCTGCTGTGCAGCCGTCCTTACACTGGTGCTTCTGTACAGCCGCCCCTTCACAGGTGCTACTGTGCAGCTGCCCTTGCACTGGTGCCGTTGGATAGCAGCCCATTCACAAGTGCTGTTGTGCACCCCTTCTCTCCTCCTACATTGTTTTCCCCCATTAATTAAGGTACTATTTTTTACTGAAGCATTCTTTCATGGATCTCATCATCTCACAAATTAAAATTACCATTAAGCAAAGTCATTCTTCATTTGAAGACGTTTAGTGTTATGACAATACAAGATATACGAACCATGTCCATCTAATTTAACAAGTAGTAGAAGAAAAGATATCATAAATTCATACACCTAGCACAAGTTACCATGGTGCTTCTTAGTCACATATATACTTGTAGAGGAAGAAAAGAGAAAAAAAAGGCTAGTAAATTCCAAATATATGTGAGATTGTGAGTAGAAAGCATGGCATTTTCCAAAAACTGAGAACATAAGAAATAAACTGAATCATTAGAAAATATAGAACAATAAAATAGCAAGCAACATCAAGGCAGGCAAAAAATTAAGTCTCTTAGCAGCTCTTTTACTAATAATTTTGTGTATCACCTAATCAGCATATCCAGACTAGTAGTTAACATTTAATAATGATATCTAATATATGCACAATCGGCATTTTGACCTTCGATGCATAAGTTGCCAGCCCAATCTAACACAAACATGCATTCAATTTATCAAAACGGGTGCTGTTGTGCAGCAGACCCTCAACGGGTGCTGCTGTTTAGCATCTTTTGCACTGGTGTTACGTATAATAGCCCTTGACAGGTGCTGTGTGCAGTAGCCCTTGCACGGGCGCAGCTCCAATTGCCCCTTCATATACTCATGTTTGTTAAATTACTATTAGTACATATCCTCTTTAGTTTTTCTTTTTATTTTTGATTCTTTGTTACTTTTAAGAAAGCGTTATGGATAAAGGAAAGCAGTTAGAGGAAGCTACAGCTAAGAAGAATGAGTTGAATGCTGTTTTGACACTACCTGTACTGGATAAATCACAAATATATAAAACAGTAACCACAGGGCAACTTGATTGCAATCAAAATATTTTAGTACCATTATACTTTTTATCCTTTTTTTTTAGGATGAGAGAACATCAAGTTCAAGAATGGGAAATAAAATAAACTAGTAGACACATTACCGTACAAGTCTTTGTGAACTTGTTTTAAAAAATGAAAATTAAGACTAGTTGGTTTCCCTAAAACAACTACTCCTTTTTGACTTGCCTACTTTGCTACATTGAGTTTTCTGATAAGTGATCTCCATCTAACTCTCAACACTTGCAAATTAAAACATGTTTGAACTTGAAAACCATATCCCTAAAGTTAAACTAGGAAGCCAGGGTCTAAAGGTACATACAACTCTTATTACTCTTTTATCATTGATTGACACTCTTTTAGTTTCCCTCAAATATTTTTTCTCCTCTCAAGTCTAATTAAAAACCAGGCCAATGATTGTTTAGGTACTAGTAAAAACCTTTAGGAAGAAGCTAAACAACTCAATAAAACTGTATAAAAAGACTAAAAGCGTATAAAAATGTAAATTTTTTAAGCCTTTTTTTGCTATTTTCTTGGTGGGTTTCAATCAATACCTGAGAGAGCACTTCTACAGAGGGGGACAACATTTACATTGAACAAAACCTACCTAGTATAATAATCAACCAGACTGTAACAGAAGATCTTTAAAAAAAAAAAGTTTAACCCAAATACACACTAAGGCATGGATAGGTTGTTACATGTTAGACGTTTTGCTTACTCAATTGTATCTCTATTTGGCTGATTAGCTTTAAAGTTGTATCATCCTGGATCTATCTTCTAAACATTGCAGGGCAAATCTAGAAGGACAACTCCTTCCTTATGATCTCTCTTTGGACACACCTCATAATCAATAAAAAAATAATGAAACATTAAAAAAAATGGTTTGATTCAAAGGCACAAACAACTCTCGCGAAGCAAACTTTGTTAGATACAGTGTAGATGATCCAGAGTAAAAATACACATTTCTCCCATTGGGAGCAAATGAAATAAATTAAAATCTACTCCATTTAAACCAATAAAGCACTAAAAAACCAACAGATTAACGACTCCCATTTTTGTTTATGTTTAAGATCATTTCATAAACTTGCAACTCTTGTGTAACAAATGAATATTCAAACACAAACTTTTATGGTAATAGCCACTCATACATGAATCATATATCATCATGCCAGGCAAAGTGTGTACCAAGACTAATTCTTTCTGGGTTATCTAAAGTATTGCACCAACTCTTACATAAAAATAAGGGCTGATCTGAGTGGCCACATAGAAATGACATTGGTGAAAAAGAGAGGTTTTCTTATTAGTAGAAGTGGTAACCATGGACACAATACGTGAACTCAACACAAAAATAAAGGTCTTAGGTTGAGTTTAAACAGTTTAATGGATACAAGTCAAATTTGAATCAACCCAAAACTAATCAATTAGGTTGAGTTTAAACAGTTTAATGGATACAAGTCAAATTTGAATCAACCCAAAACTAATCAATCATATTTGAATTGACCAATGTAACCTGAAATCAATTCACATAAACCATTTAATTAAGGGTGTGATTTTGATTAATGACGAAGTATTTATCTTGACATGTATGTGACCATAGAAAGCCTTGAAAATCTATTTACTAAGCTTGGTAATGTTAGAGTTGGTGCATACTTCATGGGACCAGATCTGTGGACCCCGGACAAACACGGGGGTCCCATGAATAGCCGTAGTTCTGCAGTAAGGCAGAAATCCTAATTAGACCCTAATTAGGACATCTTAAGTTGCTTATAAATACTCTTTATGTACTAAGCATACATTGTAACGAGAGATGTGTGAGGTTGATAATAAGAAACTTCTGGCAGGACATAACCCTATTCTAGGGTGAACCTGGGTAAATCTTGTCTTCTTTTCTTTCTATTTATAATTCGTGTGATTGGCAAGTCTTAAATCGTTCAATTGGTATTAGAGCCTTGTGTTCGAGGATTAACGATCAAAGATGTCGATTGGATAATGGATTGAAATCGAGAAGTTCGGAGGGAAGAGCTTCGAGTTATAGAAACTAAAGATGGAGGTCTTACTCGTGGATAGGGATTTGTGGACGGTGATAGTCGATGAGATACCGAAAAGTACAATGTCTATAGCAGAGGCATCGCTGGTGGTGGTTTCGACATTATCTTTAGTAACCATCACGGAGTAGGAGAAGCTTGATCGAAAGGTACAAAGTCTGACTCGGCTGTGCCTAGTCGATTCTATCATGATAAACGTTTCTAGAGAAAAAACTACGAAATATCTCTGGAAGAAGCTGGAAAGCCTTTATCAAAGTAAATCTCTAGTAAACAAACTATTTCTATGGAAGAAGTTGTACAACCTTCAGATGGCTGAGGGCAATTCTTTATCTATTCATCTACATGAGTTCAACACTTTGATAATTCAGTTATTATCTATTAGTGTTGATGTGATGGATGACGATAAGGCTATTACGCTACTCTGTTCATTACCTAATTCATGGGATAACTTGATAGTTGCGATTGGTAGTGGTACGACTGATCTGTCTTTTGAGAATGTCATGGCAACCCTAATGTCTAAGGAGATAAGGTGGCAGGGTACAAAAAACTCATCAAATGAGGCCTTATCTATGAGAGAGCGAACCCATGATAAAGACTACAAGTGGTCTAGTGATAAACCCAAGTTCATGGAAAGATCAAAAAGTAAGGATAAATTTGGGTTGAAGTGTTGGAAGTGTAAGAAGCCTGGGCATCGATAGAAGGAGTGCAAAAGTAAGAGTATGAACCTTAAAAAGCGAACATGCAAGATATCAACTTCATTTAATAGGAACCAACATAATGATGATGCTGGTGACTTAAATATGGCATCTTGTTTGGCTCAATCAGATCAGAGTGTTTGGATAATTGACACAGGAGTATCTTTTCACATGACATCTCATAGGGACTGGTTTCATGAGTATGAAACCTTTGATGAGGGAAACGTTTTATTGGGAGATAACTCTCCGGTGAAAATTATTGGTTATGGGAAGGTAATTTGAGGATGAATGATGGGATAGTCATAACACTTCGAGGTGTGATGCATATTTTGGGTCTCAGTAGGAACCTAATATCAGTCAACAAGATGGCAGATGGGGGAGTGAATTTCAAATGTGACAAAAATTTGTTCAAGATGACTTATAAATCGTTAGTAATTGCACGAGGTGTTGGGTATGGTATATTGTACAAGCTACTGAGAAACATAGTACAAAGTCAATGTAGTGGAGGTTTTATCTCTGAGAAGGCGACTGATGATGAGGCCACGTCCTCTATGTTGTGGTATCAGAGGCTCGGGCATATTGGTGAAAAGGGACTATCTAATTTATCGTCAAAGCAGATGGTGAAGGGAGTCCCAAATTGCTCCATCGAATTTAGTTTCTGTGAGCATTGTGTACATGGCAAGTAGAACTGTGTGAGTTTTATTCCACTGGCACGGGCAAAGGGAATTTTGGATTTAATACACTGGTCCAATCGCTTGGAAAATCAAGGTATTATGTCTCTTTCATTGTTGATTTTTCAAGGTATGCATGGATTTATTTCATTAAGAGTAAAGTTGAAGCATTTGATAAGTTCTGTGAGTTTAAAGCATTGGTGGAAAATCATATGGAAAGAAAGATAAAGGTATTGAGAATAGATAATGGAGGGGAATTTGCTCAGTTTGAGCAATTCTTTATAGCAAACAACATTACAAGACAGAAAACAAATCCATAAACACCTCAACAGAATTGGGTGGCCGAGAGACTCAATCAGTCACTCATGGAGAAATCGAGGAGTATGTTGAGTTGTGCAGGCTTGGAGCCGGAGTTTTGGGCAAAGGTTGTAGCTACGACATGTTATTTGAAGAACAAGTCACCTATATTAGCTTTACAGGATGAGGCACCGTCTGAGGCATTATTCTGGAAGAAATCGAGTTTGGCTCATGTTAGAGTATTTGGGTGTGATGCTTATATGCATGTGCCAAAAGAAAAGAGGAACAAACTTGACAATAAATTAGTGAAGTGCATCTTCATTGGTTATAAGGATGGGGTCAAGGGGTACAAGTTATGGAATCTTGAAAATAAGAGTACAGTTTACAGTAGAGATGTTGTGTTCAAGGAAACACAAAGGGATCTAGCGGCTGTCCAAGATGTACTGGAATAGCCAAAATAGGTACTGAGTGAGAGACTACCCTAAAGACTACAATGGATACTTTAGATACTGAGTTAGTTGGGTTTGAGCAAGATATTCATGTTTCTAATGTAGAGGATGAGGATTCAGATACTGGTTCGAAGGTAGAGACCACACTTGTCATAAGGAGATCGGCACCGGTAAGAAGACCACCCATTAGGTATTCCCTGAGTGCTTACAATGCATTATATGCTTTAAATATTACTGGTGATGATCCTAGCATAGTAAAAGAAGCAAGGACCTCAGAGGATGCAAATCTATGGGAGGATGCTATGAAATAGGAGATATAGGCACTGAACAAGAATGAAACATGAAGCCTTGTGAAACTTCCTAGAGATAGGAAGGCAATTGGGTGCAAATGGATTTTCAAAAAGAAAACAAATGCAGATGGAATGATAGAAAAGTACAAGGCACGTCTAGTTGCAAAGGGGTACTCGCAAATAGAGGGAATTGACTATGATGAGATATTTTCCTCGGTAGCAAAGTTAACATATATCAGATGTGTCTTATCCATGGCAACTGCTTATGATAGGGGTTGAGCAACTGGATGTGAAGATAACTTTCCTTAATGGGGACTTAGAGGAGGAAATTTACATGAAACAACTTGAAGGCTTTGTGAACAAAGTCAAAGAAGAGTTGGTTTGTAAATTGAAGAAGTCTTTATCTGGACTAAAGTAGTCACCACAGATATGGTACCAGAAGTTTGATACATATGCCATTCAGCTTGGGTTTACTCGTAGCTATGTTGATCACTACGTCTATGTGAAAAGGTTAGGGTTTGATTTTGTTATTTTAACCTTGTATGTTGATGACATGTTGTTAATTGGAAATAACAGGAAAATGATTAACACTGTGAAGGCATTGTTGGCAAGGTAGTTTGACATGAAAGACCTAAGGCCAATAAACTTTATCTTTGGCATGCAGATAAAAAGAGATAATGAAAATCTAAAACTGTGGCTAAGTTAGAAGAAGTATATTGAAGAAGTGTTGAAGAAATTCAACATGTCTAAAAGCAAGCCAGTAGGAACTCCCATGCACTTAGGAACCAAATTATATGTGGAACAATGTCCAAAGATAGAGGAAGAAGCTGAAGAGATGGGGCACATGCCTTATGCTAGTGCGGTTGGAAGCTTGATGTACGCCATGGTGTGTACGAGACTAGATATTGCCAAAGTAGTGGGAGTATTGAGTAGATATATATCTATTCCTGGGAAAGAGCATTGGTCTACAATCAAGAGAGTTCTTAGATATCTCATGGCACGTCAGAGTTTGCATTGTGTTATGGAGATATGGGAGGTAAGAAGAATCTTGATATTGTAGGATCAGTTGATGCTGACTAGGGAGGACACATTGACAGCAGGAGGTCTACGAATGGATATGTGATCAATCTGTTTGGTGGGTCGGTGAGTTGGATGAGCAAAAGGCAAAGTATTGTTGCCCTTTCATCTATAGAAGCAGAGTATATAGAAATAACTCATGCTGGAAAGGAAGCAGTTTGGCTTCAAAGGTTGTGTGCTGAGCTTGGGTTTAAATAAGAAGTAATGAAGGTGAAATGTGACAATCAAGGTGTTATCTTTTTAGGAAAGAAACCTGCATTTCATTCACGGATGAAGAACATTGATATCCAATATCACTTCATCCGGGAAAAGATTGAAGAAAAGGTGATAATCTTGGAGAAAGTCGATGCAGTAGTGGACAACGCAGATTTCTTAATTAAGGCAGTCAATCTAGAAAAGTTTGAGTGGTATGTAACCGAATTTGTATTAAAAAAAGAAAAAAAAAAGAAGGCAGTATATTCAAGGGTTGCTACATAGTTATAAAAAAAGAAAGAAATTTCAGAACTGGCTGTTTGATATACTTTGCAATCTGAAAATTGAGTGATTTGGTGTTGATTGATCTTTATCTTCAAAGGGGTTGAATATATCATCTTTAGTATTGATGAGTCTTAAATATTGCATATTTTAGACCCTTAACTTATATTTGTTATGCTCTTAGTTAGTATTATTTTACTTTATTTTACGTTTTTCTTGTGTTTTGTGTGTTTTTACAGCTTTGTGGAGAAAGTGCAGCATTTCAGGTTGATTTGAAGCTTCTGGAGACATTGCGCTCGATCGCAACAGATATGCGATCGAGCGCACCTGCCTTTGAACGAGCGCATGGTCAACATCCCACATCGAAATAATTGAAGTTCAGTGCATTTGCGATCGATCGCAGCAGACATGCGATCGAGCGCACATGAGATCATGCGCACAAGACATGCGATCGATCGTACCTGCGATCGATCGCACCACACTGCGATCGAGCGCACACGGGCCTGTATCCCACATCGTTTCTGCAACCTGTTTTACTCCGGGTCTCCCCCTATATAAACACCATTTGGCTTCATAATCCAAGGTACAATTCCTAAGCCACTTTGGTGTTTACCGGTGGACGTCCGTCAGCATTCTGGTGGATCCCGAAGGCATTGCTACCACAAGGGGAAGCGCCGCCCGTCAGCGAGTGGAATTTCTCCCATGTAAAGTTGTTTATTTATTTCTTTATATTCAGTTGTTTTAGTTTAAATGTTTAGCACTTTTTATTATAGTTTTATTATTATGAGTGGCTAGACTCTTCAGCTAAGGTTGAAGATGAAGCCCCGCCGTTGTTTGGCGTAGTAGTTCAGATTTGCTTGTACAAATCTGACAATTTTTTAGTATAAATGTTCTGTCAATTATTTGAGTTAATCTTATAATTGATTGAGTTTAAATTGTCTGTTGGATTTTCTTTGTGTTTCATCTGATGGATACATTGAATGCTTTTCGATTAAATTGGATTCCCTTTGTGATTTGTTAAGAGCGGATACATCGGGTGCTTTTGGTTTAGTTGGGATATTCTTTGTTTTTTGTCTTATAGTTGGATTCATTGAATGTTTTGATAGGCTATATTTTTAGAACATGTATGCTTAACTTCGGTGGGGTAGATTCGGAAACCTTAGTGCTTTTAATTATTAGTTTTTAAATCAACTTAGTTTAGTTTTAATTTGTTTTCTAAAATATCATTCACAATTCGGAACTAGGTTAAAATAGAGTTAGTTTAGATTAAATTATATTTTCACAACGCAATTCCCTGTGGATTCGACCTCGCACTTGCACAACGCTATACTGCAAACGACTCGTGCGCTTGCGAGTAATTTAAAACTCACAACAAGTTTTTGTTGGGTTATGCAATGCACCTGCCACTTTTCAGCGGTGCATGGTCAGTATATTCTCTGACATGGTAGAGCGGTTCTTGGAGATTTTCATGGACGACTTCTCCGTCTTCGGTTCAACATTTGAGGAGTGCCTGCACCGTCTCTCTTTGGTTTTGGTACGGTGCAAGGAGAAGAACCTGGTGCTTAATTGGGAGAAGTGCCATTTTATGGTCAAGCAAGGAATTGTACTGGGGCATATCGTATCTCATCGAGGGATTGAGGTCGACAAAGCGAAGGTGGATTTGATTTCCAGCCTTCCACCCCCACGTACGGTGAAAGAGGTTCGATCTTTTCTGGGCCATGCAGGTTTCTATAGGCGATTTATCCAGAATTTCAGCAAGATCGCCAGGCCCTTGTGCAAGTTGTTGCAAAAAGATGCCCCATTTCTATTTGATGAGGATTGTAAGAAAGCATTTGGGGATCTGAAGGAAATTCTGACGTCCACACCCATTATTCAGCCACCTAACTGGGGTGTGCCTTTTGAGATTATGTGTGACGCATCAGACTATGCTGTTGGAGCTGTTTTGGGGCAGCGTGTTGATAAACTTCCCCATGCTATCTATTACGCAAGTCGAACTCTAAACGACGCACAACTCAATTATTCTACCACAGAGAAGGAGTTGCTTGCAGTCGTTTTTGCACTAGACAAGTTCAGATCCTACTTGTTAGGATCTAAAGTCATTATCTACTCGGACCATGCTGCATTGAAGTATCTTTTCTCTAAAAAAGATGCTAAATCTCGTTTTATCCGATGGATCTTGCTACTTCAAGAGTTCGACATTGAGATTCGGGATAAGAAAGGTTCGAAAAATGTGGTGGCGGACCATTTGTCTAGATTGATTGTGGAATTCAGTGAGGCTGCCACTCCCATTTCTGAGACCTTTCCTGATGAGCAATTGATGCACATTGCTCACAGTCCCGCACCATGGTTTGCTGACATAGTGAACTATCTTGTCACCGGACACATGCCCTTGCATTGGGGGAGGCAAGATAAATCAAAATTTTTGGCCATGGTAAAACACTTTTTTTGGGACGATCCTTACCTGTTCAAGTATTGTCCTGATCAGATCATTAGACGATGTATTCCTGAGCATGACCAATCTAATGTCATCGCCTTTTGTCATGATCATGCATGTGGAGGCCATTTTAGTGCTAAAAAGACCGCTGCAAAGATTTTGCAGTGTGGATTTTATTGGCCTACCCTGTTTCGGGACTCTCACACCTACTGTATATCTTGTGAGCGTTGCCAAAAGCTAGGGAGTCTTTCTAGGAGAAATATGATGCCCGTCAACCCTATTCTGATTGTTGAGATTTTTGATGTGTGGGGCATTGATTTCATGGGACCATTCCCAAACTCCTTTGGCTACTTATACATTCTAGTTGCTGTGGACTATCTGTCCAAGTGGGTGGAGGCCGTTGCGTGCAAGACCAATGACCACAGAGTTGTGGTCCAGTTCTTGAAAGACACTATTTTTGCTCGTTTTGGTACGCCTCGAGCAATCATAAGTGATGGAGGTAAGCACTTTTGCAACAAGATCTTTGAGCAGTTGATGAAGAAATATTGTATCACGCACAAAGTTGCCACCCCATATCACCCACAGACGAGTGGTCAAGTGGAAATCTCAAATCGCGAGATCAAACATATTTTGGAAAAGACTGTGAACCCTACTAGAAAGGATTGGTCTCTGCGATTGACGGATGCACTGTGGGCATATCGGACAGCCTTCAAGACGCCAATTGGCATGTCTCCCTATCGCATTGTATACGGAAAGGCATGTCACCTTCCGGTTGAATTAGAGCATCGTGCGTATTGGGCTATCAAGCAACTAAATTTCAATCTTTCCAAGGCTGGCTCACAACGGAAGCTCCAACTCAATGAATTGGAGGAGCTGCGGAATGATGCATATGAGTGTGCCCGATCATACAAAGCACAAATGAAGAAGACTCATGACCAAAATATTTTGAGACGAGCTTTTGAGCCGGGTCAGAGAGTTCTTCTTTATAATTCACGCCTGCATCTTTTTCCAGGCAAGCTCAAATCCCGATGGTCAGGCCCATTCATTATTCGATCGGTTTTTCCTCATGGGGCCATCGAGATTGAGGATCCTAAGAATGGTAATACTTTCAAGGTAAATGGACAGAGGCTGAAACCGTTCTTAGAGTTGAGGAGTCCGGACATTGAGACGATACTGTTGGAGGATCCTAGTTACTCAGATTGAGTGTAGTATTCTAGGGAGAGTCTGGCTGAAGACGTAAAAATTAGCACTCATGGGAGGCATCCCACAGCTTATCTTTTCTTTTGTTTATTTATTATTTCGCATTTTTATGATTAATGTTTGTTTCCAGTATTTTTTGTTTTCCAGTTTTTATTTTTCAGGGACAAAGCGTACTTCAGTTCAAGTTTTGGGTATGCTATGAGCCATACAAGTCCAGATAGTTCTCCATATCTCAGGTCAGCTCTTTCCATATTAGTCACACATTGGGGTCAATGTGTAATTTAAGTTTGGGGGTATGGGAGACACATCACACACTTTGTCCTAATTTGTTGTCTTTTCGTCATAGAGATAAACGCATGCTCATGTTATCATGAAATTTTAGTTGATCTAAACATTTTCTGTGATGTGATGTCATTGGTGAGCTTAACATTTTGAACACATGATCTGGTGATAAATTTTTAAAATTTAGTTACTTACTTTAGGCATTTTGAGAATTCACATGTTTGATCTAATCTCACACGAGCACATTAGCACAAATTATGTGAGGTATGACACGTGATTTTAATGTGTATTTTTCCTTATCTTAACTGAAACTGGATGACTTGTTGGATGAACTCTTGGGCATAGGAAAATATAAAAAAAAAAAAAAATTATCAATAAACTTTTCGCTGAGTAACTGGACCTCTTGCCTCAGTAAGCAGTGAGTGTTCACGTCAAAAGGTGAAATTTTGCTTGGTAATATTAAGGTCGGTTTAATTTCGTAGCCTTTTTGACTCGAGTTAGTAAGTCCTTAGGGGTGTCTTTACACCTAATGCCCTAAAACCATTTGGTTTGGGAGTCATTGACTTAACACTCGCTACATGGGTCAATTAGAAAGCTCAAGGGAACTAAGCATAGCCGTGCCTTAATAATAATAAAAAAAAAGTGAATAAAATAAAAACTATGCCTTTTCGTTCATTTTTGATGGGAAATTCGGTGAATCTTGAGACATGGAGACCTTACACATTAGAGTTACTTGGAAGCTTCATTTTTATATGCTAATTCACCTTACACTGATTCAAGCTTGTGATGCCTTATCCTGCCTTTTGTAAGTAATTAGATTTTAACATTTCTATTCATTGCGAAGATGGGTTTACCTTTTTAAGCTTGCTTATGAATGAATATCATGGTGATGTGTGCTCCTTAAATTTTTGGATACCATGAGTGATGACTTTATCTTTATGTTCTTTGTTTTTCATTGAGTCTTTTATTTTGTTTTGCTAAGGGACTAGCAAAATATAAGTTTGGGGGTATTTGATGAGTCTTAAATATTGCATATTTTAGACCCTTAACTTATATTTGTTATGCTCTTAGTTAGTATTATTTTACTTTATTTTACGTTTTTCTTGTGTTTTGTGTGTTTTTACAGCTTTGTGGAGAAAGTGCAGCATTTCAGGTTGATTTGAAGCTTCTGGAGACATTGCGCTCGATCGCAACAGATATGCGATCGAGCGCACCAGCGCTCGAACGCACCTGCCTTTGAACGAGCGCATGGTCAACATCCCACATCGAAATAATTGAAGTTCAGTGCATTTGCGATCGATCGCAGCAGACATGCGATCGAGCGCACATGAGATCGTGCGCACAAGACATGCGATCGATCGTACCTGCGATCGATCGCACCATACTGCGATCGAGCGCACACGGGCCTGTATCCCACATCGTTTCTGCAACCTGTTTTACTCCGGGTCTCCCCCTATATAAACACCATTTGGCTTCATAATCCAAGGTACAATTCCTAAGCCACTTTGGTGTTTACCGGTGGACGTCCGTCAGCATTCTGGTGGATCCCGAAGGCATTGCTACCACGAGGGGAAGCGCCGCCCGTCAGCGAGTGGAATTTCTCCCATGTAAAGTTGTTTATTTATTTCTTTATAATCAGTTGTTTTAGTTTAAATGTTTAGCACTTTTTATTATAGTTTTATTATTATGAGTGGCTAGACTCTTCAGCTAAGGTTGAAGATGAAGCCCCGCCGTTGTTTGGCGTAGTAGTTCAGATTTGCTTGTACAAATCTGACAATTTTTTAGTATAAATGTTCTGTCAATTATTTGAGTTAATCTTATAATTGATTGAGTTTAAATTGTCTGTTGGATTTTCTTTGTGTTTCATCTGATGGATACATTGAATGCTTTTCGATTAAATTGGATTCCCTTTGTGATTTGTTAAGAGCGGATACATCGGGTGCTTTTGGTTTAGTTGGGATATTCTTTGTTTTTTGTCTTATAGTTGGATTCATTGAATGTTTTGATAGGCTATATTTTTAGAACATGTATGCTTAACTTCGGTGGGGTATATTCGGAAACCTTAGTGCTTTTAATTATTAGTTTTTAAATCAACTTAGTTTAGTTTTAATTTGTTTTCTAAAATATCATTCACAATTCGGAACTAGGTTAAAATAGAGTTAGTTTAGATTAAATTATATTTTCACAACGCAATTCCCTGTGGATTCGACCTCGCACTTGCACAACGCTATACTGCAAACGACTCGTGCGCTTGCGAGTAATTTAAAACTCACAACAAGTATCTTGTTTCCTAATTGCTCTTTTCCTCGTACAAATTCCTTAAGATCTATGTCATTTTTTCCTTTCTTGTTTCTTGAATCTATTATCTGTTGGAATAATACAAGGTTGTGTCTTGATTTAGTTCAACTAGTTCTTAAAGAACTTAAAAGGGAAACAGGTGAGGTAAAAGGCAGGAGTGGGTGAGAATAGTATTGGAAAAGGCTAAAAGAGTGAAACACGAGTGGAGTGACAATATTTGAGCGTAAACACATAAGGGAGTGTGTGAGTTTTTATCACTAACATTCTTGTTTTGCAACGCATTAAAAATGTCTCATAAGAGTGACTCAACACCTAAAGAGGAGGTGGATAATTCATTCTTTGTTTTGTAGGCTATGAAACAACAGTTTGAATGGTTGAATTTGGTGTTAGGGGAGGTAAGGGATAGGATAGATCAGTAAGAGGTAATGATTAGAAATCTACAAGGTAGGCGAGATAGAAGGAAACGTGAGCCTAGCGTTGAAAATGAGTATGAGAATGAAGAAGACGATGAGGATGAGGAAGACATAGCATCTAAAGTTGGAATGGGTAGAATGGACAGACCTAGAGGAGGTAGGTATGGAAGAGGACCTAAGAGAAATCTACGGGGTCGAGATGGGGTAGATAGGAACCTTAGGAGCATCAAAATGAAAATACCATCTTTCTAAGGTAGGAATGACCCTGAAGTCTATTTAGAGTGGGAGAAGAAAATAAAGTTTAGTTTTTATTGTCACAATTATTCAGAGGAGAAGAAGGTGAAGTTGGCGGTAATTGAGTTCACTGATTATGCAATTATTTGGTGGAATCAATTAGTGACCAATAGGAGAAGGAATCATGAAAGACCTGTAGAAACATGGGGTGAGTTGAAAGCTCTCATGAGGTAGAGATTTTTACCTAGCCACTACTATAGAGACCTTTACCAAAAATTATAAAACCTTACATAAGGGTCTACGAGTGTGAGGATTACCATAAGAAGATGGAGGTGGCTATGATTCGGGCTAATGTAGAGGAGGATCGGGAGGCCACAATGGCCAGATTTTTAGGTGGTTTGAATAGGGACATAGCCAATGTAGTTGAGTTGTAGCATTATGTGGAGGTAGAAGACATGGTGCACGTGGCTATGAAGATAGAGAGGTAGCTAAAGAGAAAGTGGGCAGCAAGGTATACTTCAGTTTCTAGCACTCCTTGGAAACCAAAATGGGATGGAAATGATCTAGTTGTAGCAAAGGGAAAAGCTGAATGACCTAAGGGAAAAGATAAGGGAACTAGCAAGAACAAACCCAAGGTAGATTTTCAACCTTTAAGGAATAGAGATATTAAATGTTTTAAATGTTTGGGTTCAGAGTACATCGAGTCTGAATGTCCAAACAAGCGGGTGATGGTTATTTGTGACACTGGGGAGGTCATGACTGAGAGTGAGGATGATAGTAATGAGATGCCCGAGTTAGTCGATGCTAATGATGATGATGGAGTGGAATACCTCGTAGAAGGTGAGTCTCTTATTGCCATGTGTGCTCTCAATATGTAAATTAAGGTAGATGATATGGAGCAGCAGAGAGAGAACATATTCATACTAGATGTTATGTAAACAATAAGGTGTGTAGTATGATTATAGATGGGGAAGTTACACTAGCGTAGCTAGTATCACCCTAGTTGAGAAGTTGAGCTTACCTTTACTGAAGCATCCTAAACCTTATAAGTTGCAGTGGTTAAATGAATGTGGGGAGGCAGAGGTCAATAAGTAGGTTTTGGTGGCTTTTACCATTGGAAGGTATAGTGATGAAGTGCTTTGTGATGTAGTTCCTATGCATGCTAGACATATTTTTTCGGGGAGACCTTGGAAATATCATAGGAGGGTGATTCATGACAGGTTTAGGAATAGATAAATCTTTGTAAAGGATGGAAAAACAATCAAGCTTGCTCATTTCACCCCAAAAAACGTCTATGAGGACTCACTGAAGCTGAAAAGTGAGATTGATAAAAAAAAAAAAAAGGGTGAGGCTAAAACATAAGAAAGAAAAATTAGGGTGAGGCTGAAACCTTAAGAAAACGAGAGGGTGAAAAAAATTAGAGAGATGCTTGAGAATAAAGAAAAGATAGTGGAGCCACGAGAGAAAAAAGAAAGAGAACATGCAGAGAGAAAAGGAAAGACAAAGATGAGTTTTTATGCAAAGAAGAGTGAGCTTAAGAGGGCCTTCTTAGCAGATCAGCCTATGATTTTTCTTTTTTACAAAGAATCTTATCTTAATCTTGATGAAACTGACCAATCTCTTCATACTTTGGCAGTTTCTTTGTTGCAGGAGTTCGAGGATGTATTTTCGGAGGAGATGCTAAGTGAGTTGCCGCCTATTAGAGGCATTGAGCATCAAATTGATTTTATAACTGGAGCCGTTATTCCAAACCGACCAGCCTATAAGAGTAATCCGAAGGAGAGAAATGAGCTTCAAAGATAATGGGTGGAATGGGCAAACCCAGAGAAGGTAGGCAAGGAAGAGGACTTAGGAAAATCTAAGGGTTCGCGATGGGGTAGATAGGATCCTTGGGAGCATCAAAATGAAAATACCATCTTTCCAAGATAGGAATGACCCTAAAGTCTATTTAGAGTGGGAGAAGAAAATAGAGTTGATTTTTTATTGTCACAATTATTTAGAGGAGAAGAAGGTGAAGTTGGCGGTAATTGAGTTCACTGATTATGCAATTATTTGGTGGGATCAACTAGTGATCAATAGGAAGAAGGATCGTGAGAGACCACTAGAAACATGGGGTGAGTTGAAAGCTCTCATGAGGCAAAGATTTCTTCCTAGCCACTACTATAGAGACCTCTACCAAAAATTACAAAACCTTACACAAGGGTCTAGGAGTGTAAAGGATTACCATAAAGAGATTGAGATGACTATGATTCGGGCTAATGTAGAGAAGGATCGGGAGGCCACACTAGATTTTTTAGGGGTTTGAATAGGGACATAGCCAATGTAGTTGAGTTGCAGCATTATGTGGAGGTAGAAGACATGGGGAACATGGCTATGAAGGTGGAGAGGCAATTAAAGAGAAATGAGGAAGCAAGGTATACTTCAGTTTCTAGCACTCTTTAGAAACCAAAGTGGGATAAAAATGATCAAGTTGTAGCAAAAAGGAAGGTTGAACCGCCGAAGGGAAAAGATGAGGGAACTAGGAAGAATAAACCTAAGGTAGATTTCTAATCTTCAAGGAATAGAGTTATTAAATGTTTTAAATGTTTGGGTTCAGGGAACATTGCATCTCAATGTCCAAACAAACGGGTGATGGTTATGCATGACACTGAGGAGATGATGACTGAGAGTGAGAATGATAGTAATGAGATGCCCGAGTTGGCCAATGCTAATGATAAAGCATTTCTTATAAATCTGTCATTTAAATTTCTGCAATTATTTATATGTATGTACTAATAACTTTTCATTTTTCATTTGTATGTTCACAACGCTTACTTATAGTAAGGTAAAACTCACCTTGTACATGCTCTACAATTAGTCTCAAACTACTCCCTTTGTTCTTTAACAATAACCACCACTAGTACCTAGGAGTGAAATAACAACTTATCCTCATCATTATAATTCATTATTGAATACTAGGAAATCCACAACGTATTTGCATACTTTAAATATTATGTGCACACTTTGCACGAAACAAAATTTTTTTTTAAGGAATCTATGCGTTAAGCCTTTTTTCAAATCTTTTACTTTGGGTCTTCAAAAGAAGTTTAATTTCACGAATACTAACACTTTTAATGGTGTTTTAAAATTATACTTACAATGTATATAAACATTAAAATCATTTTGGAAAGTTTCGCATTAAAAAATTGAAGAAAAAGTCAATTTTTGGAAAATCAACATGCTCCAGTCGATTGGGTACCCAATCCAATCGACTGAAGAAATCCAGATGGCTTTTGTCAATTGATCTAGTCCCAATCGATTGGGTCCTTCTAGAACAGCCAAGAAACCCCTTCCAGTCGACTGGGTATCTGATTACAACAATATTTCTTCCCAAAAATTCATGTTTTTCACTAAAACTCTTCTTGATTCCTATGGATCTTTTCAAATCTTCAAAAACACAAGTTTCTAGTGGGTTTGTTAATGAAAATCAACATTACCCAAGCCAAGAATTGAGCTCCATACATCAAAATTTCAACTTTGGTTAAAAAACTCATTTTTTTCAAAACACACAAACCCTTTTCCAAAATCTGTCATAAAAAACTTCAAATTTACAAACTTAAACTCAAAATCTGATCTTAAGAGACATGCATGATATTCAAGAAGAAAGAAAAACAACTATTTACCTTAAGTTTTGCAAGAAAATTCCCATCCTCTTTTCTTCTTCTCTTTCTTTTTTCTTTCCTTTTTTCTTCTCTTTCTCTCCTCTCTCTCGGCCTCTCTATAAAGTTCAAGCATTTGCTGTTCTTTCTCCCTCACTCTCACCCTATTTGTAAGCAAACTTTTTGTCAATTACAAATCCACCCTTCAACTTAATCCATCTTTCACAAACTACCCCAATACTCTTTAAAATTTCAATAACTCCTCCAAGTCATGCTTTTGTTCCTTGATTCCCATTTTATTTACTTGTTTCTAAGTTTCACAAGTCCCAGTACTGATAAATTACAACTCAGTTTGAACATGTACACATTTTACATATTGATGCGCAAACCCTAAAAGTAAAATTTTCTAATTACGATGCCGAGCTCCATAATTCTTCTCCATTAATAAAAATTTCTTCCTCGACCAGGATTCACACAATATTAGGATTATTATATTCCTAATCCATCTCATATTCTCAAATATATACCCTGAATCCTCCATTTTCATAAAAAAAATTTCTATAAAAAGGTTAAACTTCTATCATATCTTCATCCTGAACTCTTCCTATTTCATTGCCAACCCACCACTTAAGTACTAGAGTGATCTAATGTAATAATTTAGTAAACCCCATCCAATCTTACTAGAAACTCTTTAATTCACTAGGCAGTACTCGTCCTTCAATCAACTACTCAACTTCCTATTTTATTTGTTCTCTATCATTTGATTTACCTAGCTAGTTTATCAACCCACACATTCCTAAACAAAAGTATTGCTCAAATTCATTCTCTTTTTATATTTTTCATTTGCTCTTGTGCTTCAAACACTAAAATTTTACCATCTCATACTTTTCTCTACATTTTTGAATTTCTATCTAGACTTCATGCTTCAAAGGCCTCCAATACTGTATAACTTAATCATGCATCTCTCCTATTTTATCTTTTCAACAAGCCACTTATTTACTAATCACTTTCTCTTATTACCCAAATGACTTCTTCTCCAATTAAATATTATACTTATGATTTTCAACAACATTACCAAAATTTTTGTATTTATTTCACTAAATTCCTTGCTCCATTTCTCAATTCATTCACTTCACAAATCCAAGTTCACCCGCGAAATGGTATTTATCAAGTATAGTTTAATTTTTTAGTCATTCAAAAAAATTAAGCATCCCTCAAGCAAAAAGTCTCATTTAGTAATTTACTCTATTTTCTCAACGTGTCACTTAGTTCTAATCCGAATTCCTTACTAGCTATTCCTTTTAACCTTAACTTATCCATTTCCAACTGGGGCATGCTTACCTATACATTCTTATATAACTCATCATTACAACAACAGTTAGGCACTTTACTTTTCACTACAGCTCCATTTTAAGTAGTCTCTCTTTAACAACAATAATTTCATGGTAATCCATTCTATAACATCGTTTATACAATGATAAACCAATTATTCTTATTTAAAATTAACAAATACCATTCTACAAGTCCCCATCCAACTTCGTCATTTAAATGCCCTCAAAATTTAATTTACTTATTTTTGCTCTTAATCTTTACTTGTACTTTCCAATGATTTTTTTCCACATAAGCTCTTCCTTTCTGATGTTGATTATATTCCAAAATTTTCATTCTCTTTAAGTCTTTCTATTCCTATATATATCCTCCTATACCAAATTTTCCACTCATCTTCCACTTCATATACTCTACTTTCAATATCCTCTTTCTTAAAAAACTCTTGAAGTTATATTTAAAAAAAATTTCCACTCCAAGAATTTCTAAGAGTGCCACTAATCATCAACCTTGCAATTATAGCCTTTATATTAAATAATTTTCACTTTTGTTTCTTGAACAAACAATTTTCCAAATTTTTTTCAATTATTTTTTCTCCAATATTATCAATAGTTTCACAATTATCAAGATTATTCTTCATAGAAGTTTTCAACCAAAGAAAAAATTATCAGACACTAATCTATGAATTCTTATATCAAAATTCAATAAATTCTCAACTTCTTGTCGTGTCATCTCGTTCATTAGCCTTATCCATTCACTCTATCTTCCTTAATTTCCAACAAAATCTATTACATTGCACCTAGTAAATTCTTCACCTATCTCAAACTCAAGTATCTCTTCCTTTTTCAATGGTTGGGTGGTTACACAGATTTCCTTACTTCTTATTTTATCTCTTTTGTTAGTTTACCTAACTATAATATCTTCGCTTATTTATTCTACCTCATTCTTTCTGTCAGACCTTTACACAGTTAAACTACTCTTTTGATCTAACTAAACTTCCAACTCCTTTTCTTTTCTTGTTTCTCTTTCTAGTCTAGTTGAGAAATCCAAACTTCTAAGAAATCATTTAACACCTCATCTCTATCATTTTTTCCAACAAACTCTTAAGTCTAGTCACACTGCGAACGTCAAGTCTAACAATTTCCTTTAACTTACTATGATTAAAAGTCCTCAAATATAGTATTTCACATTCACATCATACAGTCTACACCATCCTTTAAAAGGTACCTCTTAATCCGATAATGATTGATATTTCCTTTAATACACAAAAAAAAAAATTATTCTCATCTCCTTAATGCTTCTTGATAACTCCTTAGTTGATTTACGATCTTCATTTCACTTGATATTAAACTTTGACACAATTTAACAATCCCTAGAAACCTTTACTCTTTCTACTATCTCATTTACTAACCATCTCTCCATACACTATTCTTTTCTATTATACTTTGAACTTCATCGATTCTTAAATTAACAACTTCCCCCTTACAATCTTATTGAACTTTTGGTCTCCTTTAATACAACTTCCTAATACTTCTCTTCATACAGTAATCTCCTTTGTTATGCATATACATCGTACTTTCACTAGTCATCATCCTTTCTATTACCTCAACCACATCTAAAATAAGTCATTCACTACCCTTTAGCTTGTCATGCATTTCAAATACCTTTTCTTATTATCACATACCTTTCACTAGATCCAATTTGGCATTCTTTAATCTATAGCTCCAAGTAAAGCAAAACTTTTATGCTTATTTAAGTAGAATCAACCATTTAATCATTCATTCATTCATTATTTTATAATCAAGATCCACCATATCATGAAAACTTCACTTATAATTTACCTAGCACCATCATTCTTTAGTCAATTTATTTCTCTCGTTTTATAGTAATCACTCCTTACTAAACCTTATCCCTTATGCTAACCATCTATGTAACAATTTGCTTTTATCCCTTTATATACTTGTTAATCCATCTATGCTCTTGCCAATATTAATTGCTTTTCTTAAGTCTCACTTTCTAATATCATACTTACAATTCCTATGCATCGGCACCATTCATTAACTTTTTGAACCTCTCCACATTTCTAATATAATCACAACCTAAACTTTTATAGTAATTCAGTTCAATACCTAATCAACTAACTTTTTTCCCATAATCAACATCTAAGTACACACACATAAACTTACTACTTAGGACTTTCCCTACTTCAAGTCTACAGTTTACAAGAACTATTTCTTTGACCAATACTTCACAATAATTATACAATCATTACTCATCAACACTTTAACACAACACTAAGAATAATCATCAAAAGAGAAGTTTCTACGTAACTCAATTTATTTTATTGGCTCAAAACAATTAATTCAACTCATATCATTAGGAAGAATCAATCTTAACAATATTTCCAATTTTTTTTAACTAGTAGCTCATTAATAATTTGTCGACAGTTGCATAAATCACAATAAAATTTTCGAATAATTAAAACTCTTCCAAAGTCATTTTCCTCATCTTTCGCCTTTCAACATCATCATTAAACCACCCGCCAACCATACATATACTGACATTTTTGTAAACATATGAAAGATATAACAATCAAAGTATTTATATAATATTAGAGCATTTACATTCAATATTTTCATCAAGACAACCATCAATAAATTTTAGAACATCATAAGTCATTCCAAACAACACCCAATCTCACACAATATTCAAACACAAGTCGACTCAACTCTAATCTCAAAACATTTTACCCCTACCTAAACCATTTTTGATTACAACTCCTAAATGGAATCCTCTCTGATTCTACACAACCAGCTTCCTACAAGCACCCCATCTATCATGCACTATGTAACTAAAGTCTACCGAACCGTAAACTTAAAGCTCTGATACCAAAAATGTCACGACTTATCCCGAGTGGGTCCAAATCGGAATGACTCCATTACCTTTCAGCATTGAGCATCTTGACTCAAGATGCAACCATATAGGATTTACAAATCAAACAATAATCTTTCAATCACACATCTTTACATGTATGAAAACTTTTCACTATTACAAACCGACTCATAAAATTTTACAAAGGGCATCGATAAAAAAAAAGGCATTTTTCAAATACATCTAAGTTGAATACTTTTACAAATATTAGGCTATGACAAAAATTTAGACTTTCAAAAGGGATTAAAGAGATGAGGATGCCATAGACGAGGAGTCCTACTGATTTTAATCATACACCTTCCGGTGCTAACTTGAAAAGTTAGTAAAAAGGATGGGGTGAGCTAAAAAGCTCAGCAAGAAAAACATCATACTAAAAGTAATACTGTGGGGGCTTAAGTTCTTTATTTTGAATTTTTACTATATAAATTTCTTTTCATATGTGTAAGTATCCTAAGACTTTTATATATAATTTAGGTTTACTTTCTTCATTTCTTAGCCCTAAAAGAAAAATCATTACAATGACACTGGTATTTTTAATAAATCATACTTGTTGTAATCCTTAATATATTTCCACAACCTTACGATCAATTATTTTGAAAATATAAATCTCAAACTTTTCATGCATAAAGTATATATTTAATGTACTTTTCTTATCACTTACCATAAAGGAATTATCATCACAACAGCATAAAATCAACCATTTACTAGCAACCTCATTCTCAATAACTTTCAATTTCAACCATGGATAAATCATGCTCTTCACTAGGCCAATCACAACACATGCCCTTCATGGATCAATTTACAACATGTGCTCCTCATGGGCCAAATCACAACACATGCCCCTCATGGGCCAATCACCATAATTCATCAATGGAATGAAAATTCTATGCAATTTAGATGCACAAATATTTTTCAAATCAATTCATTTCATGTCATTGCCCACATTATGCTAATCTTATCATATTCCCCTCACTGGGCTAATCTTTCTTATTGTTTGGTCAGTGTTAATTTTTTTTTGAGTTCCTGTCCTATGATAATGTTTTATTTTTGAAAAACCCAAGTATTGCTGCAGGATTGAAGAGATTGCCATTAATTATAATATAATATCTCTATCATTAAATGCATCTTAATGTAATATATTACAATAAAGGAAGCAAGAGAACTAAACTGCATGATTGGAAAGAACACAATGAAAAATATTACTGGGAGTACTGGAGTAGTTGCTCTAAGAATATTAGATTTTTCATTATCTTTCAAGAAATTAGGTTAGTGTTATTGAGTGAAGAAAACTAAGAGATTAAAGGTTTTTAAAGACAAAATTTGAAACAAGGGATAGGAAAGGTGCAATCTCAATGGTCATATCTCTAATCTCAACCTTCATTTCTAAAACACTATTCATTGCATCTGTAATACATAAAATTGATTGAAGAAAAAACAGAACCGTATGATGCATATGAGAAATTGGTAAACATCCTGTGGAAAAAATGAAGAAAATCAAAGGAAAGCATAACGAAGGGCAATGAAAAACCCGTGTTTCAACCAAGCTAACCCCTTTTAGATTGAATTTAAACACATCGTTTTTACACTATTATTGTTTTTACACTATTGCTCACTCTTTAGCCACGTTTTAGCCATTAGCAATGCCATTTGTCATGTATATAGTCCATTATATTCAGTTTTAATGTAGTTGTATAAATTATATATTGCCTAAAAATGGTTATAAGTATGCAACATTACTTAAAATAACCATCAACCTTGAATAATAAGTCTAGCTTATTGAGATCAATACATCATACAATTATAAAATATGAATTAGAAAGCAATTTCAATAGGAAATAGGAAATACATGTTGAGAATCCTATTAAGATTCTTAACAAGTGCCCTAGTAGACTTGGATCATTTGTATCCTATCTAAACTGTTATGTCCTAGTCCTATTAGGCTTAGTATTCATAAGTATATATATTGGGTCAATTGTATTCATTTTATTGATTCAATAAGATATAGAGTTTTTCAGTTATGTTTAACATAGTATTACTCATTATTCAGAGGTGAATCATAGAACACTAAAAGCTGTGGTATCTTATGGACCTAACATAGGTCATATCCCTCATGACATAAGATTGAAAGATCC
The DNA here is from genome assembly GCA_023935145.1 of Bretschneidera sinensis. Lineage (NCBI taxonomy): Eukaryota > Viridiplantae > Streptophyta > Magnoliopsida > Brassicales > Akaniaceae > Bretschneidera > Bretschneidera sinensis. The sequence continues at coordinate 59,479,415 of CM043699.1, read as the reverse complement.
AAAACTTCCTCCTCGGAGCGGAAATGGACGTTTCCAAAACATATAAAGATCGGTGTAGTCGCTCATAGGGACATATCCATCCGGATAGAGGATAGTCTAGATCGATTCATAGATGGATTTCATGTTCTTAACATCATCATCATCATATAACAACTTTCAATTTTCATTTCTTGGCTTACCCAACACTCCCCCTCATTAGACGAATGTTTTCGGCCTCACACAACACTCCCCCTCATTAGAGCGGATCATGCAAATGCTTTATGCAATAATATGCAATTCATGATCTAACAAACTTCTAAATTTATCATTTATTAACCCATCACGTCACTAAACTCATAACATAAACAATCCTCAAATCTAGGTAATAATATACTCAACTTATAACAATCAAATCAATTACTTTCTCCTGGTGTTTGTCTAAGGTTTAAACAAGGTTTTGAAGAGGTTCAGCATCAGGTCTTGGCGCCTTGGCTCAAGGTGTGTGCCTCTCGACCTCCGGGAACTCCAGAAGATAGGGGAGTAGCTATACGCAGTGGCCCAAGCAGTGTGCGCTACGGCTCAGCCACTCCAGGTCGCGGCCTCCAGCATGACAAGCAATTCTCCCCCTCTTCAGGCCGTGGCTTGCCCTATTCTAGGCCACGGCTTGAAGGTACATTGATGCTGATTTTTTCAGCCTTTTAAAAGGTGCGTGGGACAAGTTCAAAACGCACAGGATCACTTAGGATTAATGAAAGGCTATGATTGATTGGTCCTCAAGATCTAAGGGTGGAGATTGACCTTCAAGATAGGTTCAAGAAGTGGTGCACTATATAAAGGGTCACCTAGCTTCAATCTCTATAGATGTGTGAGACATAACTTGTGATGTAAATGAGAGTTGTGTGAGAGTGCAAAGACACTAAACACATGAAAAACTCATTGTAGAGAGGCTGGTTGTTTAGACAGAGAGTAGTATCGAGATGGAATTTAAGGGCCTTATAAGTGGAATTTCTCGGGAGAAATTCCAGGGTAACTTAAGTCCTTATCACTTTCTTGTTCTCTTCCTTCGTTCTTCAAGAACTAAAGGTTTCTTGAAAAGGTGTTGCTGTTTGTAAGAACTCATAAGATTTAGTGCAGAGGGCTCGGAGGAGCTCACGGGGATGTACGCACATTGCCGAACCTGGATAACAAATTACTTGTGTTCTTTCTTGCTTTCGTTTGCTGTTTCTTTTCTTTACAAGTCATTCTAGACTTGGGTGTTTGGAAGATCACCACCTGGGCATCTTGGAAGGTGATTTCCAACACTTTCATTATAACTATACACACATGATAGTTTCTGTTGTGAGTTTTAATTTACTCGCAAGCGCACGAGTCGTTTGCAGTATAGCGTTGTGCAAGTGCGAGGTCGAATCCACAGGGAATTGCGTTGTGAAAATATAATTTAATCTAAACTAACTCTATTTTAACCTAGTTCCGAATTGTGAATGATATTTTAGAAAACAAATTAAAACTAAACTAAGTTGATTTAAAAAAACTAATAATTAAAAGCACTAAGGTTTCCGAATCTACCCCACCGAAGTTAAGCATACATGTTCTAAAAATATAGCCTATCAAAACATTCAATGAATCCAACTATAAGACAAAAAACAAAGAATATCCCAACTAAACCAAAAGCACCCGATGTATCCGCTCTTAACAAATCACAAAGGGAATCCAATTTAATCGAAAAGCATTCAATGTATCCATCAGATGAAACACAAAGAAAATCCAACAGACAATTTAAACTCAATCAATTATAAGATTAACTCAAATAATTGACAGAACATTTATACTAAAAAATTGTCAGATTTGTACAAGCAAATCTGAACTACTACGCCAAACAACGGCGGGGCTTCATCTTCAACCTTAGCTGAAGAGTCTAGCCACTCATAATTATAAAACTATAATAAAAAGTGCTAAACATTTAAACTAAAACAACTGAATATAAAGAAATAAATAAACAACTTTACATGGGAGAAATTCCACTCGCTGACGGGCGGCGCTTCCCCTCGTGGTAGCAATGCCTTCGGGATCCACCAGAATGCTAGCGGACGTCCACCGGTAAACACCAAAGTGGCTTAGGAATTGTACATTGGATTATGAAGCCAAATGGTGTTTATATAGGGGGAGACCCGGAGTAAAACAGGTTGCAGAAACGATGTGGGATACAGGCCCGTGTGCGCTCGATCGCAGTGTGGTGCGATCGATCGCAGGTACGATCGATCGCATGTCTTGTGCGCACGATCTCATGTGCGCTCGATCGCATGTCTGCTGCGATCGATCGCAAATGCACTGAACTTCAATTATTTCGATGTGGGATGTTGACCTTGCGCTCGTTCAAAGGCAGGTGCGCTCGAGCGCTGGTGCGCTCGATCGCATGTCTGTTGCGATCGAGCGCAATGTCTCCAGAAGCTTCAAATCAACCTGAAATGCTGCACTTTCTCCACAAAGCTGTAAAAACACACAAAACACAAGAAAAACGTAAAATAGAGTAAAATAATACTAACTAAGAGCATAACAAATATAAGTTAAGGGTCTAAAATATGCAATATTTTAGACTCATCAAATACCCCCAAACTTATATTTTGCTAGTCCCTTAGCAAAACAAAATAAAAGACTCAATGAAAAACAAAGAACATAAAGATAAAGTCATCACTCATGGTATCCAAAAATTTAAGGAGCACACATCACCATGATATTCATTCATAAGCAAGCTTAAAAAGGTAAACCCATCTTCGCAATGAATAGAAATGTTAAAATCTAATTACTTACAAAAGGCAGGATAAGGCATCACAAGCTTGAATCAGTGTAAGGTGAATTAGTACATAAAAATGAAGCTTCCAAGTAATTCTAATGTGTAAGGTCTCCATGTCTCAAGATTCACCGAATTTCCCATCAAAAATGAACGAAAAGGCATAGTTTTTATTTTATTATTATTATTATTATTATTATTATTTTTTTTTTTATTAAGGCACGGCTATGCTTAGTTCCCTTGAGCTTTCTAATTGACCCATGTAGCGAGTGTTAAGTCAATGACTCCCAAACCAGATGGTTTTAGGGCATTAGGTGTAAAGACACCCCTAAGGACTTACTAACTCAAGTCAAAAAGGCTACGAAATTAAACCGACCTTAATATTACCAAGCAAAATTTCACCTTTTGACGTGAACACTCACTGCTTACTGAGGCAAGAGGTCCAGTTACTCAGCGAAAAGTTTATTGATAAATTTTTTTTTTTTTTTTTTTTTTTTTTTTTATATTTTCCTATGCCCAAGAGTTCATCCAACAAGTCATCCAGTTTCAGTTAAGATAAGGAAAAATACACATTAAAATCACGTGTCATACCTCACATAATTTGTGCTAATGTGCTCGTGTGAGATTAGATCAAACATGTGAATTCTCAAAATGCCTAAAGTAAGTAACTAAATTTTAAAAAATTATCACCAGATCATGTGTTCAAAATGTTAAGCTCACCAATGACATCACATCACAGAAAATGTTTAGATCAACTAAAATTTCACGATAACATGAGCATGCATTTATCTCTATGACGAAAAGACAACAAATTAGGACAAAGTGTGTGATGTGTCTCCCATACCCCCAAACTTAAATTACACATTGACCCCAATGTGTGACTAATATGGAAAGAGCTGACCTGAGATATGGAGAACTATCTGGACTGGTATGGCTCATAGCATACCCCCAAACTTGAACTGAAGTACGCTTTGTCCCTGAAAAATAAAAACTGGAAAACAAAAATACTGGAAACAAACATTAATCATAAAAATGCAAATTAATAAATAAACAAAAGAAAAGATAAGCTGTGGGGTGCCTCCCATGAGCGCTAAGTTTTACGTCTTCAGCCAGACTCTCCCTAGAATACTACACTCAATCTGAGTAACTAGGATCCTCCAACAGTATCGTCTCAATGTCCGGACTCCTCAACTCTAAGAATGGTTTCAGCCTCTGTCCATTTACCTTGAAAGTATTACCATTCTTAGGATCCTCAATCTCGATGGCCCCATGAGGAAAAATCGATCGAATAATGAATGGGCCTGACCATCGGGATTTGAGCTTGCCTGGAAAAAGATGCAGGCGTGAATTATAAAGAAGGACTCTCTGACCCGGCTCAAAAGCTCGTCTCAAAATATTTTGGTCATGAGTCTTCTTCATTTGTGCTTTGTATGATCGGGCACACTCATATGCATCATTCCGCAGCTCCTCCAATTCATTGAGTTGGAGCTTCCGTTGTGAGCCAGCCTTGGAAAGATTGAAATTTAGTTGCTTGACAGCCCAATACGCACGATGCTCTAATTCAACCGGAAGGTGACATGCCTTTCCGTATACAATGCGATAGGGAGACATGCCAATTGGCGTCTTGAAGGCTGTCCGATATGCCCACAGTGCATCCGTCAATCGCAGAGACCAATCCTTTCTAGTAGGGTTCACAGTCTTTTCCAAAATATGTTTGATCTCGCGATTTGAGATTTCCACTTGACCACTCGTCTGTGGGTGATATGGGGGTGGCAACTTTGTGCGTGATACAATATTTCTTCATCAACTGCTCAAAGATCTTGTTGCAAAAGTGCTTACCTCCATCACTTATGATTGCTCGAGGCGTACCAAAACGAGCAAAAATAGTGTCTTTCAAGAACTGGACCACAACTCTGTGGTCATTGGTCTTGCACGCAACGGCCTCCACCCACTTGGACAGATAGTCCACAGCAACTAGAATGTATAAGTAGCCAAAGGAGTTTGGGAATGGTCCCATGAAATCAATGCCCCACACATCAAAAATTTCAACAATCAGAATAGGGTTGACGGGCATCATATTTCTCCTAGAAAGACTCCCTAGCTTTTGGCAACGCTCACAAGATATACAGTAGGTGTGAGAGTCCCGAAACAGGGTAGGCCAATAAAATCCACACTGCAAAATCTTTGCAGTGGTCTTTTTAGCACTAAAATGGCCTCCACATGCATGATCATGACAAAAGGCGATGACATTAGATTGGTCATGCTCAGGAATACATCGTCTAATGACCTGATCAGGACAATACTTGAACAGGTAAGGATCGTCCCAGAAAAAGTGTTTTACCATGGCCAAAAATTTTGATTTATCTTGCCTCCCCCAATGCAAAGGCATGTGTCCGGTGACAAGATAGTTCACTATGTCAGCAAACCATGGTGCGGGACTGTGAGCAATGTGCATCAATTGCTCATCAGGAAAGGTCTCAGAAATGGGAGTGGCAGCCTCACTGAATTCCACAATCAATCTAGACAAATGGTCCGCCACCACATTTTCCGAACCTTTCTTATCCCGAATCTCAATGTCGAACTCTTGAAGTAGCAAGATCCATCGGATAAGACGAGATTTAGCATCTTTTTTAGAGAAAAGATACTTCAATGCAGCATGGTCCGAGTAGATAATGACTTTAGATCCTAACAAGTAGGATCTGAACTTGTCTAGTGCAAAAACGACTGCAAGCAACTCCTTCTCAGTGATAGAATAATTGAGTTGTGCGTCGTTTAGAGTTCGACTTGCGTAATAGATAGCATGGGGAAGTTTATCAACACGCTGCCCCAAAACAGCTCCAACAGCATAGTCTGATGCGTCACACATAATCTCAAAAGGCACACCCCAGTTAGGTGGCTGAATAATGGGTGTGGACGTCAGAATTTCCTTCAGATCCCCAAATGCTTTCTTACAATCCTCATCAAATAGAAATGGGGCATCTTTTAGCAACAACTTGCACAAGGGCCTGGCGATCTTGCTGAAATTCTGGATAAATCGCCTATAGAAACCTGCATGGCCCAGAAAAGATCGAACCTCTTTCACCGTACGTGGGGGTGGAAGGCTGGAAATCAAATCCACCTTCGCTTTGTCGACCTCAATCCCTCGATGAGATACGATATGCCCCAGTACAATTCCTTGCTTGACCATAAAATGGCACTTCTCCCAATTAAGCACCAGGTTCTTCTCCTTGCACCGTACCAAAACCAAAGAGAGACGGTGCAGGCACTCCTCAAATGTTGAACCGAAGACGGAGAAGTCGTCCATGAAAATCTCCAAGAACCGCTCTACCATGTCAGATAATATACTGACCATGCACCGCTGAAAAGTGGCAGGTGCATTGCATAACCCAAAAGGCATGCGACGGTAGGCGAAGGTCCCAAAAGGACAGGTAAATGTCGTCTTCTCCTGATCTTCAGGGTCCATGGGGACCTGGTTATATCCAGAATAACCATCCAAAAAGCAATAATACTCGTGCCCAGCCAAACGCTCCACCATCTGATCAATAAATGGAAGTGGAAAGTGATCCTTCCTTGTGGCAGTGTTCAGCTTACGGTAGTCTATACACACTCTCCACCCAGACTGCACACGAGTTGGCACCAACTCGTCGTCCTTATTCTTTACTACCGTTAACCCAGCTCGCTTGGGCACGACATGAATGGGGCTCACCCACTTGCTATCAGAGATGGGATAAATGATCCCTGCATCTAACAGCTTAATAACCTCTGCCCTTACAACCTCTTGCATAGCAGGGTTGAGCCTTCTTTGCGGCTCCCTCGATGGCTTAGCATCTTCTTCCAAGTGTATCCTGTGCATCACCACCGAGGGGCTGATTCCTTTAATATCCTCAATGGTCCAGCCGATAGCTTCCTTGTGCTCTCTTAAAACATCTAATAATTTTTCCTCTTGAGCCTCTCCCAAATCTGAAGCTATTATCACAGGCAAACAGTGTGCTGGACCCAGGAACTTATACTTAAGATTATCTGGTAAAGGCTTAAGTTCCTTCTGTTGAGGTTCGGGTGACACCTTCTCCTCCTCCTCCTTGCTTTCTTGAGGATCAGACTCCAAAATGGCATTTACTTCCTCGAGTAATTTATCTAAACCCAAGTCCTCTCCAAAGTGAGCAAAGCATGCCTCCATGGGATCCTCAATGCTTGATTCATCCACAGTATCCTCAAGAATCTCCTCTATCAAGCATACATCTCTCATTTCATCATATTCCAGTGGTTGCCTAGTGATATCAAAAATGTTCAACTCCACTGTCATATTTCCGAAGGAGATCTTCATCACCCCTGTCCTACAATTGATTAGGGCGTTAGCCGTGGCTAAGAATGGTCGCCCTAGAATCACCGGTATTTGAATCCCTACATTCTGAACCGGTTCTGTGTCAAGCACAATAAAATCCACGGGGAAATAGAACTTATCCACTTTTATCAAAACATCCTCAACTATCCCCCGTGGTCTTTTCACTGACCTGTCAGCCAATTGAAGCGTCGTGGTTGTGGGCTTCAATTCTCCTAACCCCAACTGCACATAAACTGAGTAGGGTAGAAGATTCACACTCGCCCCTAGATCCAAAAGGGCCCTCTCAATATGGCTGACTCCTATTGTGCAAGAGATGGTAGGACACCCCGGGTCCTTATACTTGATAGGTAACTTGCACTGAAGGATTGAACTGACCTGCTCGGTCAAAAATGCCTTCTTTGGGACATTCGTCCTCCTCTTGATAGTGACCAAGTCCTTTAAAAACTTGGCATATGATGGCACTTGATGGATGGCATCCAAAAATGGGATATTGATATGGACTTGCTTGAATACCTCCAAAATTTCTTCATACTTCCCTCCTTTCTTGGGCGCCTGTAATCTCTCGGGGTAAGGCGCTCTAGGTACAAACGACCTAGGAGGGTCTTTCTCAGTAGGTGTGGCTGTAGATGGCTCAGCATCTCTCTTCTCTGTGTTGCCACTCCCTTGCCCTTGCTGCATAGCAGGGCTCTCTTCTACTTGATTGTCCACTTGTCTCCCAGACCTCAGTGTGACAATCGACTGTACTTGTTCCTCCCCGTGCGTAGGAGTTGATGAACTCTCAACCATAAATTGTCCTTTTGGGTTTTGCACGGGCTGACTGGGGAACTTTCCTTTCTCTCTCTCACCCAAGTGGCTTGCAATTTGCCCTATTTGACTCTCCAGCTTGGCAATTGCTTGGGTGTTTACCATTGTTGCACTCCTCACATCGCTCATATTTTGGCTAGTCGCCTTCATGAATTCCTTGAGGGTGTCCTCAAGCGACTGTGAAACTGGCGCTGGTGTTTGAGCGGGTGCATGGTAAGCAGGTGAAGGTGCTGGATGGGCAGAACGACCATGATTAGGAATTTGTGGGGCAAATCCGGGAGGATATTGATTTTGAGCATGATGAGAGGATCCTCCCTGATTCATTGGTTGGTTCTGTCTCCATGAAAAATTTGGGTGGTTCCGCCACCCTGGATTGTACGATCCATTTGACTGCCTTCGAAAGTCATTGAAAGCATTTACTTGTTCCATAGGATACTCGGCACAAGCCGGCATTGATGGGCAATTCTGTGCTAGATGCATGGGACTAGCACAGATGGAACAGCTTTCAACATTGAATGTGTTGGCAGCATTAATGGATTGGCTCACAGTGAGAGCGTCAATCTTCTTAGTTAGGGCATCTAACTTTATCCTCAAATCAGCGTCCTCTCTGACCTCATAGATGCCTCCCCTCTTAGGAGCACGAATGGACTTATCTCGACAGCTTGAAAAATCCCACTGCTGTGAGTTGTCGGACAACTTGTCCAACGCCATATATGCTTCGTCTCCTGTCAGACTCAAGAATGCCCCCCCATTCATAGACTCGATCATGCTACGGTTGGGTTGAGTCAACCCTTGGTAGAAGAATTGAACGAGTCTCCACTTCTCATATCCATGTGGAGGGCATCTGATCAGTAACTCTTTAAAGCGCTCCCAGCTTTCAGAGAACTTCTCATCCTCGTCCTGAGTGAAAGAGCTAATCTCCTTACGGTACTCATTCACTCTAGACATTGGGAAAAACTTATGGTAAAATTTGCTAAGTAGGTTTTCCCAAGATGTGATAGATCCGGACGTGTTGGAGTCCAACCACGCCCTAGCTCTATCGTGAAGGGAGAAAGGGAAGAGTCGAAGATGGACTGACTCCTCAGAGAAGTTCTGGAATTTGAATGTAGCACAAATGTCTTTGAACTTCTTCACATGACTATAAGGATTTTCAAGATCTAAGCCATCGAATGAGGGTAGGAGTTGGATAACATGTGGCTTCAAATCAAAGTGTGTGGCATTGGTTGGTGGCAACACTATGCAGGAAGATGAGTTAGTCGCAACGGGTGCGAACAAATCCCTAAGGGATGTAGTGGAGTCCACGTTCCAAGCTCTAGGTTGCTCTACATGTTCAGGATGATTTGCATTCCTATAATTCTCTGCCATCTCAACTGTCTCTCTCTCAACTAGCGCTCTTTTCTGCCTTCTAAGAGTTCTTTCTAAGTCGGGATCTAAATGTGTCAAATCTAAGTTCAAGGATCTCCGACCAAGCATACACTAACAGAAAAATAATGAGATACTAACCAGTAGAAGCAACAGAATAAAGCAAATACAAAACTCAAAATTTTTTTTATTTTTTTATTTTTTTATTTTTTTATTTATTTTTTTTTTTTTTAAATTAAATTAACTAGTAGAAAAATAAAATCAATTCAGACTAAAAATTTTCACAAACAAAACAATTCCCCGGCAACGGCGCCAAAAACTTGTTGTGAGTTTTAATTTACTCGCAAGCGCACGAGTCGTTTGCAGTATAGCGTTGTGCAAGTGCGAGGTCGAATCCACAGGGAATTGCGTTGTGAAAATATAATTTAATCTAAACTAACTCTATTCTAACCTAGTTCCGAATTGTGAATGATATTTTAGAAAACAAATTAAAACTAAACTAAGTTGATTTAAAAAAACTAATAATTAAAAGCACTAAGGTTTTCGAATCTACCCCACCGAAGTTAAGCATACATGTTCTAAAAATATAGCCTATCAAAACATTCAATGAATCCAACTATAAGACAAAAAACAAAGAATATCCCAACTAAACCAAAAGCACCCGATGTATCCGCTCTTAACAAATCACAAAGGGAATCCAATTTAATCGAAAAGCATTCAATGTATCCATCAGATGAAACACAAAGAAAATCCAACAGACAATTTAAACTCAATCAATTATAAGATTAACTCAAATAATTGACAGAACATTTATACTAAAAAATTGTCAGATTTGTACAAGCAAATCTGAACTACTACGCCAAACAACGGCGGGGCTTCATCTTCAACCTTAGCTGAAGAGTCTAGCCACTCATAATTATAAAACTATAATAAAAAGTGCTAAACATTTAAACTAAAACAACTGAATATAAAGAAATAAATAAACAACTTTACATGGGAGAAATTCCACTCGCTGACGGGCGGCGCTTCCCCTCGTGGTAGCAATGCCTTCGGGATCCACCAGAATGCTAGCGGACGTCCACCGGTAAACACCAAAGTGGCTTAGGAATTGTACATTGGATTATGAAGCCAAATGGTGTTTATATAGGGGGAGACCCGGAGTAAAACAGGTTGCAGAAACGATGTGGGATACAGGCCCGTGTGCGCTCGATCGCAGTGTGGTGCGATCGATCGCAGGTACGATCGATCGCATGTCTTGTGCGCACGATCTCATGTGCGCTCGATCGCATGTCTGCTGCGATCGATCGCAAATGCACTGAACTTCAATTATTTCGATGTGGGATGTTGACCTTGCGCTCGTTCAAAGGCAGGTGCGCTCGAGCGCTGGTGCGCTCGATCGCATGTCTGTTGCGATCGAGCGCAATGTCTCCAGAAGCTTCAAATCAACCTGAAATGCTGCACTTTCTCCACAAAGCTGTAAAAACACACAAAACACAAGAAAAACGTAAAATAGAGTAAAATAATACTAACTAAGAGCATAACAAATATAAGTTAAGGGTCTAAAATATGCAATATTTTAGACTCATCAGTTTCCCAAACACAACCAAATCAAATTATTTTCAAGATCATATCTTATAAATTCATATTTCTACATACAAGAATTAAATTATCCTAATATATATATATATAAAGCATTTCTTATAACTATATCATTTACATTTCCATAATTATTTATATATATGTACTCAAAACTTTTCATTTTTCATTTGTTAGTTCACAACACTTACTTATAGTAAGGTGAAACTCACCTCGTACGTGCTCTAAAATTAGTCTCAAACTACTCCCTTTGTGCTTTAATGGTAGCCACCACTTGTACCTAGGAGTGAAATAACATCTAAACCCCATCATTATAATTTATTATTGAATGCTAGGAAATTCCCAAGGTATTTGCATACTTTAAATATTATGTGCGCACTTCGTACAAAACAAAAATAAAATAAAATAAGGAATCAAGGCGTTAAGCCCCTTTCCTAATCATTTAATTTGAGTCTTCCAAACATTTTAGTTTCATGAATACAAACACTTTTAATGGTGTTTTAAATTCATACTTACAATGTATATAAACATCAAAATCATTTTGGAAAGTTTCACATTCAAAAACTGAAGAAAAAGTCAAATTTTTGGAAAATTAGCATGCTCTAGTTGACTAGGTACCCAATTCAATCGATTCAAGAAGTCCATAAAGCTTCTGCCAATTGATCCAGTCGACTTGGTACTCCTTTTAGAATAGCACAAAAACCTTTTCCGGTTAATTGGTTACCTGACCCAGTCGACTAGGTACCTGATTCCAAAAATTTTTCTTCTTGAAAATTCATGTTTTTCACTAAAACTCTTCTTAATTCCTATGGATCTTTTTAAATATTCAAAAACACATGTTCCAAATGGTTTTATTAACAAAAATCAACATTACCCAAGCTAAGAATTGAGCTCCATACATCAAAATTTGAACTTTGGATCAAAAACCCATTCTTCAAAACACACAAACCTTTTTCCAAAATATTTCAAAAAAAACTTCAAATTTACATACCCAAACTCAAAATCTTATCTTAAGAGACAAGTATAATATTCAAGAAAAAGAGAAGAACAAGTATTTACCTTAAGTTTTGTAAGAAAATTCCCATCATTTTTCCTTTTTTTCTTCTTCTCTTTCTTTTTGCTTTCATTTTCTCTTTTCTTTCTCTCATCTTTCTCGGCCTTTCTAGAAAGTTCTAAATGGCATCACAAGAAACAAATGATGACCATAACGTGTCCTAAAAGTAGTCTCAGGCACATCTCCCTCTTTAATTCTAAATTGGTGATAACCTGATCTCAGGTCTATCTTAAAAAACACTCTAACTCTTTGTAACTACTCAAATAGATCAACTATTTTGGGTAGAGGATACTTATTCTTCATGGTTATCTTATTAAAATGCCTATAATATATACATAATCTCTTGGTACCATCTTTTTTCTTCACAAATAACACTCTAGCTCCCACAGTGACACACTAGGGTGAAATAATTATTTATGTAATAATTCCTGAAGTTGTACCTTCAACTCAATGAGTGCCATCCTATAAGGTGCTATAGATATAGGTACTGAACCTGGAATCACATCAATGGAGAATTCATTCTCCCTACTCGAAGGTAAATCAGATAATTCATTAGGAAAGAGCTCTAAATAATCTTTCACAACTGATATCTCTTCCAGCTTTCTACCTTGCCTACTACAGTCTACCACATATGCTAAGAATCCCTCACACCCTTTCTTCAACCATTCACTAGCTGTTAAGGCAGAAATAAGACTACTTGAAAATATCTTACGTTCTCCATGAAAACAAAACTCATCTTGTCTAGGTATTCTAAACACAACATTCTTCCTCAAACATTCAACCCAGGCATGATAAGCCGACAACCAATTCATTCCCAGAAATTTGTCAAAATTTGTCATACTTAAAGTTAGTAAATCTACTTTAAATTCTTTCTCACTCATAAGAATAACACATGCCCGAAGACACTTCTTATCACAACCCTATCTCTAGTAGGAACCTCAAAAACAATATAATGAGATAAAAGGCTAACAAACACATGCATCTATAGATTGCATAAGGGATCTAGACGCAAATGAATGTGTTGCACCAGGATCAATTAATACTTTAGCAATTCTATTAAGAATAAATATTATACCTATTACGACATCAGGAGTTGCTTAGGCATCCTGACGAATCAATGCATAAACTCTACTCTTTCTAGGTTACATCTAACCACCATGTCCTCTATCAGCCACTGCTCCTCTACTTGGAGCTCTAACTCGACCACACCCAAATCCACAACCTCTATCTCACTGGCCTATCCCTACACCTCTAACACTCACTACCTCAACTAGTCTCCTCAATGGATAATCGACACTGATATATCTACCCTCTCCATAAATAAAACACATCAAAGTATGTCAATTCTGAGTTAAATGTCCCATCTAATTACACTTATAACATACTCATCTTTCCCTATCAAATACCGCGCTACTAGCTCCTCTTGATGGCACACTCCCACTTCTACCAAATCCTTCAACTTTCATAGGTTGTTTCCCAAATGTATGGGTACATCCAACAAAACTCCGAGCAACAGAAGTTATAGATCCAATCTGCCTCTGCTGACTGTGCACAACGGGTACCTAAGAAAATGAATGACCCCTTTGGGGTGGGTGACCACCCTGAATCCCCAAACTACCACCTTTACTCCCCTCCGATCTACTTCTCTTTAGCCACTTTCTATGTCCTCTAGACTTAAAGATGTCATTGTTTATCTGAAGCATCATATCCACCAAAGTTGCATAATTCACATACCTCAAATATGAAAGCCTAGAAAATATCTCAAAATATAAACCATTAAGGAATCTCTTACACTTCCTCTCCTCAGTGTTAAGCAATTTAGGGACAAATCTAGATAATACTATGAATCTCCTATCATATTATGCCATTGTCATTTGATTCAGCCTCAATTGGATAAAGTCTCTCTCTTGTTGGGATTGAAAGGTATCTAAAAAATACTTTGCAAAGATTAATTCCTTAAACCTACTCCAAGTTAAGGAATGATCTACATCCATATTCAACCTAGGAAGAATATCATCCCACTAACTAGAGGCCTCACCCTCTAACTAAAAAGAAGCAAAGGTAACTCTTGCCTATTAGATACTGGTAAAACACCAAATAAATGCTTAATGCGTTTAACCCACGTCTCTACATCTGAAGGGTTATTAGATCCCTTATAAGATAGGGGGTTTAATTTAATGCCTCTGGCGAAACAATCGCCCCACATCTTAAGACTCCCCACAAGATTAAATATTATATCAAGTTTGGCCTAATCTACTCATCCAATCTACACTATAGATTATCAGCTTTTTTCCACTACTTCATTCATTCTCTCAAGAGCATGAGCAAAAGCTTCTGTTAACTCATCTCTCTCAGCACCAGAATCCCTCACTACACCACTTTTACTAGGAGCACTATCAACATGTTCCTAGGAAGGAACCACAGACTCTACATCAATCTCAACCTCAGCTCTTCTATACACAGGAGGCCTACCACACCCTCTTTGTCCCACAACTCTACTTATCGATCTACCACGTCAATACAGTGTCCTCAGATTATGAATTAGGATATAATTTATTTTAGTCTTTCATTTTTTTTATATTTTATACAGTCTATAGAATCATAAAACCTACTGCTCTGATACTAAAATTGTAACGACCCATCCTGGTTGGGCCTACCCAAGATGGTGTCGTCATTGTTTAAAATCTAAGCACGACACATATATACAACAATTATTGCATTAAATACTAAAAACTAATTACAATATATTCCTAAACTCTTTTATAGAGGAGATTACAACTTTCTTTTAACGACTTCCAATATTCGCAACCATTCAGAATTTAATTTTCACAAAGTACTTTAATAATTTCAAAAGATGCATGAACATGTATAATTCCACACAAAAATATATGCCAAAATTTGTATAACTATACAGAGTTTATCTTTTTATTTTATTTTCTCTTGTTTCCATTATTCTGAGGATGTCATCCATAAGGACTTACCAATTAACTTACATTAGATCTCAAGGTGTGGATCTATTGGTTCTGTCCATGACTTGAAACAATTTAATTTGAGGAATGAGCATCACAAGCTCAATAAATTAAAATTTACTAGAGATATTTGATTTGTATATTTCTAGACACATTTCATAATAAAATTTATATTTATATTTCTTATTATTTACTTTGTCAATCAATTTCTATCAATATATTACTATCAGTTCTATTTCATATCATATGTTTCAATTAACTTAAAAATCATCATCTATTAACTCAATTGTCCCATTATGAGACTCATATTTCTATCATCATTTAATAATCAACTTGATGCATTAGCATCTCAATAAATATAACAATAAATGTGAATGCATATATAGCCTCATTTTGCATCATTTCATTTCATTCTTTCACTTCTCATCATTTCCACATTTCATTCATCCCATTCTCTGGTACATCCTATGGGGATATTTCCCCACATGTCGACATATTTCATTCCAACTAGCCATGGTTATGGTCTATTCTTTGCATATGATCAATTACAGACAAGTTGGCATATCACACCAACATACAATTCAGAAGTTAATTTCTTTTATGAAAACTTTGTTTTTATCATGTATATATTAAATCATATTTTATGAATATATTGTTCATCAATTTCTATCATCATTTATCCCATCAAGGATATATTTTCACTATTATATATATATAATGAGTCCTTGAACTGAGCTAAATTCCTTGAAATGGGATAGGTAACATGTCCAATTGATGCATACTTGAACTGAGTACCTCCAAGTGAGGTATATAATGAGTCCGAGTGACATAGACTTGAGTTAAGTACCTCAAAGTAAGGTAGATAATGAGTTCGAGTGAGATGGTCTTGAGCTAAATTCCTCAAAGCAAGGTAGGTAATGAGTCTAAGTGAAATAAACTTAAGTTGAAATCCTCAAAGTAAGGTAGGTAACGAGTCTGAGTGATACAGACTTAAGTTGAGTTCCTCGAGTGAGGTAAATAATGAGTCTGAGTGATACAAACTTGAGTTTTGTTATGAACTCTTCAGAGTTTAAAAAACAAGTCTGAGAGACTCGACATAGGGTGAACTCCTCGGAGTCTTGGCGATAGGTCCGAGGAGAAACTAGAATGAGGTTGAAGTAGCTCGGGGATATCTTCTCGAAGTAGATAGAGAAACCAGACTAAGGTTGAAATAGTTCGGGGCTACCTCCTCGGAGTTGATGAAAAAACTCGAGCGAGGTTGAAGTAGCTCGAGGCTACCTCCTCAAAGTTGACAAAGAAACTGGACCGAGGTTGAAGTAGCTTGAGGCTACCTCCTCTAAGTTAATGGAGAAACTAGACCAAGGTCAAAGTAGCTTAGGGCTACCTCCTCAAAGCTAAAATAGAATGAAGATTTTGAGGAGGATGGAAGCTTGGGGCTGTCTCCTCGGAGTTGAAATCAATTGAAGAGTCCGAATAGGATGGGAGCTCGGAGTTGTCTCCTTGGAGCTAAAATGAACTTAAGTGTCCGAACATTTTGGAGTTTGTATCTCACCTTATGGAGTGCTTCTATTCCACGATTTCTATCTTCTATTAGCCAAGGTCGAAATGTTCTAAATCTTTTAGGCCGAGGCTTGTTCAAATTGTGTGTAGGTAAACTTGCTGGTTTAAATGCAACTGTGGGCATTAAACCTAAGAGATTTATGAAAGGCCACTTAGTGGGCTTAAGGTTCTTAGGCTAAGACTTATGAGCTTGAGGCCCATTGGTAGGGCTAAAACTTATGAGCTTCGGGCCCATTGGTTGGGCTAAGGTTTATGAGCTTTGGGCCTATTGGTTGGGGTAAAGATTATGGGCTTGAGGCCAGTTAGTTGGGCTAAAGATTATGACCCATTGGCTAGGCTGAGGCTTGTGGCCCATTGGTTGGGCTGAGGCTTGTGGCCTATTGGCTGGGCTAAGACTCGAAATGATGCCATAAAAGAATATTTGTCATCTGAAGCATGGAAGTCGAATGGAAATCTATTGGGGGAAGAGTTGTGGAGGAGTTTGAGTGCTCCAAGGATTTTTTGGCTACATTTGCCACTGAAGGAGGAAAATACTACTTCAACGGCTTTGAGGATGCCAAGTGCAAGGTGATCTAGGCCTACGCTAATCAGAACTTCTCAATGATCAAAATTTTCGAGGATGAAACCATTTCCGTAGCTAGAGATTGCCAAGCCCTTGAAGCAGATAACGAGACAGAGATTAGGGTGAGGAAGCTGAGGAGGCTGAGGAGAATGTTGACATACCGGGTGATGAGGAGCGGATACTTATCCCTCTTTTCTTTCTTTTTATTTTATGTATATTCGGTCAATAATGCCTTATTTTGTAAAAATTTCAAAGTAATGGAATGGGTGTATGCCCTTTTGTGTTTATGATGTTTTTGGCTTCCTTACTTATTGGTGTATGCCTTACTTGGTATGAACTTGAGGCCTATTGGAAGGGCTAAGACTTATGAGCTTCTATCCCATTGGTTAGGCTAAAGTTTATGAGCTTAGGGCCCACTGGCTGGGCTAAGGATTGTGGGCTTGGGGCCCATTAGCTGGGCTGAAGATTTTGGCCCATTGGCTAGGCTAAGGATTGTGGCTCATTGGTTAGGCTGAGGCTTATGGCCTATTGGTTGGGTTGAGGCTTATGGCCCATTGGCTAGGCTGAGGCTTGTGGCCCATTAATTGGGCTAAGACTCGAAATGATGCCATAAAAAAACATGTGTCATCCAAAGCAATGGCGGTCGAATGGGAATCTATTGGGGGAAAAGCTATGGAGGAGTTCAAGTGCTCTAAGGAGTTTTTGGCTGCATTAGCCCTTGAAGGAGGAAAATACTACTTCAATGGCTTTGAGGATGCCAAGTGCAAGGTGATCTAGGCCTACACTAATCATAACTTCTCAATGATTGAAATTTCCAAGGATGAAACCAATTTCGTAGCTGGAGATGGCCAAGCCATTGAAGCGGATAACGAGACCGAGACTATGGTGAGGGAAGCTGAGGAGGTTAAAGAGAATGTTGACATAGTGGGTGATAAGGAGCGGATACTTTTCCCTCTTTTCTTTCTTTTTATTTTATGCATATTAGGCCAATAATGCCTTATTTTGTAAAAATTTCAAAGTGATGGAATGGGTGTATGCCCTTTTGTGTTTATGATGTTTTTGGCTTCCTTACTTATGTGTTGTGAAGAGTTTAGAAATTTTTTTTCTCGATAATGTTTGAGGAGATCCAAGAGAGAAGGAAACTCGGGGCTCCATCTTCGACCTTTGCGTAAGTAAACACTCTAAAGGAGATAGGAACTTAGGGCCCTTCCCTTAGTAAAGATGAGGCATCCCAAGACTTGGGGCCTTGGGCTCGATAAAGATGAGGCATCTAGAGACTCAGGGTCTTGGGCTTGACAAAGATAAAGCATCTAGGGACTCAAGGCCTTATGCTTGGTAAAGATAAGGTGCCTTGGGACTCGAGACCCTGATTTTGGTAAGGATGAGACATCCAAGGACTTAGAGCCCTAAGTTCAGACTTGTTAAGAAATATGGTCGAGGGTCTTAGGGATTCTGGGCCCTCTCCTCAGACTTCTTGGAAAAATTGGATGAGGTTCGTAGAGACTTGGGGCCCTCTTCTTAGACTTTACTTTATAGTTTTCTTTAGATATACTTGGTGTGTTTTTGAAAATTTTAATGGAGTAATGAGCTCTCTTGACTATTGGCTAATCAATTATGGGAGCAATGAGCTTTTTGGGGCCATAGGCTTGCCCACTAGGTGTGCAGACCCATTAGGCATTGTAGGACCATTTAGCATGGGAGAAGTTCACCAGGCGTGGGAGAAGCCGACTAGGTAGGGAAGGACTCCACTAGGTATGGAAGGAGTACCAAGGCTTACGAAAGCTCATGGCTCTTAGCTTGACCTTTTGTGAAATGATGTCAAGGTTTAGGAGTGCTTAGAGCTCTTGTCTTGCACTTTTTATAAGGGTACCAAGGTAAGTAATAGCTCAGGGCTCCCTCCTCGATGTTTTTACAGAAAAGGTGTCAAGGGTGAGAGGTGCTTGGGGCACTCTCCTCGGGCTTTTGCTGAAAGAGTTCCGAGAGTGAGAGGTGCTCGGGGCACTCTAATCAGGCTTTTGTTGAAAGAGTTATCAAATCTATGGTGAGTGACCTTCTGAGGGAAAAGTCTCTTAATTGGTCATTATTCCACTCTCTTATCCTAGATATACCTAAGTCTTTGGCGCATCAAGAGCAAAGGCTTATGCCTCAGAGATAAAAAGTTGTTGCGTTGAAGATGACGATTTTGGTTCATCGGAGATGACGATTTTGGTACATCGGAGATGACGACTTTGTGGCATTGGAGACGACGACTTTGGTCATGACAACCATTTTAGATGCGTCGGTGACGAAGGCTTTAGATGTGTCATTGGCTAATGACTTTGGGGCGTCGGTGTAACGACCCATCCCGAGTTGGCCACCCTCGAGACAGTGTCGTCGCGTTTTGAAATCCCAGCACAACACATATATGCAATAATATAAAATGATACATCAACTGAAAATATATATACATAAACCCTCAACAGGAGAGTTACATTATTAATATCCTATCTGAAACAATATATACAACATACTAAATATGCATGAATACCAGCAAAAAAAAAAGTATTCCTCCATTAGTTTGAGGATGTTGATCATAAGACTTACAGATAATAACTCCGTTTGAATCTCGGCTCATAAATTTATCTGTCCTGCCTGCTACCTGAAATTATTTAATAATGAGGAGTGAGCTTCACAAGCTTAGTGTATTAAATTTACTAAAAGTACTCGATTTGTATACTTCTAGTTATATTCATTCATTGTTAAATCAGCATAATTAAGCATCTATCTTTTATCACATTCTAATTCAATCATTTATCAATTTCTCTTAATAAATAAATTATCAAGCTATCCTATTTCAATACATATATCTCACACTACAAGATAATTGACATTTGCTGGCGCTTTATTTCCAGCACTTTACAAAAACACTGCAATAAATTAACCGCTGGCACTTTTTTGGTGGCGCTTCCTTGAAGTGCCGCAATATTCAGAAAGCATATAACGGCACTTCAAAGCGCTGTTATATGCCCAGTTGATTACATATTCCAGTGCTTTTATACCGGCGCTTAAAAGCGCCGTTATATGCGCAATTAATTACATATTCTGGCGCTTAAAAGCACCGGTATATGCTCGAAACCCATTTCATATTACGGCACTTAAAAGCACCAGAATATGATAAAAAAATTTCATATATTCCCATTTCTTGCTGCGCCGTACGTGCTTTTCTCTAAAATTTTCGCCCTCTCTCTCTGGTTTCCTCCATTGCAAAGTAAGCTTTATTTCCAGCTTTCCTTGTCGCGCCGTACATGCTTTTCTCTAAAATTTTCGCTCTCTCTCTCTGGTTTCCTCCATTGAAAAGCAATCTTCATTTCCAGCTTTCCTTGCCGCGCCGTACGTGTTTTTCTCTAAAACTTTCGCTCTCTCTCTCTGGTTGTTTTTCCCGAAAATTTTCGCTCTCTCTCTGTGGTTTCCTCCATTGCAAAGCAAGCTTCATTTCCAGCTTTCCTTGAGGTCCGTCTCTCCTCCAAAAATTACAATAGGTACTTGATTACCCAGATACCTAGCTTTTGTGTTAGTTCCTTACTGGTTAGGGTTTATTATTTAGTTCATTTGCTTTTTTGCTTATTATTCTTAAACCAAAGATTTGTTGGAGTTGTGAGTTTTGAGAATTCTCAGGGTCAGGGACAATGTTTTGTTTCAGTTTCATAATTTTTTTTTCTTATAGTCCTTTTTTGTGATTTTGAAGCTTTAGTTGTTGGGCTTGTTCTTTCAACATGCTTTTCATCAGTTGTTTTCTTATATTCTGTTTTTGTTTTGATTTTTTTCTCTTTATTTGTGCCAAATTTTAGTTTTGAAGGCAAGTAATGGCATTCCATGCTTTTTTGTTTGTAGTTAAATGTTTTACTGACATATGCTAATAACCCACTTAATTTGTTAACTTTCCAGGATTCCAGAGCAGTGCAGACGACCGCACTGTGATCCTCAAATTATCACTCAAGCATCTTCTCTAAGTTTTTTTTTCCCATCCTTTATGCTCATTTTTCAATTTGGTTCCTTTTTGTTTATCCACTGTCTGCATGCTTCCCATTGTGAGAATGACTTTTTCTCTACTATAAAATTCAAAATATATTTTCTCAGTGCTTTCCTGTTATTTATGTATGTTATGTATACTTTTTTACGAAGGTTATTAGGGAATTTCCCTCTTAGGGTTGGCAGTTAATATCATGAACAAATGCTCATGCATGTTTAGTGATCTTTGGATTTAACACAGATTGTGTATATTCTGGTTATGTCCCTTCTTCAGAAGGGCTGGGGCTGGAAGTACTAGGGTTATATAGCTAGTATTTGTGGGACAAGGGTTAAAATTTGTAGACTAATTATGGGCTCAAAAGGGAGATCTAATTTCTGTACAGAACAATTTGCTGAAATTTGGGTCACCAGTTAATATATGCTTTTGGTCAATTCAGGGTCTGGGTTTTCAATAAAAGTCAAGTTTTAAGGTGCTATAAAGACTCAAGAGGCTATGAGCAATACATAAGAATAGTACATAGGCTGGTGCTGATGACATTTTTGGATGTTCAGGTTGAGTGGTAACCAGCTAAGAGGAGAAGAAGGTTGGGTTCAAGTAATTAGAGTTTGTGGATCCAGAAAGGAAATAATGTATTGTTATGAAAGCAAAGAAATTAAGAGCAATGCAGAAGTAAATTAGAGAAGGAAATTGTATGTCTAAGCAAAGAGATTAAGAACAGTGCAGAAGTAAATTAGAAAGATAGTGAAGAGAGAGAGGGTATAAGTTATGATGGCTTTTGTTTACAACTTACTAGCCCTTCCATGAAATAAGAATAACCACCTTCCGAGTGTCAGGTTTGATTTCTATTAGCTTTTGAACATAGGCATGCTTTAGTCTTTTATCTTAAATCAACTATAATCTTGATATATTGCTTGTTGTTAGTTTATGGCAGATCAACTACCTGTGGAGTCTGCCTCTGTAGACGTTGTCATTTCCATCTGTAGCTCACTTGAATTTCCTGGTGATCAATTGTTTGGGGATGCATCTTGATAATTTTTCTTTGTTTGGTTCATGTCTGAAAGTAATTGAAGAAAAATTTAGAAAATAAGTGGAGAGAAATTTAGTGTTTTAATATGTTATAGAGAATTTTGAGGACAGTGGGAAAGTGATTCCTTTTACAAAGAATTTTTGTACATTTCGAAAATAGGCCAGAAATGGGGAGATTACTCTATGCAGCTCTTCAATTCTATTTTTGGAGAACTATAAGCTGCTTGAAATATTGGTTGTATATAGAAGCAGAATCTGATTAATAAAAAAAAAAGTCATTTAAATAGGTTCTGAAGCAAGTCCATACTGCAGAAGGTAGCCTTTCACCCCCTCCCCCCAAACCTACAATTTTTAGGCTTTTTTTTTTCTAATTCTGCAAGAAAGCTCTCAAACATTAGTCAAGCTTAAGTTTGTTTGGACTTTTTTGCGTACAGTTTGTGGAATGTTACTTCAGAATGTCGTAAATTTCTGTTTTAGTTGTATCATTGATTATTGCTTGTTCTTTAAATCCTATTTGAAGCACTTATTTGTTCATTTGTTCACAGATACTCTGAAGTTATTGATTGCTGCATTTACTGCGAGCCCTTGACCATTCCTATCTTTCAGGTGTGGTTCTTCTAATTCTTGTTAACTTTTAATACATTCTTGATAGTGTGAGATATAATCATTTTTATGTTTTTATGTATACAAATTGCAAGATGTTTAGGTCAAAATATATTCCTTCCTCAGTCAGAGATAACATGTCAAACCAATCTCCAGCTGGGTCTTCACACCATCAAGAAGATATTGACCATGAGCATGAGTATCACCTTGATGATGATCATTACTCGCAAAATGATTCTGAGACCGAGCCAATAACGACGGAAAGTGAAAACAATGATAGTGAACAATACGAGATCATTTGTAATTTTTGTATTATAATACATTCTCCTTATAACTAGTTTGATATCACATTGTTATACTAATTATAAAATTTATGTTTTCAATGTATAGATTCTGAAGGGACGGTGAGGAAGCAAACACGTGTCCTGAGAACCTCACAAGTGTGGTCTCTTGAACATGGGGAAAAAATTGTGGTCTACTTCAATGCACGTAGTCAACCTATTAAAAAAGATGGCCAAATATTAAGTAGCTGGTTGGGCAAGGTTGCAAAGAGAGGGAACCTTTGTCCGCTTAATTACACGGATTGGAAGAAGGTCCCTTCTAACTATAAGAAGGACCTTGTTTTATTGATTTGGGTAAGTAACAACAACTTAATTTCGGGTTTTCTTCCAAATGTTTTTTGTTTTTCGTTTTTGTGGTGTTGTACATGCATAATCTCTAACACCAAAAATGCTTATTTGACATCGATTTCCTTTCTTTGTGGTAGAGGAAGTTCCATTACCGTATGATTGAGACCAAAGACAAAATTTTATTGAGGATGATCGGGAAAAAATAGAAGGATTACCGATATGTGCTTAAAAGGGTCCACGTGAGGAACAGTTCAAAACAACAAGTTTTGAGCAATAATGTTCCAAAAGAAGTAGATCAAGACCAATGGAAGCAACTGATGAACTACTGGTTCTCTAAGCAGAGTGAGGTTGTTTTTTCATAATAATGTTCATTTGGATTCTCATTGTTTCTATTTTCTAATAATGACTTATTATTCAATTGGTTTATTATTGGTGTAGAAATATTCTACTATAGGGACAGCGGCACATGAAAGACAACAATGTCCTCACACGATCAGTTCAAAGAGTTTTGCTAGAAGACAGGATGAATATGTGAGTTCATTTGCTTCATTCATCCAATCTTTCATTTGAGATGTAGTGTATTGAGTCACTGTTTGAACTCTTTTCATAAATGGTAGGAGATTGAAACATGAAAATGAGCCCGGGCGCGTAGAATTTTTTGCGCCCGGGCGCGTAGAATTTTTTGCTGAAACTCATAAATACAATGATGGAATTTTTATTGATGAAGCATTACGACAATTTGCGGTAAGTTCACTTACGTATATGATGGTTTTTCTGTATGATAGTTAAGAATAGTACTTAACTTACTCTTATCGTGGTTGGTACTATGTTTCGGGCTTTTATGTAGATTCCAAGTGTTACCTTTATCTTTGTATCTTCAAATGATTATTAATGTATTGAACTTAGGTTCAATGTTGCTTATAGTTTTTAGGCCTTTCATTTTCTTTAACTGGTAAGTGAGTTGTTAATGTCTCTTGTTGAAAGTTTAAGCATTCTTTATGGTTGTTTTCAACACTAGTTGTTTTGTACTTTCCTGTGATGTCTTTTATCTGAGATTATCTTTCAACTTTTTGCTTTCATTTTAAAATTTAAATGCTCTTGCTCACCCGTTGACTTACTGTATTCATTACTAGTATACCACTCAATTTCCACAATCCTATATGTCAGTTGTACTTACTGTATTCATTACTAGTATACCACTCAAGTCTTTGTTCAATAATGTTTCATTGAAAGTATGATCAAGTTTTTTTTAAGAGGGAGAGAGAGAAGCAACAATAAACTCTTACCGACATCCAATTGAAGCTGCAGCCTTCCTGGAATGATCACCTGACCTTACCAAACATGGACTCTTTACTCTAGTTGGAACTTGGAAGAATACATTTAGAAGGGTGAAGATAAGATTTCTTTGAATTAGTCACTGATAATGTAGTATATCTATTGAAATGATTTTCCTTCTAGGATGCTATAGGTTGTTGCCTGTGTTTATCGTACACAAATAAAATGATGCTTTTTTATGTTGATAAACTTGACAAGGGAAGCAAGGTGAACAGAAGACCTAGACTTAGTCATCTCTAAAATGGGTCATGGGTGTTGAACAATTGCATAATGTTTTGTTTTAAGGTTCTTTATGACTGCAGAAGTCAAAATTAAAGGGGGAAAGCAATGTTGGTTATTGACTCTTTTAATCTGTATTTTTCCAGCTCCAATAGCATCGCCTGTAAGTAGCGCTTACATGGATTCATTCTAATCTCCTTCATTGCCATGGTTGCATTTAAATGGAAACTATAAAATTGCTTCTGGAGATGATTATTCTGCGTAATCAATCATCATGCATTGAAGTTAAAACCAGGATGAGTCAAGCAGTCAACAAATAGAATTAAGTTTATGGCAGCTCTTGTTGGAGACATTTGGCATGTTAAATTTTTTTTATTTGCATTATTTAATCCAATAAATGGGCTAATTTTCACTAGCTTCAACCAATCAGAATTTTGCTGAAGAAATTACCTTAAAAAAGAATTGGTAAAAAGGAACAGAGACGTTACATTGACTTTTCAGTATCTTTCCTTGTAACAAAGATTGTGAGTGGTTGGATTCTTACATCTACTTGTTTTGCAGTACATAGTTTATGATAACTGTTAATGTTAATGACATTTATATATTACCCACCATCTTATGAACCTCAGTTTCGGTGCTCTCCTTGTGTCAGCTGATCTTGCTTCTTTTATGTTTTGCTATATTTTACTTCACCTCAGTGCTACACCATGCTCCATGTTTGTTTTTCTGCTTTAGTTTAACTCACTGCCTTAATTATGTTATACTTTTGCACTTGTTATTTTGTATACTTGTTGGTTTTGAATACTTTTGCCTTAATTGTGATTGTATTTGTGGAGCTTGTGCATGGGGAAGATCCTAATATATACTTGAGGCCCTATGATTCCAAAAGTAACTTGAGCTAGCCCCTCCATGACTATACATTTTGAGACCTTAACCACCATTGCAATATAAATTGTTTTGAAGTGCTATTTCAAAATCTCTTATCAGTATTGGCACCAACAACTATGTCCATGTCCTTATTATATAAATAAGGTATCAGTGAAAAGAGATGACAACAATTCCCCTTCTATATGATGAATTCAATATTCAACAAAGTATAACACAAGCATTTTGAGAAAATAATTAAAGACAAATGGATGATCTTCACATGCTGAGTCAAAAAGCTTGGGATATTTTGAAATTTTATTAGGACTCTTGGTTCGATCTCAATTCAACCCATTATATTATGTTATACTTTCCCAGTTTCTTTCCCTTTTTGGATAAGTTTTCTTTGAATTGGATATTATTGAATGCTGGACAATACAGGAAATCTTTCAACTGTTCTTTGGTAGGAAACCTTGTTTATTAATACATATATAAAATGTATTATGGAAATATAGATAGAAAATAAGCATTGGACTGTATTTTTTATTTTCTTTTGCAGGAGGTTTTATTGAAATATAGGGGAAACTCTGTCAGTTTTTTTATAAAATCTGATAAGCAACTTTTCTATTATGATACTTTCGCTGCATAATCTTTTGGGGTGTTTAATATTTATTATTTCCTAATTGTAGGTGACAGTTGAAGCTCGTGTTGCCGAACTTATTGCAGCTTCAGGATCCTCTGATGCTAGCAATAATTTAGCAATACAAAATGAAGTCTTCACCAAGCTTATAGGTCAGAGTTCAAGTCGTTTCCGAGGTTAAGGGTTTGGAGTTATACTCTCTGCCGTGTATGGACTTTCAGCTCAAATTAGGAATGATATGGGATACCATGAGGCTTGTGCTAAAGAGATAAATAGTTTGGGAGCACAAATAGAAGAAAACAATCAACAACATGTGCATCAGATTGAACAGTATGCACATCAGATTGAACAGCAGACGCATCAAATTCAAGAAATAACAACGAAGCACGATGATCAAATGAATAATATGCAATCTCAAGTTGAAGAGTTGAAGTCTTTACTACAACAGTTTGTTAATAGAGGACCTCATAATTGATTTCAAGTGTGATGGTAAAATAATTTTTCAGACTACATTCCATTACTTTGTTTTGTATTAATTTTATATGTTAACTATGATTGTTTTTTGTGTAAATGAGATGACTTTTGTATTGAGTAAAGGAATTTTTATGGATATTTGATGGTACATTTTATATATTGAAGAACATTTGAAATTTTATGGATTTGATGGTACATTTTATTTATTAAATGGTATTAGTGTTGATATTTAAGCCAAAATAATGTAAAAACACAATTAAAAACCACCTTTAACGGCGCTTAAGAACAACTTTTAGCGGTGCTTACAACCACTTTTAGCGGCGCTTAAAAGTGCCGCAATATGCATAATATGTCCCCGCCAGTATATTTCGGCCCTTAAAAGGGCCGAAATATACCGACGCTTAGAAGCGCCGCTATATAAGTGCCGGTATATAGCGTAGCTTAGAAGTGCCGAAAAATATGTATATTGCGGCGCTTTCTTTAAGTGCCGGTATTTGCACTTCGACACCACACATATCGGCGCTTTCAATAAGCGCTGGTAATGCATATTGCAGCACTTTAAAGCGCCGAAATATGCAAAAAGAAACGCCAACGATGACCTTTATCTTATAGTGTAATATTTTACCAATTTAATATCATCATAAAGTTCACATCATACAAACAATCAATAATATTACTCTTTATTATATCATCATTTTTATTTATTTATCATCAAAATTGTCTCATTATGAGACTCATCTATTTATCAATCATTTAATAATCAAAACTAATTCTTTAGCATCTCAGCCATTATTAATAAATATTTCAAACAAATATAACGCATGAATTTAAATTATCTTTCTTTCTTTCTCATCAGATCATTTCATATTATTATCTAGGAACATCTTCCCACATGTTGACTTGTTTCAGCCAGACCAACTACCTACCTGGTCTTCTTTGCCAGACCAGCTGCATTCTTGGTCTTCTCAACCAGACTAGCTTCCTTCATGGTCTTCCCTTTTATGCATATGAGCAATAATATACAAATAAGCATACATTAAAGCATTCAATTCAACTATCTAGCTCTTTCTCAAAATTATTACTTTTATCATATTTATTAAATTGTCTCATCATATATCATATCAATTTTTTAATCATATTTTTAGAAATTTCATATAAGTTCTTAGCATATTTTTCATTAATCCATCATTTTTAAAATATAAATTCTTATATAATTAATATTCAACATACTATTTAATCTCTAATCAATCAATTATCATACTTAACGGAAATTACATCATTAAATCACTATAATTCAACAATTTATTCAAATATCATAAATTCATATTTTTATTGGTCTCAATTACTAAAAGTAAATCTAATCACCATGTAGCACTTAAAGCTATTCGTGAATCACCTCCTTGCATTTCCTGGTCCTTTCAACAATTTCTATACATTGTTGATCACTAACACCTAATCATAAACTTTCATAAATCTTATTATTTCATAACTTAATTCAAACAATATAATTATTTAGTTATAAGTTTTACTTAAAATTTACCCCAAATATGATTAAATCTTGCTATTGTAATTGAATGACTGTACTATCTCTAATATTGGAGAAATTTTCTTTATAACTTTTTGCTAAGAAATTTGAATTGAAGAAAGAAAAAAAAACTCAATGGGATTTGGTAAGAAATAACAAAACAAAGTCTATGTTTAACAGTCTTATAAACTTCTTTTTTTTCTAATTCTCCACCACTTCACGGCTTAGGGAAATTTTTTTTCCATCACTACTTAATTTTTCCTTTACCACTTAGAGACAATTTTTTTTATTATTATTTTATCGCCGCTCGCTGCTTCGTGAAGTCTGCGAATTTTTTTAATACAATTTACAAATTTACCATTGGTTATTTACATTTCAGCCATCAATTAAAATTTACTATTTTGCCATTACATAATTACTATTTTGCCATTTATCCTTTAAAATCAATTTTTTCATTTTTTCTTCCTCATAAAAAATTTATAAAAATTATAGAGAAATACGAAAATTTATATTTTCTTCCAATTTTTTAAAATTATTTTCCTCAACTTCAGTTAATATTTTTCTTCAAAATTATTTCATTCTAACTTCAAATTTCAAAAAATTTCAGTACTTTCTTCTTAAAAAATTTCTAACTCTTTTCAACAAAATTTTTAATATTATCTTTCAAATATTATTTCAAATCAATACTAAATCTTTCATTAATGGATTATTTAATTCAATATAATATATGTAAAATTACCTCTTTACCCTTATTTTATGAACACGAGTACTACAGTCGGATACGACGGTTGTGGTGCGTCATTGACTGACGACTTTAATTGCATTAGCGATGATGGCTTTGGGGAGTCAGAGACGACGGTTGGGGTGCGTCATTAGTTGACGGTTTTAGTTACGTCGGTGACGATGTGTCATTGGTTGACGGCTTTGGGGAGTCAAAGACGACGATTGTGGTGCATCATTGGCTGAGGACTTTAGTTGCATTAGTGATGACAACTTTTGTTGCATCAATGATGATGACTTTTGTTGTATCGGTGATGATAGCTTTGGGGAGTCGGAGACGATGGTTGTGGTGCATCATTAGCTGACGGATTTAGTTGCATGGATGACGACGACTTTAGATGTGTCATTAGCTGACAACTTTGGATGCGTCGTTGATTGATGGCTTTAGGGAGTTTGGGTCGACGATTGTGGTGCATCATTGGTTAACGGATTTAGTTGCATCGGTGATGAAGACTTTATTGCATCATTGGCTGACGGCTGTAGGGTTTTTCTTAGAAGCGTAGTGCTTATAACAATTTAATTGGTATGAAAACTTGATAAAACTTGAGGTATGGAAATATAATACCTGAATGTGAATGATCATGATGTTGTCTGGCTGTTTGTACTCCGCTAGTTCGAGTTTAGAGTGTGTTTAAGGCACTTTGATGAAGAAACAATAGTCTTTTCTTTTACCATTTGTAAGAAATTTGTAGGAGAAAGTTGAATTTTAAATTTCTGAGACTCGTTCTAGAAAGAGTCTAAAAAACCTAAGGAACCGCATTGTCCATGTGTAAAACTGAGCTTGAAGTAGATAAACCAATTAGTCAAACTATGAGTCAAAATAGATTGTTTGTGAAGAAACTCATCTATTCAAGCTGATTTTTGAAATTCTAAGCTCGGATTTGAAATGAGCATTTCATAAAAACTTAGGAACCAATATTTTTGGATCTAAAGCTCGGACAAAAATAGCTCAACCGATTGGTAAAAATGATGAACCGAACGGTCAAAACTGTTTCAACTAATTGGTTTGAGTCAACTAACATTATGCCTAGGTGGCCCTGTAGTGGAAATGAGGTGGCGCTAAAGTGGATATGATGTGGTGCCTATGAGGCAATGATTTAACGCTAAGTGGTGATGATGTGGTGCCTAAGTGGTAATGATCTGGCACCTAGGTGGCATTGTCTTGGTGCTGACATGGCCCTAGGTGGTGCCACTTGGGCATTGATTTTGATGCCTATGTGGCATTGATATGGTTGCTTACTGGGCATTGACTAGCCATTAGGGAGTTGACACATGGCGTTAATTATTATCTTTGAAGATAGGATGAAAATATGAGGAGCCAATATAAATAGGACATGTGGTAGAGGTATATTTGAAGAGATAAAATGTAATTTGAATGTCTAATAAGAGTGTGACATGTGGCATAGGTAGATTCCGCATGAGTTTCGTCGCCGTCGGTTTGACTTAGTGTTTACTGACGGTCGGAGAATCGTTTTACTGTGAAATTTTGTTGGTAAGCTCAGGGGAGGATTTTGAGACATCCTATGCTACGGTGTTGACTTTTGATAGCCAGATTTTTGCAAATTAACAGTCAAAGTTCTATTTTTTCGACAAACTTTAACAGTTCTGCTTGAGGACTTTTCGACATCGAATCACCATAAAATTTTGGATACATGTAGATCAAAGGTAGGTGAATTTGTTGGTGTTGCAAGATGGTCAATATTGAATATATGAAAGCACTGTTACAGTTGAAGATTTCTCTGTAATTACTCTTCTTGGTCTTCCACAGTCCCATTTAGCGGGTGGTGTGGACACTTGGCTGGACACAGGGGACCTTAACACTCGACAGTGAAGAGAAATTGTAATAAGTGTCGAATAGAGCCATTCCACTCGTGGATTTCAAGTACCGAGTCAACCTCACAGACGCGTCGTGTACATGGTTGTAAGCCTGAGTCTGCAACCGAGTTATGGCGGTCCCACAATCTACAATGACCCCACCATTTCCTGAATTGTCAATCCAGAAAAGTGTCGATTTCACGTGATTCTTTCTCCTTGCCATTTCGTTTATTTTCAAATGCCCTTATTTATAACTGCATCTTTAGAAAAATAATTTTTTGTCGACCCTTATGAACGGTGTTATTTGTTGATTTTGAAAATCTATTATATGAGTTTACAGATCCATACACATGAATAATAATGTGAAAATATTTATAAGTGAATAAAATCGTACTAAATAGTAAAGTTTTTTATAAAAAAAAGTGTCGAACCCACAATGATTAATTATGCTATTGGAGTATTAAAATTTACCAAATTATTTACTATTTAGAAATAAAATCAAAATTTTATTAAATTGACTACCTAAATTAAATTGACAAAGATAAATTAAAATAAAACTTAAGGTGATAGAGATAATAAAAATAATTCAGAGTTTTTGATTTCACCTAGCCAATCCCACACAATTTATTATTCTTTGTTATAAAATTTCAATTTTTCAAGTTGATGAAAAATAAATCCTTTAATTATTCAATGTTTTCTCTTGAATAACATTAGAAATATCTTCGCCTAATAATTCATTATATCTCTATGTAAATTAAATTATTTAAAGATTCATTAAGTTCTTTGGATTTTTCTTAATCTAAAATCACACTAATTGTGGTAAAGTATTTCTATCTTTCACTCAACTAATGGTGTTTAATCCTAGCTTCTAATCACAAATTACCTCTCGGTTTCATTATGATTCAATAAATCAAACAATAATTGGCCAAAAAATTGTAAGCAATAAGATCAAGGATAAACACTCAACATAAAAAACTTTGAAATAAAATAACTTGGAATTTAAATTGTGTGTTCAAAGCTAGACTACATCAAAACCCTATAAAAATAAAATTAGTTCATAACAAATCTGAAATCAACCATGTTATTATTGGAATGCATCAAAAGAAAACTAAAGATAAGAGAATAAAACTTTTTTGCTTGAAATAAGTTGATGAAGCATTCAAGATTGTTGAAGATCTCTCTTCACTGAGACTTGGCAGCCACCCTCATTCTCTTCTCTCTTTATTCTCTTGTCTAGGAAAAATCTGAAGCGCTTCGAGGAAAGGGCAACCGGCCTTATATAGGCAAACTCCTACAAAAGAAAAGGAAAGTACAATAATACTACTCTTTATAGGAAAAGGAAAGACACTGAAATGAGAAATACTTCTACTACTAGGAAAACATGAAATAGAAAAGTAACTAAAAGGAAATATAATACAAAATAAGAAAAAGTGTGGCACAAGTAATTGATGTTGTGCGCACGCATAATTTGGCATGATTGAGCAGAATAAGAGTGGCGCAAGCTTGGACCAGATGTTGGATCATGCATGGATTTTGTGTGCAGTGTCTTGGGCTTGTGCACCCTTTTGAATTGGATTTTCGAATCGGTTCTGGTCCTGCACACAATAGGTGCACATCCTGATTGATACAACCTTTAGGTGTTTTTAATCTTCTAGGCAGATCAGTCTTCTTTTTCAATAAACCTTCTCATTCCTTCAAACAATAAAATAAAATAAAAAGAAATAAATGAAATCTAACAATTTTAATAAGTAAACAAGTAATAAAAATTACACTTATTAAAGAACACATAAACTAAAAAGGTCTCCTAGGGACGATCTGATGCCCAAGTCAGTGATCTGAAAGAATAATTAGAGAATAATAAAGTTGAAAAGATATGTGATTATAAATTGTGTTTGTATACCTTTTGTAGTGAGAGCCCCCTTATATAGTATCTTGGAGTAGAGTCTAATTAAGAAAATGATTGATCACTAAGTATCATGATAAGAATGAGCTTATCCATAAGCTAGAGTGTTTAAATAATATTTTATCCATAAGCCGGAGTGTCATAGTAGTACTGGGACATTGGTGCGAAATTACCATTATGCCTTTTTCCAAGTGTGATGATTTGATTGGTTGATATGTCTGACTCGTGAAATTATCCTTTTCCTCTTTGAAGTTGTTATGTCTTATGATATCATTGGATGAGGAATTTTCCCCAACATTAGAGGAGATTTAAGCCATCTTAAATAGTAAACCAAACAAAGCCTATATGGATACGTGTATATGTCCGAATGAGTTTAGATGTTACATATGTTTTTTTTTTTTTTTTACTTAGACAATTATATATTGAATGTGGTGTTTGAAAAGATTTACATTTGTGATTGAAACAAAGTGGCTTGATTATGTTGCTAAGAGTAGGGCTAGAAGAAAATGGCCTAAATGGCTTAGGTAAAAATTAGGAGATAAGCTAAGGACAAACTGGTCATTTACTAATTGTTGGAAAATGATAAAATTTCAATGGTAAATTTGTAAATTTGGTGTGGTAGAATTGTAATTTAAATGATAGATGAGTAAGCTGGGTA
This sequence comes from Bretschneidera sinensis, assembly GCA_023935145.1. NCBI lineage: Eukaryota > Viridiplantae > Streptophyta > Magnoliopsida > Brassicales > Akaniaceae > Bretschneidera > Bretschneidera sinensis. The sequence continues at coordinate 59,445,919 of CM043699.1, read as the reverse complement.
ATTTAAGTTAAGACCAAAGGCAACCAAGTGACTATACATTGTATAAAAGTTTCAAGATATTTATGGAGGAACCAAAGTTAATTTAATGAATAAGGCTTAGTTGAGAGAAATTTAAGGGATGGTACTTCAATTAAAGGACTAATACTTAGCTTTAATTTATTCACTTAACGAGTTAATGGTACCATGAAATAAATGACCTTAGGAGAACTAAATTGAGAGTTATTAAATTATCATTACATCGTTGATCTATGGGTAAAACTAAATTTAACCATGACTTTGAATCAAATGTTTAAATGATGAAAGTTTAAATTCTTTAATTGTTAGTAACACTTAAAATGATGATGAAATTAAAATTTTAAATGCCTTGTTTTAATATGATTGAATTCTTAGTTTGGGGAGAATGGATGTGGTCAGTTGAGTTATATATGTATAGAATGAGGCAGATGGACTAAATTTTATTTGGAGTGTGTTCAAAATTTCTTGTAAATTGTTATGCATGTTGGTTTTGGATTTAGGAAAAATAAGGAAACTATGTCGAAATTTCAGTAGAATTTCTCACAAAGCTTTTCTTGTAAAGAAAGAAATTAGAGTAAGGGAATTTTATTTACTAAAGAGACAAGTAAGGAGTTAAAAATAAGTAGGGTTTTAATTTAAATTATTAAGAAATTTTTAAATCCTATTAAATTATCAAAATGAATTAATTGCTTTTATTATTAGATTGAAAACACACACATGCATACATTCATCATAGAATATCCTGAATATTTTTATATGAAGTTCATAGAGCGGTTAGCTTATACTAACATGTCCTTCTCTTAGGTGGTGTTTCAAGATATGCTAGTCAAATAAGCATTTTTTGTGGTAGTGTCGAGGTGAGTTCATATTACTTCTAGTACTCGAGAATGAATTAAAAACTCTAAAACTTGAATGAATTGATGGGTATAAAAATTTAAGGATATATATAGATAATATAAAAAGTTTGGATGTAATGTGTGATATAGTGTATAAGTATGTGTGAGTGTGTGTGTGTGTGTGTGTGTATACATTTATGTTAGTTAATTGAGTTACATGTTGTTATTGGCTAAATAAGTTCGTTTAGAAATGTGTTGACTTGTTGTGAATGTGAGATATGTTCTTTTGTGTTGATGTGTGGGAATTGTAGTTACCTTGCTACTTGATTGTGTGATAAATATGTGTGCATTTCGGACTAAATTTAAAGAATAATTGTAAGGTCTTCAGGTCTAAGAAAAGGTAAGGCTCGCCAAAGATAGGTTAGGGTTCTAAGGTTAAATATTGGACCGTGGGATCCCTTTTAAATAATTTATAACTTGATAAATTTAAATTTGCTATTTTCTTAATTATAGGACCTTCGGGCTTAGATGATTTGAAAATTGTGATGAGATAATTGCGTGGAATGATGTAGTGCACGTGCATTACCTTTTGATGAGAATGTGTGAATCCAAATTGTATTGTGATGTGAATTGTGTGGAAGATAATTGTCAGAGATGACGTGGTGTGAAAGGAAATGATGTGTTATATGAGATTTATGAAATTGTTTGAAATTGATGTGAGTTTGAGTGTTATTCCTTGAATATATGTGTAGGGATTAAGTTGATAAAAATAAACAATTACATGTGGAACACACACACACACACACACACACACACACACATATATATATATATATATATATATATATATATATATAATGGTAGGGAAATAAATGTAAAACTAGTTGTAGGATAAGACTCGGTAACCAACTTAAAATTGAGTACTCTTAATAAGTGAACATCATTGTGCTTTATAGCTCACACCCTCTTTTATTTTTTGCACTGGTGATTTGCAAGGATTTTTTAGTAAGCTTGGTGGAAAACATACAAGTTGGCATCACATTTGGTGGGTCCACGCAGGCGATATCCTTAACATACCGTTTTGGTGTTAAGTCCTTAGTAATGTTGTAGGAAAAGGATATAAATTTTGGGTTATGTAAATTAAACATTGTTTACATGTTTGTATCTTATATAAACAGTTGAACTTGAGTCTATGTAGTTGCGAGGTTGTGTATAGTTGTGTACATATGTATAAATCATGAGGTGATATGAAGTTGTAATTTTGTGGTTGTCTTAGAGTCACGATGCATGGTACTTACAGGTTAGAGCTCAATGCTTAAAGGTAATGATTTCATTCTAAGTATGTCTCGTTTGGGATGAGTCGTTACATAGTAGTCCAACTAAACAAGAGTTTTGTTGATTGGTGATTAATAGGAGAAAATCTTAGTTGATTTGTTTCTTTTTTTGTCAGGTGTAATTAAAAGAAGTTATTTTTACCATAACAAACATTAGAATGATTAAATTAAAAGAAATGGTATTTTCATCCAGTCACAATTCAAAATTTCTTTTTTCGTTCTAACCTTAACAATTTGCGCTTTGACAATATCGCCACCCTTACAAAATTGTAAAATATCTAAATATATAGATTCTTGTGTGGTCAACCTAATATGTTTAATTTTGTGGTCATAACTTATATTCCAAAATTATAACTCTTTTATTAAGCAATCACAACTCCAATAGTATAAGGATGGAAGCCACACGTAATTTGTTGCAAATACATATATTATAATAAAAAAATTGTTTTGTTGTGATGGACATGAGAAGAACAATACATTTGGTGGTAGTTTTTCCACCGAATATGAGGGTTTTTACCCGCAAATGTGTTGTTTTATAACAAAATCTATTGAAAAGGTATAATGCATTCCTTGTAAGTAAGACATTATAAAATCTACCTTACTTCTCAATGTGTTTGGATTATACATTGTCTCAATGAATAGAGAAATTCTTAGGTGTTTCCAGCACATTAGGAATCAATATGTTAGAGTATCCACAACCATTGATGGGAAAAATATTTTTTTCTCTTTTCATCAACAATTGCAGATACTCCAACACATGAATTTCTCATGTGCCTAAAATGCCTAATTTTTTTTGTTTTTTTAATGCCGTAGTGATCGAGTGTGGGATCAATTGTAATTGATATGTTTTAAATAATAAATTATATTCTTCATTTTTATATTATGCATGCCATTTTAATTTTTTAATAGTGTGATTATTATGATTAATTAAAAATTGGTAAGAAACAATACTATAACTATTTTATTTTGTGTTAGTTTTACTTATAATTTTTTTTATTTTAAAAAAATGGATATAATTTTATGGAATTAATTACTACCTTTATAGGATTAAAAAAACTTTCATGAAATCGTGGTTGAAAAGCTCATTTAATTAATTAGTTTGATTATATGCATTTTTATCTTCAATGTTTATGTTAAAATGTTAGATGTCATTTTACGCCCTATAATAATATTTTTACTTTTCAAAAAATTATTTTATATTAAAAAATTAATACGGATATGAAAAAAATGCGTCTTTAGAGAGAGAGGTAATGAATTGACTTATCTACTGTAAAATCTATGAAGTAAAACATGCAATACACTATTTTTACTCATGAATTTGGACTCCCTAAATTTTGGGATTTGGTGAGTAACACTTTATAATAAAAATTTATATGTGTTGTATGCTTTATTTCACAGTTTTTGAAGAAGATGACTCAATCTCGAAAGATAAACCCTAATTCTCATGTCTTTCCCTACACTGACAACTGATGAGTGCCAAATATTGCATATTTTGGCCCTTTAATTTACATTTGTTAGCTTAGGAATTTGTTACTTTGAGTTGTTTTCGTTGTTTTACAGGTTTACAAGCTTGGAAAGAAGTTTCACTAAATTGCTAGAATTGCTCGTGCAGATCAGCTATTTTTTAGGATTAAACTGTATTGATTTAGGAAGAACCAGAAGATGAGCCATATATGCTTGGAAAGATCCGGATGTCTATTTTCTGGGGAATTTTACGGATCAATAAAATGATTTTTCTAGAGAAAGTTATGGCAGTTTTAGTAGACAAAGGTTAGGCTGTGCATGATTTCAGCGTGACAGATCAGCCATTTTTGAGGATTTAACTGTATTGATTCAGGAAGAACCACGAGATGAGCCATATATTCTTGGAAAGATCCGGATGTCTATTTTCTGGGGAATTTTACGGATCAATAAAATGATTTTTCTAGAGAAAGTTATGGCAGTTTTAGTAGACAAAGGTCAAAGAGAAAAAACTAGAATCTGCAGTATCCCACATCGGATTGGAAGCATATTGCACTTGTGATATTTCCCTATATAAGCCCTTCTTCACTTTATCTTTAATGTACAATTCCTGAGCCACTTTGGTGTTTACCGGTGGACGCCCGCTAGCATTCTGGTGGATCCCGAAGGCATTGCTACCACGAGGGGAAGCGCCGCCCGTCAGCGAGTGGAATTTCTCCCATGTAAAGTTATTTATTTCTTTTTATTTAGTTGTTTTAGTTTAATGTTTAGCACTTTTATTATGAATTGTAGTTTCATAGTTATGAGTGGCTAGACTCTTCAGCTAAGGTTGAAGATGAAGCCCCGCCGTTGTTTGGCGTAGTAGTTCAGATTTGCTTGTACAAATCTGACAATTTTTAGTATAAAATGTTCTGTCAATTATTTGAGTTAATCTTATAATTGATTGAGTTTAAATTGTCTGTTGGATATTCTTTGTGTTTCATCTGATGGATGCATTGAATGCTTTTCGATTAAATTGGATTTCCTTTGTGATTTGTTAAAAGCGGATACATTGGATGCTTTTGGTTTAATTGGGATATTCTTTGTTTTTTGTCGTAAGTTGGATTCATGGAATGTTTTGATAGGCTATATTTTTAGAACATATATACTTAACTTCGGTGGAACGGATTCGGAAACCTTAGTGCTTTTTATTATTAGTTTTTAAATCAACTTAGTTTAGTTTATATTTCTTTTGCAATATCATTCACAATTCGGAACTAGGTTAAGATAAAGTTAGTTTAGATTAGAAATATATTTTCACAACGCAATTCCCTGTGGATTTGACCTCGCACTTGCACAATGCTATACTACAAACGACTCGTGCGCTTGCGAGTAAATTAAAACTCACAACAAGTTTTTGGCGCCGTTGCCGGGGAATTGTTTGGTTTGTGAAATTTTTTTGTCTAAAATGATTTTATTTTTCTACTAGTTAGTTATTTTTTTTGTTTAAAAAAAAAATTATGTGGATGAATCCAGCGCCGGTTTCACAGTCTTTAGAGGACACCATTAAGGAGAACATGAAAATGACCGGCCCGTCCCTCAATGCTGCCAACACATTCAATGTTGATAGCTGTTCCATCTGTGCTAGTCCCATGCATCTAGCACAGAATTGTCCATCAATGCCGGCTTGTGCCGAGTACCCCATGGAACAAATGAATGCTTTCAATGACTGTTGTTGGGAATCAAATGAATCTTACTCCGAAACATACAATCCAGGGTGGTGGAACCACTCTAATTTTTCATGGGAGCAGAACCAACTGATGAATCAGGGAGGAGCCCCTTATAATCAATACCCTCCCGAATTTCCTCCACCAATACCAAGTTATGCCTATCCAGCACCATCACCCGCTTACCAAGCTCCCATTCAAGCGCCAGCGTCGGTTTAACAGTCATTGGAGGACGCTCTAAATGATTTCATGAAAACGACTAGCCAATCTATGAGTGAAGTGATGAGTGCAACCATAGAAAACACCCAAGTGATTGCCGAGCTAGAGAGTCAAATTGATCAAATCGCAAGTTACATGGGTGAAGGAGAGGAAAGAAAGTTCCCCAGTCAACCTGATCCTAACCCAAAGGAACAGTTTGCGGTGGGAAATTTATCAACTCCTATGTAAGGGCAAGAAAGTGGCAACAAAGAAAAGAGAGATGCTGAGCCATCTATAGCCACACCTATCATTAAGGATCTCCCTAGGTCATTTTTACCTAAAGCGCCTTACCCTGAGAGATTACAAGCGCCCAAGAAAGGAGAGGAGTTTGAGGATCCCCTGGAGGCATGCTTTGCTCACTTTGGAGAGGACTTGGGCTTAGATAAGTTACTAGAGGAAGTGAATGCCATTTTGGAGTCTGATCCTCAGAAGAGCAGTGAGACGGAGGAGACTATGGATGAATCACGTATTGAGGACCCCCTGGAGGCATGCTTTGCTCAATTTGAAGAGGATTTGGGCTTAGATAAGTTGTTTGAGCAAGCAAATGCTACTTTTGAGTCTGCTTCTCTAAAGATCAGTGAGACAGAGGAAACCACAACACCTGAACCCCCCAAGAAGGAACTTAAGCCTTTACCGGATAATCTTAAGTATAAGTTCCTAAGTCCAGCAGATTCTTTGCCTATAATTATAGCTTTAGATTTGGGTGATGCTCCAGAGGAGAAATTATTGGACATCTTAAGAGAGCATAAGGAAGCTATAGGCTGGACTATTGAGGATGTCAAGGGAATCAACCCCTCGTTGGTAATACACACGATACAGTTGGAGGAGAATGCCAAGCCATCGAGGGAGCCACAAAGAAGGCTCAACCCTGCTATGCAAGAGGTTGTGAGGGCAGAAGATATTAAGCTGTTAGAGCCAGGGATCATTTATCCCATCTCTGATCGCAAGTGGGTGAGCCTGATTCCAGTCATGCCCAAACGTGCTAAATTGACGGTAGTAAATAAAGACGACGAGTTGGTCCCAACTCGAGTACAGTCAAGATGGAGAAAGTGTCTAGACTACCGTAAATTGAATACTACCACTAGGCCTGATCATTTTCCATTTTCATTTATTGATCAGATGGTGGAGCGCTTAGTTTGGCCTGTTTACTAATGTTGGGTCTGGCTGAAGACGTTAAACTTAGCGCTCATGGGAGGCACCCCACAGCTTATCTTTTTTGTTTATTTATTATTTCGCATTTTTATTATTAATGTTTTTTTCCAGTTTTTTTTTTGTTTTCCCGTTTTTATTTTTCAGGGACAAAGCATACTTCAGTCCAAGTTTGGGGGTATGCTATGAGCCATACCTGTCCAGCTAGTTCTCCATATCTCAGGTCAGCTCTTTCCATATTAGTCACACATTGGGGTCAATGTGTAATTTAAGTTTGGGGGTATGGGAGACACATCACACACTTTGTCCTAATTTGCTGTCTTTTCGTCGTAAAGATAAATACATACTCATGTTATCGTGAAATTTTGGTTGATCTAAACATTTTCTGTGATGTGATGTCATTAGTGAGCTTAACATTTTGAACACATGATCTGGTGATAAATTTTTAAAATTTAGTTACTTACTTTAGGCATTTTGAGAATTCACATATTTGATCTAATCTAACACGAGCACATTAGCACAAATTATGTGAGGTATGACACGTGATTTTAATGTGTATTTTTCCTTATCTTAACTGAAACTGGATGACTTTTTGGATGAACTCTTGGGCATAGAAAACCATAAAAAAAAAAAAAAAAATTTACTACTAATGTTTATAATGATCATCATCAATAAATTTTCCACTGAGTAACTGGATCTCTTGCCTCAGTAAGCAGTGAGTGTTCATGTCAAAAGGTGGGAATTTTATTCATAATGATCATTGCGAAACTTTCCGCTGAGTAACTGGACCTCCTGCCTCAGTAAGCAGTGAGAGTTCACGTCAAAAGGTGGAATTTTGCTTGGTAGTATCAAGGCCGGTTTAATTTCGTAGCCTTTTTGACTCGAGTTAGTAAGTCTTTAGGGGTGTCTTTACACCTAATGCCCTAAAACCATCTGGTTTGGGAGTCATTGACTCAACACTCACTACATGGGTCAATTAGAAAGCTTAAGGGAACTAAACATAGCCGTGCCTTATAAAAATAAAAAAAATAAAAAAACTATGCCTTTTTCGTTCATTTTGATGGGAAATTCGGTGAATCTTGAGACATGGAGACCTTACACATTGGAGTCACTTGGAAGCTTCATTTCTATATACTAATTCACTTTACACAGTGTCAGACTTGTGATGCCTTAACCTGCCTTTTGTAAGTAATTAGATTTTAACTTTTCTATTCATTGCAAAGATGGGTTTATCTTTTTAAGCATGCTCATGAATGAATATCATGATGATGTGTGCTCCTTAAATTTTTGGATACCATGAGTGATGAACTTATCTTTATGTTCTTTGTTTTTCATTTAGTTTTTTTATTATTATTATTTTGTTTTGCTAAGGGACTAGCAAATTGTAAGTTTGGGGGTATTTGATGAGTGCCAAATATTGCATATTTTGGCCCTTTAATTTATATTTGTTAGCTTAGGAATTTGTTACTTTGAGTTGTTTTCGTTGTTTTACAGGTTTACAAGCTTGGAAAGAAGTTTCACTAAATTGCTAGAATTGCTCCTGCAGATTAGCCATTTTTTAGGATTAAACTGTATTGATTTAGGAAGAACCAGAAGATGAGCCATATATGCTTGGAAAGATCCGGATGTCTATTTTCTGGGGAATTTTACGGATCAATAAAATGATTTTTCTAGAGAACGTTATGGCAGTTTTAGTAGACAAAGGTTAGGCTGTGCATGATTTCAGCGTGACAGATCAGCCATTTTTGAGGATTTAACTGTATTGATTCAGGAAGAACCACCAGATGAGCCATATATTCTTGGAAAGATCCAGATGTCTATTTTCTGGGGAATTTTACGGATCAATAAAATGATTTTTCTAGAGAAAGTTATGGCAGTTTTAGTAGACAGAGGTCAAAGAGAAAAAACTGGAATCTGCAGTATCCCACATCGGATTGGAAGCATATTGCACTTGTGATATTTCCCTATATAAGCCCTTCTTCACTTCATCTTTAATGTACAATTCCTGAGCCACTTTGGTGTTTACCGGTGGACGTCCGCTAGCATTCTGGTGGATCCCGAAGGCATTGCTACCACGAGGGGAAGCGCCGCCCGTCAGCGAGTGGAATTTCTCCCATGTAAAGTTATTTATTTCTTTTTATTTAGTTGATTTAGTTTAATGTTTAGCACTTTTATTATGAATTGTAGTTTCATAGTTATGAGTGGCTAGACTCTTCAGCTAAGGTTGAAGATGAAGCTCCGCCGTTGTTTGGCGTAGTAGTTCAGATTTGCTTGTACAAATCTGACAATTTTTAGTATAAAATGTTCTGTCAATTATTTGAGTTAATCTTATAATTGATTGAGTTTAAATTGTCTGTTGGATATTCTTTGTGTTTCATCTGATGGATACAATGAATGCTTTTTGATTAAATTGGATTTCCTTTGTGATATGTTAAAAGCAGATACATTGGATGCTTTTGGTTTAATTGGGATATTCTTTGTTTTTTGTCGTAAGTTGGATTCATGGAGTGTTTTGATAGGCTATATTTTTGGAACATATATGCTTAACTTCGGTGGGGTGGATTCGGAAACCTTAGTGCTTTTTATTATTAGTTTTTAAATCAACTTAGTTTAGTTTATATTTCTTTTGCAATATCATTCACAATTCGGAACTAGGTTAAGATAAAGTTAGTTTAGATTAAAAATATATTTTCACAACGCAATTCCCTGTGGATTCGACCTCGCACTTGCACAATGCTATACTGCAAACGACTCGTGCGCTTGCGAGTAAATTAAAACTCACAACAACAACCACTCTAGAAACGGGGTTGACTGATCCCTTTCCCCAACTCTCTCCTCCCTCAAAAATCTACTTCTTCACAACAAAAATTCAACCCTACTTACTCAAAACAACTAGGTACTCCTTCTTTTGTAGCTACTGTGTCAGGAACTTCTTCCTCCAACAGGCCTACTGCCAAGCTCAACGATGAACCAGTGTTCTTTTTGTCAATGGTCAAACTCTGAAAAGTATATACCTCCGTCGCTACCACTTTGGTTGCAAAATTATTTGCAGGTCATCCTTTTATAGTGGCAATACGCAAACATATGAATTCCTCCTAGGGCTAGATAAGCCAACAACTTTTAGCTTCATTGACATACATTATATCATGATTCATCTCCAATTAGGGTATGATCTAATCAAAGCTTGGATTAGAGGTAAACATATGATTGATAACCAACTTTTCGACTGTTTCGATGGACTTCGGCTTTCAGCCTTAAAATTGAGTCCTCCTTCGCACCTTTTGGGTACATTAGCTTGCTGCGGTTTCCTTTGCCATATTTCCATACTTCAATCTTAAAAGGGATAGTGAATAGTTTTGGAAGATTTCTTCTTACAGTTGATAGAACTCAATCTTTGGAAAATCCGAGCTTTGCAAAAGCTTGTGTGGAGATGGATCTCTCGAAACCATTAACCACTCGGGTATGGGTTGGTACTAGTAAGGAGAATGGATTTTGGCAAAAGATTGCATTTGAAGGTAACACTGACTATTGTTCCTTTTGTTATCTTCAAGGGCATAGTCAATCCAATTATCGCAAGGCTGATGTAAAGCCAACTGAGAAGATTTCACTCATTTCTCGATCAAAGGAAAAGGTAGTGCTAGTAGTTCCATTGGGTGACGATGGTTTACATCATTGTAAGAATCAGAGTCAGCTAGATGTGGCCTTAACATTGCACAAAGAGAAGGACTTAATCCAATCTAAATCGGTGGCCAAAGTGTGGAAGACGAAGTTAAACAAACATAAGAAAGTGGAGTAAAAGTTTTTGGAGATGCTCATGTTAATAATTTTAAAGATCTATTACATGCATTGTATTACTAATTTGATCTATTTAATATCATATACCTGATATTTGCGACATATTGTTATTCCGGTAACACCTCAAGGATCTCAACACACTAATACGTGCAAGACTGTCTAGCTAGGGTTTTCCTCTCCTTACTCTCTCTGTTTAATATGACAACTTTATAATGGGGAAAACTCACATAGGTTAAGAGAAAAGAGGTGACCTAGCTCATATTTATAATAAACTCAATGGGCTACCCATCATAACCCATTAGGTTTGTCAAGCGCGCACCACTGCCCAACCACATCTAAAACAATTAGGTGTATTTGGCCCACCCACAAGATCAAATGGATGTCAGATCCATAAAGTCTATCTCAGGAACCCAATCCAGTCTGTTTTATAAATACAAAGCCCTACAATATAATGGAATCCCATTAGTAATATTAGAACATTTTATATCTTCTAACATTCTCTCACTTGGGCAAACATTAGTTGTAGTTTTTTAGATGTCTTAAAAAAACATTTTAAAAAACAACTCTTGGATTGAATTACTGATTTTAAATATATGGCCAGAATTTTTGGAAAAAAAGCTCATGAGATAACACCTAAACATGTTCCAATCCAATAAAGTCATCAACATAGGACCATAGTAGCCATTATATCTCAATTGATAATAGACCAATCCATAAACACAAACGCTAGTAACTTCACCAACTTAGATCCAGATATAGGAATGTGGCAATGAAATAGCATGAAAATGTGATCTAAAAATTCCATTCCATTGTCAATTTCTCTATTACTTGCTTCACCACGAAGCTAGAGAAACCCGGGGTTTCTCTATTATTTGCGTCACCCAGAAGCTAGAGAAAACCCTATGGGGTTCTCAATTTCTCTATTACCTGTTTCGCTTATAAGCTAGAGAAATCTTAGGTTCCTCTATTAACCTGCTTCACTAAGAAGCTAGAAAAAACCTAGGGCTTCACCTAGAAGCTTTAGTAACCCCACAACTTCACCAAGAAGCCAGTATGTCTCAGTCAATATAAATCAAGTTTGCAACATAGTGTTACGAGACATACTCAATAATGACATAAAAGTCATTCTTAAGACATCAACAAGTTTTAAAATTTTAATGCATCATGGCATGTCATATATATATATATATATATATATATATATATATATATATATATCACAAAATACTCATAATATGATATCAATCAAAGAAAACAATGATCATCGATAATATTTTATTACATCTCAAAAGATATCCAAAGAAAAACAACATATAAATTGAGCATACTCACTACATAAGCAATATTTGGTCTCATACAAACGTCAGAATACATCAAACTCCCAATTGCACTAGCGTATGAAATATTTTTCATTGACTCCCTCTGAAGATCATTCTTGGGGCACTGGTCCTTACTCAATTTTTCTTATTTACACACAGAAGTGATGCTAGGGTTACAACTCTACATGTTGAACCCAGCAAGAACACAATCAATGTTGGGTTACAACTCTGCATCTATCCCTATAAATCTATATCCTAAGAACAAAAGCAACATCTCCAAGATCTTTCACATCAAATACATTAGACAACATCCTCTTAGTCTCATAAAGCAAACCCAAGTCACTGTTGGCAAGCAGAACATCATCAATTTACAAGACTAAAAATATAAATTTACTCCCACTAACCTTGAGATATATGTAAGAATCAACTATATCTGAAATACCACTAACTAGAAGCCTCTTTAAGGCCATAAAGTGACCTTTTAAGTTTACACGCTATGTGCTCTTTCCCAACCTCAAAAAATCCTTCAAGCTGGTTACCATGTCTCTGTGTATTTCCTTTGGTACCCAACCTTGCCTTAAACCTCTCTATCTTATCTTTGGAATCAAGTTTGGTCTTGTACACCCATCTACAACCAATGGGTTTAATACCCTCACGAAACTCAACAAGATTTCAAACCTTATTATAAAACCATAGATTGTATTTCATTAGTCATCGCATCCATCCACATAGCAGACTGTGGACTACTAACAACATTATGGAATTTAACTAGATTAACTACATGATGAATATAAAAAACACTCTCATCTAGATAAACATAACAATCTAAAATAATTGATATTCTCTGTCTCACAAACCTCCTCAAGGGTACTTCAACAACAATATCATATGGCTGAATAACAACATCAGGAACAACAACTCCATCCACAGGTTCCTAATTCACAACAATTACTCCATCAATAGGTGCATGTACAATAGTCTTATGTAAAATGAGTATGCTCAACCTGATCAACTAGATGAGAATGAACAATAGCATCGGAAGTATCACCAACATCATATTTTATGAATTTTACAGTATAAGAGTCCATAATTCTTGTACCACGTGTAAGATAATACAACTTGTATCCCATAGAGTGTTCTGGATACCCAATAAAAACGAGTCGATCTAGGGTATGTTTTCTTTTCAAAATGATTATAAATTCTAATCTCAGTAGGACACCTAGACACGAAAATGGTTTAGACTAGTTTCTCTCTCAACCTACAACTTAAAGTGTTTTTGTTTTTTTTAAATAATCATCAATGAAAGTGATAAAGTATTTGTTTCCACACAAAGTGGTTGAGTAAGGTCCACTTATATCAGTGTGAATTATTTATAAAAGATCTTAACTATATGTTGCCCTATGTTTTTTTCTCTTGGTCAACTCACCTCTAATACAATCGACACAAGTTCCTAAGTTTCCAAAATCAAGGGAATGAAGTATATCATCTTTGATTAGTCTCTCTGCCATTTCCCTAGAAATGAGACTTAACCTTTTGTGCACAACATTGAAGACTTTTCCTTAAGTATTGGTCTTTTGGAAACAACATTCTTAATATTCAAAGAGTTATAAATGTTCTTAGAAGCCAAACACATTCTATACATACCATCAGACCCCAAAAAAAAATACCAATAATTTTATAATCAAAAAACAATTCAGTTTTTGAATTTCCAAAATTAACTAAATATCCAAATTTGTCTAACATTGAAACAAAAGCTAAATTACGTCTAAAGGATGGAATGTAAATTCCAGAACAAGTTTATCATTATGAAGAGCCAAGTCAATGTCCACAATTCCTAGGGCAAACTCAATATCTTGTTTGCATTTCCCTTAATTTGATACAGTCAGGATCTTAATTATGGCATTAACATTGTTAGCAGCAAATTAAACTGATCAAGGAAAAATAGAAGGCAACCGTGTTAATGAATTTGGGTAGTAAAACAACAGGAACCCAAACGCATCATTACAAACTCCGATTTGGGCAGAGAATGTTACACACTTAGGTTTTTCTACATGAAACTAACAACTGAATGCATACCAATTTTCAAAATATCTAACACATTTGGGTCTAGAAGACACTCTAGACTAATGTACATTCAAACAATAGTTTCATGCTTATCAATTATTAACACACGCAATAACCCTTTTTAGGTAGACAATTGAATGTATTAATCTAGCCCCAAACAGTATGAAATAATCTTAAGAATTTAACGAATGGACCACTTTGGTGGCAACCATCCATTAACCCTTAAAATTAATTTAAACCGATGCTTAAAAAAAAACTTAGGAAAAAATAAGTTTTTAAAAAAAGTTTATTAAATAATAATTATTATTTTAAACATCAGTAATTTTAAATTAAAATAATTATTATATTTTATATTTTAATCATTAACTTATTCTTAAACATAATGTTTATTAGCATATTTAATTCACTAATTAAACTTAAATATTTATTGTTATTATACAAAAAATTGTGTTGATAATTGCATTATGCAAGAGAGCAAGACGCTATTGAAGTGACTGTTGTTACACCATTGAAGGAGTATTAATTCTTGCTCTGTTAAATAAGCTTAATGAATAACATAATTATTATAATGGAACATTAATAACAACAGAGCATTAACAGTAAATGAACACTTTAATTAGTCATTTAGTGTTTTAATAGTTATGGTTTTTTTAGTTATAATAAATTCACTAATTATTGTCTAATTTATGAAGCTAGGGCTATGAATGGAAACAGTTTTTAAAGACTGTTTTCAGTTTTCGAAAACTAAAAACAGTTTTAAAAAAATCAGTTTTCAAAAGCTATTTTTTGAAAACTCCAAATTGATGTTTTCTGACATAAAATTCGAAAAATAACTCTAAAATTAGTGTTCATTTCTCTTTTTTATTTTTCCTTCATAGTATATAAAAAATATTAAAAATTTAAAAATAAAATAAAATAAATTATTTTTAAATATTTAGTAAATATAAAAAATAAAATTAATATACTTTTTAAATTTAAACTCAAAACTAAAAAAAATTACAAGATGTATCAAAACAGTTTTCAAAATAAGATTATCCAAACAACATTTCATTGTTTTCTGTTTTGAAAATAATTTTTGAGTTATAGTTATCCAAACATGTTTTCTTCATAAAATATTAAAAAATTATTTTTAATTTTCATTTTTAAAAATAATTTTTAAAAACTAAAAATAAAAAAACTATCATCTGATTGTGCCTTAAATAACTCGACGTTTCAAAAACTAAAGCCACAAAATGGCTATCAGTAAAGGCTGTAATCATATAACCAGTTTTCCCTTTCTTTTAAAAAAAAATAATCAACAATTAAAATCATAAAAAATTTTAGCAATTAAAATAATTAAATAGACTTAAATGACTGTAATTATGACCCCATATTTTTTTTTTACCACAAACCTCAATTAATGAAAAAATTTAACGCAAAAACTGTTGTCGATATTTAAAGCTTTATAAACCTCTAGAGAGTCTTTTCGTATGACAAGACAGATTAGTCCAGATTGTACAAAATTACAAAATAAATTTGCTTACTATGCTTATCTAGATATAGTATCAGATGGCTGATTTTCAGTGGCTGGACTAGATAAGTTGGAGTGATAGATTTACCTTGTGATATGCTTCCTTTTGTTTCTTTTTGCATCTTTTTTTTTCTTCACGGCTTAACTTGTTTTCTAAGTCAAATTTAGATGAAGAATTCTTTTACCTAAACTGTATGTGTGGCCTCTAAGCACCTAGCACTATTTCACTAACATGGTGAATATTTCACTCACGTGAATCTGTCACTCATGATTGCTTTTCTATTCTTTTCCTCCAACAAAAAATCGGTTGATGACACCGACGTTATGAGAACTAATATTTCAAATTGATTGAGTAGTGTATGATTCAATCCCTCAAATATCAATCAAATATTATTCAACAGTGGTTTATATATAAACAAACATTATGTAAACGATAGATTTAAGTACATATAAAGACTAATTTTGGTACCACTTATTAATAATTCTAAGAATATATTATAGATATTGTATTATAAATTTGATTTATTTAATATCACATACATGATATTTGTGACATATTGTTATTCCAGTAACATCTCAGAGATCTCAACACATCAATACGTGCAAGACAGTCTAGTTAGAGTTGCTTTGTAATGGAAAAAACTCACCTAGGTTAAGAGAAGAGAGGAGACCTAGCTCATATTTATAATAAACTCAATGGGTTGCCCATCAAAGCCCATTAGGTATGTCAAGCCCACACTAGTACTCAACCACACCTAAATCAATTAGGTGTATCTGGCTCACCCACAAGATCAAGTGGATGTCAAGCTCGTAAAGTCCATATCAGGAAACCAATCCAGTCTGTTTTATAAATAAAAAACCCTACAAACTAATGGAAGTCCGTTAGTAATTTTATAATGTTTTATGTATTCTAATAGCTTAGGGTCGTTTGGAGTCGGGTTATTGGTCTAAGTCTACTCGGGTGCATATTATAGATGATAGTGTGACCCATGAAGATAGTCATGTAAATTTTTCCTTGGCGGACCTTCCCAATCAGTTTTAGCTGCAGGCCAACATCAATTAAGAATTATCTAAAGTGGTGCAACCTGATGGATCTACTTTGAAGATAGTCATGTGAATTATCTAAAGTGTATGATTCCATGGATCACGATCCTCCTCAGGCACCCGGCCATACCTACTGACAGAGGAACGGGATCTCCAGGATTGCCCCATCCCAACCACATGGGCAACCTCTCTTTCAGAACACTATAAAAAGGGCAAGGTACGTAAGCACAAACGAATCTCTCTCCTTCACCTTCCAAACTCATTTGACTAAAAACCCTAGGCCTCTTACTTCTTTCCATCTTCTCCTAAAAACTTCATACTGACAAAAGCATTGGAGCGTCCTTGGAGGCATCACCCCCCTCTCATCCGATAACTCTTTAATTCATCCCGTTTTCCTTGCGCAGGTTCCCCCTTGAAGCACTGACTGCCAGCTGAGCAACATCTTTTTAGCATCAACAGATTGGCGCTGTCCATGGGAACTCCACCATCTCTCGATAACAGTAAAAGCAAAGAAATATAAAGAACTCATTTGTTGCCATGCCACCTAAAAACTCCATGAGGTATATGAGCAAGGGATTTGTTGGGGCTAGCAGCATACATACACAAAACAGCACCCATAGCCAACGGTCCGGGTTAAGACCCCCTGCCGTATTAGAACAAAAGTCCTCTGGCAACAATCCACAGCCTTTTCCAGGGACCCAACACCTTTGCTACACAGAAATAGACCCCCAAAATCTCCAAGAGGCCCTTGCAGCACATCCCACTATGCTTATGCTCCAAGAGCAATTCGTTGAACTCTCACGACTGATAACCGATCTCGCCACCGAGGTGTGCAGAGGGACTCGTCGGCCTTCTCCTATACCTCCTCAACAGAATCCTGGGCCCGTAAGCTCAGCTGGCCGTGGACTCCCCATCGACAATTGTTCCACGGTAGAGTCCTCACCACCTTACACCATCAAATCCAAAGGGAGCCTTTCCTTCAAGAGCAGCCTCAGTCTCGACAGACAGATAGAGAAAATGGAAGGAAGAATCAATGAAGCACTAAAGTGTCGAAACCACAGTATCTTGGATGAGCTCAATGTTTAGTACCCGCCCTTCACTCAAGAGGTCCTTGAAGCTCCTCTCCCGCTGAACTTCCAAATGCCCCAAGTCAAACCCTATGACAGTTCTACAGACCCCTCGGATCATCTCCAACACTATAAGACCACAATGATGCTGCACTGGCATTCTGATTCCGTAATGTGTCGAGTATTCCTCCTGATGCTCAAGAAGACGGCTGAAACATGGTACTCTCTTTTGAAACCATGAAACATTAGCACGTTCAAGGAGTTGAGCTATGCTTTCGCATCTCATTTTCTTAGCAGCAATGGACCCAAGAAGACTTTAGAGTCTCTGTTCAACATCATCCAACTAAGGGGAGAGAGACTCCAGTACTACATCTCGAGGTTTAATGTTGTCGCTTGGGAAATCTCTTACCTTAACCCCAACATCCAAATGCTAGCATTCAAAAATGGGTTGAGATCTAGAATCTTCAACTCTAAGTTCACTAGGAGACCACCCAACGACATGAACGAGATCTTGGCCTAAGGCGAGAAGCACATGCTAGTGGAAGGTGACCAGGCCTTCTGAAGAGAGCGAGAAGGGGACACAAAGAAAAAGATGAGAGGCCTAGCCAGCCCTAGTCGCAAAACCCACTAAGTGACCTTTCTGCGAAGACAAGTATAGGACCCCCGATCATTTCGAGAGCTTTACTCCCCTCAACTTATCCAAGACTAATGTCTTAATGCAACTCTAAGACAAGGTAATCTTGCAGTGGCCTCTGAAACCTTAACGCCTCAACGAGGATCGAAGCAAGTGGTGTCGGTTCCACAAGAACCATAGGCACGACACAGAGGACTGTCTGGCCCTGAAACACCAAATAAAAGCTCTTATTAACATGGGGTAATTGAAAGAGTTCACCAGACTATGACAGGAGAAAATGCCAAAACGACCCTGAAGAAGTCTCGAGCACCTGTTCGGTCAAAACGGGACGAACCAAAACCCCCGGAGAAATCCTAGGCCGAAGCGACCAAAATCATCAAGACTATCTGCGGGGGGCCCGTGATTGGAGGCACTTTGGGACATAGTGGAAAGACCTAAACTAAGTCTGTGAACCCCATAAACGTAGGAAGGTGGACCAAACAATCTCTTTCACGGAAGAAGATCTGGAAGGGGTCTAGACCCCACACAATAATACCGTGGTTGTCTCTCTTCTCGTGGCCAACCATGATGTCAAGCGCATCCTAGTCGACAACGGGAGTTCAACCAACATTCTATTCTACGAAGCATTCTAACAGATGCTGCTGGAAGATGCTCAACTGGAACTAATTTTCACCTCACTTTACGGTTTCTCTAGGGGTCCAGTGTTTGCTGAAGGCAACATAGTTTTCATAGTCACCGCAGGAACGACTTCACAAACGACCACCGTACAGACTTTTTTCTTGGTAGTCAGACAGTTGTCGTTCTATAATGTGATCCTCGACAAACCCACCCTTAACAAATTCAAAGCGATCATCTCCACGTACCACTTGAAAGTAAAGTTCCCTACCAAAGACGGGGTAGGTGAAGTCAGAGGAAATCAGCAAATCTCAAGGTCCTACTATCTAAACGTTGTAAGGGGAGGAAGAAGGATGGAGGCCCTCCCACTTGAGTTAGACGACTTTAGGGACGAAGGGAAGACTCTAAAGGGCCAGCCTATGGAAGAGTTGACCGCGGTCTACCTGGACAAGAATACCTCCTAAACTATTCAAATCGGCTCCAACCTTCTTGAAGCCCCCAGAAGATCCTTACTCGTCCTCCTTCTAAAAAATTAAGATCTTTTCGCTTGGTCAGCCTTAGACATGCCTGGAATCAGCCCAGAAGTGATCGTGCACCGGTTAAATGTGGACCTAAACCATAAACCAATCATCCAAAAGAAAAGGTTGTTCGCTCCTAAGCGACAAGTTGCTATCAAAGTCGAAGTAGACAAACTATTCGAGACCAATTTTGTTTGAGAAACAAACTACCCAGACTGGTGTCTAACATGGTGATGGTCAAGAAAGCCAATGGTAAGTGGTGACTCTGCATTAATTTCACAGACCTAAACAAAGCTTGTCTAAAAGATAGCTTCCCACTGCCACGGATCGACCAGCTCGTCGATGCGATGTCAGGACACGAATTACTGACCTTCATGAACATCTGCTATAGTTACAATCAGATCCTTATGCACAGGTCTGATCAGGAGAAAACAGCCTTCATCACTGGACAAGGATTGTACTATTACAAGGTCATGCCTTTCGGCCTCAAGAATGCTGGGGCAACTTATCAGAGATTGGTAAACAAAATCTTTCGTGGGCAGATCGGAAAAAACATGGAAGTCTACATGGATGACATTCTGGTAAAAAATGTTAGGGCCAAAGACCACGAAGTCGATCTATAGGAAACATTCAAAGTTCTTCAACGTCATCAAATGAAATTGAACCCCACAAAGTGCGCCTTTAAAGTTACTGGGGGGAAGTTCCTCGGCTTCATGGTAACCCAAAGGGGCATAGAGGCAAACCTAAAAAAAATCGAGGCCATCCTCGGCATGAGTCCTCCTCGAACAATAAAGAAAGTCTAACGACTAACTGGACGAGTAGCTGCCCTGAGTTGATTCATGTCGAAATTCGCAGAGAAGTGTCTCCCCTTCTTCAAGGCCATCAGAAAAGTAAAGGACTTCATTTGGATTGAAGATTTTCAAAAGGTATTCGTTGAGCTGAAAGAATATTTAGGCTCACCCCCTCTCCTGACCAAACCTGTCATCAGCAAAGAACTCTTCTTGTATCTATCGGTCAAACAGGAAGTAGTGGCCTCTATCCTAATCCAAGAGGAAACAGGTATCCATAAACCCGTATACTATGTAAGCAAAATCCTCCACGATGCAGAAACGAGGTATCTCCATGTGGAAAATATGGCGTACGCCCTCCTGATCACTACCCGAAAGCTTTGACCGTACTTTCAAGCACAAACTATCGTCCTTCTAATGGACCAACCTCTGAGACAAGTGTTCCACAAACCGGATGTCTCCGGGAGGATGGTCAAGTGGTCCATAGAGCTCGGAGAGGTCTATATTTGGTATCATCCTTGCAACACTATCAAGGCTCAAGCCCTCATAGATTTTATCGTGGAAACCACACTCCAAGACAGAATAGATCCTACCGGGATCTCTTTGTAGTCGAACTAGTTCTACAATGGACCCTCCACGTTGATGGTTCCTCCAACAGCATCGAAAAAGGCATCGGACTCATCCTGTACAACCCCGACGATTTCGCCACTAAGTATGTCTTAAGGTTCAGGTTTAGTGCTTCAAACAACGAAGCTGAGTTCGAGGCATTGTTGGCCAGAATCAAGTTAGCCAAAGCGATGTCTGTTGAGGCCCTGGATGCATACAATGACTCACAGTTGGTGGTAAACCAGATCAACGAAAGATTTGAAGCCCGAGGAGAAAAGATTACATGTTACCTGGAAAGAGCCAGAGAACTCGCCGCTAAGTTCAAAGTTTTTCGGATAAACCAGATCTCGTGGGCAGAAAATTCGAAGGCTGATTACCATCAGCCAGAGCCTATGCGGGCAATCTACCTCGAAATGCTTGATGTTCCAAGCATCAAAGAGATCCTTGTGCTGCCTTTGACCGAAATAGAAACTTAGATTGATCCTATCTTTCGGTATTTATGGGATGGCCAGCTCCCCGAGTAAAGAAACGAAGGCAGAAAAGTCATCTCCTAAGCGTCGCTGTATACGGTTATAAATGATCAATTATACAAGAAAGGTCTCATGACGCCTTATCTAAAGTGTCTAAGACCAACCGAGGCCAACTATGCCCTTCGAGAAGTTCACGAATAAATATGTGGAAACCACCTAGGAGGCCAAGCCTTGGCCTTCAAAATTCTCCTCCAAGGCTACTACTGGCCCGTTATGCGAAGAGAAGCCATGGAATTGGTCAAGAAGTATAAGAGTTGTCAACAGTACTCTATGATTCCCCATCGACCAATGAATCCTCTTACCTCAATCACTAGCCCATTCCTCTTTGCCATGTAGGGGATGGACCTCTTTGGCCCTTTCACTAGAGCTCTTGGCCAACGAAAGTACCTCATTGTTGTTAAAGATTACTTAATTAAATGGGTAGAAGCCGAACCGCTAGCCAGCATAACCGACCACCAGGCTCGAAGCTTCATTTAGAAATCCATAGTGTGCTAATTCAACATTCCCTATATACTGGTGACGGACAATGACAAACAATTCGATAGTACTTGATTTAAAGTGTTTTAAGAAGAACTACACATCGAACACCGTTTATCCTTTATCGGGTATCTACAAGCCAACGGGCAGGCCGAAGTAACCAACATAATGCTTTTGCAAGTCATCAAGAGGAGATTAGATGAAGTAGAAAGACAATGGACCAATCACTTGCCGAACATACTTTGGGTATATTAGACCACTGCCCGAGCACCCACTAGGGAAACCCCCTTCTTCATGGCCTATGGTTCCGAAGCAGTCATCCCCTTAAAAATCGGGGTACCCTCACTACGAGTACATAATTTGGAAAGCAGCAGCAATGAAAAAGCCCTACGAATGAGTGTTGATCTCATCAACGAAGCTTTGGATGAGGCCCAGATCCGATTAGCCACCTATTAACAGAGGGTTGCCAAGTATTACAACTCTTGGGTCTAATGCAAAAGCTTTAGGTTGCACGACCACATCCTACGAAAGAACGTAATATCCCACCCATGAAAAACGAGAAAGTTGGTCCCAAACTAGGAAAGTCTGTACCGTATTAAAATGCTATGCCGATCCGGCACTTTCGAGCTCGAGGAACTAAATGGAAAACCCGTTTGCCTCACTTGGAACATCGAAAACCTCCGAGTTTCTACCAATAGCTCACGTCTCGAGTATGGTTCACAAAAGTGGCTAAGTTGATTGAAGTTGTAATAATGATAACATAATTACAATAAAAGACAACAAGTTTAAAGGATAAGACAAAAATTTCATTAAGTTTCAAGCTTACAAAGGCACTATCGGCCTTGAAGTACAAAAAGAAACAAAAAACACTAAAGTGAGACCCTCAGGGGTCGACCTCTCATTCGGCCTCAACCTTGATCTCCGGCTGAGCAGCTGGCTCCTCCTCGCTAACCAAAATTTCCACCTCTGTCTCGGCTATAACCACCTTCTCATCCTCTAAGGGGCTTAGCAAGTCGAGAGCCAAAAAATTAGTCTCAGAGTAAAAAGCCTTAACTCTCCTTTTGGCGTCCAAAAAGCCTTCGAGGTATTACAAGCCCCTTTCCTTCTCGATCGCAGTCCGATATAAGGCCGAATCTTTGAAAGCCGTCAAGGTGTCCTCCACAGTCATCCAGGTATAGGCCTTAGCCTCCTCTCTGAACCACTACCCCGTAGAGACGACGATGTCCCTCTCTCAGACAACTTCAACCTTGGCCTGGTTGATCGCTTACAACGACGCCTGCAATTGACGGACGAGCTCAATACTCTCGTCCAGCTTATGTTGGGTCCTACCCAACCTCTGGATCGTGTCTATGCACTGACGAGACATCATCGCCAGTAGAACACCTGACTGAAACAAAGCAAAAAACTATTAGGCACCACATCATACAAAAAGTAAGAGGAAGGTAGAGAATATGGAAAAAGAGAACTTCATACTTGAGAACCTTAAGCCTTAGCTGCAGAGCAGAGAGCCTCGATGGGCCTTCGTGACAACTCTAGCATGTCCCGGGGTAGAACCCCTAAGACTAGATGTTCCCAGGCTACTCGGGGGTACGCAAAAATAGAGTCATCGATCTTCAAGTCCCAGTTGAATGTGAAGACTGTCGCCCCGAGTCGCACCTCAGGACGAGGTAGGGGCAGCAGATAAGACTAAAGCAGTTTGTTGTGAGTTTTAAATTTACTCGCAAGCGCACGAGTCGTTTGCAATATAGTGTTGTGCAAGTGCAACTGCAAGGTCGAATCCACAGGGAATTGCGTTGTGAAAATATATTTTTAATCTAAACTAACTTTATCTTAACCTAGTTCCGAATTGTGAATGATATTGCAAAAGAAATATAAACTAAATTGATTTTTAAAAAACTAATAATTAAAACACTAAGGTTTCCAAATCCACCCCACCGAAGTTAAGCATATATGTTCTAAAAATATAGCCTATCAAAACATTCCATGAATCCAACTATAAGACAAAAAATAAAGAATATCCCAACTAAACCAAAAGCATCCAATGTATCCGCTCTCAACAAATCACAAAGGAAATCCAATTTAATCGAAAAACATTCAATGTATCCATCAGATGAAACACAAGGAATATCCAACAGACAATTTAAACTCAATCAATTATAAGATTAACTCAAATAATTGACAGAACATTTATACTAAAAATTGTTAGATTTGTACAAGAAAATCTGAACTACTACGCCAAACAACGGCGGGGCTTCATCTTCAACTTTAGCTGAAGAGTCTAGCCACTCATAACTATGAAACTACAATTCATAATAAAAGTGCTAAACATTTAAACTAAAACAACTAAATGTAAAGAAATAAATAAATAACTTTACATGGGAGAAATTCCACTTGCTGACGGGCGGAGCTTCCTCTCGTGGTGAGAAAGCCTTCTAGATCCACCAGAATGCTAGCGGACATCCACCGGTAAACACCAAAGTGGCTCAGGAATTGTACATTAAAGATGAAGTGAAGAAGGGCTTATATAGGGAAATATCACAAGTGCAATATGCTTCCAATCCGATGTGGGATACTGCAGATTCCAGTTTTTGCTCTTTGACCTTTGTCTACTAAAACTGCCATAACTTTCTCTAGAAAAATCATTTTATTGATCCGTAAAATTCTCCAGAAAATGGACATCGGGATCTTTCCAAGCATATATGTCTTATCTTCTGGTTCTTCCTAAATCAATACAGTTTAATCCTCAAAAATGGCTGATCTGCACGAACAATTCTGGCAATTTAGTGAAACTTCTTTCCAAGCTTGTAAACCTGTAAACAACGAAAACAACTCAAAGTAACAAATTCCTAAGCTAACAAATGTAAATTAAAGGGCCAAAATATGCAATATTTGGCACTCATCAAATACTCTCAAACTTACATTTTGCTAGTCCCTTTGCAAAACAAAATAATTAAAAAAAACCTAAATGAAAACCAAAGAACATAAAGATAAGTTCATCACTCATGGTATCCAAAAATTTAAGGAGCACACATCACCATGATATTCATTCATGAGCAAGCTTAAAAAGATAAACCCATCTTCGCAATGAATAGACAAGTTAAAATCTAATTACTTACAAAAGGCAGGTTAAGGCATCACAAGTCTGACACTGTGTAAAGTGAATTAGCATATAGAAAATGAAGCTTCCAAGTGACTCCAATGTGTAAGGTCTCAATGTCTCAAGATTCACCGAATTTCCCATCAAAATGAACAAAAAAGGCATTTTTTTTTAAGGCACGGCTATGTTTAATTCCCTTAAGCTTTCTAATTGACCCATGTAGCGAGTGTTGAGTCAATGACTCCCAAACCAGATGGTTTTAGGGCATTAGGTGTAAAGACACCCCTAAGGACTTACTAACTCGAGTAAAAAAGGCTACGAAATTAAACCGGTCTTAATACTACCAAACAAAATTCCACCTTTTGACGTGAACACTCACTGCTTACTGAGACAAGAGGTCCAGTTACTCAGCGGAAAGTTTATTGATAACGAATTTTTTTTTATTTTTTTATTTTTTTATTATGCTTTTCTATGCCCAAGAGTTCATCCAACAAGTGATCCAGTTTCAGTTAAGATAAGGAAAAATACACATTAAAATCACGTGTCATACCTCACATAATTTGTGCTAATGTGCTCGTGTTAGATTAGATCAAACATGTGAATTCTCAAAATGCCTAAAGTAAGTAATTAAATTTTAAAAATTTATCACCAGATCATGTGTTCAAAATGTTAAGCTCACCAATGACATCACATCACATAAAATGTTTAGATCAACCAAAATTTCACGATAACATGAGCATGCACTTATCTCTACGACGAAAAGATAACAAATTAGGACAAAGTGTGTGATGTGTCTCCCATACCCCCAAACTCAAATTACACATGGACCCCAATGTGTGACTAATATGGAAAGAGCTGACCTGAGATATGGAGAACTAGCTGGACAGGTATGGCTCATAGCATACCCCCAAACTTGAACTGAAGTACGCATTTTCCCTGAAAAATACTGGAAAACAAAAAATACTGGAAACAAACATTAATCATAAAAATGCGAAATAATAAATAAACAGAAATGATAAGCTGTGGGGTGCCTCCCATGAGCGCTAAGTTTAACGTCTTCAGCCAGAGCCAACATTAGTAATCGTGCCCAACGAAACGCTCCGCCATCTAATCAATAAATGGGAATGAAAAATGATCAGGCCTAGTGGCAGCATTCAATTTACGGTAGCTGATACACACTCTCTAAATTGACTGAACACGAGTTGGAACCCACTTGTCTTCCTTATGCTGCACTACCGTTAATTCAGCACATTTGGGCACAACATAAATCTGGCTCACCCACTTGCTATCAGAGATGGGATAAATGATCCCTGCCTCTAACAGCATAATATCTTATGCCCTCACAATCTCTTGTATAGTAGGGTTGAGCCTTCTTTGTGGCTCCCTCGATGGCTCAGCATCCTCCTCCAAATGTATCTTGTACGTCACCACTGAGGGGCTGATCCCCTTGATGTCCTCAATGGTCCAGCCTATAGCTTCCTTATGCTCTCTTAAGACGTCCAATAATTTCTCCTCTAGAGCATCACCCAGATCTGAAGGTATAATCACAGGTAAACTATCGACTGAACCTAGGAACGTATACTTAAGATTATCTGGTAAAGGCTTAAGTTCCTTCTTGGGGGTTTCAGGTGTGGCGGTCTCCTCTGTCTTATTGCTCTTCCAAGGAGGAGACTCCAAAATAGCATTCGCTTGCTCAAGTTATTTATCTAAATCCAAATCCTCTCCAAATTGAGCAAAACATGCCTCCAAGGGGTCCTCAGTGCTTGATTCATTCACAGTCTCCTCAAGAATCTCCTCTATTAAGCATACATTTCTTACTTCATTATATTCATGTGGTTTCCTAGTGATATAAAAAATATTCAACTCCACTGTCATATTTCCGAAGGAGATCTTCATCACCCTTGTCCTACAATTTATCAGGGCGTTAGCCATGGCTAACAATGGTCGCCTAGCATAACCGGTATTTGAATCTCTACATTTTGAACCGGCTCTGTGTCAAGCACAATAAAATCCATGGGGAAATAGAACTTATCCACTTTTATCAAAACGTCCTCAACTATTCCCCGTGGTCTTTTCACTGACCTATCAGCCAATTGAAGAGTAGTGGATGTGGGCTTCAATTCTCCTAACCCCAACTGCAAATAGACTGAGTAGGGTAGAAGATTCACACTCGCCCCTAGATCCAAGAGAGCTCTCTCAATATGGCTGACTCCTATCGTGCAAGAGATAGTAGGACACCCCAGGTCCTTATACTTGATGGGTAGCTTGCACTGAAGGATTGAGCTGACCTACTCGGTCAAAAATGCCTTTTCTGGGACATTCGTCCTCCTTTTGATAGTGACCAAGTCCTTTAGAAACTTGGCATATGATGGCATTTGATGGATGGCATCCAAAAATGGGATATTGATTTGGACTTGCTTGAATACCTCCAGAATTTCCTCATACTTTCCTCTTTTCTTCGGCGCTTATAGTCTCTCGGGGTAAGGCGCTCTAGGTACAAATGACCTAGGAGGGTCTTTCTCAATAGGTGTGGCTGTAGATGGCTCAGCATCTCTCTTCTCCGTGCTGCCACTTCCTTGCCCTTGCTGCATAGCAGGGCTCTCTTCCACTCGATTGTCCACCTGTCTCCCAGACCTCAGTGTGACAATCGACTGTACTTGTTCCGCCCCGTGTGTATGAGTTGATGAACTCTCAACCATATATTGTCCTTTCGGGTTCGGCACGGGCTGACTGGGTAACTTCCCCTTCTCTCTCTCACCCAAGTAACTTGCAATTTGCCCAATTTGACTCTCCAGCTTGGCAATTGCTTGGGTGTTTACCACTGTTGCACTCCTCACATCACTCATATTTTGGCTAGTCACCTTCATGAACTCCTTAAGGGTGTCCTCTAGCGACTGTGAAACTGGCGCTGGTGTTTGAGTGGTTGCGTGGTAAGCAGGTGAAGGTGCTGGATGGGCAGAACGACCATGATTAGGAATTTATGGGGCAAATCTGGGAGGATATTGATTTTGAGCATGATGAGGGGCTCCTCCCTGATTCATTGGTTGGTTCTGCCTCCATGAAAAATTTGGGTGGTTCCGCCACCCTGGATTGTACATCTTGGAGTACAATCCATTTGACTGCCTTTGAAAGTCATTGAAAGCATTTACTTGTTCCATAGGATACTCGGCACAAGCCGGCATTGATGGGCAATTCTGTGCTAGATGCATGGGACTAGCACAGATGGAACAACTTTCAACATTGAATGTGTTGGCAGCATTGATGGATTGGCTCACAGTGAGAGCATCAATCTTCTTAGTGAGGGCATCTAACTTTATCCTCAAATCAGCGTCCTCCCTAACCTTATAGATGCCTCCCCTCTTAGGAGCACGAATGGACTTATCTCGACAGCTTGAAAAATTCCACTGCTGTGAGTTATCGGACAACTTATCCAACACTATGTATGCTTCATCTCCTGTCAGACTCAAGAATGCCCCCCCATTCATAGACTCGATCATGCTACGGTTGGGTTGAGTCATCCCTTGGTAGAAGAATTGAACGAGTCTCCACTTCTCATATCCATGTGGAGGGCATCTGATCAATAACTCTTTGAAGCGCTCCTAACTCTCAGAAAATTTTTCATCCTCATCCTGAGTGAAAGAGCTAATCTCCTTTCGGCACTCATTCACTCTAGACATTGGGAAAAACTTATGATAAAATTTGCTAAGCAGGTTTTCCCAAGATGTAATAGACCCGGGCATGTTGGAATCCAACCACGCCCTAGCTCTATCTGGAATTTGAATGTGGCACAAATGTCTTTGAACTTCTTCACATGGCTATAAGGATTTTCAAGATCTAAGCCATAGAATGAGGGTAAGAGTTGGATGACATGTGGCTTCAAGTCAAAGTGGGTGGCATTGGTCGGTGGCAACACTATGCAAGAGGATGAGTTAGTCGCAACGGGTGCGAACAAGTCCCTAAGGGATGTAGTGGAGTCCACGTTCCAAGCTCTAGGTTGTTCTACATGTTCAGGATGATTTGCATTCCTATAATTCTCTGCCATCTTAACAGTCTCTCTCTCAACTAGCGCTCTTTTCTGTCTCCTAAGAGTTCTTTCTAAGTCGGGATTTAAATGTATCAAATCTAAGTCCAAGGATCTCCGACCAAGCATACACCAACAGAAAAAGAACTAAAGTAAACTAACCAGCAGAAACTTGCAGAATAAAATAAAATAACTGCACAAACAGCAAACACACTACTCACAAAATGAGCCAACAAAAAATTTTAAAATAATTTTTTTTTTGGATAACTAACTAGTAGAAAAATAAAATCATTTTAGACCAAAAATTTTCACAAACCAAAAAATTCCCCGGCAACGGTGCCAAAAACTTGTTGTGAGTTTTAAATTTACTCGCAAGCGCACGAGTCATTTGCAATATAGTGTTGTGCAAGTGTGAGGATGAATCCACAGGGAATTGCGTTGTGAAAATATATTTTTAATCTAAACTAACTTTATATTAACCTAGTTCCGAATTGTGAATGATATTGCAAAAGAAATATAAACTAAATTGATTTTTAAAAAACTAATAATTAAAACACTAAGGTTTCCAAATCCACCCCACCGAAGTTAAACATATATGTTCTAAAAATATAGCCTATCAAAACATTCCATGAATCTAACTATAAGACAAAAAACAAAGAATATCCCAACTAAACCAAAAGCATCCAATGTATCCGCTCTCAACAAATCACAAAGGAAATCCAATTTAATCGAAAAGCATTCAATGTACCCATCAGATGAAACACAAGGAATATCCAACAGAAAATTTAAACTCAATTAATTATAAGATTAACTCAAATAATTGACAGAACATTTATACTAAAAATTTTCAGATTTGTACAAGCAAATCTGAACTACTATGCCAAACAACGGCGGGGCTTCATCTTCAACCTTAGCTGAAGAGTCTAGCCACTCATAACTATGAAACTACAATTCATAATAAAAGTGCTAAACATTTAAACTAAAACAACTAAATGTAAAGAAATAAATAAATAACTTTACATGGGAGAAATTCCACTCGCTGAAGGGCGACGCTTCCCCTCGTGGTGACGAAGCCCTTTAGATCCACCAGAATGCTAGCGGACGTCCATCGGTAAACACCAAAGTGGCTCAGGAATTGTACATTAAAGATGAAGTGAAGAAGGGCTTATATAGGGAAATATCACAAGTGCAATATGCTTCCAATCCGATGTGGGATACTGTAGATTCCAGTTTTTGCTCTTTGACCTTTGTCTACTAAAACTGCCATAACTTTCTCTAAAAAAATCATTTTATTGATCCGTAAAATTTCCTAGAAAATAGACATCGGGATCTTTCCACAAATATATGGCTTATCTTCTGGTTCTTCCTAAATCAATACAGTTTAATCATAAAAAATGGCTGATCTACACGAGCAATTCTGGCAATTTAGTGAAACTTCTTTCTAAGCTTGTAAACTTGTAAAACAACGAAAACAACTCAAAGTAACAAATTCCTAAGCTAACAAATGTAAATTAAAAGGCCAAAATATGCAATATTTGGCACTCATCACAGTCTCTGGCTCAGGGAAGTGCTTGGGAAGGCTTTCCAAGTCGATAGGGATGGGAGAAAGAGCTTGAGGCCTCTTCCTAGCACCAGAACCAGAAGCAGACTACTTCTCCTCTTGGGTGGCTTTCTTTTGCTCCAAAGTGAGTCTCTTAGCCCACTCCATCTCTGCCCAAGACATCTAAAAAAAATCATAAGTATAAAGTAAAAGGGAAGTGACATAAAACAAATCACAAATGTGAAGTAAAAGCAAAGTATAAAGCAGCAGGCATGAGGTTACCACTCTCTATAGAGGACTCAGGGAACGAGGGGCAGAGACCACGCCTCGCCAACTCCTCATTATCGTAGAAGATCTCCACATCCATAGGCGCGGCCACCATAGCGCTCATCGTCTCTTGCTCATAGTAAAGAAGGCTCGGATTCTTACATTTCTTCGCCCGATCTAAACTCCATAAGAGTGGGACCCTGAAGTCTTTCTCCCTTCGGACGAAGAAAAAAGACTTCTTCCACCTTTTGATCGAAGATGGTGTCTTCTTCAGCAGTCTTTTCCTTGCCTGTGAACTGATCATGACCCATCCAGTTTGACAGTGCTTGCTTATCTAGAAGTAGGCCTTGAAAACGTCGAGGTTCATCAGTCCCCTCACTTTCGAGGAGACGCAGATGAAGACCATGATCAGTCATACCGAGTTCGGCACCAACTGACGCAGCACTACGCCAAAGTACCACAGCATAGCACAAAAGAAGAGGTGCAGGGGGAAGCATAGCCAAGCCCTCATGTGATGTTCGTACACACATAATTCGTAGGACAGACGACACGAAAGTGCATCACAAGCCCTTTCCCCGACCTTGGTTAACCTAAGGGTATATTCCTCTGGGATATGATATGCTTTTCGGATCACCTCAAGATCCTCCTCCCTGATTTGGCTAAGAACAGCGTTTGCAGCAAACTCCCACTATTCCCTCTCCTCAACAACTATAACCTCTTTTCATCCTTAGAGGAGGAGTTCTCTTCATACTCTTCCACCATAGGTACATAGGGCACCATGGCTAATGGCTACTCTCTAACCTCGATTTTTTCTGGGGTCTCACTATTGGAAGAGGACCACGTCTCCTCAGAAGTACTATTACTACTACTACTACCGCTACTACTACTAGGTTTATCTAAAAAAATATCTATTAAAGACATGAGAAATGGAAGGAAGAGACTTAACTAGAGAATAAATAGCGCGGAAAACTTCCTCCTCAGCAAGATGCTTCGACACCTACTCCGAGCACCCACGAACGAAAGATGACTACGAAAGAACCCCACACCAAAGACAATCACGGAAAAGATGTCTACAAAGCCTCCTCTCACCAAAGAATCAAGATATCGAGCACTCTTAAGCTTTAGATGAGACCGAGAGCTCTCAAACTTTCTCTCTAAAAATTGCAAGAATGGAAGTGAATAAAAATGAAATAGCAAAGTACCATTATTTAGGAGAAAAAAAGTGTGAAGAATGAGGCAATTTAAACCAGATAAATGGGAAGATATGACGTTTGGAGTGCTCGAGGCCACTTTTGCACTCTCAAAGGATCTTCAGTCACAAATGAAGTGACGTTTGGTCCACTCGAGGCATTGTTCCGTTCCCCAAGAGAACGAAACATTAATGAGCGCGGTCATTTTCACTCCAAAATGGCTGTGCACATTGAATAATCCAATTAGACCACTTGTAAATGAAAGTTCTGGAAAAAATGACTTAAATGGTATTTCCAATTTTAGGCCTAAAGAAAGACGACTCAAAGCACAAAACGCCAGAACATTCTTGAGCCTAATAGGCAAGAAGCCCAAGAGTCCACTTAAAACTCCACTAGAAGAAGGCCTTGCCCCACCAAAAACTTTGAAACTCAGAGAAACGTCTTCAAGGCCAAACATATTGACTGCTGCTCATATGCTCGGACCTATATCTCCAAGGTCGAGCATATTAACTGCTACTCATATGCTCGGACCTATGTCTCCAAGGTCGAGCATATGGACTGCTACTCATATACTCGGACCCATGTTTCCAAGATCAAACACATTGACTGCAGTTCATATGTTTAGACCCATGTCCTCAAGGCCGAGCATTTTAACTGCTGCTCATATGCTTGGACCAATATCTCTAAGACCGAGCATATTGATTGCTGCTCATATGCTCCGACCAATGTCTCCAAGGTCGAGCATATTGATCGCACCTCATATACTCAGACTAATGTCTCTAAAGCTAAGTATATTGATTGTCGCTCATATGCTCAGACCCATGTCTTCAAGGCCGAGCATATTAATGGCTACTCATATGCTACGACCAATGTCTCCAAGGCCGATTAAATTGATTGTTGCTCATATGCTGGGACCTATGTCACCAAGGTCGAGCATATTAACTGCTACTCATATGCAAGAACCTATGTCTCTAAGGTCGAGCATATTGACTACTATACATATGCTCTGACCTATGTTTTCAAGGCCAAACACATTGACTACAGCTCATATGCTTGGACCTATGTCCTCATGGTCGAGCATATTAATTGTTGCTCAAATGCTCAGATCAATGTCTCAAAGGATGGGCATATTGACTGTCGCTCATATACTTGGACCAATATCTCCAAGGTCGAGCATATTGATTGCCACTCATATGCTTGGATTAATGTCTCCAAGACCGAGCATATTGACTGTTGCTCATATGCTTGGACCAATGTCTCCAAATTCTAGCATATGGACTGTTACTCATATGCTCGGAACCATGTTTCCAAGGCCGAATACATTGATTGCAACTCATATGCTCGGACCCATGTCCTAAAGGCTGAGCATATTAACTGCTTTTCATATGCTTGGACCAATGTATCCAAGGACGGGCATATTGACTGTCGCTCATATGCTCGTACCAATGTCTCCAAGGTCGAGCATATTGATTGTCACTCATATGCTTAGACTAATGTCTCAAAGGCCGAGCATATTGACTGCTACTCATATGCTAAGACCAATGTCTCCAAGGCCAATCATATTGATTGCTATTCATATGTTTGGACTAATGTCTCCAAGGCCGAGCATATTGACTACTACTTATATGCTCGGACCCATGTCTACAAGGTCGAATGTATTGACTGTTGTTCACATGCTCGGACTAACGTCTCCAAGGCCGAGCAAATTAACAACTGCTTATATAGTTATACCAATATCTCCAAGGCTAAGCATATTGATTACTGCTCATATACTCGGACCCATGTCTCCAAGGTCGAGTATATTGACTGCTACTCATATACTCATACCAATGTCTCTAAGACCGAGCATATTGGCTACAGCTCATCTGCTTGAACTAATGTCTCCAAGGTCGAGCATATTGATTCTTGCTCATATTCTCGAACCCATGTCTCTAAGGTCGGGCATATTGACTACAGCTCATATGCTCGGACCATTGTCTTCAAGGTCTAGCATATTGATTGCTTCTCATATACTCGGACCAATGTCTTAAAGGTCAAGCATATTCACTGTTGCTCATATGCTCAAACCAATGTCTCCAAGGTCGAGCATATTGACTAATACTCATATACTCTGACCAATGTCTCTAAGGTAAAGCATATTGACTACTACTCATATGCAAGGACCCATGTTTTCAAGGCCGAACACATGACTACAGCTCATATGCTCGGACATGTATCCTCAAGGCCGAGCATATTAACTGCTGTTCATATGCTCGGACCAATGTCTCCAAGGACGGGTATATTGACAGCCGCTCATATGCTCAGACCAATGTTTCCAAGGCCGAGCATATTGATTGTCGCTCATATGCTAGGACTAATGTTTCCAAGGCCGAGCATATTGGCTGCTGCTTATATGCTCAGACAAATGTCTCCAAGGCCGAGCATATTGATTGCTAATCATATGTTAGGACCAATGTCTCCGAGGCCGAGTATACTGACTGCTGCTCATATACTCGGACCAATGTCTCCAAGGCCGAGCATGTTTATTGTTGCTCACTTGCTCGGACAAACATCTCTACGGCCGAGCATATTGACAGCTGCTCATATACTCAGACCAATATCTCCAAGGCTGAGCATATTGATTGCTGCTTATATTCTCAGACCCATGTCTCCAAAGTCGAGCATATTAACTGCTACTCATATGCTCGGACCAAAGTCTTCAAGATCGAGCATATTAATAACTGCTCATATGTTAGGACCAATGCCTCGAAAGACAAGCATATTGACTGTTGCTCATAAGCTTGGACCCATGTCTCCATTGCCAAGCATATTGACTGTTGCTCATATGCTCGGACCCATGTCTCCAAGGTCGAGCATATTTATTGTTGCTCATATGCTCAGACTCATGTCTCCAAGGTCGGGCATATTGACTGTCGCTCACAAGCTCGAACCGATGTCTTCAAGACCGAACATATTGATTGCTGCTCATATACTCAGACCAAGGTCTCCAAGGTCGAGCATATTAACTGCTGCTCATATGCTCGAACCAATATCTCTAAGGCCGAGCATATTGACTGCTGCTCATATGCTCAGACCAATGTCTCCAAGACCGAGCATATTGACTACTACTTATATACTCGGACACATGTTTCCATGGCCGAACACATTGACTACAGCTCATATGCTCGGACTCATATCCTCAAGACTGAGCATATTAACTGCTGCTCATATTATTAAACCAATGTCTCCAAGGACAGACATATTGACTGTTGCTTATATGCTTCGACCAATGTCTCCAAGGCCGAGCATATTGACTGCCGCTCATATGGTCGTACCAATGTATCCAATGCCGAGCATATTGACTGCTGCTCATATGCTCGGGCCAATGTCTCCAAGACCGAGCATATTGATTGCTACTCATATGTTAGGACCAATGTCTCTGAGGCCGAGCATACTAATTGTTGCTCATATCCTCGGAACCATGTCTCTACGGCCGAGCATGTTGACTGTTGCCCATATGCTCGGACCAAAATCTCTAAGACCGAGCATATTGACAGTTGCTAATGTACTTAGACCAATATCTCCAAGGCTGAGCATATTAATTGCTGCTCGTATGCTCGGATCCATGTCTCCAAAGTCGATCATATTGATTGCTACTCATATGCTCGTCCAATGTCTACAAGATCAAGCATATTTATCGCCGCTCATATGTTGGGACCAATGTCTCGAAGGCTGAGCATATTGAATACTGTTTATATTCTCGGACCCATGTCTCCAAGGCTGAGCATATTGACTGCTGATCATATGCTTGGACCCATATCTCCAAGGCCGAACATATTTACTACCGCTCATATGCTGGGACCCATGTCTCCAAGGCCGAGCATATTGACTACTGCTCATATACTATGACTCATGTCTTCAAGATTGAGCATATTAACTACTGCTCATATGTTCAAACCATGTCTCCAAGGCCAAGCATATTGACAGCTACTCATATGCTCGAACCGATGTCTCCAAGGTCACTCGATATTGACTGCCGCTCATATGCGCGGACCAATGTCTCCAAGCCCAAATATATTGATTGCTGCTCATATACTCGGACAAATGTATCCAAAGCTGAGCATATTGACTACTACTCATATTCTCGGACTAGTGTCTCTAAGGTCAAGCATATTGATTGCCGCTCATATGCTCGGACCCATGTCTCAAATGCCGAGCATATTGACTGCTACTCATCTTCTCGGACCAGTGTCTCCAAGGTCGAGCATATTGATTGCCGCTCATATGCTTAGACTCATATCTCCAAGACCGAGTATGTTGACTGCTGCTCACATACTTGGACCAACGTCTCCAAGGCCAAGCATAATGATTGCTACTCATATGCTCGAACCAATGTCTCCAAGGCCGAGCATATTGACCGCTGCTCATATGCTCGGACCCATGTCTCCATTACCGAGCATATTGACTGTTGCTTATATGCTCGGACCCATGTCTCTAAGACCGAGCATATTGATTGTTGTTCATATGCTCAAACTCATGTCTCCAAGGTTGGACATATTGACTGCCGCTCACAAGCCGGATCGATGTCTTCAAGGCCGAGTATATTGATTGCTGCTCATATACTCGGACCAAGGTCTTCAATGCCGAGCATATTGACTGCTGCTCATATGCTCGAAGCAACGTCTCTAAGGCCGAGCATATTGACTGTTGCTCATATCCTCGGACCAATGTCTCTAAGACCGAGCATATTGACTACTATTTAAATGCTCGGACCTATGTTTTATGGCCGAACACATTGACTACAACTCATATGCTCGGACCTATATCCTCAAGGCCGAGCATATTAACTGCTGCTCATTTGCTCGGACCAATATCTCCAAGGCCAAACATATTGACTGCCGCTCATATGCTTGTATCAATGTCTCTAAGGCTGAGCATATTGACTGTTGCTCTTATGCTTAGACTAATGTCTACAAGGTTAAGCATATTGATTGCTACTCATATGTTAGGACCAATGTCTTCGAGGTCGAGCATACTAACTGCAGCTCATATCCTTGGACCCATGTCTCAGGACCAAGGATGTTGATTGTCGCTCACATGCTCGGACCAAAATCTCTAAGACCGAGTATATTGATAGCTGCTCATATACTTGGATCAATATCTCCAAGGCTGAGCATATTAATTGATGTTCGTATGCTCAGACCCATGTCTCCAAAGTCGATCATATTGACTGCTACTCATATGCTCCTCTAATATCTCCAAGATTGAGTATATTGACCGCTGCTCATATGTTGGGACCCATGTCTCGAAGGCTGAGCATATTGAATGTTACTCATATTCTCGGACCCATGTCTCCAAGGGCAAGCATATTGACTACTGATCATATGCTCGGATACATATCTCTAAGGCCAAACATATTGACTGCTACTCATATGCTCGGACCCATATCTCCAACGCTGAGCAAATTGACGACTGCTCATACGCTTGGACCCATGTCTCCAAAGTCGAGTATATTGACTGTTGCTCATATGCTCGGACTCGTGTCTCCAAGATTAAGCATATTGACTGCTGCTCATATGTTCGAACCATGTCTCCAAGGCCAAGCATATTGACTGCTACTCATATACTCGAACCAATGTCTCCAAGGTCACCCGATATTGATTGTCGCTCATATGCTCGGACCAATGTCTCCAAGGTCGAGCATATTGATTGTCGCTCATATACTCAGACCAATATCTCCAAGGCCGAGCATATTGACAGCTACTCATATTCTCGGACCAGTGTTTCCAAGGTCAAGCATATTGATTGTCGCTCATATGCTCGGACTCATGTCTCCAGGGCCGAGCATGTTGACTGCTGCTCACATGCTTGGACCAACGTCTCCAAGGCTAAACATATTGATTACTACTCATATACTCGAACAAATGTCTCCAAGGCCGAGCATATTGATTGCTGCTCATATGCCCGAATCAATGTCTCCAAGACCGAGCATATTGATTGTTGCTCATATGCTCAGACTAATGTCTCCAAGGACGAGCATATTGATTGCTGCTCTTATACTCGGACTAATGTCTCGAAGGCCAAATATATTGACTGCTGCACATATACTCGGATCAATGTCTCCAAGGTTGAGCACATTGATTGCCACTCATATGCTCGGACCGATGTCTCCAAGGCCAAGCATATTGATTGCCGCTCATATGCTTAGACCTATGTTCCCAAGGCCGAGCATGTGGACTGCTACTCATATACTCGGACTAATGTCTCCAAGGCCAATCATATTGACTGTTGCTCATATGCTCAGATTCATGTCTCCAAGGCCAAGCATATTGACTGCTGCTCATATGCTCGGACCAACGTCTCCTAGACCGAGCATATTCACTGCTGTTCATATGCTCAGACCAATGTCTCCAAGACCGAGCATATTGACTCACTGGTCATATACTCGGACCAATGTCTCTAAGGTCAAGCATATTGATTGTTGCTCATATGCTCGGACTCATGTCTTCAAGGCCGAGCATATTGACTGCTGCTCATATGCTCAGACCAATGTCTCTAAGGCCGAGCATATTGATTGCTGCTCAAATGCTTGAACCAATATCTCCAAGGCCGGGCATTTTGATTCCTTCTCATATGCTCAGACCAATGTCTCCAAGACCGAACATACTGACTACTGCTCATATGTTCAGACTAATGTCTTCAAGGCTGAGAATATTGATTGCTGCTCATATGCTTAGACCCATGTCTCCAAGGCCGAGCATATTGACTGCTACGCATATGCTCAGACTCATTTCTCCAAGGACAAGCATATTGACTACTACGCATATGCTCGGACCAATGTCTCCAAGGACGAGCATATTGATTACTGCTCATATGCTCAGAGCCATGTTTTCAAGGCCGAGCATATTGACTGCTGCTCATATGCTCGGACCCATGTCTCCAAGGCCAAGCATATTGACTATTTCTCATATGCTCGGACCAATGTCTCCAAAGCCGAGCATATTAGCTGCTGCTCATAAACTATGACCCTTGTCTCCAAGGTCGAGCATATCGATAGCTACTCACATGCTCGACCTAATAACTCCAAGGCTGAGTATATTGATTGCTACTCTTATGCTCGACCCAATATCTCTAAGACTGAGCATATTGATTAAGACTCACATGCTAGGACTATTGCCTCCAAGACCAAACCTTGCCATACTTCCTTAAAGCACATAAATGTACTTAAGGAAGTAGGCAGTATTTGATACAGCCAAAACATACGTCTAACAACAAGATGACATGTGGAAAGCCCTGGGCCAACATCGAGATGATATGTGGACAAACCTAGGTCCTACAGTAAGATAACACGTGGGTATTCCTATGTCCAATAGGAATATGACATATAGACAAGCTATAGATAACCCTACTACCATTCCTGGACACCCCCGCATAGACTTATATCCATATTTCCAGGGAATACCACTCCTGGACATCCTCATGCAGGCCTGCAAGTGTGATTCCAAGGATCACGATCTTCCTCGAGTGCTCGACCATACCTATTGACAGAGGAATGGGATCTTTGGGATTGCTCCATCCTAGCTACATGGGCAACCTCTCCTTCAGTACACTATAAAAGGGTTAAGGTATGCAAGAACAAACCAATCTCTCTCCTTCACTTTCCAAACTCATTTGACTGAAAACTCTAGTCCCTTACTTCTCTCCATCTTCTCCCAAAAACTTCATACTAACAAAAGCATTGGAGTGTCCTTGGAGGCATCAGTCCCTCTTTCCTCCGGTGACTCTTTAGCTCATCCCATTTTCCTTGTGTAGGTTCCTCCTTGAAGCACTGACCGCTAGCTCAGCAACACTTTTAGCATCAACAAATAGTATTCTTTCTATGTCTCCAGCTTGTGCTCAGTCAACTACAGTGAAAGTGGATATCCTTTCACAAAATGTTTCATGCATGATTTCATTTATTTATGATTGTTGCTGTAAAATCGAGCGTTGAAGCTTATGGAATAATTTACTGGCTATCTTTGATAATTATTCTCTTCCTTGGCTTATAAGGGGAGATTTCAATATTTTTAAATGTTCCCAATAGAAGGCGGGTGGTGGTCAGTTGGATTTTTAAGCACTGGATGATTTTAATAATTTTATTCATCAAGCTTCTTTGTTTGATCTTGGGTAATTTGTTAGCATTTTCACTTAGTGTAATGAACATGAAGCGGAGGCAATAATTTGGAAATGATTAGAGTTCCAGTCAACGGCACTTTTCTTCCTCAATTTCCTACGATCTTGGTTCATCACTTACAACGGGTATTCTCTGATTATTCTCCTTGTTATAATATAATTAAGAAACTCTGTTCGTATTATAATTAGAAATTTGTATTATTAATTGATGATATGAATACAATTTAACAGTCTTATATATACACTGATGAATATCAAACCTAATAGGATTAAGAGACATGAAATAGATACGACAGACATAAACTAAGACAAAAAAAAAACCCACAAGGACACATAATAGGAAACCTAATTATGACACTCAACATAAATCTAATTAGGACTCTCAACACTCCCCTTCAAGTTGGAGCATACACATGCATCAACTTGTTACAAAGAAACCCAGACCAATAAATCCAATCTAAAACAAATAAATCCAAACCCATAAATTACAATAACCCATGAGAACAAGTCGGGGCTCCACACTCATATCAAACAATTAGATCGGATTAGCAAGACTTTGACTTTATTTTCATCTTGTTTTTTAACTAACATTCACTTCGACTTGAATAAGCTACAATCAATGAGTCAGGAGGATACAACATCAATACAGGTTAGATTGGGTTAACAACATCAACATGAGGGTGGGGAACTCTTCTCCAGAAATAGTCAATAACTCTTCTTTTTCTTGTTGAACTCTTTTTCTTATTGAATTTTTCTTCTTGAACTCTTCATGAAAAAGAAACACAAGAACACATAACAAATATTTTTTTATTCTGCCTTTTCTTTGCTTCTTTTTTTTCAACAGAGACAAAGAAATGAAAACACAGATGGAAAAACAAAAAATCAACTTGTTAAAAAAAACATATGTTGGAAAAGAAATACACATACACTAACTTGGATACTTAACACCCCCCCTCGAGTTCGAGCATATACATGCACTAACTTGTTACAAAGAAACTCATACCAATAACAAACCTCGTCCAATCTGAAACAAATAAACCCAAACTCATAAATTATAATAATCAATGAGAATATGTCAGGGCTCCACACTCACTTCGAAAAATTAGCTCGGATCAACAAGACTGACTTTATTTTCTTATTGTTTTTAACTAACATTGACTTTGACTTGAATGAGCTGCAATCAATGAGTCAGGAAGATATAACATCAATACAGGTTGGATCAGGTTAATAACATCAACATCAGGGCTGGGAACTCTTCTCCAAGAACAATCAAGAACTCTTCATTTTCTTCTTCTTCTTTTATTTTTTGAACTTTTCTTCTTATTGAATATTTCTTCTTGAACTCTTAATGAAGAAGAAACACAAAAACACATAACAAATATTTTTTTATTCTGCCTTTGCTTTACTTTTTTTTTTCAATTGAGACAGAGAAACAAAAAAACAGATGGAAAAACAGAAAACAACGTGCTGAAAAAAAAACAGCTGTTGGAAAAGAAATACACATACACGAACTTGCATTCTCAACTCTCCCCCTCAAGTTGGAGCATACACATACACCAACTTGTTAAAAAAAAGCCTATACCAACAAGAAACCTCATCCAGTTTGAAACAAATAAACCCAAACCTATAAATTACAATAACCAATGACAACACATCGGGATTCCACACCCATGACAAATAGTTAGGTCACAACATCGGTACCACCTAATGAGACAAGATTCGAGAACATCGGATAAACAAGAATTTGACTTTTTTTTGTCTTACTTTTTTTTTGTTTATGTGTCTCATTATAATAGGAATAGAGTTTCTTAATTATATTCTAATAGTCCTTTACTTCTTGTTCCAACTGCTAATTAGTCCGAATCTCATTCCTTTAAATTTAGGGTAAATTACATTAACCTACTCGAGGTTAGTCCATGGTTACACTTACCTCACATAGTTTTTAGAATTTACACTTACATACCTGTCACTAGCTTTCCGTTAGCTTTTCATTAGTCAATTGCTCAAAATTCAGTCAAACCTTATGCCAACTCATCAAAACTTATTGGAAACCTAACTTTACCCTTAATAATTTCAAAATCCAATGAAACTTTGGATGCTACATAAGTAAAAGATTTTACCCTTAGATTTATGAGGATGTATATTTCTCACCAAGATTTATCGAATCAAAATGGCAGGCTTGGCCGCCATTGGAAATCTTGCATAAATAAAGTTAAAGTTGCTCAAATAGACCTTAAAAACTCAGAATTAGGAGTTTTTTGGTAATGTTATCAAGAAAAATTCAAAAGCTAAGGATGATATCATTTGTTTTGATTGTGATCTTGGTGCTTATTAGTCAAAAGGGGTTCATAATCAGTTGCAACAAAGGAGATCAATTATTTTGTTGTGGCATCAAGAAACTCTAGCTCGGGAAGTTTCTTTTGTTAGGTAAGTTATAGGAAGGGGATAACAACACAAACTTCTTCCATGCTTTGATTAAAGAGAGATCTTACAAAGCAAAGCTCAAGTTACATAATCAAGATAGTTCTTACTGCATGGAGCCAAATGCTATAACACAAGCATCTGTGAATTATTTTTCTTCTCTTTTTAATTTAGAGCTAGGGGATGTAATCAAAGGAGATCAACTCCTCTACTGTAAAAAATTGTAAAGTAAAAGCCGTAATACATATAAATTTTTATTATAAAGTGGTCTCCACTACATCCCAAAATTTAAGGAGTCCAAATCTATGTGCAAAAATAGTGTACTGCTGGCTTTACTTCTTAATTTTTATTATAGATAAGTTGATCCTATAATCAAAGGGGTCCAAGATTTTTTCCATAGAAGTTTATTATTGAGATCCTATAAATCAAATTTAATGGTTTTGAGCCCAAATATTCAGTTTTGACTTGATACCAATTAGTCTTTGCTTTGTTTTTGTATAAAATTATTGCTAAAATCCTTATTGACAGGCTTGTTCCTTTGTTCCCCTCTCTGATTTTGAAGGAGCAATTTGGTTTTATCTCGAGGAGGTTAATTCATGAGAATATTGCTCTTGCTCATAAGCAAGTTTAAGGCCTGGACAAAAAAGTTTATGGTGGCATTGCTATCTTCAAGGTGGATATGTCGAAAGAATATGAATAGATGGATTGGAGCTTTATTTTTCATTCATGCGTCGATTTAGTTTCTCTGAATGGTGTTGTGACTTAATCTTTAGGTGCATATCAAATTGCTAGTACTCTATTTTGCTGAACAATTCAACTCATGAATTTTTCAAATCTTTTAGAGGGTTACTCCAAGGAAATACTCTCTCATGCTTTCTTTATTCTAGCTCAAAATGCTTTCACTTGTGCTCTCAATATTATGATATAAGATAGTTGTAATGGTCTCTATATGGTGACTCAAATGGGGAATCCAATCAGTCATTTATTATTTATGGATAACGTGCTCCTTTTTGTCAATGGTA
Source organism: Bretschneidera sinensis (assembly GCA_023935145.1). Lineage (NCBI taxonomy): Eukaryota > Viridiplantae > Streptophyta > Magnoliopsida > Brassicales > Akaniaceae > Bretschneidera > Bretschneidera sinensis. The sequence continues at coordinate 59,402,484 of CM043699.1, read as the reverse complement.
AGAAATCTTTAGTAGATAATCTTGTTAAGCTTTTTAAGGACTATAAGAAGGTGTTTGGTCAAAAAGTTAACCAGAGAAAGAGCTTTTTTATTTCTTTTCTAAAGCTCTAGTTTAAGGAGAAACTTTATTGAAAATTGGTCTGGGTTCACCTATAAAGAAATTTCTTTTATTTAAGATATTCCTATGTTTAAAGATAAGGTAAAAATTTCTTATTCCCACCATTTAGAGATGTCCATTCGGAATAAAGTAAATGGGTGGAAAAGCCACTTTCTTTCATTTGGGGTAGGATCACACTCCTTAAAAGTGTACTTACTTCTATTCTGATATACACTCTATCCGTTATTCCTCTCCTGAAGAGGTTTTTAAAGAACTTGAAAAAAAATTTCTTTTTTTCTTTGGTCTTAAAGTGGAGAAGACCGACATCATTAGAGCTCTTGGAGTCAAATTTGTTTATCATTGGAAGAAGGAAGGTTAGGCATGTAGTAATATATCTTATAAGTCAATGACATTTGATATTTAGGTATATTATTTGTAAAACAATCTTATTCGAATTATTATCACAATAAATGGAAAGTTTATTTATCATGAATATTTGTTTAATTACATTATCATGATTAAGTCCATAGAGTAAGAGCAATAGAGTAATGTCACTTGTGTGGTAAATACTAAAACAAGAATGTGTTCATTGGAGAATGAGTTCACTGAACATAACTTAATTTAAGAACTCATTATGGAGTTTTACTTGTTTGTCAATAGGTAATTCTTATGTTACAGTTGTGCATGTGATCCTTAGACCCGGGGCATCATGGTTATCTTGTGTGCAACTTATTATACTTTGATGCTATTTAATATGGTTCTATTCATGGATCATTAATTGGTAGTAATTAGGTATAATGGGTTTCATATGGAGGTATGCGAGTGTACAATAAATGATCTATCACTCCTAAGTAAAAGGAGAAAATGTCTTATGTGATCTACTAAGATATAATTTGGAAAGTTTCTTGGCCATGGCATGGTGTGAATTAGAAAGGAGTTTCGAATATCACCATAAGAATTATTTTTGAGATCTAGACACATAGAATTAATGCTATGTTTTTTTTTTATAGTAATTCCATACCCTAATTAGCTTAATTGAAACATTGCATGATGTAGGGATTGAATTGCATGGTAACTAATAATAGAAAGGTTATGGTTTCACAACCAAATTTACACTATCTGGGTAGTCATAATACACTGCTAGGTGTCACTAATGATTATGGAAGACCTAAGAATTAATTTAGTAAGCAATTAATTAATTCTTATAAAAGCGAGAACAAAAACGAAGTTTTGATTCAAAATAAATTAGAATGAGTTCTAATTAATTTGAAAGGGTTCCAATTACAATTATATAAAAGCTATGTCTTAAAACCAGATTAGTTTGAACCTAAAGGAAGGGGTATTATGTAATTAAGAAATAATTGCATGGGTTTAGTTTGCAATAAATGGTTAGTTGCTCCTAACCCTAACACTATAAATAGTTTATTAGTGTGCATATTTTTGCTAGCACATCATTCTACACACAAGTTTCTCCTAAGAGATTTTAGACTCTCTTATTCCCAAAGAGAGAAATCCTAATTCAAGATTTGCACTATGTGGACCTTTTTTAAAGATCACATACTTTTGTGATTATAGTGAATTCAAGAACGAAAGAATTTGGATTCAGGTATCTTGGAGAATTCGAGCATATTGTAGAATTCAAGCACAACAAATTCAAGGAATCAAGAGCACAACAAATAAAAATAAATATTTCTATCCTTGAATGTTATTGATGTTGTACATAATCATAAGGTGATTAAGGGTTTATAGGAATCAATGAAAAGTTTTAAATTTCCGTTGTGTTTTCTACATTGATTTCCTTCAAGTGGTACCAAAGTCATCATGATGATTTAATTATTTCATGGCAATTTATTGTTATAGCTGTAAAATATTTTATCTTTAAATTCTAAATATTGAAAATTGATAATCTAAAAGTTAGATTAGGGTTTATGAAACCATAAATCAAGAAAATTCAAAAATGTGTTCTTGAATTGATTATCGTAATGTGATGTTGATAAAATTTTTGTGAATTATTTTTGAAATACATTAAATCAATGGAGATTGATTGTAAAAAAAATTATGATGAAAATATGAGTTTGCATCAGATAAAAAAATTTTCGGCATGAAATATCGCGTAAAAAACCTAAAATAAAATAGATTTTCTAGTCCAAATTTAAAGAGGCATAATTTACTCGTTTAAAATCAAATTTGAATGTTTTTAGAATAGTTGGAAAGATATAGAAGTTTATTTTCATATTCCACTAAACATGATTCAAAATTTCAAGTATCTTTTTCTGTTGTGATTAAAAAATCGAACAACGTTCAAATTAGAAAAAAGGATTTTTCTAAAATTCATTGTTCTACTTGTTTTGCAATTCCAATTTATTTTGACTTGGAATTCGAAATTTACCTTTAATTTAATTAAATAAATATTTTTTGGTTGTAAAAAAATACATTTTTGTTAGTCAAGAATTATTCATAATTTTGTATTAAAGTTTTAAGAAATTGGAGTTTTATTGGGGATGAAACCACAAAATCTTTATTGCATTAAAATTATGAATTCTAGTGAATAAGAAGTTTAAATCCTATTTGGAATAGGATTATAAAACTATTGAAAACCTAATTTGATTAGGATAAACAATCTTAGAATTAAAGTCATAACTAGAATAAATTGCATTTAAACTTTTATATATGCGATGTAATTTTATATATATTTAAGGATAGGTGATTATGGACTTAAGGCAAAATAATTGAGCTATGTGATTGGTCATTATTCAATGTAATTGAATGTATGATTATAATTTTATGAGTTATAGTATTTATTCTCTATTTTTGGGATATATAATTTTAAACGGGGCTTGAATACCTTGCCTTTCTTTTTATCTCTGGTTGTAAAATGCTATCTCCCTCCTACTGTAACTCCCCTTGATTTTGAATCAAGGTTTCTTATTGATTATGTAATGTAATTAGTTGGAATAGTTTTATTGGAGTAAATAATATTTTTTCATGTAAAGTTGGAGGATGATTGAGTACACAAGGAAGCAATGGAGACCCGCTTGAAGATTACATGAGCCAATATGTAATAATTGGTGAAAATATTATAGAACCTTAAATTAAGATTAATGATTCACTTAATGACTCAAGTGAATCATGAAAAAAAGTCCATAATCACCTAGATTCATATTTTATTTGATATTATATGATGTATGCTATGTATGTGATGCATGTTTAAATTAAATGATGAGACTAAAGACCAATTAAACTCCCTCGTGAAATTAATTGCTATAAGTTGTAATTAATAGACATTTTAAATATCTTATCATGACTTTCCACCATTATAGGGATATACGAGATCTATTGTTCTAAGTAAGTTTTTCCCCAGACATGAGGGATTGCTGATGAGTCTAAAATATTGCATATTTTAGACACTTAACTTATATTTGTTATGCTCTTAGTTAGTAGTATTTTACTTTATTTTACATTTTTCTTGTGTTTTGTGTATTTTTACATGTTTGTGGAGAAAGTGCAGCATTTCAGGATATTTGAAGCTTCTGGAGACATTGCGCTCGATCGCACAGATATGCGATCGAGCGCACCTGTGCTCGAGCGCACCTGCCTATGATCGAGCGCAAGGTCATCAATCCCACATCGAAATGTTTGCAGAGCATCGCACCAGCGCGATCGAGCGCACCAGACACGCGATCGAGCGCACCGGACACGCGATCGAGCGCACATGCGATCGATCGCACCATTCTGCGATCGAGCGCACCATTCTGCGATCGAGCGCACACGGGCCTGTATCCCACATCGTTTCTGCAACCTGTTTTACTCCGGGTCTCCCCCTATATAAACACCATTTGGCTTCATAATTCAGTGTACAATTCCTGAGCCACTTTGGTGTTTACCGTTGGACGTCCATCAGCATTCTAGTGGATCCCGAAGGCATTGCTACCACGAGGGGAAGCGCCGCTCGGCAGCGAGTGGAATTTCTCCCATGTAAAGTTGTTTATTTATTTCTTTATATTCAGTTGTTTTAGTTTAAATGTTTAGCACTTGTTATTATAGTTTTATAGTTATGAGTGGCTAGACTCATCAGCTAAGGTTGAAGATGAAGCCCCGCCGTTGTTTGGCGTAGTAGTTCAGATTTGCTTGTACAAATCTGACAATTTTTAGTATAAATGTTCTGTCAATTATTTGAGTTAATCTTATAATTGATTGAGTTTAAATTGTCTGTTGGATTTTCTTTTTGTTTCATCTGATGGATACATTGAATGCTTTTCGATTAAATTGGATTCCCTTTGTGATTTGTTAAGAGCGGATACATCGGGTGTTTTTGGTTTAGGTGGGATATTCTTTGTTTTTTTGTCTTATAGTTGGATTCATAGAATGTTTTGATAGGCTATATTTTTAGAACATGTATGCTTAACTTCGGTGGGCTGGATTCGGAAACCTTAGTGCTTTTTATTATTAGTTTTTAAATCAATTTAATTTAGTTTTAATTTATTTTGCAATATCATTTCAAAATTCGGAACTAGGTTAAGATAGAGTTAGTTTAGATTAAAAATTATATTTTCACAACGCAATTCCCTGTGGATTCGACCTCGCACTTGCACAACGCTATACTGCAAACGACTCGTGCGCTTGCGAGTAAATTAAAACTCACAACAATTGCATTATGGGAGATTCATGATTCCCTATTAAATATATGATATAACGAGGTAGAAAACTAGTGGGTCCACTAAACTATCACGTGAGGGTTCATTAGTTCAATCACCAACACTTCTGAAAAATAATGGGTCTGACTTAATGTAATACCTGTACCCTTGATATAAAGGTAAAAAAGTAATTTGGCTTATATATATTGAGTTTACATGCCTACATGCGAAAAAGGAAGTTGAATTTGAATTTTTAAAGAAAGTGTTGAATGAAATTGAATGTTAAGTTTGAAATAATTATAAAAGAAAGATGTTAAATAATTTGATTTGAAAAGACTTAGAAATTTTACGCAGAAAAAGTACAAATTTTTTTGAAAGAGTTAGAAATTTTTTTGTGGAAGAAGACATAATTTTTTCAGAATTTTCAGAACAAAAAAAGAAAATTTTCAAAGGTTTAAAGGTTGGACCAGTCGACTGGTAACTGGTCGATAGGTAAAGAGTGACCAGTTGACTAACCAGCCGACTGATTGGGTGGATTGATAGGCTGGCAGTCGACCGACGATGCAAAATAGTAACTTTTTTTTTGTGTAGTTTTTGAAACAATGGTGGTCAGTTAGCTGTTCGACCGTTCGATCGAACTGATTAACTAGCTGGAAACCGGTCGGTTTTCGATTGATTGACTAGTTGATTGGTTGGAAGCCCGGTCGACTAGCAGCCAATCGATAGTTCAATGGGAGTTTTGAAATTTTTTGAAAAAGTCGAACCGATCAACCAGGCAGTCGAATGGTTAGACCTAAAAATTTGATATATAAAGCATTTTAAAGTTAGAAATCAGTTCACGAAATCATTTTCTCTCTCTAAGATTACTCTCTTTCACTAGAAAAATTGATAAACACTTTAAAACACTTTAAAATCGAAGTATTTGATAATCGTGATTTTAAATAGTTGAATTTACGGAAGAATTTCTAAGAGATTTGAAGAAAAGCTTCGAAAAAGTAAAAGTTATGAAATTTTGAAGTTATTCTTGAACTTTTCTTGAAAGAAGTTTTGAATTGAATTTAAATAAGAATGAAAGGAATTTCTCATAAAAGTATTGAATTGAGAAAGTTAATATGCAAACATGAAATCTAATCCGCAATATGGAATATAAAAATTAGATCTGAATTCTAATAAGTATATTATGATTAGGTGGAGGTGATAAGAAATCAGGTGTAATTGCTAAAAGGAGCAGAAAAGAGAAAGAAGTTATCCAAGAGTAGCTTTAAGTGCTACAAGGTGAGTTGAATTTACTGTTAGTAAGAGAGACAAACATGAAAATTATATAAAATTTGAAATAAGTGATGAAATGAAATAATTATTGAATATATATAATGAATATGATTGATTTGGTGAAAATATGATATATGTGATATTTGTAAATTTGATGAGTTAGAAGTGTGATTTATAATATGAATGAAATGAATATATGAAGAATTAATGAAATAATATTCTTGAAAGAATAAGAATGATGATTATATATGATAAGTGATGGATTGATATCCTTTAGGGGATAAAATTGATGAGAAATAGATGAAATATATGTTGATGAAAAGAGAAAGAAATCTCTTGAAATTATGCTAATTGAGATGACATTATATATGAATATATAATTTGAATTATATGATGAAAAAAAGATTTTATGAAAGAAAATGATTTCTGAATTGTATGATGTTTTGATATGCTTTTGTGTATGTAATTGATCATATGCATAGAGGGGAGACCAGAACCATGGCTGGTCTAGATGAAACATATCAACATGTGGAAAGAGATTCCCAGATGATATACCAGAGAAGTATTTTCCATACATTGATGGTATGAAGTGATATATGAAATAATTTGATGAGAAATAAAGGAAAAAATTGAAATGATTATGAAAGAGGATGTGGATGCATGCATTTATTTAATTGTTTTATTATTATTGAAATTCTAAAGCATCAAAATGATTGTGATGTGATGATAAAAAGATGAGTCTCATAATGAGACAATGATTGAAAAAAAGTATATTAAGATGTATAGTAAATGATTGCTTGAATAATGTGAACCTCATGATGAGGTAATTATGATGAAAATGATATAAAAATGATATTCTGAAAATTGAATAAAGAGATATGATGAAATTTGAAATGATAGATATATGATGATAGAAATGATTGATAAATGATTTGAATTATATATATGTGAATTTATAGATGAAAAAATATCTGAAATTATGATTATGATTGAAATATGAATTATGACTAGAAGTATACAAATCGAGTACATCTAGTAAATTAAATTCACTAAGCTTGTCATGCTCACTCCTCATTGTTAAATAATTTTTGGAAGCGGTCAAGACTGGTAGATTATTGAGCAGAGACTCATAGTGAGTAGTTTAAGTAAGTCTTGTCATCAGCATCCTCAGATCTTAATAAGAAAGAGAAAAAAAAAGTTGAAAAAGTTGTATGTTCATGCATTTTATTATATTTGTATATATTCAAAATTTATATGAGAAATATGTATCTCCACTATAAAGAGTTTAAGCTGATTTTGTAAATATTATTCCAAGTTGTTGATGTTTGTAATAGTTGCATGTATGTGTTGTGCTTGAAATCTTAAATTTGACGACACCATCTCGGGTAGGCCATCTTAGGATGGGTTGTTATAATTTTGGTATCAGAGTATTAGATTTTATGATTCTGTTGACTGCATAAAACGTAATGAAGTAGAAGATTAAAACAATATCTGAATGCAAAGTTTGAGGATGTTTTGTGGACGTTGAGGTAAAGTTATAAATTAAAGAGGGCGTGGTAGGCCACTAGTGTTTAGAAGGACAAAGGTTGAGATGGATGTTGAGCCAGTAGTTCCTGAAAGGGAACATGTTGGTGGTACACTTGGTACTAGTGGGGCTATGAGGGAATCTAGTGTTAGGAGAAATGAGTTAACAGAAGCTCTTGTTCATTCTCTTGAGAGGATGAATACAACAGAGGGCAGAGCTGGCAGTTTACATTGTAGATAGGATGAGCAGGTTAAGATAAAATCGGATGTTGTTGTAAACCTGGCATGATGTTTATGAGGGAGAGGGTGAGTTTGCACATGAAATGTAAAGAGATTGCTTTATTAGGTTCATTAAACTGAAACCCCCATCTTTTAGAGGATCTGCTAATCCTTCCCAGGCTGAGTTGTGGGTGAAACCCGTTGATCATTTATTTAGTGTGTTGCTAATGATTGATAGGCAGAGGGTTGCCTTTGCTTCATTTAAATTAGGGGGTGGGACCTCTGAATGGTGGAAAGATACTATTCCTAGATTGAGTACAGATGTAGATCGACCCTTAACCTGGAGTAGGTTTAAAGAGGAATTCTTTTCCAAGTATTTTCTAGATACTATAAGAGCCAAGCAGTAGAGAGATTTTATTCATTTAAAGCAGAACATGTTGACTATGGCATAAGATGATAGTAGATTTATCACTTTATCGAGGTTTATGCTTGAGCTGGTAAATACTAAGGAGAAGAAATATAAAAGATTCTTAGATGGATTACACTTTGATACACGATCTAAACTTTATTATATGAGGCATTTGGGGTATGCTGCTTTGGTGGATAAATCACTTCAGACTGAGAAAGATATGATGGAGTCTAGAGGATGTAGAGAGTGGAGGAAGAGAACTAAACTTGATATAATATTTGTATTAAATTTCTAATTTATTATTCAATTCATTATAAGCCACATCCTTTGAAAATTCCCACTTTGAATTTGGGGAAATTTCATGAATGTTAAAAATTCAAAAATAAACATTTCATTATTACCTTATGTTTTTCTGATAGCTTCCTGTGATTCTCTATGAAATTCCACAGTAAACCCCTTCAAAATTTTGCTATTTCAACTTTTCTTTTGGTCCCCAAGTGTTTTGAGAAATAAAGTAATTTGAATTGTAAAAGGAAGAAACCAAACGAGATTTGGTATAAAAATCAATTTATAACTCATTTAAGCGGCAATTGTCGTATTTTTCCCTGTTCATAAAATGAACAATTGCTCCACATTTTTGGCCAGGTATAAGACATGCATGACCTCAATTACATTTGGCAGCAGGTGCTGCCACCTGTTGCCACATGTATTTTTTAATTTTTTTTCTTTTTCCTTTTCTTTTTATGTCCAAAAATCTGGACACATCTAGAAATTTTTTTAAAATTTTTCATTTTCTTTGTAATTATGCCTCCATGGGTCTAGTTTCTTTTTTTAAGAATTATTTTATTCAAATAATAATAAACTTTTCACATATATTTTATTTTAATTCCATGTCGTATTTATTAAATTACTTCTTTACCCTTACTTTACGATTACGGGTATTACAAATATATTTGACAAAGAGACTAGATCTTGTTATAAATGTAACCAGATATGGCATTTATCTCAGAATAGTCCTACTTTGATTTGCTTTATATGTGGGAAGGTGGACATATTAGTATGGATTGTCCATTAGGGAGATCAATTGCATTGAATGTTGGAGGTCTAGGAAATGAAAGTTAGAGAGAAGAGGTAGATCTGGGAGTATGTGAGGTAGAGCTTCAAGTAAAGAAGTAGTTTCTCAGAGAGGATGAGGTAGTTAGACAAGGCCCAGATAGAGTAGAGTTTATGCTTTGACCCAACAGGATGCTTAAGTTACTCTTGATGTTGTTATAGGTACAGTATCTATCCTTGATAGACCTGCTATATTATTAATTGATCATGGTGCAATCCATTATTTTCATCCAGTGTTTTTATAAAGTCTGTTGATGCATAATATTATTGTTGAGGTTCCTACTGGGATAGAGTTATAATAAAAAAAGTTTATCAAGGTTGTGTGATTCGTATGGGTGATAGAGAATTTGAAGTTGATTTGTTACCTTTAAATATGACTAATTTCAAGATTTTGGGGATGAATTGGTTGTCAACATATCACGTCTAGGTTAATTGTTTCAAGAAGAATGTAATATTCAGATTACCTGGATAAGAGGAATTTAGCTTTCAGGGAGAATGCAAGATACTTGCAAACTGTCTTATTTCTGCTTTAACTGCTAGTAAATGGTTGAGGAAAGGTTGTGAATGGTATTTAGCATATGTGATGGATTCTAAAAAGGAGGGTGGAAAGCTGTAAGAAATATTAGTGGTGAGAGATTTTTCTGATGTATTCCTTGATAAGTTTTTTGGTTTGCCTCGTAGTAGGGAGATTGAGTTTTTCATTGATGTGATTCCGAGTTTAACACCTATATCAATAGTATCTTATAGAATGCCACCCGTTAAGTTAAGAGAGTTAAAAGTTAAGCTTCAAGAGTTGTTAGCTAAACAATTTATTCGATCTAGTGTGTCACTATGTGGAGCCCTTGTATTGTTTGTGAAGAAGAAAGATAGAACAATGGGGTTGTGAATAGATTACAAACACCTGAATAAGATCACCATTAAAAACAAATATTCTTTGCCCATGATAGATGATTTGTTTGAGTAGTTATAGGGAACGAGGGTGTTTTCTAAATTATACCTAAGATCAGGTTATCACTAGTTGAGGATAAACGATGGGGACGTGCCTAAGAGTTCTTTTAGGATATGCTATAGTTACCAGAAGTTTCTTGTTATATTATTTGGGTTGACTAATGCTCCAGCAACATTCATAGACATGATGAATAGGGTGTTTAAACCATTTCTTGATAAATTTGTGGTTGTGCTTATTAATGACATCCTGGTGTATTCCAAGAATGAGGAAGAACTTGTGAAACTTTTAGAAATAGTGTTGAAGGTTATGAAAACAGAGAAACTGTATGCAAAATTTTCTAAATGTGAGTTTTAGCTGAATGAAGTATCTTTTTTGGGGCATGTAGTATCAGAAGATGGTATAGCCGTTGATCCACAAAAGGTAGAGATAGTTTTAAGTTGGGAGAGACCAACAAACGTGATTATGATCAGAAGCTTCTTGGCGTTGGCTAGTTATTAAAAAAGATTTATTCAGAATTTTTCCATAATTGTTGTACCTTTGACTAGATTGACCAGGAAAGAAGTGAAGTTTGTTTTTTCCGAGGAGTGTGAAAAGAGTTTTCAGTTGTTGAAGAGAAATTGACTACCACTCTAGTGTTGGTGCTTCTTTCTAGTGATGAAGGATTTGTGGTGTATAGTGATACTTCGCATTAAGGGTTGGGATGTATGTTGATGCAACATGGGAAGGTAGTGGCCTATACTTGTAGGAAATTGAAGAATCATGATAAGAATTACCCAACGCATGACTTAGAGTTGGTTGACATAGTGTTTGCTTTAAAGAGTTGGAGATATCATTTGTATGGAGCCACTTGTTAGATATTCACTGGCCATAAGAGTTTAACATACTTACCTATCCAGCAAGTGTTGAATTTGAGGCAGAGGCAGTTGATGGAGTTGATTAGTGAGTATGATTGTACGATTCAGTATCATCCAGGGAAAGCGAATGTGGTAGCTGATGCATTGAGTAGAAAGTCTATAAGAAGATTAGTTGCTATAGAGAGTCATGATGTGAATTTGATGGTGGAGCTGTGAAAGATGTGAATGAAGTTGAGTATCAATGATAGAAGAGTATTGTTGGCAAATATGGTTGTACAATCGTCTATAGTAGAATGCTTGTTAGAGATGCAAAGTAGAGATATGGAGATAGAGAAGATCAAGCAGAAAGTACTAAATGGAAAGCAAACTGGGTTCGGAATCAGAAATGATGGTATATTGATATTGGGATATAGAATTTGTGTTCCCAATGATGTTGAAATGAGAAAAGAGATATTGAGAAAGACACATGATTCAGTGTACTCGATGCACCCGACTAACAATAAGATGCATAAGAGATTAAGACATAATTACTAGTGGTCAAGATTGAAGAGGAATGTAGCTAATTATATTTCTAATTGTTTGATTTGTCAATAAGTGAAGTCAGAAAATAAACATCTGGCAAGCTTACTACAACCTCTTCTAGTGCTTGAGTGGCCATGGGAGAATGTGACGATAGATTTTGTTTTTAGATTTCCCCCTACCCAGAGAGGTCATGATGTTGTATGGGTAATAATAGATAGACTTTCTAAGTCATCTCATTTTCTTCCAATTAAAACTACTCAAAGTCTTGAAAAGTTGGTTAAATTGTATGTAGCTGAGATTATGCGGTTGATAGGGTACCATTGAGCATAATATTATATAGAGATTCTAGATTTACATCAAGATTTTATAGAGGCTTTTAGAAAGCCATGGGTAAACAGATTTAGTTTAGTACTGCTTTTCATCCTAAAACAAATGGGTAGATAGAGAGGATTATGTGAATACTAAAAGATATGTTGAGGGCTGGTGTGATGAATTTCCCAATGAGCTAGGATGCTTACTTACCTTTGATTGAATTTACATATAATAATCAGTATCAATATAGTAATGGGATGGCATCGTTTAAAGAACTGTATGGTAGACGATGTAGAACTCCAGTATGTTAGAAAGAGGTAGGAGATAAAAAGATATTTGGTCTAGAAATTATTGAATTAACAGTTGAGAGGATCAAACTGGTTAGAGAGAACCTTAGAGTAGCACAGAGCAGACAAAAGAATTATGCTGATAATAGGAGAAGACCTTTTAAGTTTCAAGTAGATGATTGGGTGTATTTGAAGATATCTTCATGGAAAGGTGTGTTGCAATTCAGAAAGAAAAGAAAGTTGACTCCAAGATTTGTGGGACCCTATGAGGTGATTGAGAGAGTTGGGCTAGTGGAATGCTGATTGGATTTACCTCCAAAGTTGAAACAGTTGCATAATGTTTTTCATGTTTCACTTTTGTGAAAGTGTTTACATGATGAATCTCATAGTATTTCGAGTCAAGCTTTAGAAATTCAGGAAGATTTGAATTTTATGCAAGTACCAATCAGAATTTTAGGCAGCAAAGAACAAGTCTTACATAATAAAGTTATTCCATTAGTTCAAGTTTTGTAGCGGAATAAATATGTGGAAGAGATTACATGGGAGTGTGAGGAAAATATGAGGAAAGATTATCCTCAATTATTTCATGAGTTAGGTAAGAAAATTTCGAAGACAAAATTTTAATATGGTGGGTAGAATTGTAATACTTGTACCCTTGATATAAGCGTAAAGAAGTAATTTAACTTATACATATTGAGTTTGACATGTATACATGTGAAAAGGAAGTTGAATTTGAATTTTTAAAGAAATTGTTGAATGAAATTGAAAGTTAAGTTTGAAATAATTATAAAAGAAAGATGTTAAATATTTTGATTTGAAAAGGGTTAGAAATTTGACAAAGAAAAAGTACGAAAATTTTGAAAGAATGAAATAAAGAGTTAGAAAATTTTTGTGTAAGAAGACATAACTTTTTTGAATTTTCAGAAGGGAGAAAGAAATTTTTCAAAGGTTCAAAGGTTGGACAAGTCAACTGTACGGTCGATTGGTTACCCAGCCGGTCTACCAACCGATCAGTTAGCACAGTATAACCGATCGACTGGTTGGGTGGACCGATCGATTGGGCAGTCGACCAACAATGCATAATGGTATTTTTATTGTTTTTGAAACAATGGTGGTCGGCTGGTTACTGGATCGGTCGACAGGCTGTAAATCGACTGACCGATCGGTTGACTGGTTGGAGGACTAATCGTCTGTCAGCTGACTGGTATTTCAATTGCAGTTTTGAAAATATTTGAAAAGGTTGAACTGATCGACTGGGTAATCAACTGATCAAACCGAAAAAAATTGATATATAAATCATTTTGAAGTTAGAAATCAGATTGCGAAATCATTTTCGCTGTCCAAGATTACTCTCTCACTAGAAAAAATGATAAATACTTGCAAACACTTTGAAATTGAAGAATTTGATAATCATGATTTGAAATCGTTGAATAAATGAAATAATTTCTAAGAGATTTGAAGAAAAACTTCGAAAAGGTAAAAATTATGAAATTTTTAAGTTTTGAAGTCATTCTTCTACTTTTCTTAAAAGAAGTTTTGAATTAAATTTAAACAAGAATGAAAGGAATTTCGGAAAAAAAAAATATTGAATTGAGAAAGTTAATTTGCATACATGAAATCTAACTTGGTACAAGGTATAGAAAAAAAAATTAAGAATAAGATAAGAAGTCTAATGAGTATATTATAATTAGGTGGAGGTGATCAGCAATCGGGTGTAATTGCTGAAATGAGCAAAAAATGGAAGGAAGTTGTCCAAGAGTAGTTTTAAGAGCTATAAGGCAAGTTGAATTTACTATTAGCAAGCGAGACAAACATAAAAATTATATAAAATTAGAAAGAAGTGATGAAATGAAAAAAAATATTGAATATGTATGTATATATATATATATATATGTATATGATGATGATGATGATGATGATGATGAATATGATTGATTTGGTGAAAATATGATATATGTGAAATGTGTAAATTTGATGAGTTAGAAGTGTGATTTATAATATGAATGAAATGGATATATTAAGAATTAATGAAATAGTATCCTTGAAAGAATAAGAATGATGAATACATATGATAAGTGATGGATTGATATCCTTGAGAGGATAAAATTGATGAGAAATATATGAAATATATGTTGATGAAAAGTAAAAGAAATCTCTTGAAATTATGATAATTGAGATGACATTATATATGAAAATATAATTTGAATTATATGAGGACAAAAAGATTTTATGAAAGAAAATGATTTCAAAATTATATGATGTTATGATATGCTTGCTTGCATGTGATTCATCATATGCATAGGGGAAAGACCAGAACCATGGTTGGTTTGAATGAAACATGTCAACATGTGGGAAGACATTCTCGGATGATATACCAAAGATTGATAGTATAGAATGATATATGAAATGGTGATGAAATGAAATGATTTAATGAAAAAGAAAGAAAGAAATGAAATGAGGATGTGGATGTGGATGCATGCATTTATTTAATTATTTAATTATTAATGAGACACTAAAGCATCAAAATGATTGTGGTGTGATGATAGAAAGTAAAGTCTCATAATGAGACAATTATGATGACGAAATGATTGAAAAGAAGTATATTAAGATATATAGTAAATGATTGTTTGAATGATATGAACCTCATAATGAGGTAATTATGATGAAAATGATATAAAGATGATAGTTTAAAAATTGAATAAAGATATGATAAAATTCGAAATGATATATATATGAAATTATGATTATGATTGGAAGTATACAAATCAGGGACTTCTAGTAAATTGAATTCACTGAGCTTATGAAGCTCACTCCTCATTGTTAAATAATTTCAATTAGTGGGCATTTCTAGTAGACTATTAACCAGAGACTTAGAATGAGTAGTTTAACTAAGTCTCATGATCAACATCCTCAGATTTTAATAAGAAAGAGAAAAAGAAAGTTGTATGTTCATGCATTTTGTTATACTTATACATATTCAAAGTCTATATGAGAAAGATGTATCTCCTCTGTAAAGAGTTGAGGCTAATGTTATAAATATATTATTTCAATTTGATGATGTTTTTAATAGTTTCATGTATGTGTCATGCTTGAAATCTTAAATGTGACAACACCGTCTTGAGTAGGACAGCCTAAGATAGGTCTTAAACTTAAATAAAATATATTGTCTAAGAAACTATCATGTGAGGATGATATATTTTAGAGGTTAAATGAATGATTGAAAATTATATAAGACGTAATTCATAAGTGTTATCTATCTGTTAAAGGTATATTAGAGCCAAAAAACTATTATGCGAGGCTATTTTATCCAAATCCCCATTAGGAGACCTTCCAACGGGGTTTCCTGATTTTCATACTGAGGGATTTTGGAATTCGAAAATAATAGTGTGAGGTACTAATATGATTAAAGAGCAAACTATTAGTGGATAATAAAATCGAATAGATGCTAATTTTCCATGTTTGTTGACTTGTAGATCACAATGACCAATCTTAACCCATTATCCAAAATTCTCGATACCAATAGACTGACTGGGCTTAATTTTTTGGACTGGCTAAGGAACTTGAGAATCGTTCTCAATTCCAAGAAAATTGGCTCTGTTCTGGATCAAATATTTTCAGCATTTGTTACTAAGAATGCATTGGAAGAAAAGGTTGCTACTTTTGATAAGTGGCAGGAAGATGACATGAAGGCTAGATGCAACATGCTAGCATCAATGTCTAATGAGCTTTAAAAGAAACATGAGAAGATGGAAAATGCTTTTGCGAGGTTGTTTCACTTGAAAGAGTTATATGGTGAGCACAGTCGCACTGCAAGCTTCCAGATCTTAAAGGACCTCTTTAGAGCTAGGATGCCCAAAGGATCATCAGTCATAGTTTTCTAAGGCCAATAAGGAAATTAATAAGTGTTTCCATTGTGACAAAGATGAACACTAGAAGAGAAACTGCAAGGAGTATCTTGCGAGTTCAAAAGGCAAACCTTTAGAAGGTATGTCCAGCTTATTTCTTATTGAGATCAATTTGTCAATAAAAGATGCTTCTACTTGGGTATTAGATATTGATATGGTTCGAACATTTGCAAAAATTTACAAAGACTAAGAAGAAATAGGAAGCTAAGTAAAAGAAAAGTCACCATTCACCATGGAAATGAAGCAAGTGTTGTTATATTACCCATAGGGACTTATTACTTAGCTTTACCATCTGGAAAGATTTTGGAATGAAAGGATTGTTTTTATGTACCAGTTTTGATTAGAAATATTTATTTAGTTTCTGCTTTAGATAAAGAGGGTTATGAACTATCTTTTAAAAATAGTTTATGTTTTTTTCTTTAAATAATGAGTTATTTAGTACTGGACTGGAATTAAATGGAAATATATTACATATTGGTCAACAAGTTAATGAAAGGAAAAGAGATGAAATTAATCTTTCATATGTATGTCATCTCAAACTTTGTCATATCAATGAGAGTAGGATTAGCAAGTTGGCTAAAGATGGGTACTTTAATTCACTGACTTTCGAGTTATACCCAATATGTAAATATTGTCTCATGGGTAAAATGAATAAGACTCCATTTAGTGGACATGGAGAAAGAGCTTATGACATATTAGGATTGATCGACACATATATGTATGGGCCATTAATCTCAATTGCTAGGGGATGTTATTCTTACTTCATTACCTTGACTGATGACTATTCGAGGTAAGGGTATGTGTATCTTATGAAGTGCAAATCTAAATCCTTTGAAAAGTTCAAGAAAATTAGATATGAAGTGGAAAAACAAACTAGTAAAAGTATCTAAGTTCTTCGATCTGATTGAGGAGGTGAATACTTGACCTATAAATTTTTGCATTATCTCAAAGAGAATGTGATTCTATCATAGTGGACTCCTCCTGTAATACCTCATTTGAGTGATGTATTCAAAATGAGAAATTGTACTTTATTGGATATGGTTCGATCGATGATGAGTTACATTGATCTTTTAATTGCATTATAGGGCTATGCCATAGAAACTACTGCATATTTATTAAATAAAGCTCCTTCTAAGTCTGTGCCTAAGACACCATATAAGATATGGAATGGTAGGAAACCTAGTCTTAAGCATGCTAAGATTAGGGGTTGTCCTGCATATGTCAAAAGACTAGTTGCAGATAAGTTAGAAGTAAGGTTTGATAAGTGTAGATTTGTAGGATATCCCAAAGAAATATTGTGATATAATTTTATCTCTCTAATGAGAAAAAAATGTTTGTCTCAAAATTTGGTACCTTTCTAGAGAAAGAGTTTGTTCTAGAAGGGAGTAGTTCAAGTAAAATAGAAATTCAAGAGGTGTCTCAAAAAAATACAAATCAACAATAATCAACCTGAGTCTATTGTAACAGAGTTTCCTATCACATAACCAGAGAGATATAGGTATCTCATTGAGGGTGACGTAGAGATACACCTTATTGGGAATAAGGATTCTACTAACTACAAGGAAGTGATGTCAGACAATAATTCAGGAAAATGGCTTGAAGCCATGAAATCTGAAATAGAGTCCATGTATTCTAACCAAGTTTGTACCTTGGTTAAACCTCTTGAAGGTGTTGGACCTATTGGTTGCAAATTAGTCTATAAAAGAAAGATGGGTGCCAATGGAAGGTAGAGACCTTTAAGGCAAAGTTAGTAGTGAAATTTTATAAACAAAGACAAGGAGTTGACTTTGCTAAAGCCTTTTCTTTGGTAGCCATTCTTAAGTCCATCAGGATTTTTCTCACAATAGCTAAACATTACGATTATGAGATATGGAAAATGGATGTTAAAACCTCCTTCCTCAATTGTAACATAAATGAAGATATATACATGGAGCAACCATAGGATTTTTCATCCAGTGGTAATGACCACAAAGTGTGCAAACTGTAAAGATCAATTTATGGATTAAATTAAGTTTCAAGAAGCTGGAATATTTGATTTGATGAGGCAGTCAAAATGTTTGGTTTTCTAAAAAAATGTGGATGAACCATGTGTGTACAAGAAGATTAGTGGGAATGAACTTACATTTTTGATATTGTATGTTGATGATATACTCCTCATTAGAAATGATGTAGGTATGTTACAATCATTCAAAGTCTGCCTTTCAAGAAACGTTTCCATGAAGGATTTAGGAGAAACATCCAATATTTTGGGAATAAAGATATATAGAAATAGATATAGAATGATGACTAGCTTGTCCCAATCTACACACATAGATAAAATGTTGAAGAGGTTCAACATGGAAAACTCCAAAGAGGATTGTTACCATTATGGCATGGAGTACATCTCTTTAAGAAGATGTCCCCAAAAACACCTAAAGAGAGAGAACATGAGTCAAATTCTCTATGCTTCGGTGATAGGAAGTCTCATGTATGCTATGTTATATACCAGGCCTGATATTAGTCATGCTATAAGTGTTACTAGTAGATATCAGTCTAATCCACATTTAGAACTCTAGGATGCTATGAAGAACATTCTTAAGTACATGAGAATGGCTAAAGTTTTGTTCATCACATATGGATGAGGTAAGTTGAAATTGAAATAGAATATTGATTCAGAGTCTGATGTGGATGATAGAAAATCCACTTCTGGGTTTGTGTTCACCTTGAATGGTGGAGCAAAGAGCTAGAAGAGTTGTAAGCAAGTTACCACTAGAGATTCCACCACTGAGGTTAAATGTATATTTCTACATCTAGGGCTACAAATGACACGGTTTGGATGAAATGTTCATCATCTAGCTTGGTGTTATTCCTGACATTAAATTCACAATATCTTATAGTGTGATAGCAATGGGCGATAGCTCAAGCCCATGAACCAAGGTCTCATCAGAAATCCAAGCACATTGAGTAGGTTATCCAGTTGATTAGTGTAATCATTGGAGGAGCGGATGTAAGCATACAAAAGGTTACGACAGTAGAGAATACAATAAGTCCACTAACTAAGGCATTGATACAATAGCACTTTGATAGTCATTTTATGAAGATGGGTATTTGATACATAAATGATTGGCTTTAAAGCAAGTGGGAGATTATTAGTAGTATGCCTTACAAGCCAATGTCATTTAATATCTAGATATATTATTTGTAAAACAATCTTATTTAAATTATTATCATAATTAATGGAAAGTTTATTTATCGTGAATATTTGTTTAATTATATTGTCATGATTAAGTCCTTAGAATAAGAGTAATGGAGATAGGATTCTGATGAGATCATAATTTTGAGACCTAGTCTTCTCGAAAGATTTTCTCTTAAATGTTCCAGATCGTAGGATACTAAATGTACATTAGTAATCATATTAAACTGATACATACTATGTTTGCTCAATTGGGAGGGTGAATTCACTGAAGTAAGAATACTTGATGGAGTTTTACTTGCGTGTCAATAAGTAGTTCTTATGTTATAGTTGTGCATGTGATCCTTAGACCTGAGGCACTATAGTTTTCTTGTGTGTGACTTATTACACTTTGATTCTATTTAATATGATTCTATTCATGGATCATTAATTGGTAGTAATTAGGTATAAAGGGTTTCATATGGAGATATGTGAATGTACAATAAGGGATATATCACTCCTAAGTAAAATGAGAGAATATACTATGTGATATACTAAGATATAATTGGGAAGTTCATCAGCCAAGGTAGGGTAAGCCTTTCTAATTTCACCATAAGAATTATATTCTTGAGATTTATACACATAGAATTAATGCTAAGGGTTTGTCAGTAATTCTATATTCTAATTAGCTTAATCGGGACATTGCATAAGGGAATGATTGAATTTCACTTTAATTGATAACATAAAGGTTCAAAGTTTCAAAACCAAATTCACACTATCTGGGTAGTCATGATATGCTACTGGGTGTCACTCTTGATTGTAGAAGCCTTAAGAATTAATGTAATAGATAATTTATTAATTTTTATAAAAGAGAGAATCAAAAAGAGTTTTGATTCAAAAAAATTAGAAGGAGTTCTAATTAATTGGAAATGGTTCCAATTGCAATTATATAAAATTTATGTCCAACAACCAGATTAGTTTGAACTTAAAGAGACACACAATGAGAAATGTGTAGTTAAAAAATAACTGCAAGGGTTTAGTTTACAATTAATGCTTAGTTGATCCTAATCCTAACACTATAAATAGTTTATTAGTGTGCAGATTTTCACTAGCACATCATTCTACACACAAGTTTCTCTTATGAGATTTTAGACTCTTCTATTCCTAAAGAGAGAAAAATCGTAGAGATAAATCCTAATTCGAGATTGGCCCTATGTGGACATTCTTTAGAGACCACATACTTTTGTGATTGTTGTGGATTCAAGAACGCAAGAATTTGAATTCAATCACCTTGGAGAATTCAGACATATTGTAGAATTCAGAAACAACAAATTCAAGGAGTCAAGAGCATAGAAATTCAAAGGTAATATTTCTATCCTTGAATTTTCTTGATGTTGTACATAAATCATAAGGTTATTAAGGGTTTATATGAATCAATGAAAAATTTTAAATTTTCGTTGCATTTTCTTCATTGATTTCCTTCAAGTCATTTCTTTACAAGATATCATGAATTCTTCGCATGAAAAATTGTCGTGGAATTATTTACAACGTAGTTCTCTTTGGTCTAATTTTGTGAAAAATGACCTTCCATGGAAAGTAGTTACTTTACCTATTAATACTTCTCATTCCCATTCCTGGAAGACATGTTTTTCTCATTTTCTGACTCTCTTAGAAAATTCTAAATAGGTTGTACAGAAATTCAAAGGTAATATTTCTGTCCTGAATGTTCTTGATGTTGTACATAAATCATAAGGTGATTAAGAGTTTATAGGAATCAATGAAAAATTTTAATTTTTGCTACGTCTTCTACATCGATTTCCTTCAAGGAATTTCTTTATAGGATATTATGAATTCTTTGCAAACGAAATTGTCCTAGAATTATTTACATGGTAGTTCTCTTTGGTCTAATTTTGTGAAAGAACTGGCCCTCCATGGAAAGTGGTTACTTTACCTGTTGCTGTTTCTCGTTCCCATTCCTGGCAGGCATGTTTTCTCATATTTTGACTCTCTTAGAAAATTCTAAATGGGTTATTGGTAGAGATAATATTAAATTTTCATATTCCAGTGGGGTGGCTCCTCCTTTTACTAGTTTGGATCCAATTCTTCCAGATATTACAATTAAGGATGCTTTGGAGGTAACAACTTTATGGATGCAGTTTTGGAGGATATGCCTCCTATTTATACTGACCAATTATAGTTAGTTGTGTTGTCCACAAATAAGGATGATATGTTGGTTTAATTGCGTACTTCTAGCAGTACGTTTTTATTAGGATTTTACCCCTAAAATCCACTTAAATTGACAATAATTAAGTAGGCAAATAAGCAAACAAATATCAAGCACAACAAATTAATGTGGTTTGGTAACCTCCTTTCCTATGCTACCAACAAACTCACAATTTTATTAGTCATGAACAAAAACTTTAGGAGAAACAAATTATTACCCTGACAACCTCACAACCCAAAATCCCTAATACACCCAAAGCTCTCCACTTAGCTCTTGTTATAATATTAGAATTATGAGTGTGCCTCAAATCTTCTATAAGACCCCTTTATATAGAGGATATTTTTCTAATACTATTAGGAAAAAAACAATAACATCATAGTAGACTACTACTGCTACTACTTGTACAATGAATAATCTAATAGGAAACTAGTACTACTCCTACTAGAATAACTAATTAGAATTCTTCTTTGTGAGGATTTGAGCCAAAATCCTAACGAATCTCCACCTTGGCTCAAATTCTCCACACATCATCAACAAATCTAACTTTCTTCTTGGTTGGTAAGATATTTCCTTTTAGTATTTCCATATCTCTTCCACCTAATTTTCCTAGCAAAACATTTTCATCCAACATATATAAGCCCTTTTGTTCATAGTAGCCTTCAACACTACATTTGATCCATTAAGAACTTGCATCTCTCCACTATTCACGGTCTATGTTTATCCCATCGTATCAAGCTCTGCCAAAGAGATGATATTTTTAGTGAAAGAGGAAGCAAACTTTATCCTTCTCAAGTTTTTTCACGTTACATAGAGCTTCAACTTTAAGCTTCCTTCACCATCAATTACTTTGTGTTTCCCACATGTGTTAGCAACTGTGACATGGGTAGGTTCCTTCATGCAATCAAATTATTTCTTATTTTTGAATATGTGAATGAAAGATGCTGAATCAAGTAGCACCATATCACTTTCATCAACTTTTTTCTTCTATGTGATCAATAGCTAGCATAATTTCTTCATCACTTCCCTCTATGATTTTAGCACTTTTATTACTCTTTTCATTATTGCTCTTCTTCCCACTCATTTTTCTCAACTCTTTTAAATCATCCTTCATGGCCTTACAATAATATTGTATGTGTTGTATTTCTTCACAAAAGAAGCACTCATTGCAATTGTCATCTATAGGCTTAGATTTAGATCTCCACCTTGAACCAGTGTTACCTTTCAATTGGATCTTCTCTTGAATAGAACTCTCCACAGCAAGTGCTTGACTACCACTAGACAAGCTTGCATTTTCCATTAAACTCTCATTCTCATGCAGGAGCATGATCACATCATCTAAGCTCAATGTTAACTTGCCCACCAATAAAGTTTGCACTAATAGTTTATAAGATTTTAGTAAAGCTAATAACAAAAGCAATACCTTATCCTTATCTTTCAATATATCTACTGCATTTAACAACTGAGACACTAACTTGTTAAATTCATTCAAGTGATTATTAAGACTTATATTTTCTTCCATATTTATAGAATAAAGGTCCATCTTAAGACACAATATGTTGGTCAAAGACTTTGATGCATAGATGCTCTCGAGCTTATCTCACAAACCCTTAGTTATAGTTTCCTTCAATATAGTATACTTGATCTCGGGAGCAAGAGCCAACTTGATTGTGCTTACAATGTTCCTCTGAATTGATTGCCACTTTCTATCAGTCACATCTTCTGGCTTTTCTTCCTCTAAAGCCTTACCAAGATCTTGTTGGACTAGAAGATCTTGAACTGTACTCTTCCACAAAGTAAAATTATTTCTTCCATTAAATAAAAGAATCTCAAATTTAGATATACCGGTCGACATGGCGCGGACGCAACAAATAGCAACAGGTAGCTTTTTTAAATAGATGATTAGGCTCCGATACAACTTACTTAAACTTAAAATAATTAAATATGCAAACAAACAAACAAATATCAAGCAAAAAAATTTTATGTGGTTTGGCAACCTCCTTGCCTATACCACCAACAAAATCATTATTTTATTAATTTTTAACAACAATTTAAGGAAAAACAAAATTATTACCTTGACAACCTCACAACCCAAAATTCCCAATACATTCAAAGCTCCACCTAGCTCTAGTTATAATATTAGAATTATGAGTGTGCCTCAAATCTTTTCTAGGACCCCTTTATTAGAAGATATACTATTACGAAAACAACAAAAATATCTTAGTATACTACTACTTGTACAAGGAACAATATAATAGGAAACTAGTTTTACTCTTATTAGAACAACCAACTATAAAATAGGAAGCTAATTTTTTCAAACCAATTAGAATTCTTCTTTGTTCAGATTTGAGCCAGAATCCTAACAGTTTTTAGCAAATGAATATTGGGATATTTTTCATACACGGGGTCAAATTTGAGTTGGTTTTCTTCCTTCTGGCACCGTAATATTCCTACAAAAATTTCAGCGCTTACATGGTAGGTATACCACAGCACGACACACGTTGATAGTAATATTGGAAACCTTGGAATTTCAATAGTGTCAAAGTGTAGATATTGTGCATCAAGACATACTAAAACTCTCTCTCATCTATTTCTGCATGGAGATACTGCTACTCAGGTCTATACCTTTTTTAATTCTCGGTTGCAAATGTAGCCAGCATGTAATCTTTCTTCTTTGGCTCTGTAATGGTTTTCCTCTTCTCTTTCTTTGCAAATTAGTTTTGCCACAATCCTTATTTTTCGCTGTGCTCCTAGGGAGATATGGAAGTCACGTAATGCAACAGTTTATGATGCGAAAAATATGCAGCCAGCAGTGATTATTCACCACGTGTTAACCTGGCTTAGGGATTTAATTCCATTTTTTCATCGAACTTCTTCCATGTCTTTCATGGCTTATTTAGGGCTGCAAGCTCTGCATGTTCCTCTTTTATCTTTGCCTATTAGATGAGCTAAGTGGATCTGTCGGAATGCTCTCCTACTGCATGGATTAAAACTTAATATCGATGGGTCCGCGGGAGATGGAGTTTGTAGTAGTGCTGGGGTTAATTTTTTCCTCTTTCTACTCGAAATGTACTAACATGTTGGCTGAAACCTTAGCTGTTCGAGAAGGTCTGAATCTTGTTGCCATTAAAGGTATTAAATTATCTCATATAGATGGGATTTAAGAATTTTAATGGATGTGGTTCTAGGCAGGCAACAAGTTTTTGGGAATTGCATTTATCTGTTTAGGGATATCATGCATCTCTTTTCTACGTCCATGCAAATTTCTCATATTTATCGTGGGGGGAATGGCGTGGCTGACAGTTTGGGATCACGGGCTTACATTCATGGAACTTCTCAGTGTTTACACAATAGCTCTTCTTTGCTTGCACTAGTAAAACCTCAAATTCATCAAGATAAAAATGGCATTCCTATTTATCGTCCAAAATAGAAATTGCTGCGTTTATTGTTCACAGTAGCTGTTTTCTTAATAGTCTTTTGGCATCGTCATGTAGCTTTGTTTTAACAATGCTAGGTTTAGGTCTAGTTTCCCTCGCTTTGCTTGTATATTTTTTTTTTCTTTTCCATAAATCCGAAAAGAGTTTGTTAAACCCCTCTCCACCTTTGCCAAAAGAAAAATAAAATTATTAAGTCATAAATGATTACAACCCTTGGTCATAGATCTGGGATCCTCCACTAATGACACCAATGTGCGTATTTTTCCCCAAAAAAATCGTGCAATCCTCACAACGGTGTGAGAATCATCTAATTAATATATTAATAAATAATACTTGGCTCTTCATGAGTATGGAGGAACCTCCTCTTAGCATTGATATAGAAATTTTACATTGGATCATGTGTTAAAAAATTAAGTTAAATTATAAAAAATACCATGCGATCGATGGTATTTTCAAAAAATACCTAGAGATTTTTTTTTGGTTAAAAATACCCCGTGGTTGACTCTATTTTCAAAAAATACCTTGAGATTTTTTTTTGGTAAAAAATACATTGTATTATGTTTGTATTAGCAAAAAATACCTTGTGGTATATTTCTGTTAGTCAAAAATACCATGTGATATGTTTCTTTTAGTCAACCACAATGTATTTTTTGCCAAAGAAAAACATTCTTAGGGTATTTTTTGAAAATGGAGTCAACCACAAGATATTTTCTGCTACAAAAAAAAACTTAGGGTATTTTTTGAAAATATAGTCAACCACAAAGTATTTTTTTGTAATTAAACCAAAAAATTATGTGCAAGTCACATGATGTTCTGAATGAAACATTTAAATAATAAATCAAATATTTTATTAAGTGATTTGTATATGATTTTTTTAATATATGGTCGAATGTAAAATTGTTATATCAATATATAGTACGAGATTCCTCCACACTCGTGTGAAACAAGATACTATTAATTAATAAGAAATAAACTAGGATTCTCCATCTTTTGCTACTTTTCTAACCTTATGTTCTTATTAGTGAGTAATTAGGAAATAAGTAATCAGGGAAGACCAGAAATTCAAAAAACAATTGTGCCTTTAGATAGAACATGGGTTCATTTTTCATCGATGTTAAACAAAAGAATCAATTTTTTTGCGGTAATTTGTTTCCACTTTCAAGACACAATTTCTTGACTTGCATCATTGAAAAATTTTAAGTTCATCTTAAAAGATCTTTCTAATCACTTGATAATGTGTGGCTCACATTTCAAAGTTGAAATGTAAAAGTAAACATCTTGGTAGAAAATATTTAATATAATCTAGCTTGGGGAAAAAATCTACAATAAAAAATATAAAGGAGATGCCTAGATGAAAAATCTCATCCTCCAAAAAATGAAAAGCTTCGATAGAGATGGAGAATCTTAGTTGGTATCAATGGTTATGCGGGAGAATTGAGAAATATATTGAAATAGAAAATAATTATTATAACGACCTGTTCCCATGTGAGCCCCATCCGAAAAGGTATCATCACCTTTTGGCTTTTAGTACCCAAACCTATATGCAAACATACAAAACTCACTAAGAATACAAACATTCTTTTAAGCATCACAAGTTTACACAATCACAAATTCATAACAAACAAACAAAAAAAATCTTTTCAAAAATCAAACTTTAACTAAACGCAAATAAAAGAAAACTTCCCCATTACAAGTCTCAAATATTTTCTTTACAAAAAATAAACTGTAGAAAAATAATTTTTAAAACCTTAACAAAGAGACTCAAAGGACAAGGATTCTATATTCAAGAACCTTTAAGGACTCTTTCAACTTTGACCATAAATTTTTCGGTGCTACTTGAAATGTAGGTAAAAATAAAAGGGGTGAGCTAGAAGCTCAGTAAGAAACACATTACTATAACTAATCGTAATAGAAGAATTATCATTTTAATTAGAAACTTTAACGCATAAATTATTTGATTTCTAACTACGTGTAATATGTTCTTAAATTTCCTCCAATTGCTTTTTTATTTTCTTGACAAAAAACTATCATTTAGACAAGAGTTCACCAAATTTTCTTTTCTTAGTTTAAATTCGAACATACGATTCTTAACACATTGTACACAACATAAGGTTAACAAACATATAGGAGTTTCTGTCTCAACACCTTTCTATTACCATAACAACATTTACACCCCTCATCGAGCTCAACACATCTCTTTCCCTTCATAGGTCAATCATGACACACGTCCCCCATGAGCCAATCATCACGATGTATCCATGAAATATAATGCAATAAAATGCACAATCATATCACTACCCCTCACTAGGCTAATCTCATCATCAAGGGGACGTCTCCCCATGTACTGGTACGCCCAATCATCATATCAAATCACAATGGATCCCCCTTTATGGGTCATGTACGTCCAATAACGTTTGGTAACTTTACACACCTTATGGAAAGGGACTTACCGCAATCTCACCATTCCTCCGTCTTATAATATGCTACCTATATATATAGCGTGAAATGGATTCATGAAGCAATCAATATGTATTCAAGTATTTATCAACCAACCACATCATAATTTCATAACAATCCAATCAATCATCTTCATCACAAGTTCACACATTACAATTTCTCAGCACATCTAGGTCAAAATCTTTTATACACACACAACTTTCTTATAATTCTACTATTATGATTTTTCATCATCAATTATGTTTTTCATATATTTATTTCTAATTTTTACAATATAATATACTTACTAAAAGTAAGGTGTACTCACCATGCCAAGCCAAAACTCAACTTGGATTTTTCTTCTAGACTTTGGTATTTCTCTTCAGTTGCACCTAATAATTGTATATATACTCAGTATAATTATCCAAAATACAAACAAATAATTAATACTAAGACACCCTACTAATTTTTATACAAGCATAAAAACTATGAGTTAAGTTGTAAACTTTCCTCCGCTTTATTTTAATCTTTTGCAAATTCATTTCAGAAATGTTTAAAGCAAACAAGATCCTTCCAAGACCCTTTAATTTTAAACTTTATCAAGTGTTAAAGCTCAAAATATTTTTAGAGGGATTTAGATTGAAATTATTTAGGAAAAGCTGACTTATTTTGCAAAAATAGGGTTGAAAAACAGCTTTAGAGCATTAGACAATCGACTGTGATCAGTCCAGAGACTTGCATAGTTGATTATCTCTTTAGACAATTGACTGCGACCTGGTCTGAGAGCCACACATTTGATTGTTCTCTTTAGACAGTTGACTGTCTGGTCGGGTTTTCTGGATTTTTTTTTTGCGAAAACAATCATTTTTCTTCAAATTTACAAATACACATGGGATTTTCAAATCCTTTCAAAACATAAGTTCTTAGTAGTTTAAAAACCAAAACTTTACATTAACCAAGTCAAATAAATGAATTTAAAGCTCTTGAAATCAACACTAAAGAATAAAAACCTAACTTTACTTAACAACCATTTTCTTCAAGCTTTCCTTAAACCAAACCTCAGTTTCACACTCCAAGAACTCAAATTAGGTCATCTTCCTCTTTTCTCTCCTTTCTCTCTTATTCTCTTTTCTTTCTCTCTTTCTCTCTTCCATTCTCTCTTTTTCTCTTCTCATTCTCAACAATTTTAGAGAGTTCCAACAAAATGCTGGTCTCTTAACCCCTCACCCCTATTTATACTAAGTTTTTTTCTTAATTGCATAAACAAAGATTAATTCTTCCTTTCTTCTAATACACACCCCAAAACTCTTTAAAACTTAACATTTCTCCCATGATACATTCTATCTCTTAATTCTTATTTCATTTACTTGATTCCAAGCTCCACAAACCCCAATACTAAAAAAATATTCAAACACCGAAATGCGTCAAAGCTAGACCCCGAAATTAAAATATTCATTTTTAAGATACTAGGCTCTAAATTTATTTAATTTGTTTCCTTTTTGTAAGATGTAATTAATAGTAAGAGTATATATGAAAATAACAAGCATATCAGTTAAAAAAGAATATGATTATATTAAAGAAAATAGTAGTTCTGTCCAATCATATTTCAAAAAATATCTTCTAATGACCCTAACAAGTTATTCTTCTGCAATATCCGTACCCTTAGTAAAATAATGCATGAGGTTTTGCATGTATATTTATCAAGTTTCATATTTTTACTAAAATTTATTATTTGTCCTGAACCTTTACACCTCTTTCAATTTAGTCTTGAACTAAAACCTGTAAATTAAGTCTTAAACGTTAACATAACGTTTCAATTGACTTTTTCTGTCCCAAATTTGTTAATTGAACTAAATGAGAGTCAAATTATATTTCAAGAGGGGAAAAATCTATCCAAATCCCACACATATGGCATTCTTGGTCAATGGGAAGGGTATTTACGATAATTGAGCCCTTAATTATCATATAGGGTTTTTGAAACTCTTCACTCTATTAAACCATGCTCTTTCCTCTCTACCGGTTCTAACTCGCGAATATAAAAGATCAAACTTCCCCCACTATGTTTTCGAAAATCTTAGATGACAATTAAAGTTTCAATTGTCAAAAATACTCATCCCCTTGACCAAATGTGTCATGTGTGTGGGATTTGGGAAATATTTTTCCCGCTTTGTTATCTGACGTGAAGTTAAGCTAGACTCGTTAGTCCAGTATCACCGTCCATCAGGTATGGGGTTTTGTCTGGAAGTCAATAGTGTGTCGGTTTGGTATACCTCAAGTATTGGTGACAAACAACGACAAACAATTCGATAGTGCTTGATTCAAAGCATTTTGCGATGAGCTACATATCAAACATCGTTTCTCATCTGTCTGCTACCTGCAAGCTAATAGGCAAGCTAAAGTGACTAACATGACCTTTCTACAGGGCATAAAAAGAAGACTGGATAAAGTAGACTGACAATGGACGAACCACTTACCAAATATCCTCTGGGCTTATCGGACCACCGCCCGAGCACCCACGGGTGAAACCCTTTTCTTCATGACCTACGGCTTCGAAGCCATTATCCCTTCGAAAATCGGAGTAACCTCACTCCGAATAGAAAATTTTGAAGAAAAAAGCAACGATGAAGCTCTTCGTATGAACGCCGACCTCCTCGACGAAGCACGAGATAAAGCTCAGATCCGACTAGTGACCTATCAGCAGCGGACCGCTAGGTATTATAACTCTCAAGTGTGAGGAAGACACTTTTGGCTTCATGATCTCGTTCTATGGAAGAACAGAGTATCTCGAGCTTGGGAAACGGGAAAGCTGATCCCTAACTAGGAAGGCCCGTATCATATCAGAAGGGTGTGCCGTCCCGGTACCTTCGAGCTCGAGGAGCTTAGTGGAAAGCACATTCCACGAACTTGGAACGTCGAACACCTTCAACGTTTCTACCAATAAACTTTGATCTGATGCATGAGTTTCGAGAGAAAGTTTTATTGAAATAGCAAGTGTAAAACGGGAAACTATTATAAAACAGGCAAAGTTGGATGTTTTAATTAAAAGTTCATAACTAAATTGAGACAAGGCGTAAAGGTTTTACTTTTTTTTTCCTTTACTCTATGCAAGTTGATTTTGTTGGGGCAATTTCAGAGGGTTGTTTATCAAAATACAAAGGAGCTATGAGAGTAATGGCTTCAAGGCATGACCATGTCGCTTTCCTTAAGGTTTAATTCTCCCCTCACTAGTGCAAGAAGTTTTTTGGCAAATTTTCTCTAAGATACAATGAAGCTCCATTGTTGTTCTACACTTTCCACTTGTGAAGAACAACCCATAAGAACTTCTATGAGTTTATGGATATAAAGAACTTATGTTTGGAAATTGCAGGATTTCTAGACATATGAAAAATAGTTTTTGAGAGAAAGGAGAAAATGAAGAAAGAATTATAAAAATTCTGTAAATTATGACAATTATAGAGTTTAATGAGTGTCTTTTCACAAAAAGACACTATGATTTCGTAGTAAACTGACTTAACTGAGTGTCTCTTCACAAGAGACATTTTAGTTTAACACTAACTATCATTTATTGTTTAAAAAAATTTTAAATTTCATTTTCCTAGTCGACTAGGTCTTTAGTACAGTCGACTGTGCCTTATGAATTTCTAAAAATTAATCAAGTATTGGGCTTATAGTCAACTGTGCTTATATTACAGTCAACTGAACAAACCTCACTGTCACTCTTGTAGTCGACTGTGTAATCACACAGTTGACTGTAAAGAAGTCTTTGTTTGATTCTACAGCCGACTGTGTTAATCTTACAGTCGATTGTCCATGAGCCAAAATGAATTTTCTTTCTTTTATCTTCTCTTTTGATTTTCTAAATCACCTTAACTTAAAACCAAGTTTATTTTGAAAATCATCAACAGATTTTATGTATATGTGTCCTTGTAAGAGACCAATGCTATATAGGATTTTAAAACACAAAGTAAGTAGTATTATTTTGTGTCAATCCAATAATGAGATATTCGATACTCTACAAATAGAGAAATTGTTTAATATTCTTTAGGAATATTGTTTTTTTTTCCCATATATGTGAGATCCACTCAAAATATTTTATATGATGCTCACATAAATGTGAGAGAATGAAGCAATACTCGCGGAGTATTGAATCAATTCTTCTATAAATAGGTATGCTTACGTGTATATTATTTCAATGTATTTGTTTTTATGTTATTTATGTCTACACAGTTGGTGGATGGACAATTAAAATCTTCAAAGCCATATCAAAAAGAAACTTGAACATTAAAACCTATATATATCAAATTAACTTGAATGCATCATATATATGCAAACACGAGAATATCTACAAACCATTACCATCATATTGAGCATATTATCGTAGTTAGATTTTGGTGCATTTTCGTGTTATAAGTAAATTAAGTTTTTTAAATTTGATGCTGATATTACATGGATTTTTTTTAATTATTTTAGTACCTATTCTATAAAAAAAAATATATCAAAAAGGAAACTTTCACAGTTTCTCTACTTATGTCTACAAACATGTAACAAACCAAGGCTACTTAAGAACCGAAGAGTTTTTGAAATATTTTATATTTTTTATAAATAAAAATGAGGTCAAACACCTCTACAAAACGATTTATAAAAGAGTTTCTGTTTTTAAGAAACTGAATTTGTATCAGAAAATACTAAAGAGTTCATAGTTTATGGCTTTACTATTCTTTTACCAGAAAACACTTCAAAAACTATTTTATAAACCATAAACTATTTTCAAAATAAACAAGTAACAACGTAAGTCAATTTCGAAAGTGTACTTGAGTTTTAAAACCCTGAAATGATGTTTATGTGTGATTCTCTATAAGCACAACTTTTTAATGTGGGTAATGGTCATAAGATTTTTTTTATTCTTCTTTTCTCCTTTGTTTTTCTTTTAAGGATCAACTTTTTCATTAATCTGCCCACATTATTATGTGATAGCCAAAACTAAGCCCCATTTTTATACCAGTAAAGAAGATTTTATTATTGATAAATAATAATTACAAACTAAAAGGTTAAATGGCGAAAATCCATTAGTAAAATGAGTAAACCAACCAAACATATATTATCACAGCATCAACCCAACCAAGAAAATGCTAAAACAACAATGACAACACCTCAAATTGCATATAGACCAATCAAACAAGTTAATTGCAGCAAAACAACCATCCCAACTAACACAAAATAGAATAGAAATGCAAAAGCAACTAAAAAAATGAAACCCAGGCCACCACCTACACTCTCGCCATAAATAAGAAGCAATACCGAACCAACAATAAAACTAATTAAGACCTGTATTCTCATACTCTTCAATATCACTTAACTACATGCGATAAATTTCATCAATCATAACCTTTGCATCGCCATCATAAACAATACATATTTTTTAGCCTAAATCTCCCATTGAGATCGCCTCTCTCCAAGCTTTAGCATTCCTCATAGAATTTTCATCCCAATTCATTGAATTAACACCACCAGATGAAAAATGATCTAGACTAACATCACTAACATTGGACTTAACCATCTTTTTCTTTGAGACACCTTTCCTAAAAGAATCAAAACTAACACCTTTCTCCAATACACCTTTCTTAGAGAATCTTCTCAATTTCTTCTTAGAATTTAACATCAAAGGTGTAACTATTAGTTTTAAATTTTACAATTGAAATAGAACATTTGTAATAGAATCAACATATTTTGACTCTGAACCAATGCCACTCACAACCACTTTCGATGAAAAGACCTGGGAAGAATCATCACTAATTTGAATAGGTGCCTCATCCTTGGGACTTAAAGAGAGGCTCTTTATGACATCATCATATCCTTAATGTCAACTTGAGAATCAAGATAATCAGAAGGCTCAAAACTATAACTAAGAAAAGGTCTACTGTGAGAAGTACATGGACAGAGATAAGCTTTTAGCAATTGATTCAAGTTTTTAATATGAAACCAATTAGCATAAGATCTCTTCCAAATATTTGAATTATACAAAGACCAATTTTCAACACCAAAAAATTTATCCACTACCCAAAGAAACTACAATTACCCAAACTGAAGGGAAGTCCATAGTGGTCTCTGAAATAATTTTCGAAGTTCTAATATGGAAAGTTGAGCTCTTACATATTTTTACTCCTTCTCACTATATGATTTGAGACCTATCAATCAAACTAATAATGAAAATAAACAGAAAAAAATAATAAGACACGACAGACCCGGGTTCACCCAATAATAGGGTTACATCCTCCAAGAAGTTTCATTATAATCAGCCTCAACAATTTCTCATATATTTTTGCGCTCAGTACATGGAGAGTATTTATAAGAAACTTAAGAAACCCTAACTAGGGTTTTTATTTTGTTGCTGACTATGACTATTCATGGGCTCAAGCCCAAACCGTCAAACAGAAAACCCAAGCCCAAAACGCCCTTGTGGTCGTCGGGAGGTTTACAGTTCTGGACTTGTGAAACATGCACTAACTCTAATAATCTATCACTTGGTAAATACTTCACACACATGTTGACTGTCCCATAACTCTCTTTCTTCAAGATCATCTTAGTAGCACACCACTCAAACTTTTCTAGACAAACTGCCTTAGTCAAGAAATCTATGTTGTTCACTGCTATATTAACTTTCTCCAAGATTATCACCTTCTCCTCAATCTTTTCTCTGATGAAGTGATATCAGATATCAATGTGCTTCATCCATAAATGAAATGCATGATTCTTTGCTAAGAAGGCCACATCTTAATTGTCACATTTTACCTTTATTACCCCTTATTTAAACCTAAGCTCGACACATAACCTTTGAAGCCAACCAGCTTCATTTCTAGCATTAGTTATTGCAATATACTATGCTTCTGTGGATGAAAAAGCAACAATACTTTGCCTCTTACTCATCCAACTCACCACCCCACCAAACAGATTGAACACATATCCGCTTGTAGATCTCCTACTATCAATATCTATCCAACACTGATAGATAATAATTGACCTGTCAAAGTGTTGAACTTATGTAGAAATACAAAGAAAGAATCATCATCAGCCATCTAAAAATTGTACAACTTCTTCAACATAAATAGTTTGTTTACTAGAGATTTACTCTGATAAAGACTATCAAGCTTCCTTTAGAGTTCTTTCGTAGTCTTCTCTCTAGAAATATTTCTCAAGATAGAATCAGCCTGATACAATCGAATCAGACTTTGTGCCTTCCAATTGAGCTTTTCCCACTCCATGATTGCTGCTGAAGACAACACTGAAACACCACCAATAATGCCGCCTCTATCGAGAGCATCATTCCCACAATCATTACCGTGGATACTATCATCACGCTCATCATATTCCTTGGTTTTTCATTGACTATCACTATCCATAAGTCTCTATCAATGAGTAGATTCTCCATATTCAGTTTCCACAACTCGATGCTCTTCCCTCTGAATTTTTCAATTTCTATCTGTGATCTAATTGACATCTCTAATGGTTAATCCTCAAACACAAGGCTCAGATACCAATTGTACAATTCAAGACTTGTTAATCACATGAATAATGAAAATAAATAGAAAAAAATAATAAGACATGATATACCAAAGTTCACCCCAAAATAGGGCTACTTCCTATAAGAAGTTTCACTATAATTATCCTCCTAAATCTCTCACATGTTTTTGCACTAAGTACATAGAGAATATTTATGAGAAACGTAAGAAACCCTAACCAGGGTTCTCACCCTGCTGCTAACCGGGGCTATTCATGGGCCCAAGCCCAAACCGCCAAGAAAAAACCCAAGCTCAAAATGCTCTTGTGGTCGTCGAGAGGTTTACAGTGAAGTATGTGCCAACTCTAACGTTCACAATGCGGAGTTTCATGATATTCTATGCATTTAGTTTTTACATGTTCTTATCCTTCCTGTTACGGTGACCTTAGGCAAATGGATTTGTCCTTTGCAAGGTGAGTTGAAGATGAATTACAATAGATCTATGATTAGTGGTATTGGTGCGGGAGGAAAAGTGATTTGAGATAGACAGGACTCTATTATCCTTGCTTTCTCTAATCATTATGGTTATTTTTAGGGTATTTATTATTTAATTCCTAATTCAGTGGTTTTGATGTATATAAACCATGTTGTTATTACTGAAATGATTAATTAAGTGTCTAAGATAGTTATTATCATATTGTAGAAGAATTTAGTGTCAGATTGCAAGATCAAAGCATTTACTATCAGGGTACAGTATCAGAACATTCATTAAAGAAATTAAAAAGAGATTTCAGAATTTGAGAAGATTGCAGAATCTGAGAAGATCCTGAAAGCCGAAGAAGATTGCAGAACCATGTTGTTATTACGTGCAAGTGCATGCAAGGACTAAGAGAATGCATAGGCATCTAAAGAAGGCTTAGGTACTTAGCTAGGCCCCTATGACAAGTGCTAGGCATGTAGGTAGACACTTGGTATGAGAAATTGCATAATAAATCTTGTTTGGTTGAAGAAAAGGTTTATGAAGTTGAATGCTAAGGCTAGGGACCTAAGGCAATGCTAGGCGCTTGGTTAGGCGACTAACAAGTTTAAAGTCACAGTTTGAAGACCAAAGCTCAAAGAGCCCCGGTTTGCATAAAAGTTGTAGACAACTGATTAGACGATTAGCTAGGTGTTTAGGTAGACATCTAGAGATATCCATTGGAGGTCAGATAGACCAGTATTTAAAGAGACTCTATATCATAAGTTCAAATGAGAAAATTTTGGAGTTGTCTTTTGTAAAGGCATGGTTGAAGGCTATAAATATAGGAAGCTGAAGTGAAGTCAGTAAGAGAGAAGAATCAATCTTAAGATCCACTGACAAGCTTAAGATTTAGTTTTGTTTACTACTCTGTGTATTATTTAATCTATAAGTTGTATAAACTATAAGATTGTGAGTGGTATCTCTCTATAAGTTTTTTGCTACATATAAAGTAGTCAAGTAGAGTGCAAGGTTGCTTGCTAACCGTAAAGTCAAGCAGTGTGTAAGGTTCGCTTGGTACCCGAAAACCCAAGCAGATGTAATGGTGATTATATAGTAGAACTAAGTTGACTAGGGTGGCCGATTGGAAAAGTTGACATAACCACAATCATTATCGAGCCACAATAAACTCTGTGTTTATTGTCTCTTCGCTTACTCTTTTATTTAACTAGCTGTTAATCTCGGTTTTAAATGTTTGATTTTATATTATTGTGCTGATCTCATTGAATTTTTTTTCGAACCAATTTACCTCCTCTTGGTTTTCTTGACAATTTGTTCCAGAGTAGGTCTCTATTCTACTTGATTAACAATCATTGAATTCCTAAAATATGAATTCATTTATTGCCACTGGTTCTACTGACACTAAGCAGCTGACCAAGTTCAACCTTGTAATACTCGTACCCTCAATGTAAAGGTAAAGAAGTAATTATGAATAGTAAACTGAATTATATTTTGAATTGTGCATGCATACATAAAGAAGGTTGAACTTGAAAGAAATTTTGAAGAAATATGAACATTTTATTTGAAAAGAGTTAGAAATAAAGAAAGATTACAAAAATTTTACGAAGACTGAAAAAAAGAGTTAGAAAATTTTTGAAAGACAGTTAAAGAAATTTTGAAAAGTTTAAAGGTTGGATCAGTCGACCGTATGGTCGATTGGTTACCTAACTGGTCAATTAGAAAGAGTGATCGATCGGTTGACTAGTTGATTGGCTAGGCCTAGTCAACCTATAGTGAAGATTGATAGTTTTTTAATTTTCAAGTGGAGGGGTAGTCGACGGGTTGCTGGATCGATTGATCGGACGATCGAATAGCGAAGGAGCTAATCAACTGATTGGTCAGTTAACCAGTAGGAAGGCTGGTTGGAGGACTGGTCAGTTGACAGTTGATTGGTAGTACAGTGGCAGTTTTGAAAATTTTTGAAAAGGTCGAATCGGTTAGACAAAAAAAATTGTATTAAAGAGATTTTCAAAGTTTGAATTCATTTTATAAACATTGGAAACTCATTCTCTCTCTAGAAAATTACTCTATCTCTCTCATAAAAAGCTTATAAACACATTCAAACACTTTAAAATTGAAGAATTTGATAATTGTATCTTGAAATCGTTGAATTTATGAAAGAATTTCTAAGAAATCTGAGGAAAGATTTGAAAAGGTAACATTATGAATTTCATTGGAAGATTTGAATTTTTATAAGTTTTTATTCTATCTTTCTTGAAAAAAAGTTTTGAATTTGGATTCAAACAAGAATGAAAAGAATTTCTATTGACAATATTGAAAGTTGAATTTAAGAAAGTCAAATATGCATACATGAAATTTAACTCGGTACAAGGTATAGAAAATTAAATAATAAGAGAGAGATTGATGAGTATATTATGATTAGGTAGAGGTGATAAAAAATCTGGTGCAATTCTTGAAAATAGAAGGAAAGAAAAGGAAGTAGTCCAAGAGTAGTTTTAAGTGCTACTAGGTGAGTTGAATTTACTTTTAGTAAACGATACCAACATGAAAAGTATATGGAGATTAAAATGATTGATAATATGAAATAATTATTGAAAATATAAGATGAATATATATATATATATATATATATATATATATATATGTGTGTGTGTGTGTGTGTGTTATTTCAAATGAATAAATAAAAATAGGAAGTACGATGAAATTGAAATGAATTATGAACGATAAATTGGTGAAATGAGAATCTTGAAAGGGTATTATTGAATGAGAAGTTGATTAATTATATGGTGAAAGTGAAATAAATCTCTTGAAATGATAATAACTCAATTGATACTATATTTATAAAAAGTTTAATTAATTAATATAATGAAAAGAAAGATTTTATGAAGGATATTGATTTTGAATTATTTGATGTTGTAATATGTATGCTTGTATGTGATTGATCATATGCAAAGAGAGAACACCAGACCCATGGCTGATCTGGAAGAACCATGTTGACATGTGGGAAGAAATTCCCAAATGATATACCAGAGATAGGTGTTTCCCATACGTTGATAGTATGAAGTGATATATGAAATGATGATAAGATGATGATGAAATGAAGATGTGAATGCATGTATTTATTTAATTATTTAAGTATTATTGAGATGCTAAAGCATAAAAAATTATTGTGATATGATGACATAAACATGAGTCTCGTAATGAGATAGTGATAATGAGAAAATGATTGATAAGGAGTTATAATATGATATAAGTAAGTGAATGATTATATGATGTGAACCTCATTATGAGGTATTTATGATAAAAGTAATATAAAATGATAGTTTGACTTTGATTAGAGACATATGATGAAATTTGAAACGATAGATATACGTTGAAAGAAATGATTTGAGTTATATACATGAGAATTGACAAAAAAAAGATATTCGAAATTATAATTATGATTAAAATATGAAATATGACTAGAAGTATACAAATCGAGTACTTCTAGTAAATTGAATTCATTGAGATTGTGAAGCTCACTTCTCATTGTTAAATAATTTCAGGCAGTGGGTAAGGCTAATAGATTATGAAAGAAATTTTTTTGAGAAAGATAACACATTCAAGCATTGTATATATTTGAAAGATGTAACTCCCCTGAAAAGAGTTGAGGATATTGTTATAATTATTATTTTTAATTGATGATGTTTTAATTGTTACATGTATGTGTCGTGCTTGGATTTCAAATAGTGACGACACCGTGTCAGATAGGCCAACTTAAGATAGGTCGTTACAATTTTGGTATCAGAGCATTAGGTTTTATGATTCTGTAGACTACATAAAACTTAATGAAGTGGAAAATTAAAACAAATTATATCTTAATGCAGAGTTTGAGGATGCCATTGGACGTAGCAGATCCAGAGGTAGAGTTATGAATCAGAGAGGGCGTGGTAGTCCCTTAGTGTTTAGAAGCGTAGAGGTTGAGATGGATGTTGAGTTTGTAGTTCTTGAAAGGGAACATGTTGGTAGTACACTTGGTACTAGTAGGGCTATGAGGGAATATGGTGTTGGGAGAGATGAGTTAAGATAACCTCTTGCTTATGCTCTTAAGAGAATTTATGCAACAGAAGGTAGAGCTGATAGTCTACAACATAGACTGGATGAATGGGTTAGGGAAAAACCTGATGTTTTGTAAAGCCTATGAGCTATGATGTTTAGGAGGGAGACAGTGAGTTTGCACAGGAAATACATGGAGACTATTTTGTTAGGTTCATTAAATTGAAACCCCCTATCTTTTAAGGGATCTATTAATCCTTCTAAGACTAAGTTATGGGTGAAACGTGTTGAACGTTTATTTGGTGTGTTGCCAGTCACTGATAGGCAAAGGGTTGCCTTTGCTTCGTTTAACTTAGAGAGTGAGGCCTTTGGATGGTGAGAAGATACTCTTCTTAGATTGAGTCTTAAATATTGCATATTTAAGCCCTTAAATTATATTTGTTAAGCTCTTAGTTTGTATTATTTCATTTTATTTTATGTATTTTCTGTGTTTTGTGTATTTGTATAGGTTTGTGGAGAAAATGAAGCATTTCGGGAGATGTCAGGCTTCAAGAGAAAAATATGAGGATGCCTAGTGTGATCGAGCGCACCTGCCTACGAATGAGTGCATGGTCAACATCCCACATCGAAATCTTTGCAGTGCACCTATGATCGAGAGCATCAGACATGCGATTGTGTGCACAAGACATGCGATCGATCGCACCATTCTGCGATCGAGCGCACTCGGGAAGTATCCCACATCGAATCTGCAACCCATTATGCTCTGGGACTCCCCCTATAAAAGCACCATCTCACTTCATCATTCAGTGTGAAATTCCTGGTGCCATTTGGTGCAATCTGGTGGACGTCTGCTAGCATTCTAGTGGATCCCGAAGGCTTTGCTACCACGAGGGGAAGCGCCGCCCAACAGCGAGTGGAATTTATCCCATGTATAGTCAGTTTTAATTTACTGTTTTGTTTTTTTTAGTTTATTGTTTAGCACTGTTATTGTGAACTTTAGTTTCATGATTATGAGTGGCTGAAATCTTCAGCTAAGGTTGATGATGAAGCCTCGCCGTTGTTTGGCATAAGATTTTCAGATTTGTTTATACAATTCTGATGTTTTTTTAGTATAAATGTTCTGGTCAATTGTTTGAGTAAATTCTTATGATTGATAGTTTTTAAATTGTTCTATTGGATATTCCGTGTGTTTCATCTAATGGATACATCGAATCATTTTTGATTAAATTGGATATCCTTTATGATTTGTTAAAAGCGGATACATTGGATTGTTTTGGTTTAATTGAGATATTTGTTGTGATTTATTTAAAATTGGATTCATGGAATGTTTTGATAGATTATTTTTATAGAACATGAAAATATATGCTTTACTTTGGTGGGGTAGATTCAAAAACCTTAGTGTTTTTATCATGAGTTTTTAAATCAATTTAGTTTAGTTTATATTTGTTTTGCAAAAGACAATTTAAAATTTGGAACTAGGTTAAAATAGGCTTAGTTTAGATAAAAATATTTTCACAACGCAATTCCCTGTGGATTTGACCTCGCACTTGCACAACACTATATTGCAAATGACTCATGCGCTTGCGAGTAATTTAAAACTCACAACAAGTTTTTGGCGCCGTTGCCGGGGAGTTGTTTTGTTTGTGAAAATTAATTTTTTGTCTGAATTAATTTTATTTTTCTACTAGTTAGTTAGCACTGTTTGTTTGAATTTTCTTTTTGGAAATTTTATTTTATTTTATTTGTTTCTATTTGCATTGTTCAATAAAAAAAATAAAAAAAATATATTTTTGCAAATTTTTGTTAGCTCATTTTGTGAGTAATGTGTTTGCTGTTTGTGCATTTATTCTATTTTATTCTGTAGTTTCTGCTGGTTAGTTTATTTTAGTACTTTTTGTGAGGCGTATGCTTGGTCGGAGATCCCTGAATTTAGATTTGATACATTTAGATCCCGACTTAGAAAGAACTCTTAGGAGACAGAAAAGAGTACTAGTTGAAAGAGAGACAGTTGAGATGGGAGAAAATTTTAGGAATGCAAATCATCCAGAACATGTAGAGCAACCTAGAGCTTGGAACGTGGACTCCACTACATCCCTTAGGGATTTGTTCGCACCCGTTGCGACTAACTCATCTTCTTGCATAGTGTTGCCAACTACTAATGCCACCCATTTTGACTTAAAGCCACATGTCATCCAACTCTTACCCTCATTTTATGGCTTAGATCATGAAAATCTTTATAGTCATGTGAAGAAGTTCAAAGATATTTGTGCCACATTCAAGTTCCAGAACTTCTCTGAGGAGTCAGTCCATCTTCGACTTTTCCCTTTTTCTCTTCACGATAGAGCTAGGGCATGGTTGGATTCCAACACGCCCGGGTCTATTACATC
Source organism: Bretschneidera sinensis (assembly GCA_023935145.1). Classification (NCBI taxonomy): domain Eukaryota; kingdom Viridiplantae; phylum Streptophyta; class Magnoliopsida; order Brassicales; family Akaniaceae; genus Bretschneidera; species Bretschneidera sinensis. Next base: position 59,360,751 of record CM043699.1, on the reverse strand, counting down.
TTGCGAAAATCTGCTTAGCAAATTTTATCACATGTTTTTCCCAATGTCTAGAGTGAATGAATGTCGAAAGGAAATTAGTTCTTTCACTCAGGATGAGGATGAAAAGTTTTTTGAGAGCTGGGAGCGCTTCAAAGAGTTACCGATCAGATGCCCTCCACATGGATATGAAAAATGGAGACTCGTTCAATTCTTCTACCAAGGGTTGACTCAACCCAACCGTAGCATGATCGAGTCTATGAATGGGGGGGCATTCTTGAGTCTGAGGGGGGAGGAAGCATACAAGGCGTTGGACAAGTTGTCCGATAACTCGTAATAGTGGGATTTTTCAAGCTGTCGAGATAAGTCCATTCGTGCTCCTAAGAAATGAGGCATCTATGAGGTCAGGGAGGATGCTGACTTGAGGATAAAGTTAGATACTCTCACTAAGAAGATTGACGCTCTCGCTGTGGGCCAATCCATCAATGCTGCCAACACATTCAATGCTGATAGCTGTTCCATCTGTGCTAGTCCCATGCATCTAGCACAAAACTGTCCATCAATGTCGGTGTTTGCCGAGTATCCTACGGAACAAGTGAATGCTTTCAATGACTATCAGAGGCAGTCAAATGGATCTTAATCCGAGACGTACAATCCAGGGTGGCAGTACCACCCTAATTTTTCATGGAAGCAGAGCCAACCAATGAATTAGGGAGGAGCCCCGCATCATGTTCAAAATCAATACCCTTGTTGTGAGTTTTAAATTACTCGCAAGTGCACGAGTCGTTCGCAATATAGTGTTGTGCAAGTGCGAGGTCGAATCCACAGGGAATTGCGTTGTGAAAATGTAATTTTATCTAAACTAAACTTATCTTAACCTAGTTCCGATTTTGAATTATATGTTGCAAAACAAATAAAAACTAAATTAAATTGATTTAAAACTAATAATAAAGACACTAAGGTTTCTGAATCCACCCCACCAAAGTTAAGCATTTATCTTTGTATTCTAAAAATAGCCTATCAAAACATTCCATGAATCCAACTTAAAAAAAAAAAAAAACAAATAACCAATTAAACCAAAAGCATCCAATGTATCCGCTTTTAACAAATCACAAAGGAAATCCAATTTAATCAAAAACAATTTGATGTATCCATCAGATGAAACACACGGAATATCCAACAGAACAATTTAAAAACTTTCAATCATAAGAATTTACTCAAACAATTGACCAGAACATTTATACTAAAAAAAACATCAGAATTGTATAAACAAATCTGAAAATCTTATGCCAAACAACGGCGAGGCTTCATCTTCAACCTTAGTTGAAGATTTTAGCCACTCATAATCATGAAACTAAAGTTCACAATAACAGTGCTAAACATTAAACTAAAAAAAACAGTAAATTAAAACTAACTATACATAGGAGAAATTCCACTCGCTGTTGGGCGGTGTTTCCCCTCGTGGTAGTAAAGCCTTTGGGATCCACTAGAATGCTAGCAGATGTCCATCGGATTACACCAAATGGCACCAGGAATTGCACCCCGAATGATGAAGTGAGATGATGCTTTTATAGAGGGAGTCTCGGAGCACAATGGGTTGCAGATTCGATGTGGGATACTGCCCGAGTGCGCTCGATCGCAGAATGGTGCGATCGATCGCATGTCTTGTGCGCATGATCGCATGTGCGCTCGACCGCATGTCTGATGCACTTGATCGCAGGTGCACTGCACTGCAACGATTTCGATGTGGGATGTTGACCATGCACTCATTCGTAGGCAGGTGCGCTCGTTCGTAGGCAGGTGCACTCGATCGTATGTCTCGTGCACTCAATCGCACTAGGCATCCTCAGCTTTTGCTCTTGAAGCTTGACATCTCCTGAAATGCTTCATTTTCTCCCCAAACCTATAAAAATACACAAAACATAGAAAATACATAAAATAAAGTGAAATAATACAAACTAAGAGCTTAAAAAATATAATTTAAGGGCTTAAATATGCAAAATTTAAGACTCATCAAATACTCCTAAACTTATATTTTGCTAGTCCCTTAGCAAAACAAAATAAAAAAACTAATTGAAAAACAAAGAACACAAAGATAAGTTCATTACTCATGGTATCCAAAAATTGAAGGAGCACTCAAAATCATGAAATTCATTCATGAGCAAGCTTAAAAGATCTAACCCATCTTCACAATGAATAAGAATTTAAAACCTAATTACTTACAAGAGGTATGCTAAGACATCACAAGCTTGAATCAGTGTAAAGTGAATTAGCATATACTGATGAGGTTTCCAAATAAGTTTAATGTACAATGTTTCCACGTCTCAAGATTCACAAATTTTCTCATTAGAATGAACAACTATGGCATAGTTTTATTTATTTATTTTTATTTTTTATAAGGCTCTGCTATGTTTAGTTCCCTTAAGCTTTCTAATTGACCCATGTAATGAGTGTTGAGTCAATGACTCCCAAACCAGATGGTTTTAGGGCATTAGGTGTAAAGACACCCCTAAGGACTTACTAACTCGAGTAAAAAAGGCTACGAAACTAAACTTACCTTAATGCTACCAAACAAAATTTCCACCTTTTGACGTGAACACTCACTGCTTACTGAGGCAAGAAGTCCAGTTACTCAGCGAAAAATTTCGCAATGATCACTATGAATAACATTCCCACCTTTTGACGTGAACACTCATTGCTTACTGAGGCAAGAGGTCCAGTTACTCAGTGGAAAGTTTATTGATGATGATTATTATTTTTTTTTATGCTTTTCTATGCTCAAGTGTTAATCCCATAAGTCATCCAGTTTCAATTAAGTCATTGAAACATACACATTAAAATCATATGTCATACCTTACACAATTTTGTGCTAATGTGCTCGTGTTAGATTGGCTCAAACATGTGAATTCTCTAATGTGCAAAGTAAGTAACAAAGTTTTAAAACTCTATCATCAAATCATGTGTTCAAAATTTTAAGCTCACCAATGAAATCACATCACAGTATATGTTTAGATCACCCAAAATTTCAAAATAACATGAGCATGCATTTACCTTTTTTTTTTAAATGAAGAAAAACAACAACAAATTAGGACAAAGTGTGTGTAATGTGTCTCCCATACCCCCAAACTTAAATTATACATTGACCCCAATGTGTGAATAATATGGAAAGAGCTGACTTGGGATATAAAGAACTATCTGGACCTGATATGGCTCATAGCATACCCCCAAACTTGGAGTGAAGTACGCGTTGTCCTTGAAAAATAAAAACTGGAAAACAAAAAATACTGGAAACAAATATTAATCATAAATATGTAACATAATAAATATACAGAAATGATATGTTGTGGGGTGCCTCCCATGAGCACTAAGTTTAAAGTCTTCAACCAGACTCTCCATAGTAGACGACACTTAATCTGAGTAACTAGGATCCTCCAACAATTTCGTCTCAATGTTCGGACTCCTCAACTCCAAGAATGGTCTTAGTGTCTGTCCATTTACCTTGAAAGTGTTACCATTCTTTGGATCCTCAATCTCGATGGCCCCATGAGGAAAAACTGACAGAATAATAAATGGGTCTGTCCATCGAGATTTGAGCTTGCCTAGAAAAAGATGCAGGCGTGAATTGTAAAGAAGAACTTTTTGACCCGGCTCAAAAGCTCGTCTCAAAATGTTTTGATTATGAGTCTTCTTCATTTGTGCCTTGTATGACTGTGCTCACTCATATGCATCATTCTGCAGCTCCTCTAATTCATTGAGTTGGAGCTTCCTTTGTGAGCTGACCTTGGAAAGATTGAAGTTCAGCTACTTAATAGCTCAATACACACGATGCTCTAATTCAACCGGAAGGTGACATGCCTTTTCGTACACAATACGATAGGGAGACATGCCAATTGGCGTCTTGAAGGCTGTCCAATATGCCTATAGTACATCAGTCAATCGCAGAGACCAATCCTTTCTACTAGGGTTCACAGTCTTCTCCAAAATTTGCTTGATCTCGCGAGTAGAAATTTCCACTTGGCCACTTGTCTGAGGTTGATACGGAGTGGCAACCTTGTGTGTGATGAAATACTTCTTCATCAACTGCTCAAAAATCCGGTTGCAAAAGTGCTTACCTCCATCACTTATGATTGCTCAAGGCATACCAAAATGAGCAAAGATAGTGTCCTGCAAAAACTAGATCACAACTCTGTGGTCTTTGGTCTTGCATGTAATGGCCTCCACCCATTTGGACAGATAGTCCACAACAACTAGAATGTATAGGTAGCCAAAGGAGTTTGGGAACGGTCCCATAAATTCAATAACCCACACGTCAAAAATCTCAACAATCAGGATAAGGTTAAGGGGCATCATATTCCTCCTAGAAAGAAACCCTAGCTTTTGGCAACGCTCACAAGATACACAATAGGTGTGAGAGTCTCAGAACAGGGTAGGCCAATAGAATCCATACTGCAAAATCTTCGCAGTGATCTTTTTAGCACTGAAATGGCCTCCACAAGCATGATCATGAAAAAAGGTGATGACATTGGATTAGTCATGCTCAGGAATACATCTTCTGATGATCTGATCGGGACAATACTTGAACAGGTAAGGATCATGTCAGAAAAAATGTTTTACCATGGCCAAAAACTTTGATTTATCTTGTCGCCCCCAATGTAAAGGCATTTGACCGGTGACAAGATAGTTCACTATATCAGCAAACCATGGTGCGAGACTATAAGCAATGTGCATCAATTGCTCATTAGAAAAGGTCTCAGAAATGGGCTCAGTGAAATCCACAATCAATCTAGACAAATGGTCAACCACCATATTTTTGGAACCTTTCTTATCCCAAATCTCTATGTCGAACTCTTGAAGTAGGAAGATCCATCGGATAAGATAAGATTTAGCATCTTTTTTAGAGAAAATATACTTTAATGCTGCATGGTCCGAGTAGATAATGACTTTAGATCCTAACAAGTAGGATCTAAACTTGTCTAATGCAAAAACGACTGCTAGCAACTCCTTCTCAGTGGTAGAGTAATTGAGTTATGCGTCGTTTAGAGTTCGACTTGTATAATAGATAACATGGGGAAGTTTATCAACACACTGCCCCAAAACAGCTCCAACAACATAATCTGATGCGTCACACATAATCTCAAAAGGCACACCCCAGTTAGGTGGCTGAATAATGGGTGTGGACGTCAGAATATTCTTCAGATCCCCAAATGCTTTCTTACAGTCTTCATTAAAGACAAATAGGGCATCCTTCAGCAATAACTTGCACAAAGGCTTCGTGATCTTGCTGAAATTCTGGATAAATCTCCTGTAGAAGCCTGTATGGCCCAGAAAAGATCGAACCTCATTCACCGTATATGGGGGTAGAATATTGGAAATCAAGTCCACCTTCGCTTTGTCGAGCTCAATCCCCTGATGAGATATGATATGCCCTAGTACAATACCTTACTTAACCATAAAATGGGACTTCTCCCAATTAAGCACCAGGTTCTTCTCCTTGCACCACACTAGAACCAAAGTGAGATGGTGCGGGCACTCCTCAAATGTTGAACCGAAGATGGAGAAGTCATCCATGAATATCTCTAAGAACCGCTCTACCATGTCAAAGAATATGCTGACCATGCACTGCTGAAAAGTAGCGGGTGCATTGCATAACCCAAAGGGCATGCGACAGTAGGCGAATGTCCCAAAAGGACTGGTAAACATCATCTTCTCCTGATCTTCAGGGTCCACGAGGACCTGGTTATATCCAGAATAACCATCCAAAAAGTAATAATACTCGTGCCCAGCCAAACACTCCACCATCTGATCAATAAATGGGAGTGAAAAATGATCATTCCTTGTGGCAGTGTTCAGTTTATTGTAGTCTATACACACTCTCCACCCTGACTGAACACGAGTTGGCACCAACTCGTCGTCCTTATTCTTCACTACCATTAATCCAGCTCACTTGGGCACGACATGAATCGGGCTCACCCACTTGCTATCAGAGATGGGATAAATGATCCCTGCATCTAACAGCTTAATTACTTCTACCCTCACAACCTCTTGCATAGCTGGGTTGAGCCTTCTTTGTGGCTCCCTCGATGGCTTGACATTCTCCTCCAAATGTATCTTGTGCATTACCAATGACGAAGCTGATTCCCTTAATATCCTCTATAGTCCAGCCGATAGCTTCTTTGTGCTTCCTTAATACATCTAATAATTTCTCCTCTTGAGCCTCAACCAAATCTGAAGCTATAATCACAGGCAAACAATCTGCTGGACCTAGGAACTTATACTTAAGATTATCTGGTAAAGGCTTAAGTTACTTTTTGGGGGGTTCAAGTGTTGTGGTCTCCTCTGTCTCATTGCTCTCCCAAGGAGGAGACTCCAAAATGGCATTCGCTTGCTCGAGTAACTTATATAAATCCAAATCCTCTTCAAATTGAGCAAAGCATGCCTCCAGGGGGTCCTCAATGCTTGATTCATTCACAGTCTCCTCAAGAATCTCCTCTATCAAGCATACATTTCTCACTTCATCATATTCTAGTGGTTGCCTAGCGATATCAAAGATATGCAACTCCACTGTCATATTTTCAAAGGAAATCTTCATCACCCCTGTCCTACAATTGATCAGGGCGTTAGCCGTGGCTAAGAATGGTCACCCTAGAATAACCAGTATCTAAATCCCTACATTCTGAACCGGCTCTGTATCAAGCACAATAAATCCACGGGGAAATAGAACTTATCCACTTTTATCAAAACGTCATCAACTACTGCCCGTGGTATCTTCACTGACCTGTCAGCCAATTGAAGCGTCATGGATATGGGCTTCAATTCTCCTAACCCCAACTGCAAATAGACTGAGTAGGGTAGAAGATTCACACTAGCTCCTAGATCCAAAAGAGCCCTCTTAATATGGCTGAGTCCTATCGTGCAAAAGACGGTAGGACACCCTAGTTCCTTATACTTGATGGGTAGCTTGCACTGAAGGATTGAGCTCACCTGCTCGGTTAAAAATTCCTTCTTCGGGACATTCGTCCTCATCTTGATAGTGATCAAGTCCTTTAAAAACTTGGCATATGACGGCACTTAATGGATGGCGTCCAAATATGGGATATTGATTTGGACCTGCTTGAATACCTCCAGAATTTCCTTATTCTTCCCTCCTTTCTTGGGCACATGTAATCTCTCAGGGTAAGGCGCTTTAGGTACAAACGACCTAGGAGGATCCTCCACAGTAGGTGTGGCTGTAGATGGCTCAGCATCTCTCTTCTGCTTGTTGCCATTTCCTTGCCCTTGCTGTGTAGCAGGGTTCTCTTCCACTCGATTGTCCACTTGTCTCCCAAACCTCAATGTGACAATCGATTGCACTTGTTCCTCCCTGTGTATAGGAGTTGATGAATTTCTAACCACAAACTGTCCTTTCAGGTTGGGCACTAGCTGACTGGGGAACTTTCTCTTCTCTCTTTCACCTAAGTGACTTGCAATTTGCCCTATTTGACTCTCTAGATTGGCAATTGCTTGGGTGTTTACCATTGTTACACTCATCACTTCGCTCATGGATTGGCCAGTCATCTTCATAAACTCCTTAAGAGTGTCCTCTAGAGACTGTGAAACCGGCGCTGGCATTTGAGTGGGAGCTTGGTAAGCAAGTGATGGTGCTGGATGGGCTGAGTGACCATGATTAGGAATTTGTGGAGCAAATCCGGGAGGTTATTGATTGTGAGCATGATGAGGGGCTCCTCCCTGATTCATTGGTTGGTTCTGCTTCCATGAAAAATTAGGGTGGTTCCGCCACCCTAGATTGTAAGTCTCGGAGTAAGATCCATTTAACTACCTTCGATAATCGTTGAAAGCATTCACTTGTTCCATAGGATACTCGACAAAAGTCGGCATTGATGGACAATTCTGTGCTAAATGCATAGGACTGGCACAGATGGAACAGCTATCAACATTGAATGTGTTGGCAGCATTGATGGATTGACCCATAGCGAGAGCATCAATCTTTTTAGTGAGAGTATCTAACTTTATCCTCAAGTCCATGTCCTCCTTAATCTCATAGATGCCTCCTTTCTTGGGAGCACGAGTGGACTTATCCTGATAGCTTGAAAAATCCCACTGTTGCGAGTTATCGGATAACTTGTCCAATGCTTTGTATGCTTCATCTCCCGTCAAACTTAAGAATGCCCCCCATTAATAGACTCGATCATGCTACGGTTAGGTTGAGTTAACCCTTGGTAGAAGAACTGAACGAGTCTCCACTTCTCATATCCATGTGGAGGGCATCTGATCAGTAACTCTTTGAAGTGCTCCCAGCTTTCAGAAAACTTCTCATCCTCATCCTGAGTGAAAGAACTAATCTCCTTTCGGCACTCATTCACTCTAGACATTGGGAAAAACTTGTGATAAAATTTACTAAGCAGATTTTCCCAAGATGTAATAGACCCGGACGTGTTGGAATCCAACCATGCCCTAGCTCTATCGTGAAGAGAAAAAGGTAAAAGTTGAAGATAGACTGACTCCTCAGAGAAGTTCTGGAACTTGAATGTGGCACAAATATCTTTGAACTTCTTCACATGATTGTAAGGATTTTCAATATCTAAGCCATGAAATTAGGGTAGGAGTTGGATGACATGTGGCTTTAAATCAAAATGGGTGGCATTGGTAGGTGGCAACACTATGCAAGAAGATGAGTTAGTCGCAATGGGTGCGAACAAATCCCTAAGGGATGTAGTGGAGTCCACATTCCAAGCTCTAGGTTGCTCTACATGCTTCGGTTGATTTGCATCCCTAAAATTTTCTCCCATCTCAATTGTCTCTCTTTCAACTAGTGCTTTCTTCTGTCTCGTAAGAGTTCTTTCTAAGTCGAGATCTAAATGTGTCAATTCTAAGTTCAGGGATCTTCGACCAAGCATACACCGCACAATAAGCACTAAAATAAATTAATTCGCAGAAACAAAATAACAATAATGTAAAATAAGTGCAAAAACAACAAAACACACTACTCACAAAATGAGCCAACAAAAATTGGCAAAAATATTTTTTATTTCTTTATTTTTTATAGGCCAATGCAAATAGAAACAAATAAAATAAAATTGCAAAAAGAAAAAAAAATCAAACAAAAAATGCTAGCTAACTAGTAGAAAAATAAAATTAATTCAGACAAAAATTTAATTTTCACAAACCAAACAACTCTCCGGCAACGGCGCCAAAAACTTATTGTGAGTTTTAAATTACTCGCAAGCGCACGAGTTGTTTGCAATATAGTGTTGTGCAAGTGCGAGGTCGAATCCACAGGGAATTGCGTTGTGAAAATATAATTTTATCTAAACTAAACTTGTCTTAACCTAGTTTCGAGTTTTGAATTATATGTTGCAAAACAAATAAAAACTAAACTAAATTGATTTAAAACTAATAATAAACACACTAAGGTTTCTGAATCCACCCCACCAAAGTTAAGCATATATCTTCGTGTTCTAAAAATAGCCTATCAAAACATTCCATGAATCCAACTTAAAACAAAAAAACAACAAATATCCCAATTAAACCAAAAGCATCCAATGTATCCGCTTTTAACAAATCACAAAGGAAATCCAATTTAATCAAAAAAAATTTGATGTATCCATCAGATGAAACACACAGAATATGCAACAGAACAATTTAAAAACTTTCAATCATAAGAATTTGCTCAAGCAATTGACCAGAACATTTACACTAAAAAAAAACATCAGAATTGTATAAACAAATCTGAAAATCTTATATCAAACAACGGCGAGGCTTCATCTTCAACCTTAGTTGAATATTTTAGCCACTCATAATCATGAAACTAAAGTTCACAATAACAGTGCTAAAAATTAAACTAAAGAAAAAGCAGTAAATTAAAACTGACTATACATGGGAGAAATTCCACTCGCTGTTGAGTGGTGCTTCCCCTGCTGGTAGCAAAGCCTTCGGGATCCACCAGAATGCTAGCAGACGTCCACCGGATTACACCAAATGGCACCAGGAATTGCACCCCGAATGATGAAGTGAGATGGTGCTTTTATAGGGGGAGTCTCGGAGCACAATGGGTTGCAGATTCGATGTGGGATACTGCCCGAGTGCGCTCGATTGCATGTCTTGTGCGCACGATCGCATGTGCGCTTGTTGAGCATTTATCTACCTAAATAAATAGGTGAATAATCATACTAGTTATACTTGCAAGTGCACGTGGTCATCAGTGTAGTCTAGTGTGCAAAAGCAAGGTCATCTCCACAGGGATTGGTAAAGTTGCTTTTAGAATCAGTTTCTCTAAAGTAAAAAGAGATAAATAACTGTTGGAAGGTGATTTGATAATAATAAAGACATAGGGCTTTGATATCCACCACTAGTCATACTTTCCCAATTTGTATAAGGTATCAGTGCACTAGCTTTATTATGTATACCTACTGGTTGCCAACCTAAGGGCATGGTATCTACTCCTTAAGCTATTGATTTCCCTAAGCAACGAGTTAAGCATGGTATCTACTCTAACTCTTTTCTTGCTTAAGGGATTCAGCATGGTATCTGCTTGAGTTGTTGCTTAAAAAAACATGAGTACTATAGAAATCGACAACCACATGAGACCTAGGGCATGGTATCTACTCTTGGTTTCCCATGTTGATTAACCCAGGTATCCGGATAAGATATCCCTTGTTACTAATGTTAGACCCAGGACTTGGTCATCTAATTGATCTAACTAACCTATCCATACCACATGCATACGTTGGCCTTACAAATACAAATGAGGAATTTAAATAAGCACAGGCATTAATCAAGTTAAGTAACATAATAAAAGCTATTGACAAAGATTTTATCAATGAATATAAATATGGGAATGCATAACTAGGGCTTCAATCGAGCCCTATAAGAAAGTTAGTTACACATACTATCTGAAGTAAACATTATAAATAAACTAAACATTAAAGTTGAAGAATAAACCCGAGAGAAGAGGCGTCAATTCTCTCCCAAGCTCTCAACTCCAAGTAAAAGAAAAGAGAAAAGTGTTTTCTATCTGAGGTCTTTTTATGTGTGTGAGTTACAAGTGTATTTATAGGTCCTTGAGAAGTCCTAAGAGACCCATGAGTTCCTAAACCTTCCTAAAGCGAAAATTCTCTTATTTCCAAAATAGGGTTCTGCAGTTTACTGTTCACACCCGTACATGTGCGCTCGATCGCATATGTCTTGCGTTCGATCGCAGTGTGCGCTCGATCCTTCATGTGTGCTCACGATCGCAATGTGCGCTCGATCGCATTGCATGGCTCGATCGATCGCAATTTTTCCAGATAATGCTCTAGGCTTTCCAGATTTATTCCTTTAAGTGCCAAAACTGCTTCTTTTTCTCCAAAACCCTATAAAAACATGTAAAACACACAAATGGAGTAAAAGAGACCAAACTAACGTAATTAAGGACTTAACAAATGTAAATAAGAGGGCTTAAATATAAATATTTAAGCATCTATCACACCTCCAAACTTACATATTGCTAGTCCCTTAGCAATACTAAAAAAACTAAAACGAAAAAAAAAAAAGCATAGATAAATCCAATGTTCATAGTGTCGATCAAAAGTCTAGATTTTACACAAAACTATGATGCGCATTCATGAGCAAGTATAACAAGTGTAAACATATTTTTGCAATGAATAAGAGTTTTGAACGTAAATCATATTCATGAGGTAGTTTAAGACATCACAAGTTTGACTTTAGTGTGTGGTGACTAGCACACAAAAGATTGGGCTTCCAAGAAATTCGAACGTGTAGTGTTTCGATGACTCAACATTCACCAAACTTCCTATTAGAGTCAATAAACATGACATAGACTTTTATTTGCGAGATTTTTGCCACGTTAGTTCTCTTAAGCTTTCTTGTTGACTCGTGTAATGAGCGTTTAGTCAATGACTCCCAAACCAGATGGTTTTAGGGCATTAGGTGTAAAGACACCCCTAAGGACTTACTAACTTGAGTCAACAAGGCTGCGAAACTAACTGGTTTTAATGCTACTACTTAGAATTTTTCACCTTTTGACGTGACACTCAATGCTTACTGAGGCAAGAAGGCCAGTTACTCGGCGGAAGATTTGTTTTTATTGATCATTAGGAGCATTTTTTTCTTTTGAGCACTAATTAATCTTTTCTATTTTTATATGCCAAAATGTCAATCTAATAGGTCATCTAGTTCACAGTCAAGCAAAAGAAACATACAAATCCAAATAACATGTCATACCTCACACGATCATGTGCTAATGTGCTCGTGATAGTTTAAGCTAAACTTGTGAATTCTTAAATGCCTAAAGGGCAGTGATCTAGGTTCAAAACTTGATTATTAGCCTATATGTTCAAAGTGTTAAGCTCACTGATGAAGTCGAATCATACAGTTTTGTTTTAGATCACAAAAAAAAAAAGTTTGTTGGACAGAATGAACATGCATTTATCTATGAAAATAGCAACAAAACAAAAAAAAACAAAAATATAGGACATAATGAGTGTGTGAATGTGTCCCCATACCCCCAAACTTAAAATGCACATCGTCCCCAATGTGTGAGTAGCATGGAAGGATCTGACCTGGGATATGGAGAGCTATATGGATGGCATGGCTTGTAGCACACCCCAAACTTCAGCTGGATGCACTGACACTGTCCTTGAAAAAGAAAGAAAAACAAATATAAAATGGAAAACAAGTAAGAAACAATAATAGAAAAGTAAACTAGAAAATACTAAAAATAACATAAACTATAAAAAAGGATATGCATTGGGGTGTCTCCCATGAGCACTAAGTTTAACGTCTTCAGCCAGACGTGGTATCCTCTCACTGCTGATCATCAGGTGGTGCAGTCGAAGAGGTACCGGGTGTCGGAGGTAGGCGATCAAGAATGGCCTGCAGCATAGCCTCCTGTCGTGCTAACCGTGCCTCCAAACTATCCATGCGCTGATGCACGAGTGTGGTAGCAGCAGAGACCTCACCTCGGAAGGAGGACAGCTCAGCTAGAAAGTGCTAGGACTCGGTGGGTCCCATGTCTGAATGGTCCTCCTCACGTACTGGGCTAATGATTGGGGTCTCGGTCTCCATGCGATCCTCCTCGACTCGCTCAGCTGCTGGAGCGGGTGAGGAGAGTCCTCGTGGCATATGCGAGATGCTGTGTGTCCACTGAGCCTTCCCGAAGAAGGGATGCTCTCGCATTGGCCCGTCGCTGTGGGTCCCCTTAATCCCCTTCTTCTTGAGGATGGAGGTGAGTAGGAACGGGAAAGGGAGGCCCCAAGCATTGGCCGTGGTGGTCTGACGGCCATGCACGTGATCCCAAAACTTGTGTAACTGGCTCTAAATGATAGCCGGAATGGAGTACTAGTGGCCTCTATGGAAGGCATATATAGTCTGGAGAAACTGGTCTAGTCGCTGTGTTTTTTGCCCTAATGGACACACGTTACGCTGTAGGATCGTATCAACAAGCCACAGTCGGGGAGGCAGCTTGGATCTGTTGGCCGCATTGTTATGCCTGTCGGCATACTGGCCAGCGCACATGTCTGTGATGATCTCAGCCAGGGCAAAGGACTCCGGCTGCTCCTCGATATCAGTGTCCTCAAGAGGGGACTCATCGGTGTAATGAAGAGCAGCGATAATATTGGCAGTAGTCACCTCAATGGGCGTGCCCTAGACTGAAGAGGTAAGGACTTTCGGTCTGCTGCAGTCGAAAGATAGATGCTCATAAAACTGGACTACGAGCTGGGAGTAGGTAGTGGAGCACACTGGTTTAAACAGTCGCTTCAACCCTCGATGTCGAAATGCTTGGACAGCCCATTGCATGGCGTCCATGTGCTGAAATATGTCATCGATGGCAAATGTGGTCTCAAACAACAGCTCTCGTTGCTCGAAGCTGGGCCGGGATGAGGAGGCACGGCTGCTTGAGGCACTAGAGGTAGAAACAGTTGGTCTGAACATTCTTGATACTAGTTTCTGCCAAATTTGCAATCGATTGTGACTTGCGTGCGCTTGATTGCACACTGGCTATGCACTCGATCGTGACTTGTGTGCACTCGATCGCACACTGTCGGGCTTCTCCTCGAACAGTTAATGTGCACCAAAAAAAACAAGCTACGATCTTGATGAGTTGAATGTGTGCCAAACCTCCTGCAAACAAACAAGTACTCAATCACACTCAAGATAACATATAAGAATAAAGAGTTTTGTAAATAAAACATTAAAATTTGTGTGTGTGTGTGAAGAGTACCTTGTGGATTAATGGGGATGGGAATACGGGGTTTTGATAGTGGAGGTGATGGTGATTGCCGGTGATGGAGGCAATGGAGGGTGACGGAGGATGGTGGAGATGAAAGTGGTGGTGAATGATGGTGGCAAAATGTGAGCGTGAGAGATGCGGGTAGACGGGAAGAGCGAGTGAGAGAGAGAGTGTAGGGTACGAGTGAACACAGTGAAGAGGTGTGAGTGCGTGAGTGAAGGTTTTCAGATATATAAATGCTTCTGCCACGAATGCGCTCGATCGCACACGGGGTGCGCTCAATCGCACTCGTGCGCTCAATCGCACTCGTGTGCTCGAGCACGTTTGAAGGACACGCTCGATCGCACTGGATCATGCGATCGATTGCAAGGAGGGCTTATGGGCAAAAGAAAAAACTTACCATAGCTAACAAAAATGATAATTTATTGAAACAATACAACCTTACCATTTGTTAGTGGTCTTAGTACCACTAACCTCAATAAAGGTGCTTGAGCTTAATGGGAAATCAATTTTTTTTTTTTTACTTTGCTCAAACACTCTCTTGCTACAGTGCTAGTTGGTTGGAGGGGGGCACTTAGAGCCCGCCTCTTGGAGCTCTAGTGCTTGTGTTTCAGCTGTATACTGTACTGATTCAAGTACCAAATCTTCATCTCTTGGAGGAATGTTAATGTCGAGGTAAGGCTTGGCTCTGTGTCCATTGATTGTAAAGGGCTGATTTCCGTTGGGGCCACAGACTTCTAATACACCATAAAGGAAGACCTTGGTGACCATGTACGGACCGTACCATCTGGATTTGAGCTTGCCTGGGAACAGCCTCAATCGTGAGTCATATAACAGCACCTTTTGTCCTACATGGAACACCTTCCGGACTAGTTGTTTGTCATGATAAACTTTTTTCCGTTCCTTGTACAACTTTGCATTCTCATAGGCATCATATCTTAATTCTTCAAGCTCATTTAGATGCAGTTTCCTTTTCTCACCCGCTTGCTTCATGTCGAAGTTGAACTGCTTAATGGCCCAATATGCTCGATGCTCTAATTCCACCGGGAGATGGCATGCTTTTCCAAAGACTAGGCGGTAGGGAGACATGCCAATTTGAGTCTTATAAGCTGTCCTATATGCCCATAGAGCATCATCTAAGCGTAGAGACCAATCCTTTTGGTTAGGCTTCACAGTCTTTTCTAATATTCCCTTGATCTCTCGGTTGTTTATCTCTACTTAGCCACTGGTTTGTGGATGATATGGAGTGCCAACTTTATGAGTGATCCCATACTTCCGGAGTAGTTCGGCAAAAGAACGATGATGAAAGTGACTGCCCCCATCACTAATGATTGCTCTTAGAGTTCCAAATCGAGTAAAAATGTTAGCCTGCAAAAACTTGATAACTACTTTGTGATCATTAGTCCTTGAGGGGACAGCCTTGACCCATTTAGACACATAATCCATGCCCACAAGAATACATAAATAACTAAATGAGTTAGGAAATGGTCCCATGAAATCAATGCCCCATACATCAAAAATTTCTACTATATGAATATTTTGTAAGGGTATTTGATTTCGGGAAGAGATGTTACCTGTCCACTGGCATCTATCACATAAGCTACAAAAAGAGAAAGCATCTTTAAATAGGTTAGGCCAATAAAAACCAGATTGGAGTACCTTAAGAGCTGTTCATTTTGCCCCAAAATGTCCTCCATAAGCAAACTGGTGGCAGTGTTGCAATAAGCTAAAGTGTTCCTCATCTGGGATACATCGTCTGATGATTTGATCGGGGCAAACTTTGAAAAGATAAGGATCATCCCAATAGTAATGTCTTGACAGAGATATCAGCCGTTTCTTTTCTTGAGTTGTCATGCTTGGAGGAAATGCTTTAGCAGTTAGATAATTTACTATATCAGCGTACCATGGGAGTTTTACCTCGAGTGTGAATAGTTATTCATCGAGGAAGTTCTCATTTAATGGTAACTCTTTATCATCACTCTCATAAGGAAGTCTTGACAAATGATCCGCAACTACATTCTCACTACCTTTCTTGTCTTTGATCTCTAAATCGAATTCTTGTAGGAGGAGTACCCATCTGATTAGCCTAGGCTTTGCATCTTACTTAGAAAACAAATATCTCAAAGCAGCATGGTCAGTGAATACAATAACTTTAGAACCAATAAGATATGATCTAAACTTCTCTAAAGCAAAAATAACAGCTAACAATTCTTTTTCAGTATTAGAATAGTTAAGCTGAGCATCATTTAATGTTCTAGAAGCATAGTAAATAGCATGAGGTACCTTATTAATTCTTTGACCTAAGACAGCTCCCAAGGCGAAGTCACTGGCATCACACATTAATTCGAAAGGGAGATTCCAATCCGGTGCCATAATTATTAGGGAAAAGGTGAGAACATTCTTCAAGGTGTTGAAAGCTTGCATACAATCATCATTCCATTCAAACTTGGTATCTTTAGTCAATAGTGCACAAAGAGGTCTCGAGATTTTGGAGAAGTCCTTGATGAATCTTCTATAAAAACTGGCATGTCCAAGGAAACTTCTAATGCCCTTGACCATGAGAGGGGGAGGTAGCTTGGAAATGATGTCAATCTTAGCTTTGTCTACCTCAATACCTTTGTTGGAGATGAAGTGACCCAACACAATACCTTGTTGAACCATGAAGTGACATTTCTCCCAATCCAGTACTAAATTACTCTCTTCATGTCTCCTTAAGACATTTTCCAAATGATTCAGGCACTCATTGAAATTAGATCCAAAGACATTAAAATCATCCATGAACACCTCAATATATTTCTCTACCATATCAGAAAAAATGCTCATCATACATCTTTGAAAAGTGGCTGGTGCGTTGCATAATCCGAATGGCATTCTTCTATAAGCAAATGTACCGAAAGGATATGTGAATGTAGTTTTTTTTTTATCCTCAGATGCTATAGCAATTTGATTGTATCCACTATACCCATCCAAGAAGCAGTAATTATTGTGACCGGCTAACCTCTCTAGCATTTGATCAATGAATGGCAGGGGAAAATGGTATTTTTTAGTTACTTTATTTAATCTCCGATAATCAATGCATACTCTCCGACCTGTTGTTTTTCTTGTAGGTATGAGCTCCTCATCTTCATTCTTTACCACGGTAATCCCACTCTTTTTAGGAACCACTTTTACCGGACTCACCCATTTGCTATCCGATATAGGGTAAATGATGCCAACATCTAGTAGCTTCAATATCTTGGCTTTTACTACCTCCTTCATGTGTGGGTTAAGTCATCTTTGAGCATCTCGAGTGGGCCTTGCTCCTTCTTCAAGGTAAATATTATGCATGCACTTTGCTGGAATTATCCCCTTAATGTCAGCAATGGTCCACCCAATAGCAGTTTTATGCTCCCTAAGAACTCTTAACAGCTTCCCTTCTTCCGCACTACTCATGTTAGCAGCTACAATCACAGGTAAAGTCTCATTTTCTCCTAAGTAGGCGTATGTTAAATGCTCGGGTAGCTGCTTTAGTTCTAATGTTGGTGCCTACACAATGGATGGAAGAAGAGTAGTATTAGTGGGTATGAGAGATTCAAATGGAGGAGAATATATACTGGAGTATCTTGGAGAGGTCGCAAGAAGGTGCACAACTGTGATGATGTCATCAATAACATCTTCATATTCTTGCTCAATATCCATCTCCGTGAAGCTATGAGTGAGAGTAGTCTCCAATGGATCAATGTGTTGGACTTGAAAAGCTTGCTCAACAAAGTCTTGTATCATACAAACATTAAAGCATTCCAAGTCATCTTGAGGAAGTTTCATTGCATCACACATTTTAAACTCTATTTTCTCACCATTGATTTTCATACTCACTATACTCTTTTTTACACAGATCTTAGTGTCGACAGTTCTCATAAATGGTCTCCCTAATATGATAGGCAAAGGTAATGGCATAGGGCATTCCTCTATGTCTAATACAATGAAATCAGCAGGTAAAATAAACTCACCAACTTTCACTAAGACGTCCTCGAGAACACCCCTAGGTCTTTTAATACTCCTATCTGCCAACTATAAGGTAATAGAAGTCGGTTGTAGCTCCCCCAAACCTAGGGTTTCGAATACCGTGTAAGGTAGCAAGTTTACCCCCGCTCCTAAGTCTAGCAATGCCTTGTCAAATAGCTGATCACCTATTCTATAGGGAATAGTAAAACTACCCAGATCTTTCAGTTTTGGTGGCAGTTTTCTTAGCAGTACAACACTTACCTCCTCAGTTAATGCTACAGTCTCATGCTCTTGAAATTTTCTTTTATGAGTGCAACAATCTTTTAGGAATTTAGTATAGGCAGGTATTTGGTGAATTGCATCTAATAATTGGATATTAATTTCAACTTTCCGCAAGGTTTCAAAAATATAAAGTAGTTTATTGTCTTTCTTTTGTTTCACTAACCTTTGCGGGAAGGGTGGTGCATTCCCCTTCTCCGTCTCACTTACCCTTGATGTTGATGGTATCTCTTTGGATGCTGCTGGAGATTCCTTGGATCCGATCACTTTTCCATTTCTTAATGTTATGACAGCCTTTAGTTGTTGATGCCCCCCAGGGTTGGGTAATGTTTGAACTGGGAGCTCCCTTTGCTTTCTGCCACTGAGCTCTTTAGCTAATTGTCCCATTTGTACCTCTAGTCTTTGAATTGCTTGCTCATGTGCCGCATTAGTTTGTTTTTGCTGAGTCATGAACTGTTCTTGTGACGTCACCAGCTGTCTTACTAGACTTTCGAGGTCGCTCTTCTTTGGTTCGGGAGTAGCATGAGCAATGGGATGGGGGTTTCGTTGCTGTCCTTGATTGTTCTGGTTGTTGCTCCATGAGAAATTTGGGTG
Organism: Bretschneidera sinensis; assembly: GCA_023935145.1. Classification (NCBI taxonomy): domain Eukaryota; kingdom Viridiplantae; phylum Streptophyta; class Magnoliopsida; order Brassicales; family Akaniaceae; genus Bretschneidera; species Bretschneidera sinensis. The sequence continues at coordinate 59,341,691 of CM043699.1, read as the reverse complement.
GTTTCGCTATCCAGGGTTGTACATGTTGGCATATGGGTTATTCTTCGGTGGATAGTTGTTAGGTCCCATGTACTTGGCTTGTTCCGGATCTGCAGATGAGTACAAAGGACACGTATCAGTATTATGGTCGTATTGAGAACAAATTGCACATACCTGGAGTGGAGTGGATGGTAGGCTGGATGAGGCTTTTTGAGTAGTCATGGCTTTTACAATCATATCTAGTTTTCTCCCCATTGCTACCATTTGAGGGGAAGATCCTTCATTTACATTTACCTCATACATACCTTTCCCTTTGGTCACATGTCTACCTCGAGAGGAGAATTGTTGGGTGTGCTCGCTGAGGGTTTCGAAGAGCTCTATTGCTTCTTCACTACTTTTCTCCATCAGGACTCCTCCACAACCTGAATCAACAATACATTTGTTAGTATCATTTAAACCTTCATAGAATGCTTGTACCAGTTTATTTTGAGGCAGGTTGTGGTGTGGGCATTTTAGTAGCAGCTCGTTGAACTGTCCTCATGCTTCGAAGAAGAGGTCCCCATCCTTTTGTTGGAAGGACTGGATCTCCTTCCTCATTTATCTCATCTTTTGGGCTGGGAAGAACTTCTTCAGGAACTTGCTTGCCAACTCCTCCCAAGTGTGGATGGACACTGCAGGCAAAGAATTATACCAAAGTTTAGCATTATTTTTCAATGAAAAAGGGAACAGAATTAACCTTATTCCTTCTTGGTCTAGTCCTTGTATGTGCTGGAACTTGCAAAGATCAAAAAATTCTCGGAGGTGCAAGTGTGGATCTTCATTAGGAGTGCCTCTAAAATGAGTCAAAGCATTCAAGATTTGTGCAGATATGTAATAATTTCCCGCCTCCTCAGGTTGATATGCAATGCATGATGGTTGATCAATGTTTCAAGGGATGAAGGAGAGCTTCATCGGTACTCGTGCAGGTGGTTGCTGGTTCTCGAGCTGTTCCGCCATTTTTAGTTCATTCTCGACTTCTTCTTCGTTCTCTTTGAAGTTGTTCCTTAGCTTTTGTCGGATAGTCCGCTCAAGCTCGAGATCAAGGGGAAAGAATGTTGGTTGTCGGGATCGCAGTCCGTGCATAAATCAGAAGAAATAGCTTCAGTGCAGCAGTTCAACTCTGCTGCTCGGATACTTTCTGCCCTAAATGCACTCGATCGCACAGGAGGTTGTGATCGATTGCAAGTATCATAGAAAGTGTGAGTTAGGGTTTGATGTGCCTGAAACAGAAAATAATTTAATTAGGTTTGATGAAAAATAAAAATAGTAAACAATACTAGCGTAATAATAATGAAAGTAATTCTAAAAAGAACTTTAGCGCAATCCCCGACAACAGCGCCAAAAACTTGTTGAACGTTTATCTACCTAAATAAATAGGTGAATAATCATACTAGTTATACTTGCAAGTGCACAAGGTCATCAGTGCAGTCTAGTGTGCAAAAGCAAGGTCATCTCCACAAGGATTGGTAAAGTTGCTTTTAGAATCAGTTTCTCTAAAGTAAAAAAAGATAAATAACCATTAGAAGGTGATTTGATAATAATAAAGACATAGGCCTTTGATATCCACCACTAGTCATACTTTCCCAATTTGTATAAGGTATCAGTGCACTAGCCTTATTATGTATACCTACTGGTTGCCAACCTAAGGGCATGGTATCTACTCCTTAAGCTATTGATTTCCCTAAGCAACGAGTTAGGCATGGTATCTACTCTAACTCTTTTCTTCCTTAAGAGATTCAGCATGGTATCTGCTTGAGTTGTTCCTTAAGAAAACATAAGTATTATGGAAATCGACAACCACATGAGACCTAGGGCATGGTATCTACTCCCAGTTTCCCATGTTGATTAACCCGGGTATCCGGATAAGATATCCCTTGTTACTAATGTTAGACCCAGGACTCGGTCATCTAAATTGATCTAACTAACCTATCCATACCACATGCATACGTTGGCCTTACACATACATATGAGGAATTTAAATAAGCACAGGCATTAATCAAGTTAAGTAACATAATAAAAGCTATTGGCAAAGATTTTATCAATGAATATAAATATGGGAATGCATAACTAGGGCTTCAATCGAGCCCTATAAGAAAGTTAGTTACACATACTATCTGAAGTAAACATTATAAATAAACTAAACATTAAAGGAGAAGAATAAACCCGAGAGAAGAGGCATCAATTCTCTCCCAAGCTCTCAACTCCAAGTAAAAGAAAAGAGAAAAGTGTTTTCTATCTGAGGTCTCTTTATGCGTGTGAGTTACAAGTGTATTTATAGGTCTTTGAGAAGTCCTAAGAGACCCATGAGTTCCTAAACCTTCCTAAAACGAAAATTCTCTAATTTCCAAAATAGGGTTCTGCAGTTTACTGTTCACGCCTGTACATGTGTGCTCGATCGCATATGTCTTGCATTCGATCGTAGTGTGCGCTCGATCCTTCATGTGTGCGCACGATCTCAATGTGCGCTCGATCGCATTGCTTGGCACGATCGATCGCAATTTGTCCAAAGAATGCTCCAGGGTTTCCAGATTTCTTCCTTTAAGTGCCAAAACTGCTTCTTTTTCTCCAAAACCCTATAAAAACATGTAAAACACACAAATGGAGTAAAAGAGACCAAATTAACGTAATTCAGGACCTAACAAATGTATATAAGGGGGCTTAAATACGAATATTTAAGCATCTATCAGCGCTCGATCGCATGTCTGATGCGCTCGATCGCAGATTCACTGCACTGCAAAGATTTTGACGTGGGATGTTGACCATGCGCTCGTTTGTAGGCAGGTGCGCTCGAGCGCAGTTGCACTCGATCGCATTAGGCATCCTCAGCTTTTGCTCTTGAAGCTTGACATCACCCAAAATGCTTTATTTTCTCCACAAACTTATAAATATACATAAAACACAGAAAAGACATAAAATAAAGTGAAATAATACAAGATGTTAGACAAGTTATCCGACAACTCGCAGCAGTGGGATTTTTCAAGCTGTCGAGATAAGTCCATTCATGCTCCTAAGAAAAGAGGCATCTATGAGGTCAGGGAGGATGCTGACTTGAGGATAAAGTTAGATGCTCTCAGTAAGAAGATTGAAGCTCTCGCTGTGGGCCAATCCATCAATGCTGCCAACACATTCAATGTTGATAGCTGTTCCATCTGTGCTAGTCCCATGCATCTAGCACAGAATTGTCCATCAATGCTGGTGTTTGCCGAGTATCCTATGGAACAAGTTAATGCTTTCAATGACTATCGAAGGCAGTCAAATGGATCTTACTCCGAGACGTACAATCCAGGGTAGCGGAACCACCCTAATTTTTCATGGAAGCAGAGCCAACCAATGAATCAGGGAGGAGCCCCGCATCATGCTCAAAATCAATACCCTCCCGGATTTGCCCCATAAATTTCTAGTCATTGTCGCTTTGCCCATCCAGCACCATCACCTGCTTACCAGGCTCCCACTCAAACGCCAGCGCTAGTTTCACAGTCACTAGAGGACACCCTTAAGGAGTTCATGAAGATGATGAGCGAAGTAAGGAGTGCAACAATGGTAAACACCCAAGCAATTGCCAAACTGGAGATTCAAATAGGGCAAATTGCAAGTCACTTGGGTGAAAGAGAGAAGGAAAAGTTCCTCATTCAACCCGTACCCAACTCAAAAGGACAGTTTGTAGTTGGAAATTTATTGAATCCTACGCACGGGGAGGAACAAGTGTAATCGATTGTCACATTGAGGTCTGGGAGACAAGTGGACAATTGAGTGGAAAAGAACCCTGCTATGCAACAAGGGCAAGGAAGTGTCAACAATGAGAAGAGAGATGCTGAGCCATCTACAACCACACCTACTGTGAAAGACCCTCCTAGGTCGTTTGTACCTAAAGCGCCTTGCCCTGAGCGATTACAGGCGCCCAAGAAATGAGGGAAGTATGAGGAAATTTTGGAGGTATTCAAGCAGGTCCAAATCAATATCCCATTTTTGGACGCCATCCATCAAGTGCCGTCATATGCTAAGTTTTTAAAGGACTTGATCACTATCAAGAGGAGGACGAATGTCCCGAAGAAGGCATTTTTAACCGAACAGGTGAGCTCAATCCTTCAGTGCAAGCTACCCATCAAGTATAAGGACCCAGGGTATCCTACCATCTCTTGTACGATAGGAGTCAGCCATATTGAGAGGGCTCTTTTAGATCTAGGAGCTAGTGTGAATCTTCTACCCTACTCAGTCTATTTGCAGTTGGGGTTAGGAGAATTGAAGCCCACATCCACAACATTTCAATTGGCTGACAGGTCAGTGAAGATACCACAGGGAGTAGTTGAGGACATTTTCATAAAAGTGGATAAGTTCTATTTCCCTGTGGATTTTATTGTGCTTGACACAGAGCCAGTTCAGAATGTAGGGATTTAGATACCGGTTATTCTAGGGCGACCATTCTTAGCCACGGCTAACACCCTGATCAATTGTAGGATAGGGGTAATGAAGATTTCTTTCAGAAATATGACAGTGGAGTTGAATATCTTTGATATCACTAGGCAACCACTAGAATATGATGAAGTGAGAAGTGTATGGTTGATAGAAGAGATTCTTGAGGAGACTATGAATGAATCAAGCATTGAGGACCCCCTGAAGGCATGCTTTGCTCAATTTGAAGAGGATTTGGATTTAGATAAATTACTCAAGTAAGTGAATGCCATTTTGGAGTCTCCTCCTCGAGAGAGCAATGAGACGGAGGAGACTGCAGCACCTGAACCCCCCAAGAAGGAACTTAAGCCTTTACCAGATAATCTTAAGTATAAGTTCCTAGGTCCAGTAGATTGTTTGCCTGTGATTATAGCTTCAGATTTGGTTGAGGCTCAAGATGAGAAATTATTAGATGTCTTAAGAAAGCACTAAGAAGCTATTGGCTGGACTATAGAGGATATTAAGGGAATCAGCCCCTCGTTGGTAATGCACAAGATACATTTGGAGGAGAATGCCAAGCCATTGAGGGAGCCACAAAGAAGGCTCAACCCAGCTATGCAAGAGGTTGTGAGGGTAGAAGTAATTAAGCTGTTAGATGCAAGGATCATTTATCCCATCTCTGATAGCAAGTGGGTGAGCCCGATTCATGTCGTGCCCAAGCGAGCTGGATTAACAGTAGTGAAGAATAAGGATGATAAGTTGGTGCCAACTCGTATTCAGTCAGGGTGGAGAGTGTGTATAGACTACCGTAAATAGAACGCTGCCATAACGAAGGATCATTTTCCACTCCCATTTATTGATCAGATGGTGGAGTGTTTTGCTGGGCACGAGTATTATTGCTTTTTGGATGGTTATTATGGATATAACCAGGTCCCTGTGGACCTCGAAGATCAGGAGAAGATGACATTTACTTGTCCTTTTGGGACATTCGCCTACAGTCGCATGCCCTTTAGGTTATGCAATGTACCCGCTAATTTTCAGCGGTGCATGGTCAGCATATTCTCTGACATGGTAGACTGATTCTTAGAGATTTTCATGGATGAATTCTCCGTCTTCGGTTCAACATTTTAGGAGTACCTGCACCGTCTCACTTTGGTTTTAGTGCGGTGCAAGGAGAAGAACCTGGTGCTTAATTGGGAGAAGTGCCATTTTATGTTTTAGCAAGGTATTGTACTGGGGCATATCGTATCTCATCAGGGGATTAAGGTCGACAAAGCGAAGGTGGTCTTAATTTTCAATCTTCCACCCCCACGTACGGTGAAGGAGGTTCAATATTTTCTGGGCCATGCAGGCTTCTACAGGCGATTTATCCAGAATTTCAGCAAGATCACCAGGCCTTTGTGCAAGTTATTGCTGAATGATGCGCTATTTGTCTTTGATGAAGACTATAAGAAAGCATTTGGGGATCTGAAGAAGATTCTGACATCCACACCCATTATTCAGCCACCCAACTAGGGTGTGCCTTTTGAGATTATGTGTGATGCATCAGACTATGTTGTTAGAGTTGTTTTGGGGCAGTGTGTTGATAAACTTCCCCATGTTATCTATTATGCAAGTCAAACTCTAAACAACGCACAACTCAATTACTCTACCACTGAGAAGGAGTTGCTAGTAGTCGTTTTTGCATTAGACATGTTCAAATCCTACTTGTTAGGATCTAAAGTCATTATCTACTCGGACCATGCAGCATTAAAGTATCTTTTCTCTAAAAAAGATGCTAAATCTCATCTTATTCAATGGATCTTCCTACTTCAAGAGTTCGACATAGAGATTCAGGATAAGAAAGGTTCCGAAAATGTGGTGGCGGACCATTTATCTAGATTGATTGTGGATTTCACTTAGGCCGCCACTCCCATTTCTGAGACCTTTCCTAATGAGCAATTGATGCACATTGCTTATAGTCCCGTGCCATGGTTTGCTAATATAGTGAACTATCTTGTCACCGGTCAAATGCCTTTACATTGGGGGCGACAAGATAAATCAAAGTTTTTGGCCATGGTAAAACATTTTTTTTGGGATGACCCTTACTTGTTCAAGTATTGTCCCGATTAGATCATCAAAAAATGTATTCCTGAGCATGACCAATCTAAAGTCATCGCCTTTTGTCATGATCATGCTTGTGGAGGCCATTTCAATGCTAAAAAAACCGCTGCGAAGATTTCACAGTATGGATTCTATTGGCCTACCCTGTTCCGAGACTCTCACACCTACTGTGTATCTTGTGAGTGTTGCCAAAAGCTAGGGAGTCTTTCTAGGAGGAATATGATGCCCCTCAACCCTATCTTGATTGTTAAGATTTTTGTCGTGTGGGGTATTGATTTTATGGGACCGTTCCCAAACTCCTTTGTCTACCTGTACATTCTAGTTGTTGTGGACTATCTGTCCAAATAGGTGGAGGCCATTACATGCAAGACCAATGACCAAAAAGTTGTGGTCCAGTTTTTGAAAGACACTATCTTTGCTCGTTTTAGTATGCCTCGAGCAATCATAAGTGATGGAGGTAAGCACTTTTGCAACCGGATTTTTGAGCAGTTGATGAAGAAGTATTTCATCACACACAAGGTTGCCACCCCGTATCACCCTCAGATGAGTGGCCAAGTGGAAAATTTCAATCGCGAGATCAAGCAAATTTTGGAGAAGACTGTGAACCCTAGTAGAAAAGATTGGTCTCTGCGATTGATTGATGCACTATTGGGGCATATTGGACAGCCTTCAAGACGCCAATTGGCATGTCTCCCTATCATATTGTATACGGAAAGGCATGTCACCTTCTGGTAGAATTAGAGCATCATGCGTATTAGGGTATTAAGTAGCTGAACTTCAATCTTTCCAAGGCCAGCTCACAAAGGAAGCTCCAACTCAATGAATTAGAGGAGCTGTGGAATGATGCATATGAGTGTGCATGGTCATACAAGGCACAAATGAAGAAGACTCATGACCAAAACATTTTGAGACGAGCTTTTGAGCCGGGTCAAAAAGTTCTTCTTTACAACTTACGCCTGCATCTTTTTCCAGGCAAGCTCAAATTTCGACGGACTTGCCCATTTATCATTCGGTCGTTTTTTCCTTATGGGGCCATCGAGATTGAGGATCCCAAGAATGGTAACACTTTCAAGGTAAATGGACAGAGGCTAAAACTATTCTTGGAGTTGAGGAGTCTGGACATTGAGACGATATTGTTGGAAGATCCTAATTACTCAGATTGAGTGTCGTCTACTATGTTGGGTCTGGTTGAAGACGTTAAACTTAGCGCTCATGGGAGGCACCCCACAGCAAATCTTTTTTTTACTTATTATTTTACATATTTATGATTAATGTTTGTTTCCAGTATTTTTGTTTTCCAGTTTTTATTTTTCAGGGACAACGCGTACTTCAGTTCAAGTTTGGGGGTATGCTATGAGCCATACCAAGTCCAGATAGTTCTTCATATTCCAGGTCAGCTCTTTCCATATTATTCACACATTGGGGTCAATGTGTAATTTAATTTTGGGGGTATGGGGGACGCATTACACACACTTTGTCCTAATTTGTTGTTGTTTTTCTTCATTTAAAAAAAAAACTAAAGTAAATGCATGCTCATGTTATTTTGAAATTTTAGTTGATCTAAACCAATATTGTGATGTAATTTCATTGGTGAGTTTAAAATTTTGAACACATGATTTGATGATAGAGTTTTAAAACCTTGTTACTTACTTTGGGCATTTGAGAATTCACATGTTTGAGCCAATCTAACATGAGCACATTAGCACAAAATTGTGTGAGGTATGACATTTGATTTTAATGTGTATGTTTCCATGACTTAATTGAAACCGAATGACTTGTTGGATTAACACTTGGGCATAGAAAAGTATATAAAAAAAAATAACGATCATCATCAATAAACTTTCCACTGAGTAACTGGACCTCTTGCCTCAGTAAGCAGTGAGTGTTCATGTCAAAAGGTGGGAATTTTATTCATAGTGATCATTAGGAAATTTTCTGCTGAGTAACTAGACCTTTTACCTCAGTAAGCAGTGGGTGTTCACGTCAAAAGGTGGAAATTTTGCTTGGTAGCATTAAGGCCAGGTTAGTTTTGTAACCTTTTTAACTAAAATTACTAAGTCGTTAGGGGTGTCTTTACACCTAATGCCCTAAAACCATCTGGTTTGGGAGTCGTTGACTCAACACTCGCTACATAGGTCAATTAGGAAGCTTAAGGGAACTAACCATAGCAGAGCCTTATATAAAAAAAATGGGTAAAATAAAACTATGCCATCGTTGTTCATTCTGATGAGAAATCCCATGAATCTTAAGACATGGAGACATTGTACATTGAAGTTATTTTGAAATCTCATCTGTATATGCTAATTCACTTTACATTGATTTAAGCTTGTGATGTCTTGCTTGCCTCTTGTAAGTAATTAGGTTTTAAAATTCTTATTTATTGCAAAGATGGGTTATATTTTTTAAGCTTGCTCATGAATGAATATCATGATTTTGAGTGCTCCTTAAATTTTTGGATACCATGAGTGATGAACTTATCTTTGTGTTCTTTGTTTTTTATTTTGTTTTGCTAAGGGACTAGCAAAATATAAGTTTGGGGATATTTGATGAGTCTTAAATATTGCATATTTAAGCCCTTAAATTATATTTGTTAAGCTCTTAGTTTGTATTATTTCAATTTATTTTATGTCTTTTCTATGTTTTGTGTATTTTTATAGGTTTGTGGAGAAAATGAAGCATTTCGGGAGATGTCAAGCTTCAAGAGCAAAAGCTGAGGATGCCTAGTGCGATCGAGCGCACCTCCCTACGAACGAGCGCATGGTCAACATCCCACATCGAAATCTTTGCAGTGCACCTGCGATCGGGCGCATCAGACATGCGATCGTGCACACAAGACATGCGATTGAGCGCACATGCGATCAATCGCACCATTCTGCGATCGAGCGCACTCGGGCAGTATCCCACATCGAATTTGCAACCTATTGTGCTCCGGGACTCCCCTTATAAAAGCACCGTCTCACTTCATCATTTAGTGTGCAATTTCTGGTGCCGTTTGGTGAAATCCGGTGGATGTCTGCTAGCATTCTGGTGGATCCCGAAGGCTTTGCTACCACGAGGGGAAGTGCTGCCCAACAGCAAGTGGAATTTCTCCCATGTATAATCAGTTTTAATTTACTGTTTTGTTTTTTTTAGTTTAATGTTTAGCACTGTTATTGTGAACTTTAGTTTAATGATTATGAGTGGCTAAAATCTTCAGCTAAGGTTGATGATGAAGCCTCGCCATTGTTTGGCATAAGATTTTCATATTTGTTTATACAATTCTGATTTTTTTTTTTTGTATAAATGTTCTGGTCAATCGTATCATTTTTTATTAAATTGGATATCCTTTGTGATTTGTTAAAAGTGAATACATTGGATTGCTTTGGTTTAATTGGGATATTTGTTGTGATTTGTTTAAAGTTGGATTCATGGAATGTTTTGATAGATTATTTTTATAGAACGTGAAAATATATTCTTTACTTTGGTGGGGTTGATTCAAAAACCTTAGTGTTTTTATCATTAGTTTTTAAATCAATTTAGTTTAGATTATATTTGTTTTGCAAAAGACAATTCAAAACTTGAAACTAGGTTAAAATAGGCTTAGTTTAGATAAAAATATTTTCACAACGTAATTCCCTGTGGATTCGACCTTGCACTTGCACTTGCACAACATTATATTGCAAACGACTCGTGCGCTTGCGAGTAATTTAAAACTCACAACATGTTGCCAGTCACTGATAGGCAGAGGGTTGCCTTTGCTTCGTTTAACTTAGAGAGTGAGGCCTTTGGATGGTGGGAAGATACTCTTCTTAGATTGAGTACAGATGTAGATCGACTCTTAATCTAGAGTAGGTTTAAGGAGACATTCTTTGCAAAGTATTTTCCATATACTTTTAGAGCCCAGCTAGAGAGAAATCTTATTCATTTGAGGCAGAACATGATGACTATGGTAAAATATAATTGTAGATTTGTGAATTTATCGAGGCTTGTGCTTGAACTAGTAAATACTAAGTAGAAGAAGTGTAAGCGATTCTTAGATGGATTACACTTTAAAATACGATCTAAACTTTCATATTTGATGCATGTGAATTATGCTACTTTGGTGGATAAATCACTTCAAATTGAGAAAGACATAGTGGAGTCTAGAGGATGGAGAGAGCGGTTAAAGAGGACTAAACCTGAGAGTTCTAAAGTTGGTTGTATGAGTATTCAAGGTGGGTGACCACTCCAGAGGGGGTGTTTCTTCTCATATTGACATATTATTCAAAATCAGAGGTAGAATAGATCTATAGCCTCTATGACTCAAAGTTCTATTGGAGGTACCCTTAGGTTTGGGAAATAACTTATTGGAGCTAGAGGATTTAGTAAATGTGGGAGGGTACCACCCAAGGGAGGTGGTAGTATTATTTTTTTATAGAGAGACTAAAGTTTGTTACAAATGATCATATAGGAAATTTAGCTAAGAATTGTCCTACTTTGATGTGCTTTGTGTGTGGAAATGGTGGACATATCAGTGTGGATTGTCCATTAGGGAGATTAGATGAGGTAAATGTTGAAAATATTTAGAGATGACAGCTAGAGAGAGGAGGTGGATCTGGTGGTGTTCGGGGTAGAGCTTTAGGCAGATGAGCAATTGTTAAGTGAGGGCAAGGTAGTCAAACGTAACTTAGAGAGAACAGAGTTTATGCATTGACCCAGCAGGATGCTCAAGCAACTATTGATGTCGGTATTGGTACAATATCTATTCTTGATAGACCTACTAGATTATTGATTGATCCTGGTGTAACCCGTTCTTTTACATCCACTGTATTTATGAAGTTTATTGATGCATGTGTTAGTCCTTGAATGCATAATATTATTATTGAAGTTCCTACTGGGGATAGAGTAATAATCAGAAATGTTTATCAGGGTTATGTGATTCGTAAAGGTGATAGAGAATTTGAAGTTGATTTATTACCTTTGAATATGATAGGTTTTGATTTGATTTTGGGGATGAATTGGTGGTCGGCGTATCACACTTGAGTTGATTGTTTCAGAAAAAATGTAGTATTCATAATATTGGGGCAGGAGGAATTTAGCTTTCAGGCAAAATGTAAAATACTTGCAAACTGTCTTATTTCTGCCTTGACTACTAGTAAATGGTTAAGGAAGGGTTGTGAGAGGTATTTAGCGCATGTGGTGGAATCTAGAAAGAATTGTAAAAAGCAGGAAGAAATCTTTATGGTGAAGAATTACTTTGATGTATTTCCTTATGAATTGTCTGGTCCTAATAAGGATATTGAATTCTCTATTGATGTATTTTCAAATGTTGCACCTATATTTTTGTAGCACCTTATAAAATGGAACTTGCTGAGTTGAGAGAGTTGAAAGTTCAACTTTGTTAACCCCTAACATGATTTTAATAATGACAAAACAATATTAAATTTTGCTAACAAATTTATTTAAGCGTTTAAAACTACAAAGATGTTTGTACAAAAAAGTTAGTACATGATAAGCTAAGTACCCAACCTTGGAAGAAGTTTGAAAATCAAGACTAGAAGCTTCAAAGGTTATTGATATAATTTTAAACTTCTCTATCAAGTTCCTAGCTTTATGTATGACTCAGTTTGATTACAATTTTTTTTTTTTAACAAACTCATTTTGACTAGGTTTTGTTTTTAAAACAAAATGAAAACAAAAAATTTTGTTTTAGGTGATCCAGTCGACTGAATGATTCATTCAATCGACTGAATGAAAGGGAGAATTTTCTTGCCTTTGATCTAGTCAACTTAAGAAACTATTCAGACAACTAAATAAAGGACATAAACTTTTGACCTTCTGATCCAGTCAACTGAATGATCAATTCAGTCGATTGAATGCTTCTTACTTGAAGCTGAATCAATTGATTTAGTCGATCGGAACGTTAAAAAATAACAGCTATAATTTGAAAAGAAAAGTGTCATTCAGAGCATTTAATCCTCCAAACTGTCCCCTCTTGTGTCTAAATGGTTATATGAGGCATGGGCTACATAAACCCCTTTTGAATGAGCAAACATAACAATATGAGAACACTTAATTCATTCTTGAGCTCATTTATTGTTCATCAAAGCTTTCAAAATTCTTTTTGAGCCATCTTTAAAGCTTTGTTCTTGAAAGAGAGATCAGCTTCATCTTGTAAAGCATTTATTGCAATCTCTCTTGTATTGATTTCAATCATTGTAAAAAGAAAGAGTTGGTGTAACTCTTAAAAGTGTTTAGGTGTCAGAAACTTGTGTATTAACTTCCTTGGAAGAGAACCTTGTAAGGTTTGAGCAGCAGCTCTGAAGTTTCTTGACTATTTATAATGGATAACTTCAAGAAATCACCTTGAAGAAAGTGGACATAGGGTCGGAGAGATTCCGATATTGCCGAACCACTATAAATTGTGTTTGCATCTTCTTATCCTTACTCCTTTAATTTTCAGCTATATAACTTTTATTGTTCTTGCTTAATCTTATAAATGCTTAAAACTTGTTTGTTATTTTCAAAATATTTTTTAAAACCCAATTCACCCCCCCTTTGGGTTGCACTTTGGTTTACAATTGGTATCAGAGCCATGTTCTCATTAATAGGCTTAAAATCCTCGAGTACATCCTATAGCTAATAATAGTTATACTAAAGGTCACTCTTATACTATGCCTTCTTTGTTTAGTGAAAAAAATTATAATTATTGGAAAAATAGAATGAATTTTTTTGTAGGATGCCAAGATTATAATTTGTGGAGAATCATTGAAGAATGACCTAGGATTCCTGTAAAGAGAATCACGATTGGTGAGACAGTATCCTAAACTTAAATCTGAATTTGATGATGATGATTATAGGATGGTGCCTTTAAATAGTAGAGCTACTAATATTCTTCATTGTGCTTTAGACATTAATGAAAACAACAAAATTTCGGCATGTGATTCGGCTAAATAAATATGGTACAAACTTCAAGTGGCACTAGTGAAGTAAAGAAATAAAAAATCTATATTCTAGTGCTCGAATATGATGCTTTTAAGATGTCCCTTACCGAATCCATTTATGAAATTTACTCTTGATTCACTAATATTATTAATGGTTTAAAGCTTCTTGGTAGGAATATTGAGGAGTTTATGTTGACAATGAAGATTCTTAGATCTTTACCACCAAATTGGGAATCTAAGAAGATGACCATTGTGGAAGCCAAAGACCTCGACAAGCTCGATGTCAAAACTATTTTTGGCTCATTATTGACTCATGAAATGGAGGTAATAAACGTTAAAGTTGTTGAAGATGAAAAGAAGAAGAAAGTTATTGCCCTCAAAGCTACCTCATGCAAGCAAGTAGTAGAAGAAGAAGAAAATAAAAGTAGTGAAGAAGATGGGGAGATGGTTGTCATCATAAAGAAGTTTAACAAATTCTTAAAGAAAAACAATAAGCCTTACACAAAGGACAACACAACCAAAATTGAACCTATTATGTGCTTTGGTTGCAAGAAACCCGTGTACATCAAGGTAAATTATCCTACAACAAAGAAACTTTACAAGAACTTCAAGAAGAAAGCTTTAGTTGCTACTACTTAGAGTGGTTATGATGAGAATATCTCAAATAGTGAGATCAACTACGAAGAGATTGCCAATTTTTGCTTAATGGGATTTGATGATGAAGACGAGGTAACAAATTCTTCCCTTAGCATTGATAATAAAAATAGCAATGATGAAATAATTGATGCAATAAATGAATTACATGAGGAATTAAAAAAAATTATACTATTAATGTTTCTCTCAATAAGATAGTTTTATCTCTTACTCAAGAGATGAAAGCTCTAAAAGAACAAAAAGAAAATCTTTCTCTAGAGCTTAATAACTCATTACAAGATTCTTTGAAAAACGAAAATGCTGATTTGAAAAAGAAAGTGCTTGAGTTGAATAACACTATATCTAGACTTGTATGTGGAAAAGGAAAGCTAGATGAAGTGTTAGCTTATCAAAGAATGAGTGGAGAAAAATTTGGTTTGGGTTATTCTCCATTAGACAAGCAAAATCAAATGAAACTATCTTTGTTAAAGCAACATGTGTGGATGAACCATCCACCTCCAAGACTCCTAGTAATGCTAATAATGTTCATTTGAAAAATGCTAGAAAGCCTAAGAATTCAAATGTCAATTCCTATAGTAGAAATTCATATGCTAATACTAGGAATAGACAACCAAGAAATACTTATGCTTATATGAATGTTCATCCAAGAAATGCAAATGCTAGATATGATCATTCTAGAAATTCATATGCTAGGAATGCATATCCTAGAAATAACTATCATTCTCATCCTAGAAACATGTATGCTCATAACTCTTATAATGCAAGAAATATGTATTCTAGGCATGCCAGATATTCTTTTCCAAGAAATGATAGATTTGTATATTCTAGACATCCTAGAACTTTTTGTGATTTTCAATCTAGGATCATGTATTATCCACATTTCAATGATTATGGAGCCTCTTATACGACTAAGAAAGTATGGGTTCCTAAACGATTCGTATTTTCAAGGACTAACCTAAAAGGACCCAAGACATTTTGGGTGCTTAAAAGCTCCATCGTATATCCTTGTGTGATGTAAATATGTCTCCACACAAAGGTTAAAAGTGAGTATTGGTACCTTGATAGTAGATGCCTAAAGCACATGACCGGTGATCAAAATCTTTTTACGGAGTTGACTCTAAGGGATGGCAGACACATCACCATTGGAGATGACACCAAGATGAAGATTATTGGACATAGTAAAGTGGGTATAAAATTTTCAACTCTTGATCACCTTTTACTTGTGCAAGGCCTTAAGCCTAATTTACTTAGCATTAGTCAATTATGTTATAACGGTAATAAAGTAATATTTTAATCCTTTCATTGTCTTACAATAGACATCAAGACTAACAAGATCAAGTTTGTTGAACAAAGACATGAAAATGTCTATCTAGTTGATCTCAAGACTTTACCTTCGGAAAATGAAAAATGTTTTTCAGCTTTTAGTGAAAACTCATGGTTATAGCATAGAAGGCTTGGCCATATGAACATGAATTTAATTAAAGTTCTTTCTAGAAAATATTTAGTAATCAGTCTTCCTAAAATAAAATTTTAAAAAGATAAAGTTTGTGATACTTGTCAAATGGGAAAACAAACAAGAGTTTCTTTTAAATCCAAAAATGTTGTTTCAACTACTAGACCTTTAGAGCTTTTATATATGGACTTGTTTAGTTCAATAAGAACTATTAGTCGAGGTGGCCACCAATATACTTGTATTATTATATATGACTATGCTAGATATATCTTTGTTATTTTTATTGCTTATAATGATTTAGCTTATAGAGGTTTTGTAAACTTTTGTAAAAAAGTTCAAAATGAAAAAGGTATTACTATTTCAAGGATAATAAGTGATCATGGAAAATAATTTCAAAACCAAAACTTTTCAAAATATTATGATGATAATGGTATTGATCACAATTTTTGATCTCTTAGAACTCCCCAAAAAAATGGTGTTGTTGAAAGAAAAAATAGAGTTTTAGAAGAATTTGTTAGAACTCTGCTTTGTGAAAATAGTTTGTCAAAATACTTTTGGGTGGAAGCCGTAAGCACCTCATGTTATGTTTTAAATAGAGTTCTAATTAGGTTTATGCTTAACAAAACTCCATATGAACTATAGAAAGGTAGAAAGCCTAAAATTTCTTATTTTTCATTTCTTTCATTGCAAATGCTTCATGTTAAATAACAATAAAGTTAACTTAGGTAAATTTGATTCTAAGACTGATGAAGAAATCTTCTTAGGTCATTTAACCTCTAGTAAAGTTTATAGAGTCTTTAACAAAAGAACTCTAGTGGTTGAGGGATTCATTCGTATTGCATTTGATGATTCTAACCTTACTAGTAGTAGAAGAGCGTCCCTTGATGAGGATGTAGGTTTCATGCCTAAAATGGATGCAACCATTCCCATTGTTGACCCCAAAGAGAATCAACTTTAATTATCTTAAGGGAAAGATGAACCTAGAATTGATCGACCTTCAATAAATCAACAAGTAGATGGTATTCTTAAAGATTGGGAGTATGTGAATTATGATCCAATCGATTAAGTGATTGGTGATCCTTCACAACGGGTAAGAAATTGATCCTCTATGAGAAATGTATGCAATTATGTTGCTTTCTTATCTTAAATATAACCTAATACTTATAATGAATCCAAAAGTAATAAAAATTGGATAAATGCTATGCAAGAAGAATTAAATCAATTTCAAATAAATAAAGTTTGGACTTTAGTTCTTAGACCTAAGGATCATTCGGTAATTGAAACTAAATGAGGTTTTAGAAATAAAATGGATGAAAATGAAATAATAACTAGAAACAAGGCTAGACTTGTAGCTAAACGTTATAATCAAGAAAAAGGAATTTATTTTGATGAAACTTTTGCTCTTGTAGTTAGATTAAAAGGTATTCGTATGTTGCTTGCATTTATCTGTTTTAAGAATTTTAAATTATTTCAAATAGATGTAAAAAGTTTCTTTTTAAATGATTTTATTAAAGAATAGGTCTATATTGAACAACCTCTTGGTTTTGAAGACTCTAACCTTTCAAACCATCTTTATAAGCTTTATAAAACTCTTTATGGATTGAAGTAAAATTCAAGAGCCTAGTATGAAAGGTTAAGTAAGTTTTTACTTGATAATGGTTTTTCAAGAGGAAAATTAGACACTATTCTTTTTTGCAAAAACTAATAAACATGATACTCTTCTAGTCTAAATATATGTTGATGATATCATATTTGATTCCTCTAATGAATTCATATGTCAAGACTTTGCTAAGTGTATGCAAGGTTAGTTTGAGATGAGCATGATGGGAGAGCTAAAATACTTCCTTAGACTTCAAATTAAAAAAACAAAGGAAGGAATCTTCATTAACCAATCCAAGTACACAAAAGATATGCTAAGGAGATTTGGAATGGAGAATTTAAAGTCAATTGGGACTCCCATAAGCACTTCAATAAAACTCAACTTGGATGAAGGAGGTAAAAGTGTCGATATTAAGAAATATATAAGCATGATATAGGATTTACTTTATTTAACTGTTAATAGACTCGATATTATGTTTAGTGTATGCATGTGTTCTAGATTTCAAGCTAATCCTAAAGAATCTCGCATAACTGCTGTTAAAAGTATCTTAAGATATTTGCATGGTACTCAAACTCTAGGACTATTATTCAAGAGATTCACTTTTTGATTTAGTTGGGTATTCAGATGTTGATTTTTATGATTGTAAGTTAGATAGAAAGAGTACTAGTCAAATATGCCAATTTCTAGGTTATATCTTAACCTCTTGGTTTTCAAATAAATAAAATTCAGTTGCACTATCAACCGCCAAAGCGGAATATGTCGTCACCTGTAGTTATTGTGCACAAGTTTTATAGATAAAACAATAATTAGAAGATTTTGGCATGCATTTTGAAAATGTTTCAATTTTATGTGATAATACTAGTGCCATCAATCTAACTAAGAATCCAATTCAGCATTCTAAAACCATGCAAATTGAGATTAGACATCACTTTATAAGAGATCACACTCAAAGAGGAGATATCAAACTTGAATTCATTCCTATCAAAAACCAAATTGTTGATATCCTTACTAAACCTTTGAATGAAGATAAATTTAGTATGATAAGAATGTTAATGGGCATGAGAAATTTTGCTTGATTTGATGATTAATTGCATTTACATCATTATTTGCATATGTGCCACTGAGTGAATAAGCATTAACTCTTATTTGATTTTTTTCTCACTCAATAATGGGGTAAATAAATATATGCTTGCAATTTTTCCAATCATGAGTAAATTTTTATTTTTTTTTTGGAAAAATCACTGATTTAGTCGATTAAACCTTTCATATAGTCGATAGAATGACCGTCCCATAAACCCCTTAAACTTTTTACCTCCCATTAAATCGACTTAACATTTATCTAGTCAACAGAATGAACTTTGATTACGCTCAAACTAATACGCGGTTATTGTGTATAGTTGAGGTGTCAATCCCACGAGGAAAAACGAACTACAAGAGAAGGTGTAAACTTTAATACGAAACGATAAAATTTAAATGAAAGAATCTGAGTTTTGATGATGAAATAATGTGAGAGAATTGTGTAAATATATTGAAGAATATAAATGAGAAACAACAAGGTTCCAGGAATCCTCCCGAGGTTCGTTGCCTTATTCCAATCTCGATTCAGTTGTTTTTATCTCGATTGCAAGTTTTACATCCCAAACAAGCAATCAGTAAATATTCAATCACAACACATTAACATTCTAATGTAATTGCTACAAATCACTCATTGATTTTGATTCAAGCACATATGACCTATCTTATAGATTTATCAAGAAACGATAATATATTTCAATAACAATATCGCAGTAATGGACAAATCTAAAAGATAAATCTACCAAAATCAATCACATCCAAACAACTTGACATAAGAAGAGCTTGACTAGACTTGTATGGAGGAGAAGGGTGCAATCACTGGATTAAGAAATTCTAAGAGAAGAAGAACATAAAGTGCAGCTGTCATATGAACCTAAATTCTTCTTGTTTAATCAAGAATAAATCATAAACAATGTTTTAACAATAAATCCTTACAACTGAATCAATAATGAAAATAAAAACAACTACACCTAGGGATTCATCCTTTTGCCTTGCTTGGAGATTTGTTGGCCATGGGGCTCATGCTTGAACACTTTGATGGGGGAGAATGTGGCAACCTTCTTGAGTTTTCTAGCCTTAATGGATGCCCCTTTATCAAACCCTAGGTGATCTATTTATAATACAAAAGGTTCTATGGTATTTTCGGGTCTAAACTATCATTAAAACCCTAATTAGGAAACAGGGGTTCGTGTGCGCGCCGCGGCTCACACTTATCTAGGCCACAGCTTAGCCTTACCCTAACTTTCTTCAACTTTCTGGAGGCTGCGACTTAGATTGATCCAGTCCACGGCTCAGCCCTTCAGGCTGCGGCTCAGATTGATCCGGGCCACGGCGCACATTGATGTCTTCCTTGCTCTTTTGAGCTTGGTTCTGGAGGCCGAGGCTTAGACTTTTCAGGCCGCAGTGCACACTGATGATCTTCTTGGTTTCTCTTCATTTTGTCCTTCTGTGATCATGCCTTCACTCCAGTGTGCATTGAATCATCGTACTTTAAGCTATGATAGCTTTCTATCTCTTTTGAACTCAAAGTACCTGAAAAATGCACCGAAATAAGTCAATGATCCAAGAATGACACTTTAGAATTGTTAAGGTATAAATGTGTAATTCAACCCTAGATCAACCCTAAAATGCTAACATATAGTAATTATTAAAATGCACTTTATGACTCTCATCATAACCCCCAACTAGCTTATTGCTAGTCCCTAGCAATTCAAGTGAAAACAAGACAATATGAAATGAATTCTATAGTAGAAATCAAAACAAAGTAAAGCAATGCTAGCATTAATCCAAGAGTAATTCAACTTTCTGTCTAAAAAATCGCACATAACACACAATACATAGAATTATTAAATATTACTGATGAGAGAAAAATATTGCATATTTTGGCCACTTAATTTACATTTTTTAGCTTAGGATTTTGTTACTTTGAGTTGTTTTCATTGTTTTTCAGGTTTACAAGCACTGGGAAAGGAGTTTCACTAAAATTGCCAGAATTGCCCGTACAGATCAATCATCTTTGAAAATTAAACTGTATTGATTCAAGAAGAACCAGGATATGAGCCATATATTCTTAGAAAGATCCAGAAGTCTATTTTCTGGAGAATTTTACGGCTCATAAAAATGATTTTTCTACATAAAGTTATGGCCGTTTTAGTAGACAAAGGTCAGGCTGTGCGGACTGTGCGGGATTTCAGCGTGAACAGAAGTTTTGAAGGGCATGTGAAGACTTAAATCCCACATCGGATTGGAAACACATTGCACTCATGGTATTTGCCTATATAAGACCCACTCCACTTCATCATTCAGTGTGCAATTCCTGGGCCACTTTGGTGTTAACCGGTGGACGTCTGCTAGTATTCTAGTGGATCCTGAAGGCTTTGCTACCATGAGGGGAAGTGCCGCCCATCAGCGAGTGGAATTTCTCCCATGTAAAGTTATTTATTTCTTTTTATTTAGTTGTTTTAGTTTAATATTTAGCACTTTTATTATGAATTGTAGTTTCATAATTATGAGTGGCTAGAATCTTCAGCTAAGGTTGAAGATGAAGCCCTACCGTTGTTTGGCATAGTAGTTCAGATTTGCTTGTACAAATCTGACATTTTTTAGTATAAATGTTCTGTCAATTATTTGAGTTAATCTTGTGATTGATTGAGTTTAAATTGTTCTGTTGGATATTCCTTGTGTTTCATCTGATGGATACATCGAATTGTTTTCGATTAAATTGGATTTCCTTTGTGATTTGTTAAGAGCGGATACATTGGATGCTTTTGGTTTAATTGGGATATTCTTTGTTTTTTGTCTTATAGTTGGATTCATGGAATTTTTTGATAGGCTATCTTTAGAACATTGGGATATATGCTTAACTTTGGCGGGGTGGATTCAGAAACCTTAGTCTTTTTATTATTTGTTTTTAAAATCAATTTAGTTTAGTTTTAATTTGTTTCCCAAAATATCATTCAAAATTCGGAACTACGTTAAAATAAAGTTAGTTTAGATAAATTTATATTTTCACAACGCAATTCCCTGTGGATTCGACCTCGCACTTGCACAACGCTATATTGCAAACGACTCGTGCGCTTGCGAGTAAATTAAAACTCACAACAATCACCAAAGTCCAAAAGTAATCCAAACATCAATCTTAAAATCGTTATCGACTCTTAACATCCATCTTACCACAAACCATTAATCCAAACACCCTGATAATTTTATGCAAACATTCATGAATACAAGTCTTGGCCTCTAAAAACATATTAAATTATGTGACATCAATCACAAATCAAACTCCATAGGCTCATTTTTCAAATCACTCTCCACTATTGTAGAAAAATCACATTACATCGGATCAATAGGTCTTTAATAAGCTTGTAATGTTAGGCTAAGGTAAAGGTCAAGAAAGAATGGGAAGGATTAAACAAGTAAAAGAACTCAGTCTCTTAAGTTAAACACAACCAATTTAAGTACTAGATAACCTTACTTCAACACCCAACTCATTCAACCATTTTTCGAGCATTTCTCTCAATAAATCACCACTTTTTTTTTCTTCTTCATTCTTTGCCATAATTTACTTCTTCTTTTTTTATTTTTTATCTTGGCACATAACCGTTCACCTTCTTTTTCATTTTTTTACTCTTTTCCACAACCCTCAACTTATCTCCTTTAATGTACTTGGGTTATGGTAGTAATATATTTATTTTCATATTTCCATCCTTACTCCTCTTTAGTGCTTCTCAACAAATGTGTATAACTAAGTTCTCTTAAAAGAAAGGTAAGGATAAAATATTTTTAGTCTCATAAAGGTAAGTAAATGGGTTATCGAAAGAACAAGGCTTAAATTCTTTTTCAAGAAAAAGGCTCAAACAGGTGACTAACAATAATTATAGCAAAGGTAAGTTTTAAATGCTCAAATCGGTCCAAAAATGGCCTACATCATCTCCTAAGTAGTGTGCATTCTAGGATTTCACCTAAAGTGATTATCTAACAAGTTATAAAGCTTGTTGAGACCGCAAAAGTACTCACAAAACAATCACACATTAAACTTCTCTAAATGTTTTAAACTAATCATGCAATCTTACTGCAAACTAGAGTCTCAAACCAAATGAAGAGTGACACTCAAATTATTCTCAAACCGAAGCAAGATTTAACTTCTTCTAAATGCTATATGCTATCTCAATTAGGATCATATCATTGACATTACTTCCAAGGCTAACACAAAACATGCTAAGAACAAACAAATAAAAAAAAACAAAACAAACAAATTAAAACGAAAAAGAAAGGAAGGTGACACCCAACAATTCAATGTATGCAATAAGAAATGTGTTTCCTCCACCCCTAACTTAAGATAAGTATTATCCTCAATGTGAAAGCAAAAGTTAAGGAAACTCCCTTTTTAACCAAAGATGCGAGGAACCGAAAAATGTGCACGACCATTTGAACTGATGCGCATGTTTGTCCCTGAAAAAGAAATACGAAGGTAATACTGAAAAACAACAAAATACTAATAATAACAAGAAAAAGAAATATGAAAAACAATAAAAATTAAAGGATATGCTGTGGGGTGCCTCCCATAAGCACTAAGTTTTACATCTTCAGCCAGACGCTGCACCACTCTCACTGCTGGCCTCATTGTGGTGCTGAAGATGAGGCTTCATACTCAGTGGCCTCACTGCTAGTCTTTTGGAAAGGAATACTTAAAGTCCACCACATGTGGCTCAAGTGTTCTTGGTGTTGCCCATTTACTATCAGCAGTAGGATATGTGATTCCCACATCTATGTGCCTTCTCTCAAGCAGCTCCTCAAAGCATGGTTACCATGATTTCTTAATAAATCCCTATAACTTATCAAAAACATCAACAACATTAACGGCATAGGGATAAATTAAAGAATCATCGAAGTTAAAATTATTAGGAGAGAATTCTAAAGAGTTAGAATTATCTTTAATGTACTCATCCTCTTCATGTAGCTGCCTTGAGACTTGAAAAACATTTACCTCTAGAGTCATATTTCCAAATGATAATGTCATTAGGCCATTTCTACAATTAATGAGGGCATTGGCAGTGGCAAGGAATGGTCTTCCAAGTATCAAAGGATTTTTTGACTCCGTGTTCACAGTAGAAACGGTATCTAAAACCAAAAAGTCAATAGGATAGTAGAAATGATTAATTTGCAACAAAACATCTTCCATAATACCTCTTGGTTTTCTTACCAATGTATTCGCTAATTGAAGTACCACGGAGGTTGGTTTGATCTCACCTAGACCGAGCTGCAAGTGCATGGAGTGTGGCATGAGGTTCACACTAGCACCCAAATCTAGCAATGCTTGGCCACAAGATTTGTGTCCAATTTGGCAAGCCATCGTTGGACAGCCCGGATCTTTATATTTGGGTGGTGTCTTGCTGTCAGCTACTGCACTTGTTTGCTCCGTTAAGAATATCTTCTTCTTCACATTGTGCTTCCTATTGAGTGTGCATAGATCCTTGATGACTTTAGCATAGTTGGGAACCTATTTTATGACATGAAAAAGAGGGAGGTTAATTTTAACATGCTGAAGTTGTTCAAGAATCTCACCTTTTAATGTTGAATTCCTCTCCTTAAGTTTAAGGAGAGCTTGAGAGAAAGGCATCGGTGGAGAATAATCATCATGGGCCTTTTGTTCCTTGGGGGCTTCATCCTTGTTGCTCACAGTATTAGGAATCAAGTGTGATGGTAGAGTGGGCCCATCGATTTTCTTACCGCTGCGATTGATTATAGCATTAACCTCTTTAATATTTTGATTATCAGGATTGGAGGTTTGTGCCATATTTTGTCCCCTTGGATTAGGTTGTGGCTATGAAGGAAAACAACTTTGCTCTTGAACCGTCAAGAAACTAGTCAACTTGGTGAGTTGACTCTTTATCAACTTTTATTCCTCTTTGATTGCTTGTTGCTCCTCTAGCAACCGTTGATTTATCTTGCCTTGCTTTTCCACACTCTTGGCATGTACCTGCATAAATGACTTAAACATATCTTCCAAAGGTAAAGATTGTTGAGGTGCATTAGATGAGATTGCTTTCGGTTGCCATTGGGTTCTAGAGTGGGAATGAGGTTGTATATCGGATCTCCAACTAAAATTAGGGTGATTCTTCTAACCGGGATTGTAGGTGTTAGAGTAGGGTGAGTCTGGTTTCCTAAAGGGTATACCTAAAGCATTACACTCTCCCTTCATCTCAAAATAAGCTGGACAATCCCTAGGTAAATTATCTACCCCATTACACATGAAACAAGGCTCGTGGGACTCTGCCCTAGCAACCGTTTTAGGGGCTCTAGCATCCTTGGTTTTTAAGGCTTCAATTTCCTTAGTTAGGGCCTCTAAACAGGCTTTAAGGTTATCCTCTTCCTTAAGTTGATAAATCCCAGCGGGTTAATTTCTCCCACTGTTTTCCATGGTATTTGGTCCTGTCAAAGTGTGGGCTTTTTCCGATAGGTCATCTAGGAAATCTATGGCTTGGTCGGGATCTTTTTGAAGAAAATCCCCATTGCACATCATTTCTGTGAATTGCCTTTCCCTACCCAGGAGTCCATCATAGAAATAGCTAACTACCCGCCAACTCGCATACCCATGGTGTGGACAAGAATTCAACAGGTCCTTGAAACGTTCCCAAACTTGATATAAGGTTTCGCTCTCCTTTTGTGCAAAGTATAAGATTTGTCTCTTGAGGTTATTAGTCTTATAGGTTGGGAAGTGCTTTTGGAAGAAAACTCGTGTCATCTCATCCCAACTACCTATGGTCTAGGCCTTAACGAGTACAACCAAACCTTGGCCTTTTCCTTAAGTGAAAAAGGGAAAAACCTAAGTTTGACGGTGTCTACCATATCAGCCCTACCTTAAAAGGTAGCTACTACTTCCTCAAATTCCCTAATATGGATATAGGGGTTTTCATTCTCAAACCCATGGAAGATTGGTAGCAATTGGATCATGCCCGACTTAAACTCAAGTTGTTGAACATTAGTGGGGAACATGATATAAGATGGTGTGGCCGTTGGCTAAGGTACAAGTAGTCTTTAAGTGTCTTGACAACATTTTCATTGTGATTATCGGCTATGTTAACAAAATCCTCTAAATTCTCACTTGGGTGTGCACTATGGTTTGATCTAGACAAGGTTTCACTAACGGACGTGGAAAGAGAGGGTAACTCTATTTCAAGTCTTTTAATGAATCTACCTCGCGAATCTCTCAATCTAAGCATACACCAAAGGAATTAGAGGGAAACAAATAAAACAAAAAAATAAAAATTAGAAAATCAAAACAAAGAGCAAAGAACGATATTACCATCTTGTCTCAAAGTTGACAATCTTCCTTGTACTTAAGCGCGTCTCCCCGGCAACGATGCCAAAATTTGATTACGCTCAAACTAATACACGGTTATTGTGTATTGTTGAGGTGTCGATCCCATGAGGAAAAACAAACTACAAGAGATTGTGTAAACTTTAATACGAAATGATAAAATTTAAATGAAAAAATCTGAGTTTTGATAACGAAATAATGTGAGAGAATTGTGTAAATATAATGAAGAATATAAATGAGAAACAGCAAGGTTCCGGGAATCCTCCCTAGGTTCGTTGCCTTATTCCGATCTTGATTCAGTTGTTTTTATCTCGATTGCAAGTTTCACATCCCAAACAAGTAATCGGTAAATATTCAGTCGCAGCACATTAACATTCTAATGTAATTGCTACAAATCACTCATTGATTTTGATTCAAGCACATATGACCTATCTTATAGATTTATCAAGAAACGATAATATATTTCAATAAAAATATCGTAGTAATGGACAAACCTAAAAGATAAATCTACCAGAATCAATCACATCCAAACAACTTGACATAAGAAAAGTTTGACTAGACTTATATGGAGGAGAAGGGTGCAATCACCGGATTAAGAAAATCTAAGAGAGCAGAACATAAAGTGCAGCTGTCACATGAACCTAAATTCTTCTTGTTTAATCAAGAGTAAATCATAAACAATGTTTTAACAATAAATCCTTACAACTGAATCAATAATGAAAATAAGAACAACTACACCTAGGGGTTCATTTCTTTGCCTTGCTTGGAGATTAGTTGGCTATGGGGCTCATGCTTGAACACTTTGATGGGGGAGAATGTGGTAGCCTTCTTAAGTTTTCGGGCCTTAATGGATGCCCCTTTATCAAACCCTAAGTGATCTATTTATAATACAAAAGGTTCTAGGGTATTTTCGGGTCTAAACTATCATTAAACCCCTAATTAGGAAACAGGGGTTTGTGTGCGCGCCGCGGCTCACACTTATCCAAGCCATGGCTCAGCCTTACCCTAACTTTCTTCAACTTTCTGGAGGCCACGACCTAGATTGATCCAGGCTGCGGCTCGGCCTTTCAAACCGCGGCTTAGATTGATCCAGGCTGAGGCTTAGACTTTTCAGGCCGCAGTGCACACTAATGGTCTTCTTGGTTTCTCTTCATTTTGTCCTTCCGTGATCATGCCTTCACTCCGGTATGCATTGAATCATCATGCTTTAAGTTATGATAGATTTCCATCTCCCTTGAACTCAAAGTACCTGAAAATGCACCGAAATAAGTCAATAATCCAAGAATGACACTTTAGAATTGTTAATTCTAGATCAACCCTAAAATGCTAACAAATAATACTTATTAAGATGCACTTTACGACTCTCATCAAACTCATACAGTCAATTGAAAGCTCATTTTTTTCATAACTGATCAGTTATATAACTAATTCAGTCGACTAAACTTGTGATATTATAAATACCATTCTTCATCTTAAAATGTCATTTCACCCAAAATTTGAAATAACTTTTGTAGTTACCACTTCTCTCTCTAAAATTTCTTCACTTTCTTGACAAATCCAGTTAAGATCCTTCACTTAAACACTTACCCAACCCTCAAATCTCTCAAATATCTTATTTGGTTTCAAATTTCTCAAGCAATACGCCTCAAAGACCAAGATTGAAGACTACAGTACCTAGACCTAATCCTCCCAAGCGATCTCATAAAGAGGGTTTTAAAGAGCCCAAAGGCAAAGATAAGGCAGATGAACTAAGTAAGAAGGCTCCCAATGACTTAGATGCATCAAGCTTTCAAAATGTTGATGTCATTGAAAGATATGACACTGTTATTCATGTCAAAGAGGTAATGTCTAGTAGATTCATAGATTTCTCGTCTATACGCTTTGGAAATTTCAATATAAAGCCTTTTCTTGATGCTCTTGATTTGACATACCTAGTCATCATCCATGAGAAATTTTACCCTAGGCTAATCCATCAGTTTTATGCAAACTTAGCACAACCCTCACCTTTTGCCCCTATGTTCATGACCTTGGTTATGGGTATAGAGATTTCTGTTACTACTGATGTTTTGCGTACTATTTTGAAATTGTCTACTGGTGGTATGAGATGGACCTCAGATGGTTGGCTTGGGGATTTTGACTTTGAGGGTTCATATAGGATAGTGAAACGTAATCTTGCGTATATTTATAGATTTTGAATCTATAACACCTATCTTGACTTGCCCCTAGAATCTAGGCTGCTGAATTTAATTCTAAATTATTGCATAAATCCTAGACGAGGTAGCCGAATCAACCCATCCAAGTTGGATATCCTACTAATCTATTTCCTTAAGACTGGTACAACCTATAACCTCTACCCCCTCATCATAGAGAACATGGTTGCTGGAAATTAGAGTGAATCAAGTGGTTTACCAAATGGAATACTAGTCACTTTCATCCTACTGCACTTTAAGATTCCCCTTTCCTAACCATGAAGCCAATGATATTGAGACCATTGATTTGTCTTTTCCTTTAAGAGAATAGGATGTGCAATCATGGAAGGTTTTGTACTCCCTAAGCTAGGGAAGATTATCTGGATTAGAGATGAAAAGGAAGAGGAAGAAAAACAGGATGTTCCTATGAGTACTCAACCGCCTACTCAGGGGAGCTCAGTTTGTGGTGGTTCTTAGGATGTAAGTCTTCAAACTCTCACCAATCTCCAACTGTTAGTACACCATATATAGCAAGCCACTGATATGCAGCTTCAAACACTGAAGACCGAGATGACTTCAGTATATGATGAGCTTATCGTCTTTAGGACTGAGACATAAGGATCATTTGCAAAGGTTAGAGACCAACTTGGTGAGATACGAGACCAGCTTCATTATCATTGTCCTTCTCCTCTACTTGATTGGGAGTATTGATCCGTATTCTTTATTTTTATCTTTTTTAACTCCATAATATTCTTGCAAGCACACTTTATTTATTTTTCATGCATTCATGGATAATATGCCCTTTTGAGCTTTTGTGTTTACATTTTTGGATTTGCTTGGGAGAGCTTTAACTCTTTGTTTTTAGTTGAAACTTTTTATGAATGTTTATTTGCTCTTTACTTGCTTGTCTATAGTGATTTCTTTTTATTTTCTATTATTTGGTTCTAGAAAAATATGAGTTATATGGAGTGTATACTTAGACAAAGTGGGAGTTTTGCTCTTTAAGTTCTTTAAATACTTTATCAACTACTGGTTGGGTTGTTTTTGTTATGGATAAAAACAAGAGTTATGTGGAGTGTTTGCATAATAGATTAAAGGGGAAGTTTGCTCCTTAAGTTCTTTAAATACTTTATAAATTGTTGATAAGTTATTTTTGAAAATTGTAGGAGGCTTTTATTGCAAAAACATACGAGACTTTGTCAAAATTTTCATAAAAATGAAACAATTAATATTTTGCTATTCATTTAAAGAGGGATTTATCAGCCAGCAAATCAGATGAGGAAAGGGATCTTCGTGCAACCAATCCAATGCATACGAAACATGAGTGAGCTTGTACAAACATGGCTCTGGCGTTTGCTTCTGAAATTTTATATTTATTCATTTTTCATATTCTTTTTCCTTTTATTATTGGTCTTTCAATATTTTTTTCATCAATATTTCTATTGTACTTGCACTATAATGAGTGTAGAATTCAGCCGACAAACATGAGGAGAAAGAAAATGTTGTACACTATTGTTATCCCTCAGTTTAAAATGAAGTTTGAATTTACACTTCTCACCACTTATAATAGAAATTTTTTATTTTGAAATTGACTTCGAATCTCCTTAAATTTAGCATAAATTGTAAAGTTTCAGTTTAGAGTTAGAAGTAACCTCATCTATACATATTATGAGTGAGAGAGCTGCATTTGTATTTTAAATATAAATGATGAATTATTGAAAGTATTGAAGATGGAATATTATCTGGAAATTTTTGGAGAATTGCTTTAACAATTATGTTGCATGTCCATAAATAGTTGGATTTAAAACAACATTTCTGTAGCTTTTATCTTCCACCGTATGGAAACATGGTAGACAAGAAGAGTATATTTTCACACTTCTAGGTATATAGATATTTTATTGACAATAGTATAAATTATGGGTCTTATCACAGTCATATTTGTATCATCTAATACTTTACAGCTCAACAGAGGAGTTAAAAACCTAGTTCACATGTAGAGATAGGTACATTCAGATACCACTTTTTTGTGATTATGGTAGTTGTGAGACTTCCCAATCCAATTTGAGTTTTGAGATAAGTATGACCCAATTGATTCAGGTGGTTGGCACTGATCAAGATATGGCATTTGTCAACTGCAAGTAGTAGGGCTGGCAGTGATAGTCTTTAATCCAATATCAGTTAATTTGAAGTTCATGGAATTGAGAAATTGTTCTTTTCCCTTTTTTTCTTTCCTTTTACATATCTTCTTTTCATTCTGATTAATTAGTATCAATTCTTTAAATTAGGTGGTTTCTTTTTTTTTTTCTTTTCAAAATTATAGATTCAATTTGCAGTCAAATCTGTTTCAATTAGTAACTCATCGATTAAGTTATGGTTTCTAGAGATACGAGGAGAAAAAATTATGAAGTTATGGCTGACCTACATATTTCACCAAACACATTTTCATTGTTTTGATTTTCATAAAATAATTTTTGTTTTTATTGACAAACAAGCTTTCTAAAAAAATAAAAAAGAGAAAATGAAAACAATTTTCATTCTTTGAAATCGAAAAATGAAAACAGAAAATGTTTTCTAAAACCAAACACAACCTTAGTTTTTAAAAGATTTTTTTCTTAAAATGGTTTTTTCGTCATAAAAAATGAGGAGATTGTTGACTTCTAACTTGATTTTAATGATGACAAAACAATATTAAATTGTGCTAACAAATATCTAAGTGTTTAAAGGTGCAAAGATGTTTGTACGAAGACAACTAGTACTTGATAAGCTAAGTACTCAACCTTGAAAGAAGTTTGAAGATCAAGATTAGAAGCTCCAAAGGTTATTGATATAATTGTAAATTTTTCTATCAATTTCCTAGCTTTATGTATGGCTCAGTTCGATTATAAATTGTTTTTTTAACAAATTCATTTTTATTAGGTTTTGTTTTTAAAACAAAATGAAAACATCAAATTCTGTTTCATGTGATCTAGTCGACTGAATGAAAAGAATGATTTTCTTGCCTTTGATCCAGTTGACTAAAGGAACTATTCAATTCTCTAAATGAAGGACATAAACTTCTGACATTCTGATCCAGTCGACTGAATGCTTTTTACTTGAAGCTGAATCAATTGATTCAATCGATTGAACAATAATCTAGTTGACTAAATGTTTGAAAATAACTAAAATATTTTGAAAAGAACGGCGTCGTTTAGAGCATTTGATTTCCCAAACTTCCCCCTCTTGTGTTTAAACGGCCATATGAGGCATGCATCATATAAACCCTTTTTAAATGAGCAAACATAACAATCTAAGAACACTTAATTCATTCTTGAGCTCATTTATTGTTCATCATGGTTTTAAAAATTCTTCTTAAGCCATATTTAAAGCTTTATTCTTGAAAGATAGATAATCTTCATATTGTAAAGTATTTATTGCAATCTCTCTTATACCAATCTTTAATCAATTCCAATCATTTTAAAGAGAAAGAGTTGGTGTAACTTTTAGAAATATTTAGGTGTTAAACACTTATGCTTTAACTTCCTCGGAAGAGAACCTTTTAAGTTTTGGGCAACACCTCTGAAGTGCCTGACTATTCATAGTGGATAACTTTAAGGAGTCTCCTTTGAAAAGTCTCTTTCAAGAGAGTGGACGTAGGGTATGAGAGATTCTGATATTCTTGAACCACTATAATTTGTGTTTGCATCTTCTTATCCTTACTCCTTTAATTTCTAGCTATATAACTCTTGTTATTCTTGCTTAATCTTATAATTGCTTAAAACTTGTTTGTTATTTGCAAAAAAAATTTAAAACCCAATTCACCCCCCTCTTAGGTTGCACCTTAGTTTACAAACTTCAAGAGTTCTCAGATAAATAATTTATTCGACCTAGTGTGTCGCCATGGAGAGCCCCTATATTGTTTGCGAAGAAGAAAGATGGCATGATGAGGTTTTGTATAGATTATAGATAGCTGAATAAGATAACTATTAAGAATAAATATCCTTTACCCATGGTAGATGATGTTTTTGAGCAGTTGCAGGGAGTGAAGGCATTTTCTAAGATAGACATGAGATTAGGTTATCACTAGTTGAGGATAAAAGAGGGGGATGTGCCTAAAACTACTTTTAGGACACGTTATGGTAATCATGAGTTTCTTGTGATGCCCTAAAACTGCTTTGGATTGAACGTAATGAATAGAGTATTTAAACCATTTCTTGATAAATTTGTAGTTATGTTTATTTATAACATTCTAGTGTATTCCAAGAATGAGGAAGAACATATGAAACATTTAGAGATAGTGTTAGAGATTCTGAGGAGAGAGAGATTCTATGCAAAAAACAAAATTAATATTAATTTTGGTTGAATGGTGTAACTTTCTTGGGGCATGTAGTATCTAGAGATGGTATAACAATTTATCCACAGAAGGCAGAGGTAATGTTGAGTTAGGAGAGACTAACTAATGTGATTGAGATTAGAAGCTTCTTGGGGTTAGCAGGTTATTATAGAAGATTTATTCACAATTTTTCTATATTTTTATACCTTTGAATAGATTGACTAGGAAAGAGGTGAAGTTTTTATGGTCTGAGGAGCGTGAGAAGAGTTTTCAGTTTTTGAAGGAAAAATTCACTATTGTTCCAGTGTTAGTGTTTCCTTTTGGTGATGAAGGATTTTTGGTGTATAGTGATGTGTCACATCAAGGGTTGGGATGTGTGTTGATGCAACATGGGAAGGTAGTGGCTTATGCTTCTAGGAAATTGAAGAATCATGAGAGAAATTACTCGACCCATAACTTAGAGTTGGCTTTCGTAGTGTTTCCTTTGAAAATTTGGAGACATCATTTGTATGGACCAACTTGTGAGATATTCATTTATCATAAGAGTTTGACATACTTACCTACCTAGAGAAAGTTTAATTTGAGGCAGAGGCGGTGAATGAAGTTGATTAATGACTATGATTGTACAATTCACTATCATCCAAGGAAGGCGAATGTGGTACCTGATGCATTGAGTAGAAAGTCTACAAGAAGATTAGCTGCTATAGAGAGTCATGATGTGAATCTGATGGTGGATCGCTGAGAGATGAGAATAAAGATGAGTATTAGTGAGAGAGGCGCATTGTTGGAAAATATGGTTGTACAGTCATCTATAGTAGAACGTTTGTTAGAAATGCAAGGTAGGGATGAGGAGGTAGAGAAGATTAAGCAGGAAGTGCTGAGTGGAAAGCAGACTAAGTTCAGGATCAGAGATGATGGTATATTGGTATTAGAACATAGAATTTGTGTTCCCAATGATGTTGAGATAAGAAATGAGATATTGAAATAGGCACATGATTTAGTATATTCGATGCACCCTGGTAATAATAAGATGTATAAGGGATTGAGAAAAAATTACTAATGGTTAGGATTGAAAATGGATGTAGCTAAATACATTTCTAAATGTTTGGTTTGTTAGAGATTTGACATCTAGTAGGCTTACTATAGCCTCTTCTAGTGCCTGAATGGCTATAGGAGAATGCGAGTATAGATTTTGTTTCTGGATTTCCCCATACCCAGATAGGTTATGATGTTGTGTGAGTGATAATAGATAGACTTTCTAAGTCATCTCATTTTCTTCCAATTAAAACTACTTGGAGTCTTGAAAAGTTTGCTAAACTGTATGCAGCTCAGATTATGAAGCTGCATGGGGTACCATTGAGAATAGTATCAGAACGAGATCCTAGATTTAAATCTAGATTTTGGAGAGGTTTTTAGAAAGCCATAGAAGCACAGTTATAGTTTAGTACTGCTATTCATCCTCAAACAGATAGGAAGGCAGAGAAGATCATTCGAATACTACAAGATATGTTGAGGGCTAGTGTGATGTGCCTCTCAGTGAGTTGGGATGCTTACTTACCCTTAATTGAGTTTGCATATAATAATCAGTATCAAGCTAGTATTGGAATGGCACTGTTTGAGGCATTGTATGGTAGGAAATATAGAACTCTTGTATGTTAGGAAAAAGTGGGAGAGAGAAAGATATTTGGTCTAGAAATTATTAAGTTAACAACAGAGAGGATCAAACTAGTTAGAGAGAACCTTAAAGCAGCACAGCATAGACAGAAAAGTTATGCGGATAATAGAAGAATACCTCTTGAGTTTTAAGTAGGAGATTGAATGTATTTGAAGATATCTTCATGGAAAGATGTGTTGAGGTTCAAAAAGAAAGAAATATTGAGTCCAAGAAATGTAGGACCCTATGAAGTTATTGAGAGAGTTGGGCCAGTAGTTTATAGACTGAATTTGCCTCCAGATTTGAAGCAGTTGCATAATTTATTTCATGTTTCACTTTTTCAAAATTGCTTACATGATGAATCCCCATAGTATTTTGAGTCATGCTGTAGAACATCAAGAAGAGTTGACTTTATGCAAGTATCAGTGAGAATTCTAAACAGAAAATAACAAGTCTTCCGTAATAAGATTATTCCATTAGTTCAAGTTTTATGGCAGAATAAGGATGTTAAAGAGATTACATGGGAGTGTGAGGCAAGTATGAGAAAGGACTATCCCTGACTTTTTCATGACATAGGTAAGAAAATTCTGAGGACGAAATTTTTATATGATGGGTAAAATTATAATACCCGTGTCCTCAATGTAAGGGTAAAGAAGTAACTATGAATGGTAAACTAAATTATATATTGAATTGTGTATGCATGCATCAAGAATGTTGAACTAGAAAGAAATTTTAAAGAAAGATGAACATTTTATTTGAAAAAAGATAGAAATTTTATAAATAAAAAGTATATAAATTTTTGAAAGATAGTTGGAGAAATTTTGAAAAGTTTAAAGGTTGGATGAATTGATCATACGGTCGATTGGTTACCCAACTAGTCGACCAACCACTCGGCTAGAAAGGGTAATCGGTTGGCTGACTGTTCAACTGGTTGGATAGACCGATTGGTTCTACAGCCGATTGGCAGTGAAGAATAACAGTTTTGTGATTTTCAAGTGGAAGGCCAATCGACCAATTGGCTGTTGGAGAATCGGTCAGCTGCCAGCTGACTGGTAGTACAATGGATACTTTAAATTTTTTGGAAAAGGTCAAACCAGTTGACCGAGTAGTCGACCAGTCAGACTGAAAAAATTTATATAAAAGAGATTTTGAAAGTTTGAATTCATTTTACGAATGTTGGAAACTCATTTTCTCTCCTGAAAATTACTCTCTCTCTCTCAAAAAAAAAAAAAGCTAACAGACACATTCAAACACATTGAAATTGAAGAATTTGATAATCATATCTTGAAATCGTTGAATTTACGGAAGAATTTCTAAGAAATCTGAGGAAAAGATTTGAAAAGGTAACATTATGAATTTCTTTGGAAGATTTGAATTTTTATAATTTGTTATTCCATCTTCTTGAAAAGAAGTTTGGAATTTGGATTCAAAGAAGAAGGAAATGATTTTTTATTGAAAGTATTGAGAGTTTCATTTAAGAAAGTTAAATATGCATACACGAAATTTAACCCGGTACAGGATATAGAAAATTGAAGATTAAGATAGAAAGATTAATGTGTATATTATGATTAGGTGTAGGTGATCAGCAATCTGGTGCAATTGCTGAAAGGAGCAGAAAAGGAAAGGAAGTAGTCCAATAGTAGCTTAAGTGCTATTAGGTGAGTTTAATTTACTTTTTTTAAATATATGATGAATATGATATATATGTTATTGAATTAATAAATAAAAATATAAAGTGTGATGAAATTGAAATGAAGTATGGATGATAAATTCATGAAATTAGAATCTTGAAATGGTATTATTGAATGAGAAGTTGATGAATTATATGATAAAAGATAAATAAATCTCTTAAAATGAAATAACTAAATTGATACTACATGTATGAAAAGTGAAAAGTTGAATTGATTAGTATAATGAAAAGAAAGATCTTATGAAGGAAATTGATTTTGAATTGTTTGATGTTGTAATATGTATGCTTATATGTGATTGATCATATGCATAGAGGGAAGCCCAGAACCATGGGTGATCTGGATGAAACATGTCAATATATAAGAAGACGGTCCTAGATGTTATACTAGAGATTGATATTTCCCATACATTGATAGTATAGAGTGATATATGAAATGATGATGAAATGAGGATGTGGATGCATGCATTTCGTTAATTATTTTATTATTATTGAGATGTTAAAGCATAAAAAATGATTATGATATGATGATAGAAACATAAGTCTCATAATGAAACAGTTATGATGACAAAATTATTGATAATAAGTTATAATATGATACAAGTAAGTGATTGATTAGAAAATGATTGATAAGGAGGTATTTATGATAAAATTAATATAAAGATGATAGTTTGACATTGATTAAAGACATGTGATGAAATTTGATATGATAGATATACATTGATAGAAATGATTGATAAATAATTTGAGTTATATACATAAGCATTTATAGATGAAAAGATATTTGAAATTATGATTATGATTGAAATATGAAATATGACTAGAAGTATACCAGAGATTGGTATTTCCCATACATTGATAGTATAGAGTGATACAAGAAATAATGATGAAATGAAATGATGTGATGAGAAAGAAAAAAAGAAAGAAGTGAAATGATGATGAAATGAGGATGTGGATGCATGCATTTAGTTAATTATTTTATTATTATTGAGATGCTAAAGCATAAAAAATGATTGTGATATGATGACAGAAACATGAGTCTCATAATGAAACAATTATGATGACAAAATTATTGATAAGGAGTTATAATATGATACAAGTAAGTGATTGATTAGAAAATGATTGATAAGGAGGTATTTATGATAAAATTAATATATAGATGATAGTTTGACATTGATTAAAGACATTTGATGAAATTTGAAATGATGGATATACATTGATAGAAATGATTGATAAATAATTTGAGTTATATACATAAGAATTTATAGATGAAAAGATATTTGAAATTATGATTATGATTGAAATATGAAATATGACTAGAAGTATACCAGATATTGGTATTTCCCATACATTGTTAGTATAGAGTGATATAAGAAATAATGATGAAATGATGATAAGATGATGAAATGAAATGATGTGATGAGAAAGAAAGAAAGAAAGAAGTGAAATGATGATGAAATGAGGATGTGGATGCATGTATTTAGTTAATTATTTTATTATTATTGAGATTCTAAAGCATAAAAAATGATTGTGATATGATGACAGAAACATGAGTCTCATAATGAAACAGTTATGATGACAAAATTATTGAGAATGAGTTATAATATGATACAAGTAAGTGATTGATTAGAAAATGATTGATAAGGAGGTATTTATGATAAAATTAATATAAAGATGATAGTTTGACATTGATTAAAGACATGTGATGAAATTTGAAATGATGGATATACATTGATAGAAATGATTTGAGTTATATACATGAGAATTGATAGATTGAAAGATATTTGGAATTATGATTATGATTGAAATATAAAATATGACTAGAAGTACACAAGTCAAGTACTTCTAGTAAATTGAATTCACTAAGTTTGTGAAGCTCACTCCTCATTGTTAAATAATTTTAGGCATCGGGCAAGAATGATAGACTATTGATCTAAGACTCATAGTGAGTAGCTTAAGTAAGTCCTCGTGATCAGTATCATCAAACAATACATGAAAGAATTTTTTTTTTTTAGAATGACAGTACATTCATGCATTGTATATATTTGAAAGATGTAACTCCTCTAAAAAGAGTTGAGGATATTGTTGTAATTATTATTTTTAATTGATGATGTTTTAATTATTACATGTATGTGTCATGTTTGGATTTTAAATAGTGATGACACCAAGTCGGATAGGCCAACTCGGGATGGGTCTT
Source organism: Bretschneidera sinensis (assembly GCA_023935145.1). NCBI lineage: Eukaryota > Viridiplantae > Streptophyta > Magnoliopsida > Brassicales > Akaniaceae > Bretschneidera > Bretschneidera sinensis. The sequence continues at coordinate 59,304,141 of CM043699.1, read as the reverse complement.
TACAAACCTTCCAATCTTTGATGGATCAAATTACTCTTTCTGGAAGAAAAGATGGATGGTTTTCATCAAGAACATCAGCACCGACTACTATATAATGATTACCAAAGGCCCATACAGACACACTAAGAAGATTTGTGAAGTTAAAATCGAGAAGGATGAAGATGAATGCATCACTTCTTAAAAAGCTCAACTAGAAACCAATAATAAGGCTATGCATCTAATTTAGTGTGGAATCGACAAGAACCAATTCAATTGGATCAGAAATCTGGAACAAACTAGAGGCTGCTTTCGAATGTATTAGTAAAGTTAAATTGAACAAATAAATATATTGATGTTTTCATTTGATTCTTTCAAGTTTCGTGCGGGTGATAGCATTTTGGAGATGACTACTCGGTTCACTAAAATAGTGAACAAGTTAAATTCATTTGGAAAATAATTCACTCAAACCAATATGGTATTTAAGATGATCAGATCCTTACCAAGGGAGTGGCTTCCCAAAGTGTCAACTATTGAAGAATCTGAGAAGAACTGGCAGGTTCACTCATGACCCACAAGATCAACCTAAAGGCTCTAAAGGCTGACAAAAACAACCTAAAGAATTCCATTGCACTAAAAGCAATTGATGATAAGGATGAAGAGTTATTTGATGAATATGATTATATTTCCAAGTTGACCAGATAGTACAAGATAAATCTTGAACGATTCAAAAAGGATAAGAAAGTGAAAAAATCTGTTTTGTTCGATTTTTCTAATGATTATACTCATAAGTTTTCATACCAAAAATGTGAATCTTTGAGAAAGAGAAAGTTTGTTTACTTCGAGTGCATCAAGCCAGGTCACATGAAGGCAGGCTGTCCAAAGATCAAAGGATTGCATTTCAAGAAGAAAAAGGGCTTAATAGCAACTTGGAGTGATGGTGAATATGAATATTCGGATGTCAAAAAGTAAGTATGTAACCTCTGCCTCGTAGCCATAGAAGAGAATGAACCTCAATCAAACGATAAGAGAATGGAGGTAAACGATAAATTAAACACTCGAGTCAGAGTTCCAAAGTGAACCTGCATGCCTAAACCTGCAGGTTCAGTTGTCCAAATTGATCAGTAATTGTTGTTTAATTATATGTTTGTTTTTTCTTAATTTCTTTTGTTTGTCTAATATTCCATGTGTTCTTGTTTATGTCTAATTTATACTTGCCTATCTTTGTTTGTTTATATTTCATTTTGTTTAATCCAAACATGTTTAGGGGAGTTTTGTTTGTTTAGTCCCCATGTGCTCTTGGGGACTTCATACTCGCTTTTTTATTTTAGACAAAAAAAAGGGGAGAAGTTTAGACAATGCTCAATGTTTAGGTTAGATATCTGTATCTGCATGTTTTGTTTAAATTATTTGCACTGTCTATTAGAGGCTTTGTTTACATAAAAAAGAGGGAGATTGTTAGGGTATTTATTATTTAATCCCCTGTTTAGAGGTTTTGATATAGGAAAACCATGTTGTTATTCTTGACATGTTTTATTAAGTGTGTATGATAGTTATTATCAGATTGTAGAAGCATTTAGTGTCAGATTGCAAGATCAGAGCATTTACTGTCAGGGTACAGTATCAAAGCACTCATTAATGGAATCAAAGAGAGATTGTGAAATCCAAGAATATTCCAAGAAGATTGTAGAATTTGAAAACCCAAGTAAGTGTAACAGTGATTATATAGTGAAAATTAATATACTAGGGCAGCCTATTGAAGAAGTAGACGTAAGCACAATCATTACCAAACCACTATAAACTCTATGCTTATTCTCTCTTCCATTACTCTCTTATTTAACTAGTTGTCAATCTCAGTTTTAATATTTTGATTTGATATTAGTGTGTTAATCTCGTTGACAATTTTGTAGAACCAATTCACCTCCTCATGGTTTTCCTGACAGTTATTATTCTAACATGACTACTGAAGCGTGTGTCCTCAAAGATAGATTGGACTTAGTGGAACAATTTGGTATTCATATTCACAATATTGAATGTAATTTAAGACCTTTATTCAAGTAGATCAATGTAAATGTGTTATTCCATGGCATCTTCTTTATATATTTCGGGATATATTTTTCTTGCTTCCTTTGACGGCTCATATTCAACATGTTTTCAAGGAATTAGGAAATTGACTTACTGACAGATTAGCATTTCATGGTCATTCTATTATTCAACTTACTCTTTTCTATAACATTCATGAGTTACCTCTTTCTTGTTTAAAGGCTTTACGAGATAACGATAATGGCTTGGCTATTTACTGTCGCTTGTAGATTTTTTTTTTTTCAGTTATGTCTAATTCATGTTAAGTCCTTGTTACTTTTAGGCTAGCTTCATGAGTGTGTTGCTCTAAAGTCTTTCCTTGTATTCGTATCTCTTTATGCGGGGTTTTGGTTCATGTTTCTCTCTCTTTCTTTTTATTGTTATCTTATTTTAATAAAACAGATAAGGATCTACCCAACTCCATCCATCTCAATGAGGATTTGCTAAAAAAATCCTCCTAACCAGAGGAAGCCTCTTATTTATTACTCCACTCTCTCAATCTATATTGCCAACCTAATTAGCAAACATCTCCCTTAGCCATATAAACAACTTCCAAAGTTAAAACACCAAATTCCTTATATTTAATAAAATCCTCTACCCCACAAATCGACTCTTAATCATTCCCAAAAACATTGGAAGATGTATAAAATTTGAAAAATTAGAATCATGGATTGACTAGTTGACTTCTCAATTATGGAATCCAATTCATCAAAAAATGAAGAGGAATGAAACAAGCACCATCAACTTCCAAACCATTAGACTGCATTGGAAATCACATAGACTTATCACTAAATAAATTTAGATCATCAAGCAGACATGGTTGCATCACTGCTTCGCCACTATAAACCACCACTTCATCATGAAACACATTTTCTGACTCATCAACAAAGGGGGAATCTGCCGAATAGCTAGACGCATAAGAATCAATATGGCAGTACTTATTCGAGATAGATAGATGAGGGATATTTTAAGATTCACCCACTTTGATATTTAGGCAATAAATAGTAGTTCCAATCATAACTGAAGCAAACATAGGAATATCTTTAATATATTTTACAGAAATTGAAAATCTAGCCACATTTAATTATCTCATATAAAATTTATTTTTCATCGTATGATACACAATTTCCCCAACCCTCAACTAATACTTAAAAAATTTGGGATTCTAAGCTTGAAGGGAACTCTTTTGCCATTATCTAGACAAATTAATCAACACTCAAGTCATCGACACACCATGAATTTAGATTGGGAAGCCATTGATCAAACCAACTTCTTCCCTCCTCTGTATGCTAAACCATAACCTCTTTACTATAAAAAAATCAAAAAATTTTAATCCTACCAGTGAACAAAAGTGAATTCAAACTTACCATTTGTAATAAAACTTTGGATAAAGTACTACCTACTTGAGGTTTGGGAGTAATTATTTTTACCTACTTATAGTTTCAAAAATGACAAAAAAACTATTTGATGTTTGAGGGCTACATTACAGCAACCTACTTCCGTTAGTAATTTTGTTAATCAATGTGTTGTTTGGTGGTCAAAATATAATCAATGTCAACAAAAAATTACGAAACCGTAAATATCCTTTTGATTCCAAATTAAACTTTCATTCAAATATGATAATCTCGAATAAAAATTGAAGCATGCACATCCTCTTAAAGTGATCATGATAGAAAAAATTCAAATCCTCATTAGTTTCTCAAGCTTCAACAAAGATAAGTTTAACAATTAACTTACGTTAATCTGGGTTGTCTTTCATTTGGGTTTTAAGAAATATTTAAAAGAAATTTTGGGGTCGCAAGGGGCAAAATATTGGGGTTTTTGTTGAAGTTTTTCATTGATGAAATTTATGGGTTTCTTTCATATAGGTTGTGTGAAATATTATCTTTCAACTTGGTTATAAGTAAGTTTTGAGAGAAATTGTATGGTTGAGTGGGTATCAAACAAAATCACGAAAATTATGGCCTTTTAATGCAAACTTCCTCTAATAAATAACAAATGAGATCTAATGATGCCTTTAGATGTTTGTAGATCAATTCTAAAAGCTCTTTAAAGAGTTAGGCCTTGTTGATGTCAAAAAAAGGTGAACGATATCCGGTCTTTCTTGGACTTTAACGGGGTACAGTTCAATTATCTCATTGAATCAGAGGATTATGGGGAGGCTAAACTCTATGTTTGTTTGGCGAATGTAAGCATCTACAAGATAAGTCTGTCATAGCATTGTGCTTCAAGGAGGACCCTCTAATGATTAAATCAATAGAGGTAAGGAAGTGATTAGGAGGATACCGAGGTAGAGGAGTGTATGGTAGGAAAGGGGAATCGAGTGATTCTCCTTATTCCTCGTGTGTTTACTGCCTTTTATATGGGCTTTTTAATGTATCTCTTTCTACTCTATATATGTTCTTCGTCTCTCTTTGTTACCCTTTCTTCTTATATTTTTCATGCTAGAGGCTCTTTATGTAGGCATAGCGGTCTTGGGCTTTAAAACTCCGATGTGAGATAAAGCTTGGAAGTGACCCCTAGTAGGCACAGGTCCCTTGAGCTATGCAGGGAGATGACCTATGCTTTACATGAGGGAACTTCTACCTATTGTGAGATGACCTTTGCTTGAGGGAAGTAGCTTATGCTCATGAGTTCTTATATCAAGGTCAGAGTCTTCAGGGTATGGAATCATGTGTTCATAATTGCAAGCGGGATAGGTTACCATCCAGAAAGTAGCAGTCCATGTGTCCGGTTCTCTTTGGATCTAGTGATTTTTTTCACATCATTTGCTCCCCCTCTCTAGAGATATCTAAAGAGATTCTTAAGGGAGTAGAGATATATTCTACTACTGTAATGGGACCGAAGCCAAGATTTTTACCCAAAGTGTTGTACTTTGAGGGATTTGCTTTTATTTTGCTAAGAATTTTGCATTTGAAGTTTTGATTCCACACTAGTTAGAACTATATGGCTTAAGCTTTAGTTCTCACGTGGTAAAAACTATATGCTTGAAGATTTGTCTCCTTTAAAGGGAAGCATGTGGGACTTCAAAAGCACTCATCCTTATGTTAGGATAAGTCTTATTGGCTATAGTCAGTTTTGGAGAGGATTAACATAACTGGAGTCATTGCTCCTTTTGACTAGTAGTGAGGTCGTGTGGTTTTAAAAGCCTTTACTTAAGCTCAGGGAGTATCTGTCTGGTTGAAGTCATAATCCCTATTTAATTAGGGATCGTCGAACTAAAGTTGTAATCCTTGATTTATTTGATTTTATGGCTGTAAGAAACTTTAATCTTCTTTTTGGTAGGGATTTCATTTGCTAGAATCCCACCACTTCAGGGTGAAATTTTACATTTTTTAGAATCGTAATTCCATGTAGTGGGGCTTTAAGGGACTGAAACCAATCTTCCTCTTTGGCAAGGATTCTATAACTGAAACCATGCTTTGTTGGGGTTATGCGATTGAAGTTTTTAACTCTCATAGTTTTTGGTAGAATTTTATGGTTTTCAAAACCATAGTTCCACATTGGTATGAGTTATGAACTAAAGTCTTATCCTTCTTCTAGTTGTATGGAATTGTGAGGCATGAGAGTCATAGTTCCTCTTCTGGAGGATTGACATGGTCAGACCCTCAATTCTACTCTAATAGTAGTTTGACCGAGGTCGTAATTCCTATTCTTCTCGAGTGAACTATGAGGCTTAAGAGTCGTAGTTTTACTTCGACGGGAATTACGTAGCTGAAGTCACAGCTCTACTGTAGTAGAGATTGCAGGGCGTGAACTGTGATTCTTTTTTAAGCTAGATTAGGACTTGTTTTTCCATAAAAGTTGTAATACTTTTCTTCTAGAGGGTATGCATCGTTGGGGCCTCACCTAATTTAAGTGGAAGTGTGACTAAAGCCAAAAATCCTCTTATACTTTAGCGAACTATGAGATTTAAAAGTCGTAGTTCTACTTCAACGTGAATCATATGGATTGAAGTCATAACTCCACTTTAGTAGGAATTGAGGGTATGGGTCTGGATTTCCCTTGGAGTTGTTTGATGTAGAAACGGTGATTCCTTCTTATGGGGATTTGCATGGCCGATGTCCTTATCCCATTTTAGTAGGAGTGTGATCGAGGCTGTAATTTCTTTTCTGCTAGAGTGAACAGAGAGGCTTAAGAGCCGTAGTTCTACTTCGTTGGGAATCATATTGCTAAAGGTACAACTCTATTATAGTGGGAATTGAGGGTGTGACCTTTTAAGAGCCGTAATTCCTTTTATGGCTTCGGGAGCGTTTAGTTCAATATCAGAAAGAATTATGGACGATAGTCCACTTTTAATCATGGATGTTGACTAGAGTCTCAATTCCTATTAACCGAGTTAGAACTTTATGGCTTCGAGAGTGCTTAGTTCCATATCGGGAGGAATTTTGGATTGTAGACACTTTTGATCATGAATGTTGACTAGAGTCTCGATTCCTATAATTCGGGGTGAAACTGTATAACTTTGGGAGCGCTTAGTTCCACCTTGGGAGGAATTATGGAGTGTAGTCCAATTCTGACAATGGATACTACTGAAGTCTCGATTCTTGTTGAGCGGGATTGAACTTTATGGCTTTGGGAGCGCTTAGTTCCACATCAAGAGGAATTGTGGACTGTAGTCAACTTTTGATCATGGATGTTGACTGGAGTCTCGATTCCTGTTGACTTGGCTGGAACTTTATGGCTTTGGGAGCGCTTAGTTCCACATCGAGAGGAATTGTGGATTGTAGTCAATCTTTTGAGGCAAAACTTGATTTGTTGACTTAACTGGGCTTTGATAGGACCGTGCGGCTATACGGTCGGGCTTCGTAATCGTCTTGTCTTTAGGCTTAGATTTGTTTGGCCCAATGGCTACCATTTTACTTTTTATTTTCAAGCCCATGCGTTCAAATAAGACATTTTCTTTTATCGAGGAGTCTCTATGAGTTATCATATTAATGATAAGTGAACACTTCAACTGTCCAAAGCATTTTTTGTCATGTCAGCATAAGGGGCACATTAACCACACGTCATGGCAACGGTTCACATGGTAGAGGCTATTTAAGGGGCCCTCTGTTTTTCAATTTTTTTTCCTCTTCTCAACCTTGCTTACTGTGTAGTTTTCAGAGCGTTAAGTTTCCCAAATTCCTTAGAGTTCTTCAAGAGTCTTCTTATTCTTTCGAGTTTCTTTGAGCTTTCTCGAGCTTTCAGGTCTCTTCTTTCTCATTTTTTGTAAGCTTCTCCTTTTTTTCTTCTTTTACTTTTGCATCATATCTGCTTCTGGGGCTAGTAGGTCTAAGAAGATGAGGACTGAGAGGAGATAGGTTAGTTCTGAAAATGGAGAGTAGTTTTCCCAAGAGGTAACAGTGGCTTCCGCTAGTGGGGTTTTTCAGGCTAGGGGGATTCCCAACCAAATTTCAAAAAATTACTATATCCACTAGGTTATTTTATTCTTTTCAATGGAGAGTTAGCATCCTAGCCCTGACGGGAGGCCTTGTGCTCTTCTAAGAGACAATGAGTCGTACTCTTTCTATTGTTACCTTGATCATTTGAAGGTGGGGTTGAGAGTCCCTATTGATCCTGATGTTAGGGAGATTATAAACTATTATGGTATTTGCCCTACCTAATTATCCCCCAATAGGATGAAGTACATTGGGGAGTTTGTGCTGGCTTTGAAGAAGCACACTAGGTTCAGTAAGGGAGACGTAAATTCTAAGGTGAAAATGTTTAGGTGGATCTACATCCTAAAGAAACATGCTGATAATGGGTGGTTCAACTTCTGCCCAAGGAACGAAAGGATGATTTTGGATACTTTTTCGTCGATTATGAGCTAGAAGGAATGGTTCTTTTTCATAGAGGGTCCAAAATTCCATTAGGTTCTACTGGAGTCAAACTCCGAGGAATACTTGATATAATAGAACCTTCTTCCTTGAGTGATGAGGAGTAGTGGGCGATTGATGAGGTCTTAAGGGCCAAACCTAGGATGTCTAATAAGGACCTCACTGATAAGTCATTATTGAGGGTCCATCAACTTAGTTTGCATACCCCTAGCTCTCCTAATGGTAGTGGAGAGTTGCTTCAGGCCGTTTTCATTTTATTATTTTTCATTATTTTTATTGATACCTATTGATTTCTTCTAATCTGATGATCTTTCTTTTGCACAAGACAACATAATCAACTCAACTGAAGTGGCTAGGATGGCCAGTGAGAGGAGAAAGCTAAAGTTGTAAAGTTTTCCCCTTCTAGTCAATCTAGGAGGAAGAGGGCTAGGATAAAGAAGCCTTCTACTCAGCAGGTTGGGGTGAGGAGCTCTAAGGCTGAGGAGATTATTGTGCAGCTGGCTGAGGTTCAATAAATCAAGGTCCAACGATTCAAGGTGTAGAGGGCTAAGGTTCCTGCTATTGAGGAGTAGACAGTCGAGGAGTTGGGTCAAGAGGTTGAGGCTTCATAGGGGACTGACATGGAGGATGGTAACGAGAGGGCTCTTCCCTTTGGAGTTGTCCTTGCTATCACCCCCCTGAACTCAGTTCCTACTATCCTTAAGAACTCAACTTTTATTCTCAGGGGCTCTTCTACTTCCCTTGAGAATTTCGTTCTTATTCTCAAGGGTTCTTCATATGCCCTTGAAGGATATACTCCTACTTCTAACTGAAGTTTCGAAACTTACTGTCCGAACTAAAAGGTGAGGCGCACAAACTCAGCTTTTGACAGCATAAGCATTGTATGTCAGTGGTTAAGAAGTTTTGTCCTTCTTAGAGACGTTGATCTAATGAAGTCTATGACCTCTCATCTACTGATGGTCAACACTTTGGACCATTGCTACAAGGTAAGGAATATTTATTTGAGACTTATTAGTTCTATGTTTTCCTTCTTGGCTCTTTCTGATTGGTTTATCTTTGGTACATGCTGGCATATATGCTTTCTTCTTGAGCCACTCCATCCAGTCCATGAATAATACTATTGCAGGACTTTGGCAGAGTGATGAGGATCGTACAAGACGACTAAAATAGGGTAGTATACAAAGAGATGCCCTCTTTAGCCAAGTCAACGATCTGGAGCTTGAGAAAGAGAAGTTGCATACTTCTCTGGCTACTGCCAATGCCAACTATTTGACTACCTGGAAGACGGTGGCACACTTGAAATCCTAGGTGGCAAGACTTCACGACGTCAGGAGGTAGCTTGTTTCTAAGATCGCCAAGCTTTCTGAAGTTGAGAGCCATCTTGGAGCTAAGGTGACTCGACTTTAAGGCATTGATGAAGAGCTGAGATCCCAACTAGCCCAGTCTCAGGTATTTGCTACATAGAAGTATCATAGCTCTGAAAGCTATAAAGAGGATGTCCTAAAAGAAGTTTTAGAGTATTATGTTGAGGGCTTTGACACAACTACACCAAAGTGTGCTAAGAGATGGCCTAATCTTGACTAGGCCAGCTTAGAGATTCCTAACCCTCCCAAGAGATAGACAGGGGGTGACGCAACTGAAGTAGCACATGTCACTGAGGGGGGCTGAGAAGGATAAGGTTGCTGAGAAGGCTGGGGAAGAAAAGTTGTAGTCATAGGATAGGACTATTAGCTTTTTCTTTCTTTCCCTGTATTTTTTGGCCTCAGAGTCTTCTGATATATATATATATATATATTGAATGAAATGTTTTCATTTTACTTCCTTTATCTTTATATTTCCATTATTTCTATTGAGTAAAGTTTATAAAAACTTATACAAGTGTCAGGACTATGTATTTTGCTCTTGTTTCTTCTGCCTTTGGTTAGAGTAGTGATCAGGCTTATTTGAATGGGGCCTTTAGACCCTTTTTTCAACCTAAGTTTCTTTCTGAGTTAACACACCTTTGAGATACATGACCTCTAGATAGGTTGAGTTTGACATGCTTGCTCTCACCTTGAGTATTTGATGATGAGCAAGTTGAGTCTAAGTGTTTTCTGATCTTCTCGCTCGCAAGTTTAGTTTGCTTCTATTGATGTGGTCTTTTCTATCCAGATGAAGAGAGTTGTTAAAAAGTTCACTGGGCAAGTGGTGACTAAAACCTAAGGCCCAAAGACTATTGACTAGAATCTTTTTATTCGAGCTTCTTACCTTGGTTAGTGAGGTGTTTCCAAGGCAATTCATTAACTTGTAGTGTGAAGTTGAGCGAGCTCTGGGCTTATTCATCTTATTCAATAGATATCAAGGGGGTGGACTGTAATGACCCATCTTAGGTTAGCATCCCCCGAGACGGTGTTGTGACATTTTAAAATCTCAGCACGACACATATATGCAACAATATAAAAACATCAACTGAAATTATATACATACATAAATCCTCAACCCTAAACAGAGGAGTTACATTATTAAGATCTCAACTAAAACATCATATATAACATATTATGCATGAATATTTACACACAGAAAAAATCATTAGTAAATCTTTCATGTATTAATTATTTTAATTCTATGTAATATCTATCAAATTACATCTTTACCCTTACTTTAAGAACACGAATATTACAATTCTATCCACCTTATAAAAATTTTGTCCCCGAAATTTTCTTACCTAACTCATGAAATTACTGGGGGTACTCTTTCCTTATTCTTGCCTTATGTTCCTAAGTAATTTCTTTAACATATTTATTCTACCATAATACTTGAATCAAAGGAATAACTTCATTATGCAAAACTTGTTCCTTTCTGTCTAGAATTATGATTGGTACTTGCATAAAGGTCAAATCTTTCTAAAGTTCTACAACCTGATTCAAAATATTATGGGATTCATCATGTAAACAATGTCTCAAAAGTGAAACATGAAACATATTGTGTAATTACTTTAACTCTGGAGGCAAATCCAATCTGTATGCTGCTGGTCCAACTCTTTCGATTACCTCATATGGCCCCACAAATCTTGGACTCAATTTTCCTTTCTTTTTAAATCTCAATACACCCTTCCATGGAGATATCTTTAAAAACACCCAGTCACCAACCTGAAACTCAAGAGGCCATCTTCTATTATCAGCATATCCCTTTTTTCTGTTCTGTGTTGCTCTAAGGTTCTCTAACTAGTTTGATCCTCTTGGTAGTCAAATCTATCATTTCTAGACCGAATACCTTTCTTTCTCCAACTTCTTCCCAACATACTGGAGTTTTGCACCTTCTAACATATAAAGCATCAAATGGTGCCATCCCAATACTAGCTTGATACTGATTATTGTATGCAAACTCGATCGAAGGTAAATAAGCATCCCATCTCATTGAAAACTCGATACACTTGCCCTCAGCACATCTTCTAGTATTCTGATGATTCTCTTTATCTACCCATCACTTTGTGGATGAAAAGTTGTACTAAACTGCAATTGCGTACCCATAGCTTTTTGAAAAAACTCTCCAAAATCTAGAACTAAACCTAAAATCCCTGTTTAATACAATATTTAAAGATACTCCATGTAATCTCACAATTTCCACTACATACAATTCAACCTACTTTTCAGGACTCCATGTAGTTTTAATAGAAAAGAAATGCAAAGACTTAGAAAGTCTATCCACTATAACCCATATAGCATCATTACCTCTTTGGGTACGGGAAAATCTAAAAATAAAATCCATACTTACATTCTCCCATGGCTATTCAGGTACTGGAAGAGGCTGTAATAAACCTATCGGATGTCTATTCTTAGACTTCACTTATTGACAAGTCAAACATCTAAAAATATACTCAGCTATATCCTTCTTCATCCCTAACCACCAATAATTTTGTCTCAACCCCCTGTACATCTTATTATTACCCGACTGCATAGAATACATAGAATTATGAGCCTCTCTTAGTATCTGCTTTCTCATCTCAACATCATTGGGAACACAAACTTTATGTCCCAATACCACCATACCATATTCTCTAATTCTAAACCCAGTCGGCTTTCCATTCAATATTTCCCATTTGATCTTCTTTATCCTGTCATCTCTACTCTGCATCTGTAATAAGCGATCAATAATAGAAGATTATACCACCATATTTGCCATCAATACTCCTCTATCACTAATATTCAACTACATTCTCATTTCTCTCAGTTATACCATTAAGCTAATATCATGACTCCCAATAGCAGCTAATTTCCCTGTAGACTTTCTACTCAATACATCGGCTACTAGATTAACCTTCCCAGAAAATCGAAATAAGATAGTTGGCAAGTGTCTTACGTTCTCCCTGAAAATTAAACTCCTCTTGTCCTGGTATCTTGAACACACATTCTTCCTAAAACAATCTACCCGAGCATGATATGCAAATAACCAATTCATCTCCAGAATTAAATCAAAATCTGTCATATCTAAAGGGAACAAATCAACTTAAAATTCTCTATCAGCCATACTAATCACACAACCTCGATAAATTGTCTTGATAATAACACTATCCCCAGTAGGAATCTCAACAATAACAACATGCATCAAAGGACTAACACAAGCATCAATAGATTTCATATACATATTGGATGCAAAAGAATTGGTTGCACCAGGATCAATCAATAATCTAGCAGGTTTATCAAGAACATATACCATATCGATAACAATATCAGGAGTGGCATATTCATCCTGTTGGGTTAACGCATAGACTCTGTTGTCTCTGGGCTATAATTGACCACCGCATCCTCTTAGAGCTACTGATCCTCTGCCTCTGCCCTGTATACTCCTTGATCCACCACCTATATCCACCCGTTTTCTCCTAACACTCCCAAAACCTATCTCAACAGATTTCTCCATTGGAAAATCTACAGTAATATTTCCTCCCTCATCATATACAAAGCACATCAGAGTAGGACAATTCCGAGACAGATACCCTATCTGATTACATCTAAAGCAAACTCTTGACTCTCAATCATACATCAGATTACCAATTCCCCTTGGTGGCATACTTACTCCTCTACCATAACTTCCAGTTCCCATAGCTTGTCTCCCAAATCTAGGGGTCCCACCAATATTACTCTGAGCTACAGAAGTAACAGATCCTACTTGCCTCTGATTCTACATTACAGTTCCTTGTGACAAGGAACGCCCCTCTGGGGTGGTCTCCCACCCTACACACTCATACTAATACTACCTCTAGGTCCCTCAAATCTAGACCTATTCAGCCAATCCCTCCTACCTCTAAACTCCATCACATCTTTCTCAATCTGTAATGCTTTATCCACCATTATAGCATAATTCTCAATACCCATGTAAGAGAGTTTAGTTTGAATTTTATAGTGTAATCCGTCTAAAAATCTCTTACATGTCCTTTCCTTCATATTAACTCAAGTAAAAACCTCAAAAAGGCTATAAATCTATTATCATACTCGGCAATAGATAAAGTATTCTGCTTTAAATGAATAAAATCTTTATCCTGTTGTGCTCGAAACGTATCTGGAAAATACTTCACAAAGAACACATCCTTAAACTTATGCTAAGTTAATGGTTGATCTACTTAGGTACTCAATCTAGGCAGAATATCCTCCCATCATTAAGAAACCTCACCTTCCAGCTTAAATGAAGCAAAAGCAACCTTCTGCCTATCTGTCACTAGTAAGACTTCAAAATATTTCTCAACATGTTTAATCCACTACTCAGCTTCAATAGGATTTACAGATCCTCTAAAAGACTAGGGTTTAAATTTAATAAATCTCCCAAAATAATCCCCTTGCATCTCATGCGCAAACACACCCTCTCCTTCATAAGCCTCTTATCTCACCACATCAGGTTCTATTCAACCCCTTTCCTTTAATCTCCACTGTAAATTATCAGCCCTTTCTTCTGCTACATTAATTCTCTCTATAGCACAATCAAGAACTTCTCTCAAATCATCCCTCCTAATATCAGATTCCCTCCCACCTCTACTAGTACTAAATGTACTAGCAACCTGTTCCCTTGTATGAACCACAGACTCGACCTCCCATTTCGCTTCAACTTTTTTAAATATTGGGGGTCTACCACGTTCTCTATGATTCAGAACTCTACCTCTAGCTCTAGCATATCCATGTATCATCCTCAGACTCTGCATTAAAATGTAGTTTATTTAAATCTTTCACTTCTTTAAATTTTTATGCAGTCTACAGAATCATAAAACCTAATGCTCTGATACCAAAATTGTAACGACCCATCTAGGGTTGGCCACCCCCGAGATGGTGTCGTCACGTTTAGAAATCCCAGCATGATACATATATGCAACAATATAAAAACATCAACAGAAATTATATATATACATAAATCTTCAACCCTCAATAGGAGAGTTACATTACTAAGATCCCAACTGAAACATTCTATACAACATATTATGTATGAATATTTACAATTTTTTTCCATTAGTAAATCTTTCATATATACATTATTTTAATTCCATGTAATATCTATCAAATGACTTCTTTATCCTTACTTTAAGAACATGGGTATTACATGGACCATAAGTTTTCCATACTAACCTTAAGGAAGTCTTGATCGTTCCTAATGAGGAGTGCTCAGCTAGATCTATATCGTTTTCTTCAGAGGGTGAAATAGTGGCTAGTATAGATCTACCTATAAGTGTCCATAAATGAACATTGGAGAGTTGTTGGTCTCTAAAATCTCAATAGAATTCTCTTGCTATGGGGCTCGATCTTCGGACATCTCAATAGAATTCTCTTGGCAGAAGTCTCGGGAGAGTTGGTCCCTCAGAGGTCTGACTTTGTTCGAGATGTTGGGGTGCCTGTCCTTCGGAGTGGAGATGGCACATTTGTCTACGATCTCAGATTATAAGGGACATTAAGCAACTCATAATTCTCTGGGCGCTATTTAGGCTTAGAAGAGGTTCGGACACGGTTAAGAGCTGAGCCTGAGAGTTGGTGAGGCATAAAGTTTGGCTACAACCATAAACTCCCTGCTTGAGGTTTGTATTGATGATAGTTCCGAGTCCAAATGAATATTTCTTTTCAATCTTTATATCGAGGTGACTATTTCTTTTTTATCTTCAAGAATAGCTAGTGTATTGGCTCATTGGTGGTGAACCAGGGTGGGTCTAATTTGAGCCAGATTTAAGGCCATCTATATGACCAAGGAGCTGGAAAGGACTTGCTCACTGCAATCTTCAAGATCTTGTTGATTTCCCAAGTTTGGGTGAGGGTTATTCCCATCCTCATGCCGCTTCAAAGGTGTCGCGTTGTAACGACCCATCCCAGGTTGGCCACCCTCAGGATGGTGTTGTCACATTTTGAAATCCTAGAATGACACATATATGCAACAATACAAAAATACATCAACTGAAATGAAAAATTTCATCCAATCCTTAACTCTTCTCAGAGAAGATACCTTATCATCCTCCTTTCAGAAACAATATATACATATAACAAAATGCATGAAAAGAATT
Source organism: Bretschneidera sinensis (assembly GCA_023935145.1). Taxonomy (NCBI): domain Eukaryota; kingdom Viridiplantae; phylum Streptophyta; class Magnoliopsida; order Brassicales; family Akaniaceae; genus Bretschneidera; species Bretschneidera sinensis. The sequence continues at coordinate 59,288,757 of CM043699.1, read as the reverse complement.
TTATTACAAACTTTGCTTTCTTCTTTCTTACAATACCCATAACCACGGGACTTACTTAGGGTAGTTTCTTTGCTATCAGCTCTAAATTTTAGTTGCCCTGCCTGTTACCTGAAAATTTTCAACAATGAGGAGTGAGCTTCACAAGTTCAGTGAATTAAATTTATTAGAAGTACTCGATTATGTACTTCCAGTCACATCTTATAATTTAATCTTTTCTAATTTACCAATATAAATCATCTATTTCTAATTTACCAATATAAATCATATATTTAATCATCTTGAGATTATTAATTTAACATTATTATTTATCTCATTATAAAGTTTACAGCATATAATCAATCAATTAAATAAATTTTTATCATATCATATTGTCATATTTATTTCTCATCATATCTGTCTCTCTGTGAGACTCATTTGTCTATCAATAAATTCATAATCAAGAATGATACTTTAACATCTCAAGAAATAATAATAATTTTAAAACAAATGCAATACATGAATTTAAATTATCAGATCATTTCATATTATCATTTGGGAACGTCTTCCTGGTTCTTTTATTTTCATTTAGATCTGCTGCCTTCCGGTTCTTTTATTTTCATTTAGACCGGCTGCCTTCCTACTTCTTTTATTTTATGTATATGAGAAATAATATAAAATATGCATATGAGCAATAATATAAAAACAAGCATACATTCAAGCATTCAATTTAGCTATCCAGCAATTTCTCAAAATTATCATTTTTATCATATTCATTAAATTATCTCCTCATATATCATATCAAATTATCAATCATAGCTAGTCAAGAAGTTAATTCATCATTTCATTATATATATTTCATCAACTCATTATTTCAATAATATTTCTTCTCATATAATAAATTTTGAACAGATCAATTATTCATATAATATCAATCAACCAACTTTATTATATCATCCAATCATAGTTCAATAATTAATTCAAATATCATCACTTTATATTTCATATTTATCTCGATTACTAAAAGTAAATCTAACTCACCATGTAGCACTTAAAGCTACCCGTGGATCACCTGCTTGCCTTTTCTGCTATTTTCAACAATTTCACCCGATTGTTGATCGTCAACACCTGACATAATATTTATATTAAAATTTCTAATTTATTCTTCAATTCTTCCATAATTCATACCCTTTAAATTTCTACATCAAATTTCAGGTAATTCCATGTATGCATAATTTCAAAAATAAAATTCACATTATCACCTTTTGTTTTTCTTAAAGCTTCCCTCGAATCTCTTAAAAATTCTCCCGTAAACTTCTTCAAAATTTCAATCCTTCAAATTTGAATTAAAGAAAGAAAGTAATTTGAATTAAAGAAAGAAATAAACCAAACAAGATTTGGTAGGAAAAGTAAAACAAAATAATAAAAATCATTTTTTTTTACTGAAAACCGACCTACCACCTTTTTGGTACAATTGGTGGCTAAAATGAATTACTTGCATGTTTTATTGACAACACCTAAGTGTCTAAGGGTTGTCCTACATTTTTTTTTCCTTCTTATCCTCCCACACTACAGTCCAGGTGTCCATTTTTTTAAAGAATTATTTTATTTAATAATAAATCTTTCATATATATTATTTCAATTCATGTCATATCTACTGAATTACTTCTTTACCCTTACTTTAAAAATACGGGTATTACATGCGTTGTCCATCTCGGCTTTAGTAGGGTTGAACTGAGCACTTCAAGGTTACAGTATTAAGAACCGTAGGATGAGATGAATTACAATGTTAGGAACTCTAAGGCGAGACTATTCAAGGGCTTTTGAGTGGCATCATGAGATAAATTTATCATTTCCCACGGATGGCACCAATATGATGATGCCAAAAAAAAAGTGATGAATGATACCCGGTCTTTCTAGGCCTTCAATGGAGTACAATTTAATCATCTATCTAAATGAAAGGAATATGGGGAAGCTAGGTTTTGTGTTCGTCCAGCAAATGTAAGCACCTACATGAGAAGTCTCTCAAAGTGTTGTGCTCTGAAGAGGACCCTCCTATGATTAAATCAATAGATTTGTTTGAACAAAGGTAAAGAAGTGATTCAAGAGGATATGAGGTAGAGGAGTGTAGGGGATGAATGGAGAATCAAGTAATTCTTCTATTTTCTTTTATGTTTACTCTCTGTTATCTAGGCTTCTCGGTGTATCTCTTTCTGCTCTTCTATGGTATTCATCTCTCTTTGTTACCCTTTCTTTTTCTTCTATGTTAGAGGATCTTTATATAGGCATAGTGGCCTTGGCCTTCAGGACATCAAAGTGGGATAAAGCTGGGATGTGACCCATGAGCCTTGAGCCATGCAAGGGGATGGCCTTAGCATGACGTGAGTGGACTTTTGCCTATTGTGAGAGGTCCTCAACCTGAGGTAAGTAACTTCTGCTCATGAGTTTTCACATCAAGGTTACGGTCTTCAGGGTATGGGACGATGTGTCCATCATTGCAGACGGGTTAGGATATCGTCCAAAGGGTAGTAGTTCATGTGTCCGGTTCCTTTTGGATCGGGTGATTTTGGTCACATCAGGTCCAATCCTCAATGGATGATTTTCACTGGAAGTAAAGGGGAAATAAATGAGAAAAAGGAGAAGTTGCTGTATTTTTTACACCAATTCAACTTCTTTGGCGTAGCAGAAGAAAATTGGAAAAATTACAAAGGTAATGTTCACGCTTTTAAATTTAGATACTACTTGTGTTGGCATAAGAATGCATCTTCTTATTCCTTTTGTTTAAAAAAAGATACTTGAATTACACAAACTTGCACCTTTTCTCCACACATGAAAGGATGTGTTCCACTTCGTGACTAAGGTTTTATTATGTTCATTTATTTTCTTGTTTATTAATTCAATTATGTTAAATTGCATGAACGGATATTGTTAGCATATCAAATGTTTTTCTTACCTGGTTTTCAAGTAGGGCAGCAATAGAATGGTGAATCTTGAACTCAGAGACAAAAACAACAAGACTAAAAATACAGACCTATCAGGTTCACTTTTAATTACAAGTAATAGCTCCTAGAGAAAAGAAAGAGAAGAAAAGAAAGAATTTGTTATTAGAGAAGAAAACACTTTATTAGGCTTCTCTTTGATAAGATATGAATTCTCAATTTTTACATCTCGAAAATAAAAACAGTAATGCATTTCTCAATAGGATTTAGTTATAACAACATTCTAACTTAATTGTTTTCTTAGCTAACTAATAGATAAGCAATTAAATGTTTCTTGTTTATGAACTGTAGAGCACATAGTCCTTGGTCAAATTAGGTGCTATTTTGACGCTGCAATTCCTGTCATAAGTTAAATTGTTTTCTCTATGTTGACTATTTTTTTTATAGCTTCTACTTCTCCCTTTGTGCTTATCTCATCTGTAGTTTCATTGCCTTCTAGTTCACCTTCTTCAATTAGTTGTTCTAGTATATCATTGTCAATTATTTTCTTTTCAAGTTCCAAGACCTATTGTTTGTATCATTTCCCTCCCCATCGAAAACCACCTTTTCCTCAAGGTGTAGGTTAGGAAATAGGGACTGGAGATCTTATAAATTCTCCCAAGAGGAGTTCTCACTAGGTAACCCATTCCACTGCACAAGAACTTGAGGAATAAGATGGTCTTAAGAGTAGATCTGTCTCTGTTCAAAATTGCTAAAAGAGTGATGACAAGTTTGTTTGCACAGCTAAAAGGAGGTAATGGAGTTGGTTGATTTGTCTTCTATCCTTTGAATGATTTTAACATGGAAATGTGGAAAACTGGATGGATCTTACTAGTGGAATGAAGAGGCAATTTATAAGCAATTGCATCAACCTTTTTGTATAATCTCAAAGAGACCATAGAATCTTTTAGACAGTTTGGAATTCAACTTTTTAGCTAAGGACTGTTGTCTATAAGGCTAGAGCTTGACTAACACCCAATCTTCTACATAAAATTGAGCATCAATCTTGTGCCTTTTAGTATTTTTTTTTTTCATCTTGTGTTGTGCTTGCTGCAAGTGGAATTTAAGTCATTTCAACAATTTAGTTCTTGCTATCAATTCTTGGTTAATAACTTTTATTTTATTGGTGCCTCTAATGTGTAGAGGTATAGATGGAGGAAGCTTGCCATACAATCCCTAGAAAGCAAAATGATAAGAAGTATTGTACCAAAACTCAACTTAGACTAAAAATTTACTCCATTTCTTAGGATGTTCATGGACAAAATACCTCAAGTATTGTTCTAAGCATATGTTCAAGACCTCAGTTTGGCCATTAGTCTTAGGGTGATATATAGTACTCAATTTAAGTATTGCACCACTGAGCTGAAAAAGCTATTCCTTGTTAGAAAGTATAGACCTAGAAAAGCCATGGAGCTTGATCAGCATCTCTTGAAACAATTTAGCTACTTTCATAGTGTTATAGTTGGAGGGTAAAGGGCCAAAATTCCTAACCTTAGTCAATCTATAAACCACAACCAAAATCACATTATACCCCTCAGAAGAAGGCAACCCAATAATGAAATGCATAGTAACATCTTCCCATGCTTGCTCAGGGATAAACAAAGGTTGTAATAACCCAATAGGATTGTGAGTGGGGTACTTCATTTGCTGACAAATGAGACATTCAAACACAAATGCTCTTATACCTTTTCTTGTATTTGGTCAATAAAAATTCTTTTTAATTCTCATAGAAGTCTTATAAACAACAGCATTTCCCCAATAAGTGTAGTGTGAAATTCTTGCAATATCCAAGTTTTCAGTGCTAATGTAACAATAGTTTTGAGCTTACTTTTGAATTATAGCATTCCATTGTGAATTACATACCCAAAATCAGTAAGTAAACCCTATTGAAATTGGTTGTGCAATCTTACCAACTCATGATTTTTGACATTTTTCAGCTTACAACTTAGGAACAATATGAAATGCAGGTGCAGAGATAAGCATAACATTGTTGTCTGCACTTTCAGGGCTGCTAGTATCTTCAATAATTTAGGGACTCTAGAGAGAGCATTTGCTGCATCACTATCTTTATTGGGTCTATAGATAATATTGTTATCATACCCCATCAATTTATTCAAATATTGATGTTGTTCAAGAGTTTGCACTACTTGATCTATAAGGTGTTTTAGACTCCTATGATCAATAATGATGGTAAATAGCCTTCCCAACAAATATTGCCTCCATTTATTCATAGCTTGGGTAATAGTAAAGAGTTCTCTGACATAAGTTGAGGTTGTTCTCATTCCAGGACCCAATTTTTTTACTGAAGAATGCAAGAGGGTGTCCCTCTTGTGTCAGAACTTCTACAAATACCTATAGTGGATGCATCAATCTCAACTGCAAATGGTTGACTAAAATTAGGTAATGCAAGAACTGTCACTAGTGTCATTACTATTTTTAGCTGGTCAAAAGTAGCTTGTGCAATAGGATTCCAATGAAATTCATTCTTCTTTAGTAAGCTAGTTAAAAGGGCATCAATGGTCACATATCCTTGGACAAACCTTCTATAATAGCATGTGAGTCTAAAAAATCCCTTTAGCTGCTTAATGGTTGTTGGTATAGGCTAGTCTACCATTGCTTTCACCTTCTTCTCATCTAGTTGTACATCTTTAGTTGAGTCTATATGGCCAATAAACTCAATGGAGTTATGGCAAAATAGACATTTGCTCTCCTTTCCAAATAGTTTATTAGAAGCCAAGCACTGTAGTACTTACTGTAAATGCATGACATGACTTTGTAATGAGTTGTTGTATGCCAATAAATCATCAAAGAACACGATCACAAACTTTATTAAGAATGGTTGAAAGATATGATTCATATTAGCTTGAAAAGTAGAAGGAGCATTGGTTTACCCAAATGGCATAACCACAAATTCATAGTGGCCTTCATGGAGCCTAAAAGAAGTTTTTGGTATGTCTTCTTCCCTAACCTTTATATGGTGATAACCCGCTCTAAGTTCCAACTTTGAAAAGAATTTTGCTCTGATAAGCTCATCAATGGTAGGTAAGTCCTATATTGTAATTTCATTCAGGGCCCTAGAATAAATGCAAAATCTTCAGGTTCCATCTTTCTTCTTAATCAAAAGTACTGAGGATGAAAAAGGACTATGACTTAGCCTTATTACTCTTTGTTGTAACATCTCTTCCATTAATGTTTCCATTTCTATATTCTGATAATGAGGATGTCTATAGGGTCTCACATTTACTAGATTAGACCCTAGCAGTAGATAAATTTGATGGTCAAATGCTCTAGATGGTGGTAAGTACTCTGGTGACTTAAACACATATTGAATGACATAAGGTAGAGTATATTGAACTAGCAACTCTTGATGTGTCACTATAGTTACTTTTAAATCAAAATAAGTAGCTACTCCATCATAACTAGTCATTCTTTTTAACTGCTTCAATCAAATTGGTTCAAAATTAAACTGTGCTTCCTCCACCAAAAGGACTGGCTTACCTTCCTAAGTCAAAGCCATTATTATCTATTTGTAGTCTGTTAGGATAAGACCTAATAATTCCAACAATTGAATCCCTAACACCACATCTACTCCTTGAATAGGCATGACAAATAAGTCAATAACAAACCCCATGATCAAGCAGTTTCAGAGGAACTTGTGAGCATTGTTTAGAACAAATCAGTGAATCCATTGCAAATATAAACTCTGAATTGTTTTGCAAGTAAAACTAGTAATCCTAATAGCTTAACAACTCATTCTTGGATAAAATCATTGTTACTTCCACCATCAGTGAGAACCTATATATTATTTTTTCCACATATACCAATCAACCCAAGAGTTCTTGGACTCAAATGACTTGCTAGAGCATGGAAACTTATTTCAGGCAACACTGCATTTTCAGTTGCTGTTGCAGCTTGTAATTCTTGGAATTCTTGACATTCCTCTTCTTTTCAGTCCTTATTTTCCTCCCCCACTATGAACACAGTACCCTACACCATCCCCTGTCAATTAGTAAGGGGGTTCCTCAAGGAGAGATATTCTAGGTCGGGGTGCATTTCCTACATTGGCCTTATGTCACCTAAGCACAGAGCAAGGGTGACGAATAAATAATCATCATTTGACCTTAAAAGGGCTTAGGCTAAAGTCTAGCCATTTTTGGTATTTTAAAGAAAAGATTTAATTTTTAAAATAAATCAACCTACCATACAATAGCAAAACAATCACACAAAAATAATTATATCACCCAAGCAGTTATATCAAGCGTCATGAAAGATCAAGGAACATATATGCATGAGAGAATACTTATCCAACATTGTTTTGTTGGATAGCCTTTTCCTATCACGAAAAAAGGGTTTGTTTTAATCATTCACTTTTCAAACAAGAGCATAATGAGGAGAAAAGTGAATGAGAAGATAAATTTTAACATACTTTTGACACGTAACATAGGAAACAAACATAAAAAGGGCATGGGAGGATCAAAAACAATAAAGCTAATTACATTACAAGTTTCTACCTTCGTGATACTTATTGTGACCAATGCGATCATAAGGCTAAGTCTATTGAGCGGTATCAAGGGGTACCAAACCATTTTTGTTCTTATTCCAGTAACAAAAAAATGTTAACAAACATGATTTTTAAAGCAAAAACATATACCTATTAGAATCATGCATATGATACACTAAATTTAAAATTTCATGCTTGTTCATACATTTTCATGGTGGATTGAACGTACTTTAAGGCTTGATTATTTAATTCAAATTAATGAAAGGAAGAATAATTGCTAAGCTTTTTCAAAGAATGAGAGGAGGAAAATTGTGTGTGGTTGATGCTCTTAGATATCCTTCCTGCTCTTGGAACTCAGTGAACTTGAGAGACTTAATTTTGCTTCTTGGAGCTATAGAACCCATTACAAGAGTTGATTGCTTTATAGCTAGTGACTTTGAAGTAGGAAAGGTATTTTGAATGCCCAATTTATTATAAATAAAAACTATTCAGAAATGTATAGAGTTTTAGTAAGCTTATGAATTTTTTTTGGGTCCCCTTTGGATGGTGAAGGAGGGGGCATTTATAAGAGTTTCTGGGAGACAAGGCTTTAATAGAGGGAAAAAGACATTATGAGGAGTTATTGGTCTATTGTCTGAGGTTATAATGATTGATTGATAATGGTTTGGTCTGCCATTAAAGGCTAAATTGTGGGGATAGAATTGAGCACAGAAAAGGACAATATATAAATTAAGTATCGGTAAATGGTCAATGGGTACCGCTCAGTACTGTTGACCAACCAGTCAGTACCTACATTACAGGCAAGCCTTTAGCTTGGACTTTGGACCCAAAATACTTTTAAATGAAATTTTGGAGCGCAATGCGAGTGGAATTTTTTTAGGTATTTGGGCTTTTGTTTTGATTGTATTTGGGTCATCTTTGATCATTTAGGTTATGAGGGTTTGGGTTTATAATTGATCCAACTAAAAAAATAAATTTCTCATCATCGAACCCTACACGTGTTTTATTTCAATTTTTGAAATAAAATTGAGTGTTTGCACTCATTATTATAAAGAACGTACTTTTATACTTATGATCAAGGATTAATTTTACATCACAATTGTAGCATAATCCCTTTTCTTTTCTAATTTTCAACTCAGTTGAGCTTAATCTATTAAAATGCAATTTGTTGGGGGAATTTCTCAGGGTTGAGGGTTGTTTATCAAAATATAAGAGAGATAAAAAGGCTTCAAGGCACAACCAGGTCGGTTTCCTTAAAGTTTAATTCATCCCTCATGGTGCAAAAAGGTTTCCAACGAATTTCCTCTAAGATATAATGAAGCTCTGTTGTTATTATGTACTTTAGACTCATGAAGAATAACTTATAGCAGCTTCCATGAGTTTATGGATGAAGAAAACCTATGTCTGGAAATTTGCAAGATTTCTGGATATAAGTAAACCAGTATTTTTAGAAATGAGAAGAAGAAGAAGAAAGAAAAATCAAATCTATATGTCTGAATGTAATCTATTAATTATGACAGTTATACGCACACTTTTATAATGTTTAATTAGTATGTCTTTTCATTAAAGATACATTATTTTAGTAGGAAATTGATTTAAACTAAATACTAAGTGTTCCTTCTCAAATGACACTTCTTTTCATGTTCAATTTTCATTCGATGTTCTGAATATTCAAAATTTTCGAACATCCAGTTGACTGGGTCTTTCATTCGGTCAATTGAAAAAGTTTATGAGAGTTCCAAAAAAATTTAGTCTTCCATCTAATCGACTAAATCAATCATTCAGTCGACCGAATGACTATTTAATCCACTGAATCATTCACAACTTGAATTTCATTTCCTTTTCTTATTTCCTTTGATTTTCTAACATTCCAAACTTAAAATCCAAGTTTATTTTGAAAAAGCATCAACAATCACCCACCATTTTCAAAATAATTTGACTCGATAAAACTTGAAAATCTGATCTTTTCCATCCACTGAAGTTCATGCCTAGATAAATATGTATTTTAGACTTGAATCTTCATTTAGTGAAAACACATCAAAGTTAGACAGAATATGTGATAGTATAATACTTTGAACCACAAATCATATTTGTTTAACATGGCATATCTCACACATGAGACTTCTCCTCATAGAATTTTTCAGAAATTGCTGACACCTTCACAGGCCTTGTCTCATGTATCTTATGTCATGAGTGTTCTAGAGTCAAGCTCTTGAACTCAACAGAAGCGGCCACACTTCACACTCACTAGGTAAACTTATCAAGTATGTTACGTAGCATAACATACCAAATAAAAGTTTTATAAGCCTTATTAAGAACTTAAAGTTCACCCTTCACTTTATCACTATGGTTTTCAAACACCCTTATCGTGGTATGAAATATTTATTGTTGGTGTTTGCAATCACAATTGATGATGTACTTTTTCTCATCAAACTCAAGACTTATGGTTAGTAAGCGTTGAGTTAAGGTTCTATCATGGGTGACTAACTGTATAGGCTTGATCCCTATCCCTTATAAATTTTAATCATTTACTAGCAAGAAACTTGGTTAACACTTATAATTAATTTTTTTATACTTGGCAAAATGCCCAAAAAAATTTATTGTAGTGCATTGCATACATAACACCAATCGTACCTACACTTAGAATCACCCTCACCATAAGTGATATTTTTCTATCACTTATAAGTATTTGAGTTTGCCCACTTGTAATTCATTATTATGCTTAGTGTTAACTTGGTGTGTATACCATTATACAATACTCATTGTAGCATATTGATTACGCCCAAAGTATAACACGGTTATTGTAGTACGGCTTTGGGGTGTCGATTTCACAGGGAAACAAGTTAAGTACAAAGGAAAATGTGTGAACCTTAAAACAAACGATAAAAGTTACACGAAAGATTTTTGGGTTTTGATGGTGAAATAATGTAAGAAAAATTGCATAAATATAAAGGAAATATAAATAAGAAATAACAAGGTTCCGGGAATCCTTCTTAGGTTCGTTCCCTATTTCCACTCTTGATTCAATTGATTTTATCTCGATTGCAAGTTTCACATCCCAAACAAGTAATCAGAATATATTCAATCAAGCACATTTATAACTCTAATATAATTGCTACAAATTACTCATTGATTTTGGTTCAAGCACACATGACCGATCTTAAAGATTATCAAGAAACGACAATATATCTTAAAAGACAATATCGCAGTAATGGACAATCAATAAAATAAATCTACCGGAATCAATCACATCCAAACAACCTCAAAGAAGGAGAAGGATGCAATCACCAGACTAAGAGAGTCTAAAAGAAGAAGAATAAAAAGTACATCTATCACATGAACTCAAATCCTTCTTACTTAATCAATAAATAATTTACAAACAATATTCAACAATAAATCCATACAACTGAATCAAGAATAGGAAATAAGGAACAATAAATCCCTAAAGATTCATCCTTTTCCCTTGTATGAAGACTAGTTGGCCATGGAAATCAAGGTGGAAGAACAATAAGGATGCTCTCCCCTTGATTTGGCCATGAAGTTCAAGGTGGATGAACAATATGGATGTTCTCCCCTTGATTTGCAGCCAAAGAAAACTTGGAAAGAAAATGGAAGAATGCTGGATTTGGATCCCTTAGATCCTCTCTTTTTTCTCTCTTCCTTGCTTTCTCTCTTCAATGCCTAGCTGCACACTCCATAAAGATATATTTATAGAGCATGATGGGGGTGTTTTGGTCTTGGAGAATGTCATTTGCTCGCCCTAATCCGGTCAAGAGGCGAGTGGGCCGTGCTGTGCGCCTGGGCCTGCTGTGCTGGCCTAAACTGTTTCCACTAAAACTGCCATAACTTTCTCTATAAAAATCCTTTTTACGAACCGTAAATTTTTCAGAAAATAGACTTCCGGATCTTTCTAAGCATATATGGCTCATATCCTGGTTCTTCCTACATCAATACAGTTTAATCTGCAAAGATGATTGATCTGTATGGGAAATTCTGGCAATTCAGTGAAACTCCTTCAGCTTGTATGCAGAAGTGCACACACTAGTGTGCTTACCCTTAACTTGCTCCAAAGTGATGCACACACTTGTGTGCAGTCTTTTAACTAAATGTACTTTATTATTCCAGCCTTGGTTTAGACTTTAACCATCTTTGAATCATGTTTGGACACGTCTAAACCTTGGACAAAAATGAGCACTAACACCCAAGATCTTTTGGTGCTTTAAACATGGATCGCTTTATTATCTCTTTTGTACTCAAAGCACCTGAAAATGCATCGAATTAAGTCAATGATTTATGAATATCACTTTAGAGTTATCAACATGTAAAAGTGCGATTACGACCGAGATCAACCCTAAAATGTTAACAATTATGTATTGTTTAGATGCATTTTATGACTCTCATCACAACCCCCAACTAGCTCATTGCTAGTCCCTAGTAATTCAAGCGAAAGGCATGAAATGAATTCTTTATTTAGAAATCAAAGCAAAATACAGCAATGCTGGCGTTAACCAAGAGTGATTCAAAAATCTATCTCAAAAATCATGCATAACATACAGCACATAGAATCATTAAATATCACTCAGGTCCAAGAATAATCCAAATATCAACCTTAAAATCGTTATCGACTCTTACCATCCATCTTACCACAATACATTAGTCCGAACACCCACATGATTTTATGCACAACATCGCATGAATACAAGTCTTGGCCTCTAAAAACATATTAATTTGCGTGACATCAATCACAAATCAAGCTTCATATGCTCACTTTTCAAATCACTATCCACTATATAGAAAAATCACACTTCATCGGATCAATAGGTCTTTAATAAGCTTGCAACGTTAGGCTAGGGTAAAGGTCAAGAAAGAATGGGAAAGTTTAAACAAATAAAATAACTAAGTCTCTTAATTTAAACACAACCACTTTAAGCACAAGATAACCTTACTTCAACACCCAACTCTTTCAACCATTTTTCAAGCATTTCTCTCAATAAATCACCATTTTTTTTTTCTTTTCTTCTTTCTTTGTCATAATTCATTTTTTCTCTTTTTATTTTTTATTTTTTATTTTGGCATAAGACCATTCACCTCCTCTCTCATTCTTTTCTTTTCTTTTCCACAACCCCCAACTTATCTCTTTTAATGTACTTGGGTTATGGTAGTAATATTTTCTCATATTTCCACCCTTACTCCTTTTAAGTGCTTCTCACAACATGTGTATAACTAAGTTCTTTTAAAAGAAAGGTAAGGATAAAATATTTTTAGGCTCATAAAGATAATTAAATGGTTTATCGAAAGAAACAAGGCTCAATTTTTCTTTTCAAGAAAAAGGCTCAAATAGATGACTAGCGATAATTATAACAAGGGTAAGTTTAAAAAGGCTCAAACGGTCCAAAAATGGTCTACATCATATCCTAAGTAGTGTGCATTCTATGATTTTCGCCTCAAGTGATTATCAAATAAGTTTTAGAGCTTGTAGAGACCGCAAAAGTATTCACAAAACAACCGTGCATAAAACTTCTCCAAATGCTTTAGACTAATCATGCAATCTTACCACAAACCAGAGTCTCAAACCAAAGAAAAATTGACACTTAATTTATTCTCAAAAGCGAAGCAAGATTTAACTTCTTCTAAATGTTATATGCTATCTCGATTAAGCTCATATCATTGACATGTGAATTAACTTCAAGGCTAACACAAAGCATGCTAAAAACAAACAAAAAGGTAAAATGACACCAAGCTGTTCAATGAAAAACATTAAAAATAGGAATATGTTTCCTCCACCCCCAACTTAAAGTAGGTATTGTCCGCAATGTTAAAGCAAAAGATAAAGAAACTTCCTTTGTAGCCAAAAGTGCACAGAAGCTGAAAATTGTGCACCACCATTTGAACTGCTTTGTATAATTGTCCCTAAAAAAGAAATACGAAAGTAAAACTGGAAAACAACAAAATACTAATAATAAACAAGAAAAAGAATTATGAAAAACAATAACAATAAAAATAAAAGGATATGCTATGGGGTGCCTCCCATGAGCGCTAAGTTTTACGTCTTCAGCCAGACACTCTTATTTCTTCCTAGACAAACATGAGTTGATTGCACCAGCAATTGCTTTACTGTTAAATTTGCTGCTTGTGTGCTTTGAAGAGACCTTAAAGATGTCATCAGTAACATCTGCAGATTTTGGCTCGATATATGCTCCCGTGAAGCCATGGGTGAGGGTATATACTTGGTGGTTGTCGTCCACATCCTCTGATTTGTTCGGTGTTGGGATGTGTAACAACTTACCACTAAGTGTCTCAATGGCATTCACCTCCTCTTTCTTCTGTTGCGTTTGGTGCTGACCGTAAGATGTGGACTGAGCTTAAGAAGGGAACTTACCTCGCTCAGTCACACTTAAGTAGCTCTTCAGCTTGGACACTTGGCTCTTTATCTCTTTATGTTCTTCAACAACCTGCACAATTAAAGATTCAAGCCTTTGATTCGTCTTCCCCTGTGCTTCAATAAAATCATGTAAAGTGTCTTCTAAAGAACTCCTAGAAGATATAGGTGCATGATATGGTTCAGGATATGGTGCAGGGGGTTGTGCAAGTTACTGGTTTTCAGACTTCCAGCTGAAATTGGGGTGCATTCGCCATCCCGGATTATAGGTATTAGAGAAGGGTGTAGAAGGCTTCGTGTAAATGCCTAGGGCATTACATTGTTCCTTATACATCCCTCTCATATCAACAAATGTGGGGCACTCTTGGGCGAGATGGTCTACCCCGCCACACACAAAACATTGTTCAAAAGATTTTGCATGATTAACCACGTGTGTTGGCTTTAAGCTCTTAGTCTTTAATACCTCTAGTTCCCTAGTGAGCATCTCGACCTTGGCCTTAAGGTTATCCTCTTCTCTAAGATGGTGAATTCCACCACCATTTGGGTGCTCTATAGGTCGTGACCTATTTGTGCTTTCAGTAGCACTAGGTCCAGTCCAAGTGTGAGCTTTTTCAGTAAGCTCATTGAGGTACTCTATGGCCTCATCAGAATCTTTCTCCAAGAACCCACCATTACACATCATCTCTACAAATTGGCGTTCTCTATAGGTAAGATCCTCATAGAAATAGCTCACTAAACGCCAATTCTCATACCCATGGTGAGGGCACATACTCAATAACTCTTTAAATCTCTCCCAAGACTGATACAGAGTCTCGTTGTCCTTTTGTGCAAAGGTGGAGATTTGCCTTTTCAAAGCATTGGTTTTATATTGGGGAAAGTATTTATTGAAGAAAATTCGAGTCATCTCAGTCCACGACCCAATAGATCGTGGTCTTAGTGAGTATAGCCAACTCTTAGCTCTATTCTTCAAAGCAAAAGGAAAGAACTTAAGCCTAACAATGTCATCGGTTTCATCGTGACTATGAAAAGTCGCGACTACTTCCTCAAACTCTTTAATGTGCACATATGGGTTTTTGTTATCCAAGCCATGAAAAGTAGGTAGTAATTGAATCATCCCTGGTTTAAAATTTAGCTGGCAAGTATTGGCTAGAAACATGATGCATGATGGTGTGGCTGTGCGTGTAGGGTGGAGGTAATCCTGAAGTGTCCTGGCAACATTTTCATTATGATTATCGGCCATGTTAACAAAATCCTCTAAATTTTCTGATGGGGGTGCAATATGGTTTGATCTAGGCGAGGTTTCACCAATGGAGGTGGAAGGAGAGGGTAACTCTAATTCGGGTCCTCTAATGAATCTACCTCGCGAATCTCTCGGTTTAAGCATGCACCAATTAATTTAGAGGGAAAATTAAATATAAAAAAAAACAGAATAATAAATAAAAAAACAAATAAAAAAACAGAATAATAAACAAGTAAATAAAACAGAATAATAAACAAGTAAATAAAACAGAATAATAAACAGATAAATAAAACAGAATAATAAACAAGTAAATAAAACAGAATAATAAATAGATAAATAAAACAGTATAATAAACAAGTAAATAAAACAGAATAATAAACAAGTAAATAAAACAGAATAATAAACAAGTAAATAAAATAGAATAATAAACAGATAAATAAAACATAATAATAAACAAATAAATAAAACATAAGTAAAGGAATGATATGACCGTATTTACAAACTGCTGAAATGAAAGATATTTACGATATTTTATTTATTTTACTATTACACTCAAAGTTGACAAGTTTCCTTGTACTTAAAAGTATTTCCCCGGCAACGGCGCCAAAATTTGATTACGCCCAAAGTATAACACGGTTATTGTAGTACGGCTTTAAGGTGTCGATTCCATAGGGAAACAAGTTAAGTACAAAGGAAAATGTGTGAACCTTAAACAAACGATAAAGGTTACACAAAAGATTTTTGGGTTTTGATGGTGAAATAATGTAAGAAAAATTGTGTAAATATAAAGGAAATATAAATAAGAAATAACAAGGTTCCGGGAATCCTTCTTAGGTTCGTTCTCTATTTCCACTCTTGATTCAATTGATTTTATCTCGATTACAAGTTTCACATCCCAAACAAGCAATCGGAATATATTCAATCAAGCACATTTATAACTCTAATATAATTGCTACAAATTACTCATTGATTTTGGTTCAAGCACACATGACCGATGTTAAAGATTATCAAGAAACGACAATATATTTCAAAAGACAATATCGCAGTAATGGACAATCAATAAAATAAATCTACCGGAATCAATCACATCCAAACAACCTCAAAGGAGGAGAAGGATGCAATCATCGGACTAAGAGAGTCTAAAAGAAGAAGAATAAAAAGTACATCTATCACATGAACTCAAATCCTTCTTACTTAATCAATGAATAATTTACAAACAATATTCAACAATAAATCCATACAACCGAATCAAGAATAGGAAATAAGGAACAATAAATCCCTAAGGATTCATCATTTTCCCTTGTATGAAGACTAGTTGGCCATGGAAATCAAGGTGGAAGAACAATAAGGATGCTCTCCCCTTGATTTGGCCATGAAGTTCAAGGTGGATGAACAATATGGATGTTTTCCCCTTGATTTGCAGCCAAAGAAAACTTGGAAAGAAAATGGAAGAATGCTGGATTTGGATCCCTTGGATCCTATCTTTTTTCTCTCTTCCTTGCTTTCTCTCTTCAATGCCCAGCTGCACACTCCATAAAGATATATTTATAGAGCATAAGGGGGTGTTTTGGTCTTGGAGAATGTCATTTGCTCGCCCTAATCCGGTCAAGAGGCGAGTGGGCCGTGCTGTGCGCCTGGGCCTGCTGTGCTAGCCTGTATTGTTTCCACTAAAACTGCCATAACTTTCTCTAGAAAAATCATTTTTACGAATCGTAAAATTCTCCAGAAAATAGACTTCTGGATCTTTCTAAGAATATATGGTTCATATCCTGGTTCTTTCTACATCAATACAGTTTAATCTGTAAAGATGATTGATCTGTACGGGAAATTCTGGCAATTCAGTGAAACTCTTTCAGCTTGTATGCAAAAGTGCACACACTAGTGTGCCTACCCTTAACTTGCTCCAAAGTGATGCACACACTTGTGTGCAGTCTTTTAACTTAATTTAATCTATTATTCCATCCTTGGTTTAGACTTTAACCATATTTGAATCATGTTTGGACACATCTAAACCTTGGACAAAAACGAGCACCGACACCCAAGATCTTTTGGTGCTTTAAACATGGATCGCTTTATTATCTCTTTTGTACTCAAAGCACCTGAAAATGCATCGAATTAAGTCAATGATTTATGAATATCACTTTAGAGTTATCAACATGTAAAAGTGCGATTACAACCAAGATCAACCCTAAAATGTTAACAATTAAGTATTGTTTAGATGCATTTTATGACTCTCATCACATATACTCATATCACTAGTGCAAGTGACATTATCATCCAAACTGGGTTTGACTACAAGTAACTTCTTGATATTTATATTCTTGTGAATTTCTACTGCAAGAAAAGAATACATTCAATTCTAAGTCAAGTACTAACCCAAAATACACTATAGGTCTTCTCAAGACTTATTTGAGAATTCACACTTGTCTTAAGCAGAATTTCAATTTATATGTGTACTTCTTACATATATAATGGCACTAGAAAAAATATATCTTTTTTTAATTAAACATACCATTTAACAAGATATTAGAATCATAATTCATGCATGCTTCCTAGAACAAATAAGTACAGAAACATAGTTAGTGCATCCACATGTTATAACTTTTTATTGTATCATTTGGTTATTAATCACTAGATAACCAAGTTCATCTCTTGGCTTTTTAACCACTAAACTTATAGTCGTTTACTAATTTATTATAAGTGAAAGTTATTACCAAGAACCAACTCACAAAAATATCAGACATTTGATTACAAGTCCCTCACCACAAATAACAAATCAACAAGACGTAGGAATATCTGTCTGAACTTTAAAATTTCAATTTAACGCATAAATATATCATCTTCCTTGATTTTACAAATATATTACTACAACCAGAAACTATAACTAATGTTATACAACCATGATTACATGATGCATCTGCAATGCTTGAACATCAAGTGACAAGTTAAAGCTAACATGTACATGTTCAATTTTCCATGTTTTTACACTTTATAGATCGTCACATATTTAATATTTTAATTTTCTCGTTCTACTTCATCATAGGGAAATGATCAAAGAGAAAATTATATGTATCATATTTTATTTCTTCTAACCATTCTTTTCCATTTCTTTATTAACTCACTTTAATGGAAAATTAAGAATGGTTTTTGCAACATATTGATGAACAAATACTAAAAGGTAATTTACTGTGTACCTTTCTTCACATGCAAATAGGTCCAATTTACTAACTCGATTCATCACTTGATTTTGTCTCATTTGTCTCTGTCATCAACTAAGAGTTGTCTTCAACAAGCCTTTCATCTTGTATACTCGTAGAACTTCAAAAAATTTCACTTATTTGATTTGTTGAAATCTAGTGCCATATCTCTAAGGAAACATTTTGTTAAACTAAGTGGATAATTAAACCTTAAAATTTTCGGGAGAATTTTTTAGGGTTGAGGATTGTTTATCAAAATATAAGAGAGATAAAAAGGTTTGACCATGTTTCTTTCCTTAAGGTTTAATTCACCCCTCACGGTGCAAGAAGGTTTTCGACGAATTTCTTCTAAGATACAATGAAGCTCTGTTGTTATTCTACACTTTGTACTCATGAAGAATAACCCATAGCAAGTTCTATGAGTTTATGTATTGACAAAAACTTATTTCTGGAAATTTGCAAAATTTCTGGATATAAGGAAACCAATATTTTTAGAAAGGAGAAGAAGAAGAAGAAGAGAGAAAAATCAAATCTGTATGTCTGAATGTAATCTATTAATTATGACAGTTATATGCACACTTCTATAATGTTTAATTAGTGTGTCTTTTCATTATAGATTCCTTGTTTCAGTAGGAAGTTGATTTAAACTGAAAACTAAATATTCCTTCTCAAATGACACTTCTTTTCACGTTCAACTATCATTCAACATTATGAAAATTCAAAATTTTTGAACATCCAGTCGATTAGGTATTCCATTAGGTCGACTAAAAAGGTTCCTGAGAGTTCCAAAAAAATTTAGTCTTCCATCCAATCGACTAAATCAATCATTCAGTCGATCATTCACAACTTGAATTTCCTTTTATTTTCTTCTTTCCTTTGATTTTCTAAACATTCCAAACTTAAAATCCAAGTTTATTTTGAAAAACATCAACAATCACCCACCATTTTCAAAATAATTTGACTCGATAAAACTTGAAAATCTGATCTTTTCCATCCATTGAAGTTCATGCCTAGATAAAGATGTCTTTTGGACTTGAATATTTACTTAGTAAAAACACATCAAAGTTAGACAGAATATGCAGTAGTACAATACTTTGAACTACAAATCCTATTTGTTTAACAGGACATATCTCACATATGAGACTTCTCCTTATAGAATTTTTCAGAAAATTGTTGACACATTCACAAGCCTTGTGTCATGTATCTTATGTCATGAGTGTTCTAGAGTCAAGCCATTAAACTCAACAGAAGCGGCCACACTTCACACTCACTATGTTATTGAGGGGTGAGTGTTGGGTGAGGCCGATAGGTCTCTTCCCACAAGGGGTGTAAAGGTACCGAATGGATATTGGACGAGTAGGACCCGAACCGGATCAAGGGCATTCCGAATATCTGATATGATGATTGGACGTACCGGTACGTGGGGAGACATCCCTGTAATGATGATATTAGCCTAGTGAGGGGTAGTGATTTGTTTTTGCATTGCATCCTTTAGTATGATATTGCATTTCATGGTCACATCATAAAGATTTTCCATGATGGGCATGTGATATGATTGGCTCATGTGGGGCATATGACGATGTGTTGTGCTTGGCCCAGAGAAGGGCATAATTATAGTTGTAGGAATGTAAAAGTGTTAAGATGAAACCTTCTTTGTTTGCTTTGGCATTGTGTTATATAATTATACCAAGAGTTGTTCATAGTTTGTGAATTAAGAAAGTTTGTGAACCCTAACATAAATGGATTTATGATGGTATAAGAAATAGAGAAAATTACTTGGAGAAAATTTAAAGGATTTAATTTGAGGATAACTAAGAAAAATATTACTTGTACCTATAAGCCATAATAAATGTTATGCTAATTAAATAAAAAATAATTCCTCAAATACGATTACTTCTCGTAAGGGGTATCTCACTGAGCTTTTTAGTTCATCCTTTTATTATTGCTTACCTTTTAGATATTACTTGAGACTTCCCAGTCAAGTTGAAGAAGCCTAAATTAAGGTTTTCATTGGTGGCATCCTCACCCTTGAGAGTTTTTGTTAGGAGTTTAACTTGGGATTACAATTAGTCATTGAAAAATGACATTTGTAATGGGGGAGTTTTTTTGTTATTTGTGTATAGTTAAAATTGTTGTATTGTAAAGATTGTTAGTGACAAAATTGTAATTGTATGATTTGAACTGTTTTGATTGAACACTCGTATTCTTGGTGAGTAATATGTGATTGCATGTAGGTCAGGGTGCTCGGGACTAAAAGTTAATGATACTTTCTAGGGTAGGGCCCACTCGATGATGGGTTGTTACATTTTTTGTATCAGAGCTTTAGGTGAAATATCATGTAGTCTTAGTTGCATGGTACATGTTGCATGGAGAGGTTATAGGAGGTTGATTATATAAAGTTAGAGAGGATGCCGCTTAGGAGTTGAAACCAGTAGTGGTTCAAGTGGGGGTAATGTGTCTTGAGACCTAAGTTTAATTGGTTTGTGTGTGATTGTTGTATGGAATTAATGTTATTTGATTGAATTTTGTACGGTATGATCTTGTTAATGATGTTTTGATGAAATGTGTGATTAATGTGTATTCCTTATGCAGTTGTGAAGCTTTTAGAATGTGGTTGGAGACTTATGGTGAGGTTAAAAAGTGAAGATTTAAAAATGATCTTTTAAGAGACTAAGTACTTAAAGATTTTATCATGATTACGCAAGCATTGATAATTGATGGATTATTAGTTAAAAAGGGACTTGGAATAATTATTAGATTGTTGAATTATACTAGGTTAGTGTATTATGTTGGATTATGCATAAACATTTGATTGATAATTTTCCTTCTCTTGATATATTTACAGATTATAATAATTCTAATTGATGATTGTGATATGGTGGTATAGTGTTAGTTTGAGGAATAATTAGTATATAATTTGTAAATTTAAAGTGGATAAATTTTAGTGTAGTGGACTTGTACGTGTGTACGATTGAGAGATGAGTATAGGGAGAAAGTAGTCGTTGAGTGTTGGATCATAGTACCTTGACAGTTTGACTTGAACTTCCAATTAAGGAATATGGGAAATTTGAAAGTTGGAAGGTAGAACCGATTCATGAATAGTTGTAAGTGTTTCATTAAGAAGTGAGAATTTAAAAAGGAGTGATTAGATTTATAGACAAGAGTATAGATGGGGTAGCAAATATATATAAAGGAATAGGAATAAAATTGTTGGACAAGTGGTTAGTGTGGGGATTAGAGTACAATAAGGGGTTTATAGACAAGAGTATAGATAGGGTAGTAAATACATATAAAGGAATAGGAATAAAACTATTGGAAAATTGGTTAGTGTGGGGATTAGAGTACAATAAGGGGTGAATGAAGTATAAAGAGAGAGATAAATTGAGTAAGTGAATGATTGGTGCCAGTTAAATGAGCTTAAGAGTTTTGTTTTATTGGGAGGTGAAAAAAAATTTAAGAATGCCTTTGATATCTAGTGAGAAGTAAGTGATGATGAGCTAAGATATTTGAAGTGCTTGAAGAGTTAAAGATTTATATACAACTTGTTCTAGTTATGGTTGGGAGTATTAGAAAGGTTAATAATTAGCAAGAGTATGAGATATATGCTTAGAAAAGGAGATTACCTTGTAAATGAAAGAGTTAAGAAAGTGGCTATAGGAGACCAAGAGTTTAGTAGTGTATGAGGGTATTAGAACAATTATAAAAAAAAGGTAATGAGTATAAAGTAAAAAAATAATAATTAAGGTTTAATCAGATATTAAGTTAAAGTAATAGTATTAATGAAGAGTTAGAAAGTTAGACAATTAGTTATTACCCCATCCATAGTTAGTAATAAGGACTTTTAGGTAGTTAGTAAAATTAAAAAAAAAAAGAGGAGAGATTTCAAGAGGAAATTTTTTGACTTAAAAGTTTATGAAGTTTGGAGTAATAGTAACAGAAGAGATGTTTAAGGAGGGTTGTAGTTAAAGAGATTGGAGTTTTTAGTCGATATAGAATTCGATGAAAGGTGAAGGGATGATCTTAGACAAACCAAGAGTTACTAGGAAGTATTAAATAAAATCGAAAATAGATTTTTATTTAAATGGATGAAGAAGATTTTAAGTTCATGATGGAATTAAGAGATACTTCAAGAGTTTGTGTAAATTAAAAGTGATCATGAATTACCTTATTCAAGTATTTCTAGTGGTAGTGAGTTAAAAGAGGGTTGTTGGAATTCATTGTACCTAGTGTAACTAAACATAAGATTCGATAAGGAAAAGAATGGAGATGAAATGTTAAATGGTCTTTTAAAAGTTTAATCCCTAAATGATCGGAAGAGGAAATGGGTAAAGAAAAGGAGATAGAAGTGTAGTTAGGTCAAGAGAGTAGTTCGAGTGTGTAAAGGTCTAAGAGAGAGGTGGGAGTAGAATAAAGAAATGAAGATACCATAGTTTTGTGAGATGACAAAAAGAATTGAGTAAGAAGAAAGAAATCGGTATTACTACCAAGTTGTTGTAAATAAAAGATATTTAAGCTTGAGACAGGCGAAGGAAATCATTGGATATTTGGTATTGAGCTTTATTACTAGATTTAAAAGGGGAATGGAGTATTTCAATGAGATTAGTGATTGTATTGACAAATCAAGAGAATGAAAGTATGAGACTTGAATTAAGAACTTATGATCGATCTTTAGTTGATAATTAATTAGAATCTTTTACGGCGTATAAATTGTAATTTGAAAACTATTGATAGTCATGGGATGGATTAGTTTAAAGAGAAGAGTGATTAGAGATCCAATGGGGTGAGCTGATGTTACAGTTCTAAATAAAATTCTAAGTATGATTTGGGAGGCTATATATGTAACTAATGGAAAGTTGAGTTTTAGGAGGGACTGTTCATTGGGAGAATTTGGTTTGAGGGATAAGAAATGTTAGAGCTTTAACAACTATAAGAAAGTATGTGGTAATGTTTTTGATAATTTTGAAGGTTATGAGTTATTGAGCTTCTGGACAACGGAATATGGATCTAACGGGAAGTGTAGAGTAGAGATAGACACTGAGAATGAATAAGAGAGTTGGTTTAAGGAGTTATGCAAAGAAATGAAAGGATCCAGGGAGGAAAATAAGTTAGGAAGTTCAAGTAGAGATCAAAAGGCAAATCTTACTAAGTTGATTGTAAATACAACTAAGTATTATTAAAGGAAGGAGATATAAAATGAAGAATGCCTAAGTAAATGGAAGTAGTTTAATTGTTATTGTACGGCGATGTTATGGATCAGATTTCAGTATAATAGTATCATCAAAGGAAGATTAGTTGATTCAGTTTTGTAATGGATAATAAAGTTCTTATCAGTTACTACGGCGATAGATTATATACAAATCTTCAGTACGTATGTTTCAATTAGTGATAGATGGATTAAAGTTTGGATTAAAGAGTTAATCGAGAAAGTTGATTTGAACTAGGTAATGTTTTAGATAGAAAGGGTACCAAAAACCCTTTAAAACAATTAAAAGGTCGATTTGCGGGTAAATTACTTTGTTGGGAATAAGTGGGAATCATGGAGTTGAAAACTTGAGTAAAAGACTAAATTAAATTGATAAAGAGATGGGTGTTATGACTTAATAATGCAAAGTGTTTTTTAGTGCTCCCCCAGGAAGGAATGATTGAGGGACTAGAGAAATCGAGAGGTTAGAAAGTGATTCTATGAAGAAATGTCTTGGGAGAGAGAGACGCAACTTAAAGGCAGTATTACATTTGAGGCCATTGAAGTGTAAGGTTAAGGTAGAAATTTAAGAATCCCAAAGTTAAGTATGAAATGGTAAGAATCTTGTCTTTGAAGCCTAAGAGTAAAAAGGAATATGTAAGAATGAATGATTATTAAGTAATACATGTAGCTGAGGGACTAGTTAGACGAATCGATTGTCAAAAGTTAACAACTTTAAGTCTGAGGGAATTAATTGAAGAGTGCACTATTTAGCAAAGAGGAGAAGTCTATAGTAAGATCAAATGATACATTTAGATTATTCTAGTGATTCAATAGTTGGTTGTCGATGATATGGAGGAAACTTAAGATGATGGTAAAATAGAGTTTACTTTTGTAATCGTAAATTTCATAAAGATTGAAGGTTTGAGGAGGACTTTCGAGAATGTGAAATGGACTTAGGAAAGAGATATTCTTGTCATATTATGAACTTTGATCAAGAAAATTTCAGGGACAAAAATTTTTTAAGTGGGGGAGAATTGTAAAGCCTAGTATTTTATTTAGAATATTTTAAATTTCAAAATTTTTGCACCTCCGTACATTTTTGGAATGCTTGTGGGAATTGAGTTTAATTAAGTTCGCTTTGGAGTTAAAATAAAAAATAAAATTGGAAGCAAGTAAATAAAGGAGCTTTAAGCAATAAAGATTTTCTTTTGGGAGAACTTTTGGAGTTTTAAGAAATGGTTATGTAGGTTATACGATAATCAAAAGTGGGAGGATAGTTTTTCTGAATTAGAAAGCTTTGTGGAAAATAAGAAGAGGTGTAATTTGAGGGTTTATTTTGCAATTAATAATCAATGTGCCTATAAATAGAGGATAGGGGCGAGAAGAACTAGCAGTTTTGATGGATTCTTCTAGAGAAAAAGAGAGAGTTTAGCTGAGAGGGGAGAAAGAGAGAAGAAGAAAAAAAGAAGATAGAGGAAAGAGATGAGGTTTTTCTTGTAAAAACTCAAGGTATAAACTTTATTTATTTCTCCTAAATTATCGAGTATGTTTATTACTCTAAGGATTTAAGTTTTTGAGTTGACAATTTGGAGATTTTCTTAAGAAAGTTTGAAGAAAATGGTTTGTTTAAAAAAAAAAAAAAGTTTTTAAACCAAAGTTGAAATTTTACTATTTGGAGTCCAATTCTTGGCTTGGGAAATGCTAATTTTCATTAATAAAAACCATTAGAAACTTGTGTTTTTAAAGATTTGAAAATATCTATAGAGATCAAGAATATTTTTGGGGAAAAACTTAAGTTTTCATATTTGATTTTTTGTTGTTATTAGGTGACTCAATCGACTGAGTCGGGAGACTAGTCGATTAGGTTGGGAAACTAGTCAACTAGATGAGTTTCTATGCTATTCTTAAAGGACCCAATCGAATAGGTTATAGTACCAGTCAACTGGGTGAAGTGGCAGAAGCTTCTGGACATTTTTCCAGTCGATTGGATTAAGTACCCAATCGGCTAGATCATGCCGATTTTTTCAAAAAGAAATTACTTTTCTCCTTAGTTTTTGAAGATGAAACCTTTCCAAAATAATTATGATGTTTATAAACATTTGAATTAAGATTAAAGCATCTTTAAAAATTTATAATTCACAAAAATTAAAGTGTTTTTGAGATTCAAAATAGATGACTTGAAAAAGGGCTTAAAGCCTCGACTTCTTTGATTTTTCGTTTCGTGCAAAGTGCGTTCTTGAGATTTAAAGTGTGCAAAAAACCTTGAGGTTTCTAGAGATTATTTTTAATTATTTAAAGTAATGAAATTAAGTATTATTCATTCCTAAGTACTAATGGGGAAATCCTTGAGAGACAAGGATTGTAGTAAGATCGCGTAGTGAGGTGAGTACGTCTTACCTTTAGTAAGTATATTTAAAATATATGTAAATTAAGTAATAAATGATAAATAAAAATAATATGATCTACCTTGATGAATACGAACTTTAGAATTTATGAGGATTAAGTATATAAATTATAGTATGAAGATAGCAAAAACTAGTAATACAAGGAATCGGTATAGATTGGAAAATAAAGGTTTAAGATATGAGTCTTGAAATGATTCAAAGTGGTTGTGATGAGGATTTGTGATGTGTGGAAGTATAATGAATATGCTTGTTTGAATTGGTTTGAAATGAGATGTGAATGATTGATGATTGTTTGTATACATATCACTTCATGCATTTTACATTATAACTTTGTTTGACAGTATGTTATTGAGGGGTGAGTGATGGGTGAAGCCAATAGGTCCCTTCCCATTAGGGGTATAAGGGTACCAAATGAATATTGGACGACTAGGACCCGACCTGGATCAAGGGGGTTTCGAATATTTGATATGATGATTAGACATACTAGTACATGGGGAGACGTCCCTGTGATGATGATATTAGCCTAGTGAAGGGCAGTGATTTGTCTGTGCATTGCATAATTTAGCATGGCATTGTGTTTCATGGACACATCATATGGATTGGCCTATGAGGGGCTTGTGATATGATTGGCCGATGTAGGGCATGTGATGATGTGTTGTGCTTGGCCCGGAGAAGGGCATGATTGTGGTTATGGGAATGTAAAAGTGTTAAGATGAAATCTTCTCTATTTGATTTGGCATTGTGTTATATAATTATACTAAGAGTTGTTCATAGTTTTTGAGTTAAGAAAGTTTGTGAACCTTAGCATAAATGGATTTATGATGGTATAAGAAATAGAGAAAATTACTTGGAGAAAATTTAAAAGATTTAATTGGAGGATAATTAAGAAAAATATCACTTGTACCTAAAATCCATAATAAATGTTATGCTAATTAAATAAAAAGATAATTCCTCAAATACGATCACTTCTCATAAAGGGTATCTCACTGAGCTTTTTAGCTTATCCTTTTAGTGTTGCTAACCTTTCAGGTATTACTAGAGACTTGCCAGTCAAGTTGAAGAAGCCCAAGTTAAGGCTTTCATCGGGGGCATCCTCACCCTTGAGAAATTTTGTTGGGATTGGGATTAGTCATTGTAAAAGGACATATGTAGTGGGGGAGTTTTTCTGTTATTTGTCTATAGTTAAAATTGTTGCATTGTAAAGATTGTTAGTGACAAAATTGTGATTGTATCATTTGAACTGTTTTAATCAAACACTTGTATTCTTTATGAGTTATGTGTGATTACATATAGGTCGAGGTGCTAGGGACTGAAAGGTAATGATACCTTCTCGGGTAGGGCCCACCTTGGGAGGTGTTGTTACATGATGACCTTGCTAAAGTCTTTCGTCAATTTTGACCACAAATCTTCCGGCAATTTTGTTTGTCGTACCAAGCTTCAACCTTGGATTGCTTCCTAACCTTTAATGTTTTTATCCAATCACAACTTAAAATTTACAAGAATCCTCCTTTTTTTCCTTCCTTTTTCTGTCTTTTTCCCTTCTCTCTCTCTAGAACCTTCTAGAGATTTCCAACACAAGGTTGGTCTCTCACTCTCTTACTCCGATCTATTTATAGCCAAACTTCCCACTAATTTCATAACAGCCCTTCTAGTTTGCACGTCTTCTTATTTCCACCAAATAACTCTTTAAAAATTCCATTTTCACTTGGTTCTTCTTACTATTCCCCAAAAGTTTCCAACAATCTCAAATGAAAACTACTTTAAATAGTTGATACTTAGTTTATTTACTTGTCCCTAAATTCAACAAATTCAAGTACAATGATAAAAAAAATTCTAGTCCAAATCTGAACACGCATACCAAAAACATATCGAAGTGGAACTTTGTTATTTTTAATATCCTTTTTAAAATATCGAGCTCTACATAAATCAAGATTAGACTTAACCAAAAAAAAATACATAATCAAATTTTTTTCTTTCCCTATATTTGACGATGATGGATGTCAATAAATATTAATCAAAGAGAAGACTATTGTTTTGCATTTTTGTTCTTTTAAAGTACCATATTATGGTGTGGTATATTGTAATTGATATTGTGGATTAATAATTTACGATTGATAAAACCATACATGCAATTATAATGAAAAATGATAGTTATTATTCAGCAGTCATATAAACTTTTAAATAGATGTAAATGAAAATTAATTCAAAACAAATGAAAAAAATTAAAAATAAGATATAAACTCATGTTTTTCTTCTAAAATTTTCATTTCATCCCTATTTGCTCATTTAATTATTTTGAATTTTTCCAAGCATCATGTATTAAAGTATAGTTATGGGTTTATTAGTTTAGATCGGCAAAACCATGCACATATTTATCGAAAAAAATGGAGTTGGATTTCATTTTTTATGCATTGTAATTCTTCACAATCATAAAATCTTCTTCTTTTTCTTCTTGTTAGAGGGTAAGTATTTTGGTATAATTTGTTTTAGATAAATCTAGACGAAAATTATATGCTCGTACATATTTCATGGATAATTTGTACATGGGTCTTATAGACATTTGGAATCTTTAATTTGTGTCTACCCCGGCCCTTGTGCTTTGCTGAAAAATGCTGAAGTTATCTACTTATAAATATTGAATAACAATAATAATAATAAATATAATTTATCTTCTTTGTGAAAAAAAATATAATGTATAGTTATTGAAGTGTGATTGGTCAAGTGATACATGTATCATTTTGGATTTTGAAAGGAAAAATATGTCCAAAGTAGCAGTTGTATAAATCCACCAATGTTCCTCAATGTAATTTTGAACAAATTTTATTTTCTATATTTTTGTAAGCTCTCTTTCCTTTCTTTTGTAACTGTGTACAAAGTTTTCTCTCCCTTTTTTGGATCTCACTCTGGACCTCAACATAAATATGTTCCTTCATAGAAGAACAGAGGATTTGGATCCTTTACATTTTGCAATTCAACAGATAAGTCCGGTTGACGGTAGGCTTGAGAGCCACTTTATTTAAATTGTTTGATTATTTCTCTCTCATCTTTCTAGCATAGATAAGTGCAAATAATATACTTGTACTAAAAGTATTTAAATTGAAGTGAAATTCATCACATATATCAAAGAAAATTAGAGGCTCAAGCTCTACTAGGACTCCCTCAATATTTTTGCTAATCCATGAGGTGCCATGAGCTATTGCCCATTGACCTACCTCTTTACTTGATGGAACATATAATATTAAAGCACGAGAAAAGTTTCTTATTGAGGAATCGAATTGTATAATATTCAAAGATTTTTATAAGTTCTTTAAAAACCAAATGGAGCATAATTTTTTTGTAAAATTCATTTTTTTTTTAAATCCCTTTTTTGGGGGTAAGTGTCCCTTGCCCTCTATGAAGGGACAGATCGAGGACCATTTCTTTTGGGGCTCAAGGTATTCAACCAAATTTTTGTCATAGACTATCATCAAACTATATTTTAAAAATATTATATAAATAGAAAAATATAAATTTCATATACATTTTTTAAATGAATCACATAAAGTCAAATAATTAATACATTTCACATATTAGTCGAAGTCATGTTCATTGTTCTTTAAGATATGAGGTAATAAATCATAGAATAATGGAATCTATGAAAAATAATCAACTTGAATCCAATCACTAGTTCATTATTTTTTTATTTAATCGGTTACTAATTTACTTTATCAAAATATTGTATGTTTAGTGTTTAGTATTGTCAAGTTTCAAGAACCATAATATAATATTATTTGACATCAATTGTTTTCTATAAAAAAAAAATTATAGTGTTACTAAGCATGTTATAACTATACCAAAAACCAAATCAAAGAAAATAATAATTTTACAAAAAACAATAAACTAATTTTAATATAAAATTATCTTAAATCAAATTAATCATCCTTAATAATAACAATAATAATATAAAAAAAAATTACAATATTATTTAATCAATAAACAAGAACATTTAATAATTAACAATGTGCATTAAATAATTTTATCTTTAATAAAAATATATAAGTAATTACCAAAAAAAACTAATAGAAAAATCTAGTTATATAAGGGAAAATTCATCGTCCAATGACATGGTGACACGTGGTGGTCATACCAATCAAAATGGTTCTCCCACTGAAAACAAGACACATAACAAAAGGGAAAAATTGTAGTATCACATACTCCAGCCCATGAATAAGCTTAGTTTTATCTCCGAACTAGTCCTAATTCTATCGAGATACTCAAAATTTAAATCAAGATCAATCTTATCAGCAGTTACGTTTTTATCGAGATTCTATTTCCCAAACTATATAAGGGGACTCTCACCATCAAAAGGTACACACAGAAAAATACTCTCTCCACTTTCTAAAGCTTTCATATTTTAAGCCCTATTCTAACTTAGGCATCAGAGAGTTCCCCAAGAGGCACAACCTCTCCGGTCATCCGTCAATTCCTTAGTGTTTCTTTGGTCTTTCTACACGCAAGTTCTACTTCTTGACCTTTCGAATTCCAGGCAGATTTTTGACATCAACAGATTGGTGCCGTCGGTGAGAATATCTTTTCTGTGAAGAAGAAAGAACTCATATGTTATGATGCCACCTAAGAACACTGTAAAAAGAACTACCGAAGCCACCAATCGTAGCCAGCACACTAGCTCCAACCTCATTGCCATTCAAGAACATGCTACCTCCGGCCAGAACCCCAATAGTCCATCCAACCAGTCTCCAACAAACCCAAACATCTAGGTCCCACCAGGTCAGGGTGCTCTAACCACTCAAAATTTGAGCGCTTTTGTTACCTAGGGGCAGTTTGCGGAGCTTACTCAGCTCATGGCCAGTTTAGTAGCAAAACTCAGGGAACAAGCTAACCCTCTCTGTTAACCCTGAAAAGCCCTCGATTTACGAGGCATAACAATCTCGATCATCAGGCTAGCACATGGTACTCTCATCTCAAACCAGGAAGTATAGGTTCTTTCAAGGACCTTAGTGATGCCTTTGCCACACACTTCCTCTGTAGGAAAGGGCTTTAGAAGACTTCAGAAAGCCTCTTCAGCATCATCCAATGTAGAGTAGAGAAACATCAAGAGTATATCTCGAGGTTTAATAACGTAGCTTGGGAGATTCCAGATTTGGATCCGACGATCTAGACTCTTGCTTTTAAAAACATATTCAGGTCAGGTTCTTTCAGCTCTAAGCTTACCAAGGATCCCCTTAGGGATATGAATAAAATCCTTGCTTCCGAAAAGTACATAATCTTTGAAGATGAACAAGAATTCCAAAGAGAAAAAGAAAAAGGGAGACAAAAAAGGAAAAGGGAAGTCATTGAGGCCAATAACCATCCATCGAAGAAACTTCGACAAGAAGGCAATTCTAAGGGGCCTCGACAATATGACAACTATACTCTGTTGAATGCACCCTAGTCTAATATACTAAGGAACATCCATAACTGAGATGTTCTCCGTTGGCCCTCAAAATTCGTATACTATGGTAACGACAAAGATCAATCCAAATGGTGTAGGTTTCACAGGGATTATGGGTACAATACTGAGGAATTTCAGGCATTGAAAAACCAGATCGAGTCTCTCATTCAGTAGGGATACTTGAAAGAGTTCACTAACCTTCGTAGTAGAGACCCTCCAAAGCGAAGTCTTGAACGTCCCTTTAGACGAGGTTTCGAGCAATGGAATGTCGAACAAGACTTTTGGCCTAGTTCGAGATGAAACCCTCAAAGGAATCCAAGCCCTCGAAGGGATCAAAGCCCGAGAATGAGCCCAAAAGAAAACAGATAATACGCTAGGCACCATCCAACCATAGCAATAGGTACTATAAAAAAAATTGATAGACGACCAGCAATAGGAGGACATTCATCTCAGACTAGAAAAGCCTACGATCAGTTAGTAGAATCTGTAAGTGAACCACACAAAATGGTTAAGACTGAACAAGTGATTTCTTTCACAGATGATGAAGTAAAAGGGGTGCAGACACCCTATGATGATGTGGTAATTATCACCCTCATCGCAAATTAAAATGTGAAGCTGATTCTGGTTGACAATGGGAGTTCAACAGACACTTGTATTATGAAACCTTCAAAAAGATAAAGATAGGGGATGATCAGCTCAAGCTCGTAGCCTCTCTACTTTACTTGCCTAAGGCAGTATAGTTCTACCTGTTACAATAGGGTCAGCACCTTGACAAACCATCGTGATGACGACATTCTTGGTCGTCAAGCATCCATCTTCTTACAATGCTCTGCTAGGAAGGCTGATGTTGAATAAGATGAGAGTCATGGTTTCAACCTATCATTTAAAAATGAATTTACTCAAGGAAAATGGGAATGGAGAAGCTCGAGAAAATCAGCACGCATCTCGATCGTGCTACCTTAACTCTATCAGAGGCCACTAGAAAAATGAGGCCTTACCTATAGAGGTCGAGGATCGCCAACCTGTAGAGGATCTAGTAACCATCCTACTGAACAGAGCATGAGATAGTAAGACTATGCAGATCAGACCAGGCCTACCCAAAGAACTTAGAGACTCAGTGGTCTCATTCCTCAAGAGGAATCAGGATGTGTTCGCCTGGTCCGGCTTCAATATACTATGTATAGACCCGCAGGTAATTGTCTACAGACTGAATGTGGACCTAGATCATATGCTCGTGATTCAACAGAAGAGATCGTTTGCACCAGGGAGGCATAAGGCTATAGATGAATAAATAAACAAGCTCTTTGTGGTAGACTTCATCTGAGAGACCCATTATCCTGAGTGGGTAGCTAATGTTGTCATGGTCAAGAAGGCTAGTGGAAAGTTGAGAATCTGCATAGACTTCACTGACCTCAAAAAATACTGTCCTAAAGATAAATTCCCTTCATGGATAGACCAGCTCGTTGATACTACCTCTGGGTATGAGCTACTGAGTTCATGGATGCATATTCAAGCTACAACCAGATTCTCATGCACCCACTAGACCATTCAAAGTCCGCTTTTGTCACTTATATAGGTCTTTATTACTACAAGGTCATGCCTTTTGGGCTGAAGAATGCAGGTGTAACCTATTAGAGGTTAGTTAATAAGCTCTTCAAAAACATATTGGAAAAAACATAGAAGTTTATGTGGATGGCATGTTAGGCAAGAGCATTAAGGCATATACTCATGAGTCTGATCTTGAAGAAGCCTTCGGGATACTTCAACGCTATTAAATGAAGTTAAACCCCAAGAAGTGTGCATTCGGAGTCACCTCAGGAAAGTTCCTCAGATTCATGGTTACTTAGTGAGGAATAGAGGCCAACCTTGAGAAAATCATAACAATTTTAGACTTGTCTCCTCCTCGGAATGTTAGAGAGGTCCAATGACTGATCAGACGTGCTGTTGCTCTCAGCTCTTCTTGTTTAAATTTTCCAAAAAGTGACTACTTTTCTTTAATGCACTGAGGAAAGCCAAAGACTTCGTATGGAATGAGGAATGCTAGAAAGCCTTCGAAGAATTGAAGGACTACCTAACTTCGCTCCCCCTTCTAACCAGTCCTGTCAATGGAGAAGAGCTCTTCCTTTATATCGCCATAGAACAAAACATGGTTGCCTTTATCCTGATCCGAAAAGAGGGGAGGAAGTAGAGACCGATCTATTATGTCAGCAAAATCCTTTACGATGCTGATACTAAGTATCTTCCTATTGAAAATATGGCATATACACTTCTGATCATAACCCGGAAACTAAGGTCGTACTTCTAGTCTCATACCATCATTGTGCTGACCGATCAGCCACTAAGACAGGTACTTCACAAACCTGATATCTCTACAAGGCTATTAAAATGGTCATTGATTTAGGAGAGTTCAACATCTGGTATAAACCCCGAATAACCATTAAGGCATAGGCTCTAGTTGATTTCGTAGTGGAAACGACATTCTCTAAAATGCTTTCTGGGGGGAAAAAGCTTAAGGGAGTGAACCAGGGGCAAACGTTGACACATTTTGTCGACGAATCCTCTAATAGCACTAGTAGTGGAGCCGGACTTATCCTCACCAGTCCTGAAGTATTTTTGGTCAAGTATGCTCTCTAATTTGAATTTGAAGCCTCAAACAACAAAGCCAAGTATAAAGCACTATTAACCGGGATGAAGCTGGCAAAAGCATTAACTGTCCAAGAACTAGAAGTCTTCAGTGATTCCTAGCCTTTTGTTAACCAAATAACCAATGAGTATGAAGCAAGAGGGGTAAAGATCATTCAGTACTTGGAAAAAGCTTGAGAGCTTGCAGCCACCTTAAAAAAATTTAAAATATCTTAGATACCTCGAGCACAAAATTCTCAAATAGATGCATTAGTGTTGTGCAAAAATCTACTTAAATTATTAAGCAAATAATCAAACTTGTTTTACTTACAAGTGCACAAGGTAAACAGTAACATAGTGTGCAAATGAGAGATCATCTCCATAGGGATTTGTGAATTTCGATTTAGAATTAGTTTCGCAATATAAAAAGATAGAAATAAATATTGAGTTGGAATTAATAATAATAAACACATAGGGCTTTGATATCCACCACTAATCATACTTTCCCAATAAGTAATGTGCCAATGCTTTAGTCCTACCATGAATACCTAATGGTTGTCAACCTAAGGGCTTGGTTCGCTCCTTATGCTATTGATTTCCCTAAGCAACGAGTTAGGCATGGTATATACTCTAACTCTTTTCTCTCTTAAGGGATTTAGCATGGTGTATACTGAGTTGTTCCTTAAGAGAGCATAAGGTTTGTGGAAATTGACAACCACATGAGGCCTAGGGCATGTTGTATACTCTTAGTTTCCCATGTTGATTAACCCAAGAATCCGGCGTGGATTTCTTTTGTTACTATTGTCAGACCCAGGACTCGATCATCCAAATTGATCTAACTAACTAATCCATACCACATGCATACGTTGATCAGACAAATGCATATGAGGAATTCAATAAAATAGGCATTAATCAATTAAAGCATCATAACATGGTTATTTGCAAAGACAACAATACTCATATATGGAAAGCATAATTAGGGCTTTAATCGAGCCCTATTAAGAAGTTAGTTACACATGTTGATTATGCTAAACATCATCATAACATAAACTAAGTAGAAAAGAATAAACCCAAAAAATATTGTGGAGAAAAGTCGTCAATTCCTCTCCAAAGCTTACAACTGAAATGAAGATTAAAAAGTGAAGTTTCTGTGTTTTACAGGCCTATTTATAGGGTTCTAAGGATACCTTGAAACCCTAATTTCCAAAATAAAACCCGAAGCAATCTTTTCAAAACTGGCTCTGCCACTTTACTATACGTGTGCACTCAATCTCATGCTTTTGCGCTCAAGCACAGGGTTGCTTTCGAGTCTTCTATGTGTGCGCACGAGTGCTTGTGCGTTTGATCACAGAAACCTTGCGCTCGATTACACTTGGCTGCTTCTAGGTCTTCAGATTTCTTCCTTAGAACTCCAAAATGCTACCTTTTCTTCAAGAACCTATAAAAAACACAGAAAACACAAAAATGAAGTAGAATATACTAAAATACGTAAACAAAGAGCTTAACAACTATAAATTAAGGGGCTTAAATATGAATATTTAAGCATTTATCACAACCCCAAACTTACATATTGCTAGTCCCTTAGTAATACAAAATGAAAAACTAATTGAAAAACAAAATTTAAAGATAAATTCATCATTCATGATATCTAAAAATTTGGGTTGCACATAAAACCATTATATTTGTTCACGAGTAGGCTTAAAATATAAACACATCTTAGGCTTAAAATATAAACACATCTTCATAATGAATAAAGTTTTAAATTCTAATCACTTATACAAGGCTGGTTTAAGGTATCACAAGTCTAACTTAGTGTGTGGTGAATTAGCACATAAAAGATGGAGCTTCCAAATAACTCCAATGAATAGTGTTTCGATGTCTTAACATTCATCAAATTTCCTATCAGAATGAACAATAATAGCATAGTTTTATTTCTTTTTTTTTCTTTTATTATGAGATTTTTGCCACGTTGAGTTCCATTAAGCTTTCTAATTAACCCCTGTAGCGAGTGTTTAGCCAATGACTCCCAAACCAGATGGTTTTAGGGCATTAGGTATAAAGACACCCGCAGGGACTTACTAACTAGAGTAAAAAAGGCTATGAAACTAACTGGTCTTAATGTTGCCAAGCAAAATTCTCACCTTTTGATGTGAACACTCACTACTTACTGAGGCAAGAGGTCTAGTTACTCAGTGAAAACTTTATTTAATGATCATTGTATGCATAATTCCCACATTTTAATGTGAACACTCACTGCTTACGGAGGCAAGAGATCCAGTTACTCAGTGGAAAGTTTATTTAATGATCATTAGGATCATTTTATTTTCTCTTTTTGTGCAATAAACATTTTTTTCTCTATTTTTCTATGCCAAAGTGTTCTTCTAACAAGTTATCCGATTATAGTTAGGTCATGGAAACAGATACATAAAAATTATGTCATACCTCACACAATTATGTGCTAATGTGCTCGTGTCAGATTTAGATCAAACTTGTGAATTCTTAAATGCCTTGAAGTAAGTAATTCAAACTTTTAAAACTTTATTATTAGACTATATGTTCTAGATTTTAAGCTTACTAATGAAGTTTTAGCATAATATTTGTTTTAAATCAACTAAAATTTTCAAAACAATATGAACATACATTTATCTTTTCAAGGATACTAAAAAAAAAAAAAATTAGGGATAGAGTGTGTGAATGTGTCTCCCATACCCCCAAACTTAATATACACATTGTCCCCAATGTGTGAGTGACATGGAAAGATTTGACCTGGGAGATGGAGAACTAGATGGCTGGCATGGCTCGTAGCACACCCCCAAACCTGAACTTGATGCAATCACTATGTCCCTATAAAAGAAAAACAAACATAATACCGAAAAACAAGAGATACTAATAATAAATAGTTATAAAAGTAAATAGTAACAATAAATGTGAAAAAAAAATTACTAGAAATAAAAAGAATATGCTGTGGGGTGTATCCCATGAGTGCTAAGTTTTACGTCTTCAGCCAGACGGGGTACCACTCTCACTGCTGGTCTCCAGGTGGT
This sequence comes from Bretschneidera sinensis, assembly GCA_023935145.1. Taxonomy (NCBI): domain Eukaryota; kingdom Viridiplantae; phylum Streptophyta; class Magnoliopsida; order Brassicales; family Akaniaceae; genus Bretschneidera; species Bretschneidera sinensis. Next base: position 59,251,799 of record CM043699.1, on the reverse strand, counting down.
GCAGTTGATGAGGTACTGGGTGTGGGAGGTAGTCGATCAAGGATGGCCTAGAGTATCGCCTCCTATCTCATAAAGCGTGCCTCTAAGCCATCGATGCGCTGATATACCAATAATGCCATCTCCTTATCCTCCGGATGAATGTTAGAGAGCTCACATCGAAAAGAGGACAACTCCTCGAGAAGGTGCTGGTACTTGGTGGATCCCATGTTTGGCTGGTCCTCCTCCCAAGTATAGCTCTCTATAGGGTGCTCGGTGTCCATAGGATCATCCTCCACTCGCTCATCAGCACGTGCATGCCCTCGGGGTCCTCTAGGCATGTGGGACTGGCTCAGGCTCCATTGGCTCTTCCCAAAGAATGGGTGGTCACTCACCGATCCATCAATAGAGGAGCCCTTGATCCCCTTCTTCTTGAATATATAACTGAGGAGGAACGAGAAGGGGAGCCCCCATGTATTCGCCGTGGTGGTCTGGCGGCCATAGATGTGGGCCCAGAACTTATGGAGCTAATTCCATATGACAACTGGAATGGAATACCAATGGCCATGGTGGAATGCATATAAGGCCTGTAGGAACTTGGACCGGCTCCTAGCGTTGTTGTGCCAATCAGCGTACTAGCTCACATACATATCCTCAATGATGTGGGGTAGGGGAAAGGGCTCCGGCCACTCCTCCATCTAGGTGTCCTCGGGAGGGGACTCATCACAGCAGTGAAGAGCAGCAGCTATGTCAGCAGTGGTCACCACTATAAACTTGCCCTAGATTAATGAGGATAAGACCTTCGGTCTGTTGTAGTCGAATGATAAGTTCTCGTAGAACTGGACCACAAACCGGGTGTATGTAGTTGAACAAATAGGCTTGAATAGCCTCTTTAGTCCTCGGGTCTTGAATTCTTGAACCACCCATCAAGTGGCTTCTAGACTCTTAAAGTTAGCATCAATGTTAAAAGTAGTCTCGAACAAGATCTCTCGTTGTTCGAAACTGGGTCGGGATGACTGGGTGCGGCTGCTGGAGGCACGGGAGGTAGAGGCTGTCTGTGTAGGCATCCTGGGCAAGTTTTTTGTCCAAATTATGCTCGATCACACTGATGTGCGATTGATCGCACTGTTATACTGGGCTCAATAACAGATGCCTTGCACTCAAGCGCACTGAGTTAGGCAAATGATCAAACAGGTTGTGAGCAACCTGAAAACCAATCTCAGGGAGGATTTCGAAATGGTTCTAACCCCCTGCAATTTCACTAAAGCAACCACACAATCGAGAAAACAAGTGTATAGGCAAATAATATTTGTTAGAATGTATGAAAATCATATTATATATGCAATGTTTTGGGGGAAAGGGGAAATGAAGTGGAAGAAGGAAACAATGGTGTAGGGGTGGTGACTTCGCGGAAGAGGTAATGGTAGGGGCGATGGGGAGAGTTGGTGTAGCTACTGTGCTGAGGGGGAGTGGAGTAGTGACTAGGCGACAGAGAGAGAGAGGGAGAGTCCGATTGAGCGTATGGTGAGGGAAAGTGTGTGATAAGTTAGGGAAGTGTGTTTAAAACCATCACGTGACTTTCTGCCCCGAGTGCGCTCGATCACACTCTGAAGTGCGCTCGATTGCACTTGTACGTAAGTGTGTTCATGAGTATGGTGTGCTCGCGCGCTATGGAGCGCAGGGTGAGAGTGTGCTCGATTGCAAGGGCAAAAAGTACTGATAATCAAATAAACTATAAAAGGACTAAAATGATGAAAAATAATGGGTATAATTAACAAAACTAAAACCATACCGTACTCAGTGGCCTCGGTACCACTAACCTCAATAGAGGTGCTTGAGCTACATGGTTATCAAATTCAAAACTGCTCAAGCGCTCTCTATAGTAGCTTCAGTGCTACTCTCTTTAAAGGGGGCACTTAGAGTCCACCTCATGTGGCTCAAGTGCTCTTGGTTCTGCTGCATACTGGACATATTGAAGTGCCAAGTCTTCATCTTTAGAAGGCAAGTTGATTTCAAGGTATGGCTTGACTCTGTGTCCATTTACCATGAATGTCTGATTTCCCTTTAAACCATGAATCTCCAAAGAACCATGAGGAAAGACCTTGGTGACCACATAAGGACCAGACAATCGAGACTTTAGTTTGCCTAGGAATAGTCTTAATATTGAGTTGTAGAGCAACACCTTTTATCCCACATGAAACTCTTTCCTTATTAGTTGTCTATCATGATAGGCTTTTGTCCTTTCTTTGTAGAGCTTGGCATTCTCATATGGATCATACCTTAATTCTTCCAGCTCATTTAAGTGCAGCTTCCTCTTCTCACCTGCTTGTTTCATGTCAAAATTGAACTGCTTAATGGCCCAATATATTTGATGTTCTAACTCCACTAGCAAATGGCATGCTTTCCCAAAGACTAAGCGGTATGGAGACATGCCAATTGGTGTCTTGTAAGCTGTCATATATGCTGATAGAGCATCATTCAGTCGCAAAGACTAATCATTCCGATTAGGATTCACGGTCATCTCTAAGATGCTTTTGATTTCTCGGTTACTTATCTCCATTTGGCCACTGATCTGAGGGTGATATGGAGTGCTAACTTTATGGGTGATCCCATATTTTCTGATAAGTGCGGCAAAAGAATGATGATGAAAGTGGCTGCCACCATCACTAATGATTGCTCTTGGAGTCCCAAATCGGGTAAAGATGTTATCTTGTAGAAACTTCACAACCACTTTGTGATCAATAGTCTTTGAGAGGACATCCTTGACCCATTTGGACACATAATCCACACCCACAAGAATATATAAATAGCCAAAGGAGTTAGGAAATGGACCCATGAAATCAATGCCCCATACATCAAAAAGTTCCACTATATGAATATTTTGTAGGGGCATCTGATTTTGGGATGAGATGTTACCTGTCTGCTGGCATCTATAACATGAGTTGCAAAATGAGAAGGCATCTTTAAACAGATTAGGCCAATAAAAACAACATTGTAATACCTTAAAAGCTGTTCTTTTGGCCCTAAAATGTCCTCCACATGCAAACTGATGGCAATGTTGTAATAAGCTCAAGTGCTCCTCTTCTGAGACACACCTTCTGATGATTTAATCAGGATAGAATTTGAATAGGTAGGGATCATCCCAATGGTAGTGTCTAGACATAGATATCAGCCACTTCTTTCCTTGACTGGTTATACTTGGAGGAAAAACCTTAGCAGTTAGATAATTGACAATATCAGCATACCATGGAAGTGTTACCTCTAGTGCGAACAATTGTTCATCAAGAAAGTTCTCATTCAGAGGTAGCTTATTTTTGTCATCCTCATAAGGTAGCCTTGATAAGTGATCTGCAACCACATTTTCACTGCCCTTCTTGTTTTTGATCTCTAAGTCAAACTTATGCAATAAGAGTATCCATCTGATTAACCTAGGCTTTGCATCTTTCTTAGAAAACAAATAGCTTAAGGCAGCATGATTAGTAAATACAATAACCTTAAAGCCAATCAGGTATGATCTAAACTTTTTTAAAGTAAAAATAACAGCTAACAATTCCTTTTCAGTAGTAAAATAGTTCAGTTAAGCATCATTTAAAGTTCTATAAGCATAGTAAATAGCATGAGGTACCTTATTGACTTTCTGGCCTAAGACAGCTCCCAAGGTGAAGTCATTGGCATTGCACATCAGCTCGAATGGAAGATTCCAATCTGGTGCCATCATTATTGGTACAGAGGTGAGCACATCCTTCAATGTGTTGAAAACTTTCATACAGTCATCAGTCCATTCAAACTTGGTATCTTTAGCTAACAATGCACATAGAGGTCTAGATATCTTGGAGAAATCCTTGATGAATCGTCTGTAGCTCTAGCATGTCCAAGGAAACTTCTAACTCCTTAACTGTTAGAGGGGGAGGCAACTTTGAAATAATGTCTATTTTAGCCTTGTCTACCTCAATACCTTTGTTGGAGATGGAATGACCCAACACAATGCCTTGTTGAACCATAAAGTGACATTTCTCCCAATTCAGCACTAAGTTGCTCTCTTCACATCTATTTAGGAAACTCTCTAGATGATTTAGGCATTCATCAAAATTAGACCCAAAAACACTAAAATCATGTATGAATACCTCAATGAATTTCTCCACCATGTCGAAAAATATGCTCGTCATACATCTTTAAAAGGTGGCTAGTGCATTGCATAGACCGAATGGCATCATTCTGTAAGTAAATGTACCGAAAGGGCATGTGAAAGTAATTTTTTCTCGGTCCTTAAGTGCTATAGAAATCTAGTTGTACCTATTATACTCATCCAAGAAGCAATAATAGCTATGGCTAGTTAATCTTTCTAACATCTGATCAATGAAGGGAAAGGGGAAGTGATCTTTTCTGGTCACCTTGTTCAATCTTCTGTAATCAATACACACCCTCCAACCAGTTGTTTTTCTTTTAGATATGAGCTCCTCGTTCTTCACCACTGTGATCCCACTCTTTTTAGGAACAACTTGGACCAGACTTACCCATTTACTGTCTGAGATGGGGTAGATAATGCCAACATCTAATAGTTTTAATACCTCGGCCTTTACTACCTCTTTCATGTGTGGGTTAAGTCATTTTTGAGCATCTTGAGTGGGTTTTGCTTTATCCTCAAGGTATATATGATGCATGCATTTGGGTTGAATTATCCCTTTTATGTCAGCAATGGTCCATCCAATAGCATATATATGCTCCCTAAGAACTCTTAATTGTCTCTCTTCCTCTCCAACACTCAAATTAGTAGCCACAATCATAGGTAATGTCTTCTTCTCTTTTAAATAGACATAAGTTAAATGCTCTAGTAGCTGCTTCAATTCCAAGTTTGGTGCCTTAACAATAGAAGGGAGAAGAGTAGAATTAGTAGGTATAAGAGTTTCAAATGGAGGGGTATACTTACTTGGATGTTTTGGAGAAGCCTGTTGTGCGATTATCTACCTAAATAAATATGCAAATAACTGTAGTTGTTTTACTTGCAAGTGCACAAGGTCAATGGTAGCATAGTTTGCAAGTACGAGATCATTTCCACAGGGATTGGTCATTTTCTATTTAGAATTAGTTTCTTCGTAGGAAAAAGAGAAATATGTGTTGGTTGTGAGTTGCTAATAATAAGAACATAGGGCTGTGATATCCACCACTAATTATACTTTCCCACTAAGTAAGGTGCTAATGCTCTAGCCATATTATGAATATTTAATGGTTGCTAACCTAAGGGCTTGGTTCACACCTTAGGCTATTGATCTCCCTATGCAACGAGTTAGGCATGGTGTATACTCTAACTCTTTTCTCTCTTAAGGGATTCAGCATGGGTGTATACTGAGTTGTACCTTAAGAGAGCATAAGGGTTGTGGAGATCGGCAACCAAACGGGATTTAGGGCTTGGTCTGCTCCCGATTTCCCATGTTGATTAACCCGAGAATCCGGTGTGGATATCTCTTGTTACTAATGTTGAACCAAGGACTTAGTCATCCAAATTGATTCAACTAACGAATCCATACCACATACGTACGTTAATCAGGCACACACATATGAGGAATTTAAATATAAATAGGTATTAATTAAGTTAAACATTCTAACATGGCTATAAGAAAAGGTAATCAATGAATATATATGTGGAAAAGCATAACTAGGGCTTCAATCGAGCCTTATAAGAGTTTAGTTACACATACTAGTTAAACTAAACATTCTAAACATAATGAAACAAAAACAGAAAAATAAAACCCAAAGAAGACTCGGAAGATGAGTCGTCAATTCCTCTCCTAAGCTTGCTACTTCAAGTCTAAAACAAAAGGTATTGTTTATATGTTTTACAAGGCTATATATAGGGCTCTAAGGGTGCCCCGAAACCCTAATTTCCAATTTGAGGTTCGGAGACTTCTTTCCATATCTGGCTCTACCGCCCCTGGAGTGTTTGTGCTCGATTGTATGCGGGATGCACTCGAGCGCAAGTGTGCGCTCGAGCCTTCTACAAGTGCGATCGTATGCCTGTGCGCTCGATCATAAGGGAGGTGCGCTCGAGTGCACCTTGCTGGATGGCAGAACTTGACTTTTTACTCCTAAAAGCTCCAAAATATCATCTTTTTGTCAAAGCCCTGTGAAAAATAATAAAACACGAAAATGAAATAGAATATACTAAAATAGATAAATAAAGAGTCTAACAAGCGTAAATTGAGGGGCTTAAATATGACTATTTAAGCACTTATCACACCCCAAACTTATATATTGCTAGTCCCTTAGCAATACAAAACAAAAGACTATGTTAAAATGAAATTAAAGATAAAGTCATTTTCAAGATATTCAAAAATTTGGGTTGAGCATAAAACCATGATAACCGTTCATGAGTAAGCTTATAATAAAAACACATTTTTATATTGAAAAATGATTTCTAAAAGCTCATGTTACTTACCTAAGGTTGGCTTAAGGCATCGCAAGTTTGATTTGTGTGTGATGAATTAACACATATAAGATGGGGATTCCACATAATTTTAGTGTATAATGCTTCGGTGCCCAAACTTTTATTGAATTCCTTATCAAAGAGAACAAAAATGGCATAATGCTTGCTTCTTTTCTTTTTCTTTTATCATGCGATCTTTGCCATGTTCAGTTCCATTAAGCTTTCTAATTGACCCTTGTAACGAGTGTTTAGCCAATGACTTCCAAACCAGATGGTTTTAGGGCATTAGGTGTAAAGACACCCCTAAGGACTTACTAACTCGAGTAAAAAAGGCTACGGAACTAACAGGTTTTAATGCTTCCAAGTGAAATCCCCACCTTTTGATGTGAACGCTCAATGCTTACTGAGGCAAGAAGCCCAGTTACTCAGTGGAAATTCTTATTATGATCATTAAAGGCTTAATCCTGACCTTTTGACATGAACACTCACTGCTTACTGAGGCAAGAGGCTCAGTTACTCAGTGAAAAGTTTTTAATGATCATTAGAAGCTTTTTATTTTCTTTTTATTTACTTTTTGCATGATGGACATTTTTTTCTTTATTTTTCTTATGCCAAAGTGTTCTTTTAACAAGTTATCCGATTACAGTTAGGTCATGGAAACATATACATAGAAATTATATGTCATACCCCACACGAATGCGTGCTAATGTGCTCGTGCAAATCTAGATCAAACTCGTGAATTCTTAAATGCCTTGAGGTAGGTAACCAAACTTTGTAAAATTCCTATTACAAGACTATGTGTTCTAGCTTTTAGCTTACTAATGAAATGTTATCATATTTTAAATCAACCAAAATTTTGGTCACAAAATGAACATGTATTTATCTTTTCTAAAAAAAAAAACTGGGACCTAATGTGTGCATGTGTTTCAAGTGTGTGCGTAACAGTGTCTCCCACTACCCCCAAACTTAATACACACATTGTCCCCAATGTGTGTATGGCATGGAAAGATCTGACCTGAGAGATAGAGAACTAGATTGCTTGCTTTGCTCGTAACATGCCCCCAAACTTGAACTGGATGCACGTACTAAGTACCTGACAAAAAAAAATAAATGTTGTGCCGGAAAACAAGAAATATGGATAATAGACATGTAAATATAAACATAAACAAAAGAAAAATACTAAAATGAGGTTTAGGGTGCCTCCAATGAGCGCTAAGTTTTACGTCTTCAGCCAGACGGGGTATCCTCTCACTGCTGATCATCGGGTGGTGAGTCGAAGAGGTACCGGGTGTAGGAGATGGCTTCTGGTGTAAATGCGCTCGAGTGCAAGGAGTATTGTGCTTGATCGCAATGCATCAAGTATTAACGTTATGTGTGACAGAAACTGGGAATTCAAGTGGGTCAAGTGTCCGTGGATCAACTATATAGTGTACAGTTTAAAGTGTCAAGTACTCATCCCGAGGAGGTATGGTGAGATCGAGGTACGGTTTGACCAGTGTCCATTGACTGTAAATGTCTGATTGCTACTTGAGCTATGAATTTCCAAAGCCCAATGAGGAAAGACCTTAGTGACCACATACGGACCAGCCCAACAGGACTTTAGTTTGCCAAGGAACAGCCTTAATCTTGAATTGTAGAGTAGCACTCTTTGTCCTACATGAAACTCTTTTCGCACTAGTTGTTTGTCATGATAGGCCTTTTCCCTTTCCTTGTAAATCTTGGCATTCTCATATGCGTCCTACCGTAATTCTTCTATCTCATTTAAGTGTAGCCTCCTTTTCTTGTCGGCTTATTTCATATCGAAGTTAAATTGTTTAATGGCCCAATATGCTCCATGTTCTAGCTCTACGGGTAGATGGTAGGCTTTTCCAAAGACTAAGTGGTATGGGGACATCCCAATTGGTGTCTTGTAAGCTGTCCGGTATGCCCACAGAGCATTGTTGAGTCGTAAGGACCAGTCCTTACGACTAGGATTCATGGTTCTCTCCAAGATGCTTTTGATTTCTCGGTTACTTATCTCCACTTGGCCACTAGTCTGAGGGTGATATGGGGTGCCAACCTTATGGGTGATTCCATATTTTCTAATGAATGCGGCAAAAGAATGATGATGGAAGTGGCTACCTCCATCACTAATGATCGCTCTTGGTGTTCCGAACCGGGTAAAAATGTTATCATGTAGAAACTTTAACACCACTTTGTGATCATTAATCTTTGAGGCGACAGCCTCGACCCATTTAGACACATAATCCACACCCATAAGAATATATAAATTACCAAAGGAATTAGGGAATGGACCAATGAAATCAATGCCCCATACATCAAAAAGTTCTACTATGTGGATATTTTGTAGGGGCATTTGATTTCGGGATGAGATGTTACCTATCCGTTGGCATTTATCACATGAGCTACAGAATACAAAGGCGTCTTTAAATAGATTAGGCCAATAAAAACTGGATTATAGTACCTTAACTGCTGTTTTCTTAGCCCCAAAATGTCCTTCACAAACAAACTGATGGCAATGTTGTAATAAGCTCAAATGCTCATCTTCCGAGACACACCATCGAATGATCTGATCGGGATAGAATTTGAAAGGTAGGGATCGTCCCAATGGTAGGGTCGAGACATAGATATTAACCACTTCTTTCCTTGCGTTGTCATACCTGGGGGAAAAACTTTAGCAGTTAGATAATTGAAAATATCAGCATACCATGGAAGTTTTACCTCTAGTGCGAACAATTGTTCATCAAGGAAGTTCTTATTTAAGGGCAGCTCATTTGTATCATTCTCATAGGGTAGCCTTGATAAGTGATCTGCAACCATATTCTCACTGCCCTTCTTATCTTTGATTTCCAAATCAAATTCTTGAAATAGGAGTACCCATCTGATTAACCTAGGCTTTGCATCTTTCTTACAAAACAGATATCTCAAAGCAGCATGATCAATGTATACAATAACCTTAGAGCCAATAAGATATGATCTAAACTTCTCTAAAGCAAAAATAACAGCTAACAATTCTTTTTCAGTAGTAGAATAGTTAAGCTGAGCATCGTTTAAAGTTCTAGAAGCATAGTAAATAGCATAAGGTACCTTATTGACTCTTTGACCTAAGACAGCTCCCAAGGCGAAATCACTTTCATCACACATTAATTCGAATGGAAAATTCCAATCTGGTACCATCATTATTAGGGCGGAGGTTAGAACATCCTTCAATGTGTTGAAAGCTATCATACAGTTATCAATCCATTCAAATTTGGTATCTTTAGCTAACAATGCACAAAGAGGTCTTGAGATTTTGGAGAAATCCTTAATGAATCGTCTATAGAAACCGGCATGTCCAAGGAAACTTCTTACACCCTTGACTGTGAGAGAAGGAGGCAGCTTTGAAATGATGTCTATTTTAGTCTTGTCTACCTCAATACCTTTGTTGGAGTTGGAGTGACCCAACACAATGCCTTGTTGAACCATGAAGTGACATTTCTCCCAATTTAGCACTAAGTTACTTTCCTCACATCTCTTTAGGACACTCTCCAAATGATATAGGCATTCATCAAAATTGGAACCAAATACACTGAAATCATCCATAAATACCTCAATGTATTTCTCCACCATATCGAAAAATATACTCATCATACATCTTTGAAAAGTGGCTGGTACGTTGCGTAATCTGAATAGCATTCTCCGATAAGCAAATGTACCGAAAGGACATGTGAAGGTAGACTTTTCTTGATCCTCAGGTGCTATAGTAATCTAGTTATATCCACTGTACCCATCCAAAAAGTAATAGTAGCTGTGGCCAGCTAATCTTTCTAACATCTGATCAATGAATGGCAAGGGGAAATGATCTTTTCTAGTAACCTTGTTTAATCTTCGATAGTCAATACATACTCTTCAACCAGTTGTTTTTCTTGTAGGTATGAGCTCCTCATTTTCATTCTTCACTACTGTGATCCCACTCTTTTTAGGAACAACTTGGACTGGACTTACCCACTTACTGTTGGAGATGGGGTAGAAAATACCAACATCTAAGAGTTTTAATACCTCGGCCTTTACTACCTCTTTCATGTGTGGGTTAAGTCTTATTTGAGCATCTCGAGTGGGCCTTACTTCATCCTCAAGGTATGCATGTAGTTGGACGGACTTATTCCCTTAATGTCAGCAATGGTCCATCCAATGGCAGATCTATGCTTCCTAAGAACTCTTAATAACTTCTCTTATTCTCCACTACTCAAATTAGCAGCTATGATTGCAGGTAAAGTCTTCTTTTCTCCCAAATAGGCATACGTTAAATGCTCAGGAAGCTGCTTTAATTCGAATGTTGGCACCTAGATAATGGATGGAAGAAGAGTAGTATTAGTAGGTATGAGAGATTCATATGGAGGAGTATACTTACTTGAGTGTTTTGGAGAGGTCTCAAGGAGGTGCACAGTTATGATGATGTCATCAGTAACATCTTCAGGTTCTTACCTAATCTCTAATTCCGTGAAGCTATGGGTAATGGTAGTCTCTAATGGATCAATGTGTTGGACCTAAAAAGCTTGCTCAACAAAACTTTGTATCATACATACATTAAAGCATTCCAAATCATCTTGAGGCAGTTTTAATGCATCAAATATTTTAAATTCTATTTTCTCACCATTGACTTTCATACTTACTATTCTTTTCTTCACATAAATCTTAGTATTGGCAGTTCTCATGAAAGGTCTTCCTAATATGATGGGCAAAGGTAATGGCATAGGGCAGTCCTCCATATCTAGCACAATGAAATCAACAGGTAAAATGAATTCTCCCACCTTTACTAGGATATCCTCAAGAATACCCCTAGGTCTTTTGATACTTCTATATGCCACTTGCAAAGTAATGGAAGCCGGTTGTAGCTCCCCCAAACTTAGGGTTTCGAATATAGTGTAGGGTAGCAAATTTACACGCGCTCCCAAATCTAGTAATGCTCGCTTAAACAACTGATCACCTATCCTACAGGGAATAGTAAAACTACCCGGATCTTTCAGTTTTTGTGGGAGTTTTCTTAATAGCACAGCACTTACCTCTTCAGTTAAGGCTACAGTCTCATATTCTTGAAATTTTCTCTTATGAGTGCAACAATCTTTTAGAAATTTAGCATAAGCAGGTATCTGTTTTATTGCATCTAATAAAGGAATGTTTATTTCCACCTTTTCAAGGTTTCAAAAATGTCACTCAGTTTAGTTTCCTTTTTAGACTTTACTAACCTTTGAGGGAAGGGTGGAGGTTCATTTACCTTTTCTATCTCACTTACCGTAGAGGTGGAGGCTTTGTTTGGAGATGCTCGCGCAGACTCATCGATGCCTATGATCTTTTCACTTCTAAGGGTTGTCATAGCATTCAATTGTTGATGTCCTCTTGGATTAGGTATTGGCTGGGCTGGAAGCTCTCCTTGCTTTCTAGTACTCAGTTCCTTGGCCAATTGTCCCATTTGTACCTCTAGTCCTTGAATGACTTGATCATGTTTTACAGTGATTTGTCTCATTTCAGTCCGAAATTGCTTTGCTTCTTCCATGAATTGTTCATGTGAAGTCATGAGTTGTTACTGCTGAGATGCCAATTTCCTCATAAGACTTTCAAGGTCATTCTTTTTTGTCTCGAGAGCTGAGTGGGCTGCTGATTGGAAGTTTCTTTGCTGCCCTTGACCGTTCTGATTGTTACTCCACGAGAAATTTGGGTGATTCCGCCATCCAGGGTTGTAGGTGTTTGCATAAGGGTTGTTCTTCGACGGATAATTGTTTGGTCCCACAAAGTTTGCTTGCTCATGATCTGCAGATGAATACAAGGGACATGTATCAATATTATGATCAAATTGGGAGCAAATAGCACATACCTGGAGTGGTGTAGCTAGTGGGTTAGGTGAGGTATTCTGAGCAGCCATAGCTTTCACCAATAGGTCTAGTTTCCACTCCACAGCAGCTATTTGAGGAGAAGATCCTCCATTTAAATTTACCTCATACATACCCTTACTTTTGGTTATATGTCTACCTCGAGAGGAGAACTTTTGAGTGTGTTCGCTTAGGGTTTCGAAAAGTTCCATAGCTTTTTCGCTGCTCTTCTCCATCAGCACTCCTCCACAACCTGAATCCATAATATTTTTGTAAGTATCACTCAAATCTTCAGAGAAAGCTTGTACCAGTTCGTCTCGAGGTAGGTTGTGGTGTGGGCATTTGAGTAGTAGCTCATTAAAGTGTCCCCAGTCCTCGAAGAATATATCTCCATCCTTTTCTTGGAAGGACTGAATTTCCTTCCTCATTTGCCTCGTCTTTTGGGCTGGGAAAAACTTCCTTAGGAATTTGCTAGCCAACTCTTCCTAAGTGTGAATAGAAACTGCAGGCAAAGAATTATACCATAGTTTAGCATTATCTTTTAAGGAAAAAGGGAAAAGAATTAACCTTATTCCTTTTTGGTCTAAGCCTCGGATGTGCTGGAATTTGCAAAGATCCAAGAACTCTCGAAGGTACAAGTGTGGATCCTCCTTAGGTGTACCCCTAAAGTGAGTCAATACACTGAGTATCTGCGGAGATATATAGTAGTTTCCTTCTGCCTCAGGTTGATACGCAATGCACGATGGTTGATCGAGGTTCTGTGGGATGAAGGATTACTTCATCGACCTTCACTCAGGTGGTTGCTGCTCGGTGATCTGTTCTGCCATTGGCACTTCTTCCTCACTTCCTTCTTCTACCTCTTCTGAGTTGTCTCTAAGCCTTTTTCGAATAGTCCGCTCAAGATCGGTGTTAAGGGGAAAGAGTGATGGATGCTTGGATCGACGCCTGTGCATGAATCGGTGGCAATCACGTAAGTGCAGCAGTCAAACACTGCGGCTTGGGTAACTCTCTGCCTCAAATGCGCTCGATCCCACAAGAGGGTGCGCTCGATCGCAAGTGGCACAGAAAGCTCTCCTAGAGTGCCTGAGACAGCAAACAAAAAGAAATCAATTAGGGTTTAAATGAAATAAAGGTGAATAACAGAGAAAAATTAAAACAAAATAATGAAAATTTACTAAACGAAAATAATTCTAGAAAGAAATTTACCGCAATCCCCGGCAACGGCGCCAAAAACTTGTTGTGCGATTATCTACCTAAATAAATATGCAAATAATCGTATTTGTTTTACTTGCAAGTGCACAAGGTCAATGGTAGCATAGTGTACAAGTGCGAGATCATTTCCACAGGGATTGGTCAATTTCTATTTAGAATTAGTTTCTTCATAGTAAAAAGAGAAATATGTGTTGGTTGTGAGTTGCTAATAATAAGAACATAGGACTGTTATATCCACCACTAATTATAATTTCCTACTAAGTAAGGTGCCAATGCTTTAGCCATATTATGAATATTTAATGGTTGCCAACCTAAGGGCTTGGTCCACACCTTAGGCTATTGATCTCCCTATGCAACGAGTTAGGCATGGTGTATACTCTAACTATTTTCTCTCTTAAGGGATTCAGCATGGGTGTATACTGAGTTGTTCTTTAAGAGAGCATAAGGGCTGTGGAGATCGGCAACCAAACGGGACCTAGGGCTTGGTCCGCTCCCGGTTTCCCGTGTTGATTAACCCGAGAATCCAGTGTGGATATCTCTTGTTACTAATGTTGAACCTAGGACTCGGTCATCCAAATTGATTCAACTAAACAGGAAATGCATATGTTGATCAGACACACACGTATGAGGAATTTAAATATAAACAGGTATTAATCAAGTTAAACATTCTAACATGGATATAAGCAAAGGTAATCAATGAATGTATATGTGGAAAAGCATAACTAGGGCTTCAATCGAGCCCTATAAAAGTTTAGTTACACATACTAGTTAAACTAAACATTCTAAACATAATGAAACAAAAACAGAAAAATAAAACTCGAAGAAGACTCGGGAGACGAGTCGTCAATTCCTCTCCTAAGCTTGCTACTTCAAGTCTAAAACAAAAGGTATCGTTTATGTGTTTTACAAGGCTATATATAGGGCTCTAAGGGTGCCCCGAAACCCTAATTTCCAATTTGAGGTCCGGAGACTTCTTTCCATATCTGGCTCTACTACCCCTGGAGTGTTTGTGCTCGATTGTATGCAGGATGCACTCGAGCGCAAGTGTGCGCTCGAGCCTTCTACAAGTGCGATCGTATGCCTGTGCGCTCGATCATAAGGGAGGTGCGCTCGAGTGCACCTTGCTGGATGGCAGAACTTGACTTTTTACTCCTAAAAGCTCCAAAATATCATCTTTTTGTCAAAGCCCTGTAAAAAATAATAAAACACGAAAATGAAATAGAATATACTAAAATAGATAAATAAAGAGTCTAACAAGCGTAAATTGAGGGGCTTAAATATGACTATTTAAGCACTTATCAAAGCCTTAAGGTGGTGCACAGCTTTAATGATTTCATCAATAACATCTTCAGGTTGTTGCTCAATATTTACTTTTGTAAAACCATGGGTAAGAGTAGTCTCCAATGGATCAATGTGATGGACTTGAAAAGCTTGCTCAACAAAACTTTGCATCATACATACATTAAAGCATTCCACATCATCTTGAGGTAGTTTTAATGCATCAAATATTTTAAACTCTATTTTCTCACCATTTACCTTCATACTTACTATCCCATTTTTCACACAAATCTTTGTATCAGTGATTCTCATGAAGGATCTTCCTAAGATGATGGACAGAGGTAATGGCATAGGGCATTCTTCCATATCTAACACAATAAAATCAGTAGGTAAAATGAACTCACCTACCTTTACCAGGACATCCTCAAGAATACCTTTAGGTCTTTTAATGCTTCTGTTTGCCAATTTCAAAGTGATGGAAGTCGGTTGAAGCTCCCCCAAACCTAGTGTTTCAAATAGTGTGTATGCTAACAAATTTACTCCCGCTCCCAAATCTAGTAATGCACGCTCAAACAGCTGGTCACCTATCCTACAGGGAATAGTGAAACTACCCGGATCTTTTAGTTTTGGTGGTAGTTTTCTTAATAGCACAACACTTACCTCTTCTGTTAAAGCTACTATCTCATGTTCCTGAAACTTCCTCTTATGAGTGCAACAATCTTTTAGAAATTTAGCATAAGTAGGTATTTATTGAATTGCATCTAATAAGGGAATGTTTATTTCTACTTTCCGTAAAGTTTCAAAGATATCAAGCAGTTTATTTTCTTTCTTTTGTTTTACTAACCTTTGCGGGAAGGGTGGTGTATTCACCTTATCTTTCTCACTTACCTTTGATGCTGATGGTTTCTCTAGAGATGCTTTTGTAGACTCATCAGTTCCTATGACCTTACTATTCTTGAGAGTTGTGATAGCCTTCAGTTGCTGGTGCCCCCCTGGGTTAGGTAGTGTTTGAGCTGGAAGCTCACCTTGCTTTCTGTCACTCAATTCTTTAGCCAATTGCCCCATTTGTACCTCTAACCTTTGAAGTTCGTGTTTTGCAGTGGTTTGTCTTAGCTCAGTCCGAAATTGCCTTTCATCTGCTATGAACTAATCTTGTGAAGTCATCAACTGTTGTTATTGAGATACCAACTGTTGTTGCTGAGTTTCCAATTGCCTCACAAGACTCTCTAAGTCGCTTTTCTTTGATTCGGGAACTGAATGGGCTACTGGTTGGGAGTTCCTTTGCTTCCTTTAACTGTTTTGATTATTGCTCCAAGAGAAGTTGGGGTGATTTCGCCATCCAGGATTGTAAGTGTTTGCATATGGATTGTTCTTTGGTAGATAATTGTTTGGTCCCACATAATTCACTTGCTCTAGATCTGCAGATGAATATAAAGGGCATGTCTCAGTATTATGATCAAAATAAGAACATATCACACATACCTGGAGTGGTGAGGCTTGTGGACTAGGTGAGGCATTCTGAGAAGCCATGGCCTTAACAAGTAGATCTAGCTTCCTCTCTACAGCAGCTAATTAGGTAGAGGATCCACCATTTAGAGTCACCTCATATATACCTTTGCTCTTGGATCCTTGTCTACCTCTAGAGGAGAATTGCTGGGTGTGCTCACTTAATGTCTCGAATAGCTCCATGGCTTCTTCGCTGCTCTTTTCCATCACCTGAATCCACAATACTTTTATTAGTATCACTCAAACCTTCATAGAAAGCTTGTACCAGTTCATCCTGAGGTAGATTGTGATATGGGCATTTGAGTAGCAACTCGTTGAAATGTCCCCATGCCTCAAAGAATAGGTCTCCATCCTTCTGTTGGAAAGATTGAATCTCCTTCCTCATTTATCTTGTCTTTTGAGCTAGGAAAAACTTTCTTAGGAACTTGCTGGTCAACTCTTCCCAAGTGTGGATAGAAACTACAGGCAATGAATTGTACCACAGTTTAGCATTATCTTTTAATGAAAAAGGGAAAACAATTAACCTGATTTCCTCTTGGTCTAGGCCTCGAATATGCTGGAACTTGCAGAGATCAAAGAATTCTCGAAGGTGCAAGTGTGGATCTTCAGCAGGTGTACCCCTAAAGTGAGTTAATGCACTGATCATCTGCGAAGATATGTAATAATTTCCTTCCGTCTCTGGTTGATAAGCAATGCATGATGGCTGGTCGAGGTTCCGTGGGATGAAGGATTGCTTCATAGGTCTTCGCTCAGGTGGTTGTTGATTTTCTAGCTGTTCTGCCATTGATGCTTCTTCCTCGAATTCTTCTTCTACCTTTTCAACACTGTCTCTAAGCCTTTGTCTAATGGTCTGCTCAAGCTCTGTATCGAGGGGAAAGAAAGTGGGATTCCTAGATCGAAGCCCTTGCATGAATCAGCAAAACCACTTCAGTGCAGCAGTTTTAGTACTGCTGCTCAGGTAGCCTCTGCCTAAAGTGCACTCAATCGCACAAGGCAGTGCGCTCGATCGCAGTGCCACAGAGTACTTCTGCTGCAGTGCCTGAAACAAAAAATATATTAGATTTTGGATGAAACAAAATAAAACAAAAAAATATAAACTTAGAATTTTTAGATTTTTGATAAAAACAAAACATAATAAAATAAAATAAAAAAGACTAAACTAAAAGAAAATAATTCGAAAATGAAATTTAGCACAATCCCCGGCAACGGCACCAAAAACTTGTTGTGCAAAAATCTACTTAAATTATTAAGCAAATAATCGAACTTCTTTTACTTGTAAGTGCATAAGGTCAACAGTAACATAGTGTGCAAA
Source organism: Bretschneidera sinensis (assembly GCA_023935145.1). Taxonomy (NCBI): domain Eukaryota; kingdom Viridiplantae; phylum Streptophyta; class Magnoliopsida; order Brassicales; family Akaniaceae; genus Bretschneidera; species Bretschneidera sinensis. Next base: position 59,234,248 of record CM043699.1, on the reverse strand, counting down.
TGCGAGATCATCTCCACAAGGATTGGTGAATTTCAATTTAGAATTAGTTTCGCAATATAAAAAGATAGAAATAAATATTGAGTTTGAATTAATAATAATAAGAACATAGGGCTTTGATATCCACCACTAATCATACTTTCCCAATAAGTAATGTGCCAATACTCTAGCCCTACCATGAATACTTAATAGTTGTCAACCTAAAGGCTTGGTCCGCTCCTTAAACTATTAATTTCCCTAAGCAACGAGTTAGACATGGTGTATACTCTAACTTTTTTCTCTCTTAAGGGATTCAGCATGGTGTATACTAAGTTGTTCCTTAAGAGAGCATAAGGTTTGTGAAAATCGACAACCACACGAGGCCTAAGGCATGTTGTATACTCCTGGTTTCCCATGTTGATTAACCTAAGAATCCAGTGTGGATTTCTTTTGTTACTATTGTTAGACCTAGGACTCAGTCATCCAAATTGATCTAACTAACTAATCCATACCACATGCATAAGTTGATCAGACAAACACATATGAGGAATTCAATAAAACAAGCACTAATCAATTAAAGCATCATAACATGGTTGTTTGCAAAGACAACAATACTAATATATGGAAAAACATAATTAGGGCTTCAATCGAGCCCTATTAAGAAATTAGTTACTCATGCTGATTATGCTAAATATGATCATAACATAAACTAAGTAGAAAAGAATAAACTCAAAAAATACTGTGGAGAAGAGTCATCAATTCCTCTCCTAAGCTTACAACTGAAAGGAAGATTAAAAAGTGAAGTTTCTGTGTTTACAGGCCTATTTATAGGCTTCTAAGGACACCTCAAACCTTAATTTCCAAAATAAGACCTAAAGCAATCTTTCCAAAACTGGCTCTGCCGCTTTACTGTACATGTGCGCTCGATCTCATGCTTTTGCGCTCGAGTGCAGGGTTGCACTTGAGCCTTCTATGTCTGCGCACGAGTGCTTGTGTGCTCGATCACAAAAACCTTGCTCTCGATCGCACTTGGCTACTTCCAGGTCTTCAGATTTCTTCCTTAGAGCTCCAAAATGCTACTTTTTCTTCAAGAACCTATAAAAAACACAGAAAACACAAAAATGAAGTAAAATATACTAAAATACGTAAACAAAGAGCTTAACAACAGTAAATTAAGGGACTTAAATATGAATATTTAAGCACTTATCAATTAGCCTAGCTTACCTCTTCTAGACAATTGAATCTTACCCAATTAGTCTATTTGTAGACCCTAGCTTCACAAGTATGGATGAAAACTCTATCATGCCAGTAATAGAAGAGCAAACTTCAATAGAACCAGTCCTCTAGTATCTATAAGATGGGAGACTCCCAAAACAAAAGAATGAGGCAAAGAAAGTCCTCTCTTGCGCCTCGTGATTCGCCCTCATCAAGGGCCGGCTTTACAAAAGGGGCCTTACAACTCCTTACTTAAAGTTCCTCGGCCCAGTCGAGGCCAACTATGATCTCCAAGAGGTACATGAAGGAATATGTGGAAACCACCTTGGAGGAAGGGATCTAGCCAACAAGATCTTCTTACACAGGTATTACTGGCCAAAGATAAGGAAAGAAGCCATGGACGTCAAGAGGTGCAAGACATGTCAAGAGTATGCTTTGGTGCCTCTCTGGCTTGCCAATCTATTAACAACCATCAACAATCTTTCCTTTGCTATATGAGTGATGAATATACTCGGTCATTTCCCCAAAGCTTCGGATAGAAAGAACACTTGATAGTCGCCATCAACTACTTCACTAAATGGGTCAAAGTTGAACCCTTTGCTAGAATCACTGATCACCATATTCGAAAGTTTGTGTGGCTATAGTGCGTCAGTTCGGAATAGCAAGGATCTTGGTCATAGACAATGGGAAGTAGTTCGACAGCCCCCACTTCAAGTCTTTCTACAAAGACCTCAAAATTTAGAACCGACTATCCTCAGTAGGCTACCCATAATCCAACGGACAAGCCGAAGTAACAAATAGAACTCTCCTATAAGGAAATAAGAAAAGGCTCGAAGACACTAACAGGCAGTGGCTCAAACATCTATCAAATTTCCTCTAAGCTTACTGAAGTACTGCACGCACTCCAATGGGGGAAACCCTACTCTTTCTTGCTGACGTCTGAAACTGTCATCCTCCTCGAGATTGGGGTACCTTCCTTCCGAGTCCAACACTTTGAGGTAATTAACAACAAAGAAGCCCTCAAGATGAATGCCGACTTTATTGACAAAGCAAGAGACAAAGCTCATATTACTATAACTCCTAAGTCAAAGGAAAGACATTTCGACTCCATGATCTGGTACTCAATAGAAAGAGGTAACTCACCCACAAGACACCAAAAAACTCCTCCCAAATTGGGAAGGACCTTACCATATCAAGAGAGTATGCCAGGCCAAAATTTTTGAACTCGATGACCTCAACGGCAACTCGATTCCTCGGACATGGAATGCCAAGAGCCTTCAAAAATTTTATTAGTAGGAATTTCTCTTTTTTATTTCTAGTTATATAATTTCGGCTGGTTACCGATAAAGACATTAGTTCAGCTAGTTATCAACAAAATTATTATTTCAGAATTCATATCAAATTGCTTCACCAAGTTTTCCTTTCTCCTCAGAAGCCCTTTCAATCGAGCCAAGGAGAGAGTGTCAAGATTCTTTTCTCTTTATAAGCCCTTTTCAATCAAGGCCAAGGAGAAAGTGCTAAGATTCTTCTCTCTTTAGAAACCCTTTCAATCAAAACCGAGGAGAGAGTGTCAAGTTTCCTCCATCCTCAGAGGCACCATCATCTTAAACCGAGGAGAAATCCTCTAACAAGACAAATGGGAAAGAACCTCGTAAAAAGTAAAACATTAGAGAAAATAGACAACAAGGGTCCATGCCCATAATATTCATTAAAAGATAAAAGTTGCAAGGCACTACCAGGCTTTTCTTACATGTAAACCTAACAGCAAAAGCAACAAAAGTGAATGGGATGGACACCTACTCGTCCCTTACTACATCAACCTCTTCATCATCAGCACCATGGTTTCCAGCTTACTCCACATCCTCAGAACTCTGGTCCCAACTTCTTCACATCACAACATCTCCATCCCCCTCAACGATAATAGTGGTATCATTCGTAGTAATCTCAATCATCGACAAGTCCAAGTCAAGATAAGTCTTAGATATCTTGGTCTTAGCATCCTCAAAGCTGTTAAGATAGAAAATTCTAGCCTCATTGTAAATTATCTTGTTGAATGCCTTAGGGGCCTTGAAAACCTTCACAACTCTTTGCCTAGAAGCCTTGAGCTCAATGGTCATAGCCTTCGACTGTTGATATTTCTTCATGACCTCGCTTCGGGCCTCGCCTATTTGAGTGTTCAAGGATGGAAGTTGGACCCTCAACAATTCAACTTCTTCATCCTTTGTTGAGAATGAGGAGAATAGATTGGCAGCCAAAGCGCAGTGCTCCCCCATTTATCTATTAATCTTAAGAAAGTGTTGAGTCAACACTCCTTAAACAACGCTAGCCTAAAGCAAAATAAAAACTAAGCAGAAAGCTTGGAACATAAAATTTAACCAAAAGATAAATATCAAGAACAAAATAGCTACCTTTTCCTAAAGCTCCTTCATCATGTGGGCCAGAACTTCAAGATCTTCCGGACCTAGCTTAATCTAGTCCTAGGGTGGGATATCCCTAGTTATATACTGTTGGGAGATTCAATCACTTCTCATAACTAGGTCTTTCTTATTGATGAACCAATTAGGTAGAAACACATCATTTCTCGAGGGAGATCCAAGACCCTAAACTGTGCTATCTGGAGGAATAGTGAAAGAGGGAGGATCATTAGAGCTCACAACATAGGGTGGAGGAACATCGCTAGCTTGATCTTCAGAAGAAACCGAATGGTGTTTAATCTTATAGGATCTGCGGCTACTAGTGCCTTCATCAATTTCCTCTTCCTTTGTCTCATTTAGCTTTCTTCAAGACTTGGAAACGACTAGGATGTATTTATGCACAAATAGGCAAAGCGTAAGAACTCAAACAAAAAGCAAGAAATCCACCAAAGAAAAATAAAGAAGAATACCCTCGTACGGACAAAGATCATGCCTAGCTAAGTAACTATTGCTTCCAAGCTCGGAAGTGTCTATAGCTCGTTCTACAATATCTTTAATGGCCATGACTAAGATATGAACAATGACTCTTTCTCAGAAAGTTACGTCTTACTTCTGTGGAACCGCAAAATCTCTATCACTCTAAATGAAGAAAAAACTATTCTTCCGTTGTTTAATGGAGGTCAGATTTTTTCTCACCACAACCCTCTTCGACCTTTGTTTAAGGCATACCCAACCATGGTCCGTATGGTGGCTAATGTTGAATATATTCTTAAAAAGGTCAAGAGTGGGATAAATACTGAACTTGTTACAAATATATACAAAACCTACTAACAGGCGAATAGAGTTTGGCACCAATTGAAAAATGGCTATGTTGTAATAGTTGAGAATAAATCGAATGAAGGGGTGAAGAAGGAACCTAAGAACCACTTTAAAAAAGTAAGTGTACATACAAACCTCATAAGGGAGATCCTTATGAGGATTGTTGCATGCCTTCTACCTAATGTTTGAATTTCTAAGAGAATATTCGATCGAAATCCCATACAACACTCAGAGACTCTCTAAATCATCATCATCTAACTCATTTAGCTCAACTTGGGCACAATATATAATCTCCCTCATTCTATCGGCCATATCATCTTGAATATTTTTCAAGGTATGCCTAGCCACAGAGTTTTGAGGAGAGGCTTCCATCTCAGCCTCATCCTCAGATTCTACCACCATTCTCTCAACTCGAGAGATAGCCGAGAAACTATTCTTCCCGATCTTGGAAAAGCTAGAACCACTACTAAAGAAAGACATTGAAAATAAAACAAAGAAATGACTCACCTAAGGAATAAAAAAATACAGCAGACCGAAGACAAACTCCTTGGGGTCGAACCCTCAACTCGCCAAGCTCTTCAAACTCTCTACTTTTCAAAGCCTTCTACTCACCATGATCTCAACTTGTAGAGCTCTCAACTCACCTAAACCTCTCAAAAAATCTTTAAAATGATGTTTGGAATGAAGTGATGAACATGGAAGCCACTCCCCCATTTTAAAGAAAAATGGAAGGTTCATATTAAAATTCTTCGTCTACAGAGGTAAGATGAATGGCTAAGATCATTCCCAATGGAAGGTTCAAATCGCGACTCTTCGCTTACTGAGGTGAGATGAATGGCTTATATCAATTCACTTGGAGATCATAAAAAATTGTATATCAAATAAAACATAATTGATCAGTAAATCACTCTAAAGAACTCTAGAACCTTCTCCAAAAGTATACAACTAAATGGGTCTACACTAGTTCATGAATTCTAACCCAAGGCAATGGGCCACCATTTGACTATTAGGCCTCTTCAAGTAGGCATCCTAATAAGCTTCAAACTTCTCTTTAGACCAAATACCCACAAGCTCGGCCACATCTCCATATTCAAGACCAAAAGTCTGAGACACTCCTTGTCTCAGCCACTCCTTATCTCGACCACCTCACCATGATCCTACAATTGATCAAGACCAAAGCGTCAAGATACTCCTTGTATTATCACGATTTGTGCTTATTTAGGGCCTTGTACCATGCCTATGGCCGCACATCGTGCCTATTTATAATGTTGGTGCCTAATGGTAATTTTGTAATTCTTTATTTTATTTTGTATTTCAGAAGTATGATAGCTCAAGCATATGCAATGTTTCCTCCTGTTAGAGCCCCAAATGACTTAAAACTCTTTAGAGAGTGAGTTAGTTGCTCATTAGTAATGATTAAATATGTTGTCCTACTAGTTGCTTGATGGTGCCCCCTGCCCAACAACGTGCTTGTAAGATGCTTATATTAATGAAGCTTTTATGCATCCATGTGCCTAAATTTGGTTATGTATTATTACCTATTTTGGCTAATATGTACTTGGTGATCTAAGTGTGTGCCCCGAAACACATCTGTGTGTGGTGTGTGTTACTTGAATTGGGTGTGCACCCCTAAACACACCACTTGTGGCTTGCTAAGTGCTTGTTACACCTTACCCATATTCATTGTTGTGTGATCCTTAGATTTTTATGTGATATCATTTTGTGGCTAATGTGTTCCTCTTTGCTTGTAGAGTGTGCAAGCATTAAAGCAACTCGAGTGAGCTAGGCTAACTTGCTCATGGGGGATCAAGAGAAGTATTGCATGGACCTATGCCTTTAAAGGAAAGTGCTAAGACTGTGACAGTTGGTATCAGAGCACAGCTCGATTATCTGGAATAGCGCAACCATGGTGGTTACACATAGCACTAATGACTCCCAGCGGTTGGAAGAATTGGAAGCAATGATGAGCACCCTTGAAGCTCTAGTGTCAAACTTGAGATCCTTTGATTGGAGGTCAATAGAGCTTGAGACCTCACAAAGAGAAATCTCTAAGACAATGAATTCTCTCACTGATGATTTGAAAGAGACAGTGGACACCCTCCGCAATGAGATTGAGGAGCTGAATAACAAAGTCAATTTATTGATAAGAGTAGTGGGCAACAACGAAACTGTAACCTTAGATAGAGGAAAGGTGAAGGTCTTGAACCCCACTGATATGAAGGTACTCGCGATGCAAAGGCCTTAGAAAATTTTCTTTTTGATATATAGCAGTACTTTTGAGCTACTTGTATAGCCTCTAAGGAGGAAAAAGCGTCCATGGCGGTGATGTTTTTGTTAGGTGATGCCAAACTATGGTGGCATAAAAAATATGATGACATCCAAAACAATAGGGGCACCATCGACACTTAGAATTACTTGAAGTGGGAGTTAAAGAACCAGTTCTTTCTTGAAAATGTGAAGTACTTGGCTCGCCGCAAGCTTAGAGAGTTGAGTCAATCAAGAAATGTTTGCGACTATGTGAACGAATTCTCAGGACTAATGCTTGACATCTGAGACATGTCAGATAAGGATAAGGTGTTCTATTTTCTCAAAGGGCTAAAAGGTTAGGCCAGGTCTAAGCTTTTCCGGCAAAAAGTATAAGACTTGGCCACAATTATGTCTACAGCTGAAAGGCTAAATGACCTTTTAGAGAACCCACTCAAGATGAGGAATGACTATTTTCCCCCAGTTAGAAGTGGAGTAAAGTGGGCTAGGACGAATAGGCTCGTGAGTGGGGGAGTGGATAAGAGACCCATCTTCGATCCCAGAGAAGGATCTTCTTCATTGATATCTAACTTGAAGGCAGGTAAGCCGAGACCTTTTTCTTACTTCTTATGGCCTCATCGAGTAGCAAACTATCTGCATAAAAGAGCCTTGAGTGCCTTTCAAGTGACAAGCTCTCAATTACATCAAGAACAAGAGAAGGAAGAAGAAGAGTAACCCATAAGGATGTGGGCGCTACGATTCTTGAATGTTCTGAATAGGAAACTCCTTGAGAATAGGAAGGAACCCAAGAAAAGACTCATATATGTTGACTTGCGAATGAATGGGAAAGCTACAAGAGCTTTGGTAGATATAGGGGCCTCCCATAACTTTATCTCTACTTTGGAAGCTCAAAGACTACACTTGAAACTTAAATGCAACTATGTTCAGTTAAAAGCAGTAAATTCTGAGGCCTAATTGACAGTGGCTTTGGCCAAGCGAGTGATCGTTAAAATAGGTCCATGGAGAGGTCCAGTTAACTTCATGGCTGTGACTATGGATGACTTTGATGTTGTATTGGGATTAGAGTTTTGCACCGAAGTCAAATTTGTACCGATTCCTGCTGTAAGTTTCCTGTTGATCATGGGAGAATATCCATGTGTTGTCCCTGCCATTACTCAGCCTACTAATGATAAGAAGCTTCGACCATGATCTAATTTTATAGTAGTGCTGTTGACAACAAAAAAACTGGTTCCAAGTGTTGTTCCAATGTCAGTTAAAGTAGTTTTGAGGACCTACCAAGATGTCATTCCCAGCGAGTTACCGAAGGTCCTTACACCTCATAGAAGTGTAGATCATGCTATAGAGCTTCTACCGGGCACGAAGGCACCTTCTCATGCGCCTTATCGCATTGTCACTCCTAATTTGGTTGAGTTGAGAATTCAGTTGAATGATTTAATGGAGTCTGGGTTCATCGGACCATTGAGCCCCGGTGTTGTTTTACAAAAAGCAAGATGACAATTTATAGATGTGTGTAGACTATTGAGCTCTAAATAAGGCCATTGTTTGCAATAGCTACCCTATACCCCTTATTGTTGATCTATTTGACCAATTGAGTCATACTAAATACTTCTTCAAACTTGACTTGATATTGGGGTACTACCAGATTCGAATTGTTGAAGGAGATAAGCCAAAGACAATGTGTACCACCCGGTATGGAGCTTTTGAATTCCTTTTCATGCCTTTTGGGTTGACCAATGCTCAGGCCACCTTTTGTACCTTAATGAATCAAGTCTTCTATGATTTCCTTGATAAGTTTGTGGTAGTCTATCTTGATGACATTGTGGTGTACAGTTCATCACTTGAAGAGCATGTGAAGCATCTACGATTAGTATTTGAAAAATTACGAGAGAACCAACTTTTTGTGAAGGAAGAAAAATGTACATTTACGTAGACCTATATCAAGTTTTTGGGCCACATAATTGATCAAGGTCACATTCAGATGGACATGGGGAAGGTGAAGCCAATTCAAGAGTGGAAAACTCCAAGTAATGTGAGGGAGCTATGATATTTCCTTGGGCTAGTAAAATAATGTTGATGCTTTATTGAAGGATACTCTAAGAGAGCTGCCCTCTTAACAGAACTCTTGAAGAAAGGCCAGAAATGGGTTTAGTCAGTCTAATGCCATGAAGATTTTGAAGATTTGAAGTAGACTATGATGAAAAGTCAGGTCTTAACCCTCCCTGACATCACAAAGCCCTTTGAAGTCCAAATGGATGCATCAGATTATGCCTTGGGGGAAGTTTTACTTCAAATGGGCCACCCTACTGCATACGAGAGTCATAAGTTGAGCGAAGCTGAACAATGGTACACGACCCATGAAAAAGATTTTTTAGTGTTTATCCATTGTCTTTGAGTATGGAGACACTACTTGTTGGGGGCAACTTTTGTGGTGAAAACGGACAGCACGGTTGTTAATCATTTTCTCACTCAACCAAAGCTCACAGCAAAATAAGCACGTTAGTAGGAATACTTGGCTGAGTTTGGTTTCCACTTTGAGTATAAATCGGGTCGTACCAACCAAGTGGCTGATGCGTTGAGTCGGAAGGCAAAACTTGCATCCTTGAAGGTGTTTTCCCCTTTATCAGCAAGTAAAGTTGTTACACCGCTACGGGAACACATTAGAGAAAATCTTAGCAAATATAACAAAGCCCAAACCATCATGAGACTATCTTCGGAAGGGAAGACTCGATAATTTTGGTTTGAAAATAAGTTATTATGGACTAAGGGTCGACGATTGTTCATCCCCAATACCAGAGACTTATGGAAACTGCTATTGCATGAATGCCATAATACTCTTTGGGCAGGCCACCCTGGTTAGCAAAGGACTTATAAGTTGTTGAAGTAGGGCTACTATTAGCCCCAAATGAAGGAAGATGTGATGTGTTACACTAGAACTTGTATTACTTGCTAGCAAGATAAGGTGGAAAGGCAAAAATTAGTCGGGTTATTGAAAACCTTGAAAGTACCTTCAAGACCTTGGGAAAGCATCTAACTAGACTTCATCAATTATCTACCCAATGTTGAGGATCGTGGCTCCATTCTAGTTATGGTGGATCGATTCTCAAAGTATAGTACCTTCATCCCCGCGTCGAGGTATTGTACTGTGGAAGAAACAACTCAACTATTTTTCAAACATATGGTCAAAAATTGGGAGTGTGCCCTAAAGCATTATGAGTGATTGAGACTCAAGATTCACACGAACCTTTTAGTCTGAGCTCTTTGGTCTCCTTGGCTTAGTACCTAACATTTCATGAAGTTATCACCCATAGACTGATGGACAAACGAAACACTTTAACAGTATGCTAGAAGAATATCTCTGCCATTTTGTTAATACCAATCAGAGAAACTGGGTGCAATTGCTTGACATGACTCAATTATGTTTTAATGCTCTTAAGAGTTCCAACTCCAGCAAAAGCCCATTTGAAGTGATCACAGGCTCCTAACCTTTGATGCCCACACAATAGATGAACCTTACAAGGGGTCTAACCCTCAGGTATACAATTTCACCAAGGAGTGGAAGAAGAACATGGAGATAGCTCGTGCATACCTTAAGAAGGTCTCAAAGAGAATGAAGAAGTGGACAAACATGGGGAGAACTCCGAGACAGTTCAAAGCTGGAGATTCAGTGCTTGTGAAGATTTTGGTAGAATAACTCAAATTCCTCAGAAAGCAAGACAAAAGATTAGTACACAAATATGAAAGACTAGTCTCCATCATAGCTAAAGTGGGGAAGTGTTCTTATAAAAACCAACCACTAGCTTGGATGAAAACACACCCAATGTTCAACGTTAGCTACTTGAAGCCTTACCATGCAGACTCAGAAGATCTAGCATAAAGGCAGCTATCAAGACCAGCCATCATCATCAAGCCGCCAGTTCGAAAGGTGGAGGGGATCCTAGCTGATCGAGTTCTGAAGACACATAGTGGAAGAAGGAAAGAATATCTAGTGAAATGGAAGAACCAAGGTAAAGAAAAAACTAGTTGGGAGAAAGCAATCGCCCTACAACCATTTAAGCAGAAGATTGAACAATTCCTAGTAAGCAGATCAACGAAGACGTCGACAAATTAAGTGGGGGACAATGTCACGGTTCGTTCTTATCCAGGGCCTTGTACCATGCCCATGGTCGAACATCCCATGCCTCTTTGTAATACTGGTGCTTAATGGAAATTTTGTAATTTTGTAATTTTCTTTTATTTTGTACTTCAGAAGTATGATAGCTCAAGCATACGTAATGTTTCCTCCTGCTCGAGCCCCAAATGACTTAAGATTCTTTAGGAGGGGTAAGTTAGTTGCTCACTGGTCGTGATTATGTTGTCCTACTAGTTACTTGGTGGTGCCCTCTTGCCCCAACAGCATGGTTGTAAGATGCTTATATTAATGAAGCTTTATACATCCATATGCCTAGAGTTGGTTATGTGTTATTTCCTATTTTGGCTAGTATGTGCTTGGTGATCTACACGAGTGCCTCGGGGCATGCCAGTGTGTGGTTTGTGTTGCTTGAACTGGGTGTGCGCCCCTGGGCATGCCGCTTGTTGCTTGCTAAGTGGTAATTACACCTTGTCCATATTCATTGTTGTGTGATCCTTATATTGTTATATGATATCATTTTGTGGCTAATGTGTTCCTTTTTGCTTGCAAAGTGTGCAAGCCTTAAAGCTACTCAAGTGAGCTAGGCTTACTTGCTTAGGGGGGACCAAGACAAGTGCCACATGGACCTACACCTTTAAGGGAAAATGCTAGGACAGTGACACTCAGCCACTTCTTGTCTTGGCTACCTCACTATGATCCTACAAATGACCGAGACCAAAAAATCGACACTCATTTTCTCAGCCACTCCTTGTCACTCTTTGTATTTATCACCTCGCTACGATTCCTCGTGGCCGAGAACGTCTCATCCTCTTCACTTCATCCTCAAAAGCGAGACCCTTAACTTCTCATCCTCTTTGTCTCATTCTCATAAGCCGAGACACCTAGGCTATGACCCCATGTATCTCATCTACCTTGTGACGAGACCATAATGCCAAGGTGTGCAAGGTGCCGAGACCACAATGCTGAGATGCGCGTATAGTGCCGAAACCACACACACGACCGAGACCATGCACACAGCCGAGACCATGCACATGGTCAAGACTACGCACACGATCAAGACCACACACACGACCGAGACTATGCACATCGGTCGAGACTAGCACTGCTTGAAACCAACCGACCGACACTAGCATCGACTGACACCAACTGACTAAGACTAGCACCGTTGAGACCAGAACTAATCGAGTCCAGCAATACGAGACCAGTCGACCAAGACTAGCACGCTTATAGACTAACCAACCTGTTATGCGCACACTATCATGCGTACTGATTACGCCCAAAGTATAACGCGGTAGTTGTAGCATAGCTTTGGGGTGTCGATTCCATAGGGAAAAGTGATCTACAAAGGAAAAGTGCAAACCTTAACACGAACGATAACAATCAAGTGAGAAGATATGAATGATGAAGTAATTGTGTAAATAGACTGAAATATATGATAAAGAAACAACAAGGTTTTGGGAATCCTCCCTAGGTTTGTTGCCTTATTCCAATCTTAATTCAGTTGTTTTTACCTCGATTACAAGTTTCACATCCCAAACAAGCAATCGGCAAATATTCAATCAAGCACATATATATACCCTAATGTAATTGATATGAATTACTCTTACTTTCGATTCAAGTACACACGACCTATCCTATAGGTTTATCAAGAAACGACAATATATCTTAACGAGAATATCGCAGTAATGGACAAACCTAAAAGATAAATCTACTGGACTCAATCACATCCAATAATCTTGACATAATAAGAGCATGACTAGACTTATATCAAAGATAAAGATACAATCACCGGATTAAGAGAAAATCCTTTAATTAGATAAAAGAGTAACACATAACAATGTTTTGACAATAATTCCCAACTTCAACTGAATCAATAAAGGAAAATAAGAACAACTACACCTAGGGATTCATCCATTCGCCTTACTTGGAGATTAGTTCGCCATGAAGTTCATGGTTGAACACTTTGATGGAGGAGAGTGTGGTAGCCTTCTTGAGTTTTTTAGACTTCCAAGGATATCTTTTCTAAAACCCTAAGTGATTTATTTATAGTACAAGAGGTCCAAGGATATTCTAGGGTTTAAACAATCATTAAAGTCCTAATTAGGTCATAACTCGGAAACAAATTTTTGTGTGCGCGTCGCGGCTCTCTCTTCTGGGCGCCTAGGCTTTGGATGGTCTTGGTTATTTGAAGGCCCTAGGCACCGTAGCTCTCTCTTCTAGGCGCCTAGGCTTTGGCTGGTGCTTGCTTTCGGCTCCTAGGCTCTCTCTTCTGGGCTCTTAGGCGCCCACTGAAGGTGGACTTGGCTCTTTTGAGCAATCTTTCTAGAGGTCGCGGCTCTCATTGGTTGGTGGAGGTTCTCTTCATTTTATCCTTTCACAACCACTCCTTTACCTTGATATGCATGGAATCTTAGTGCTTCAAGCAATGATAGTTTTTTCATCTCTTTTAAACACCAAGTACCTGAAAATGCACCAAAATAAGTTAATGATTCAAGAATATCACTTTAGAGTTATTAAGGTATAAAAGTGTAATTAAACCCTAGATCAACCATAAAATGCCAACAATTAAGTACTGTTAAGATGCATTTTATGACTCTCTTCACAACCTCCAACTAGCTTATGCTAGTCCCTAGCAATTCAAGCGAAAACAAGAGATGAATTCTATGGTAGCAATCAAAACAAAGTAAAGCAATGCTAGCGTTAAACTAAGAGCAATTCACTTTTTGTCTCAGAAATTGTAAATAGAATCATCAAATGTCACTTAAGTCCAAAATTAATCCAAACATCAATCTTAAAATTTTTATCGACTCTTAACATCCATCTTACCACAATCCATTAATCCGAACACCCGGATGATTTTATGCATAACATTCATGAATACAAGTCTTGGCCTCTAAAAACATAATAAATTGCATGACATCAATCACAAATTAAGCTCCATAGGCTTATTTTTCAAATCACTCTCCACTATTGTAGAAAAATCATACTACATTGGATCAATAGGTCTTCAATAAGCTTGTAACGTTAGGCTAAGGTAAAGGTTAAGGAAGAACAGGAAGGATTTGCAAGTAAAAGAACTCAATCTCTTAGCTTTAAACACAACCACTTTTAAGCACCGGATAACTTTACTTCAACACCTCACTCTTTCAACCATTTTTTTATAAGAGCATATCTCTCGATAAGTCACCACTTTTATTTTCTTTTCTTCGTTCTTTGCCATACTTCACTTCTCTTTTTCTTCTCTTTTTTTCTTTTCTTTTCCTTTCTATTTTGGCATAAGACCATTCACCTTCTTTTTCATTCTTTTCTTTTTCTTTTCTTTTCCACAACCCCCAACTTATCTCCTTTAATGTACTTGGGTTATGGTAGTAATACTTTTTTTTCATATTTCCATCCTTACTCCTCTCAAGTGCCTCGCAACAAATGTGTATGACTAAGTTCTTTTAAAAGAAGGGTAAGGATAAAATATTTTTAGGCTCATAATGGTAAGTGAATGGGTTATCAAAAGAAACAAGGCTCAAATAGGTGACTAGCAATAAATGTAGCAATGGTAGATTTGGAAGGCTCAAACAGTTCAAAAATGGCCTATATCATATCCTAAGTAATGTGCATTCTAGGAATTCACCTCAAGTGATTATCAAATAAGTTCTAGAGCTTGTCGAGACCACAAAGTATTCACAAACAATCACACATAAAACTTCTCTAAATGTTTTAGACTAATCATACAATCTTACCGCAAACTAGAGTCTCAAACCAAATGAAGATTGACACTTAAATTATTCTCAAACCGAAGCAAGATTTAACTTCTTCTAAATGCTATATGTATCTCAATTAAGTTCATATCATTGACATGTGAATTAACTCTAAGGTTAACACAAAGCATGCTAAAAACAAATAAAAAAAAGGGAAAGTAACACCAAGCAGTTCAATGGAAAGAAATACGTTTCCTCCACCCCCAACTTAAAAATTGCATTGTTCTTAATGTTAAAGATAAAGGAAAGGAAACTCCCTTTGTAAGCAAAAGTGCACACAAGCTGAAAATTGTGCACCATTATGTAAACTACAGGCTAGTCTTCTTGCCGAAATTTTGATATACAACATAGAATAACACAACAAAAAGAAAGCAACTGCGGTGTACTATTAAGATTCCCACCGTATGTTAGGTTAACATATGAAATGGAAAGAAATAGCTAAAAATGAAAAGAAAGTACAAAAAATAAAATAAAAAAAAGAAAAGAGAAAAAAAATGTTAGTACAGTCATCCGATAATAAATAAAATAAAAGGAAACAAACAAGATATAACCCCCAAAACTAATCCTCTATGTCATCATCCTCTTCTTCATTCTCTTCATTCTCTTCACCTGCCTTAGGAGTTAGATCAAAATATGAACCTGGATAGGGTGGCAAAGTGGGAAAGTGATCTATGTTACAACCAGTAGCGGAGGCAAGGTGTTGGTACATTTGACCAAAAGAAGAGTACATCCCCGCTTGATAATCAGCTTGCCTAGCCAAGAAGTGTTATTGACGATCAAATCTATCATGCAAGAATTTCTTATGCTCGTCAAAACGAATCTCTGAACGCTCAAAGCGCTTTGCAACAGTGACATGCCTAGGGGGAGGAGGGAGTCCAATTACTGCTCTCTCTCCCAGAACTAGTGGCCTTGAGGCTTTAATCAGATTAAGCATGCTATCATCGATGGGTTTTTTAGGTTGCTGGGCTTCCTCATCAGGATTGTACTGGACTCCGACTTGGATGCATAATTGGGTAATTAAGGAAGGGAAGTACAATCCAAGCTTTTGTTGCACGGTGTGTATGATAGAATTGAATATGATACCAATCAAAATGGCATAAATCAACACAGTTTTCTCAACAGTAAGATCACTATAATGCGTGGCAGGCATCAGTCTATGACATACAAAATATTGCCAAGCTCTAGCATTTACAGTAAGAGAAGTACCGGGCAAGGTTACAGGGGTATCTCCCATCATTTTCCATGTAGTGCCTGGAGTACAGAGAGTATTGCAAATCTCTTCATAATTAATATTAGATGCATATGCACTATACTCACTGTTTTCTATGTCAAGGAGCCCATAGAATCTGTTGATAGATGTGCTTCTAAAAGAAACTATTTTTCCTCACTCTCACCTTACCATTCCTATGTTCTTTTGCATTAACATAGATTTCTCTAACCACATTTGTGAGGGAATGAGATGGTTGGCTAGCAAATGTAGCCCAATGCCTATCAATAATCATTCTAAACAAGGTGGGGTTTACTCTCTTTGTCATATTGAATCCTCTCTCAGGAATGGGTTTTCTAGTGTGCATCATCCTAACATATCTCTCACTAGCCTCAAAACTAACAAATTTGCCCTCATCATACTCTTTTGCTTGTTTCCCCCTTGGTCTCTTAGTCTTAAGGGCCATTTGAATCAAATATATAGAACAATAGTACCACTACAAAATCAACCACCCAAATAGCACAAATGAACAATAAAGAGGAGAAATTGGTCTTACTTGATGCCAAAAGTTGGAGAGAAGAAAGAGTACCCACCAACTTGAAGTTTTCTTGATGACCCCAAAATCTTCTTAGTACCAAGCTTTTTGGAGAAATTTCCAACAAAATCTACAATATTAGTGCAAAATCCTACAAGAAATGATGTTAGAATCAAGAAATTTTAAGTAAGAGTGAGTGGGTAAGTGAGGGTTTGGAGAGAGGATGAGGGAGAGAGAAGTGAGTTGCTATTTTCATGAGGGAGAAATGAAGATGATAAGTGCAGAATTGGGTTTTATTTTGTGTGCAGGGACAGGTGAAGCCCCGGCTTGGCTGAGGGCGCACCATGACTTGGGCTGAGGTGTGTGTGTGGGATTTCTATGTGTTGCAGCGCGCACAGTGCTGGGCCGAAGAGCGGGCTGGTGCAGGATGGCCTGGTGTTGTGGGGCGAGGCATAACGCATATTGGGCCTAGGCGGGGCCCAATTTAGTTCTAATAGGAAAAACTCGTTTGTTCACTAAAAAAAACAGAAAAACATATAAAATAAAGTTAGTAAGAATAACCTTAAAATAAAAATTAGATTAAATGAAACTAAAAGCTAAAAATTAAACTAAAGATAAACTTAATTAAAAATAAAACAAACAAAACAAAATAAAATAAAAGTAAAAAAATACTTGTGTGGTGTGGTCAAGGTGAATAGATCGGATCCATAAGCGGAATGTCTTTCACTTCCGGATCTTGCCTATCAATTAAAATCTTAAGGCGTTGACCATTTACTTTAAAAATCCGACCATCTCTTGTATCCTCAATTTCTACCGCCCCATTTGCAAAAACATTTTTCACTATAAAAGGACCGGTCCACCTCGACCGAAGTTTTCTTGGATGCTTATGAAGTCTAGAATCGTATAAGAACACCTGATCATTGGGCTTAAATGTTTTCCTCAAAATATTTTTATCATGAAACACTTTCACCTTAGCCTTATAGATTCTAGAGTTCTCATAAGCATCATTTTTTAACTCCTCTAACTCGGTCAACTGATATTTCCTAAGCTTACCCGCTTCTCCTATGTCAAAATTGAAAGACTTGATGGCTCAATAAGCTCGATGCTCGAGCTCTACAGGTAAGTGGCAAGGCTTTCCAAAAACAAGCCTATAAGGTGACATACCTAAGGGAGTTTTGAAAGCTGTACGGTAAGCCCAAAGCGCATCAACTAGTCTCAAAGACCAATCCTTGCGATCCGGGTTAACCATTTTTTTTAAAATATGATTAATTTCCCTATTAGCAAGTTCTACTTGTCCACTAGTCTAAGGATGGTACGCTGTAGAAATTTTATGTAACACCCCATATTTTCTCATCAAAGCTTCAAAATAACGGTTGCAAAAATGTGTACCTCAATAAGTAATTATAGCACGTGGTGTACCAAATCAAGATAACACATTTTCTTTGAGAAATTTAATTACCGTTCTATTGTCATTGCTTCGGCAAGCTGCTGCCTCTACCCACTTTGATACATAATCTATTGCCACGATGATATATTGGTATCTGAAGGAAGGAGGAAATGGTCCCATGAAATCAATGCCCTAACAATCAAAGATTTCAATCACTAAAATTGGGTTTAAGGGCATCATATTATGACAAGACACAGCCCCTAACTTCTGACACTTTTCACATGAGCAATAACAGATGTTTGCATCTTTAAACAAGGTAGGCCAATAAAATCCACACTGCAAAATTTTTGCAGCGGTTTTTTTCATTGAAAAGTGGCCTCCACAAGCTTGGGAGTGACAAAATTCCAAGACGCTGGCAATCTCTTCATTAGGGATGCAACGCCTTAAAATTTGGTCAGCGCAGTACTTGAAAAGACAGGGGTCATCCCAATAAAAATTATGTACCTCATTCAAGAATTTCCTCTTGTCTTGAGCGCTCCAATCCATTGGTATCTCACCGGTATCCAAATAATTCACGATATGAGCAAACCATGGTAAAGAAGTAACAGAGAGTAATTGCTCATCCGGAAAATCATCCTTGATTACCATGTCGTCAGAGGTGTCCTCAAATGTTAGCCTTGAGAGATGGTCTGTCAGTACATTCTCTACTCCTTTCTTGTCTTTGATGGTGATGTCAAATTCTTGTAGGAGTAGGATCCACCGTATTAGTCATGCTTTGGCATCCTTCTTTGTAAAAAGTTACTTGAGGGCTGCATGATCTATGAAGATAAGAATAGGAGAACCAATTAAATAAGCACGAAATTTGTCCACAACAAATACTACAGCAAGTAATTCTTTTTCAGTGGTGGAGTAGTTCATTTGAGCACTATTTAAAGTTTTACTAGCATAGTAGATGACAAAAGGTTTCTCTCTCTTCGCTGTCTAAGAATAGCACCTACAACATAGTCACTAGCATCACACATAATTTCAAAAGGTAAATTCCAATCAGATGACTGCACTATAGGTGCTGAAGTAAGCTTGCCAATCAGCGTTTTAAAAGCCTCTTGACAAGCTTGAGTCCACTCAAAAGGAATATCTTTAACTAGGAGAGCACATAGTGGTCTAGATATGTTGGAAAAGTTTTGTATGAACCTCCTATAAAAATTAGCATGACCAAGGAAAGATCTTACATCTTTTACTGTCTTAGGTGTGGGCAATTTAGAGATTAATTCAATCTTAGATTAATCAACCTCTATCCCCTTAGAAGAAACATTATGCCCTAAGACGATACCGGATGGTACCATGAAATGGCATTTTTCCCAGTTTAAGACTAATTCCTTCTCCTCACAACAAATCAGCACTCTTTCTAAATTCATTAAACATGCATCAAATGAAGATCCAAAAACAGTTAGGTCATCCATAAAAACCTCCATGCAATTTTCAATAATATCACTAAAAATGCTCATCATGCAACGTTGAAAAGTGGCAGGGGAATTACACAATCCAAATGGCATTCTACGAAAGGCATAAGTACCAAAAGGACAGGTGAAGGTGGTTTTATCCTGGTCTTCTAATGCAATTTCAATTTGATAATAACCAGAATAACCATCTAAGAAACAGTAAAAAGGATGACCAGCTACACGCTCAAGAATTTGATCGATAAAAGGGAGTGGGAAGTGGTCTTTCCGGGTGGCATCGTTTAATTTTCTATAATCAATGCACATGCGTTAGCCGGTCACAAGTTTTGTAGGGACTAACTCTCCTAGGTCATTCTTTACCATAGTGACTCCAGACTTTTTAGGAACGACTTGTGTAGGGCTTACCTATTTACTATTAGCTATAAGATATATAATTCTAGCATCTAATAGTTTTAACACTTCATTCTTTACTACTTCTTTCATAGTGGGGTTCAGCCTACGTTGAGGGTCTCTACGAGGATTAGTCCCTTCATCCAAATTTATCTTATGAGAACAGATCAGGGGATTAATTCCTTTTAAATCAGCCATGCTCCAACCTAAGGCTGATTTATGTGCATTTAAGGTCCGAATTAATTTCTCACCTTTCGACTTGGACAATTCAGATGAGATAATAACAGGAAAATTATCACCTAGACCGAGGAAAACATGCTTCATACCCTTAGGTAGTGGCTTCAATTCGACTTTAGGTGCTTCCACACTTGAGGGGATTTATTTCTCGTTTCTTTCGGGCAACTCCTCAAACTTTGGTTGCCATGCTCGAGTGCCATAATCTTGAGATTTATCAAAAATAACACAAATATCAATTATATCAGTTTTATCATTAATAGAATCAACCTCAGAATTAACAAGAAAATATTCAAGAGGATCAAAATCATGAGCTATAGAAACTTCATCATCGATGAGTTACTCGATCATGTATAATTGGTGGTTCTCGTCCTCATCTTCGGGCTGTTTTGCAACATTGAAGATGTTCACCTCGAAGGTCATGTTTCCATAGGATAGCTTCATGAGTCCATTCCTGCAATTAATTAGAGCATTTGTAGTAGCAAGGAAATGTCTACCCAAAATTAAAGGAATTTTAGAGTTAGTGTCAACAGCGGAAGTAGTATCAAGGACTAGGAAATCAACAAGGTAATAAAATTTATCAATTTGAATCAAAACATCCTCTACCACACCCCGAGGTACTTTGATTGAACGATCAGCCAATTGCAATGCCACAGTGGTTGGTTTGATCTCTCCCAAACCCAGCTGTAAATAAATAGAAAATGGCATCAGGTTTACACTAGCTCCTAAATCTAGCAAGGCTTGTCCAACCTCATGACTTCCAATGCTACACACAATGGTTGGACAGCCAGGATCCTTGTATTTGGGGGGAATCCTTTGCTTAATTAAAGCACTAATTTGCTCAGTTAGGAATGTTGTTTTCTTTACATGGTGCTTCCTCTTAATGGTACACAAATCCTTGAGAACTTTTGCATATGTAGGAACTTGTTTAATCACATGCAAAAGAAGAAGGTTAAGTTTTACTTGCCTCAAGTTCTTTAGGATTTCATTTTTTAGGTCCAGATTTTTCTTGTTTGATTTTAAGGCTTGAGGGAATGGTGCCTTAACAGGGCTCTTGGTAACCTCAGGGTCCTTGGGCAGTTCAGCATCACTACTACTTTGACCCTTTTCCACATCCTCGGATTTGTTCGTTGTTGGGATGTGTAATGTCTTACCACTTCTTGTCACAATGGCATTTACATTTTCTAGATTTGTTTGTGCCATGTGTAGACCATGGCGTGTGGACTGAGTTTGAGAAAGAAACTTCCCTCGCTCATTCACACTCAAGGAGCCCATCAGTTTGGTCATTTGGCTCCTTATCTCTTTGTTCTCTTCAACAACCTGCATAATTAACGCTTCACACCTCTGATTTATCTTACCCTGTGCCTCTATAAAAGCATGTAAAGTGTCTTCTAAAGAACTGCTAGAGGATGAGGGTGCATGATATGGTGCAAGGTATGATCTAGGGGGTTGTGCAAGCTGCTGGTTTTCAGACTTCCAGCTGAAGTTGGGGTGATTTCACCATCCCGGATTATAGGTGTTAGAGAAGGGTGATGAGGGCTTCTTGTACATGCCTAAGGCATTACATTGTTCCTCATACATCCCTCTCATCTCAGCAAATGTGGGACATTATTGGGCAAGATGATCTACCCCACCACACACAAAACATGGTTCCGAAGATTCGACATGGTTAACTACGTGTATTCATTTTGAGCCTTTAGTTTTTAATGCATCTAACTCCCTAGTAAGCATTTTGACCTTAGCTTTCAGGTTGTCTTGTTCCATAAGATGGTAAATTCCACCACCACTCGAGTTTCCTATAGGTCATGACCTATTTGTGCTTTCAGTAGCACTAGGTCCAGTCCAAGTATGAGCTTTTTCAGCAAGCTCATTGAGGTACTCTATGGCCTTATCAGGATCTTTTTACAAAAATTCACCATTACACATCATCTCTACGAATTGGTGCTCTCTATAGGTAAGTCCCTCATTAAAGTAGCCTACTAAGTGCCAACTCTCATACCCATGGTGTGGACACATACTTAATAACTCTTTAAATTTCTCCCAAGACTGATACAAAGTATCATTCTCTTTTTGTGAAAAGGTGGAGATTTGTCTTTTTAAAGCATTGGTCTTATGTTGAGGGAAGTATTTATTAAAGAAGACCTGGGTCATCTCATTCCATGACCCAATAGATCGTGGTCTCAGCGAGTATAACCAACTCTTAGCTTTATCCTTCAAGGAGAAAGGAAAAAACTTGAGTCTCACGATATCATCAGTTGCATCTTAACTATGAAAAGTCGCAACTACTTCCTCAAACTCCCTAATGGGTACATATGGGTTTTTGTTTTCCAAGCCATGAAATGTAGGGAGTAATTGAATCATCTCTGTTCTAAAGTCTTGTTGGCGAGTGTTGGCTGGAAGCATGATGCATGATGGTGTGGCTGTTTGGCTAGGATGTAAATAATCTTTAAGTGTCCTAGCAACATTCTCATTAGGGTTTTCAGCCATGTTAACAAAATTTTCTGAATTCTCGTTTAGGTGTACACTAGGGTTTGATCTAGGCGAGGTTTCACTAACAGACGTGAAAAAAAATAGTAGCTCTACTTCGAGTCCTTTAATGAATATACCTCGCGAATCTCTTGGTCTAAGCATACACCAAATGAGATAAAAGGAAATAAAATAGAACAAATAAAAGAATGTAGAAAATTAAAAACTTAAAGAAAAGAACAATAGTGCCGTATTGTCTTAGAGTTGACAATTTTCCTTGTATGTAAGCGCATTTCCCCGGCAACGGTGCCAAAATTTGATTACACCTAAAGTATAACGCGGTAGTTGTAGCATAGCTTTGGGGTGTCGATTCCACAGGGAAAAGCGATCTACAAAGGAAAAGTGCAAACCTTAACACGAACGATAACAATCAAGTGAGAAGATATGAATGATGAAGTGATTGTGTAAATAGATTGAAATATATGATAAAGAAATAACAAGGTTCCGGGAATCCTCCCTAGGCTTGTTGCCTTATTCTAATCTTAATTCAGTTGTTTTTATCTCGATTGCAAGTTTCACATTCCAAACAAGCAATCGGCAAATATTCAATCAAGCACATATATATACCCTAATGTAATTGATATGAATTACTCTTACTTTCGATTCAAGCACACATGACCTATCCTATAGGTTTATCAAGAAACGACAATATATCTTAACGACAATATCGCAGTAATGGACAAGCCTAAAAGATAAATCTACCGGACTCAATCACATCCAATAATCTTGACATAATAAGAGCATGACTAGACTTATATCAAAGATAAAGATACAATCATCGGATTAAGAGAAAATCCTTTAATTAGATAAAAGAGTAACACATAACAATGTTTTGACAATAATTCCCAACTACAACTGAATCAATAAAGGAAAATAAGAACAACTACACCTAGGGATTCATCCCTTCGCCTTTCTTGGAGATTAGTTCGCCATGAAGTTCATGGTTGAACACTTTGATGGAGGAGAGTGTGGTAGCCATCTTGAGTTTTTTAGACTTCCAAGAATATCTTTTCTAAAACTCTTAATCTATTTATAGTACAAGAGGTCCAAGGATATTCTAGGGTTTAAACAATCATTAAAGTCCTAATTAGGTCATAACTCGAAAACAAACTTTTGTGTGCGCGTCGCGGCTCTCTCTTCTGGGGGCCTAGGCTTTGGCTGGTGCTTGCTCTGGGCGCCTAGGCTCTCTCTTCTGGGCACCTAGGCGCCCACTGAAGGTGGACTCGACTCTTTTGGGCAATCTTTCTAGAGGTCGCGGCCCTCATTAGTCCAGGTCGCGGCTCTCATTGGTTGGTGGAGGTTCTCTTCGTTTTATCCTTCCGCAACCACTCCTTCACCTTGATATGCATGGAATCTAAGTGCTTCAAGAAATAATAGTTTTTCCATCTCTTTTAAACACCAAGTACCTGAAAATGCACCGAAATAAGTTAATGATTCAAGAATATCACTTTAGAGTTATTAAGGTATAAAAGTGTAATTAAAGCCTAGATCAACCCTAAAATGCCAACAATTAAGTACTGTTAAGATGCATTTTATGACTCTTTTCACGTACACTGCCCACTGCGCGCAAACTACCTACTGTGCGCACATAGCTTGCTACGCGCACACTGCCTACTACGCGCACACTACTAGATGCGTGTGTACATTGCTAGCTGCATGCACATTGCCTGTTGCGCGCACACTACCTATTGCGCGCTCGCCTACTGCGCACACTACCTGCCACGCGCGCACTGTGACACGATCCTAAAGATTATCCCCAAAATCTAAAGGACTGTGCGGCACCAAACTTCTCAAAATCTAGGCCAGCCTAATTTTTAAATCGCATTTCGCTTCAAGAATGCCTTAAGAACAGGTTAATCAGACCACAAAGAACCCATCATTCTTTCTTGAATCTCAATTCTCATTTAACAAGAATCATCCGTGAGCTTTCATATGACAATGGCTTAACTCTATACTTGTCCGCTACTAAGCATGCACTAATTGCCTCATACTTGACTAATATGGAATCCCTCTTGATCAACCACACCATATGTCGAGCTAAAATAATGTATTTGACCCTTAAATGAGGGGTTCTTGCTCTTTCCACAAGACAAGATCTAAGCCTAACTCGATCCATAAGACATCATAGAAATGTCTTATCATTGACATCCTTGCACGCCACTTGCCCATAGACCCGCAAGCTCTTTGCCATACTCACTCGCCAAGATAATGTTGTTGAACATCGTGGTGCTTACAAGAATGTGGCCCAACAACCATAAGAGTTCTACCACTGAACTCAAATCATCCGAAAGGTTATAGCACGCATTATAGCGTGATAAACAATGCACAATGTCACCTTCATTGTGCTTCCAATCTTCATGCTAGCATACTAGCATAATCAAAGCTAACAACCCATCGAAATACCTCAATATCTTATGAAGCATGCACACTTGCATTCCTATTTAACACCAAATGGCAAGCCGATAACGACCTCGATAGCGAATCTAGGGTTAAACCCTCTGCTATAAAACAAGAGCGCAATTTTAATCTTTTCCAAACTACCAATTTTGTCCATTAAGCTTCCCACTTCATAGAGACTTTAGTTAGCTATTTAGATTGCCTAGAACTCGCACACCATTTTTCCTTGGGTAGCTCACTTAGTGTGCACACATGCCACAACCGATGTGTCAACGTGCGCCACTGGGCTGGTGGAGAGCTGACACCATATCATTCCTCTCCAAAATGAATTCACACATGAATACAGAAGCAACGCGATGTTTGGGACAAGAGGGCACCACCAGGCAATGTTCACAAAAAACCCATTCAAAAAGCTCCTCAACTCCTAAGCTACTCAACACCCAAGCAAGCAAGTCAACACCTAAGCAAGTAAGTCGATACCCAAGCAACTCGACACCAATGATCACCGAGCTCACTCCCCTCCCCCCCCCCCCCCCCAAGAGCCTTAAGTCGTTTTGGCCTTTGTTAAGAGGAAACATCCTTGATGCTTAAGCCATTATAATGGCCTTAATAAATCATCCTTTCACCAAAAGCTAATTCTGAAAGCATCATTACATTACTTATATTTTTATGATACACCATAAAAGATATCATTATTTATCTCACACTGAAAACCGTATTTACTAAAATGCCATCGTGCCAACTCTAAATAGCTTGACACGTAGTAGCTCGACATTACGATCTTATTTACAAAAGTACCATCGTGCCAACTCTAAACAGCTCGACATATAGTAGCTCGACACTACACACTTATTTACAAAAGTTCCATCATGCCAACTCTAGCACCTTGAGACCTAGCATCTCGTTTCCCAGCATCTCAATGCATAGTACCTCGATGCACATATATTGTAAACACCATGTTAACACCATTCTCAATGGTGCGAACTGTGACATTCTCCCTCACTCACAATGTTAATGCCCTCATCGACGCATCAAATAAGAACCATTTTTGTCAACTTCCCATTATTGATAGAGCACCACATGTGCTA
Source organism: Bretschneidera sinensis (assembly GCA_023935145.1). Taxonomy (NCBI): domain Eukaryota; kingdom Viridiplantae; phylum Streptophyta; class Magnoliopsida; order Brassicales; family Akaniaceae; genus Bretschneidera; species Bretschneidera sinensis. The sequence goes on along the minus strand of CM043699.1, from coordinate 59,208,457 downwards.
AACCATAGACTCCAAGAGTCTGTCGCCCAACACTATAGGCTCGATCAAAGATGAACACTCACATTCCTTATCATAAGGAACAAATAAGCTCATCTCAAATCTTAATTCAAAGTCAACTAGAACACTTCCTAGATAACTCAACTTCAAAACAAACACAACCCTCAACGGGGTGTGCGACTTTCTTCGCCACACCAATAGATAACCCTTTAACTTGCCTCAAATGAAATGCCACACTCTTTAACAATCTCACCTGTTAGAGAACTCCCCTAAAGTAGATATTATGCTAACCACACTCATGTGGCCCCACTCTCTCTTTGGTGCGCCCTTCTAGACGAGGCAATCATGCCCTATTCAAAGGTCTTTTCTTCTGGTCCTTTAACTGTCTTGAGTGCGCATTTACCAACACGAAGTTGTTAGGCTCCAGCTATATGGCTTACCCTAAACTCAAGCTCCACAGAGCTAAAATCAAATCTCAAAACTTGGCAAACCTGCCAGTCAAGGAAACCTAACTGCAAAATACACTATGAACTAATCATGCTCCTTTTATAAAATCAAATGAGGACGTAAATAGGGATACACCTCTAAAGGTGTGGCTCACAAGCCAACCGCCCTCTAGCAACACCCTTCTCTAGTCCCAAATGAAACTCAAAGTGTCACCACTCTTGAAGAACACCATAATGAACATTAAGTTTAGGTTTGAGGGGCTCTCCCACTCAAACTCACAACTCAAGGCTATAATAATACAAAGGAAACCCTTCATTTCCAAGGGACCTTACTCAAAACTCAAACTCGAATGTGCCATTTCTTAACACTGTGGCTTTTCTCCCATAATTCATCTCAACACCAAATCTATGGCAAGGGAAATCAGCTTCCCAAACTCAACATGGCAACCTTGATTTTACTAAGGAAACCATTATGACAAAGTGCTTTTGCACAAGATCTGATCCTAGACCTTAAAGACTAACACAACACAACTCAAATCTAAATAGGATAATTGAATTGCATAGTACAACTAGAACATAAGGGCCACAATCACAACCAATGTGCTCAACAACCATGCTTCAAGTGCAAATCCATTTTCTTGGACAAGGACGCAAGCACAAACTCTAACGTGTCTTTAAGAAACATATTTGTGCATATTTCAAAAGGTTATACTCTCCCAAATTAATGAGCACACACATACCTGATTCCTTAGCTACTTACCATTATCTAAATGGAATAAATCTTCATATGGAACCCCTCGATCCGTTGGGAGTTCTCAACGGAAAAAATCTTCATACGGAACTCTTCCATCCGTTGGGAGTTCTCAATCTTCATACGAAACTCCTCGATTTGTTGGGATTTCTCAAATGCAAAAGTCTTCGTACGAAACTCCTCGATCTGTTGGGAGTTCTTAATCTTCATGTGAAACTCCTTGATCCGTTGGGAGTTCTCAATCTTCATACGGAACTCCTTAATCTGTTGGGAGTTCTCAAATATATATTTTTTTCTACCATGGTTGTTTCGTACAGGTAGTCAAGCAACACTCTGATACCAACTATCACGATCCTAGAGATTATCCCCAAAATCTAAAGGACCGTGTGGCACCAAGACTTCTCTAAGTCAACGTCAGTCTAATTTTTAAATCGCATTTCGCCTCAAGAATACCTTAAGAAAAACTCAACGAAACCATAAAGAACACATAATTCTTTCATGAATCTCAATTCTAATTTGACATGAATTGTTCGTGCCCTTTGATATGACAATGGCTTAACTCGATGCTTATCGGCTACCAAGTACGCAACTAATTGCCTTATGCTTGACTAATATGGAAGCCCTGTTGATCAACCACACCATATGTTGAGCTAACATAATGTATTCGACCCTTAAATGAGGGACACTTGCTCTTTCCACAAGACAAGAGTCAAGCCCAACTCGATCCATAAGACATCATAGAAATGTCTTATCATTGACATCCATGCACGCCACTTGCTCATAGACCCGCAACCTATATGCCATACTCGCTCACCAACATAATGTTGTCGAACATCATGTTGCTTACAAGAATGTGGACCAACAACCACAAGAGTTCTACCACGGAACTCAAATCATCCGAAGGGTCATAGCACGCATTATAGCATGCTAAACAATGCATAATGTCGCTCTCATTGTACTTCTGATCTTCATTCTTTCACACTAGCATAATCAAAGCTAACATCCCATCGAAATGCCTCAATTCATTATGAAACACGCACACTTGCTTTCTCATTTAATGCCAAATGACAAGCAGATAACGACCCCGATAGCGAATCTAGGGTCAAACCCTCTGCCAAAAAATAAGAGCACATTATTGGTATTTTCCATACTACCAATACCATCCACTAAGCTTCCCACTTCATGGAGACTTTAGTCACCCATTTAGATGGCCTAGAACTCGCACACCAAGTTTCCTTGGGTAGCTCACTTAGTACGTACATGTGCCACAACCGATATGTCAACATGCGCCATCGAGATGGTGGAGAGCCAACACCATATCATCCCTCTCCAAAGTGCATTCACACATGACTACAAAAGCAACACGCTGTTTGGGGCAAGAGGGCATCACCAAGCAACACTCACAAGAAATCCATTCAGGAAGCTCCACAACACATAGAAGCTCCTCGACTCCTAAGCTACTCGACACCCAAGCAAGCAGCTCAACACTAGTGAGAACCGAGCTCACCCCCCTAAAGAGCCTTAAGTTGTTTAGGACTTTAATAAGAGGAAACATCCTTGATGCTTGAGCCATCATAATGGCCTTAATAAATCAACTTGTCACCAAAAATCTAACTCCAAAAACATAATTAAATTACTTACATTTTTATGATACACCAAAAAAATTCCCATTATTTATATCCCACTTAAAACCATATTTACTAAAATTCCATTGTGCCAACTCTAAGCAGCTCGACACATAGCAACTCGACACTACATACTTATTTACAAAAGTGCCATCGTGCCAACTTTAAATAGCTCAACACTACACACTTATTTAACAGAGTTCTATCGTGACAACTCGACACGTAGTGGCTCGACACTATGCACTTATTTATAAAAGTGCCATCGTGCCAACAATAACACCTTGACATCTAACATCTCGATGCCCAACATTTCAATGAATAGTACCTCGACACACATATATTGCACACACACCACGTTAGCACCATTCTCAATGGTGGAAACCGTGACACACTGCTTGTTGCGTGCACACTACCTGCTACTACTCATTGCCTATTACGCGCACACTACCTGCTACACACAAACTGTCGTGCGCACCATGCCTACAATGCACACTACCCACCGTTCGCACACTAGTGCTAAGCACATTTTACCAAGCTCTCATGTTTTAGCCATCTCAAACCCCAGCCACTGCACCCCGAGTATGACGTATTAAGCCTTGGCTACTTCATGCCAAACATCATGAAAGCTCTAACACTTCGACCATCTCAAGCCTTGGTCACCGCATGTCGAGCATGACACATTAAGCCTTGGCTACTTCATGCTAAGAACATCATGCAAAGCTCTCACGCTTCGATAATCTCAAGCCTCAGTCACCACACGTCGAGCACGATGTATTAAGCTTTTGCTACTTTATGGCAATCACACCTTGCCAAGCTCTCATGCTTCGCCCATCTCAAGCCCTTAGCCACCGCACACCAAGCACGATGCATCAAGCCTTGGCTAATTCATACCAAGCACACCTTACCAAAGCTCTCTTATGCTTCGGCCATCTCAAGCCTCAACCACCGCACGTTGAGCAACACGCATTAAGCCTTGGCTACTTCATGCCAAGCTCTCACAATTCATCCATTTAAAGCCTTAGCCACCACATACTGAGCTCGACGCATTAAGCCTTAGCTACATCATGTTAAGCTCTCACACTTCGGCCATCTCAAGCATCGACCACCGCATACCGAACACGACACATTAAGCCTTGGCTATTTCATGCCAAGCTCTCATGCTTCGCCTATCTCAAACATCTACCACCGTATGTCGAGCATGACGTATCAAGCCTTGGCTACTTCATGACAAGCACACCTTGCTAAGCTCTCATGCTTCAGCCATCGTACGTCATGCACAATGCATCAAGCATTGGCTACTTTATACCAAGCAAACCTTGCCAAAGCTCTCTCATGCTTCGATCATCTTAAGCTTCAGCCACTGCACACCGAGCACGATACATCAAGCCTCAGCTACTTTATGCTAAGCACACCTTTCCAAAGTTCTTTTATGCTTCAACCATATCAAGCCTCATCCATCGTACGTCGAGAAAAATACATCAAGCCTTAGCTACTTCATTCCAAGCTCTCATGTTTTGGCCATCTCAAAGCCTCGACCACCTCATATAGAGCACAACATAACAAACCTTAGCTACTTCATCCCAAGCACGCTAAGATGCTTTTTAAATCAAGCATTCCACAAACTACTTCCTCAACTGTATAATTTCACTTAAGGAAGTGGGGGCATCTAATGTAGGGAAAAATTCCCTGTCCAATGACATAGCGACATATGGCAGTCATAAAATGTCAAAAAGGTTCTCCCACTAAAAACAAGACACATAGAAAAAGGGCAAAATGATAATATCACATACTCCAGCCCATGGATAAGCTCAATTTCATCTCCAGACAAGTCCTGATTCTATCAGGATACTCAAAATTTAAATAAAGATCAATCTTATCAGTAGTTACATTCTTATCGAGATTCCATCTCCCACACTTTATAAGGGGGCTCTCACTATCAAAAGATACATACAGAAAAACACTCTACTTTTTAAAGCTTTCATAATTTGATCCTTATTCTAATTTAGGCATCTTAGATTCCCTCCAAAGGTACAACCTCTTCGATCCTTCGACGACTCCTTAGGGTTTCTTTGGTCTTTGTTCGTGCAGGTTTTGTTTCCCGACCTTTTGTGTTCCAAGCAGATTTTTGGCATCAACATCTAGTTAAAATAATGCAACCAATTTTCTTTTTCTTTCACCGAATCTCAATCTCTACGTAGGTAAAAGAAGTGTAGAACTATATAAGTACTTAGTAAAGAAGTTAAGGAAAAAAAAATAATTTAGGCAAAATTTATATGGGCTAAAAAGAGTAGTGTACCTCTGTAGGAGTCTAATACTAGTAAATAAGGAAAATTTGAAGAAAAAAATTTGCAAAGTTTATAGCAGCTTAGAAACAATTAAGGGAGTGGTAAGTGATTTTTTTTTTTTTGGGGGGAGGGGGGGGGGGGGTTCTATCTATAGCCATGTTTTGGTTTATATTTAAGTTTTCTTAAAGTAAGTTAGCTTAAATACAAACCCAAACATGGCTTATATATCATACTTATCATCTTTTCCTTTAATATATATATTTTTTAAATCTTTGAAGGGCACTTTACCCTATGTCCACCTCTACTTTCATCTTGGTCTCTATGGATCTGCGATCGTAAGTAAGGGTGGACTTGAACCGAGTCAAGCCAAAATATTTAGGTGTTCAAGTTCGGTTCAACTTAAAATGAACAGGCTCAAGTTCTAACTCGAGATTGAATCGAGCTCGACTTCGGTCAATTTTCTGATGGCTCGAGCTCGTTAACAAGCGAGCCTATTCGACTTCGACCTCGAGCACGGGCCTGAGCTTTAGATTGCCCATTCGAACTTGAGCTCAAGCCTGGACTCTAATTTTAATAAATATTAGCTCGAGCTCGGCTTGGCTCGAACTTGATAATACCTTATCGAATTGTTCGAGAGCCTTTCAAACCAAACCTTAAAGTATTTGAGCTCGGCTCGATAAGCTAGTCAAGCCTAATTTTCAAGCTTGAGCTCAATCTATCGAGTCGTGCTTTGATCGAGCTCAAGCTCAAATAGCTCGATAAAAGCCCGGCTCAAGTTCAACCCTAATAATAAGATGAAAGAGAGAAGAAAAAAGTGAGGGTCAATATGTATGTCATTTTTTTTAGAAAGAGAGAATGATGAGAGAGAAAAGGTTTGTTAAGAGTTTGAGATTTTGAGATTTTATTTAGAGGGGGAGAGTAAAAAGATGAGGAACTATGAGATTTTTCTAAGATCAAGAGGAAGAAATTTGGAAATAAGAAGAAAAAAAGAGGAAGAAGAAAAAGGAAGATACTTTCCATGGAGACATTGTGAAAGAGATGAAGGATGAAAGAGAGTGAAATGAAGAAATTATTAAAAAAAGAGACAACAAGAGAGAGGAGGTAAGAGAGAGTTAAACAAATAATTAAAGAAAGAAAAAAGTATTAAGACATGTGAGGAAGAGAGGAGAGAGAGAGAAAAAAAAAATGAAAGAGAGATGATGCCTAGTGTCAGAGGAGAAATGATGGGTATAAAAGTATATGTTAATGTGTGACAAGATTCTCACACTTGTATGAATAAGGCCACCTTTTATGTTAATAGAAATTTCTTCGCACTCTATTGGTAATACTTTAACTGTGGCACATTAGGATGAAATTTTCCCTTGCATTTATGCAAGTTTGACTTTTTATCAGTTCCATTAAAAATTAACAGGGTATTTAGGTCAAAATAGGTTTTTGTCTTTTTTGAAATTAAAAATAAAAGTAATGACCCCCTAAACCTTAGATAGGTATTTGTAATTTACCCTAACACTCTGTTTGTTATGATCTTAAGTATAGAATTCAGTTCATTTGAAAATAGACTGAAAGTAGAATTCATTTACAAATGAATTCGCACCTCATTTTCAAATGAATTGAAATCAGAATTCATTTGCAAATGACCTCAAATAAATTTTCATGTTTGGTATAGTCTTACTTAAATTGTAGAATTGAAATGAATTTTGTGTTTGGAATTAACAACAATTCATTTAATAAACTTTACTTAAATACCCTTAGTATTATTATATAGTTTATAACACTTTTTATCCCAATGTCTTACTTAAACTGTAGAATTGAAATGAATTTTATGTTTACACAAATACTATAGAAATACTACTACAGAAAATGACAGAAAAAAACCAAAAAAAGATCAGAAAACTTCAAACAAAAGTGCAGAAAAATGCTGGAGATACTGCAAAAATATTGTTGCAGAAATACTACTACATAATAATAACAATAAAACTGCAAAATATTGTAGAAAAGAACCAAAAAAGTTGCTGAACAATGATATGTAGAAAGAAAGATGTTCATGGAATGAGAAGAAAATGTTCAGAAGTTCTAGGACTGTTTAGAGAGAGAACTTGAAAGGAAACCTAAAATCAACGCAACAACTCAAATTGAAAGAGAAAATGAGTTAAATAGATACAAATAAGCACGGGAGACTTGCAAAAGCACGAGAGACATATGTAGAAGTAGAAAAATAACCTAGACATAAAGTAATAAAGAAGGATAATTTTGTCCTTTCAATTTTATAAAAGCTCAAGTGTAGAGTTCATTGCATGAAGTTTACTCAATTCCACTAGAATTCATATGAATTCTACACTTTTATTGTTAAACCAAACATGAAGTCAATTCATTTGTAAATGAAATCTACATCTCATTAGCAAACCAAACACAGTAACCTATGAAGTTCAATTGAATTCCATATTTTAGAATTCATTTAAACCAAACAGACTATAAAACTTTTCTTGAAGTTAATCAAATTTTCAACATTGAATAAATAACCTACTTGTCTTGAAGGATCTGTTTGATGAAGCCTATGCTTGTTTGGCAGGGAAAGCTTTATTTATATATGAGAAAAACCGATTGCCTAAACCTTTTTTGATTTTTGGGTAACTTCAGGACCTTTATGGCTACCGAGTGGATTTTCTTTTCTCCATCCCACTCTCCTTGCCCAATAGAAAGGTTGATGATTGATAGTCATCGATCACGTAAATAGGAAAGGAAGCTAAAGCTGATTTGATCAACTAGCATGTGAAAGTTACTTAGCTTTCCACCTTGACAACTTGTGTGAAATCTTCTCAAAAATCTTGGTGAAGGATTGTATTTTTATGACAAATAAAGTTCATGTCAAGGCCTAAATATTGGACACGCTCCGAGCAGCTAAGATGGATTGACTCAGATTAGGATAGGCGTTGAGATTAATTATTGATCAGTTCAGATTTGAGAGATTTGGCTCTTCTTGATTCCATAAATCCTTATTTTTCATTGAGTTTTTTGGGCAGTGACCTATGATAAGATTTGGGTGGCATACACTATTTAAACCCCGCTTCCCATGGCCAGAAAGCTAGTAGTTTCTCACCACCCTTTTCTTCTAAGTCTTTCTTTTCCAAACCCTCTAAGAGCAGAAGAATCTCCCCACTTTTTGTTTTCGTTGATCCCAACCCCCTGATGATAACATATACCCCAATTCCACCTATAGATAGTGAATGTAGTTGGAGTGAGAGCATGAATATTTTTTTCCAAATAGGGTAGTTTAAAATATTATTTCTCAAAACAGGGTAGTCTTAAACTTAATTCCCGAAACATGGTACTCTTTGCCACATGTCATAATTTTGTTTTGGCTAAATTCATATCACACCCATGAGCTTTGCTTTAATTATGATGACTATCATTCTACTTTAAGAAATTAGAAACATAATCCATCCCATCTTCAACATTTCTTTGTGTCTCTAAAACCTAAACAAAAAATTCCTCACTCTTCTCTTTAAAAATTCTTCAATTTTTTCCATTATTTCATAAAATTAGCTCCTAACCATCAAAACCTATCATATAAACTTCTTGTTTTTCAAGATCACAATATAGAGTTTTGGAGATTTGGTATTCTCTCTTTAAAAAAACATGATTTTTTCTCTCCACATGTTCTTGCTCCAAAAACTCTTCAAATCTTCCATCTTTTTTCCACAAAATCTCATACTCTTCCATACCCAACCATCATAGTTAGTTCTTTCGGATTTTAGTTGAAGAAGGGGAAAAATGGGTACTTAGGAGAATTTTCTTAGCTCCGAAACACTCATTTTTTCTCTTCTTCAACCAAAATCTCAAAGAAATAACAAAAGTAGAGTTTATTTCCTTTAAATCATCATACGATCTTCGTATTCTCGTTTTTAGAGAGAGAAAAAACGGTAAAAAGAGAATTTCTTTCGGATTTTCTCGGTTGCCAAACAACCCAAGTTCTTCTTCCATATCTTTCCCATGGGTGTTTTAGAGTTAGCACTGACCTATCTTCGAAATTCACTGCCTTGCAATTGTACTTAATATTCATTGTTGTAAGTTGTATTTATTTCTATCTCTAACTTTTTAAGCACAGAAAATAAATGACTTAAAAAAACTATTGAATAAAATTCTAAAAATTTTTAAGGACATGATGGTGAAGGAACTCCCAAGTGGCGTTCCTCCGGAGCAGACATTTACATTTATTTGTGGGATGTGATATTTATCCGGTATTTTAAATTTGTTCTGTCACTGTCCATTAACTACAAGGAATATGGTCTGCAGAAGCAAACGTGATATGAACTGTGCTCATATTAGCATGTTAACCTAACTATTTGTAATATCTTATTTTTAATTTCTTGATAAATCTTCATCTTTCTGTTAACAATATCTTAGAGATATAGCAGCCCATCCAAATAATATTAATAGAGAATATAAAAAAAAAATAATGAGTTGGGAAAAGGCAAGTAATGCTAGAGAGAAGTAGGCTGGTAGCACATGTTGTGAATACTATTTCTTTATGTAAGAAAGAAAGTACCTGATTGGCGGAACGATCAATAGAGCCTTTAATTTAAACAATATATGGATGTTCTTAATTGAAACAATTTAAACAATACATGGATCTTAATTGAGGAATATAATAATATCAAGTTTCCTCCATTATCTTGGCTCCCAAACAATCATTTTTTCCTTCTTTTAACTAAAATATGAAAGAACTAACTATGTTGGGAATGAAAGATTAAGAGATTTTGTGGAAAAAGAATGAAGATTTGAAGAGATTTTTGAATAAGAACATAAAGAGAGAGAAAATCACGTTTTTAAGGAGGGAGCACCAAATTTTCAAAATTTTGTGTTTTGATCTTGAAAAAACCAAAAACAAGAAGTTTATATGATGGATTTTAATGTCGAGGAGCTAATTTGATAAAATCATAGCAGAAATTGAAAAAAAAAATTAGGGAGAAAGTGAGGACTTTTGTGTTTAGGTTTTGAGAGAGAAAGAAATGTTAAAGATGAATTGAAAATGAGGTGGATTATATTTTTAATTTCTTAAAGTAGAAAGGTAGTCATCATAATTAAAGCAAACCTTATGGATGTGATATGAATTTACCCAAAAAATAATCATGACATGTGACAAAAAATACCACATTTTGGAAAATAAGTTTAAAACTACTTAGAAAATAAAATTTTAAACTACTTCAAAAGAAAAAAAAAAAAAAAAAAAAAAAAAAAAAAAAAAAAAAAAAAAACTCGTGATAACAGTGGCTTCGATTCCATGGGAAACTTGGAATTATAAGGATAAGCCAACTAATGATAAGCGTACCTGTCTCAAACCTCATTATCTACCACCCTACCCGTTTAAACGGTTCGGTACCCAAAAACACCCAATCCGCAGCCATCACTAAGCTAAATAGTTGAACAACTTTTATAACGCAACACTTTTATGAATTTGACTTTATTTCTGGTGTCGTCACAGCGAAAGCTCCAACTAAAACAAACGAGCGGTCCACTTTCTAGATCTTTTTATTATTGCAATGTAGATCCTATGTGTGGTCTCAACTCATAAGAATCTATTCAAAGAAAACCCTGAGTCCCATTATTAGGTACTTATAAAGAGCTCTCTCAAAGATTATCAATTTTCTATCGAATTATGAAGCTTCATCTGCCCCAAAGGCTATTCTATCTCATCAGAGAAGGCTTCTCTTAGTAGAAGTGAAATCACAAGCAGGTTGACATGTTTTCCTTTGAAATATCATCCTATAATCAATCTACTTGGGGGTTCTTCTTTACAAGGATCGAAAGACCGAGTTTGTTTCACTTTTATCAATTTTCTATCGAATTATGAAGCTTCATCTGCCCCAAAGGCTATTCTATCTCATCAGAGAAGGCTTCTCTTACTAGAAGTGAAATCACAAGCAGGTTGACATGTTTTTCTTTGAAATATCATCCTATAATCAATCTACTTGGGGGTTCTTCTTTACAAGGATCGAAAGACCGAGTTTGTTTCACTTTTATTGAGAAAAAAATTATAACAAAGTTGTAAGACTGAAATATAAACTCTTATCTTTCAAAGCAAAATAATATTAATAAATTATTAAAGCTTTAAAAGGATAGTCAAGGTCAAAAGTTAAGATGAGGCAAGTCTTGCCTAATGACCTAACATGAATCAATACGTGTTTTTGATCCACGTGTAAAGAGGTTCACGCAACGTTGAGAGAGATATCATTCTCTCCCTTCCAACGCCATTTTATCACCAAAAACATTACATTGATAAGAATTTCTTTCATAGTACTATTTAAGACTGAACTGTTTTACCAAATTGGTCAATCAAGTATAGTTGCCTAATATATAAGGGTAAAATGTCCATAGAAAAACATATCATAAACAATCAAGCCTTTGTTCAAGGTTTGTGTAAATATTACTAGTTCATTATCATGAGTGGAGAAATGATTAACATCCAGAAAATATGTATCTCAAATATATAAATAAATAGAAAATTTCCACTCTAACTTCCAAGCTCTTAATCAGTGTGTTTAACTCTTTTGTTACATAAATTTAGGGTCATTGGCCCTTACTTGACCTCCTATAGTCATTCCTGATTGGAAAATTAAATTGAAGAATACAGTTTTCCTTTTCTGTTTATATACAGTCTTTTTACCGTGTGGACAGCGAAATATACCAAATCAATGCTTCAATAGCATGGCCTCCATTTTTCTCTTCCTTGCAGCATGTTTTAGTTTCTCTAGTGCCACAAGTCCGACTTGCCTAACTCTTTCCCTGGACAAACCTATGCTGAAGAAACAACCAAAAAAAGCATTGTTAGATCAATTGGATACAAAAAGGTGTTTAGCGGGAAAAGGAAATAAAAAACCAAGATTCATATATTCTTGAAGAGTAGATGCAACTGCACACAACACGCACATGATTGGTGATTTTATTATTTAGCATTGCCTACTCTTTTGAATGAAAATTGAGATACAGACTGAAGTAATTTGTTCAAAAAGCCACAGATTCATCTCCAATGCTCTAGATGCATGAAATGTGAAGTTGGCCTCATAACATGCCAAAGAAAACCAGTTGCTCAAAGCTTTTAGAGGAGTAAGGATCATACAGTCCCCAAGAAGGGGCAAGAGGTTCTTCCGATAAAGATATGTAAGCAATTCGACACTTCTTTCTTTCTTTCTTAATTCTGTCCTACTGAATTGGGAAGAAAATATAACATGTGTTCCACTTGAATGAAAATTCTGCGTTTAAATGATGGAGACATAAGGTGCATCTAAGATTCTAAGGAGCCACTTGAACAAAAACACACTTGGCATTCTAAGCATTAATATCATACATGGTGCTCAACCATTAAGAAATAAGCAAAACCTTACATAAAGTACTTACCGTTTACTGATGTCCTCCCATGTAAGACATTCTTTATCTAGACCATAGTAAAGACGTATAATTTCTATCTCTCTTTCTCCAAGCGTGAAATCAATGAGCCTGTTTACTTCATCCTGAAAATATATGATTCCTGAGGTCAATGTTTTTCTTTATTTGTATAGAAGATAAATAAGACATTCGAATTTGTTAGACGATGCATGATTCACGTGAAAAGTACAGACACTCGCACGTGCACACACAGAGTGCCAGACAAACACCCAAAAGATTGTTATAAGGTTTAGCACGGACCTTAACCATATACAATACATAATTTATCATAAGATAGTGTTTGTGATCATCATTTAATTGCTTGTCACAATAAAAGAGCTTTTGTTTCTATAAACCTATATGATGACTATTCACATGAGAAAGATCATTCATTTTATTGTGTCCAATGTGCTGATCTCATTCACTCCTTTTTCAGCCATAACGGGTTACTTTAATTTCATGGATTATCCTGAGTTTGACAAACTTTTAGCTAGAAATTTGTGAAATATATTTTCGAGTGCAAAACACTGAAAATGTTAAATTATGTTTTAATTGATATTTGTATTATGAATGATATATTTTCGAGTGCAAAACACTGAAAATGTTAAATTATGTTTTAATTGATATTTGTATTATGAATGATATATTTTCGAGTGCAAAACACTGAAAATGTTAAAATATTTTTAATTGATATTTGTATTATGAATGAAATTTAGACCAACTTAAATGGCCTGAAGTACAGTGGAAATCCATAATGCTAAAATAACCAAAATAATTCTTAATGTGCGTAGCAAATGAATCATCCATCATAAAGCTAAAAAAACATATTGAAAGAAAATTTCAGGCATTACTTTGAGATAAGAGCTTCTAGTAAGTTTCAGGCATGTTATATCTCAGTTATTGGTGTTGTGATTTTTCAACTTATTTACACCATTTACTTATCAAAAAAAAGTTATTGGTGTTAATAACTTGATGCTTCAGCTGTAGAGACTTGAGCCAAAAGTTATTCTCTAGAGACAAACCTCTAAGCATAAACTCTAAAAGCCTCTAAAAACTACGCTAGACTTTACCACAATAATGGATTATTGAAGTTCTTTTATTGCCTTCTACTGAGTCTCAAATTTCCAGTGACAGCTTCAAATTTCAATCCTTTGTTTTATGCAATTATTCCTATTACCTTAAGTGCCCACTCGTCAAATCCATGCCATGGGTTGTTCTCCAAGTTATTATCAGCAATGTACTGAAAACATCAAAGCAAAAGAAATAGAAAAGGTCAGCGAAAAATAACACAGAGGAATATGAAAGGTGATACAAAAGTATCCTCAAGTAGGTCTGCAGAAACTGCAATATGCAATTACACTATGATGAGTTTCTCCTGGAAGACCATTCAAAGAGGGGAATGCGTCCCTATCAAGGGAGAAGACTTTATTGACTGCCTGCATGTGGTGACATTCTACAGTAAGCACAATGAGAATCATTGTTTAATTTACCAAAAAGAAAATCTCAAACAATTATTACCACTGTAGCATTCCTAACTTTTTTCTGGAACATGTTCAGACTTTCTGCAATTCTCTGAAAATACATAGGAATTCATAGATCAATAACAGCTCATGGCAAAATAATAGAGTTTAGAAGAATGTAAAAATTAAGCATCCTCATTTCCATCACTTGCATCAATTGATGGTGTTATTCCTTTCTCTTCCAGTCTAATCTTTGCATTCCGGATTAAACCCAACCTTTCATGCAAGTGAGTAGGCACCCTTAAAGTTCTCGAGTTCTCAACTAATGCTCTTAAAACACCCTGTTAACAGTAGAAACACGAGAACTAGTGTTAGCTTTGTAAAATCACTAATGAAGAATAAATATCTAAGATAAGTACTTGGTGAATAACATAAGTGGAAGTTAAAACAAAAAATTTTTGTCTAAGAGTTATCCAATGGACTTTGTTTCAATTCCGAACTTCGAGGGGCACAGAAGTTATTGTAAAATATCCTGAAGGAGAACAAAAGAAATGTCATTTTGTTCTCTTTTTTTGCACCTATATGAAGTAGTTTGCATATTTCCTCAGACTGATGTATCACTACTGGGCTCAGAAAAGAACAACAGGGCAGGAGAATTAAAATATTTTTCTATGTAAAATTTTTTATTGTCCACTTGAATGAACATTCTGTCATTCCTGCTTTCCAAATTATGGATACATATGGTGCATCATTAAGTGTCAGCTATCTTGATAAAGATAATGGAATGATTATAGAATTGGCTATCCTCCAGGACAACACTTTGAGATACCTATGTTCCTTACTGCTTTCACAATTTGAGCAGCTGCTGTTTCAGTTGTGGTGAAATGAATTTTAAAACTTTATTTCGTTCAGATGTTAATCATTCTGAATGTAGAGATGACTAAAGAGAATTTAGACTGTTATTGAAAAAAAAAAATCAGTCCATTCACTATGTTCAAAGTGTTCTAGAAACTCATAGGAGAACGTTAGCTTTACCTGACGGATCCACCAATAGACATAAGTTGAAATTCTGAACCCCTTTGAAGAGTCAAATTTCTCAATCCCACGCAGAAGTCCAATCAAACCACCCTACATGATAAATACAAAATATTTATCATATTAGATGAATCAACAAATCTATCTGAAGTCAGTACTTTAATTAGAGGATATTGGCTTCTAATACTTGAATTTAAATTTAGAAATTACCTGAACAAGGTCAGACATTTCAGCACCCAAGTTATCATATCTTTGAGCTATAGACATGACCAAACAAACATTGCTCATCGTCAACTTCTCTCTTGCGAGGTGACACTCGATCAATCTCGACTGTAACTCAGCACGAGAAATCTTCAAGGAAGTTGCAAGCTGTTCATCAGAGGGCTCACATCGCAATCTCTCCTTCAATCTAAAATTCCCATCACACAAGTTAGAAAGATAATCCTATAAATAAGAATATAGTATAAACTAATTCCGAACCATAATTACAAAAATAAATAATTTAGCAAGAGATGTACTGCTTTCTACTCTCCCACCTTTTTTGTTGAGATAATATGTTCACAAGCTACGCATGCACTAGAAGTCTAAAGCTTTTACACCATCTAAAAAATTATATTGTCATCAAGCAAGAAACGCTTGAACTTTTAAAAAGAAGAAATCGAGAAGAATTACATCAACCAATTGTGGTCACTATTAAATGTCTTGCTCCTGGGGAAAGTTCCTTCATTTATGCAGAAGTACGTGGAATAGAAAATTTTCAAAAGTATATCAGAGAAAAAATAATTTCCTTAACTAGAATGATTTGTCCAATCCACAACATTGTGATTACCTGAATTTGTGATCCTCTAAGGAAATCCCAGTTTTGATTTTCTTGGACAGGTGCACGACTTCTGTGTGGCTGAGCACCTCTTCACTTATTACACCCTTCACATAACTCTTCAAACGATTTTAAAGCAGGTCTGGACTAATTATTGATCTTAGTTCCATAAAAGGACTAAGTTGCACCATCGATTTATTTTGGCTCAGAATTTTTCTCTTAGAAGTCATTCTCCGTTTTCGAGCAGACAGCCCAGAACAAGTGACTGGTATCTTCTTTCGAGTCTTTTTACTAGGTGACTCAGTTAACACTGTCCTCTCAAAAGAAAGATTCCACTGCTTTTCCAACATTGACTTCTGCAGCAAAAGAAGAGCCTCGACTGAATAGTCCAGGTCAGAGCTTTCCTCTTCTAAGTCAGTGGATCTGTGAAAGCATGGCTCTGCCGTTGAAGGAGCAGAGGCAATATGCACATGCTCTTTAATAGCCTTAATGGATTGTGTAGGTCGAGTGGATGATGGAAAACTTAGGCTATAATTTGATGACTTTTTCGAAACTACCATGTTTTTTGTTGAAGCAACTTGATAGTGTGCCAAACCATGATCGTTGGCATATGAGAGCTTTTCAGTGATATCAGAATAGTAAAATGAAGAACTCAACATCCTCTTTCCTGCGCTAAGTCCAAATACAGCTGCTGTGGCCATCATACAGCTTCTTCTTGCTTAGGTACAATTACCATTACATGTATCAACAAACTTGTCGACTCAAAATCATGTCAAAAAATTCTTTGACTGTACTTAATTGACTGTGTCAAATAGAGGGTTTTGTCGCTATCCAAACCTCCCCAAGTTGCCTTTGCCAGTGTTCAGCTAAAACCCCCAAAAGAAAAAATCCTAGTATTAATTTTTCAAATATGTCGTTCATATAATTATGAGTATCCAATTGAAGCATGTTCTAGGAAAAGTGAACTACAAGGTGGCTAAACCAAAAGACATTTATTCAATACATAAACTATAAATAGTACATGAGTCTCAGTTGTCAGAGAATCATAGCATGTGCACAAATGAAGGAGATTGAGATCCAACAACCATGTGAACATAACTACTTGATATTGATTATTTCAAAGATATGTTTGATTCTCTATGAAGTTTAAAAGAGAGAGAGAGAATACCGAAGAAGAAACAGAAAAGAAACAAATATCCCATCAGTAGAAGACTAACAATTACTTGTCTAGGTTGGGTTTTGTGAGATTTGAGTCCAGAACATTTATCCAGTTTGAAATCATAAATAAATTAGAGCTATAATGCTAATTCACGAATTACATGCCAAAGACAAAAATATCAACATGTCTAATTCCTTTGAATCTGACTTTAATGAATTCTCAACATGGTAGTTCCAATTTTTTAGCAATACCCAATTAATCCAATTATCATTTGAATGAATGATGACACATAAATGTGTTCACTAATAAAGACCTGTATGTTAAACCATGATGGGAAAAGCATACTTAATTTCACTCTCTATAACTCTGTCTCTCAAAATTTGTCCATAAATATTGAATTTGTAAAGTGGCGAAGAACACAAAGAACAATATATCAGAGTGAAAAGTGAAACAAATTGAACAAAGCAACAAACCGAAACTAAACCTCAATATATCTAATAGCAAAAAGAAATGAATAGAAACTTGAATTTTACATATAAAATATGTAAGTAGCTTACCTGCAGAAATGCTAATTATTAGCAATGCTAAAACAAAGCCCAGAAGAAGAAACGGTGATCCCAAAGTTTAGGAGAGAGACCAGATATCGAGAACTATAAGCTTCTTCTAGCACATTGATTGAGAAATGTAATATGTATGAATGGGGGAGGTTTTTTTTTTTTTTTCTTTCAACAAAATAAAACCGCCATGCAAACTAACAGAATAAAATTATAGAGTAACGTATTGAATTTGATATTCGTTTTTAATTTTTTTATAGGAGTAGTAGAAGAAGATATTGAAAAGGGTAAATGAAATTGAAAAAAAAGGGTAGAGATGTGGGAGGAAGAGATACCATTGGCTGGAAGAAATATTGGGTCCAGCTTTGAGTGGTGCAAAGCCTGCCAGTTTGCTTCTTCTGTTTCTTTCCCTCTTAATCTCTTTTATTTTCTTTTTTGTTGGGTCTTTTTCTCTTTCTCCGTCACTAAACTTTCTCCTTTCTTTTTCCCCCTCGAAATGAAAAATTCTCTTTTCAAGTATTTGGAAATTTGATTTGGTGCAAAAACACAAATCGATACAATATGGGACCCACTTTAAGTCACCACTTAAATAACTTATGTGCTTCACACACGCTCACATGTGCACATTTCGGGTTCGGATATAGACCAAACTTTATTTGGATCATTTTCTCTTTTTTTTTCATTGCTTAGTCAGTTGATCCTTTTCATTTAAAACCAAATAAAATAAAATTTATTTAAAATAAATTATTGTATTTAATTTTTTATTTTAAATTATAGAATTTATTTCAATTATTATATTAAAATATTTAAAATAAATGAAAAATACAAAAAATGAAAAATTTTAATAGAATTTGCAACAAGTCAACTTAATTTCACTATAAATTCATTTCGAAATAAATTTCAAACTTTTTTTTTCCAAACATAATAACTATAGAATCATTTATTTCAAACTTTGTGTTGCATGTGTCTGCGGTAGAAAATGTGATATTCTTACATTAGTTTTATCTAATTGGTAAATAAAAAAAATAAAAAGTAATAAATGAGAAAAAAAAGAAAATGAAAAATTAATAGTATTGATATTTTCCATAATAATTTTGGTAAATGTTATGAAAAAATAAAAAGATAAAAAATTTAACTTACTTCAATTTTGGCTTTTCAATAAAAATAAATAAAAATTGTGATTTGTCAAAATAAAAAATAATATAATATAATATAATATATTATATTATATTATATTATATTATATTTTTTCTCTCATTTGTTTGAAGGTAAATTGACATGACACCCATCGAGGTTTACTCACATTGTGTGCTGACTACTTTTCCACTTTAAGAAACTCATTTGCACCCCTTAGCTAAAGTAAAATCACCTACCACCTCATCCATTTGCCATTGTCACGGCCCACTGCAACATTATATGCCCAAAATGCCCAAAATGCCCTTGTCGCGAACCTTTTACTTTCTTCTTCTTTGCATTCTTTGCAAATTGAAAAGGCCATCAGCTATCTGCTAAGCTGGATCTGAAACAATAAACTTTGTAATTCACAAAGGATCGAAAATTCTATGAGAAAAAAGAAAAAATGATCGAAATTTCATTGAAAAGATTCTTACGTGGTGATAAACATGGCAAACTTGTAATTTTGACTTTCATCTCCTACCTCTTTCAATTTATGGCTTCTTTCTCTCTCCAAAATCTCTGTTCCTTTTCTATCTAAAATCTTTGCTTATTTTTTGTCTAGTCTTCTCTCCTCCTCCTCAGTCCACCTCCACGCCAACAACCTTAACCACTGCCACCTCTCTCTCTCTCTCTCTCACCACCACTACCACAAGTCTTTGTGTCTCACGCCCCATCAAGAATGAAAAAAGCAAAATCAATACCCTCAAATCTCTTTATTTTTCCTTAAAAATTTTCACCAAATAGATCTACAAAATTACTTCGGTAGACGAAAGCTACAAAAATAACTTCTTCAATCCTAAAATCTGTCACTTGTATGTAAGCTTGACGGAGGGCAAAATTTCTCACTGACACAACTCGTGGCATCTTTAAAGAGCAAAAGAGTAATTGCATGAATAAGACAGAATCACTAATCAAATAAGTACACGTGACAGAGAGCATAATGATAATTTTATATCAGAACTTTAATTTTATTGTAACACTCTAATTTATGAATAATCCAATCTTATCATAATATCACAACTTATGGATATCCCGATCATACAATACCCAATCACTCTCATAACTTGACTCTACTCCAAAACACTATATAAATGGCTCTATCCAAATATGCTCAATTTTTTTTACACATATAATTCTCTCTATAGTCTCCAGTCTCCTTGTTGTCAAAAAACTCTATACTAACTTAGATATCGGAGAATCCCTCGGAGGCACACACCTTCTGGTTTTAGGTTTTCTTTCACATTTGTGTGCGCAAGTTTCACAATCTGGTTGTTCGCATATCTAGCAGATTTTTGGCATAAACAGATTAACACTGTCCATAGGAAGTTCTCTAAAAGAGAAGAATTCATCTGTGACGATGCCACCCAAAAAATCTGCCAAAAACACGTTCGGGTTAACCACTGTGACCACTCGAGCTTATACTCGCAGCCAACATCCCAATTCAAGATTCCTTATCATTCAAGAGCATGCCACCTCCCACCAGAACCCCAATGAACCGTCCGATGGGCGAACCAAGCACAAGCAGTTCTCTTAGTCAAACTCGGTGAATCCTGATGTCCTGGAGAGTCCAAACAACCCAACCGCGCCAAACCTAGCTATACTGAACCTAGCCGTTCCAGTTACACGAGCATTTTATGGAACTCACCCAGCTAGTAGCAAGTCTAGCTGCCAAACTCGAGGGGCAAACTCCTCCCCCTTCGTTTCTACCACCTCGACAAAGCCCTCAGCCAACGAGGCACTTGAATCTCAATCAACCGGCCTACAATCACTCCAACATTGGGTCCTCTCCCAATCTTGTGTCCAAGTCCCGAGGTTTCTCCACCTCTAAAGACTACACCGATTTAGATAAAAAGCTGAAAGAGATTGACAAAAGAATAGGAGAAGCTTTCAAAGGAAGAAGTACCAACATCCTAGATGAGATCAACTCCCAAGCTCCTCCTTTTACACAGGATATCCTCGATGCTCCTCTCCCACAGCATTTCAAAATGCCCATCAAAAAGTCTATGACGGCTCAACAGATCCTATGGATCATCTCCAACTTTATAAGACAACCATGCTACTACATTGCCACCTAGATGCTGTAATGTGTCTAGTCTTTCCTCTGACTCTTGAGAAGGCTGCCAACACCTCATACTCGCATCTTAAACACGACAGCATCAGTTCCTTTAAGGAGCTAAGTCGTGCCTTCACGGTACACTTCCTCAACAGTAAAGAATCTTGAAAGACCTCAGAAAGTCTTTTCAACATCATCCAGTGTAAGAGGGAGAAACTTTGAGAAAACATCTCGCAGTTTAACACAACAGCATGGGAGATTCCTGTAACGACCCATCACGAGTTGGCCACCCTTGAAACGTTGTTATCACATTTTGAAAATCCCAATACAACAGCTATATGCAACAAGAAAGAATAACACCAATAGAAATTTTTACATAATCCTCAACCCTCAACGGGGGAGATACATCATTCTGATCTTGACTTAAACATTATATACAACGAAATATGCAAGAATATTTACAAATAAATTTTTAATTTATTTTTTCATTAGTCTGAGGATGTGGACGCGTACGTGGCATACAGATAATGATTTTGTTTGAAACTCAACTCATCAAGCTATTTGTCCTACTTGCTACCTGAAATTAATGTACAGTGAGAGATGAGCTTCACAAGCTCAGTGAATTAAATTTACTAAAAGTATTCAATTTGTATAAAAAATCATTTATATCTCATATAACTTGATAATAACATTCTACTATCACTATACATATCATAAGTCTCATTCTCTATCAATCTCTTCTTCTTATATAATTGTTCACCTTAAGACCATTAATTATCTCTTAATTACCTCGTTATGAGGTCCACAGCATATAGTCTACCATTTAGATAGTTTTTATCGTATCATACTTCTATGTTTCTTTCTCACCATGACTATCTCTATGTGAGACTCATTCATCTATAAATAAATTTACAATAACAAACAACACTTCAGCATTTCAGTAATACAATCAATATTTAAAACAGATGCAATGCATGAATTATTATTAGGGAACGTCTTCCCACATGTCGACATATTTTTATCTTAGACCGGCCCCCTCCCAATTTCTTTTATTTCCAGCATATACCGGCTGCCACGGTTTTCATTTATTTCCAATATATATTGGCTGTCACGATTTTTCATTTAGACCGACCCCCTCCCAGTTCTTTTATTTCATGCATATGCATATGAAAAATGATATGAAATATGTATATGAACAACAATATAAAAACAAAAATGAATTCAGATATTTAAATTAGCTATCCTGATTATTCTCAAATTACTATTTGATCAATTTTACTAAATTCCTCTCCTCATAAATCATATCAAATCATCAACCATAGCTCGTCAAGATCCACCAAATTTCCTCTCCTCATAATTCGTATCAAATCATCAACCATAGCTCATCAAAAATTTCACTTATCACCTTTATTATTAAATCGACTCATTATTCCAATATTATTATTTCTCATAAAATAATTCTCTACACATCCACTATTCTTATCAACCAACTTTCATCTATCACCAAAGCATAAGTTAATAATTTATTCTAATATTATCACTAGATATTTCATATTGATCTTGATTACTTAAAGTAAATCTAACTCACCACGTAGCATTTAGAGCTACCCATGGATCACCTCCTTGTCTTTCCTGCTCCTCTAAACAATTTTCCCCCAGTTGTTGATCATCAACACCTGACATAATATTTATATTAAAATTTCTAATTTATTCTTCATTTCCTTCATAATAAACTTCACATTATTGCCTTCTATTTTTCTTAGAGCTTTCCATAACTCTCTATAAAATTCTCTCGTAAACTCTTTCAAAATTTTGCTCTTTCAACCTTTCTTTCGGTCTCTAAGTGTTTAGAGAAATATAATAGTTTGAATTATAGAAGGAAGAAAACCAAACAAGATTTGGAAAGTAGTAAATAAACTGAAACTATATATATATATATATATATATATATATATATAACACCAAAACCGCACACCACCTGCCACCAATTTTACATTTGTAAAGCATGCAGAGATTTAAAAATCTCTTGACAACACCTGGATTCCAGGTGTTATCATGTTTTTAGTTTTTTTTTATAAAAAAAAAAAAAAAAAACTTTTTCTTTTCTTCTTCTCCATGCTCGACGGGTCCAGCTTTTTTTTCAAAATAAATATTTTATTCAATACTAAATCCTTCACGTATATATATATATATATATATATATATATATATATATATATATTATTTTAATTTCATGTCATATTTATTAAATTGCTTATTTACCCTTACTTTACGTATATGGGTATTACAATTCTACCCACCTTGTAAAAGTTTCGTCCCCGAAATTTTCTTACCTAACTCAAGAAACAATTGTGAATAATATTTCTTCATAGTTGTCTCATGCTCTCATGTAATCTCTTCAACATATTTATTCCGTCACATAACTTGAATTAATGGAATTACTTTATTACACAAGACTTGTTCTTTTCTGTCTAAATTTCTCATTAGTACTTGTATAAAAGTCAAATCTTTCTGAATTTCTACAGCTTGGCTCAAAATATTATGAGATTTATCAAGTAAACACTCTCGCTAAAGTGAAATATGGAATACGTTATGTTACTGCTTCAACTCTGGAGGCACATCCAGGCTATTCCCAACTAGCCCAACTTTCTCAATAACCTCATAAGGTCTCACTTACCTCAGACTCAACTTTCCTTTCTTTTTGATCCTCAACACACCTTTTCATGGAGATATTTTTAATTACACCCAATCACCTGCTTGAAATCAAGAGGTCTTCTTCTATTATCAACATAGATATTCGGTCTACTCAGTGCTACTTTACGATTCTCTCTAATCAGTTTGATCCTCTCAGTTGTTAACTCAATAATTGATTGACCAAATATATTTCTCTGCCACTTCTTCCCAACATACTGGAGTTCTTCACCTTCTACCCATCTGTTGAGGATGAAAAGCAATATTAAATTGTAACTGTGTACTCGTGGCTTTCTGAAAGCCTCTCCAAAACCAAGATGTAACTCTAGCATCTCTATTTGACACTATGCTTAATAGTATTCCATACAACCTCACAATCTTAGCTACATACAGTTTAGCCAACTTTTTAGGATTCCAATTAGTTTTAATTGAAAAAAATTGGAATGACTTAAAAAGTCTATCTACTTTCACTTACACTGTATCGTGACTTTTCTAAGTATGGGAAAATCCATACACACACTTTCAGGAATAGGAAGAGATTGTAGTAAGCCTCCCAGATGTTTATTCTTTAACTTCACTTACGGACAAACCAAACATCTAGAATTATATTCAGCTACGTCCCTCATCAATCTTGACCACCAGTAATTCTGTCTCAATCCTCTATTCATCTTATTGTTACTCGGGTGCATTGAATATACATCACCATGTACCTCTCTCAATATCTTCTTTCTCAACTCCGCATCATTGGGAACACAAATCTTATGTTCCAATACCAAAATACCATCATTTCAAATTTTGAACTCATATTGCTTTCTAATAAGCGCTCAATGCTTAATATTTTCTATCTATTCATCCCTACCTTGCATCTCTAAAGCATTTTACTATGGATGACTACACAACCATATTCGTTAACCATGATCCTCAATTACTAATATTCAAATCCATTCTTATCTCTCTTAAATTTATCATCAATTTCACATCAGCACTCCTAATAGCAGTTAACCTTCTTGTAGACTTTCTACTTATTGCATCAGCTACCACCTTCGCCTTTTATAGATGATAGTGAATTGTACAATCATAGTCACTAATCAACTCCATCCATCATATTTGCCTCAAATTCAACTCTCTCTAGGTAGGTAAGTATATCAAACTTTTATAATCAGTGAATATCTCATAAGTGGCTCCATACAGATGATGTCTCCAATCTTTAAAGTAAACACAATGGCAGCCAACTCTAAGTCATGGTAGGGTAATTTCTCTTATGATTCCCCAATTTCCTATAAGCACACACCATTACCTTCTTATGTTGCATCAATACATATCCCAACTGTTGACGGGATGCATCATTATACACTACAAATCCTTCATCACCAGAAGAAAGCATCAATACTGGAGCTGCAGTCAATTTCTCTTTTAGTAATTGAAAACTTTTCTCTCACTTCCCACACCATACAAATCTCACCTCTTTCCTGGTTAATCAATTCAACAATACTATGATAATAGAAAATTTTTGAATGAATCTTCTATAATGAGCAGCTAACCCCAAGAAGAATCTAATCTCAGTTACATTAGTTGGTCTTTCCCTACTCAACATTGCCTCTACCTTTTGTGGATCAACTATTATGCCATCTCCAAATATTACGTGCCCCAAGAAGTTATTTCATTAAGCCAAAATTCACATTTAGAGAATTTTGCATATAATTTTTCTTTCCTTAGAATCTCCAACACACTGTCTAATGTTTCACATGTTCTTCCTCATTGTTAGAATATACCAAAATGTCATTAATAATTATAATCAAAATTTGTCAAGAAATAGTTTAAACATTTTATTCATCACGTCTATGAACGTTGCTGGAGCATTGGTCCACTCAAATGGCATCACAAGAAACTTATGACCATAAGGTGTCCTAAAAGCAGTCTTAGGCACGTCTCCCTCCTTTATCCTTAACTGGTGGTAACCTGATATTAGGTTTATCTTCGAAAACACCGTCACTCTCTACAACAGTTCAAACAAATCATTTATCCTGGATAAAGGATATTTGTTCTTAATGGTTATCTTATTCTGCTGGCTATAGTCTATACAAAATCTCATCATTTTATATTTCTTCTTCACAACAATACAGAGGCTCTCCAAACACACTAAGTCTGATAAATTGTTTATCTAACAATTCTTAAAATGGTACGTTCAACTCTCTCAACTCAGCTGGTGTCATTTGATAACGCTCAAACTAACACGCGATTATTGTGTATAGCTGAGGTGTCGATTCCACAAGGAAAGTAAACTACAAGAGAAGGTGTAAACCTTAACACTAAATAATAAAGTTCAAATAAGAAAATATGAGTTTTACCAATGAAATTATTTTAGAGAGTTGTGAAAATATGATGAAAAATTCAATAAAGAAATAACAAAGTTCTAGGAATCCTTCCTAAGTTCATTGTCTTATTCCTATCTTGACTCAAATGTTTTATCTCAAGTACTAGTTTCACATCCCAAACAAGCAATTGGTAAATATTCAATCAAAGCACATAAATACACTAATGTAATTGCCATAAATTACTCCTTAATTCCAATTCAAACACACATGATCTATCTTATAAATTATCAAGAAGCGATAATATATTTTAATAATAATACTACAGGAATGGACAAACCAATAAGATAGATCTATCAAAATCAATTGCATCTAACAACTTTGACATAAGAAAAGCTTGACTAGACTTATATGGAGAAGAAGAATACGATCACCGGATTAAGAAAACTAAGAGAAGAAGAACATAAATTGCAGTTGTTACATGAATTCAAATCTTTCTTATTTAATCGAAGAGTAAATCATAAGCAATGTTTAACGATCAATCCATACAACTGAATCAAAGATAGAAATAAAGAACAACTACACCTAGAAACTCATTCTTTTGCCTTGCTTGGAGTTTAGTTGGACATGGAGTTCATCCTTGATCACCTTGAGGAAGAATAAGATGGAAGCTTTCTTCAAAAACTCTCATCGCCTCCTATTCTCTGCATCTAAATTCCTATATATAGTTGTATGGAGACGACTTTGTAGACAGAAAAGTTGCTCTAGGGTTTCTGTTCAAGCCATGTGCTTCTGTTGCTGTCCAGGCCCAGTTCTTCCTGACCTTTGTCTACTAAAACTGTCATAACTTTCTCTAGAAAAATCATATTTATGAGCCGTAAAATTCTCTAAAAAAAATAGACATCTGGATCTTTCCAAGCATATATGGCTCATCTCCTGGTTCTTCCTAAATCAATACAATTTAATCAGCAAAAATGACTGATCTGTACGGACAATTTTGGAAATTTAGTGAAACTCCTTTCCAAATGCTTATGAACATGCATAGAATCTTCGTGCTTTAATCAACGTTAGCTTTTACATCTCTTTTAAACCCAAAATACCTAAAAAATGCATCGAAATAAATCAATATACCAAGAATAACACTTAAGAATTATTAAGGCATAAATGTGTAATCCAGCCCTAACTCAACCCTAAATGCTAACAAATAAACACTATTAAGATGCATTTTCTGACTCTCATCATAACCCCCAACTAGCTTATTGCTAGTCCCTAGCAATTCAAGCGAAAGAAAAATGAAATGAATTCTATACTAGAAATCAAAACAAAACCTAAAATCCTAAAAACAAAACAAAGCAATGTTAGCATTAATCCAAGAGTAATTCAACTTTTTGTCTAAAAAAATTGCACATAATACACAACACATAGAATCATTAAATACCACCCAAGTCCAAAAACAATCCAAACATCAACCTTATATTCGTTATCGACTCTTAAACATCTATCTTACCACAAACCATTAACCCAAACACCAGATGATTTTATGCACAACATTCATGAATACAAGTCTTTGCCTCTAAAAACATATTAAATTGCGTGATATCAATCACAAATCAAACTCCATAGGCTCACTTTTCAAATCACTCTCCACTAATGTAGAAAAATCACACTACATCGGATCACTAGGTCTTTAATAGGCTTGTAACGTTAGGCTAAGGTAAAGGTCAAGAAAGAATGGGAAGAATTAAACAAGTAAAAGAACTCAGTCTCTTAATTTTAAACACAACCTTTTTAAGCACTAAATAACCTTACTTCAACACCCAACTCATTCAACCATTTTTCGAGCATTTCTCTCAATAATTCAACACTTTTTTTTTATTCTTCTTTTCTAGCACATAACCATTCACCTCCATTTTCATTCTTTACTCTTTTCCACAACCCCCAACATATCTCCTTTAATGTACTTGGGTTATGGTAGTAATATTTTTTCATATTTCCACCCTTACTCCTCTTAAATGCTTCTCAATAAATGTGTATAAACTAAGTTCTCTTAAAAGAAAGGTAAGGATAAAATATTTTTAGGCTTATAAAGGTAAGTAAATGGGCTATCGAAAGAAACAAGGCTAATTTTTTTTTTAAAAGCTCAAACAAGTAACTAGCGATAAATATAACAAAGATAAGCTTGAAAGGCTCAAACATTCCAAAGATGGCCTACATCATATCCTAAATAGTGTGCATTCTAGGATTTCGCCTCAAGTGATTATCAAATAAGTTTTAGAGCTTTTCGAGACCGCAAAAGTATTCACAAAACATTCGCACATAAAACTTCTCTAAATGTTTTAGACTAATTATGCAATCTTACCGCAAACCAGAGTCTCAAATTAAATGAAGATCGACACTTAAAATTATTCTCAAACCGAAGCAAGATTTAACTTCTTCTAAAAGCTATATGCTATCTCAATTATAATCATATCATTGACATGTAAATTAACTCGAAAACTAACACAAAACATACTAAAAACAAACAAAACTAAACTTAATTTTTTAAAAATTTTCAATTTTTCAAGAAATGTTTTTTTTTCCAACAATTTATCCTAACAAACGAATTAAAACGAAAAAGAGAAAGTGACACCAAACAATTCAATGGTATAAAATAGGAAATGTGTTTCCTCCATCGCCCAACCTAAGACTTGCATTGTCCCCAATGTGAAAGAAAAAAGTCGAGAGAAAGAAAGAATAAAAAAGTAAAGAAAACTAAATAAATAAATAAAAATAAAAAATAAATAAAACAAATATAAAATGGAACGAAAGTACTCAATTAAGAAGGATAAACCGGGGGCACCAAAGAGATCTCTTCGGGCCTATCTTCAACACGTTCATGTTCCAAGTAGATCTTCAACCTCTAGCCATTAACTCGAAATGCACAACCGTCGAAGGGATCTTCAACTTCTACCACTCCATTTGGAAAAATACTCTTAACAACATAAGGTCCCTTCCATCATGATTGCAATTTTCCCAGATGGAAGTGTAACCGAGAATCATAAAGAAAAACTCAATTGCCTTGTTCAAAATTTTTTCAGAGTATTTTCTGATCATGTACCACTTTCATTCTTGACTTTAAGTCCTTAGCATTATCATATGCATCATCATTCAACTCTGCAAGTTCACAAAGTTTCATTTTCCTTTCCTCACTGGACATCTTCAAGTCATAATTAAAATTTCGAACAGCCCAATATGCTCTATGCTCAAGTTCTACCAGTAAGTGACATGCTTTGCCGAATACCAACCGATAAGGAGATGCTCCAAGAACCGTCTAGTATGCTATTCAATATGCCCGAAGCGCATCGGATAGGTGCAAAGACCAATCTTTTCGATTTGGATTTACCATTTTTTCAAGTGTTCACTTAATCTTCCTATTTACTAGTTCCGCTTAGCCATTGGTTTATGGATGGTAAGCTGTAGAAACCTTATGGGTGACTCCATACCTGCGCATCAAAGCCTCAAAAGAACGGTTACAAAAATGTGACCCTTGATCACTAATTATAACACGTGGAGTACCGTACCTAGATAAAATATGATCTTTAAGAAATTTAACAACTTTATTATCATTAGTGCGGCAAGGTATAATTTCAACCCATTTAGAAACATAATCAACGGCAAGCAAAATGTAAAGATACCCAAAAGAAGGTGGGAATGGTCCCATAAAATCGATCCCTTAACAATCAAAGATTTTTACCACTAAGATCGGGTTGAGAGGCATTATATGACGGCGGGATAATGAACCTAGCTTTTTACATCTTTCACATGAATGACAAAACTCATTAGTATCCTTGAATAAAGTAGGCCAATAAAAACCACATTGCAAAAATTTTATAGCTGTCTTTTTAATAGAAAAATAACCACCACAAGCATAGGTATGACAAAAAGTTAACACACTATCAATTTCTATATCCGGAATGCATATTCTTATTATTTGATCGGGGTAATATTTAAAAAGATAAGGATCATTCTAATAAAAATTCTTTACCTCAGCCAACAACTTACACTTATCTTGTGCACTCCATGTAGATGGAACTTGATGGGAAACCAAGTAATTTGCAATGTCGACATACCATGGTGTGTGACAAAGGACATCAAATAAATTCTCATCCGGAAAGGCTTCGTGAATGGGTAAAATGTCGGTATCATTCTTAAATTCCAAACGAGATAGGTGGTCCACCAGAAAATTTTCCACCCCCTTCTTGTCTTTGATGGTTAAGTCAAATTCCTACAAAAGCAAAATCCAACGTATCAAACGGGCCTTAGTATCCGTGTTTTAGAAAATAAATTTAAGGGTGGAGTGATCCGTAAATATAGTGATAGGTTAACCAATTAAATAAGAGTGAAATTTGTCCAATGCAAATACTACGGCTAGTAATTCTTTCTCGGTTGTGGTGTACATCATTTGAGAATGATTCAAGGTTCTACTAGCATAATAAACAACAAATGGTTTTCCTTCCCTTCTTTGTCCTAAAACAGCCCCTAAAGTATAGTCACTAGCATCACACATAATCTCAAAAGGCAAGAAAAAATCGGGTGATTGCATAATAGCGGCGGTTGTAAGCTTAGAGACAAGCGTTCTAAAGGCATTCTCACATTCGAGGCTCCACTTAAACTCGGTATCCTTCAACAAAAGGTTACCTAAAGGTCTAGAGATAGTACTAAAATTTTGAATAAACCTTCTATAAAACTCGGCATACCCTAGGAAAGAACTAACTTCTTTAATATTCTTAGGAGTGGATAGTTTAAAGATTAATTCAATTTTCGATTTATCCACTTCTATCCCCTTTTCGGACACTATATGGCCCAAAACTATTCTGAAAGACACCATAAAAAGGTATTTCTCCCAATTAAGCACAAGCCTTTTCTCTTCACACCTACATAAAACATTTTTCAAGTTAGATAATCATGAATCAAAAGAAGTTCCAAACACGATTAAATCATCCATAAACACTTCCATAAATTTTTCAACCATGTCACTAAAAATACTCATCATACATCTTTGAAAAGTAGCCAGTGCATTACACAAACCAAAGGGCATTCTACAAAAAGCAAAAGTACCAAAAGGACAAGTAAAGGTGGTCTTCTCTAGATCCTCTAAGGAAATTCCTATTTGGTAGTATCCCGAATACCCATCTAAAAATCAATAAAAAGGATGATCAGCCACACGTTTTAAGATTTGATCTATGAATGGAAGGGGAAAATGGTTTTTCCGAGTAGCCGAATTAAGTTTCCTATAATCAATGCACATACGCCACCCGATCACTACCTTAGTTGGTACTAACACCCCCTCTTCATTTTCTACCACAGTAACCCCGGCTTTCTTGGGAACTACTTGAGTTGGACTAATCCACTTACTATAAGATATTGGATATATAATTCCTGCATCTAATAGCTTTAAGACTTCTTTCTTAACTACCTCTTTCATAGTTGGATTTAATCTTCTTTGTGGGTCTCTACGAGGGTTAGCTCATTCTTCTAGATAAATCCTATGGGAACAAATTAGAGGGTTAATACCTTTTATATCGGCTATAGTCCAACTTAATGCAGATTTATGCTCTCTTAAAAAATTCAACAATTTATCACATTGCACATCACTAAGTTCGGAAGAAATAATAACCGGAAAGGTATCATATGGGCTTAAGAAGGTATGTTTGAGCATTTTGGGTAGCGGAGCTAAATTAAGTGTTAGTGTCTCGTCAGAAGATGGTTTGGGTGCCTCCCTCTCTTTAGGCAACTCCTCAAAGCATGGTTGCCATGATTTCTTAATAAATCCCTACGACTTATCAACAACATCAACGACATGGGGATAAATTGAAGAATCATCAAAATCAAAATTATTAAGAAGGAATTCCAAAGAATTAGAATTATCTCTAATGTACTCATCCTCCAAAAAAAGCTCATTGATCATGTAAGTGTCGAAACACTCATCTTCTTCATATGGCTGCCTTGAGACTTGGAAAACATTCACCTCTAGAGTCATATTTCCAAATGATAATGTCATTAGACCATTCCTACAATTAATGAAGGCATTGGCAGTGGCAAAGAATGGTCTTCCAAGTATCAAAGGAATTTTTAACTCTGTGTTCACAATAGAAATAGTATCTAACACAAAAAAAATCAATGGGATAATAGAATTTGTTAATTTGCACTAAAACATCTTCCATAATACCTCTTGGTTTTCTTACCGATCGATCCGCTAGTTGAAGCACCACGGACATTGGTTTGATTTCACCTAGACCGAGTTGTAAGTAAGCGGAGTAGGGCATGATATTCACACTAGCCCCCAAATCTAGCAATGCTTGGCCACAAGCTTTGTTTCCAATTTGGCAAGCCACCGTAGGATAGCTCAGATCTTTATACTTGGGTGGTGTCTTGCTTTCAATTACCGCACTTACTTGCTCTGTTAATAATTTCGTGTTCTTCACATTGTGCCTCTTCTTGAGTGTGCATAGATCTTTAATGACTTTAGCATAGTTGGGAACCTGTTTTATGACATAAAGAAAATGAAGGTTAATTTTAACTTGCTTAAGTTGTTCAAGAATCTCATCTTTTAATGCCGAATTTCTCTCCTTAGGTTTAAGGAGTGCTTGAGGGAAAGGCACCAGTATGGAATCACTATGGGCATCTTGTTCCTTGGGGGCTTCATCCTTGTTACTCATGGTGTTAGGAATCAAGTTTGATGGTAGAGTGGGTCCATCAATTTCTTTACCGCTGCGAGTAGTCATAGCATTAACCTCTTTAACATTTTGATTGTCGGTATTGAAGGTTTGTGCCATATGTTGTCCCCTTGGATTAGGTTGTGACCCCTTGGATTAGGTTGTGGCTATGAAGGAAAACAACTTTGCTCTTGAACCATCAATAAATCAGTCAACTTTGCGAGTTGGCTCTTTATCACCTTTTATTCCTCGTTGACCCGTTGTTGCTCTTCTAGCAATCGTTGATTTATCTTGCCTTGCTCTTCCACACTCTGGGCATATACCTGCATAAATGACTTAAAAGCATCTTCTAAAGGTAAAAATTGCTATGGTGCATTAGATGAAGTTGCTTCTGGTCTTCATTGGGTACTAGCTTGGGTAGAAGGTTGTGTATCGGATCTCCAACGAAAATTAGGGTGATTCTTCTAACCGGGATTGAAGGTGTTAGAGTAGGGTGAATATGTTTTCCTAAAGGGTATACCTAAAGCATTACACTCTTCCTTCATCTCAAAATAGATTGGACAATCCCTAGGTACATGATCTACCTTATTACACATAAAACACGGTTCGTAGGACTCTACCCTAGCAACAGGTTCGGGGGCTCTAGCATCCTTGGTTTTTAAAACCTCAATTTCCTTAGTTAGGACCTCTAAACGGTCTTTAAGGCTATCCTCTTCCTTAAGTTGATAAATTCCAACGGTTTGATTTCTCTTAGTACTTTCTATGGCATTGGGTCCCATCCAAGTGTGGTCTTTTTCTGATAAGTCATCTAGAAAATCTATGGCTTCGTCGGGATCTTTTTGAAAAAAATCTCCATTACACATCATTTCTATAAATTGTCTTTCCCTACTTAGAAGTCTATCATAGAAACAGCTAACTACCTGCCAACTCTTATAGCTGTGGTGTGGACAAGAATTCAATATGTCTTTGAAACGTTCCCAAACTTCATATAAGGTTTTACTCTCTTTTTGTGCAAAGTTTGAGATTTGTCTCTTGAGGTTATTGGTCTTATAGGTTAGGAAATAATTTTGGAAGAAGGCTTGGGTCATCTCATCCCAACTACCTATAGACCTAAGTCTTAACGAGTACAATCAAACCTTGGCCTTATCCTTAAGTGAAAAGGGGAAAAACCTAAGTTTGATGGTGTCTAACATATCGGCCCTACTTTGAAAGATTGCTACTATTTCCTCAAATTCCCTAATATGGACATAGGGGTTTGCATTCTCTAATCCATGGAAAGTTGATAGCTACTGGATCATGCCCAGCTTAAACTCAGGTTGTTGAACATTAGGGGGAAACATGATACAAGATGGTGTAGCCGTTCGGCTAGGGTGCAAGTAGTCCTTAAATATCCTAGCAACATTCTCATTGTTATTGTTGGTCATGTTAACAAAATTCTATAAATTCTCATTTGGGTGTTCACTATGATTTGATCTAGGCGAGCTTTCACTATCGAACAAAGAAGGAGAGGGTAACTCTATTTCGGGTCTTTTAATGAATCTACCTCGCTTATCTCTAAGTCTACGCATACACCAAAGGAATTAGAGGGGAGACGAATAAAAAAACAAAATAAAATCAAAACAGAAAATCAAAACAAAGAGCAAAGAACAATGTTACCGTCTTTTCTCAAAGTTGACAATCTTCCTTGTAATTAAGTGCAGTTCCCTGGTAATGGCACCAACATTTGATAACGCTCAAACTAACACGCGATTATTGTGTATAGCTGAGGTGTCGATCCCACGAGAAAAGTGAACTAAAAGAGAAAGTGTAAACCTTAACACTAAACGATAAAGTTCAAATAAGAAAATCTAAGTTTTATGAATGAAATTATATAAGAGAGTTGTGAAAATATGATGAAGAATTTAACAAAGAAAATAACAAGGTTCCAAGAATCCTTCCTAAGTTTGTTGTCTTATTCCTATCTTGACTCAAATGTTTTATCTCAATTACTAGTTTCACATCCCAAACAAGAAATTGGTAAATATTCAATCAAAACACATAAATACCCTAATGTAATTGCCATAAATTACTCCTTAATTCCAATTCAAACACACAAAATCTATCTTATAAATTATCAAGAAGCGACAATATATTTCAATAATAATACTGCAGTAATGGGCAAACCTATAAGATAGATTTACCGAAATCAATTGTATCTAACAACTTTTACATAAGAAAAGCTTGACTAGACTTATATGGAGAAGAAGAATGCGATCACCGGATTAAGAAAATCTAAGAGAAGAAGAACATAAATTTCAGTTGTCACATGAATTCAAATCCTTCTTATTTAATCAAAGAGTAAATCATAAACAATATTTAACAATCAATCCATACAACTGAATCAAAGATAGAAATAAGAACAACTACACCTAGAAACTTATCCTTTCGCCTTGCTTGAAGTTTAGTTGGATATGGAGTTCATCTTTGATCACTTTTAGGAAGAAGAAGATGGAAGCTCTCTTCAAAAACTCTCATTGCTTCCTATTCTCTGAGTCTAAATTCCTATATATAGATGTATGGAGATGGCTTTGTAGACAAAAAAAGTTACCCTAGGGTTTATATTCAGGGCGTGTGCTTCGGCTGCTGTCCAAGCCCGGTTCTGCTACTGTCCAGGCCCGGTTCTGCCTAACCTTTGTCTACTAAAACTGTTATAACTTTCTCTAGAAAAATCATATTTACGAGCCGTAAAATTCTTCAAAAAATAGACATCCGGAACTTTCAAAGCATATATGGATTATCTCTTGGTTCTTCCTGAATCAATATAGTTTAATCCGCAAAAATGACTGATCTATACAAGCAATTCTGGCAATTTAGTGAAACTCCTTTCTAAATGCTTGTGAACATGCATAGAATCTTTATGCTTTAATCAACTTTAGCGTTTCCATCTCTTTTAAACCCAAAATGCATGAAAAATGCATCAAAATAAATCAATATACCAAGAATGACACTTAAGAATTATTAGGGCATAAATGTGTAATTCAGCCCTAAATCAACCCTAAATGCTAACAAATAAACACTATTAAGATGCATTTTCTGACTCTCATCATCATTCTATAAGGTGTCATAGATATATGTGATGAACTTGGTATCACATCAATAGAGAATTTAATCTCTCTACTGGGAGACAACTAGACAACTCATCAAGAAATACATTAGAATAATCTTTCACCGCTAAGATTTTTTCTAACTTCCT
This sequence comes from Bretschneidera sinensis, assembly GCA_023935145.1. Lineage (NCBI taxonomy): Eukaryota > Viridiplantae > Streptophyta > Magnoliopsida > Brassicales > Akaniaceae > Bretschneidera > Bretschneidera sinensis. The sequence goes on along the minus strand of CM043699.1, from coordinate 59,172,747 downwards.
ATTTTCCTTTTTAGAATCCATTATGTATGCCAAATACTCCTCACAACCCTTCTTCAACCATCTCCTAGTGGTCAGAGCAAAATAAGATAGTTCGAGAGTATTTTAAGTTCTCCCTGAAAGTTAAACTCCTCATGTCCATATCTTGAACGCTATATTCTTTCTGGAACAATCAACCTAGACATGATATGTCGATAACCAATTCTTTCCTAAAATCGAATAAAGATCTATCATATTCAAAGGTAATAAATCAACTTCATATGAATACTGGATGTAAAAGAATGGGTTGCACTAGGATCAACCAACATTGATATGTCCACCTTTTCTATATACAAAGCACTTCAAATTAGGATAATTCTGGGATAAATATTTTATCTAAATACAAACTTTTGTCTCTCGATCATACATCAGATAACCACTTCCCCTTGGTGGCATACTTACTTCCTCTTCCATAACTCCCAGTTCCCATAACCTATCCCCCAAATTTAAGGGTCCCACCGATATTTCTCTGAGCTACAAAAGCAACAGATTCTGCTTGCCTCTGACTCTGTACTACAGTTCCCTGTGACAAGGAACACCTCATTTGGGTGGTCTCTCACCCTACATACTCATACTGGTACCACCTCTAGGTTCCTAAAATCTAGACTTCTTCCGCTAATTCCTCCTTCCTCTAATTTCCATCACATCCTTCTCAATCTGAAGTATTATATTTGTCAACGTAACATAATTCATATGCTTCATTTAAATTAGTTTCGATTTAATCTCAAAATGCAGTCTATCTATAAATCTCTTACACCTCTTCTTCTTTTCTACCATTTTCAGTATAAACCTCGACAAAGCCACAAATCTCCTATCATGCTGAGTCATAGTCAACACATTTGCCTCAAATAAATAAAATCTCTATCTTGTTGGGCTCTAAAGGTATAAGGAAAGTATTTATTGAGGAAAACCTCCTTAAACTTATTCCAGGTTAAGGGTCTATCAACATCTGCGCTTACCTTGGAAAGAATATCCTCCCACCATTCTAGGGCCTCCCTCTTACTTGAATGTAGCAACGGTGACCCTCTGCCTGTCAGTCATTGGTAAAATATCAAATAATCTCTTTATATGTTTTACCCAAAACTTAGGCTTAAAAGGATTCATAGATCCTTTAAACAACATGGCATTCGACTTAATATATCTAACAAACCAATCTCTCTGCATCTCGTGCATAAACTCACTTTTCCACTTTTGAACATTTACCATTACTAGATTTACTACAACCTCAGGCACTGCCCTAGCCTGTTCATCAAGTCTATGCTATAGGCTATAAACTCTATCATTTGTTACATTTATTTTCTCAAGAGCATGTGTAAGAGCTTATCTTAGCTCATCTCTTTCAACTTCAGATTCTCTCATAGTTTTACTAATATCAATTATACTGTCAACACGTTCCCTTATAGGAACCACATATTCAGACTCAACCTCGACTTGTCAAAATATTAGGGCCTACCATGCCCTCTAGAATCAACAACTCTAACTCTAGCTCTAGTACGTCCACGTGTCATCCTAAAAAAATTCATTAGAATATAATTTGTTTTATATCTTCCACCTCCGAGACGGTATTGTCACATTTTGAAAATCCCAGCATGACACCTATATGCAACAAGAAAGAATAACACCAATAGAAATTTTTACATCAATCCTCAACCCTCTACAAGGGAAATACATCATTCTGATCTTGACTTAAACATTATATACAACGAAATATGCATGAATATTTACAAATAAATTTTTAATTTATTTTATCATTAGTCTGAGGATACAGACACGTATGTGGCTTACAGATAATGATTTCATCTGAAACTCAAATCACTAAATTACATGTCCGACCTGTTACCTGAAATCATTGTACAATGAATGATGAGCTTCACAAGCTCAGTAAATTAAATTTACTAGAAGTATTCAATTTGTATAAACAGTCTTTTAATATTTAATCATTTATATCTCTTATAACTTGATAATAGCATTCTACTATCACTATACATATCGTAAGTCTCATTCTCTATCAATCTCTTCTTCTTATTTAATTGTTCACCTTAAGACCATCAATTATCTCATAATTACCTCGTTATGAGGTTCACAACATATAGTCTATAATTTAGATAGTTCTTATCATATCATACTTCTATGTTTCTTTCTCACCATGACTGTCTCTCTCTGAGACTCATTCATCTATAAATAAATTTACAATAACAAACAACACTTCAGCATTTCAGTAATACAATCAATATTTAAAACAGATGCAATGCATGAATAATTATTAGGGAACATCTTCCCACATGTCAACATGTTTTTATCTTAAACCAGTCCCCTCCCGGTTATTTTATTTCCAGCATATACCGGCTGTCACGGTATTCATTTATTTCCAGCATATATTGGCTGTCACGAATTTCATTTATTTCTAGCATATACCGACTGTCACAGTTTTTCATTTAGACCGGCCCCCTCTCGGTTCTTTTATTTCATGCATACGCATATGAACAATGATATGAAATATGCATATGAACAATAATATAAAAACAAACATGAATTCAAATATTTAAATTAACTATCCTGATTATTCTCATATTACTATTTGATCAATTTCACTAAATTCCTCTCCTCATAAATCATATCAAATCATCAACCATAGCTCATCAAAAATTTCACTTATCGCCTTTATTATTAAATCGACTTATTATTCCAATAATACTATTTCTCATAAAATAATTCTCTACACATCCACAATTCCTATCAACCAACTTTAATCTATCACCGAAACATAAGTTAATAATTTATTATAATATTATCACTAGATATTTCATATTTATCTTGATTACTTAAAGCAAATCTAACTCACCACGTAGTACTTAGAGCTACTCGTGGATCACATCTTTGCCCTTCTTGCTCCTCTCAGCAATTTTTTTTCTGGTTGCTGATCGTCAACACCTAACATAATATTTATATTAAAATATCTAATTTATTCTTCATTCCTTCATAATTCACACCATTTAAAAATTTTCACATTGAATTCCGGGAAATTTCATGTATGCTAAATGTCAAAAATAAACTTCATGTTATAACCTTCTATTTTTCTTAGAGCTTCCCGTGACTCTATAAAAAATTATGTCGTAAACCCCTTCAAAATTTTGCTCTTTCAAAAGAAAAATAAGAAAGAAGTGAGAAGAGGAAAAGGTATGCCACCGAACCAAAAGATTGCATACCTAAAAGGCCCTGCCAAGAGTGCAATCCAAAGGTAACTCATCTGTTCGACAGCTATACCCCACTAAATGCATCGAGGACGAATATAGTGATGAACATCTAGAACCGAGACATCCTCTTCTGGCCTTAAAGACATTTATATGCCAATGAAAACAAGGATCGAAACAGGTGATCTTGCTTTCATAGACTCCGGGCATGACACCGAAGAGTGTCACACCTTGAAAAATCAAATTGAGTCCCTCATCTATCGAGGATATTTAAAGGAATATATTAGGGCTCATACATTCCGAAGAAATGAAGATCACCCCCTACGGAGCCCTAGGCGTCCATTCAGGTCGAATTTCGAACCATCGAATCCCGAGTGAAGTGATCACCAAAGTCGTAGACAAATTCCTAAGTGAAGTCCTAAGCAAAACCCTAAGCTGATTCCAAAGAGAAGTGGCCAAAACAATGGCCATCCTCAAAGTAACAGAGGCCATACAACCACAGTAACAAAGACTATCAAGGAAATTTACAGGGGGAGGGGGGTTAGCAGCAGTGGGAGAATCCTTGTAAGTGAGGGAAACTTATGCCCGATCAATAGCATCAGTTAGCAGACCACATAAAAGGTTCAAAACAAACCAGGTGATCTCTTTTAAAAATGACGACTTAAAAAGGCTACAAACCCCTCATGATGACACTGTGGTTGTTACACTTCTCATCATAAACTACAATGTTGAGAGGATTTTAGTCGACAATGGAAGTTTGACAGATATCCTATACTATGATGCCTTCAAGAAGATGAAGCTAAGAGATGATCAGCATAAACCGATGGCCTCCCCACTTTATAGCTTATCAAGATGCTAGTATTCGTCCAAGGGAGCATAGTCCCTTCTTGTCACCGCAGGATTGGCCCCATAACATACAACCATGATGACCACATTCTTGGTTGTCAAACATCCATCCTGGTACAACATCATCATCAGTAGGCCTACCTTAAACGAAATAAGAGCGGTGGTCTCGACTTATCATTTTAAGATGAAGTTCCCCACAGACCACGATGCTTGGAAAGTTTGATGAAATCAATAAACATCCCAGTCTTGCTACCTCAACTCCATCAAGGGTCATAAGAAGGTCGAAACCCTACCATTAGAGATTGAAGACTTACAGGATGAACTCAAGGTTCCATGGGGCCAACCTACGGAAGAACTGACAGTTGAACCCCTAAATGAGGGAGAAGACTTTAAAACTGTTAAAATTGGGTCCAGCCTATTAGAGAAAGATAAGTGCTTAAATATTCGTATTTAAGCCCCTTAATTTATATTTTTTAAGTTCCTAGTTGTGTTATTTCATGCTATTTTATTTCTTTTCTGTGTTTTCTGTGTTTTCTTAGAATATTGAAGAAAATGAGCATTATCAGGATTCGAAACCAAACATTTGTAAGAACTGGCAGATGCATAGTGCGATCGAGCACAGAAGAGTGCAATTGAGTGCACCAGCACTCGTGCACACAAGAAGAAGGCTCGAGCTCAACCTTGTGCTCGATCGCACCAGCATGAGATCGAGCGCACATGTGTAGTAAAACAACAGAACCAATTTTGGAAAGTAGGGTTAGGGTTTTGTTTTACGAGTTAGGGTTTCCAAATGTCTTTAAACCTTATAAATAGACCTGTAAACACAGAAACCAGAGCTTCTTTTTAGTTTTTAGCTTTTGGAGAAGAGATTTGGAGAGGAGAATTGACGACTCTTCTAGCCAGTATTTTTCGGGTTTTTTCTTTCCTTTATTTTATTTATGAAGATGTTTAACATCATAACCATATGTAACTAATTTACCAGTAGGGCTCGATTGAAGCCCTAATTATGTTTCTCCATATATGAATACTATTGCCTTTGTGATAGCTGTGTTATGATTCTTAACTTGATTAATACCTATTTTATTGAATTCCTCATATGTGTTTGTCTGATCACATATGCATGTGGTATGGATTAGTTAGTTAGATCAATTTGGATGACCGAGTCCTAGGTCTGACAATAGTAACAAGAGAAATCCACGCCTGATTCTTGAGTTAATCAACATGGAAAATTGGGAGTATATAACATGCCCTACATCTTCTGTGTCTGTCGATTTTCATAGATAATATGCTCTCTTAGGAACAACTTAGCATACACCATACTAAATCCCTTAAGAAAGAAAAGAGTTAGAGTATACACCATGCCTCACTCGTTGCTTAAGAAAATCAATAGCTTAAGATGTATACACCATGCCCTTAGGTTGACAACAGTAGGTATTCATAATATGACTAAAGCATTAGCACATTGTTTTATTGGGAAAATATGATTAGTGGATGTCAAAGCCCTATGTTCTTATCATTATCAATTCAAACTCAATACTTATTTCTATCATTTTATATTACGAATTTAATTTTAAATCGAACTTTACCAATCCTTTTGGAGATGATATCGCATTTTGCGCACTATACTACTAAGTTGACCTTGTGCACTTGCAAGTAAAACTGTTCAATTATTTGCTTACTAATTTAGGTAGATTTTTTCACGACAAAGGACCTCAAAGAATCATTAGTCTCCTTCCTCCAAATAAACCAAGATGTGTTCTCATGGTCGGCCTCCGACATGCCAAGAATAGACCCGCTAGTCATCATTCACAGGTTGAACGTGGACACTAACCATAAACCCGTCATCCAAAAGAAGAGGAATATGGAAGTCTAGGTCGACGACATGCTAGTCAAAAGTGTTAAAGCCAAATACTATGAATCCAACTTAGAATAAGCATTCGGAATAATCCGACACCACCAAATGAAGTTGAACTCTAGAAAGTTCACCTTCAGAGTCACTTTCGGTAAATTTCTCAACTTTATGGTCACCGAGTGGGGAATAGAAGCCAATCCCGAGAAGATAAAGGCAGTCCTAGATATGAGGGCCCCTCGCAATATCAGCAAAGTCCAGAGATTGAACGGATGTGTTGACACCCCTTAGCTGTTTTATGTCAACATCGACCGAAAAGTGTTTGCCCTTCTTTAGAGCTATAAGAAATGCAAAAAACTTCCCTTGGACTGAATACTTCCAAAAAACCCTTAAGGAACTCAAAGAATGTTTGAGCTCACCGCCACTCTTAACCAAACCCATCGCCGGGGAAGAACTTTTTCTCTACATCGCAACAGGACAGGATGTAAAGACCTTGGTCTTGATCCGAGAAGAAAATGGGGTTCAAAAGCCCATCAATTATGTTAGTCGAGTCCTCCACGATGCCGAAACACGATACCTTCTCATCGAAAAACTAGCATAAGAACTCCTAATCATAACTCGAAAGCTGAGGCCATACATCTAAGCTCACACCATCACTATATTTACTGATCAACCCCTTAGGAAAGTGCTCCATAAACCTGACATCTCGAGAAGGCTAGTAAAGTGGTCTATAGATGTAATGGCCAATCCCAAGTCGGTCTTACTCGGAATGGCTCCATTACCTTTCAGCACTAAGCACCTTGACTAAAGATGTAACCATGTAATACTCATCAAGAATACAAACATTCTATCATATATTACAATGTACACATCCAAACAATCACTACAATATAAGAGAGTCAAAGATTTAGAATTTTTAAAAGGCGCAAATGAAATAAAAGTACCCCATTTAATTAAATCTTGAACACTTTATTTTACAATGATTAAACCAAGGCCAAAAGCTTAGAATCTTAACAAAAAAACCCAAAAGATGAGGATGCCATGGTAGAAATCCTTATTTAGGATTTCCTTCAACTTTGACTATCAAACTTTCAGTACTACCTGAAATGTTAGAAAATAAAAGAGTGAGCTAAAAAGCTCAGTGAGAAACACATTATTAAAAGTAATCGTATTAGAGGAAAAATTATCTTTTTAATTAGCTGTAGCATATAAATCATCAAATTTCAAGTATGTGAATTAAAACTTGCTAAGTTTCCTCCAATCATCTTTCTCAATTTCTTAATAAGAAGAAAATATCAATTAAGTAATGATTCACCAAGGTCTTTTTAAACCTTTCAAGCATACAAAGCTTACAACACTACACTCAATCATAAAGTCAATAAGAATAAGGGAACTTCCAACTCAATACTATTCCATCTTCACTATCATCACCTATGCCCTTCATCAGACCCAACACATCACATGTCTCTCAAAGGCAATTCAAAATCATTACCTCTCATGGATCAATTCCATCACAACATCCATTATCAATGATGTGCAATGCAAACGCTGATGCAATGAGATGTATAATCATGCATAAATTCATATCATCATAATGCCTCGCATTGGGCTAAGCACATAACAATGGGTACGTCTCCCCATGTACCGGTACGTCAATTATCACATCATAAATCCTCGGATCTCCTACACCCTTGTAATACCCGTATTCGTAAAGTAAGGGCAAAGAAATAATTTAATAAATATGACATAGAGTTAAAATACTATATAGATATTTTAAATGTGAAAAGTTAAAATTAAAATTTTAAAAGAATTGGATGTTCATGGACAGTAAAAAGAAAAAGAAAAAGAAAAAGATTAAAAAAATTAGATGTAGTAGCAGGTGGCACCTGCTGCCAAGTTGTAAATGTGGAAACCTTGCATGCTCTCCATTTAACAGTTGCGTGGAACATTTTTTTTTTTTTTAGGGTGGGGGGGGGGAGGAAGAAAAGGTGCCGAGAATTGGGTTTTTTGCAACTGTATATATATAGTATGTAAATGTAAATGTTACTTACCAAATTTCATTTAGTTTTCTTTCAATTATGAGTTTTCTTTAAACACTTGGAGACCGAAAGAAATGTTAAAAGAGCAAAATTTTGAAGGGGTTTATTGTAGAATTTCATAGAGAATCAGGAAAAGCTATCAGAAAAACAGAAGGTAATAACATAGTGTTTATTTTTGAATTTTTAGCGTACATGAAATTTCCTGGAAGTCAAAGTGGGAATTTTCAAAGGGTGTAGTTTATGAAGAACTGAAGAAATAATTAGAAATTTAATACAAATATTATATCAGGTGTTAACGGTCAGTAATCGAGGGAAATTTCAGAGAGGAACGGGAAAAGCAACGAGGTGAACCACGGGTAGCTCTAAGTGCTGCGTGATGAGTTAGATTTACTTTAAGTAATCTAAATAAAAAAAAATTAAATATCTAGTAATAATATTAAAATAAATTATTAGCTTATACTTTGGTGGTAGATAAAAATTAAATTGATAGGTATGATATGAATATTGAACACATAGAAAATTATTATGTGAAAAGAATTATTATTAGAATAATGAGTTGATTTAATAATGATGGAGATAAATAAATTCTTGACGAGTTTTGGTTAATAAATTGCTGTGATATATGAGGAGAAGAAAATCGTGAAATTTATGTAGCGAAAAGTTGAAGAAAGACCGGATAATTAATTTAAATATTTTGAATTCATATGGTTTTATATTACTGTTCATATACGTATTTCATATGATTGTTCATATGCATATGTATTAAATAAGATAACCGAAAGAACCTGGAAGGGGCTGGTCTAATTGAAAAACCATGACAGCCGATATATGTTGGAAATAAAAGGGACACCGTGACAGCCGGTATATGCTGGAAATAAATACCGTGACAGTCGGGATAAGCTATAAAAGAAAAGAGCCGGGAGGGGGCCAGTTTAAGATAATAAAAACATGTTGACATGTGGGAAGACATTCCCATAATAATAATTCATGTGTTGCATATGTTTTACATGTTGAGTTTATTACTGAAATGTTGTGGATATTATGCATATATTTTATTTGTAGATAAATGAGACAATTACAGTGAGATAATTACAGTGAGACAGTCACAGTAAGACAACCACGGTGAGACAATTATAGTGAGAAAAAGAAACATAGAAGTGTGATATGATAAGAACCATCTAAATGGTAGACTTTATGCTGTGAACCTCATTATGAGGTAATTATGAGATAATTGATGGTCTTAACGTGAACCAATAAATAAGAAGAAGAGATTAATAGAGAATGGATCTTATGACATGTGTAGTGATAGTAACATGCTACTAGCAAGTTGTATGAGATATAAATGATTTAATATTGAAAGACCTTTTATACAAATGAATACTTCTAGTAAATTTAATTCACTGAGCTTGTGAAACTCACCCCTCATTGTACAATGATTTCAGGTAGCAGACAGGACAAATAGTTTGGTGAGTTAAGATTAAGATGAAATCATTTTCTGTAAGCCACGTACGTGTCAACATCCTCAGACTAATGAGAAAATAAAATAAAAAATTTATTTGTAAACATTCATGCATATTGCGTTGTATATTATGTTTAGTCAATATCAGATTGATGTATCTCCCCTGTTGAAGGTTGAGAATTGATGTAAAAGAATTTTTGTTAGTATTATTTTTATTGTTGCATATATGTGTCGTGCTGGGATTTTCAAAATGTGATAACACCGTCTTGGGGGTGGTCAACCCGGGATAGGTCATTACAACCCTTTCCAAGCAAGGTAATACCATTCCAATATTTCCTCGATCCCCTTTCACCCCTCGTGAGCAAGGCCTACCTTCACATTTCGCTCAACTCATTTCACATCATTATTTAAGAATGTATGTCATATATAATGCATTGACTAAGCAATGAATATGCAAACAAGCATTTACTTATCACCCAAATCATATTTTCATACCAATCACATTCATCACAATCATACGCACCAAAATCTCATAGCAATCAAATCAATCACTTTCATTACATTTACACATTTCACAATTTCTCAAGCATAACTACATCAAATCATTTCTAAACTCAAATTTTGTATATTTGTGTCTCCATATATGTTTATATAACTCTTATAATATTATTCTTTATTATTCCATACTTCAATCTTCTATACTCACATTTCTTATAATTCTACCATTTGTGATTTCCCCAATGAATCATTTTTTTTTTCATATTTTTAGTTCTATTTTACAATATAATACGCTTACTAAAAGTAAGGTGTACGTAACTCACCTCTTGGACCGACTCCTAGTCTTGAGATATCTCATTGTCTCTAACACAATCCTCCACTACCCTTAACATATATAACAATTAAAAAATTACCTAAAAAGTACACATACATAAATATAAAAATCATCCAAGTCATTGCTTGCATAAAGGAAAAGAACTAGACTTTTGAATTTTTAACTAAACTTTCTTTTTGTTTAAATGTTTTCATAAATTTTGCTTTTAGAGATTTAGATGAAAAGAAGTAATCTCTTTAACACCATAAAGCTCATGTTTTTATCCCAAGAATCTCATTAATTTGTTTTCAAAAGGCTTAAGGGTTAAAAGGGTATCAAAAATCATTTTTTTTGTGCGAAAACAGAATCCCACAATCGATCGTCTAAATGGACAATCGACTATTCGAGTTTCAAAAGTTTTAAACAGCTTGGACAATCGACTATATAACCTGGACAATAGAATGTCCTCACGATCTAGGCTTTCTACCCAGATAATAGTCGACTATTTGTTCGACATAGTCAACTGTTTGTTTGACACAATAGACTGTCTGTTCGACACAGTCGACTGTCGACTGGGTTTTCAGAACTAAACCACGAAAATATTTCTTTTCTTCTCCAAAACTCCTTTGATTCATCATGAAACTCTTAAATCTTCTTAAACACAAGCTTTTGTGAGTTAAACATCAAATATTTACATTACCCAAAAGAGAAATCAAACTCAAAACTTCCAAATCAACATATTTGGTCAAAATCCCATTTTTTTCACAAACAACACTTGGATTTTCAAAATCCTTACTCAAAATCTTAAGTAATTAAGCATGAAAGATTAAACAAGAGTAAGCAAAGCAAACATTTTTACCTTAAGCCTTGCCAAAAACTTCCATGTTCCTTCTTTTTTCTCTTCTCCTTATTCCTCTCCTTCTCTCTCTTCTATTCTTCTCCATTTCTCTCCGCTCTTCCGATTTCTCTTTCTTTCTCTAGAAGGATCCAGCATATGCTGGTCCTTCTTTTTCCTCTCATATATTTATAGATAAAGCTTTTTCTTTATTACAGAAATTCCCCTTCAACAAACACTTCTTTTTTTTCACCACAAGGCTTTCTAAATCACAAAACTATCATTCTACTTTATAAATCTTTCATCGCTTGCCCAAACATTTCTTAAAACTTCAAACACTCCCCAAACATAAGTTCTTATCATCAACTTTTCTTTATTTACTTGTTCCCAAACTTTACACAACCAAGTACGAATTATTTATTACTCAAAATTGAACAAGTACACTTTCATGTGTCAAAGAGCAAACTCCGAACTGAAAATATTTCAATTTAAAATACTGGACTTTGCAATAGAATTGGGAAAATTCGACATCCATTATAAGCCTCGGACCCAAGCCTTGGCTAACTTCATAGTAGAGACTAAATTCTCTGAAATTCGAGAGGCAAGGACCCCAAGAAGACAAACAAGCACCTGGATGGACACTTCATGTTGACATGTCCTCAAATTGTATAGGAAGCAGAGTCGAACTTATCTTCAACAGTCTCGAGGGCTTTATAGTAGAATATGCCCTCGGGTTCGAGCTCAAAGCCTCCAACAATGAAACCGAGTACGAGGTATTCATCGACTCCCAACTAGTGGTCAATCAGATGACCAATGAATATGAAGCTAGGGGAGTAAAGATCGTTATATACCTCAAGGTGGCTCGCGAAGTTGCCACAACCTTCAAAAAATTCTAGATAACATAAATACTCTAAACACATAATTCAAAAATAGATGCATTGGCACGACTCGCCTCTTCTAGACAATTCGATCTTACACAAACGACCTATCTTGAAACTCTCATCACTCCTGATCGATGAAACCTCGGTCATGCCAATTGCTGATGAGCAAACCTGGATGAACCCGATCCTCAAATACTTAAATGATGGAACATTCCTCGATCAAAAGAATGAAACTAAAAAGACCATCTCTTGTGCTTCACGATATACAATCATCGAAGGATAACTATACAACAAGGGCCTCACCACTCCTTATTTGAAATGCCTCTGGCCAACTGACGTAAACTATGCTCTTCGAGAAATCCATGAAGGCATATACAAGAATCACCTTGGAGGCCGAGCGTTGGCCTATAAAATACTTCAACACAGGTATTATTGGCTAAAGATGCTATAGGACGCCACTAATATGACCAACAAATGCAAGATATGTCAACAATGCGCCTTTGTGTCTCGATGACCCGCCAACCCACTAACGAAAATTACTAGACCACTTACCTTCACTATGTGGGGAATGGACATCGTTGGGCCCATCTAAGGGACAGAAGAAACACCTCATAGTTGCAAAAGATTACTTCACCAAACGGATAGAGGCTGAGGCCCTCGCCAAAATCATTTACTACCAAACTCGGGAATTTGTGTGGAAATCAATTACGTGTCGGTTTAAAATACCAAGAATACTCGTTACTGAAAATGAAAAATAGTTTGACATTTCTCGATTCAAGACCTTTTACCAGGATCTCGAGATTGAGCACCGTCTATCCTCAATAGGCTACCCCTAGGCTAATGGGCAAGCCGAAGTAACTAACAAGACTCTCCTACAAGGAATCAAAAAGAGGCTCGAAGACACTGACAGACAGTGGGTTAGACACTTACCCAATGTCCTCTGGGCCTACTTGATGACTGCTTGGACTGCGACCGAAGAAACTCCCTTCTTCCTAGCTTATGGCTCAAAAGCAGTCATTCCCCTTGAGATAGGGGCTCCCTCGCTATGGGTACAAAACTTCAACGAAGCCAATAACAAAGAAGCCCTCAAAATGAATGTCGATATGACCGATGAAGTAAAAGACAAAGCTCAGATCAAGCTTGTTGCTTACCACCAAAGGGTATTATAGTACTACAAGTCCCAAGTCAAAGGAAAGACATTAAGGCTGCACGACTTGATACTCAGGAAAAATGAAGTGTCTCATCCTCAAGAAACAGGAAAACTTCTCCTAAACTGGGAAGGACCCTACTATTTCTCTAATTCTTCTATTTGTTGCTTAAGTCATATAGTCTCTAGACTCTAAACATTATCAATAAGAATTTGTATTTTATCCTATTTGATGTGTACTCGAAAGGGAAGGTCCATGAACTCCTTCATTCTTCAAAATATTTGCTAACAGCTAAGGGAAGGGCCTTGAGCTCCTTCCTATTCGAGACTACTATAACAAAAACCGAGGAAAGGGCCTTGAGTTCCTTCCCTTTTAAGACTACTTGAACAAAAATCGAGGAAAGATCCCCGAGCTCTTTTCTTCCTCGAAGTAATTACTTAGTTGAAGGGCGAGGTGGAAGCCCCGAGCTTTTCCTCCTCAGATCTCTTGGAAGCCCTGGGCTTCCTACTCCTGAATCTCCTCAAATATTATAAAGAGAAATTCTAAAATTTTTGCAACTTAACAAGTTAAAGAGTTAAAGCATTGCAAGAGAGTGAACATAAAAAAGGTCTATGCCTATCTTCATTAACTTAGAAATTTTTTTGCAAACCAACAAAAAAGAGGCATTATCGGCTTAACATACATAAAACTAAAGAAAAAATGGGAGACCCTACTCCTCGTTCTCCACCACCTCAACTTCATTAGCATCGTGCGCTTCAGTCTTGACCTCGTCTCTATCCTCAATAGCTTGGCTGCCCCAAGTTATGATGGTTATCTCGTCCTCGGACAGCTTAACCACAGAGAATTCCTGGTCGAGGAAGACCTCAGTCGCCTTATGCTTAAGTTCTTCGAAGCCATTGAGATAAAAATTTCCCCCTACATCATTGATTGCAGTTTTGAACTCTTGTGAGCTCTTGAAGGCCTCCATGACCCTTTTCCCAGCAGCTGCCATAGCAATAGACTACTAGAATTCCTACACAGTTTCGTTCCCAGCTTGCTCCATCTAGGACCTCAGGGGTGAGTTAGTGTCCTCGAAGGTAGCTAACTTTTCCTTCAAGAGGTCGATCTTCTCATCCCTCGATTGGAGGGTAGCATGTTGCTACCGAACTAAGGCTCAGTGTTCCTCTAGCCTCTTGTTAAAGTCGAAAAAAGTGATGGGACAGCATGCCCAAGACAATACTCACCTAAGAAGAGGAAAAAACACAAAATTCAATATGCTTCAGTCTTAGACAATTTAAGAGGGTACCTTGGAGGCTAACTCCTCCATTATGCCAAAAAAGGTCACTGGAGGCTCCGTAGTTAGAGCAGTCTAAGAGGTGCTCCCTAGCAATCCTGGGGTTCCCGAAGATCGAGTGCCTCTGTTTAACGAACTAGTTGGGCCTGAGGACATCCGTGGCCATAGGGAGACTATGGGAAGACCGAAGCCTAACATCTAGTGAGCCAAGAGGGGACAGGGTAGGAGCCTAAATTCGAGCGAGAGACACTAGATGGGGAGAAGGGACATTTTGGGGCAGCTCTTGGGAAGATGAGTCTCGCCCCTTCTTCTTCGCAGAATGAATCTCATAAGCATAATCTAACTGCTTCTTTCTCTTCACCCTCTTGGTCTTATTCAGAATCTGAGCCATGTCAAGGTCCATATCTATAGGAATGAAGAGAATGTCAGACTTAAGAAAATTGGATAACCTATAGGGAAGAGCAAAAAAGAAGTAAAGGGCGTTGAATTTATACCCTCATCAGAGAAAATGCTGAGCCTAGCCAGCTCAGCGTTGCTGTAACGACCCATCCCAAGTTGGCCACTCCTGAGACGGTGTCATCACATTTTGAAAATCCATATGCAACAGTAAAAATAATACTAGCAAAAATTCTTTTACATCAATCTTTAACCCTCAACAGGGGAGATACATCAATCTGATCTTTAAAAATTAGATACAACTTAAAATGCATGAATATTTACAAATAAATTTTTATTTTCTTTTCTGATTAGTCTGAGGATGTTGACACGTACGTGACTTACTAGATAATGATTTCATCTGAACCTCAACTCACCAAACTATTTGTCTCGCCTGCTACCTGAAATCATTGCATAATGAGGGGGGAGCTTCACAAGCTCAATGAATTAAGTTTACTAAAAGTATTCAGTTGTATAAATGGTCTTTCAATATTTAATCATTTATATCTCTCACAACTTGATATTGGCATTCTACTATCACTACACATGTCAACAGATTCATCATCTATCAATCTTTTCTTTTTACTTATTGGTTCGCTTTAAGACCATCAATTATCTCAAAATTACCTCGTTATGAGGTTCACATCATAAAATCTACTATTTAGATGGTTCTTATCACCATAATTGTCTCTCTGTGAGACTCATCCATCTATAAATAAATTCACAATAACGCACCACACATCAGCATTTCAATAATGCAAGCAATAATTAAAACAGATGCAATGCATGAATTATTATTATGGGAACGTCTTCCCACATGTCGACATATTTTTATTATCTTAGACCGGCCCCTTCCCGGTTCTTTCCAGCATGTACCGGCTGTCATGGTGTCCCTTTTATTTCCAGCATATATCGACTGTCATGGTGTCCCTTTTATTTCCAGCATATACCGGCTGTCACGATTTTTCAATTAGATCGACCTTTTTCCCGGTTCTTTCAGTTCTTTTATTTAATGCATATGCATATGAACAATGATATAAAATATGCATATGAACAGTAATATAAAACAACATGAATTCAAAACATTTAAATTGCTATCCTAATTATTCTCAAATAAATTTCACTAAATTCCTCTCCTCATAAATCACATCAACTCATCCATCATAGCTTGTCAAGATCCACTAAATTTCAACTCCTCATAAATCACATCAAATTATCCATCATAGCTTGTCAAGATCCACTAAAATTCAACTCCTTATAATTCGTATCAAAACATCAACCATAGCTCATCAAGAATTTATTTATCGCCATCATTATTAAATCAACTCATTATTCTAAAAATATTTCTTCTCACATAATAATTTTTCTATATGTCCAATATTATATCATACCTATCAACCCAAATTTTATCTATCACCAAAACATAGGCTAATAATTTATTTTAATATCATCACTGGGTTTTTCATTTTTATTTAGATTACTTAAAGTAAATCCAACTCACCACGTAGCACTTAAAGCTACATGTGGATCACCTCCTTACATTTCCCGTTCCTCTCAGAATTTTCCCCGGTTGTTGATCATCAACACCTGACATCATATTTATATTAAATTTCTAATTTATTCTTCAATTCGTTATAAACCACACCCTTTGAAAATTCTCACTTTGAATTTAGGGAAATTTCATGAATGCTAAAAATTCAAAAATAAACACTATGTTATTACCTTCTATTTTTCTGATAGCTTCTCGTGATTCTCTATGAAATTATGTAGTAAACTCCTTCAAAATTTTGCTATTTCAACCTTTCTTTGAGTCCCGAAGTGTTTAAAGAAAACGAGTAATAAAAGGAAAACTAAATAAATTTCGATTAAGTATAGTTTATATAACTTAACTTATATATATATATAAAACAAGGTTTGCTTTTGAAAAACAAACTGCAGCCCCCCTTTCCTAAAGTCTTCCACGTTAATTCTGTGTTGGAGGACATGCAGAGCACCAACACTTGCTGCCATGTGTTTTCTTTTTCTTTTTCTTTGTAATTACGCCCCCACGCGTCTTTTTTTTCAAGAGAATTATTTTATTCAATACTAATTCCTTCACGTGAATATATTATTTTAATTTCATGTCATATTTATTAAATTACTTATTTACCCTTACTTTACAAATACGAGTATTATAATTTTACCCACCTTACAAAAATTTCATCCTTGAAATTTCCTTACTTTACTCCAGAAACAAATGTAATTAGTATTTCTTCGTAATTGTCTCACGCTTTCACGAAATGTTTTCAACATCTTTATTCCGCCACAGAACTTGAACTAATGCAATTATTTTATTATACAAAATTTATTCTTTTGTCTAAAATCCTCACTGATACTTGTATGTAAACCCAATCTTTCTGAATTTTTATAACTTAGCTCAAAATATTATAATATTCATCATGCAAACACTTTCTTAAAAGTGAAACATGAAACACATTATATAAATGTTTTAATTCTGGAGGCAAATCCAGACTACCCACAACTAGTCCAACATTCTCAATAACCTCATAGGGTCTCACTTACCTCATATTCAACTTTTCTTTCTTTTTGATTCTCAACATCTTTTCATGGAGATATTTTTAATTACACCTAATCACCTACTTGAAATTCAAGAGGTTTTCTCTTAGTATCAGCGTAGCTGTTCTGTCCCTGTCTACTCTATGCTGTCTTACGGTTCTCTCTAGCCAATTTGATCCTCTCAAATGTTAACTCAAATAATGGATGGACTATATATATTTCTCTCTCCCATTTCTTCCCAACATATAGGAGTTCTACACCTCCTACCATACAATGATTTCAATCGGTGACATCCAACAACTAGTTTGATACTAATTATTACAAGTAACTTCAATTTATGGCATGTAAGCATCCCAACTTACTGAGAAATTCATCACATTTGTCCTTAACATATCTTCTAGTGCTCTAAAATCCTTTCTATCTTAGCATAAAATTTTTATTAAATTAAACTTTGTCCATAACTCTCAGGCTTTTGAATTCCTCCTTCTCCAATTCATTTGACTCCCTATACGCACTAAAATTAATCTTCCTAACTTCTCCAGCCATCTCATCTTGTAAATTATTCAGAGCGTTATCAATCTTCGAGGAAGAGGTAGCAACCTCCTCCTTAACTGCCACCTCCAAACGAGATTCGGCCTAGGCACTACTCACCTCGACCTTAAAGAGATTATGAAAACTATCAGTACGAAAGGACAATGGAAGGAAAAGAGCAAAGGACTCACCTAGAGAGAAGGAAACAAAGTCCGAAGAATGATGGTTCAAATGAACTCCGAGCACTTACGCTTCAAAGACTCCAAGAACTTTTGCTTTGAAATGCTCCGAGGGCTTCTACTCCCAAAAACTCAGAGCTCTCTCTACTACGAAGACTCTGAGGGCTCTCAAGGAATGCTTTAAAGAAAGTATTGTGAAGTGAAGTGAGGACTATTTAGCACCCCCTCATTGTAAAGAACAATTAATAGCTCAAATTAATTTAAATAAAGGGCTCATATTGCGTCATTTCAGATACTGAGGAGATAAGACGGTTCGATGAACCCCTTAGGATTCTAGAAACATTCTAGAAGCCCTCACACGAGCCCTAAGGTTAAAATGTTTGGGCTTAGCCAATAAGACTTAGGCCTTTGCGACTCCTACAACTGTTTTTGGGCTAAACACCCACATCTGCGTTTAAACCAATTAAGTCATCAACATACATATATCTGAAGAAGCCTCGACCAAGATGGCTCAGAAAATACTTTGGCTCCTGCCAGTAAGAGAAACCCTCAGACTCGTCGCATCTCCTAATTCCAAGGAGTTTTCTTGAAGATTGTCCCTCTTGGACTCATCTCCTAGCTCTGAGGAGCTTGCTTCAAGATTGTCCTCCTCAAACTCATTTACTCTCCTAAATTCGAGAAGATTGCTTCAAGCTCTCATCTCCCTCGACACCCATAAAACATTCAAACTCTGAAACATTCGGACTTCAGCAATCCTCCTCAGACTCCACGATACACTCCCTATCCAAGGGGGAAAGACTTAAGCTATCTCACTCCCCAAAATGTACAAAGACATTTCTACGAGGCTCAGACTCAACAGTCTATTCTTTCCGATGACGTAGCACCGAGCTATTCATCTTCCTTGGACCTTACATACTATTTTCGAGGAGGTAGTGCAGACCTATTCATCCTCCTCGGATCTTACATACTCTTTCCGAAGAGGTAGCGCAGAGCTATTCATCTTCCTCGGACCTTACATACTCTTTTCGATGAGGTAGTGCGCCATTAATCCTCCTCAGATCTTACATACAGGCTCCGAGGAGATAGCTCTGAGCTATTATCCTCCTCAGACCTTACACATTTTTCTCTCTCCGAGGAGGACGCGCTAAGCTATCTACTTCCTCGACCCCATACGCTCTTTCTTCGAGGAGGATGATTCTAGCCCTTCTCCTCCTCGGACTCAGATCACTTAAGAGAATAACCCGAGTTATCCCTCAGCTTACTCGAAAAAAATTGAGCTACTATTTTCTACCTTCGTAGTATCGGAGTACCCTAGACAATCTTAGACCTGATCTGAGTTACACAGCACAAAAAGGAGCTATACCGCTTGCATCTCAAACAACCTATTTCCTCGACCGCATAGCTAAATTCAATGAAGTGGGGGGCATTTGATGTAGAGGAAATTTCACCATCCAATGACACAATACATGGCACCATTAAAAGGCAAAAGAGTAATTGCATAAACAAGATAGAGAGACTAATTAAACAAGTACGCGTGGCAAAAGGAATAATGGTAATTTCACACCAAAACCTTAATCTTACTACAACACTCCAGCTTATGGATAATCTAGTGTTATCATAATATCTCAACCTATAAGTATCCTGATCCTATCACAACACTCAATCACTCTCCTAATTGGACTTTGCTCCAAAACACCCTATATAAGGGGGCTCTATCCAGAGATGCACAATTTTTTGGATACATAATTCTCTCTATACTCTAGTCTCCTTGTTGTAAAAAATAAAAAATAAAAAATAAAAAATAAACCCAATACTAACTTAGCATCGAAAAGTCCCCTCGGAGACACCTTTTCGGGTCTTATGGTGACTTTTAAGTTTTCTTTCACCTTTGTGTATGCATGTTTCACATTCCGACTGATCGTATATCTTATTGATTTTTGACATCAACAAAACTAAAAATTAAAATCAAATACGGAGTACACTTTCCTCCTCTCATCTAGATTGCAAACACATCAGTAGTTGACCTAGACAATTAGATACGCATTGATTTTTTTTGTTGATATACTTTCAACAGAGTAAGAAGGCTGTTTTGGGCAGGAAATATGGTTGCGGGTATGGACGTCAGCAACTTGGTGAGGTAGTAGTGAAATTTACTTTAGCTAAAGGGTGCAGATGAATTTCTTAAAATGAATGGGTAGTCAGCACAATATAAACCTCAAGGGTACCATATGAATTTACCCTTTATTATACGTCAAATGTTATGTCACTCACTCTTCTTTTCTCTTCCGCTTGCCTTCTTAATTTCCTCAAAACTTTCCAGAAACGTTGGTAAGCTTATTTACTATTTTCTAAATTTTGCTTATTAGAGTTGCTGTGTGCTTATAAACAATAGACAATACAAAAAAAAAAAAAAAACTTAATCTGCAATCAATGAAGAACAATTACCACATATTTTCAATCAACAGTAACAACATCCAAAGAAACGTGCAGTATCGTGTGCTCAAACTTCGAATCAAACCATACACCTGATGCACATTCTCCCCCAAATTTGTCAGGCCAGAAAAAAAAAAATTCTCATTCCTAGTTTTTCTTATTCAAACAGAAAAAAGATGCTTCAAATCATCTTACCTTCATAGTATTCAAAGAATAATCAATTCAATTTACAATAAGAGTAGCATAAGACAGACCGATGCAGACCCATAATAGTCAGAGAATGTCCACAATAACCCATTTTTTTGTCAAGCAAACCGCAATAAACCAACTCCAACCCCCCTGGCCCCGCAATCCAACACTCTACCCCAGGCCAAAGAAAGAAGGGGAAAAAAATGTTTAAGATGCGGCTGCCAATATCTCTAGAAAATGAGGAACCATATGACCCATAGGATACTCACATCGTCGCCTTGAACCTGAACTTCCATTCAAAATTCTTTCCACCAGCTGCAATATACTTCAATGAGTGGGTTATAGATTCCTTCACGGATTAAAAAAAAAAAAAAAACCACTTAAAATCAGTAATATATTCTAAAAATCTGATATTCCAGAAGCCGAGGCTATTAGGTTATGGCCATTGAAGCAGCATAACCAAAGAACATCAATCGAGAAGGCAAACAAAACCAATAACCATAAATTATATTTATGCGAAGCACAATGAATGAGCATGGTCTGGATGAGCATTTGCTTAGCATGAGCGCACAAAGTATGTGAACTATTGAGTACAACTTTCTTGCCAACTCCCAATAGACGATAACACGCGATTCAAAAAATCAAGTCAAGCTGATGTTAGGCAATCCTTCCATAGTCCTTTCTTCCACGAGATGCTGATGGAATGTTGGTGACTGGATGATTAGCCCTACGCCCTACAGTAGAATGCCACCATCAAGTAAAATGATATCAGCTTATCCCATTTCATTTCTTAATCCCCATGGTAATTATGTATTTTGACTCATGTACTGATAAATATTAACAAAATAAAAAAGCAAAAGTAACAAAATGCTGGAATGTAGTGAGTTTTAAGTCAGGAAGTACCCCATGGCATGCCGGTGCTAAATGAGCTTCTTCCAGGAGAACGTTGGCCCCCAGAGTTGAAGTTGGAAGGAGGGAGCTGAACCTTGATGTGATTCAATTCACTACCCCGAGCACTAGCAGATCTCCCATGATTGAATCGCTGAGCAAGTTGTTGTCCTAAACGACTCGGAGAATTTTGCAATATATGAGGCATGAAATGTGAAGGCTTCGACATAAAACGGGAAAACCCAGCATGTGAATCATGAGCTGAAGGAGGGCTGCCCACCTCACCATGTGCAAATGCTTGAATAGGGCCATTATGTCTGTAGTACATCAAAATAAACCATAAATGGAATTAATAATGGTTCACAAAACATTCCAATAAAAAGACAACCCTCCACTCTCACTCCTTCACCATAAAAAGAATTTTATAAAAGAAGCATGAAAACTTTCAATATTTTTTAACATTAGATATGACACCCATATACAAGAAAAAATTCATTTATTTTATTAACCTAGAGTTCAAATCATTTGAAATACTCAAATCTTACAGTGCAATCCATCCCTACATTAACTGAGTTATCACAGGCTGCATAAATTATATCAAGGACACCAATTCAAAAAGCTCATGAGCACAACCTCAGTTGTGTGCACGGCCTATTAGCCATTAGATATTGGATGCTAATTGAGATTGATGCCTGTTCAAACAGAAACGTTTTCTTTTTAGTTCGATTACACAGCAAGCATATCACCAAATGGAAAATAAAAAAAGAATTTTAGGCCGGTTAACTTGGAAAGCAAAACTTTCTCTACCGAATGTGGCGTCCATGTCTTGGGGAACATTTCATTTTCTTAGTTCTATGTTATTCTTTTGTTGGACAGAAACTAATCAGAAATTTATTTTCTTCTTCTTCTTCTTTTAATTTTTATTATATTTATTTTTTTTAAGCTCAAGACAGAGAACATGAACAATTAGTAGAAATAAGGAGTCCATTTTTTTCTTTTGATAAGTAGGAGTCCATTTTGCTAAGAAGAAAAAAAAAGAATGGTGGGGGCCACCTAGCTTAGTTAGTAAAATCACTTGTCGTTGCATCTGGGATCGAATCCCCACTCACACCAAGTATTGGAGGGATACGGAAAGGAAGAGGGTTACCTCCCGTTGTGTGCCCATAGGCCCAATCAAAAAAAGAAAAGAATGGTAGGTACAATACACCATTTTGAAGATGAAAACCAAACGCTTTTCATTCCTTCTAGTTGAGAATATAGGAGATTCTAAGGAAATGTTGATAAACCATATTGGATATGCTTTATATCCCTAAAGGAAATTTTGTATAAGGTCTCGTAAGTACAGGTGGAAAAATCTGACCTCCCCCGCCCAAAATCTGACCAGCTCGAAGCCGAAAATGTATTGAAATAATATAAACCTAACCCAACTCGACCTGAGCCCGAACCCAAGTGATCTAAAACCCAAAATAACCGGAAATGAACCAAACCCGACTTGGAACCTGAACTTAAAAAAGAATAATAATAAATTAGGCTACACAACCGGAGGTAGCCCTCTCCCATCCCTTTATCCCTCCCATCCCTGGTGTGAGTGGAGTTTTATCTCAGGTGATCCTTTTGTGCAGTGACAAGCAACTCTACCAACTAAGCTAGCAGACATTCACACCTAAAGTTTTTAGTTAAAAAATAAATGACTTTAATAAAGTGATCAAATAAATTAAAAGATATAGTTTGATAATTGTAGATAAAATGAAAGTAGAATGAATACTAAAATTTACTTAAGAGAAACATCATACTGCAGGTTGTTCCTTCTTGGCTACATATCTCATCTTAGTAAAAGTTAAAACAAAATTAACTAATCAAATTTAAGATGATTAATTTATAATTAGCTTTTGTTAACAATTATTATATTTTAACCAACTTAATTAGGCATATTTATACATTTATAGCTCTTTTAGAAAAACATACTATAAAGTTCAAAATCTCAAGACATACTTGAGAAAAATAAAACATGCATAAATTTATGTCTCTTGTTTGCAAGTGAACCATTGAATCAAGAAAAAATATAGTAATACACATAATATTGTTAAAAATTTATGGCTTAAGTTAAGATTATTTTTTGTCCCATTTGTTTGATATGTGATTGTATAAATTGTATTTGTTATTCTTATCCCATAGTGAAAGTGACTAAGTTTTTTTCATCACTACTTGGATTTAAATAGATTCAGATGAAAAAGAATCAAATACCAAAGCTTCTCTATATCACATTATTACTAATTTGTTCCGTGAACTTAGTTACAATAAATAAAAAAGGCTAACCTAGTGGGTAAACCAGAACCTAAATCAGAGCTAAATGATTTAACCCAAATTAAAAAATAAAATATGAAATAAGAAAGAATTGAGCCAACCCGAAATGATCCAACTCGGTAAAGCCCAAAACCCAAAGTGACCCGAACCAGAGATGACCCAAACCCGCAATGACCTGACTCTAACTAACTCGAGACTGGAACTACCTAAATTCAAAAAGAGTCGACCTGAACTGACTCGACCTTAACCTGCCCCACCCATGACTTAAGGAGCTGCTGGGATTTCACATGGCACAGCAGGTGTTAGAAAAAAGTTTGAATGGACTAAACTTTAGCGTTTGAGCAATTTGGCATTTTTTAAGGAGTAGATGAAATCTCATTAAATCAAAACTAATATAAAACATGGTACAAAATAATTGTTCACAAGTTTATCCACTTTAAAAAATATTAAATGAGGGAGATATACAATTCTTAGCTTCTGCATGTGAAGGTGCCAAGTCACATTCTGTGAGCCAGTCATTTTGAGATAATGAGCATGGTGACTATTGTCGCAATGCACGGAATAAATGGAACAAGCATAGCATAGTCACTGCTGTACAGCATGTTGTTGGTCGGTCCTCGTTTTCATCTCATGACTCTTTTATCTGTTGTAATATAGCAATACTTACAGTTTAAAGCTTTTACCTAATTCCAGTGTAAAGCTACCGTTTAAACTGATGATGTGACAGGATTATAAGCAAATGGAGAAGAAACGACTCTATTGAAGCACACTCCAATCACGAGGACTACTCCAAATCGGGTGGCTAATAGCTCGTGCACACAACCTCAGTTATGTGCACATGGTTTTTGAATCGGTGTCGGAAAAGGAACTATAAACCTTTTTTTATAAGTAGAAAAAGAAATATAAACCAATTATTCGCAATCAGTGAAAATTCATGCAGACACGTGCTCAAAACAACAGACAACGAAACAAGACTCAGAGAGATGCTAAGAAAAATGTACAACCTACCTTTCGACAGGAAGATTTAAGCATGTGTTTGAGGAACTGTTGAATCTTCCGACACCAACCGATGGATCTGTTGAAGCAAGATGCATACCTTTTTTGAACTCAGTGGCTATACAGCTCTCATCTGAACCATCCTCTTGCAGAAGAAGTTCATCACTAAAACAGAAATAAATAGGAAACACTTCAAAAGTTAAGCAAGTACATGGTAAACGAACTCCAGAAAATCTAAGTTAAACAGCTCTAGAATCTACATCAGTACCAGGTGAAGAATTCCTGGAACTTGTGATTAAACCATTCAACCCATAATTCTTTATGGACTAAATTTATGGTTAAGAGATAATTATGGCAAGATTTCACTTTCTTGCTCCTAATTGAGAAACACATGTTGTAAGTAGAGGAAAACCAATCTTAATAAAAAAGCATCAAAACAGAAAAATACAATGATAAAGGAAAGATGAAAGCTACACATTGGGTAACAGACTTCAGTAGCCTAGGCAATGTTCTGTCTACCACTAAAGGAGTTTGCTTCACAGGTCTGGCCTATGGGCCAGGTATTACAGGTCATTTGGTTAACAGCTCAACTGACTCTAGCAACGGTAAACAAGACCAAACACTGAAATATTTATGCTGGGGAAAAGAAAATGATAGGAAACATCAACCTAATTTCAAGACACTCAAATCTGGTGGTTGTTCTCATGGTCTACACATCAGTTTAACATATACTCATCCATTTCAATGTATTAAAATTCAATGCAAACAAGTTTAGATCGCAACTTGAAATGTTCTTGTTTACTCGCCTATAATTGGGATCCCAATCTCCAGGATCAGGCATCGACAGGCCAACCTCAAGATTGTCATGAAACGTTCTCGTGCTAGGAGGGAATTGCATATGGGGACCAAGTGTTAAGGAGCTGGGCATGTTCTGAACAGTGGAGTACCCAGCAGTAATTCCACTCCCTCCTTGCTGCTGCTTCCAGCT
This sequence comes from Bretschneidera sinensis, assembly GCA_023935145.1. Classification (NCBI taxonomy): domain Eukaryota; kingdom Viridiplantae; phylum Streptophyta; class Magnoliopsida; order Brassicales; family Akaniaceae; genus Bretschneidera; species Bretschneidera sinensis. The sequence continues at coordinate 59,146,880 of CM043699.1, read as the reverse complement.
TGTGGCACTAGAATTTGAGTGGAGACGCGAGGGTGAACCACCAACTACTTGAGAATTTCCTTCAGTTTGGTTAGAGTTACTGCCATCAGGATATTGTCCTTGCCTATGTGATGATGAAAAATTCTCTTGAGATTGAGAACTTCCAGAATATCCCCAACTCTTTCTTCTGTTAAACTGGCTAACAGCAGCCAACTTTCCTAAAGGAGATCCATGACAACTACTTCTTGCTGGAGAAGTTGGACCATAATGTCCTGGAGAGTCAGCTGACACTTGAGTGTAGGAACTGGGTGGAGTGAATTGTGAGGGACTAGTGCCAAGGGGAAGTGGTGCAAAATTTCCTGCTGATGGGCTCACACCAAGTCCACTTCCATGCGAAGACTGCATGATTCTCCATCTAGCATCAGGGCTACTTCCAAACATTGAGATACCACCTTGTGTGTGCATATTCATCCCAGAATGACCAACAGGTGAATAATATGCAAACATATTGCTATTGTCTCCATAACTTCCATAGCTGCTCCCAAGCCCAGTACCATCATTATAGCTACCATGGCTTCCTATGCTGCCATAGCTATTAGCATGTGCATATGGAACTATCTGAAAATGTGGGCTGTTTTGCAGGGAAACTCTGTTCATGCCCGGGATCTGCATGAGAAGAAAACATACTTCAGTGTGGAGCACAAAAAGTACAAGCACAAACATTGGTTAAATATATGCACAAACTCTGGCAATGAAAACAATAAAATATATAAATGGCAGTGAGCTCACATTAGGAGAGAGACCAGCAGCAAACCAGTGCCCCCCGCCTGGGTGATGATCCACCTTAATATTTTGAGAAACAGGCTGTACATAATTTAAAGCAAATGAAATAATACAAAAAACACAAAATGAGAGAGAGGCGGCTTATACAAGTATAATTCTTTTTATTATTGATAAAAGAATTAGATCAGTATCATCACCCTCATAGCTTGCTTCCATGTAATAAAGTGTTACGATCTAAAAGAGAAACTCATCCATGAAAAGATTTCCCCGAATAAATAAAAAAAAAAATTCTCTGGCTGAATGAGTCAGGAATACTGTTACGAAGTAAATGAAAAGAAACAAGTCGAACAACGAAAATGCATGCACAGTAGCACGCAAAAAAATTCAAAGTGCAGGAAATTTCTTTATGCTTGAAACAAACATGGAATTCAATAAGGATACTGATTTAAAACTAATTTCACTTCACATGTTAGAACTATCAAGAAGAAAGTTATCAATTATAAGGAATAAAAGTACAAACTAATTAAACAAATAACACCAAATCAAACATAACAGACAAGTCTGCAATCAACAATATGTAATGATGTAGAAGAATAATGAACACAACTACAATGGAAATCTCAGGTTTGGAATCCAGAGGAACTTTGCAGGCATGGTGTGAAGCATTGAGAATAACTGTGGATGAAGTTCAACATGTTGCACTTACCACACGAGGGGTCTCAGGGGGAGGTTTGTAAGGGCATGTGAAAGGTTCCCCTGTTACAAAAGGGTGTTTTGAAGCCTGCAGGAACATGAGTTCAAACAGAAACTATCAACAGCAGCAAAAATTAAGTCTCACATACAATAATAGTGCCGGTAACTAGGAAAAGTTAGTAACCTGAAAAGGTGACCACCGTTTAGCAGGATCAAACTCTACTAGTCCTCTCAAGAAATCAATCAAAGCTAATCGTATTTGACTTTCTGTTGTAGGTTCATGAGATCATAGCCATCAGTAATTTCTTCAAAAGACGGTAAGAACATATTCAGTTCAATGCTCCAAATATAAGACTATAAAAGCTAACCTTTGATAATAACTTCCTTAGGCAAGTTTTTTCTATAAGGGTAGTTCGTAACAATTGCTTCAAGGTTCATATGATTGAAATACTCTTTCCCAATTGATGGCCTTTTCCTTTCCCTCTGAAAGAAACAAGCAATAATCAAAGGAAACTACATCAAAATAAATAAATATAAACACACCAAGTGCTAAAAGAAAGACTGATCTGACTGGGACTCACAAAACATCTTCATATAGAACTCTTTATTTTTTCGTCTATTTATCATTTTTTCTGTTCTCGTGAAAATTATAGTATGAACACTTACAGATTCATATTCTTCATCTGTCAATGCTTGGTAAGCACTTCTTCTGCCCATGGAAACTTCACCATTCTCTATATTATGGACACTCCCAATGCACTTAAAGAACTTGCTTGTGTTTTTTGCCTCCTTTAGAACATAATCAGGGGGTTGTCCTCTACAAAATGACAACCATACAGAAAAGGCTGTTCAAAACAATTGCAAAGAATACAACTAACTGATGGGTAATGAGTATTGAATACAGCTTTCTGTTTGGTACAAAATCTAATAACTATATTTATGGGGAAAAAACAAAAGCTGTGAGAGGACCAGTTTATGTAATAAGAAACACTAACAAAATGACATGCTCACATTTCTAAGACAATAAAATAGAGCTAACAAGAAGAAACATCATACCTGATCTACTAATCTAATAAATAAAAAAGACTCAGGAAAAATTATAAAAATTATAAATAAAAAAATGTAAAAGACAGCAGCCAAAAGGAATCCTCAAATTCCTAGGATAGAACTCACTAATGCTGTAATTCAACATTAGTTGCCACCACCAGAGAAGAGAACTTCAGCTCAGTTCCACATTTATTTCATGAGAATCAGTTGCGTCCATAGTTACCATAAACATCTTGGTATTAAGATATTAGATGTATTTATGAGTATAATTTAAATATAGAGTATCTTGATAACATAAGTTTCAACAACTAGTAAAGTCAATAAACATTATTTTAGAAAAATAAGTTTAAAACTAATTATGAGTATTTCCTCCTTCCTTTCTTGTGTCTAGAAACCTTCATTTAAAAAAATAGTTAAAAGCATCTCATTTATCTAATAAATAAGAAATTTTTGGATTGACAATTTTCCGGATTTGGCACGCGAATATACCATGAATTGGAATATATGATTTGGATTTTGGTCCCAAAGGAGTATAGGGATCTGAGTTTCTATGGTTGCATCCCACCTCTATGCATAATTCATTTTTCTACACATAAAGGTTAGTACTGAAAGGAACCAAGGGGGCACCTATGTACAAAATTGTAGTTCTACGAAATCTATAAATTATAGCTCATTAACCAAAAGATTACCCTCAAACCACAAAATAAGGGTATAAAGACACAACTCCTTATACTTTGCCTGGGAGAAGGTTATTAAAGTCAAGGTAAGGGAAAGGAAAGTAGGGTTAACCTAAAAACCTTGTTTGAGAGTTTCTTGCATAAAAATGGAAAGTTAATAAAGGTTCCTCATACCCTTCTAAACAGTCATACATGCAAAATGTTTTAACACCCCAAACTGGGGTGTTATAAACTTCACCTCCTTTACTCTCTCAAATTATTAAATTGCCAAACAAGAGAAAGATGCCAACCCCACCCTTCCTTTCCTTTAAAAATCCTTCACTTCCTTCCCCTCTAAACTCAAACAAGGTGTTAAAGGAAGCAATCGACCTTTCCTTAACATTGAAGGCTCTCGTATTATTTTTAATCCAAATCATCCACAAAATGGAGATGGGATAAATGTTATGGCCTTTCTTCTCACTAGAAGCTCAAGTACCACTCCATGCCTATACCTCCTGCTGAATGGAGTTGTCACTAACCCAAGAAAACCTCAAAACACGAAGAGTCATTTCCCACAGTTGACTTGTCCAAGAGCACCCCAACAAGACTTGACATTCTCCTTAACATTGACTTGTCCAAGATCACCCCAACAAGACTTGACCTTTCCTTAACATTGAAGGCTCTCGCATTATTTTCAATCCAAATCATCCACAAAATGGTGATGGGATAAATGTTATGGCCTTTATTCTCACTAGAAGCTTAAGTGCCACTCCATGCCTATACCTCCTTCTGACTGGAGCTGTCACTAACCCAAGAAAACCTCAAAACACGAACAGTCATTTCCCATGGTTGACTTGTCCAAGAGCACCCCAACAAGACTTGACATTCTCCTTACAAAGTTAACACCTATTGACTAACACTTCAATGGGAAAGAAAATATGTATTATTTTAAGATTTGTGGAATTTTGGGTTATTTGTGAGATTATTTTGTAACTATACTCGAGCAAGTAGTAATATAGTAGGAAATTGTAATGGTGTTTTTTCCATAGGGTACCGCTTAGGGCCCTCCGAGTATGTTCTGGTATGGGCCCTATTGTCCCCCCATTTGTTTGTATATTTGCTTTTCATATCAATAAAATTTGCTCGGAGTCTTTCTTAAAAAAAATAGTAATATAGTAGAATTTTAGTTGAGGAAATTATAGATTACAGTAGTACTTACATTATTAGGTTTCCTATCATGTTTAGGATTGGTGCCTATATGAGAGCACCCCTATTAGGGTTTTAATTTGGACATTGATTATTGAATAAAATTTGATATGTCTCATTATCTCCCTTCTCTCTTGTTCTTCCCCTTCTCTTGCCCTAATTCTTCACCTTTGCCCTCTATTTCATCTTATTACTCCTCTCTATTATTCTTCTCCTCTATCTCCTATTTCTTCTCTTTTGTTACTTGTTCTACATCAAATAGTATTAGAGCCGAAAGATCCACTATTTTTCTCAAATAACAACCATTCTATCTAAAAAAATTGCTACAGTACTGCTAAGAGTGCACTACAATGCCGTGAACAGTACCTCATTACAGTGATCACGAACAGTGAGGTTGCATTGTCCGTGAATAGTGTTCTGCCAGAAAAATAGGTTTTCTTTGTTTATTGTCCTAATTTTTTAGTTTCAGATTTTTGGAAAAAACAAGAAAAAAAAACAAAAAAAGGTAAAAAAAAATCGCAGCCACTTATGGATTTGTGAAGAATGTTATGATATTTCTGAAATCACCTGGTTTTCAAGCTTTTGTGCAATTTCGGTTCCATCAAGATACTATCTTTGCTCAATCATCCCTTCAAGGTCGTCATATTTATGATGGATGTTGCCATTGGAATATCCAGCGTTACTCAGCCAGCACCAATACTGATATACTCTCTGTTAGAGTGTTGAGAGTATTAGGGTTTAAAGGTATTGATGTAATTTCATAATATTAAGTTCTCTATATATATGACTATTAATCTTAGGGTTAGTAACCAGTTTAAGGGTTAGTAACTAGTTTACTGCTTACTATCTCTCTATTTCCTTTCTTTCTCGAAACCCTAATCACTGTCTAAACCCTAAACACAAACGTTAACATGGTATCAGAGCCCATGGTTTAGTTTCTATTATGCTTTTCCAACAAATTTCTCGCTCTTCAAGTGTTTTCCCTCTTCCCCAGCAACTTTTTTTTCGTCTCCGACAGGTTTAGTTTTCTTTCTTTCCGGTGACATTGTGACATCCTGTTGTCAGTCATGAGTCCCCTGTTATGTGTGGTGATGTTGCATGAAGAAAAGAAAGTTTTTGGTTTTTGTTTATATGTTGACCCTTGACACAATCCAACCCATTTTGTGGATTCAGCCCATATGAAGCAGCTCGTTCCAGTCTTTTTTGTTGTCTTGTTGACCCCTAAGTGGAGGGTCTTGTTTGTCCGATGTCCTCGAACCATGTTCATGGATCATGTTGATCCATTATCGTTAGGTGGTACCGACATGGTGACCTAACTATTGCCTTGGGCCTAGTTTTCCCGAATTGTTATGAGTTTCTCTGTTATTTGGGTTTGAATTTATTTGTAACATATTGGTTGAGTATCGTTGTAACAAGTTGAAGTGTGCTCCAACTTGAGGGGGAGTGTTAGAGTGTTGAGAGTATTAGAGTTTAAGGGTATTGATGTAATTTCATAATATTAAGTTCTCTATATATATGACTACTAACCTTAGGGTTAGTAACTAGTTTACTGCTTACTATCTCTCTATTTCCTTTCTTTCTCGAAACCCTAATCACTGTCTAAACCCTAAACACAAACGTTAACACCCTCTATATGTGATAACTCTTCTCAAACTGGTGTAAATGATGTTGAATCTAATACAAAGGTCATAAAAGGTTCGCTAGATTTGATACAATATGCCTAAAGGTGATGGAAGATGTTAAAATTGAGCTTCAAGAACTAAAAGTTGAGCTGCAAATCCAGAAAGCTGAGCTTCGAATGCAAAAATCTGAACTTCAATCCATAAAAGTTGCTTTAAATCATTAATCTCCTATACAAAATGAATCAAGACACCACGTTGAGGAACAATTTGTTGAGTCAACATCCTTTACTTTTGAGGTATCGAAGAATGAAGAAAGTACGTTTCAAGATCCAGAAACTACTGAATGTGCAACTTTGAATGGTGATCAGGAAGCTTCAAGAGAGCAACATCAGAGTAGACCTATTGAGCACATCTCAGTTAAAGACACGAACATCATAGAATGTGCGTGCAATACCTCCTATTGATTTTTTCATGCCTTCCGATTGTCAAGTTGTGAAGAAAGACTCTGTGAGATCATTCTTGTTTTCTCATTATGACGTCACGTTCAACACACTTCAAGTTTTGACTATGTTTTTTCATGGCTCGAAAGCTTTAATAATACACTTCAAAACTCGAGGTCAAGATTTTTGTAAGTATTAGACAATAATGCAGAATGGGAAAGAAAATATGTATTACTTTAATATTTATGAGATTTTCGGTTGTGGGATTATTTTGTAAAAATATATTTATTAGAAGCTAGTCATATATTAGGATTTTAGTTTAGAAAATTATGAATTTTATTAGTACTTATATTATTAGGTTTCTTATTATATTTAGGATTGATGCATATATAAGAGCACCCCTATTTTGGGTTTTAATTTAGACATTAATTATTGAATAAGTTTGATCTTTGACTCATTATCTCCCTTCTCACTTGTTCTTCCTGTCTGTTTCTTCACCTTTGCCCCCTATTTCCTCTGATTTTATTCTTCTCCTTTTATCTCCTTATTTCTTCTCTTTCAATTACGTGTTCTACATCACTTCCCCCCTCTTTTGAGATTGTCTACGGTCAAAAAACCTCCCTCATGTTGCCTTCCATACCAAAAAAGCAACTTAGGTGGGGCATAAGTCTTCCAAATAGCTTTGCAAGGGAAATTTGGCTTTCTTTTTGTAGACAGTAAAAGGACCTTGTAGAAGAATTTAACCTCATATTTGCCATCCACTTTTAACCTCCATTTAATCCTATGTTCCATTTGCAAACCAAATCTCGCTTTGTAAATATTTTCAAGGAATCTCCAATGCACTGAAGTTCCCAATCTTGGGCAATACGGAAAACGAATTTCCCCACACCACCTCTCCACTAGACAAAGAACTGTAATGACTTATTAAAGTAACCTCATCTCTCACAAGGGAGTAGACACCCAGAAATTGACCTTTCAGAGAAGTATATCCAAACCAAAGCTCATGCCAAAGACAAATAGTTACAACTTTCCACACCTAAATAGATACCAAAAGGAAGAAAATCATCTCATTCTTTTCTAATCCATTTCCAAACTAAATGAGTTGGCGTCCCCTAGGTGCCTTATGAAAACCTTTACTTGTCAAAAAAAGAAGAAAAAAAACATCGGAATGTCCAAATCATTTTTCATACCTGTTTCTCTAGCTTTGAAAACATAATTGATAAAGCATGGATATTGGTGCAGAATTATTTATTTAAAAAATGCAGAAGGTTACCTATTATTAACAACATGAAAATGGGAAAATTACCGAAGATGACTTCAACCGTTCAATCACAACAGCAAAATGATGCCTAAAAGGAAAATCTGTTCCTCAATTACCAACACTTAAAGAAGAGTCATACCCGAGTATTTCAATCATTCGCCTCAAAAGATCAAATTCTGAAGCTCCTGGGAATAATGGCAATCCTAGAAACAGTTCAGCAACAATGCAACCAAAGGACCACATGTCAATAGCCGTAGTATATCTGGAAAATGGTCAAGAGTCCACATTGAACCCCCATGATATTTTGGGAATCTCCAATGCACCAAATAAAATAGTTATAAAATTATTGGACTATTTTTTTACAAGTATATTAATAAACAAAAGCACCAAGAGGGTGCAGCTCATTTACAAGTAGGCTAGGAACAAAAAAGACCATATAAACTCTACCAGAAGGTGATTTACACAAAAATCTCCCTTAACCCAAAAAATAAGAAGGTTAAACCAACTCTCTTTAAAAGATACGTAATATTTCGCAATATTTTCAAAAGCCCTCTTGTTTCTCTCCAACCAAGCCGACCACAAAATGGAAAGAGGGACCAAGGCAAACACTTTTCTCTTTCCTTTGGAGGCCTAAATACCATGCCAAGCTCAAAGCTCATCAAAGATGGAACCAGCGCCCTTTTCTCTTTTCTTTGGACTATGTTTCAACAAACCTATTCCCTAGATTATTACATTCAGAGAGAAAAGATGATGGGGTACAGAAGGGTATGGGGACAAGTTTGTAATTTTGTACTATGAGGAAAATTTGTAATTTTATAATAAGGGGCAAATTTGTATTAAGATTATGGTTTCTTTATTTACAGTGTTAGCTTACAGTTAGGATTCATAAAGATCCCTATATAAGGGGATCTCTATGTTACTTTTCGATTAGTTGTGAATAAATAAAAATCAGATTAATATGGGTATCAATTCATCTCGACCTCTATGGTAGTCTAGTTTTCTTTTCAAATCCCCAGGGTGGCCTGGTTTTCTATCTCTATTTCTTCTTCTTTATTTGTCCTATATCAGTTTGGTACTAATAATGGGGTACAGAAGGGTATGGGGACAAGTTTGTGATTTTGTACTATAGGAGAAAATTTGCAATTTTATAATATGGGACAAATTTGTATTAGGATTAGGGTTTCTTTATTTACCGTGTTAGCTTAAGGTTAAGATTCTTAAAGATCCCTTTATAAGGGGATCCCTATGTTACTTTTTTATTAGCTTTGAATAAATAAAAATCATATTGATATGGATATCAATTCCTCTTGACCTCTAGGATAGCCTGGTTTTCTTTTCCAATCCCCAGGGTAGCCTGGTTTTCTATCTCTATTTCTTCATCTTTATTTGCCCTACATCAGTTTGGTATCAAAGCCTAAACAGATCCCCAAACTCAAATCCAAAAACAAACCCATATATACAGCCATCCCATAAACACATTACACAATCTGCCCAAACACAAATCCAAGAACCAAATAGGGCCTTAGGCCAAAACAACTTAAACACAGATTCGCCATTCTCCGATGATCTCTAGACCGCACCACTGCCACCAAGGGCCTTGCTGCCCTGAACCGATCACAACCTAAAAATTTTAGGGCATTCCACCACACGCCACCACTGGAGCCACCTCTGGCTGGAACCAATCCACCCAACCAGGATCGGTCTCCTACGATCTACCCAATCCCGGCACCCACGCGCATGTATCTTGACCAGAACATGACCAAATCCCACAAAACACCACCGTACGCCAAGTTCTCCACCACCTCCGATCTCCACATTCGACCATATTCCCACATAGTCGCTACCACCACTGTGCTCACCGGATTCATGCGCCCCTGACCCAAGAAGCCCCGCCTCAACCGCTGCTGATCCGCCGCCGATAGAAGCACTGTTAGTAGATGCGTCGCTTGTTTTCTTTTTCATTCTGTTCTCATTTGTCACATCTCTGTTGTTGCAGAGTTAAAAGTCACTTTTATATTTATTAAACAAACAAATGGTCAAAAAAAAAAAAGAAGTCAAACTCCCATGGAAGCCACACCGTTTCTGTTCTTGATCTTTGTTTGTTCAGAGTAGTGTAGTTTATTTTGTTATTTTACTATTTACTTTTTAAAAGAGAGGGACATGCAAAAGGAAGACACATGGGTGATGGGAAAAGTCTATGTAATGTTTTTACTTTACTTATTTTATTTTTAATTTTTGTATTAAAGTGAAGAAAAAAAAGACAAGTGGTCAGCCAAGTGAGAGTGAAAGAAAAGAGAAAGTGAGAGTAGGTGAGAGAGAGAAAAAGGGCGGAGAGAGAAGAGAAAATAGTGGAAAAAAAAGGAAAAATTGTAATGGGTTCAGTTGAACCAAATCGAGTCCTTTGTGTTACTATTCATGATATATCATATCCGGTCACACAAGATATGTTGCGTAAGGTAGTCACACCGTTTCTGTTCTTGGTCTCTGTTTGTTCAGAGTAGTGTAGTTTATTTTGTTCTTTTACCATTTACTTTTTAAAAGAGAGGGACATGCAAAAGGAAGACACATGGGTGATGGGAAAAGTCTATGTAATGTTTTTACTTTACTTATTTTATTTTTAATTTTTGTATTAAAGTGAAGAAAAAAAACAAGTGGTCAACCAAGTGAGAGTGAAAGAAAAGAGAAAGTGAGAGTAGGTGAGAGAAAGAGAAAAAGGGGGGAGAGAGAAGAGAAAACAGTGGGAAAAAAAAAGAAAAATTGTAATGGGTTCAGTTGAACCAAATCAAGTCCTCTGTGTTACTATTCATGATATATCATATCCGATCACACAAGATATGTTGCGTAAGGTTTTTGATCCACATGGGTTTATTGAGAAAATTATTATCTATCAAACTAATTATGATTTTCAAGTCATTGTGCAATTTGCTAAGCACGAAGATGCTTCTTGTGCTAAAATACAGTTGAATGGTCGTTGTATTTACGACTATTGCTCTTGGATGACGATTGGGTATTACTCACCAAGAGAACCAATTCTGCTCAACGAGGCTTTTCTCGAGCTCCAAAAGGTACTTGATAGGGTTTCTAAGAGAATAAAAAGTTTCACCACAGATTTTGATCACAACTGTGGTTTTATTCCCGATCCATCAAAGCAGGTTAATTATGCTTACTTCCAACCTATGAACCAAGAAAATGAAGATTCCAAAATCATTGACTTAGAGACGCCTCACGACATGCCGGAAGTCTTTGTCGAGCAAGTTGAGATAACAGATTGCAAGCACACCTAAGACAAGGATGAGGAGTTGAGCAATGTTGAACTTGGTAATCTAGATATTGAAAAGACGGTCAATGAAGAGAGTACGTAGGAACAAACCTCCAAGCTACGAGAAAAGATTAAAGACATGATTGAGGCAGTGGTTGTTATGCAAACTCCTAGTATTGATTTTATCCTGCCTGTTTGGTCTGAAGCACCTCCACAATAGACATTCTTTGCCCAAAATATTTCTTTTAGTCGAGACTTCATTTTTCAAGACTGGCGTAACAATGCTTCATTTCTCCAAGCATCTCAGTTATTGTTGCTTCTTCACTTCAAAACTCGAGGTTGAGTTTTTTCTAAGTGGTGGAGAATGATGGGGTACAGAAGGGTATGGGGACAAGTTTGTAATTTTGTACTATGGGGAAAATTTATAATTTTATAATATAGGGCAAATTTGTATTAGGATTAGGGTTTCTTTATTTACAGTGTTAGCTTAGGATTAAGATTCCCAAAGATCCCTATACAAGGAGATCCCTATGTTACTTTTCAATTAGCTTTGAGTAAATAAAAATCAGATTGATATTGGGTATCAGTTTTCCTCAAACTCCAGAGTAGTCTGGCTTCTTTCCCAATCCCCAGGGTAGCCTGGCTTCTCTTCCAATCCCCAGGGTAGCTTGGTTTCTATCTCTATTTCTTCTTCTATCCCGTTTTACATCAAAAGACCTATAACTTTAGTACAAAGTTGTTGGTACCATTGCAGCACGGTAAACAAGTCAGCAATAGAACCTAAAGATGATCTTCATCAGAAAAGAAATTCAATGATTATTCTCAACGAAATAACCTCCTCATAGTGTATAAAGCTCTCAGCACAATTGCAGAATTTTAGAAATTAAGTTACAAAAAGACAGAGCGTAGCAGAAACTCAGTTGGGATAGATAAGTTGAAGACTAGCTATCCCAACCCAGGGGATCATAATTCAAAGTTGAAGCCGACACTATAGTGGGCCTGAACTGGCAAAGCTTCACTTGTGTCAACCTAAGACAGAATCATAGTTTAGGGGTAAGCACTGAAGTTTTATGTTGCATCAAAAGAGGATCTAGCACAAAATGGGATCAATTTCCCCCAAACATCCCCTATGATGGTCTGTTTCAAATTTTTCTGCTTGAACCAATCTAGCCCCAAATAACTCACCTTGAACCTGCCTGTTGATGTTGGTAGGATAAAACTCAGGTCAAGTTTTTTTTAAATAGAAGGTCAAGTTAGTTCAACACCAGTCAAGGTGAAAGAAGGTAAAGGTGAGAAGAAAACTAGCAAGAAAAAAATAATAGAACCAGGATCAAACCAAAGAAAAAGTATAAACTAAAAACAACTAACAAGGTAAGAGATAGCAAAGAATAAATCCATAAATTCATTTATGAGGATACTGGTATCCAAGAAGAACTTCAGGAGATCTATAATAACGACTCTGCAGAAGAAATGAGAAACACACTGTTATTACAATTTCCTGAGTACGATAAGAATGAAAATAAGTAGAGAAGTAAGCATAGAAGCAAACCTGAATGTAGGAATAAACAGTACGATCCTCCATGCATGCTGATCCGAAGTCAATTATTTTAATTTCTGCTGGCTTCACACTGATATTTTTGAGACAATTCAATTTTAACCAAAAACAATATGCCTTCGTTTGGTTTTGCTTATTTTTCAACTTAAAATTATAATCAAATGCTTTAAACTGATTTAGTGTTTTGGTAAATAAGTACTTAAGGTGCTGCATATTGTGAAATAAGCTGAAACAAACAAATGTAGTCCAGAGTCTAAAGTCATCCTAAAAAGTAATTCACCTTGTGCACAGAAGAATGTTCTCTGGCTTCAAATCACAATGAATTATCCTAGCATCTTTTAAGAGAGCCAACCCACGCAAAGTCTATTTGAAGGGGAAAAAAAGAACCAAATCAAAACATCACCAAATCAAAACATACAATCAACCCAAACCCGATGAAATGCAGCACGGAAGAAATTCAACTGCAAGAAAACTGAAATACCTGCTTAGAGAAGAGCTTGACAATGCTCAATGATAACCCTCTAAATTGATTTATCTTTATAAGCTCATACCTGAGTAAATAAAAAACATGTCAATGTCGTGCAGCACAAGAAACTAAAACAAAAAATGTGTATATACAAGGGTCAAAAGATCACAGAAAATGCATCTGTTTTAATGCACAGATACCAAAATGCTAAGTATAAGTAGTTCTACAACTTACAGATTTGTGTCAAGCAGTTCGAAGCAAATGCACAAATGGCGTTGATAAACAAAGGAATCATAAATACGAACAATATGATGCTTATCATCAGGATCATATTTCTTGTTTAACTGCAAAAAGCAAACAGTGAAGCAAACACAACTAAATTCCATCTTTTTATAGATTAAATTTTCATTTTATTGGTGATGTTTGTGAAAGATTATCAGATGCTTTAAACTGGTGCTTATTTTTAAAATTTGCAAAAAAAAAATCAGCCAAATCAAACCAAACCAAATATTAATGCTTTGTTTATCAATCAATGTATCAATTAATAGGTGGTTTGATTTGATTTGACTAAGTTTTTGTTTCAAATTTTAAAAAATAAGCACCAACTTAAAACAGCAGATAAGTTGTCCCAAACATAATATCATTTCAAATAGGAACTATGAAATATGGAGCTAATAGAGAATCTAATTACCGTTGTCAAAATAGATACTTCCACCAGTGCCTGCTGATAATATGCAGGCTGATTCTTAATTATCTTCACAGCAACAAAACTTTTTGTTTCTGCAACCCAGCACTTAGCAACCTGCCCGAAAGTCCCATGGCCAAGAACATCTTTGACAAAGTATCTGATGATAACCAATGAAAAGGTCAATTAAATAAAAACGATAACAGTGATCAACCAATAGTTCAAAGTATGCAGCACTACATTCATAATTATCAATGAATCATATATGGTTGTCCCCATTAACTTTCATTTTGATGCCCCATAGGGGAAACTAAATATATTTACATAAACATGAAGACTTAACAAGTTTACATCAATCCATTGCTAATTAAAGAAAATAACAAATATAGTGAAAAATATAACAGTCAATACATGGTAAGGAACTCCATTAAAGTATCTTCAGAACCCATGCAACATCTGGCACACAATTAAAGGCTGAGTGGCCTGCTGAGCTGAAGTGGAGCAGGCAAGGCTAGGGCTGGAGGTATAAGCCTCGAGGCTCAGCTTGGACGAAAAGATTTTTGCAAGCCTGATCAAACCTCAGACCAAAACGAGAGCTCATGGACTTTAAAACAAACCCCTAAGGTGCCTAACATCAAGACACATTTTTGTCTACATATGTTGATTAAAAGATACTTTATTGTTCCACACAAACAAAAATATAGAATCAGGATTTGGTTCTATTGTTGCTCCTCAAGGCTGAGCCTCAGTAAGCCTGAGGTTGGGGTAGGCTTGGGCGACATTGTAAATGTCAGTTTATTGTGCCATCACAGCCTCACCCAGAAAATGTGTTTTTGATTGTTGAATTAACATCAAGTGGAATGTAAACTCCATGAGATGAAACTAAACCCACGACTGGCATAATTCTTGAAGAATACGATAAAGTAATTATGTCATAAGGGCAATTCAGATCATTTTAAAGGAGCAGCATTCCAGCCCAGATTAATTTCTCCAAACATTAAAAACATAAAATCTAAGCGAAGTTCTCCATTGCGATCCTACTTCTTCACTTACATTGCCCTCTTCTAACATTCCACTCCACTCCTCTCCTTTTGTATGGGAAATCAGCATAATAGACACAGAAAAGTAATTTCAAAAGGAACATGTGAGCAATACAATGAAAAATAAGAAAACAACAAACCTCCGCTGTGCATCTAAATTGACCAAGACATAGTTCACAGTCAGAATAAGATCTGAGTTGACATTATCATAGCCATCATTCAGGACTCCAATTGATGGGGTGGTCAAAAATCGCTTTGGATTTAGTTCTTCTGAATACTTGAAGTGTGGATTGCATATTTGGTATGTTTCAACAATGTCCTTCGTTAGTCTTGTCACCAACTGCACAAGAAACATTTGCCTCATCTAGTTTCAGCTAGAGAATTTTCTAACAAGTTATAACAGGGTAGAACGAAATAGTATCAATAGCAAAACTAAATATGTTAGAACATAAATGGCAAATTAAATGGGTTCTTGAATGAAAACATCAATGCAGCGCCATAAAGTGGAACGTAACCTTTGTACATTAGGAGTATACAGAAGGAACACCCAGCTAAGAAAATTAAAGACAATACTTGAAAATTTTCTTGGCTATAAAAAGGAAGAAGACCACAAAGGAGAAACAGAAAGCCGCCAGAACAACATCTACAAAAACAAAATGAATACTGAAATAGGAGGATATACAATTTCATTAACTCATTTATTATTCTGCAACAAAAAGTGATCCACCGTTTGTCCTTTTTTATACAAGGAAAAAGAGTAGTATAAAAGGGCACCAAGGGGGTGCTGCCCATACACAAGGGACTATCTACAAGATAGTGCTTCGATAAAATCTATAAAGTGAATCTCATTCACAAAAAAAATACCACCTCTAGCCAAAAAACAGGAGTATTAAACCACCAATCTTTCCTCGCCGTCAAAACCTCTCCTATTCCTCTCTAGAGAAAACCAACAATGGAGAGTGGGATCAAGGCTATGATCTTTTTTTTCTCTTGAAGCTTGAATACCGTTCCATTACCAAATCTCCTTTTCCACATATCCGCTACTCACCCAAAGTAGAGGTGTTCACTAATCGGTTAAAACCGATTAACCAAACAAAGTAGGGATATTCATTAATCGGTTTAAACCAATTAACCGAACCATTTAAGTAAAATGGTTCGATTAATCAGTTAAATCACTACTAAATTGATTAACCGAATAATATATATCGGTTAATCAGTCAGTTAGCGATTAGAAATTTTTTTAACTGTTTTGACTGATTAAGAAATTAATTAATTAATATTAATAATATGTTAAATATAAATTTAATATATATAATATAATAAACTAAAAAATGCTAAGTATAAATTAATTATATAATATATAATAAACTAAAAAAACTTAAGTATATAAACAGTGTCAGTTAACCAATTAACTGACCGTAATGACCGAAATCAATTCAATTAACCAACGTTTGCACAACCCTGCAACAAAGCCCCAAAACCCGAAAAGCCATAGACCAAAGTTGTCTAGTCCAAGAACAACTTATCAATAAATGATACACCAACTTATAATCCTCCTTGCAAAGGTAACAATGGTTGACAAGCACTTTTCCTCTCTTTTGGAGATTATTAATAGTCAATATCCTCCCCCAAGAAGCTTCACAAATTAAAAGAAAGCAACTTTTGTCGGAGCACAAGATTTCCAAATGGGTTTCCAAGGGAAGTTCGAGCTTCCTTCGTTAGGTAAGTGAAGAACCTTAAAAAAAGAGGCAACTTTGAACTTACCATTACCTTTAAGCCTCCACTTCATACGATCGTCCCTAAGAAAATCAACTTTCACTTTCTAAATTTCTTCAAAAAAATCTCCAATACTTTGAAGCTCCCAATCATGAACATTGCAGATAAGGAGAATATCCCACCAAACCTCCCAAATTTACCAAAGATGCACAATCTCTAATAAGAGCATCTGATTCCCTCGCCATAGAGTAGACCATCGAAAATTTTTCTTTTAGGGGAGGAGTCCCCACACCAAATATCATGCTGAAAACGGATAGACTCTCCTCTTCCTACCTCAAAAGTCAAAAAGAGGGGAAAGTTATCTCATTCTTTCCTAATCCATTTCCAAACCCCGACACCATAAGCGCCTCTTCCTTCTTTAGTGGTCCAACCACAATGACCAATACCATACTTTGCACAAATGACTTCCGCCACACATGGTTGTTTTCATTTGCGAGTCGCCATAACGACTTGTTGGGCAAATCCCAATTGAAAGAAGTAAGTGATTTAAGACTCAAGCCACCTCTCTCTATTGGTTGGGTGACAATGCCCCAATTAACTAAGTGATATTTGAAGTCGTCCGCAAAACTTTCCCAAAGAAATCTCATTTAATGCCTTCCAATCTCTTAGCAACCACACACAGGATGGGAAAAGAGTCATGAAATAGGTTGGGAGGCTCGAGAGAGTGCTTTTAATGAGAGTCAATCTCCCTCCCTAGGAAAGGTAATACTTCTTCCAACTGGAAAGCTTCTTTTCAAAGCTCTCAAAGATAAGATCCCGCACTTTTCTCTTTAAACCTCGCCCCTAGAAGAAGTCCCTAATAGGTGATAAGGAGAGATTCAACGATGCACTCCAATAAGCTAGGAAGATAATCCCCATCAATATTCTCCCCAAAAGGAATCAAATCAAAGTAAAACATGAAAATTGAGAAGATAATCTCTCTCCACCCCACAAAAAATGATGGTATCATCGGCAAAAAGAAGGTGAAACACCTCTACTTCTTCACTATCCCTACCCACTTTGAATCCTCTTAAGAGAACTCCATCTACCACTCTAGACAACATTTTGCTAAAAGCCTCCATAACAAGAAAAAAAAAAAGAAAAGGAGAGAGAGTCACCTTGGTGAAGATCTCTAGAATCTTGAAAGAACTCAGAGGGGCAACCAAAAACTAAAACGGCAAAGGAAGCGAAAGAAATGCATTTCTTAATACACTTGCACCAAGTAACACCAAAACCCACCTTCTCAAGCAAGTACAAGACAAAGTCCCAACACACATGGTCAAAGGCTTTTTCCATATCTACTTGCAAATCACCCATTTTCTTAGTTGGTAGTGTCACTTATCATCTCACATGAGATCAGAGATCTTAACCCCACTCACACCAAGGATGAGAGGGATAAGTGATGGGAGAGGGCTGTACCTCTCGTTGTCTCGTCCCATTGTGTAGTCCAATATGAAAAAAAATACCAATCTTCTCTAGTTCAATTGAATTTTCAATAGATATATATAAGTGGGGTTGGAAATGAGAACAACGTTGACATGATGTGTTTCAAGTAAAATAATTTGTGCAACATGAGGTCGCAATAAAAATAGGGTAAAGAACAAAGAAGTGTAAGAGTAAAAATAGATAAAACACAAAACAGATAGCCGAGACTTACCAACCTATAAGGTCCAGCTAGTTTATCATATTTAGGGTGAAATAATAGAATTAAGGGAACCTATGACTTTGTGATGCCTACGTCAGCTTATTAACTATCCAAAATCGCAGAGAGCCTCTTGATGTTGCAAAAAAGTTTATGTTTGATTTGATTTATTAGGTTGTATCTTTTCATCTAATCATCATGTTCCCATCAATGTCTTGTGAGAATCAATCCAGTCCTTATCAGAGTGATTTTTCAAGCATTTCCTTAGGGTTGAGTAGAAATCTTATGACTTTGTTATTGAAGGGAGATGGGGAAATCAGTTACGAATCACTGAAAATGGCCTTGGTAAAAGGATTTTGATTTTCTTGGAGAAACAGGATTTAGAATGGTTCTTTGATGCGTGGTTTGATTTCTAGTGTGTAAAGGGGGACAGTTTTTGGTCTAGAAGACTATGAAGGGAAGGTAGATCTTTGGTAATGGGATTACACAAAAACAAACATGGTAGATTTCTCTTGTACTGAAATTTTTCAAAATGGGTCTCGGGTGGTGGTATTTCCTGAAGGTAATAAAGCTGGGAGTGGTGGAGAATTTATAGGGCCAATAAAGATTTAGCAGCAGCCATCTTGCCGGAGAAGAGACAGTTGCCGCCCCTTAGTAATAGTGGAAAGATTGCCTTCAGTCAAAAATCTCTAGAGAGGGTGGTGGAGAAAATGAGTGATTTATCTTTAAAGGGGAATTGTCCTCATTGTGGGCTCTCGATGAATGGTTTTTTCAGTTGGAATCTCATAAGAGCAATTTCAAACTAGCAGGACAGTCTTGGCCTATGCTAGATGGGAAGGAGAAGGAAGTCTCTGAATGCACGCGCTTCCCTTATGATGTGGTGGATAAGAATGAAGAACGAATTCAAATTCCTCTCAAACTGATAAGGTTCTGGAGAAAGAACGCTTGTGCTTGTGTTTGGAGTCTTTTAAAGGGAGAAATTGTATTGGGTCAAAAGCATGTCGTGGGCTTGAGTTCTAAAGAGAATTTCCTTAGTTCTAATTTGGGCCAAGTTTTAGTAAAGGGATGAAAGCCTCTAAAAAGCCTATGGGTTTCTTGAAGGTTTTAAGGAAAAAGGGGCCGGGAAAGGACCAGCTGAGGAAGCCCATTTTGAAAGGAAAAAAAACCTTGTGAAGCCCAATTTTCTTATCCCTCGGCTTCAGACAGGCCTGGGTCCAAGAGGAGGTGGGTCGCGAACCGTTTCGGCCTACCGACTACTATTGCCTCTAGGGATCCGACGGAGGTGGCGTTGTCGGAGGAGGTTTGGCCAGAGATTTTGCCGGAACTAGGTTTTTCTTCGAATACTGAGCCTTTTTCTTAGTCTTTTCCGAGCCAGAGTTTGAGTTTTACACTGGGTCTACTAGGGTTAGTGTCGCTAAGCCTAAGCGAGGTGGTGTTGGCATCAACAAAGGTCATCTAGCTGGATATTACGGCGGTGATGGCTTTTTCGTCGGAGCAAGAGATTGTTTTGCATATTTCTACGGGTAAAAGGTTAGGTTCTGATCCGGGTTTGTTTAGGTTGCTGCCGCCTTGTCTAGGTGACCCTATTTGCACGGATCTTGCAAGTGTCGGTTAGTTTAGACTCGATTCTCTTCATGAGACCCGCAAAAAATTTCAAGATCTTTCTGTTGAAGAATTGGGTTGTGTTTCTCTACCTGTTGGCTCAGGGTCTATAGGATCAGAGATAGAGGTTGAGGAGAGATTTCTTCTAGTAGATTTTACGAATTTTTTATCTGTTGATGAGTCTGATGATGTCTTGAAGTCTGGGCAGGAGATTTTTGTACCTCGGAGTTGGGATTTGTTAACAGTGGAGAGGATGAGACGGAATTTGGGGCTTCTAAAAATAGTCTTGAGATGCTGGATATAAGGGGAGGGGTTTCTTTTGATGGTGCAGAAAGCAATGTAGGTGAGGGGGACAGTTTGGCCCTTGTTGTGAGCACTGATCATCAAGATCAATGGTTGGTAAATGGAGAGGACAATGTTGAAAAGATAAATTTGTTAGCCTCGGAGTGGGTTTTGAGTTGGTTTAAAAAGTTGCACAAGATGGTTGGGGTTTACATGGTTGGAGCAGAGGAACAAGCCATTAGGTTGGAAGAAGGAAAATCCAGAAATAGAAAGGCCTCAAAGAATATAAAACAAAAGGGAGAGGTCAACAGAGAACTAAAAAGATTGGTGTTTGAGGTAAATTATGAGAAGGGAGGTGCTAATAGGGACTTAGGGATAGGATTCGAGAGGGTTGGCTTAGACGATCAACGAAGATGAAAATCAATAGTTGGAATGTGAGGGGATTGAATGATTTGAATAAAAAGGCCTTCATAAAGCATTTCATCAGAGAATGGAAAGGGGGTATGGTTTGCCTTCAAGAAACTAAAATGGAGTTGGTTGATGATGCGGTGATTCAGAGCTTTTGGGTTATTCGGTCTTGCGGATGGAAAGCATTACTAGTGCTTGATTATGTGGAATAAGAAGGTATTGGACTTGATTGACTTTCATGCGCGGCTCTTCTCGGTCTCATGTGTGCTTAAGGGGCTCTCTTCGGGCAGTGAGTAGGTGTTGTCAAGAGTGTATGGCCCAGTTCATAATAGTCAGAGGAGTCTTTTTAGGGGGGAACTTGCAAAGGTTAGATGTCGATGGGATCTTCCTTGGGTGGTGGGATGGGATTTCAAATGCGGTCCTTTATCCTCATGAGTGAGCAAGATATGTAATTGAGGATAGTTCTATGAGGGAGTTTTTGCTTTTTATTAGGGGACATGATATGATTGGTTTACCTTTGTGGGGAGGATCTTTCACTTGGTCAAGTTTAAGGGAAATCCCCTCGTTTTCTAGGATTGATCGTTTTCTTGTGACTAGTTACTGGGAAGCCCTCTTTCCTAGTTTGATTCAAAAGCTTTTGCCTCAGTCCACTTCAGATCATCATCCTATTGTGCTTGAAAGGGGGGGTTTCATGGGTCCAACTCCTTTCCGTTTTGAGAATATGTGGCTTAAGGTGGAAGGTTTTCAGGATCTTGTCAGAGGTTGATGAGAAAGTTGTACTATAAGGGGATTTAATAGTTTCGTGGTGGCTAAAAAATTGAAATCACTAAAAATGGAGGTAAAAAAATGGAACAAAGAGTCGCTTGGGAATGTCAATTCCGCTATTAATGTGTTGAGGGGGAGGTGAATGGGCTTAATGAGAAAGAAGTTCGCTCAGGACTTTCGAGGAAGGAAGGTGAGAGGAGGATGTGGGTTAAGAAGGATTTGTCTAAGCTCATTGCGATAGAAGAGATTTCGTGGAGGCAGAAATCTAGAGAAATTAGATAGGAACACCAAATTCTTTTATCGGATGGCAGACAACCATACAAGGCACAATTTTATTAGCTCCATTGAGATAGATGGGTCAACGTTTGAGGAGGAAGGTACGAAGGTGGCTATTTGTTAGTTCTATATGGTCTCTTTTTAAGGAGAATTGTGATAGAATACCGAAGTTGGATGGGTTTGACTTCTCTGCTATCAAAGGTAGAGAGGCAAATTGGATTGAACGTCCTTTCAATGAAGAGGAGATTCTTAATGCTCTTTGGGAGTGTAATATAAGACTACGGGTCCCGATGGCTTTACTATGGCATTCCTTAAGCACAATTGGGAAGTCCTTAGAGGAGATATTCTCACGCTTTTTGAGGAGTTCCATTTTTCGGGTGAGTTTGTAAATAGTTTACTCTACCATTATTGTATGGACTCCTAAGAAGGTGGGAGCTTCCAATGTTAAAGATTTTTGTTTTATTAGCCTTGTGGGATGTATTTATAAACTTTTTTCGAAGGTCCTTACTTGTGGACTAAAGAAAGTTATCTCCAAAGTGGTCAGTCCTTTCCAAAATGCTTTTGTGGAAGGTAGGAAAATTTTGGATGTTGTCTTAATTACTAATGAAGTCGTGGATGCCCACCTAAAGCAAGGAGAGGGAGGGGTGATTTCTAAACTTTATATGGAGAAGGTCTATGATCATGTGTGCTAGAGTTTTGTGATGTACCTTTTGAAAAGAATGGGGTTTGGAGACAGATAGTGTAAGTGGATCTTCACATGTATCTATTCGACATTGTTTTCGGTCGTTGGTAATGGATCTCCCACTGGCCACTTTAAAGCCTCACGAGGTTTGAGACAAGGAGAATCGTTATCTCCTTTTTTGTTCACTTTGGTCATGGAAGCTCTGAGTAAAATGTTGATGAAGGCGGTGGATGAGTTTGTTGAGCAATGTTAAAGTCAGGGGAAGAGGAGGGAGTGTTAGTGTGTCTCATCTTCTCTTTGTCGACAACACTATTCTCTTTTGTCGGGCAGATGCCACTCAAATCTTACATCTTCGGTATGTGCTTTTATGTTTTGAAGCAGTCTCTGAGCTCAAGGTTAACCTTAGCAAGAGTAATTTGATCCCTCTTTGGTGAGAACATAAATGATAATTTTCTCACTAGCTTGTTGGGGTGCAATGTGGGCTCGCTTCCTTTTATCTACTTTGGTCTTCCTCAGTGCGTGGAACCCAATGGTGGAGAGGTTTGAAAAACAGTTAGCCAGGTGGAAGAATCACTATTTCTCTAAAGGAGGAAGACTTACTCTTATTAAAAGCATTATTTCTAGTCTCCCTATCTATTTCATGTCCATCTTTCCAATTCCAAGTGTGGTGGCTAAGTGACTGGAGAATATTCAAAAAGGTTCCTTTGGGGCAATTTGGGGGAGGAGCACAAATATCACCTAGTGAGATGGGGTGTGATTAAGCAACCGTTAAAAAAAGGGGGACTTCGTTTAATCAATGAAGCACTCTAAGGAAGTGGTTATGGAGATTTCATGTGGAAAGGGAGAACTTTTGGAGGAAGGTGGTGGAAGCTAAGTTTGGGTTGGAGCCTTGCAGGTGGATATCCAAAAAAGGAAGAGGGACTCATGGTGTTGGGTATGGAAATGGATTCGGAATGGTTGGGAGGACTTGTGCCCTTGTCTTTCATTGGCGGTAGGTAATGGAAGGAGAACTCGATTGTGGCTTGATTCGTGGTTTGGGAACACCCATCTCAAAGATCGTTTTCCATAGATTTTTACTTTAGTGAGGGATAAAGAAATTCTTATTTCCTCGTGCATCTCCAAATCTAACGGTTTCATCTCGTGGGATGTCCCACTAATCTGAAATCAAATTAGGACTCAGCTATATAGAGTCACGTAAACAGATCACTAATTCTTTCCAATAGAATCGAGAAAATATCATAGAAAAGTACTCCTCCATACTTATCTTTTTTTCCAACCAAGTTTACTCACCCGTGTGGAAGGACCTCATAAGGATAACAAATTGTGAGATTTCTGATAATGGACTAAAATTTCCAGAGAATCAATTCCCAAAAGCTTCTTATAGTGCACTATAGCTAGCCATTTGACACATTACCAAACTGACATGCCATAAGGAATCCCACAAACCTAAAGCATATTATCTTAATAAACATCTAGAGGACATCTTCCTTCCACTTATATAGGCTAGCCTCTTCAATCTTCAATGAAACCATAAAGTAGTGGGATATGCAATAACCATATAAAAAGAAGAAAGTCATGTGATGTACTGTACTGAACTATTAAATATTGCTTCTAGTAACCTACTATTCATATATTTTTTTCACAATTCTTATACGAGTAAAAGGGGGGATGATGGATGCATTCTCCCTTTGAGTGGTGTCCTAGGTTTAGGTCACTCCACCTATGAACCAAGCTCCTTTTGGAAAAACTCTCAAAAATCTGGCAACATACTAATTGCGAAATAGTAATAAAAATAAAAACGAATAGAATCCACCACTAAAAGAAACATTTTAAAGTAATACTCATCTCGGAAGATTGAAGTAACCACTCTAGATGATTTTCCAAACTGAATTCATAGATTGAGGTTTTAAGTAGGGAAAAAAAAGGCGGAGAGGCTATTAGAATTCGTGCAAGGTGTGCTTAAGTAGATAAAGGCGTTCATGGACTCACTTCAGCCCAGAGTTTCTTCTCTATGGGGCTTCCTCCTCCAATCAAAACCTCTCCTATTCCTCTTATATATATAACCTCTCATTCCAAACAAGCCATAAAATGGAAAGGGGAATAATCACAATAGCTTTTCACCTCTCTTTAGAAGCACAGATACCACTCCCCATGGTCAAATCCCACCATGTAAGGACCCAGAAACAACCTAACGGAGGTCAATGAACAAGAAAGCCAACTCCCAGAGTTGTCCCAAGATACCACAACAAAATATGTGGCTCTAGAACATGAAAATTTCTGGGCTGGCTCAGGTCTAAAGTTCATGTTTTAGACCCACTAAAAACTTCAATTGTAATTTTGAGGAGTTTCGTTGGTGTGTGGGACCCAAAAAATAACATTACCAGTATAGTTCCTTAAAATTACTAGTGAAGTTTCCAACGGGTCTAAAACATAACCTTTAGACCCAAGCCAGCCAAGCATTGCTCCTAGAACATTACCAAAATTCAAGGATTATAAGGATTAGTAATTATAAAACAAAAATTATTTTTATAAGCTCTACTTGCTTAACACTAGAAGTGCCAACACATTCTTCTGATTGGAAAAAATATAACAGAGGCAAGTCATGGTCAATACTTCCTCTGATATAGTCCCAACCACGGGTCAGGAGCAGGATAAATTTACTGCCCTAGTAGGCAGTAAGGGTCCTATAGCCCCGGGAACAAGTAACAGTGTATTGTCCTCGTGTACAGTTTGCATTTTTAATAAATTGCTTGCAAGAACATTTATCAAAAATAATTGCTTGCAAGAAGTTGGGCAATAAATGAAAATTTGCAATGGCATGTATTAAGAAAATTTCTCTTGCGTAGTCCTATCCTGATTCTGCAGCTAAGGAAAAATAAATCGTATAAGAGCTCCTGTGCTTTCTTTTCTCCGTTTGTACATGCAAAGCATGTACCTCTTAATTATCAAAATCAATTGATATTTTCTATATAAAACAGCATTGACAGATTGCATTATGTACATGACAGAGTTTGTTTTAGATAATATAGTAGCTCCACCCATTCAATCGGTAATAAGGCGGCCATAATTACTAAAACCAGCGAGCTATTTCTTCATCCATGCCTTATTCAAACTAAATCAAAGCTATCAATTTTCAGCTTCTATCAACACTCAACACAAAACCACATACATTTCAACTAAAAAGTAACATAAACAATGCAATCAACCACTAAAACCTGCAAAGAAAAACCTGAAAAGAAATGAAAACACTTACAGATCGCCTCACAGCAACACGTAACGATTGTGCCTTGCTCTCAACCTCACTCTGCGGAAGATAAGGCCCGAAAACCAGCTGCCTAGGCCGCCACCATGCCGTTGAAGCCTCCTCGGAGCCCAATTTCCGGGCTTGAGGTCCACCTTCATTGCTAGAACTAACCTCATCCATGACTCAGATTAATAATCAAGCTCCTAACCACAAATTGACCATGCCAAATTGCTCCATTGGTGCTATCGTACAATCACAAACATAACAACAAAGTGAACACAAAAACCCTGAATGATCACAAATTAAATTTTCCGTTTCTACATGAAAATCGGGGGTTTTTAGATGATTCAAACAACCCACCAGCAGATTCTAATCCCATATCTCTCTCTCATTCACTCACCAGGAATTATAAGATTGCAACACTTGGTAGACCCATAGAAGATCAAAAATCAATATTACATGTATTGAAGGAATCGGATTTTTTGTTGATAGATAAAATACCATGCAAAAGAAGATCAAAATTCGTAGGATTTAAACGAGGAGATCTTGAGCAAAATTGTGTATATATACATGTATGTAGAGGTGTATCTATAGGTGGATAAAAAATATGTGGGATAATGGAAAGATCAATAGATGGAGAAGAGGAATTGAGGTATTCCAGAGAGAGAAAGAAAGTGAGTTTTTTATTAGAGAGAGAAAGCTGAGAGAGAGAGAGAGAGAGTGAAATAGTTTCTTCCTCCAAATGGGAGTTCTTTTATTTTTCCTTTGTTTTTAACGGGAAAAAGCCACAAAAAGCACAGTGTGAATTTTGTTGGAGTAATAAATTTCTACTTCTGGATTTGTTTTTGGGGAAACTTCGGTTTTTTTTTTTCAATTTACACCATATATTTTTAAATTTATTAAAATGATATTAATATATTAAATTTTTTAAAATTTATGAGTCACTTAAAAATATGAATTTTCATAATCAAATAGTTTCAAAATGAATTTTTTTAAAGAATTAAAATTTAACTAAATATTACTTTCATGATGACCAAAATACCCTTAGGATCATAAAAGTTATTTTTTTAAAATTAAAATATTAGAGATAAAACATATTTAAAAATAAATTTTTTAGGATTTTTTTAAAAGAAATTATCATTGTTTTTTTTAAATTATTAAAAGTAAATTTTAAATAGATTTGTATTCTATTATATGATATAAAATAAATTTTACTTCATATATTTTATATTTTAAAAAATATTATGATATCATTACTTATCGCATCCTCAAATAAATGAAGAACAAATATAATCATAAAAGAAAATTAAATATTTAAAATAAAAATTTTGTTGATATGTTTTATAACATAATAAAATAAAAATTTAAAACAAATTTTTCTATTTTAACAATTAAAATGATACTATATGTTTTTATTTTTTTAGAAAAATATGAACTCAAATAACCTAAAAATTGTGTTATAAATAATTGAGATAAATAATTGGTAAATAGAACTATTAAACTTATCATAATTACTTGGAGATATTTTAACACTAAGGTTACTTTGGTCATAATGAAAAGTAGTATCTAATTAAAATTTTGATTCTTCTAAAAAATTCATTTTAAGGCTGTCTGATGGTGAAAATTAATATTTTTATGGTGAATCATGATTTTTAAAAAACTTTAGTATATTAATGTCATTTCAAAATACTTGGATGATAGTTTACACAGTAATTTGTGCCATTGTTTTTTAACTTTGTTAATGTGCAACTTACTTGGCTAACATTTTCTATTTTCATTTTGTTTATGTACTTTCTTCAAAAAAATATTCATAAATAAATTAAATTCATGTTGTCAAGATTTTTTTAATTATTTAATTTATATATTTTTAGACACAAATAAATAATTGTTTTTTATTATATTTTATTTACTCAATATAATAATAAATACAAATCCATAAGTAAAGAAATTTAAATTCAGAAATATTAAATAATGAAAAATTTAATTTAATTTAAGTAAACAAATTAAAATAAATAAATAACTCTTTGTTGTTGAAATTTTTTCTACTCAACTAAAATATAAATATTCAATAAACAATTTAAAATTTGTTAACAAAACTAGTTAAAGATGTATTTAAGAACACGTGTAAAGAAAACCAATATAATGTGCTACTAAAATTGAACAATAACAAAATTTTATTTATATATATATATATAATGAAAGCTTTTAAGTATTTTTTATATTTTCAAAATATAATATAAATTCAATTTATTAGAGTTTATACTATTAGTTAAATATATGTTGTTCTCTATTTTTTTTTTTTTTTGGTAAGGTTTCAAAACTAAGTATGTATCCCCATAATTGAAATAAACATATCAACATGCGTGTATTGATTTGCTTTTTTTTATTATGAGGTAAAATT
The DNA here is from genome assembly GCA_023935145.1 of Bretschneidera sinensis. Classification (NCBI taxonomy): domain Eukaryota; kingdom Viridiplantae; phylum Streptophyta; class Magnoliopsida; order Brassicales; family Akaniaceae; genus Bretschneidera; species Bretschneidera sinensis. Next base: position 59,119,131 of record CM043699.1, on the reverse strand, counting down.
GTATGCACGCATGTAGTATTTAATTGTTATTTTTTTTGTAAATAGGTTGATTTCAAACCCAACTTATCTATAAATAATAATGACTTAATGTTACATGACAAATTAAAAGGGTATAAATATTTTAAATATTTTTTAATTTCATAAGTTAATTTGAGCACAACATATGTTATGAAATTTAATCTATTTTTTATTCTTTTTGTACTGTTAGTTCATTTTACTCATCGTGGTATTAGATTTTGATTTTTGCCACATTTTTTATCTAAGCTGTTTAACTCTTCAAAATCAGTTCATACGATTTAAATCTAAAAGTTCCTATTTGCAGAGAGTTTAAATCTAGAGTGAAGATCAGGGAAGAAGATACAAATCTGGTTCACCCTTCGATTCAGTGAACAAAAAAGGAACGACAACAAGCAGGTGAATAGAGGATAGTAAACTTGGGAAGAAAAGTAGAACACTTTTATAAATCATTTTACTCTATTAATTTTCATTTTAGTATATTACAATAATTTAACACATGGTAATTAATAATTATTAAAAAAACTAAAAAATAATTTGCTTATATATATCAATAATGTATTTAAGTTATTTTAAAGTTTATTTATTACTATAATATTATCAAATATATTTATTCGTTAAGTCTCAATTTAAAAGTTAAATTAATTTTTTTATCTAAATTATGTTGAAAAGTCAGTAACTATATCCGATCTCATGTCTTTTTTTGCCATTTTAACATTTACTAGTTATCATGGAACTTGTATTGCACGTGATAAAATATTGCGTATGATTAATTATTATTACTTTTTCTATATGTAATTAAATACAATATATGCTTTAATTTCAATTAAAACGAAGTAAATGTAGTCATTAAACTATATAATATTTAATAACATTAATTTTCATTTAATGTAAACAAAATTTAGGAAAAAAGACAAATTCACCCTCGAGGTTTCATCATTGGGTCAATTTGACATTCAATTTTAAAATAGTATCAATTTACTCCTGAGTATTATAAAACATGTGAATTGACTTTTTTGTCCAATTGAAACGTCAAGAGGCATCATATTTTAACGGGAGATACATGTACTTCACACACCACTGGGGTATTTCAACGTTTCCTATACATCAACACAAGTGTAGGGGTATTTCGACACCTAATTCCAGTTCTCCACTCAATTTCTTCTCAATCCCCTATGAAATTCTTCTCGATCTGAGTGTGTTGCTGATTTCATTCCCCCTTTCCCCCATTTTTGTTTAAATCCTTTAACAATCAGTATCAGTTCGAAAACTTGAAGAACCCCATTTTGGATTTTGTGCATTTTGGATTCTACACAACATCATCTGGGCTTCTAAATGTACAATTTCTGCTTGTTTAATTTTTAGGAGAAATATATATGTATTGTCTGTTTAATGATTACATTTAGATTTGTTGCCACCCAAATATTTTGCACACCTATATTAAGGTTTTGATATTTGTGCTCCCTCTTTTGGTGAATTTTTGGGATTGTCTGAGAGAATTGTTTTTTTTTTAATCTTTTGTTGTGATTCATGAATAGTGACAGACATACATTACCTTTTCTTAATTGTAAACATATTTTAGTATGATACTTCAACATTAGTAGTGGACTTATGGATAGATTCTTTAGTGAATATTGTATTGCATGTGGTCCATGTATGTTGGTACTTTTTTGTGCACTATTGTTGAATTGTGTGTGGTGAAGTAATGGTTTGTATGTGAAATATTGTATGTTTTTTGTTTTGTGGTCCATTGTTTGGTAAAGTAATGGCTTTTCACATACTTTTGCTAGACTTTTGCAGTGATGTCTACTCAGGATTACACTTATGTGGTCTATCACCGAGGTTATTTTGTGCTCACACCATAAAGAAAGTATGTGTTTGGGGTTATATCATATTTTGACAACTTTGACCCAAACAAGTTTTCAGAGCCCGAGATTGAAGGAATGCGTTTGGATATTAGTGTTAAGCTTCAATTCCTTTCTAAGTTTCATTATGTGTTTGGTGGGGATGACCAGGACAGGGATTTAAAACTGTTAGATGGTGACAGATCTTGCATACATGTGTACAACAAGCTATATACTGGCAATGTTAATGAAGTTAATGTGTATATTAAGCATGATTGAGATGCTATTGAAGCTGATTAGAGGATGAGTAATACACAAGAATTTCTTTTTCTTGAAGATGTACCTGTGAAGAAGGAAGAAGATAATACAGAGATTGGGGGAGGTTTGGGAGTAGATAATACACATAGAGAAGGAGCACAATATTTTTGTGGTTTAGACCAAGGTAAGAATGTTTATGTTGATAATAATTATGAAGAAGAGTCTGCGATGGTGCAGGCACCAATAACATAAGGGTTTGATGAATGGTTTTCCTAACAAATTATGGATCCAAATGGCATAAAATGTGGAGGATAATAATGCTTTTTTCTGATGAGCTGGCATCCCTAATTGCTTCTAATGATGAACATGATGGTGCACGAACTGATGCACCATAGCGTCATACATACAATCGTGCTAGGTACTTGGAGAATGTGGAATTTAAACTTGGAAACACCTTTCCTAATATTGATAATGTAGTTGAGGTAGTGATGGAATATTAAATTCATAATGGTTATGATTTGTACTTTGTGAAGAAAGATTTAAGTAGGGTTCGAGTAGCTTATGCTGATGGGTGCTCATTCATCATGTATGCTTCTAAGGTCAATTATGAACATTCTATTGTACTGAAAACCTTTTTCTCAGTACATCAATGTGTCAGAGTCACTAAAAGTAGGATATTTGGCAAAAAGTTCCTATCTAAAAGGTATGATGAAAGCATTAGAAAGGCTCCGAAGATAAAACTTGGTGACTTCCAAGACACTGTAAGGGAGAATATTGCCTTCAATATTTCTAGAAGTACTGCTTAAAAGTGAAAGTTCTTGTTAATATACAAAGGCTATACATATTGCAGTATAAGAGACAATAGGATTATGCAGAGGAGTTAAGGAAAACATATTCTGGGAGCACGGTGAGGATGCAAGTAGAAAGGCTTTCACTTGAAGTGCAGCCAACATTCAATTCTTACTACGTATGTCTAAAGCCATATAAGGATGCATTCCTCAACTTATGTAGGCCCATTATTGGCCTAGAATCATGTTATTTGAAGGGTGCATGCCAAGGGCAATTCATAGCAACAGTTGGGATTGATCCCAATAATAATTTGTACCCACTGACCTGTGCAATGGTTGAGGCTGAAAATAAAGAATCTTGGATGTGGTTTCTAGAACTGTTGTTGTCTAACATTAGAGAATAATTTGAAGTTCATGAATAATCTAATGCATTTATAAGTGCCGAGAATAAGTTTTATCTCATGCATATGTATGAGAATCTCAAGAAACTATACAAGGAGCAGACAATAAAGAATTATTTATGGCATGCAGCAATTGCAACTACATTTAATCAGTGGAAGCATTGGATGGGGGAAATTAAGAAAATTGAGGATGGAGCTTACACTTGGTTAATGGATAAGTCAGTACAACACTAAGCTAGGCATGCATTCAACCCTAGGAGTAAGTATCACGTACTACTGAATAATCTAAGTGAGTCTGTTCATTGCTTTTATACTAGAAGCTAGGGATAACCCCATTTTAACACTCTTGGAGATGGTTAGGAGTAAGTTGACGGTAAGGATAACTGAGAATAAAGAGATGATGATGATGAAGTATGGTGGAACCATTTGTCCAAAGATACAAACAATTATAGAGATGAGCAAGGTTTGTTCTAGATATTGTACCCCCTCCCCATGTGGTAGTAAGAAGATTCAGGTGGCAGTTAAAGGGAAACAATATGTGTTTGACCTAGACAATCATACTTGTACCTATTATATATAGGACTTGACTAGCATACCATGTGGACATACAGTTGGTGCAATTTATTTCATGATAAAAAGCTTGAAGACTTTGTACACCCATACTAGAGAATAAAGATTTATAATAAGTGCTAGTCATCCATTGTAAGCCAAATAGTGGGCCTAATCTATGACTTAGATTTGGTTTGGATGAGCCATTTCTTCCCCCACTTAGGAGGCCACCTAGGAGACCTAAAAGAAATAGGAGAAGAAACCCTAATGAGCCAAGAAATCCATATAAGGTGAAGAGAAGTAGTTAGGTTACATGTAGCAAGCGTGGCAATAGAGGCCATAATAACATAACCTACAAGGGGGAAATTGGTGGAAACAAAAAGGGTGTTGAAAGTTCAAAGCGGGTAAACGAAGTTACTTATGTTTATTTCATAATTTTCACATTTTGTCTGTTTGATTGAGGTTAACTAGCACTTGTTTCAGTTTAGGCCAGTAGAAGACATGTGAATTTAGTTAGTTATGTGTTACAAGTAGTGTGTTTATTGTTTATGTTTGTTGAGTTTTATTTATTATTTTTTAAATTTCTTAGGGAGATGGAATTACAGAGCCTGTTGAAATTGGGCTTGCTGTAACTGGATCTGCTACAACTAGGTCTATTGGAAATGAAAATGTTATAATTGGGCCTACTGCAACTAGTAATATTGGAACTGAAAATGTTGGGCCTGCAACACCACGAAGAAAGCCCACATCCCTAAGTCTAGTAGTCCCCACAGTGCCAATACCCCTAAGACCACCACCACACAAGAAGCCTGCAGCCAGAAAGCCTATAGTCCTAAGGCCACTAACACAAACAATACCTACAGCCTCAAGGCCAGTAGCCCTTTTAGTTCCTATACCCCCAAAACCACCACCATACAAGAAGCCTGCAGCCCTAAGGCCACCAACACCAACAATGCTTGCAACCCCAAGGTTAGTAGCCCCCACAGTATCTGTACCCCTAAGGCCACCACCACACAGAAAGCCTATAGTACCACAATGCCACATGACCCAAAGCCTACATCCCCAAGGCCACTAGGAGAGAATTGAGTAACACCATCTAATGACTCTGCAACAAATATGTTTGTACTAACAAGACCACAACCACCAACAGGGCCTTTATCAATGTTCCATTCCTTATTGGCATCAACTGGTGGTCATTTAATCATCAGTGTAGAAAGTCTGATTACTGTAAGTAATGAGAAGCGGTACATGCAGATATTGCGGGATGCCAATTATGCTACTTCAAGAAATTCTAAGGTTGATATGAAAATAAGAGATCATAGTGACATGTGTTTAGGAAATAAGTGGATGTTTTTCTAGGAAATATATGGAATCTTTTGGGAAATATGTTGATAGTTTCTGATCTAATGCTTGAATGATTATATTTATTTATGTTTTGGAAACATGACTAAAATATTGTTTGTAATGTTCTAATGGTGCTTTATAACCATTAAGATTTGGTTAGCTTTAGATTGATTTTGGTAGATGGTTCTATAACCAACATAACATGATTGAATTAATTCTGATTTTTGGTTTAATGGATTGATTTTCTTATAGAATTCTGTTCCAAAACAAGGAAGGATTTTGCATGTATTTAAAGCTGCTTTTAGTACTATGCGTTAGGATTTAGCTGAACAGTGCATGATTTGGCATGTACTCAAAATACAAACAGGATATTATGAATTTGGCATGATTTCATATCTAATTACAGTACAATAGTCAATAAAAATAGTATACTTCAACTTTTATCTATCTTTCTCATTAACAAGATGTAATACCCGTATTCTTAAAGTAATGATAAAGAAGTAATTTGATAAATATTACATGAAATTAAAATAATATATATATGAAAAATTTATTATTGAATAAAATAATTATTTTGAAAAAAAAACATGGACAACACCTTGAGTCCAGGTGTTGTCAAACCTAACATGCATTTCTTCAATGTTAGCCAGCACCAATGTTAAAAACGGTAGGGCGGTTATATATATATATATATATATATATATATATATATATAATTTTTACTTTATTTTAATTATTTTTACCAAATCTTGTTTGGTTTCCTTCTTTCTTCAATTCAGATTTCTCTCTTTCTTTAAATACTTGGGGACTGAAAGAAATGTTGAAAGAGTAAAATTTTGAAGAGGTTTACGGGAGAATTTTAAAGATAGTCGAGGAAGGCTCTAAGAAAAACAAAAGGCAATAATGTAAATTTTATTTTTTTAAAATTTAGCATACATGAAATTTCCCAGAATTCAAGGTGGAAATTTTAAAGGGTATGAATTTTTGAAAAAATTGAAGAATAAATTAGGAATTTTAATATAAATACTATGTCAGGTCTTAAAGATCAGCAATCGGGGGAAATTGTTGAAAAGAGCAGGAAAGACAATGAGGTAATCCACGGGTGGCTCTAAGTGCTACATGGTGAGTTAGATTTACTTTTAGTAATCGAGATAAATATGAAATATAAAGTGATGATATTTGAATTAATTATTAACCTATGATTGGATGATAGATGAAAGTTGGTTAATAGGTATGATAAGAAGAATTGATATGCTAAAGATTTATTATATGAGAAGTAATATTATTGAAATAATGAGTTGATTAAATATATAATAAAAGGATAAATGAAATTCTTAACAAGCTATGATTGATAATTTGATATGATATATGAGGAGATAATTTAATGAATATGATAAAATAATAATTTTTAGAAAGAATTGGATAGCTAAATTGAATGTCTGAATGTATGCCTGTTTTTATATTATTGTTCATATGCATATTTCATATCATTATTCATATGTGTATACATGAAATAAAAGAACCGGGAAAGTAGACGGTCTAAATGAAACCGTGACAACCGGTATATGCTGGAAATAAAAGAACCGAGAAGGCAACCGGTCTAAATGAAATCGTGACAACTGATATAGATGAAAATAAAAGAACCGAAAAGGCAGCCGATCTAAATGAAAATAAAATAACCGGGAAGGCCGTCAGTCTAAGCTAAAACATGTCGACATGTGGGAAGACATTCCCAAATGATTTGATAATTTAAATTCATACATTTCATTTGTTTTAAATATTGATTGTTATTAATTAAGATGCTAATGCATCAGTCTTGATTGTGATATGATTGACAAACAAATGGGTCTCACCGAGTGACAGATACGATGAGAAAAAATATGAAAGTATGATATAATAAGAATTATCTGAGTGATTGATTATATGTTGTGAACCTCATAACGAGGTAATTATGAGATAGAATTGATAGCCTCAAGATGATTAAATATATGAGAAGAAGAGATTGATAAATGATGAGGATTATGATATGAGTAGTGATAATAGAATGCTGTTATCGAGTCATATGAGATATAAATGAATGAACATTGGAAGACAATTCGAACAATTGAATATTTCTAGTAAATTTAATTCACTTTGCTTGTAAAGCTCACTCCATATTGTTAAATGATTTCAGGAAACGAGCATGACAGATAGTTTGGTGAGCTGAGGTTCAAACTGAGTCATTACCTATAAGCCACGTGGTCCACATCCCCAGACTAATGGAAAGAAAAAAAATATTTGTAAATATTCATGCATAATATGCTGTAGAAAATGTATCAGTTGGGATCTTAATAATGTAACTTCCCTGTTGAGGGTTGAAGATTTATGTATGTAGATAATTCAGTTGATGTTTTTATATTGTTGCATATATGTGTCTTACTAGGATTTCAAAAAGTGACGACACGCCTCGGGGGTGGCCAACCCGAGATAGGTTGTTACAATTTTGGTATCAGAACATTATGTTTTATGATTCTGTAGAATGCATAAAAATTTAAAGAAGTGGAAGATTTAAATAAACTATATTTTAATACAAAGTCTGAGGATGATACGTGGACGTGCTAGAGCTAGAGGTAGAGTTCTGAATCAGAGGGGACGTGGTAGACCCCCAATATTTAGAAGAGTTGAAGCAGAGGGAGAGGTTGAGTTTGTGGTTCATGCAAGGGAATAGGTTGCTAGTGCAGTTGGTACTAGTAGAAGTAGGAGAGAATTTGGCATTAGAAGGGATGAGTTGAGAGAAGTTCTTGATCGTGCTATAGAGAGAATGAATGCAGCAAAAGAAAGGGTTGATAATTTGTAGAGGAGATTAGAGAAAAGAAGTATAATAGAACCTGATGTGGTGAGACAAGAGGCTCTTGAAGGAGAGGGTATGTTTGCACATGATATGCAAGGGGATTGTTTTATGAGATTTCTTTAGTTTAAACCCCAATCTTTTAGAGGATCTATAAATCCTGTGGAAGCTGAGCAATGGATTAAACATGTTGAAAAATATTTTGAAGTCTTACCAATGACAGATAGAAAGAAGGTTGCTTTTGCTTCATTTATGCTGGAAGGTGAGGCTTCTCAATGTTGGGAGGATATTCTGCCTAGATTGGGTACACAGGTAGATCAACCCTTAACTTGGCATAAGTTTAAAGATGAGTTCTTTGTGAAATATTTTCTATATACATTTCGAGTATAACAGGAGAGAGATTTTATTCATTTAAGGTAGAATACCTTATCTGTTGTTGAGTATGATAGTAGATTTATAGCCCTGTCAAGGTTTTTACCTGAGTTAGTAAATACGGAAGAGAGAAAATATAAGCGATTTTTAGATAAGTTACACTATGAAATTCGATCTAAACTCTCTTACTTAGGTATTGGGAATTATGCTATAATGGTGGATAAAACATTACATATTGAGAATGATGTGATGAAGTTTAGAGTAATAGAGGATTGGCTGAAGAGGTCTAAATTTGAAGGACCTAGAGGTGGTAACAATATGAGTGTGTAGGGTGGGAGACCACCCCAGAGGGAGCATTCATTGTCACAGGGAACGGTAGTACAGAGTCAGAGGCAAGTGAGATATGTTGCTTCTGTAGCTTAGAGCAATATCAGTGGGACCCATAGATTTGGGAGACAAGCTATAGGAACTGAGAGTTATGGTAGATGAGTAAGTATTCCACCAAGGGGAATGGATAATCTGATATATGATCGAGAGGCAAGAGTTTGTTTTAGATGTAATCAGGCAGGGCATCTATCTCGGAATTGTTCTACTCTGATGTGCTTTATAAGCGGTGAAGGAGGACATGTTGGGGTAGATTGTCCAGTGGAGAAATCTATTGAGATAGGTGCTGGAGGTGTTAGGAGAAGACAAATAGAGAGAGGTGGTGGATCAAGGAGTATGGGGGCAGAGGCAAAAGATCAGTAGCTAAGAGAGGATACAGTGGTCAGTTATAGTTTAGAGACAGTAGAGTCAATGTGTTGACCCAACAGGATGCACAGGCCACTCCTGATGTTGTTATGAGTATGGTATCTATTCTTAAAAGACCTGCTAGATTGTTTATTGATCCTGGTGCAACCCATTCTTTTGCAGCCAGTGTTTATATGAAATCTATTGATGCTAGTGTTAGTCCTTTGATGCATGCTGTTATTGTTGAGGTTTCTACATGAGATAGGGTTGTTATCAGACAAATTTATCGGGGTTGTGTAATTAGTCAGCTGGTAGAGAATTTGAAATTGATTTATTGCCTTTAGATATGATAGATTTTGATTTAATTATGGGGATGAATTGGTTATCTGTATATCATGCTTGGGTATATTATTTTAGGAAGAATGTGGTTTTCAAGATACTAGGATAAGAGAAGTTTAATTTTCAAGGAGAACGTAAGATACTTGCCAATCATCTTATTTCTGCCCTGACCGCTAGTAAATGGTTGAAGAAGGGTTGTGAAGGGTATTTCGCGTATGTGGTGGATTCTAGAAACAAGACTAGGAAGTTAGAAAAAATCTTGGTAGTGAAAGATTTTTTCTGATGTATATCTTAAGAAATTGTCTGGTTTGCCTTCCAACAGGGCGATTGAGTTTCCTATTGAGGTGATTCCGGGATCAACACCCATATCTATAGCACCTTATAGAATGGCACCAGCTGAGTTGAGAGAGTTAAAAGTTCAGCTTTAGGAGTTGTTAGATAAACAATTTATTCGACCTAGTATATCACCTTGGGGAGCCCTCGTGGTGTTTGTCAAGAAGAATGATGGGATGATGAGGTTGTATATTGATTATAGACAGTTGAATAAGATCACCATTAAGAATAGATATCATTTTCCCTGGATAGATGATTTATTCGAGCAGTTACAGGGGGCTAAGGTGTTTTCTAAGATAGACCTGAGATCGGGTCAGTTGAGGATAAAGGAAGGGGAAATGCCTAAAACTGCTCTTAGGACACGTTATGGCCATCATGAGTTCCTTGTGATGCCATTTGGGTTGACTAATACTCCTGCATCATTTACGGATCTAATGAATTAGGTGTTTAAACCATTCTTGGATAGATTTGTGCTTGTATTTATTGATGATATTATGGCATGTTCCAAGAATGAAGAGGAGCATGGGCAACATTTAGAGATAGTGTTGGAAATTATGAGGAGAGAGAAATTGTATGCAAAGTTTTCTATGTGCAAGGTTTTAGCTAAGTGAAATATCTTTCTTGGGGCATGTTGTGTCAGGAGATAGGATAGCAATTGACCCACAGAAAGTAGAGGCACTGTTGAATTGGGAAAGACCCACTAGTGTGACTGAAATTAGAAGCTTTTTGGGGTTGGTTGGTTATTATAGGAGGTTTTTCCAGAATTTTTTTATGATTGCTGGGTATTGAGCGAAAATATACCTAAATAAATAAGTAAATAATTGTACTCGTTTTACTTGCAAGTGCACAAGGTCAACTTAGTAGTATAGTGTGCGAAAACAAGATCATCTCCACAGGGATTGGTGAATTTCGTTTTAGAATTATATTCGTAATGTAAAAAGATAGAAATAATAAAAGAGTTGATTTTGATAAAGATAAAATAATAAAGATAAAGGCGTAGAGACTTGATATCCACCACTAATTATGCTACCATAGTAAAATAGTATGTCAATGCTTTACTCATGTCATGAATACCTAATGGTTGTCAACCTAAGGACATGGTATCTACTCCTTAAGCTATTAATCTCCCTAAGCAATGAGTTAGGCATGGTATTTACTCTAACTCTTTTCTCTCTCAAGGGATTCAACCTGGTGTATGCTGAGTTGTTCCTTTAAGAGAGCATAGGATCTATGAAATCGACAACCACACGGGACCTAGGGCATAGTATCTACTCCCGATTTCCCATGTTGATTAACCCAAGAATCTAGTGTAGATATCTTTCGTTACTAATGTCAGACCCAGGACTCGGTTAACCAAATTGATCTAACTAATAAGTCCATACCACATGCACATATTGATCAGACATATACATATGAAGAATTTAAATAAAAGTAAGTATTAATCAAGTTAAGCAACACAACATAAATATCGCAAAGGTGCCAATACTAAATTTATTGAGTAAACATAATTAGGGCTTCAACCAAGCTTTTACTAAAAGTTAAGTATACATAATAAAAATAAAGGAAAGAAGAAACCCGAGAGAAGAGTCGTCAATTCTCCTCCACAGTTTCCTTCTCCAAGCTAAAAGCAAAAGATAAAAGAAGGGATCTAAGAAGTGATTATTTGTGTGTGCTTTACAGGTCTATTTATAGGGCTTGAGTAGTTCTAGAAGGCTCATGGGTTCCTAAACTTTCCTAAAACACAAAACTCCTTTATTTCCAAAATAGGGTTATTTCCAAAATACGGTTCTGTAGTTTGCTGTTCATGCCCGTACATGTGCGCTCGATCGCATGCGTCTTGTGCTCGATCCTTCATATGTGCGAACGATCGCATGTGCGCTCGATCACATGTAGTAGTGCGATCGATCGCACTTTGACCAGAAACTGCTCTAGGATTTCCAGGCTTCTTCCCTTAAGTGCCAAAACTGCTTCCTTTTTCTCCAAGACTTATAAAAACATGTGAAACACACAAAATGAAGTAAAACAGACTAAAACATATAAACAAAGAGCTTAACACATGTAAATTAAGGTTTAGGTGGTCAGAGGAATGTGAGAGGAGTTTCCAGCTATTGAAAGAGAAATTGACTACTGCTCCAATATTAGTGCTTCCTTCTAGTGAAGAAGGATTTATGGTGTATAGTGATGCATCACATCAAGGGTTGGGATGTGTGTTGATGCAACATAGGAGAGTTATAGCTTATGCTTTTAGGCAATTGAAGAACCATGAGAAGAATTAGCCGACCCATGATTTACAATTGGCTGCCATAGTTTTTGCTTTGAAGATTTGGAGACATCATCTATATGGAGCCACTTGTAAAATTTTTACTGATAAAAAAAGTTTGATGCATTTACCTACCGAGAAAGAGTTGAATTTAAGGCAGATGAGGTGGATGGAGTTGATTAGTGATTATGACTGTATAATTCATTATCATCTAGGAAATGCTAATGTAGTAGTTGATGCATTGAGTAGAAAATCTACAGGGAGATTAGCTACTATTGGGAGTCATGATACTAGCTTAATGATAGAATTAAGGAAAATGAGGATGCAGTTGAGTTTCAGTGATAGAGGAGTATTGATGGCAAATATGATGGTACAATCTCCTATTATTGATCACTTGTTACAGATGCACAGTAGAGATAAAGGGATAGAGAAAATCAAATAAGAAATACTAAGTGGGAAACCAACTGGTTTTAGAATTAGAGAAGATGGTATGGTGGTATTGGGATGTAGAGTTTATATTCCCAATGATGTGGAGATGAGAAAGGAGATACTAAGGGAGGCTAATGATTCTGTGTATTCTATGCATCCGGGTAATAATAAGATGTGCAAGGGGTTGAAACAGAATTATTGGTGGTTAGGGATGAAGAAGGATGTAGCGGAGTATATTTCTAGATGTTTGACTTGTCAACATGTTAAGTCTGAGAATAGACATCCAGCAGGTTTATTACAACCTCTTCCAATGTCTGAATGGCCATGAGAGAATGTGGCATGTATTTTGTTTCTGGTTTTTCCCGTACCCAGAGAGGTCATGATGTTGTATGGGTTATAGTGGATAGACTTTCTAAATCTTTGCATTTTCTTCCTATTAAAACTATCCAGAGTCTTGAAAAGTTAGTGAAATTGTATGTAGCGGAGATTATAAGATTACATGGAGTACCTTTGAGCATTGTATCAGATTGAGATTCTAGATTCACTTCTAGATTTTGGAGGGGATTTCAAGAAGTTATGGGTACGAAATTGCAGTTTAGTACAACTTTTCATCCGCAAACGGATAGGCAGACAGAGATAATCATCATAATACTAGAAGATATGCTGAGAGCAAGTGCATTGAGTTTCTCAGTGAGCTGGGATGCTTATTTGCCTTTAATCGAGTTTGCATACAACAATCAGTATCAAACTAGTTTTAGGATGGCACCTGTAATACTCGTGTTATTAAAGTAAGGATAAAGAAGTAATTTGATAGATATTATATTGAATTAAATTATGCAGATATGAAAGATTTATCATTAATTTGAAATAATAATTGAAAGATGACATCGAGAATTTTATTGAAAAAGATAGAATTTTTTTAAAGAAGAAAGTACTAAAAATTATGAAATTTCAAGTTGAAATGAAAGAATTTTGAAGAAAAATGTAGAATGAGGTTGAATAAAATTAATTAGAAATTTTGTTTGAAGAAAATATAAGTTTCTAAATATTTTGTAATTTAAAAAAATAAAAAAAATTAAATTTTGACGGAGGAAAAGATAAAAAATTGATTTTTAAAAAGAATGGCAAAACTGTAAAAAATAAAGAGCTATGGACCGGTGGCAGAATTGTAAATAAGGAATGACAAAACTGTAAAATTAAAGAGCTAAGGGTCGATGGCAGAACTATAAATTTAATACATTGATGGTAGATTTGTAATTTTAAGGCGTATATGTATTAATAAAAAAGAGACATTGGACGGTTACAGAGAAGAAAAGAAAAAAAAGAAAAAAAAAAGAGGAAGATACTAGACGGTTACAAAGAAGAAAAAGATAAAGAAAAGAAAAAGGTGGACAAACATTTGGACGCAGTGTCCAGGTGTTGTATAGGAAATTTAACGTATCTTGCATGCAAGACACCTAAAAGCAACCAAAAAAATAAATAATAAAAGTAAATGAAAGGAAATGCAGAGGATGGTATTTAGTATGAAAGTTGGTTTTGATTTTATTTTCTACCAAATCCTATTTGGTTTTCTTCTATCTTCAATTCAAACTACTCTATTTTTTTAAACACTTGGTGACTGAAAGAAATGTTGAAAGGGGTAAAATTTTGAAGAAGTTTACGTGAGAAATTCTAAGAAAGTCGAGGAAAGCTCAAAGAAAAACCAAAGGTAATAATGTGAATTTTATTTTTGAAATTTAGCATACATGAAATTTCCCAGAACTCAATGTTGGAATTTTTAAAGAATATGAATTCAGGAAGAAATGAAGAATAAATTAGAACTTTTAATATAAAAATTATGTCAGGCGTTGATAATCACCAATCGAGGAAAATTTCTGAAAATAGTAGGAAAGGCAAGGTGGTGATCCACAGGTAGCTCTAAGTGCTACGTGGTGAGTTAGATTTACTTTAAATAATCAACATAAATATGAAATATATAGTGATAATATTTGAATATATTATTAACTTATGATTTGGTGATAAATGAAAGTTGGTTGATAGGTATGATAGGAATAAGTGATGTGTAGAGAATTATTATATGAGAAATAGTAATTATTGGAATAATGAGTCGATTTAATAATAAACGTGATAAATAAAATTCTTGATGAGCTATGGTTGATGATTTGATATGATTTATGAAGAGAAGAATTTAGTGCATTTTTTCAAATAATAATTTAAGAATAATCAGGATAGCTAATTTAAATGTTTAAATACATGTTTGTTTCTATATTATTGTTCATATGCATATTTCATGTCATTATTCATATGCATATATATGAAAATAAAGGAACCAGGAGGGTAGCCGGTCTAAATGAAAATAAAAGAACCGGGAGGGTAGCCGGTCTAAATGAAAATAAAAGAACTGGGAAGGCAGTCGGTCTGAATGAGAATAAAAGAATCGGGAAGGCAGCCAGTTTAAAACAAACATGTCGACATGTGGGAAGACATTCCCAATAATAATAACATTTAAATTCATTCATTGCATTTGCTTAAATATTGATTGTTTTTACTTGAGATGCTAAAGTACTATTCATGATTGTAAATTTATTGATAGATGAATGAGTCACACAGAGAGACAATTATGCTGAGAAGAATTATGGAAATATGAAATGATGAGAATTATTTGGGTGACTGATTATATGCTGTGAACCTCATAATAAGGTAATTATGAGATAGAATTGATAATTTCAAGATGATGATTAACTATATGAGAAGAAGAGATTTATAAAGGATAGAGATTTGATATGAGTAGTGATAATATAATTTTATTATCAAAATATATGAGATATAGAGGAAGGAACATGGGAAGACTAATTATGCAAATTAAATACTTCTAGTAAGTTTAATTCACTGAACTTATGAGGCTCATTCCTTATTGTACAATGATTTTAGGTAGCAGGCCGGACAAATAGTTTAGCGAGTTGAGATTCAGATGAAGTCATTATCTGTAAGCCACGTAGTTCACATCTTCAGACTAATGAGAAAATAAAATAAAAAAATTATTTGTAAATATTCATGCATATTATGTTGCATAAAACTTTTAAATTGAGATCTGAATAATGTATCTCTCCTATTAAGGGTTGAGGATTGATGTAAATAATTGCAGTTGGTATATTTTTATTGTTGCATATATGTGTCATGCTGAGATTTTCAAAATGTGACATCTCGGGGGAGGCCAACCTGGGATGGGTCGTTACAATTTTGGTATCAGAGCATTAGGTTTTATGATTCTGCAGACTGCATAAAAAGAAAGAAAGTGAAAGATTAAAATAAATTATATTTTAATGAATAGTGATGAGTGAAAAATATTGCATATTTTGGCCACTTAATTTACATTTGTTAGCGTAGGAATTTGTTACTTTGAGTTGTTTCGTTGTTTTTCAGGTTTACAAGCATTGGGAAAGGAGTTTCACTAAAATTGCTAGAATTGCCTGTACAGATCAATCATTTTTGTGGATTTTACTGTATTTATTCAGGAAGAACCAGGAGATGAGCCATATATGCTTGGAAAGATCCGTAAGTTTATTTTCTGAGGGATTTTACGGCTTGTAAAAATGATTTTTCTAGATAAAGTTATGGCAGTTTTAGTAGACAAGGGTCAAGTTGAAGATGTCTAGTGCGCTCGATCGCACCAGACTTGCGATTGATCGCACCAGATTTGCGATCGATTGTAAGTGCGCATTTGCACATCCTACGTCGGTTAAAAATGCTTTGTAGTGCACCAGTATGCGCTCAAGTGCACCAGACTGCGATTGATCGCACTCGGACAGTATCCCACATCGAATTTGAAACACATTGTACTCCGGGAATTCCCCTATAAAAGCCCCATCTCACTTCATCATTCGGTGTGCAATCTTGAGGACTTCTGCTAGCATTCTGATGGATCTCGAAGGCTTTGCTACCACGAGCAGATGTACCGCCCAATAGCCAGTGGAATTTCTCCATATGTATAGTCAGTTTTTAATTTACTGCTTTTGTTAGTTTTAAAGTTTAATGTTTAGCACTGTTATTGTGAACTTTAGTTTCATGATTATGAGTGGCTAAAATCTTCAGCTAAGGTTGAAGATGAAGCCTTGCCGTTGTTTGGCATAATATTTTCAGATTTGTTTATACAATTCTGATGTTTTTTTAGTATAAATGTTCTGTTCAATTATTTAAGTAAAATCTTATGATTGATTACGTTTAAATTTTTCTGTTGGATATTCCGTGTGTTTCATATGATGGATATATCAAATCATTTTTGATTAAATTATATATCCTTTGTGATTTGTTAAAAGACATTGGATTGTTTTGGTTTAATTGGGATATTTGTTGTGATTTGTTTAAAGTTGGATTCATGGAATGTTTTATAGATTATTTTTATATAGAACATGAAGATATATGCTTTACTTTGGTGGGGTGGATTCAGAAACCTTAATGTTTTTATCATTAGTCTTTAAATCAATTTCGTTTAGTTTATATTTGTTTTGCAAAAGACAATTCAAAACTTGGAACTAGGTTAAAATAGGCTTAGTTTAAATAAAAATATTTTCACAACACAATTCCCTGTGGATTCGACCTCGCACTTGCATAACACTATATTGCAAACGACTCGTGCACTTGCGAGTAATTTAAAACTCACAACAAGTTTTTGGCGCCGTTGTCGAGGAATTGTTTTGTTTGTGAAATTTTTGTCTGAAATGATTTTATTTTTCTACTAGTTTAGTTAGCATTTTTGTTTTATTTTTCTTTTGCAATTTTATTTTATTTTATTTGTTTCTATTTGCAATTGCCCAAAATAAATAAATAATTTTGTTTTAAAAAATGTGGATGAATCAAATACCGGTTCCACAATCTTTAGAGGACGCCCTCAAAGATTTCATGAAGATGACCGGCCAGTCCATCAATACAGCCAATATATTCAAAGTTGATAGTTGTTCCATCTGTGCTAGCTCTATGCATTTAGCACAAAATCGTCCATCTATGTCGGCTTTTGCCAAGTATCCCATGGAACAAATGAATGCTTTCAATGACTGTTGTTGGCAATCAAATGGATCTTACTCCGAAACGGACAATCCAGGGTGGTGGAACCACTCTAATTTTTCATGGAAGTAGAACCAACTAATGAATCAGGGAGGAGCCCCTCATTATGCTCAAAATCAATACCCTCCCGGATTTCCTCCTCTAGTTCCAAGTTATGGTCACTCAGCCTATCTAGCACCATCACTTGCTTACTAAGCTCCCATTCAAGCCCCAACATCGGTTTCACAGTCATTGGAGGATGCCCTCAATGATTTCAAGAAGATGACCGACCAATCCATAAGTGAAGTAAGGAGTGCAACAATAGTAAACACCCAAGTAATTACCAAGCTAGAGAGTCAAATGGGTCAAATCGCAAGTCACTTGGGTGAAAAAGAGAAGGGAAGATTCCCTAGTCAACCTGAGCTTAACCCGAAGGAATAGTTTGCGGCGGGAAATTCATCAACTCTTATGGACGGGCAGGAACAGGTGCAATTGATTATCCCATTGAGGTCTGGGAGATAAGTGGACAATCAAGTGGAAGAGAACTCAGCTATGCAACAAGGGTAAGAAAGTGGCAACAAGGAAAAGAAAGATGCTGAGCCATCTACAGCCACACTTATTATTAAGGATCTCCATAGGTCGTTTGTACCTAAAGTGCCTTACCCTGAGAGATTGCAAGTGCCCAAGAAAGGAAGGGAGTCTGAGGACATTATAGAGGCATACTTTGCTCAGTTGGGAGAGGATTTGGATTTAGATAAGTTACTTGAGCAAGCTATTTTGGAGTCTGCTCCTTAGAAGAGCAGTGAGACGGAGGAGACTGTGGATGAATCCCATAGTGAAGACCCCCTGGAGGCATGCTTTGCTTAGTTTGAAGAGGATTTGGATTTGGATAAGTTGTTTGGGTAAGCAAATGCTACTTTGGAGTCTGCTCCTCAAAAGAGCAGTGAGACGGAGGAGACCACAACACCTGAACCCCTCAAGAAGGAACTTAAGCCTTTACCGGACAATCTTAAGTATTAGTTCCTAAGTCCAACAGATTCTTTGCCTCTGACTATAGCTTCAGATTTGGTTGATGCTCAAGTAGATAAATTATTGGACATTTTAAGAGAGCACAACGAAGCTATTGGCTGGACTATTGAGGATATCAAGGGGATCAGCCCCTCGGTGGTGATGCACAAGTTACATTTGGAGGAGAATGCCAAGCCATCGAGGGAGCCACAAAGAAGGCTCAACCCAGCTATACAAGAGGTTGTGAGGACTGAAGTGATAAAACTGTTGGATGTAGGGATTATTTATCCAATCTTTGATAGCTAATGGGTGAGCCCGATTCATGTCGTGCCAAAGTAGGCTAGATTGACGGTAGTGATAAATAAAGATGACGAGTTGGTTCCAACTCGTGTGCAATCAGGATGGAGAGTGTGTCTAGACTACCGTAAGTAGAATGCTACCACAAGGAAGGATCATTTTCCACTCCCATTTATTGATCAGATGGTGGAGCGTTTAGCTGGGCACGATTACTAATGTTGGGTCTGACTGAAGACGTTAAACTTAGCGCTCATGGGAGGCACCCCACAACATATTCTTTCTGTTTATTTATTATTTTACATATTTATGATTAATGTTTGTTTCCAGTATTTTTTGTTTTCCAGTCTTTATTTTTCAAGGACAACGCGTACTTCAATTCAAGTTTGGGGGTATGATATGAGCCATACCAGTCTAGCTAGTTCTCCATCTCCCAGGTTAGCTCTTTCCATATTATTCACACATTGGGGACAATGTGTAAATTAAGTTTGGGGTATGGGAGACACATTACACTCACTTTGTCCTAAATTGTTGTTGTTTTTCTTCATTTAAAGAAAAAAAAGAAAAAAAAGAAGGTAAATGCATGCTCATGTTATTTTGAAATTTTGGTTGATCTAAACAATTTCTGTGATATGATGTCATTGGTGAGCTTAAAAATTTTGAACACATGATCTGATGATAGAGTTTTAAACCTATGTTACTTACTTTAGGCATTCAAGAATTCACATATTTGATCTAATCTAACACGAGCACAGTAGCACATATTTGTGTGAGGTATGACATGTGATTTTAATGTGTATGTTTCCTTATCTTAACTGAAACTGGATGACTTGTTGGATAAACACTTGGGCATAGAAAAACATGGGAAAAAAGAAAAAAAAAATACTACTAATATTTATAATGATCATCATCAATAAACTTTCCACTGAGTAACTTGACTTCTTGCCTCAGTAAGCAATGATTGTTCATGTCAATAGGTGGGAATTTTATTATAGTGATCATTGCGAAAATTTTCACTGAGTAACTGGACCTCTTGCCTTAGTAAGCAGTGAGTGTTCACGTCAAAAGGTGAAAATTTTGCTTGGTAGCATTAAGGACAATTTAGTTTCGTAGCCTTTTTGACTCGAGTTAATAAGTCCTTAGGGGTGTCTTTACACCTAATGCCCTAAAACCATATGGTTTGGGAGTCATTGACTCAACACTCGATACATGGGTCAATTAGAAAGCTTAAAAGAACTAAACATAGTAGAATCTTATAATAAAAATAAATAAAATAAAACTATGCCATTGCTGTTCATTTTGATTAGAAATTATGTGAATCTTGAGACATGGATATATTGTACATTAAAATTATTTGGAAACCTCATCTATATATGCTAATTCACTTTACACTGATTCAAGCTTGTGATGTCTTAGTCTGCCTCTTGTAAGTAATTAGGTTTTAAAATTCCTATTCATTGCGAAGATGGGCTATATTTTTTAAGCTTGCTCATGAATGAATATCATGGTTTTGAGTGCTCCTTAAATTTTTGGATACCATGAGTGATGAACTTATCTTTATGTTCTTTGTTTTTCATTTAGTTTTATTTATTTATTTTGTTTTGCTAAGGGACTAGCAAACTGTAAGTTTGGGTGTATTTGATGAGTGAAAAGTATTGCATATTTTGGCCACTTAATTTACATTTGTTAGCGTAGGAATTTGCTACTTTGAGTTGTTTTCGTTGTTTTTCAGGTTTACAAGCACTGGGAAAGGAGTTTCACTAAAATTGCGAAAATTGCCTGTACATATCAGTCATTTTTGTGGATTTTACTGTATTGATTCAGGAAGAACCAAGAGATGAGCCATATATGCTTGGAAAGATCCGGAAGTCTATTTTTTGAGAGATTTTACGGCTTGTAAAAATGATTTTTCTAGAGAAAGTTATGGAAGTTTTAGTAGATAAGGATCAAGCTGAAGATGTCTAGTGCGCTTGATCACACTAGACTTGTGATCGATCGCAAGTTCACACTCGCACATCCCACATCGGTTAAAAATAATTTGTAGTGCGCCAGTATGGGCTCGAGCGCACCAGACTGCGATCGATCGCACTCGGGCAGTATCCCACATCGAATTTGAAACATATTGTACTCCGGGAATTCTCCTATAAAAGCCCCATCTCACTTCATCATTCAGTGTGCAATCTTGAGGACTTCTGCTAGCATTCTGGTGGATCTCAAAGGCTTTGCTACCACGAGGGAAAACGCCGCCCAACAATGAGTGGAATTTCTCCACATGTATAGTCAGTTCTTAATTTACTGCTTTTGTTAGTTTTAAAGTTTGATGTTTAGCACTGTTATTATGAACTTTAGTTTCATGATTATGAGTGGCTAAATCTTCAGCTAAGGTTGAAGATGAAGCCTCGCCGTTGTTTGACATAATATTTTCAGATTTGTTTATACAATTTTGATGTTTTTTTAGTATAAATGTTCTGTTCAAATATTTGAGTAAAATTTTATGATTGATTGCTTTTAAATTGTTCTGTTGGATATTCTGTGTGTTTCGTCTGATGGATACATCAAATTGTTTTTGATTAAATTGGATATCCTTTGTGATTTGTTAAAAGTGGATACATTGGATTGTTTTGGTTTAATTGGGATATTTTTTGTGATTTGTTTAAAGTTGGATTCATGGAATGTTTTGATAGATTATTTTTATATAGAACATGAAGATATATGCTTTACTTTGGTGGGGTGGATTCAGAAACCTTAGTGTTTTTATCATTAGTCTTTAAATCAATTTAGTTTAGTTTATATTTGTTTTGCAAAAGACAATTCAAAACTTGGAACTAGGTTAAAATAGGCTTAGTTTAAATAAAAATATTTTCACAACACAATTCCCTGTGGATTCGACCTCGCACTTGCATAACACTATATTGCAAACGACTCGTGCACTTTCGAGTAATTTAAAACTCACAACAAATAGTCTGAGAATGACACATGGACGTGCTAGAGCTAGAGTTAGAGTTGTTGATTTGAGAGGGCATGGTAGGCCCCCAATATTTTGATAAGTCGAGGTTGAGTCTGAATCTATGGTTTCTAGAAGGGAACGTGTTGACAGTATAATTGATATTAGTAGAGGTGTAAGAGAATCTGAAGTTGAAAGAGATGAGCTAAGATAATCTCTTACACATGCTCTTGAGAAAATGAATGTAACAGATGATAGAGTTGATAGCCTATAGCATAAACTTGATGAATAGGCTAGAGCAGTGCCTAAGGTTGTTGTAAATCCAGTAATGGTAAATGTTCAAAAGGGAAAATATAAGTTTATGCACGAGATGCAAAGAAATTGTTTTGTTAGATATATTAAGTCGAATGCTTTATTGTTTAAAGGACCTATGAATCCTTTTAAGCCTGAGTTTTAGGTGAAAAATGTAGAGGGATTATTTGGTATTTTACTAGTAACTGACAGGCAGAGTGTTGCCTTTGCTTCGTTTGAGTTAGAATGAGAAGCTTTGGAATGGTGGGAGGATACTCTTCCCAAAGTAAGTGCATATATTGATAGACCCTTAACCTGGAATAGTTTTAAGGAGGTTTTCCTTGATAAATACTTTCCTTATTCCTTTAGAACCCAACAAGATAGAGATTTTATTTATTTGAGGCAAATGTGTTGACTATGACTTAGTACGATAGCAGATTTGTGGCTTTGACAAGGTTTGTATCGAAAATGGTAGACATAATGGAGAAGAGGTGTAAAAGGTTCATTGATGGACTACATTTTGATATTAAATCGAAACTAATTTACATGAGACATATGAATTATGTTACGTTGGCGAATATAACAGTTTAGATTGAGGTGATGGAATTTAGAGGTAGGGGGAATTGGCGTAAGAGGTCTAGATTTGAGGAACCTAGAGGTGGTACCAGTATGAGTGTTCAGGGTGAGAGACCACCCAGAGGAGGTGTTCCTTGTTACAGGGAACTGTAGTATAGAATCAGAGGTAAGTAGGATCTGTTACTTCTGTAGCTCAGAGTAATATCGGTGGGACCATTAGATTTGGGAGACAGGCTATGGGAACTGGGAATCATGGCAGAGGAAGTAAGTATGCCACCAAAGGGAAGTGGTAATCTGATGTATGATCGAGAGACATAAGTTTGTTATAGATGTATTCAAATACGATATTTATCACAGAATTGTCCTAATTTGAAGTGCTTTATATGTAGAAAAGGTGGACATATCAATGTTGGTTGATCTTAGTGCAACCTATTCTTTTGTATCCAGTATTCATATGAAGTCTTTTGAAGTTTGTCTTAGTACTTTGATGTATAATGTTATTGTTGAAGTTCCCACTAGAGATAGAGTGATAATCATAAATATTGTTGTGTGATTCGTATCAGTGATAGAGAGTTTGAAGTTGATTTGTTTTCTTTGAATATGGTTAATTGTTTTAAGGAAAATGTACTGTTTCGAATATGTGGACATGAGGAGTTTAACTTTCAGGGAAAAACTTAAGATACTTGAAAATTATCTTATTTTTGCTTTAACTACTAGTAGATGGTTGAAAAAAGGCTGTGAGGAGTATTTGGCATACATAATGGATTCTAAAAAGGAAAATAGGAAGTTAGAAGAAATCTTAGTAGTGACAGATCTTTCTGATGTATTTCTTGATGAGTTATCTAGGTTCCCTCCCAGTAGGGAGATTAAATTCTCTATTGATGTGATACCAGGTTCATTACATATATCGATAGCTCCCTACAGAGTGACACCCACTGAGTTAAGAGAGTTGAAAGTTCAAGAGTTGTTAGATAAACAATTTATTCGATTTGGTGTGTTGCTTTGAGGAGTCTTATGTTGTTTGTGAAGAAGAAAGATGGAATGATGAGATTATGTATAGACTACAGATAGTTGACTAAGATAACCATTAAGAACAAATATCCTTTACCTAGGATAGATGACTTATTTGAGAAGTTGCAGGAAGCAAGGGTATTTTTTAAGATAGACATGAGATCAAGTTATCACCAGTTAAGGATAGAGGAGGGAGACGTGCCTAAGACTACTCTTAGGGCACGTTATGGTCATAAGTTTATTGTGATACCATTGGGGTTAACTTATGTTACAACTATATTCATAGACTTGATGAATAGAGTGTTTAAACTATATCTTAACAAGTTTATGGTTGTATTTGATATTCTGATATATTCTAAGAAGGAAGAACAACATACAAAGAATTTAGAAATAGTGTTGGAGATTCTGAGGAAAGAGAGATTATATGCGATTTTTTTTTAATGTGAATTTTGGCTTAATAAAGTTACTTTCTTGAGACATATAGTGTCTGGAAATGGTATAACAGTTTATCCACAAAAGATAGAGACAATGTTGAGTTGGGAGAGACCAAGTAATGTGATTGAGATTTGAATCTTCTTAGGGTTAGTTGGTTATTATAGAAAATTCATATAAAATTTTTCTATTATTGCAGTGCTACTGATTAGATTGACCAGGAAAGAGGTGAGATTTGTATGGTCTGAGAGTGTGAGAAAAGTTTATACTTTCTAAAAGAGAAATTGACTACAACTCCAGTATTGGTGCTTCCTTCTGGTGATGAAAGATTTGTGGTGTATAGTGATGCATCCTATCAAGAGTTGGGATGTGCATTGATGCAACATGAGAAGGTAATAGCATGTGCTTCTAGGCAACTGAGGAATCATGAGAGAAATTATCCTACCCATGACTTAGAGTTCGCTACCAAAGTGTTTATTTTAAAGATTGGAGACATCATCTATATGGACCACTTATGAGATATTCATTGATCATAAGAGTTTGACATACTTACCTACCCAGAGAGAGTTGAATTTGAGACAAAGATGGTGGATGGAGTTGATTAGTGACTATGATTGTACAATTTACTATCATCTAGAAAAGGTGAAGGTGATAGCTGATGGATTGAGTGAAAAATCTATAAGAAGATTGTCTGCTATTGAAAGTCATGATGTGTAATTGATGATAGATTAAGAGAGATAAGAATGAAGTTGAATATCAGTGATAGAGGATCATTGTTAACAAATATCATTGTACAGTCAGCCATAGTAAAATGCTTATTAGAGATGCAAGGTAGAGATGAAGAGATAGAGAAGATTAAGCATTGAGTGCTTACTAGAAAGCAATATGAGTCCAAAATTTGAAATGAGGGTATTTTGGTATTGGACGTGGGATTAATGTTCCCATTGATGCGGAGTTGAGAAAGAAGATATTGAGAGAGGTATATGATGATGTATATTCGATGCACCTGAGTAACAATAAGATGTATAGAGGGTTGAGACAGAATTTCTAGTGGTCAGGATTGATGAAGGATGTAGCTAAATATATTTCTAGATGTTTGGTTTGTCAGTAAGTGAAGTTAGAGAATAAGCATCTGGGAGGCTTACTACAACTTTTTCCTATGCTTGAATGACCATAGAAAAATGTGAGTATGGATTTTGTTTATGGATTTTTCCATACGCAAAGAGTTCACGATACAGTGCAAGTGATAGTAGATAGATTTTTTAAATCATTTCAATTTCTTCCAATTAAAACTAATTGGAATCCTAAAAAGTTGATTGAACTGTATGAAGCTGAGATTATGAGGTGGTTTGGAGTACTATTGAGCATAGTGTCATTTAGAGATGCTAGATTTACATCTTGGTTTTGGAGAGGCTTTCAGAAAGCCATGTGTACACAGTTGCAGTTTATTACAACTTTTCATCCTCAAACAGCTGAGCAGACAAAAAGAATTATTAGAGTACTAGAAGATATGTTAAAGACAAATGTGATGAGTTTCTCAGTAAGTTGGGATGTTTACTTGCCCCTGATTGAATTTGTTTATAATAATCAATATCAAACTAGTATTGAGATGGCACCATTTGAGGCCTTATATAGTAGGAGGCGTAGAACTCCTGTTGGAAATCACCTCAAGATGCCCAGGTGGTGATCTTCCAAACACCTAAGTCTAGAATGACTTGTCATGAACAAAAACAAACCAATCAAAGAAAGAACACAAGCAATTGTTATCGAGGTTCGGCAAATGCCTACGTCCCCGTGAGTTACTCCGAGCTTTCTTCACTAAATCAATGAGTTCTTACAATTACAGCACCACCTCCTCAAGAACCCTCTTATTCTTGATATATGAAAGAAGAGAAAAGAAAGAGATAAGAACTAAGTGTTTCCCTGAAATTTTCCCCAAGAAAATTCCAATTACAAAGCCCTTGAACCCCTCTTCTTATATGCTTTCTCTCAATCCCAGCCACTCTTGAATGAGATCTATTCTAGTGCCTCTCTTGTGTTTTGTGTCTTTGCACTCTCACACTTGCACTTGAATTCTCTTGTATGATGATGTTATGTTATATGATTGAAGCTAGATGACTCTTTATATAGTGCACCAACTTCTTGAACCAATCTTGAAGTCAATCTCAACCCTTAGATCTTGAGGACCAATCAATTATAGCCTTCCAATAAGTCTAAGTGATCTTGTGCATTTTAATCAAGCCCCGCACACCAGGAAAAGAGTGCTGAAAATTGGCATCAGGTGTGCCTCCGTGCCGCGGCTCAGAACAGGCATGCCGAGGCACAGAAGAGGGACACTTTCTGCCATGCTGGAGGCAGCGGCTTGGGTGGGCTGTGCAGCGGCCTCACAGGGCCATGCCGTGGTGTGCACACCTTGAGTTGCGGCATGTATGGTGGTGCTAATTTTTCTGGGACATGCTGGAGGCAGCGGCGCCCAAGGCTGGGTCGCGACGCACAACCAGACTTAATGCTGAACTTCTTCATTTGTTTAATTCTTTGACAAATCCCAACAATCTCTACCTTTGTCAAAGTAATTAAACCCGAACCCATTGTGCAGAGAACTCAGAATCCAAACTCAACTTGAGTCACCATATCAACCGACTCTAATCCTAATAAGTCCAAGGCAATGATTGAACTTACTTAGAGGTAGAACTTTAGTACCTAAATCTGCAGGATTTTCTTCCGTGGCCACCTTGTCCATATGAATGCATCATTCCGTAACATTTTCTCGAATGAAATGGTACCAAACATCCATATGCTTTGACCTCTCATGAAATATCGGATTCTTGCATAAATGCAAAGCATTTTGGCTATCCGAATAATACACCATCTGCTCTTTTAGGACCTTCAACTCTTCCAACAACCCTTTGCACCACATAGCCTCCTTAATGGCTTCTGTTACCGCTATGTACTTAGCCTCAGTTATTGAGAGTGCTACCACTGGCTGCAACTGAGCCTTCCAACTTATACAACATCCATTTAAGTTGAAGAAGTAGGAGGTAATCGATCTTCTTTTATCCCGGTATGCTCTATAGCCCAAATCAGTATAACCCTCTAGACAGATGGACTTACCCCTCTTCTCATAAACCAGCACATTTTGAACTCCCTTCAAGTACCTCAGCAACCACTTTATCCCAAGCCAATGTTCCTTTCTAGGATTACTCATAAACCTGCTGAGAACACTTATTGCATGAGCAATGTCGGGTCTAGTGCTTACCATGGTGAACATTACAGATCCAACCGCACTAAAGTAAGGAACCTTTTCCATTTCTTTCTTCTCCTCATCCATTCTAGGACATTGATCGCTGAAGAACTTGAAAAGACCAGCAAGGGGAATCTTCATTAGTTTACTATTTTCCATAGAAAACTTAGATATCATATTTTCTATGTAGGAAGACTGAGAAACCTTCAACTTGTATCTCTCTCTTTCCTGGATTATGCTCATCCCAAGGATCTTCTGTGCATGGCCAAGATCCTTCATCTCAAACTCCGAATTGAGTTGAGACTTCAACTTTTCTATCCTCTCCCTGTTGTTCCCAACCAACAGCATATCATTGATATAGATGAGGATAATCATCATTTCCTCCACCTTGTGCCCTTTGTAGTACAAGCACGAATCATAATAGCTCCTCATGAAACCCAAGTTAGTTACAAAGGAACCGAACCTCTTATTCCATTGCCGAGGTGATTGCTTCAGGCCATAGAAATTGGCACACCAAATCTCCCAGCCTTCCTTGCTCATAGCCTTTGGGTTGCCTCATGTAGATGGTCTCATCAAGCTCTTCATGTAAGAACATTGTCTTCATATCCTTTTTCTCGATTTTCCAATTAAATTGGACTACCATTGCTAACACTATCCTTATCGTCTTGTATTTCACAATCAGTGAGAATATTTTGGTGAAATCTATGCCTTCTCTTTGTGTGAACCCCTTCGCCACCAGCCTAGCCTTATACCGAACTTCATCCCCTGGAGTGTTCGCTTCTTTGATCTTGTAAATCCATTTACAATCCACAACTCTCTGTTTTTTTGGTTTGGGCACCAATTCCCAAGAGTTGTTCTTCCTCAAAGAATCTATTTCTTCCTCCATAGCTAGCTGCCATTTTGATGAATCCTTACATTCCATGGTATCCATGTAAGTTTCTGGTTCAATCCCTCATTCTAAATAAGAAGCTGCTACATTAACATCCACAAAACTATATCTCAAAGGTGGTCTAACCACCTTCCTTTTCCGGTCCCTTGTGAGCTGATAATCATTCTGATTTGCTGCATCATCCCCTTCTAGTTCAGCCTCCTCTTGAGTGTCCTGAGCTTGGCCTTCATCAATGGGCTCTACCTAGTCCGAACTCTTTTGCCTTCCTTGCTCTACCTGAACTGAATTTTCCTTGATGCTATGCTCCACAAATACTAGGCTGGTTTGCTTGCTATCCTCTGCAGGGTTAGTTTTCTCCAAATAGGGAAATAAGAATTCATTAAAAATGACATCCCTACTTATTATGAGTTTTGTTCCTTTTGGCTCTAAGGACCACAGCTTATACCCCTTAACTCCATCACCATATCTTAGAAACACACATTTTCTAGACCTTGAGCTAAGTTTATCATCATTTTGATGTGCAAACGTAGCACATCCAAAAGTCCTAAGGTTGCTTAACTCAGGGGGTTTCCCACTCCACATCTCCTCAGGAGTCTTAAGGTCTAAAGCCCTAGAGGGTGATTTATTAACCAAATATGCTGCAGTAGACACAACTTCCCCCAAAAACATTTTGGTAAACTATACCCAATTAACATGCACCTAACCTTTTCCATAATGGTCTTGATTATGCTCAAACTAATACACGGTTATTGTGTATAGTTGAGGTGTCGATCCCACGAGGAAAAACGATCTACAAAGGAAAAGTGCAAACCTTAACACGAATGATAACAATCACGTGAGAAAATATGAGTTTTGATAATGAAGTAATTGTAGGAAAATTGTGTAAATAGATTGAAGAATATAATAAAGGAACAACAAGGTTCCAGGAATCTATCCTAGGTTTGTTGCCTTATTCCAATCTTGATTCAGTTGTTTTTATCTCGATTGCAAGTTTCACATCCCAAACAGGCAATCGACAAATATTCAATCAAAGCGTATGTAAACCCTAATATAATTGATATGAATTACTCTTTACTTTTGATTTAAGCACACATGACCTATCCTATGGATTTATTAAGAAATGACAATATATATTAATGACAATATCGCAGTAATGGACAAACCTAAAAGATAAATCTACCGGACTCAATCACATCCAAACAATCTTGACATAAGAAGAACATGACTAGACATATATCGAGGAGAAAGATACAATCAACGGATTAAGAGAAATTCTTCTAATTAAATTAAAGCATAAATCATAACAATGTTTTGACAATAAATCCCAACTACAACTGAATCAATAAAGGAAAATAAGAACAACTACACCTAGGGATTCATCCCTTCGCCTTGCTTGGAGATTAGTTGGCCATGGGGCTCATTCTTGAACACTTTTATGGAGGAGAATGTACCAATCTTCTTGTGTTTTCCAGCCTTAATGATGTTCTTCTCAAACCCTAAGTGATCTATTTATAATAAAAAAGGTCCAAGGGTGTTTTAGGGTTTAAACAATTATTAAAGTCCTAATTAGGTCATAACTCGGAGAAGGGGATCGTGTGTGCGCCGTGGCTCTCACTTCCTTGTGCTGCGGCTCTGCCTGGTCTTTTGTTTCTTCACTTTCTGGAGGCTGCAGCCCTGCCTAGTCCAGGCCACAGCTCTCACTGAAGCTTCTTTCTTGCTCTTTTGGCTTGGTTCTGGAGGCCAAGGCTTGGATATTTTTAGGCCGCAGTGCACACACTCAAGACTTGATTTTTCTTCATTTGTCCTTCCACAACCATGCCTTCACTCCGGTATGCCTCGAGTCTTTATGCTTCAAGCAACGATAACTTTTCTTCCTCTTTTGAACTTAAAGTACCTGAAAATGCATCGAAATAGATCAATGATCCAAGAATGACACTTTAGAGTTGTTAACGTATAAAAATGCAATTAAAACCTAGACCAACCCTAAAACGCTAACAAGTAAGTACTGTTAAGATGCATTTTATGATTCTCATCGCAACCCCCAACTAGCTTATTGCTAGTCCCTAGCAATTCAAGCGAAAACAAGAGATGAATTCTACGGTAGGAATCAAAACAAAGTAAAGCAATGTTAGTGTTAAACTAGGAGCAATTCACTTTTTGTCTCAGAAATCGTACATAGCACACAACACATAGAATCATTAAATATCACCCAAGTCCAAAAGTAATCCAAATATCAATCTTAAAATTGTTATCGACTCTTAACATCCATCTTACCATAATCCATTAATCCGAACACCCAGATGATTTTATGCATAAGATTCATGAATACAAGTCTTGGCCTCTAAAAACATAAAAAATTGCATTACATCAATTACAAATCAAGCTCCATAGGCTTATTTTTCAAATCACTCTCCACTATTGTAGAAAAGTCACAGTACATTGGATCAATAGGTCTTTAATAAGCTTGTAACGTTAGGCTAAGGTAAAGGTTAAGAAAGAACGGGAAGGATTCAACCAATAAAAGAACTTAATCTTTTAGTTTTAAACACAACCTTCTTTTAAGCACTGGATAACCTTACTTCAACACCCAACTCTTTCAACTATTTTTTTTTATAAGAGCATATCTCTCGAATAGTCACCACTTTTCTTTTCTTTTCTTCTTTCTTTGCCATACTTCACTTCTCTTTTTCTTCTCTCCCTTTTTTTTTCTTTTATTTTCTATTTTGGCATAAGATCATTCACTTCATTTTTTCGTTTTTTACTTTTTCCACAACCCCCAACTTATCTCCTTTAATGTACTTGGGTTATGGTACTAATAATTTTTTTTTCATACTTCCATCCTTACTCCTTTTAAGTGCTTCTCAACAAATGTGTATAACTAAGTTCTTTTAAAAGAAAGGTAAGGATAAAATATTTTTAGGCTCATAAAGGTGAGTAAATGGGCTATTGAAAGAAACAAGGCTCAAATTCTTTTTCAAGAAAAATGCTCAAACAGGTGACTAGCGATAGATATAGCAAGGGTAAGTTTGAAAGGCCCAAACGGTCCAAAAATGGCCTACATTATATCCTAAGAAGTGTGAATTCTAGGAATTCACCTCAAGTGATTATCAAATAAGTTCTAGAGCTTGTCGAGACCACAAAAGTATTCAAAAAACAATCACACATAAAATTTCTCTAATTATTTTAGACTAATCATACAATCTTACCGCAACCTAGAGTCTCAAACCAAATGAAGATTGACACTTAAATTATTTTCAAACCGAAGTAAGATTTAACTTCTTCTAAATGCTATATACTATCTCAATTAAGTTCATATCATTGACATGTGAATTAACTCCAAGGCTAACACAAAGCATGCTAAAAACAAACAAAAAGGGAAAGTAACACTAAGTAGTTCAATGAAAAAAATACGTTTCCTCCACCCCCAACTTAAAAATTGCATTGACCTCAATGTGAAAGAAAATGTAAAGGAAACTCCCTTTGTAAACAAAAGTGCACACAAGCTAAAAATTGTGCACCATCATGTGAACTGCATGCCATTCCTCTTGCTGAAATTTCGATCTACAACATAGAACAAAACAACAAAAAGAAAGCAACTGTGGTGTACCATTAAGATTCCCAACGTAAGTTAGGCTAACACATGAAATGGAAAGAAATAACTAAAAATGAAAAGAGAGTACAAAAAATAAAATAACGAAAAAGGAAGAAAAAATAAATGTTAGTATAGTCATTTGATAATAAATAAAATAAAATAAAAGGAGACAAACAAGATAGAACCCAAAACTAATCCTCTAAGTCTTCATCCTCTTCTTCATTCTCTTCACCTTCCTCTGGAGTTGGATCAAAAGATGAACCCGGATAGGGTGGCAAAGTGGGAAAGTGATCCATGTCACAACCAGTAGTGGAGGCAAGGTGTTGGCACATCTGACCAAAAGAAGAGTATACGCCAGCTTGATAATCAGCTTACCTAGCCAAGAATCGTTCTTGACGATCAAACCTATCATGCAAGAGTTTATAATGTTCATCAAAACAAATCTCCAAATTCTCAAGGCCCTCTACAACAGTGAAATGCCTAGGGGGAGGAGGGGCTGTAATCGCTGCTCTCTCTCTCGGAGCTGGCAGCCTTGAGGCTTTAAGCAGATTGAGCATGCCATCATCGATGGGCTTCTTTGGTTGCTGGGCATTCTCATCAGGATTGTACAAGACTCCGACTCGGATGCATAATTAGGTAATTAAGGAAGAGAAGTACAATCCAAGCTTTTGTTGCACAGTGTGTACAATAGAATTAAATATGATCTGGCCCACATCAATAGTCATGCCCATCAAAATGGCATAAATCAGAACAGCTCTCTCAACAGTAAGGTCACTATAGTGCGTGGTAGCCATCAATCTCTGACATGCAAAATATTGCCAAGCTCGAGCATTGACAGTCATAAAAGTACCGGGCAAGGTTATAGGGGTATCACCCGTCATTTTTCATGTAGTGCCCGGAATACAATGAGTATTGCAAATCTTTTCATAATTAATATTAGACGCATATGCAATATACTCACTGTTTTCTATGTCAGGTAGCCCATAGAATCTATTTATAGATGTGCTGTTAAAAGAAACTGTTTTGCCTCTCACTCTCACCTTACCATTCCTATGTTCGTCTGCATTAGCATAGAATTCTCTAACCACATTTGTGAGGGAATGAGATGGTTGTCTAGCAAATGTTCCCCAATGCCTATCAATAATCATTCTAAACAAGGTTGGGTTCCCCCTCTCTGTGATATTGAATCCTCTATCAGGAATGGGTTTTCTAGTGTGCATCATCCTAACATATCTCTCACTAGCCTCAAAACTAACAAATTTGCTCCCATCATACTCTTGAGGTTGTTTCCCCTTGGTCTTTTGGTTTTAGGGGCCATTTGAATCAAATTTATAGAATAATAGAACTAATTCAAAATCAATCACCCAAATAGCACAAATGAACAACAAAGAGAAGAAATTGGTCTTACTTGATGCCCAAAATTGGAGAGAAGAAGGAGTACCCACCAACTTGAAGTTTTCTTGATGAACCCAAAATCCTCTTAGTACCAAGCTTTTTGGAGAAATTTCCAACAAAATCTGCATTATTAGTGCTCAATCCTTCAAGAAATGATGTTAAAATCAAGAAATTTTGAGCAAAAGTGAGTGGATAAGTGAGGGTTTGGAGAGAGAATGAGAGAGAAATGAGTGTGCTGTATTTTTGTAAAAAAGAAATGAAGAGGAAAGGGGTTGATTTGGGGTTTTAAGGTGCTGGACACGAGCTGGCGTTGCAGCGTGGGCTGTGGGGTGCCGCGGCATGGGCTGAGGGGTATGTGTGCATGCACACTGTGCGATGCAGCACTGTGGGCCGGGCCTAGTCGTGCACACTGGTCTTGGTTCTAAACAAAACACCTTGTTTGTGAAAAAAAAACATAAAATAAAATAAACATGAAAATAAAATTAATAAAAAGAACCCTTAAACTACGAATTAGATCAAATCGAATTAAAAACTAAAAATTTGAAATGAACTTAATTGAAAACAAAACAAATAAAACAAAAAAAAAATAAATACATACCTTTGTGGTGTGGTCAAGGTGAATAGACCGGATCCATAAGCATAATGTCTTCCACTTCTGGATTTTGTCTATCGATTAAGATTTTAAGGTGTTGACCATTTACTTTAAAAATTCGACCATCTCTAATATCCTCCATTTCTACCACTCCATTTGCAAAAACATTTTTCACTACAAAAGACCAGTCCACCTTGACCGAAGTTTTCTCGGGTGCTTATGGAGTCTAGAATCGTATAAGAACACCCGATCATTAGGCTTAAATGTTTTCCTCAAAATATTTTTATCATGAAACACTTTCATTTTAGCCTTATAGATTCTAGAGTTCTCATAAGCATCATTTCTTAACTCCTCTAACTCGGTCAACTAATATTTCCTAAGCTTACCCGCTTCTCCTATGTCAAAATTGAAGGACTTGATGGCTTAATAAGCTCGATGCTCGAGCTCCACAGGTAAGTGGTAAGGCTTTCCAAAAACAAGCCTATAAGGTGACATACCTAAGGGAGTTTTGAAAGCTGTATGGTAAGCCCAAAGCGTATCAACTAGTCTCAAAGACCAATCCTTGCGATCCGAGTTAACCATTTTTTCTAAAATTTGTTTAATTTCCCTATTTATAAGTTCTACTTGTCCACTTGTCTGAGGGTGGTAAGCAGTGGAAATCTTATGTAACACCCCATATTTTCTAATCAAAGCTTTAAAGGAATGTTTGCAAAAATGTATACCTCGATCACTAATTATAGCACGTGGTGTACCAAATCGAGATAACACATTTTCTTTGAGAAATTTAATTGCCGTTCTATTATCATTTCTTCGGCAAGCTGCTGCCTCTACCCATTTTGACACATAATCTAATGCCACAATGATATATTGATATCCGAAGGAAGGAGGAAACGGTCCCATAAAATCAATGCCTCAACAATCAAAGATTTTAATCACTAAAATTGGGTTTAAGGGCATCATATTACGATGAGACACAACTCCTAAATTCTAACATTTTTCACATGAGCGACAATAGATATTTGCATCTTTAAATAAGGTGGGCCAATAAAATCCACACTACAAAATTTTTGCTTTGGTTTTTTTCATTGAAAAGTGGCCCCCACAAGCTTGGGAGTGACAAAATTCAAAGACGCTGGCAATCTCTTCATTAGGGATGTAATGGCTTAAAATTTGGTCAGGGCAGTACTTGAAAAGACAGGGGTCGTCCCAATAAAAATTACATACCTCATTCAAGAATTTTCTTTTGTCTTGAGCGCTCCAATCCATCGATATCTCACTGATAGACGCTTAAATATACATATTTAAGCCCCCTTATTTACACTTGTTAGATCCTTTATTACATTAATTTGGTATCTTTTACTCCATTTGTGTGTTTTACATGTTTTTATAGGGTCTTAGAGAAAAAGAAGCAGTTTTAGCTCTTTAAGGAAGAAATCTAGAAGCCCTGGAGCACTTTCTGGACAAAGTGCGATCGAGCGCACATGCAGTGCGATCGAGCGCACATACGGTCGTGCGCACACTTGTAGGATCGAGCGCACACTGCGATCGAGCACAAGGACACATGCGATCGAGCGCAAATGTACAGACGTGAATAGTAAACTGCAGAACTCTATTTTGGAAATAACCCTATTTTGGAAATAACTCTATTTTGGAAATAAAGGAGTTTTGTATTTTAGGAAAGTTTAGAAACTCATGAGTCTATTAGGACTTCTCAAAGACCTATAAATACACTTGTAACTCACACACAAAAACAGAACCTTAGATAGAAAACACTTTTCTCTTTTGCTTTAGCTTGGAGAAGGAGATCGTGGAGCAGAATTGACGCCTCTTCTCTCGGGTTTCTTCTTTCCTTTTTATTTTATTATGTGTAATTAAATTCTTAGTAGGGCTTGGTTGAAGCCCTAATTATGTTTACTCAATAAATTTAGTATTGGCGCCTTTGCAATATTTATGTTGTGTTGCTTAAACTTGATTAATACCTGCTTTTATTTAAATTCCTCATATGTATATGTCTGATCAATATATGCATGTGGTATAGACTTGTTAGTTAGATCAATTTGGATGACCGAGTCCTGGGTCTAACATTAGTAACAAGGGATATCTTATCCGGATACCCGGGTTAATCAACATGGGAAACCGGGAGTAGATACCATGCCCTAGGTCTCATGTGGTTGTCGATTTCCATAGTACTTATGTTTTCTTAAGGAACAACTCAAGCAGATACCATGCTGAATCCCTTAAGGAAGAAAAGAGTTAGAGTAGATACCATGCCTAACTCGTTGCTTAGGGAAATCAATAGCTTAAGGAGTAGATACCATGCCCTTAGGTTGGCGACCAGTAGGTATACATGGCATGAATAAAGCATTGGCATACTATTATATTGTGGTAGCATAATTAGTGGTGGATATCAAGTCCCTACGCCTTTATCTTTAGTATTTTATCTTTATCAAAATCAACTCTTTTATTATTTTTATCTTTTTATTACTGCGAAACTAATTCTAAAGTTAAATTTACCAATCCCTGTGGAGATGATCTTGCATTCGCACACTATACTACACTGTTGACCTTGTGCACTTGCAAGTAAAACAAGTACGATTATTCACCTATTTATTTAGGTATATTTTCGCACAACAAGTTTTTGGCGCCGTTGCCGGGGATTGTGCTAAATTTCTTTTTGGAATTATTTTCGTTAGTTTTTTTTTATTATTTTAATTTATTCTATTTTATTCTGTTCTGTTTTATTTTTATCAAAAATCAGATTTATTCCTTCTTTTCGTTTTCTGTTCAGGTGTGCAGAGGAGGAGTTTCTGTCCTTATTGCGATCGAGTGCAGTGCCTTGTGCGATCGAGTGCAAGTCTGCGATCGAGCGTAAAGGAGCTGCGATCGAGCGCAAAAGGTCCAGAGAGTACCCGAGCAGCAGTACTGAAACTGTTGCACTGAAGCGGTTCAACTAATTCATTCAAAGGGAGAAGCACCAATGACAGAAGCTCAATATACTTGTCTAGATGCTATGGAGAGGAAGCTAGATATGCTCATATATGCCATGACTAGTCAAAACATATCACCTAGTCCGCGAGGCAAACCACTCCAGGTATGTGCTATATGTTCTTGTTTTGAT
This sequence comes from Bretschneidera sinensis, assembly GCA_023935145.1. Taxonomy (NCBI): domain Eukaryota; kingdom Viridiplantae; phylum Streptophyta; class Magnoliopsida; order Brassicales; family Akaniaceae; genus Bretschneidera; species Bretschneidera sinensis. Next base: position 59,082,220 of record CM043699.1, on the reverse strand, counting down.
CACACTACTAACACTTGCCCTTTGTATTCATATGCAGATCAAGAGCAAGCAAATTATGAGGGACCGCACAATGCATATACAAATACCTACAATCCTGGATGGAAGCACCACCCCAACCTCTCATGGAGCAACAATCAAAGCAACTTGAACCTTCAAGAGAAACAAGGGAACTGTCATAAAGCAGCCCAACCAGTTCCAGAACCCAAGAAGGATGATCTAGAAAGTCTTGTAAAACAATTGGCCACTCAGCAACAACAACTAATGGCAAAATTGATAACTTCACAAGATCAGCAAAGACAAACAATTGCAAAGCATGAGCAAACCATCCAAAGGCTGGAAGTACAAATGGGGCAAATGGCTAAGGAGTTAAGTGGAAGACAGCAAGGAGAACTTCCTGCACAAACACTACCACATCCAAGAGGACATCAGCAACTAAATGCCGTGACAACTCTAACAAATGGTAAGATCATTGAAACTGATGAGCCTACACAAGCATCCACATCCAAGGTAAGTGAGATGGAGAAGGTAAATAGTGAGAAGGTTGAACTCAAAAGATATAATGCATTAAAATTACCCCCAGATAATATAAAATGTTTTAATGTATGCATGACGCAAAGTGTTGTTGAGGAAGCTTTTCAGGTCCATCACGTTGATCCAATAGAACCTGCTCTTAACTATAGTGTCCCAAGATCGGATATTGAGCCCAAATGCAAGGATGTTACTGATGACATCATTGAAACTATGCACCTTCTAAAAGCCTTTCCAAAGCCTCCAAGTAAGTACACTGATCCATTTGAAATTCTTGGGCCTACTAATACTATTCTTCCCCCTTTTATTGTACAGGCACCTAACTTGGAATTCAAGCAGTTACCCGAGCACTTATCTTATGCCTATATGGGAGAGAATAAGACACTTCCTATGCTAGCTGCTACCACTCTCAGTTTTGGGGAAAAATAAAGTTTGGTCCGGCTGAAGACGTTAAACTTAGCGCTCATGGGAGGCACCCCACAGCTTATCCTTTTATTTTTATTATTTTACGTATTTATTGTTATTTATTTATTTTTATTACTTCTTGTTTTCCCGTATTACGTTAGTTTATCTTTTTTAGGGACAATGTGTGCATCCGTTCAAGTTTGGGGGTGTGCTACGAGCCATGTCAGCCATCAGTTCTCCATCTCCCAGGTCAGCTCCTTCCATGCTATTCACACATTGGGGACAATGTGCAATTTAAGTTTGGGGGTATGGGGACCCATTCACACACTCACTATGTCCCACATTTTTTTGTTGTTTTGTTATTATTTTCATAGATAAATGCTTGTTCATTATGTCCAATAAACTTTTTATGATCTAAACAAAACGTTATGATTTGTCTTCATCAGTGAGCGTAACACTTTGAACATATAGGTCAATAAACAAGTTTTGAACCTAGATCACTGCCCTTTTGGCATTTAAGAATTCACAAGTTTAACTTGAACTATCACGAGCACATTAGCACATAGCTGTGTGGGGTATGACATGATATTTGGATTGGTATGTTTCTTTTGCTTGACTGTGAACTAGATGACTTATTAGATTGACATTTTGGCATATAAAAATAGAAAAGATTAATTCGTGCTCAAAAAGAAAAAAAAAATGCTCCTAATGATCAATAAAAACAAATCTTCCGCTGAGTAACTGGCCATCTTGCCTCAGTAAGCATTGAGTGTCACGTCAAAAGGTGGAAAATCTTAAGTGATCATTAAAAAGGAATTTTTCGCTGAGTAACTGGCCCTCTTGCCTCAGTAAGCATTGAGTGTCACGTCAAAAGGTGGAAAATTCTAAATAGTAGCATAAAAATCAGTTAGTTTCGTAGCCTTGTTGACTCGAGCCAGTAAGTCCTTAGGGGTGTCTTTACACCTAATGCCCTAAAACCATCTGGTTTGGGAGTCATTGGCCAAACACTCGTTACACGAGTCATCAAGAAAGCTTAAAGGAACTAACTTGGCAAAAATCTCGCAAATAAAAGTCTATGCCATATTTGTTGACTCTAATAGGAAGTTTGGTGAATCTTGAGTCATCGAAACACTACCCATTTGAATTTCTTGGAAACTCAATCTTTTATGTGCTAATCACCACACACCAAAGTCAAACTTGTGATATCTTAAAATACCTAGTGAATATGATTTATGTTCAAAACTCTTATTCATTGCAGATATATGTTTACACTTGTTAAGCTTGCTCATGAATGCGCATCATTGTTTTGTGTAAAATCTAGATTTTTTATAGACACTATGAACATTGAATTTATCTATATTTCTGTTTTAGTTTTTAATTTAGTATTGCTAAGGGACTAGCAATATGTAAGTTTGGGAGTGTGATAGACGCTTAAATATACATATTTAAGCCCCCTTATTTACACTTGTTAGATCCTTTATTACATTAATTTGGTATCTTTTACTCCATTTGTGTGTTTTACATGTTTTTATAGGGTCTTAGAGAAAAAGAAGCAGTTTTGGCTCTTTAAGGAAGAAATCTAGAAGCCCTGGAGCACTTTCTGGACAAAGTGCGATCGAGCGCACATGCAGTGCGATCGAGCGCACACTTGTAGGATCGAGCGCACACTGCGATCGAGCGCAAGGACACATGCGATCGAGCGCAAATGTACAGACGTGAATAGTAAACTGCAGAACTCTATTTTGGAAATAACCCTATTTTGGAAATAACTCTATTTTGGAAATAAAGGAGTTTTGTATTTTAGGAAAGTTAAAAAACTCATGAGTCTATTAGGACTTCTCAAAGACCTATAAATACACTTGTAACTCACACACAAAAACAGAACCTTAGATAGAAAACACTTTTCTCTTTTGCTTTAGCTTGGAGAAGGAGACCGTGGAGCAGAATTGACGCCTCTTCTCTCGGGTTTCTTCTTTCCTTTTTATTTTATTATGTGTAATTAAATTCTTAGTAGGGCTTGGTTGAAGCCCTAATTATGTTTACTCAATAAATTTAGTATTGGCGCCTTTGCAATATTTATGTTGTGTTGCTTAAACTTGATTAATACCTGCTTTTATTTAAATTCCTCATATGTATATGTCTGATCAATATGTGCATGTGGTATGGACTTGTTAGTTAGATCAATTTGGATGACCGAGTCCTGGGTCTAACATTAGTAACAAGGGATATCTTATCCGGATACCCGGGTTAATCAACATGGGAAACCGGGAGTAGATACCATGCCCTAGGTCTCATGTGGTTGTCGATTTCCATAGTACTTATGTTTTCTTAAGGAACAACTCAAGTAGATACCATGCTGAATCCCTTAAGGAAGAAAAGAGTTAGAGTAGATACCATGCCTAACTCGTTGCTTAGGGAAATCAATAGCTTAAGGAGTAGATACCATGCCCTTAGGTTGGCGACCAGTAGGTATACATGGCATGAATAAAGCATTGGCATACTATTATATTGTGGTAGCATAATTAGTGGTGGATATCAAGTCCCTACGCCTTTATCTTTAGTATTTTATCTTTATCAAAATCAACTCTTTTATTATTTTTATCTTTTTATTACTGCGAAACTAATTCTAAAGTTAAATTTACCAATCCCTGTGGAGATGATCTTGCATTCGCACACTATACTACACTGTTGACCTTGTGCACTTGCAAGTAAAACAAGTACGATTATTCACCTATTTATTTAGGTATATTTTCGCACAACACTCACCGGTAGCCAAATAATTCATGATATGAGCAAACCATGGTAGAGAAGTAACAGAGAGTAAATACTCATCGGGAAAATCATCCTTGATTGGCATGTCGTCAGAGGTGTCTTCAAATGTGAGCCTTGATAGATGGTCAGCCACTACATTCTTTACTCATTTCTTGTCTTTGATAGTGATGTCAAATTCTTGCAAGAGTAGGATCCATCGTATTAGTCGTGCCTTAGCATCCTTCTTTGTAAGAAGGTACTTGAGGGCTGCATGATCTGTGAAAATAAGAATAGGAGAACCAATTAAATAGGCACGAAACTTGTCTAAAGCAAATACTATAGCAAACAATTCTTTTTCAGTAGTGGAGTAATTCATTTGAGCACTATTCAGGGTTTTACTAGCATAGTAAATGACAAAAAGTTTTCCCCCCCTTCACTGTCCAAGAACAGCACCTATAGCATAGTCACTAGCATCACACATGATTTTAAAGGGTAAAGTCCAATCAAGTGACTGTATTATAGGTGCTGAATTAAGCTTGCCAATCAGTATTTTGAAGGCCTTTTGACAAGCTTGAGTCCACTCAAATGGGACATCTTTAACTAGGAGGGAACATAGTGGTCTAGATATATTGGAAAAGTTTTGTATGAACCTCTTATAGAAACCAACATGACCAAGAAAAGATCTTGCATCCTTTACTATCTTAGGTGTGGGCAATTTAGAGATTAATTCAATCTTAGATTGATCAACCTCTATCCCCTTAGAAGAAACAATATGCCCTAAGACAATACCAGATGGTACCATGAAATAACATTTTTCCCAATTTAAGACTAATTCCTTTTCCTCACAACGAATCAACACTCTTTCTAAATTCATTAAACATGCATCAAATGAAGATCTAAAAACAATTAGGTCATCCATAAAAACCTCCATGCAATTTTCAACCATGTCACTAAAAATGCTCATCATGCAACGTTGAAAAGTAGCAGGTGCATTACATAATCCAAACGACATTCTACGAAAAGCATAAGTGCCAAAAGGACAAGTGAAAGTGGTTTTATCTTGGTCTTCTAATGCAATTTCAATTTGATAATAACTAGAATAACCATCCAAGAAATAATAAAAAGGATGACCAGCTACACGCTCAAGAATTTGATCGATAAAAGGGAGTGGGAAATGGTCTTTCCGGGTGGCAACATTTAATTTTCTGTAATTAATGCACATTCACCACCCAGTCACAAGTTTTGTAGGGATTAACTCTCCTAGGTCATTCTTTACCACAGTGACACCAGACTTTTTAGGAACGACTTGTGTAGGGCTTACCCATTTACTATCAGCTATAGGATATATAATTCCCACATCTAATAGTTTTAACACTTCATTTTTCACTACTTCTTTCATAGTGGGGTTAAGCCTATGTTGAGGGTTTCTATGAGGACTAGTTCTTTCATCCAAGTTTATCTTATGAGAATAGATCAGGGGACTAATTCCTTTTAATTTAGCCATGCTCCAGCCTAAGGCTGATTTATGTGTATTTAAGGTGCGAATTAATTTCTCACCTTGAGACTCAGACAATTCAGATGAGATAATAATAGGAAAAGGATCACTTGGACCGAGAAAAACATGCTTTAAACCCTTAGGTAGTGGCTTCAATTCGATTTTAGGTGCTTCCACACTTGAGGGGATTTGTTTCTTGCTTCTTTCGGGCAACTCCTCAAACTTTGGTTGCCATGCTCGAGTGCCATAATCCTGGGATTTATCAAAAATAACACAAATATCAATTAGATCAGTTTTATCATTAATAGAATCAATCTCAGAATTAATAAGAAATTATTCAAGAGGATCAAAGTCATGAGCTATGGAAACTCCATTATCGATGAGTGACTCAATCATGTATAAGTGGTGGTTCTCGTCCTCATTTTCGGGCTGTTTTACAACGTTGAAAATGTTCACCTTGAGAGTCATGTTTCCAAAGGATAGCTTCATGAGTCCATTCCTGCAATTAATTAGAGCATTTGCAGTAGCAAGGAAAGATCTACCCAAAATTAAAGTAATTTTAGAATTAGTGTCAACAACAGAAGTAGTGTCAAGGATTAGGAAACCAATAGGATAATAAAATTTATCAATTTGAATTAAAACATCCTCTACCACACCCCAGGGTACTTTGATTGAACGGTCAGCCAATTGCAATACCATAGCAGTTGGTTTTATTTCTCCTAATCCCACCTACAAATAAATAGAAAACGGCATCAAATTTACACTAGCTCCTAAATCTAGCAAGGCTTATCCAACCTCATGATTTTCGATGCTACATGCAATGGTTGGACAGCTAGGATCCTTGTATTTTGGGGGAATTCTTTGCTCAATTAAAGCACTAACTTGCTCAGTTAGGAATGTTGTTTTCTTTACTTGGTGCTTCCTCTTAATTGTACACAAATCCTTGAGAACCTTTGCATAAGTAGGAACTTGCTTAATCACATGCAAAAGAGGTAGATTAAGTTTTACTTGCCTTAGGTTTTCTAGGATTTCATTGTTTAGGTCCAGATTTTTCTTGTTTGATTTTAAGGCTTGAGGGAATGGTGCATTAACAGGATTCTTGGTAACCTTAGGGTCCTTGGGCAACTCGACATCACTACTACCTTGACCCTTTTCCACATCCTCAGATTTGTTCATTATTGGGATGTGTCATGACTTACCACTTCTTGTCACAATGGCATTTACATCTTTTAGATTTGGTTGTGCTATGTGCTGACTATGGGGTATGGACTGAGCTTGGGAAGGGAACTTACCTCGCTCATTCACACTCAAGGAGCCCATCAATTTGGACACTTAGCTCCTTATTTCCTTATTCTCTTCCATAACTTGTGTGATTAATGCTTCACACCTTTGGTTTGTCTTACCCTGTGCCTTAATGAAAGCATGCAAGGTGTCTTCTAAAGAAGTCCTAGAGGATGAGGGTGCATTATATGGTGTAGGGTATGATCTAGGGGGTTATGCAAGCTACTGGTTTTCAAACTTCCAGCTGAAGTTTGGGTGATTGCACCATCCCGGATTATAGATATTAGAGAAAGGTGCAAAAGACTTCTTGTACATGCGTAAGGCATTACATTGTTCCTTATACATCCCTCTCATATCAACAAATACGGGCACTCTTGAGCGGGATGATCTACCCCACCACACCCAAAACATGGTTCCGAAGATTCGGCATGATTAACCACATGTGTTGGCTTTGAGCCTTTAGTCTTTAATACATCTAATTCCCTAGTGAGCATCTCAACCTTGGCCTTTAGGTTGCCCTCTTCCCTAATGTTGGAGTTTGTCTAAGATTTAAACAGAAAAATGAAGGAAGAAAAATCAGCATGTTCAGTAAGGGGTGCACACCAGTGTGCGCCGCGGCCCAGCCTTGTCCAGGCAGTGACGCCCAGCAAAGAGGAGTGCTGGAGGAAGGGGCAAGCCATGGCACTGCCTCCCCAAGGCTGTAGTGTCTAGAATAGATACAAATGGAGGTGCTTCAACCCTATTTAAGGCCACAGCACACCCTGTTTCAGGCCGCGACGCTAAGCACACTGATGCTGATGAGAGCCATAAAATGCATCTTAATAGTTCTTAATCGTTAGCATTTTAGAGTTGTTCTAGGTTTTAATTGCCTTTTTGTACGATAATAACTCTAAAGTGGTATTCTTGGATCGTTGACTTATTTCGGTGCATTTCCAGGTATTTTAAGTTCAAAAGAAGAGAAAAAGCTATTGTTGATTGAAGCACAAAGACTCAAGGCACACTGAAGTGAAAATATAGTTGCGGAAGGACAAATGAGGAGAAATCAAGTTTATAGTGTGTGCGCTGCGGCCTAGAATTATCCAAGCCTTGGCCTCCAAAAAGGAAGCCAAAGGAGAAGAAAAAGGCACCAATGTGCGCCGCGGCCCAGCCTAGGCTGAGCCATTGCCTGAAAGGCTGAGCTGCGGCCTGGACCAATCTAGGCCGCAGCCTCCAGAAAGTGTAAGAAGCTTGAAGATTATGAGCCATGGCCTAACCCAATCTGAGCCACGGCGCGACCCCGATACCCTATCTCCGAGTTACAACTTAATTAGGGCTTTTAATGATTGTTTAAACCTTAAAAACACCCTTGGACCTCTTGTATTATAAATGGACCACTTAGGGTTTGATAAGAAGGGCATCAAGCCTGGGAAACTTAAGGAAGCAGCCAGTTCTCCTCCATCAAAGTATTCAACCATGAGCCACATGGCTAACTAATCTCTAAGCAAGGCGAAGGGATGAATCCCTTGGTGTAGTTGTTCCTATTTTCCTTTATTTGATTCATTTGTAATAGAGCTTTATTGTCAAAACATTGTTATGATTTACTTTTTAATCTAATTATAAGATTTTCTCTAATCCAGTGATTATGTCTTTCTCTTTGATATAAATCTAGTCATGCTTCTCTTATGTTAAGATTGTTTGGATATAATTGAGTCCGGTAGATTCATCCTTTAGGTTTGTCCATTACTGCAATATTTTCATTAAAGATATCGTCATTTTTTGATAAATCTATAGGATAGATTATATTTGCATGAATGAAAAGTAAAAAAGTATTTCATAACAATTACATTAGGGTTTATATATGATCTTATTGAATATTTTCCGATTGCCTATTTGGGATGTGAAACTTGTAATCGAGATAAATACAACTGAATTAAGTTAGGAATAGGGTAATGAACCTAGGGAGGATTCCCGGGACCTTGTTGTTCCTCTATTATATTTTAAAATCTATTTTACACAATTACTTCATTGTCAAAATTCATCTTTTCTCACTTGAATCTTTATCGTTTGTGTTATGGTTCACACCTTCTTTTATAGTTAACTTGTTTCCCTATGGAATTGACACCCCAAAGCTATGCTACAACTACCGCATTACTCTTTTGGCATAATCAAATTTTGGTGCCGTTACCGGGGAGACACGCTTAAGTACAAGGAAGATTGTCAACGTTAAGACAAGACGATAAAAGAATTGTAGATAGTTTTCCTTTTCAGCAGTTTGTGAAGGCAGTAACTTCGTTCCCTCTTTTATCTTGCTGCATTAATTTTTTTCCTTTATTTTATTCTTTCTTTTTTATAGTTTTTTTTATTTTGTGATCTTGCATGCCCCGACATAGAGACACTTTGGGTAGATTTTCTTATAGGCATTTGTTAGAGTCAGAATTAAATTCTTTTCTAAATCTTTTATTTGACAATCCATCTAGTCCCGAAGAGATGAGTGAACACGAAGATCAACCCCCTAGGACCCTCAGGATTACCTCCACCCTACACGAACAGCTACACTATCATGCATCATATTTCCAGCCAATACTCGCCATTTAGATTTTAAAACAAGGATGATACAATTACTCCCTACGTTTCATGGCTTAGAAAATGAAAACCCATATGTGCACATTAGAGAGTTTGAGGAAGTAGTTACGACTTTTCATAGTCAAGATGCAACTGCTGACATTGTGAGACTTAAGTTCTTTCATTTCGCTTTGAAGGATAGAGCTAAGAGTTGGCTATACTCACTGAGACCACGATCTATTAGGTCGTGGATTGAGATGACTCGGATTTTTTTTAATAAATATTTTCCCCAACATAAGACCAATGCTTTAAAAAGGCAAATCTCCACCTTTGCACAAAAGGATAGTTAGACTTTGTATCAGTATTGGGAGAGATTTAAAGAGTTGTTGAGTATGTGCCCTCACCATGGGTATGAAAATTGGCTCTTAGTGAGCTATTTTTATGAGGGACTTACATATAGGGAGCGTCAATTTGTAGAGATGATGTGTAATGGTGAGTTTTTAGAAAAAGATCCTGATGAGGCCATAGAGTACCTCAATGAGCTTGCTGAAAAAGCTCACACTTAGACTGGACCTAGTACTACTGAAAGCACAAACAAGTCATGACCTGTAGGAAACCAAAATGGTGGTGGAATTTACCATCTTAGGGAAGAGGACAACCTGAAAGCTAAGGTAGAGATGCTCACTAGGGAACTAGAGGTGTTAAAGACTAAAAGCTCAAAGCCAACACAAGTAGCTAATCATGCAGCGTCTTTTAAACCATGTTTTGTGTGTGGCAGGGTAAATCATCTCGCCCAAGAATGCCCCATATTTACTGAGATGAAAGGGATGTATGAGGAACAATATAATGCCTTAGGTATGTACAAGAAGCCTTTGGCACCCTTCTTTGATACTTATAATCTGGGATGGTGAAATCACCCCAATTTCAGCTGGAAGTCTGAAAACCAGCAGCTTGCACAACTCCCTGCACCATATCTTGAACCATATCATGCACCTGTACCTTCTAGGAGTTCTTTAGAAAACACTTTACATGCTTTTATTGAGGCACAGGGTAAGACTAATCAAAGACTTGAATCTTTAATTACGCAGGCTGTTGAAAAAAATAAAGAGATAAAGAGTCAAGTGTCCAAGTTGATGAGCTACTTAAGTGTGACTGAGCGAGGCAAGTTCTCTTCTCAAGCTCAGTCTACATCTCATGGTCAACACCTGACGTAAAAGAATTTGAAGGAGGTGAATGCCATTGTGACACTTAGTGGTAAGTCATTATACATCCCAACGCTAAACAAATCAGAGGATGTGGGCGAGAGCCACCAAGTATATATGATTGACTCACCCATGGAAAAGGTCTATCACCTTACTCCATTGGAGTCAATCCACACCCATGGGTTCACAAGAGCATATATTGAGCTAGAATCTGGAGATGTTACTGATAATATCCTTGAGGCCTCTTCAAAGCATACAAGCACCAAATTTGACAGTGAAGTAGTTACTGGTGCAGTTAGTTCATGTTTGTCTAGGAGGGAATAAAAGTGTCTAGCTGAAGACGTAAAACTCATGGGAGGCACCCCACAGCATATCCTTTTACTTTTATTATTTTCATATTTCTTTTTTTTATTGTTCGTATTTTTTTCTTCTGTTTTCAGTATTAACTTAGTATTTCTTTTTCAGGGACAAATATACAAAGCAGTTCAAATGGTGGAGCACAATTTTAAGCTTCTGTGCACCTTTGGCTACTAAGGGAGTTTTCTTTACTCTTTCTTTTACATTGAGGTCAATGAAATTTTTAAGTTGGAGGTGGAGGAAACGCATCTCTTTGTTTCCATATTCTTTATTTCCATATTCTTTTTTCTTTTTCCATTGAACTGCTTGGTGTCGTTCTCCCTTTTTGTTTGTTTTTAGCATGCTTTGTGTTAGCCTTGGATGTAATTCACACGTCAATGATATGAGCTTAATTGAGATAGCATACAACATCTAGAAGAAGTTAAATCTTGCTTCAGTTTGAGAATAATTTACTTGTCAATCTTCATTTGGTTTGAGACTTGTGGTAAGATTGTATGATTAGTCTAAAACATTTAGAGAAGTTTTATGTGTGATTGTTTTGTGAATACTTTTGCGGTCTTGACAAGCTCTAGAACTTATTTGATAATCATTGAGTCAAATTCCTAGAATGCACATTACTTAGGATATGATATAGGCCATTTTTAGACCGTTTGAGCCTTTCGAACTTACCCTTGCTATATATTCATCACTAGTCACCTGTTTGAGCCTTTTTCTTGAAAAAAGAATTTGAGCCTTTTTCTTGAAAAAAGAATTTGAGCCTTGTTTCTTTCAATAGCCCATTTACTCACCTTTATGAGCCTAAAAATATTTTATCCTTACCTTTCTTTTAAAAGAACTTAGTTATACATATTTGTTGAGAAGCACTTAAAAGGAGTAAGGATGGAAATATGAGAAAATATCACTACCATAACCTAAGTACATTAAAGGAGATAAGTTGGGGTTATGGAAAAGAAAAGAAAAAAAAAGAAGTGAATTATGGCAAAGAAAGAAGAAAAGAAAGGAAAAGTAGCGATTTGAGAAAAATACTCGAAAAATAGTTGAAAAAGTTGGGTGATGAAGTAAGGTTATCTAGTGCTTAAAAGTGGTTGTGTTTAAAGCTAAGAGATTGAGTTCTTTTACTTGTAAATCCTTCCCATTCTTTCTTAACCTTTACCTTAGCCTAACGATACAAGCTTATTAAAGACTTATTGATCCAATGTAATGTGATTTTTCTACAATAGTGGATAGTGGTTTGAAATGTAAGCCTATGGAGCTTGTTTTTTGTGATTGATGTCACGCAATTTATCATGTTTTAGAGTCCAAGACTTGTATTCACGAATGTTATGCATAAAATCATCTGGATGTTCAGATTAATGGATTCTGGTAAGATGGATGTAATGAGTCAATAATGATCTTAAGATTGATGTTTAGATTACTTTTGAACTTGGGTGAAATTTAATGATTCTATGTGTTGTGTGTTATGTGAAATTTTTGAGACAATGTGAATTACTCTTGGTTAACACTAATATTGCTTTATTTTGTTGTGATCCCCACCGTAGAATTCATCTCTTGTTTTCGCTTGAATTGCTAGGGACTAGCAATAAGCTAGTTGGGGGTTGTGATGAGAGCCATAAAATGCATCTTAATAGTTCTTAATCCTTAGCATTTTAGAGTTGATCTAGGTTTTAATTGAACTTTTATTCGATAATAACTCTAAAGTGGTATTCTTGGATCGTTGACTTATTTCGGTGCATTTTCAGGTACTTTAAGTTCAAAAGATGAGAAAAAGCTATTGTTGATTGAAGCACAAAGACTCGAGGCACACCGAAATGAAGACATGGTTGCAGAAGGACAAATGAAGAGAAATCAAGTTTGTAGTGTGTGCGCTACGGCCTAGAATTATCCAAGCCTCGGCCTCCAGAAAGGAAGCCAAAGGAGAAGAAAAAGGCATCAGTGTGCGCCGCGGCCCAGCCCTGGACCAATCCCGGCTGCAGCCTCTAGAAAGTGTATGAAGCTTAAAGATTCTGAGCCGCAGCCTGACCCAATCTGAGCTACGGCGCGACTCTGATACACTGTCTCCGAGTTACAACTTAATTAGGGCTTTTAATGATTGTTTAAACCCTAAAAACTCCCTTGGACCTCTTGTATTATAAATAGACCACTTAGGGTTTGATAAGAGGGGCATCAAGCCTGGGAAACTCAAGGAAGCAGCCAGTTCTCCTCCATCAAAGTATTCAACCATGAGCCCCATGGCTAACTAATCTCTAAGCAAGGCGAAAGGATGAATCCCTAGGTGTAGTTGTTCCTATTTTCTTTTATTTGATTCAGTTGTAATAGGGCTTTATTGTCAAAACATTGTTATGATTTACTTTTTAATCTAATTATAAGATTTTCTCTAATCCGGTGATTATGTCTTTCTCCTTGATATAAATCTAGTCATGCTTCTCTTATGTTAAGATTGTTTGGATATGATTGAGTCCGGTAGATTCATCCTTTAGGTTTGTCTATTACTACAATATTGTCATTAAAGATATATTGTCGTTTCTTGATAAATCTATAAGATAGATCATATGTGCAAGAAAGAAAAGTAAAAAGTATTTCCTAACAATTACATTAGGATTTATATATGATCTTATTGAATATTTGTTGATTGCCTGTTTGAGATGTGAAACTTGCAATCGAGATAAAAACAACTGAATAAAGTTAGGAATAGGGCAACGAACCTAAGGAGGATTCTCGAAACCTTGTTGTTCCTTTATTATATTTTACAATCTATTTTACACAATTACTTCATTATCAAAATTCATCTTTTCTTACTTGAATCTTTACCGTTTGTGTTATGGTTCACACCTTCTTTTGTAGTTAACTTGTTTCCCTGTGGAATCGAAATCCCAAAGTTGTGCTACAACTATCGCATTCCTCTTTGGGCGTAATTAGATGCACACATATTTCAGCCTTTAGTTGAGTTTGTGAGATATTCTTAAAATGCATAAGATCATTATGGATTGATGGAGGGCCATGGTTGATTGTTCATCTAGATCAAAGGGTAGAGATTAACCCTTAAGATTGAACAAGAAGTTGGTGCACTATATAAAAGGTCACCTAGCTTCATTCTCATCAATTAATTGAGAGATTACAAGAGACACATTGTGACATACAAGTGATCATTACACAAGAGAGAATTGTGTGAGAGTGCAAAGACACAAAACACAAGAGGGACTCATTGTAAAGAGGCTGGCTGTAAAGAGATAAGTAGTATAGATTGTCGGTAGAGTGCTTTTGTAATAGTTCTATCACTTTCTTTATTCTCTTCTTGGTTCTTCAAGAACTTAGGTTTCTTGGAGAGGGTTGTTGTATTTTATAAAGAACTCCATTGATAAGATAGTGCAGAGAGCTTAGATGAGCTCACGGTGACGTAAGTACATTGCTGAACCTCGATAACAAATTGCTTGTGTTCTTTTCTTTCTTGCTTTTGTTTGCTGTTTCATTTCATTACAAGTCACTCTAGACTTGGGTGTTTGGGAATCATCACCTCGGCATTCTTGTGAGGTGATTTCCAATAGTGGTATTAGAGCCGGAGGAGCTTGCACAGTTGGGTATCGGAGTAAGAATAGAAGGTATCGGAGCAAGACTCCAAAAATCAAAGAACACACTTCTTGGGTGATTCAAGAACGGAGTAAAGATCAAGATCAGATCGTGTTCTTGAGGATTGATTCAAGAACGGTGTTGAGATCAATCTTCGATCGTGTTCTTGAGGTTTAGAAGAAGTTGGAAAGCATTTGTGGGTGCTGCACATATCTGGGATCATCTCTGCAAGATGGTATCAAATTTCGTTGTTGAGAAGTTTGATGGAAAGGGAGATTTTTCCCTGTGGAAGCGAAAGATCAAGGCTGTTCTTATGCAACAGAAGGTGGACTTGGCTATTGCAGAAGATGATGCTTTTCCAGCAAGTATCTGTTGGAGCGATTATCTACCTAAATAAATATGCAAATAACCATCCGAGTTTTACCTGCAAGTGCAAAAGGTCTGTGGTAGCATAGTGTGCAAGTGCGAGATCATTTCCACAGGGATTGGTGAATTTCGTTTTAGAATTAGTTTCTTCAAGTTTAAAAAGAGAAATAGCAGTTTGATTGTGAGTAAATAACAATAATGGGAACTAGGACAACGATATCCACCCTAATTATACTTTCCCACTAAGTAAAGCTTCAATGCTCTAGCCTTATCATGAATATCTAATGGTTACCAACCTAAGGGCTTGGTCCACACCTTAGGCTATTGATCTCCCTATGCAACGAGTTAGGCATGGTGTATACTCTAACTCTTTTCTCTCTTAAGGGATTCAGTATGGGTGTATACTGAGTTGTTCCTTAAGAGAGCATGAGGGCTGTGGAGATCGGCAACCACACGGGACCTAAGGCATGGTCTGCTCCTGGTTTCCCATATTGATTAACCTAGGAATCCGGTGTGGATATCCCTTATTACTAATGTCGAACCCAGGACTCGGTCATCCAAATTGATTCGACTAACTTATCCATACCACATGCATACGTTGATCAGGCACATACATATGAGGAATGTAAATACAAACAGGTATTAATCAAGTTAAATATTCTAACAATTCTATAACAAAGATAATCAATGAATGAACATGTGGAAAAGCATAACTAGGGCTTCAATCGAGCCCTATAGGAGTTTAGTTACACATGCTAAGTAAACTAAACATAATGAAATAAAAATAGAAAACTAAAACCGAAGAAGACTCGGGAGACGAGTCGTCAATTCCTCTCCTAAGCTCTCTACTTCGAATCTAGAACAAAAGATTCAGTTTATGTGTTTTACAGGGCTATTTATAGGGTCCTCTTGGTGTCCCGAAACCCTAATTCCTTTTTGGAGCCAGAAGACTTTTTTCTATATCTGGCTCTGCCGCCTCTGGAGTGATTGCACTCGAGCGTATGCGGGACGTGCTCGAGCGCAAATGTGCGCTCGAGCCTTCTTCAAGTGTGCTTGTGCTCTTGTGCTCTTGTGTGCTCGATCTCAATGGGGTGCGCTCGAGCGTAATTTGCTGGATGGTAGATCTTGACTTTTGCTTCTAAAAACTCCAAATTATCATATTTTTGTCCAAGTCCTGTGAAAAACACATAAAACATGAAAATGAAGTAGAATCCATAGAAATAGATAAATAAAGATCCTAACGAGTGTAAATTACTAGCAATACAAAACTAAAGACTATGTTAGAACAAAATTTAAAGATAAATTCATTTCCATGATATTCAAAAATCTGGGTTGTGCATAAAACTATGATAACCATTCATGAGTAAGCTTAAAATAAAAACACATTTTTGTATTGAAAAAGGATTTTCAAAAGCTCGTGTTACTTACCTAAGGTTGGCCTAAAGCATCGCAAGTTTGATTCGTGTGTGATGAATTAGCACATATATGATGGGGCTTCCACATAATTTTAGTGTATAGGGTTTCGATACCCAAACCTCTATCGAATTCCTTATCAACGAGAACAAAAATGGCATAATACTTGCTTTTTTTTTTCTTTTTATCATGCAATCTTTGCCATGTTGAGTTCCATTGAGCTTTTTATTTGACCATTGTAACGAGTGTTTAGCCAAGGACTCCCAAACCAGATGGTTTTAGAGAATTAGGTGTAAAGACACCCCTAAGGACTTACTGACTCGCATAAAAAAGGCTACAGAACAAACAGGTTTTTAATGCTTCTAAATGAAATTCCCACCTTTTGACGTGAACACTCAATGCTTACTGAGGCAAGAGGCTCAGTTACTCAGTGAAATTTTTTTAATGAACATTAGAAGCTTTTTAATCACTTTTTTGCATGATGAACATTTTTCTTTATTTTTCTTATGCCAAAGTGTTCTTTTCAACAAGTCCTCCGATTACAGTTAGGTTATGGAAACATATATGAAAGAATTATGTGTCATATCCCACACAAATGTGTGCTAAATGTGCTTGTGTAAATTTGAATCAAACTTGTGAATTCTTTGGTGCCTTGAGATAAGTAACTGACTTTGTAAAATTCCTAATATAAGATTATGTGTTCTAGCTTTTAAGCTTCTTAATGAAGTGTTATCAAATTTTTAAATCAACCAAAATTTTTGTTACTAAATGAACATGCATTTAACTTTTTAAAAAAACTGGGACTTAGCGTGTGCATGTGTTTCAAGTGTGTGTGTAATAGTATCTAGTATCTCCCACTACCCCCAAACTTAAAATACACATTGTCCCTAATGTGTGTGTGGTATGGAAAGATCTGACCTAGGAGATGGAGAACTAGGTGGCTTACTTGCTTGTTTGTACATGCCCCCAAACTTGAACTGGATGCAAGCACTAAGTACCTGACAAAGAAAAATAAACGTTGTTTCGGAAAACAAAATAATAGACATGTAAATATAACTATAAACAAATGAAAAGTACTAAAATGAAAAGGATATGTATGGGGTGCCTCCCATGAGCGCTAAGTTTTACGTCTTCAGCCAGACGGGGTATCCTCTCACTGCTGATCATCTGTGGTTGCACTCGAGGAGGTACCGGGTGCAGGAGATAGGCGGTCAAGGATGTGATGGTGGTGGATGGTGAGTGGGTGGTGAATATCATAGAGAGAGTGTGATTGAGTGTATGGGAGTGAAATGTGGAAATGTGTTTAAAACTATCACGTGACTATCTGCCCTGAGTGCGCTCGATCATATTGTGAAGTGCGCTCGATCGCACTTATGGCAGATAGTTCGTACTCAGTGGCCTCAGTACCACTGATCTCAATAGAGGTGCTTGAGCTACATGTTTATCAAAGTCAGAACTACTCATGCGCTCTCTATAGCAGCTTTAACTTTAGTCTTTTGGCAGGGAGTACTTAAAGTCCACTGCATGTGGCTCAAGTGCTCTTAATGGTGTTGCATATTGGATAGTCTGGAGTGCTAAATCTTCATCTCTTGGTTGCACTATAATTTCAAAGTGTGGTGTGACTCTGTGTCCATGTACCGTGACTGTCTGATTTCTTGTTGGTAATTGCTGCAATTCCAAGTTTGGTGCCTAGACAATAGATGAGAGAAAAGTAGTATTAGTATGCGCAAGAGTTTCAAACGGAGGAGTGAACTTACTTGGATGCTTTAGAGAGGCTTCAAGGAGATGCACAGCTTCAATGATGTCATCAGTAATATATTCAGATTTTGGCTTAACATCTGAACTTGTAAAGCTATGGGTGAGGGTGGCCTCTAATGGATCAGTGTGAAGGACCTGAAAAGCTTGCTTGACAGTACTTTGCATCATATATTCATTAAAACATTCATCCTCGTGATCATCTTGGGGTAATTTCAATGCATCAAATATCTTAAATTCTATTGTCTCACCCTTCACTTTCATACTTACAATTCCTTTTTTCACATTTATTATTGTATCTGCAATTCTTATAAAGGGTCTTCCTAAGATGATGGGCAGAGGTATTGGCATAGGAGATTCTTCCATATTTAGTACAATAAAATCAGTAGGTAAAATAAATTCACCTACCTTTACCAGGACATTCTCAAGAATACCTCTTGGTCTTTTGATGCTTCTGTCTGCCAATTGCAAAGTGATGGATGTTGGTTGAAGCTCCCCCAAACCTAGCTTTTCAACTACTGTGTATGGCAACAAATTGATACTTGCTTCTAAATCCAATAGTGCATGCTAAAAAAACTGGTCACCTATCCTGCAAGGAATGGTAAAACTACCTGGATCTTTTAGCTTTGGTGGTAGTTTTCTTAACAATACCACACTTACCTCTTCAGTTAGAGCCACTGTTTCATGCTTCTGAAACTTTCTTTTATTAGTGCAGCAATCTTTTAAAAATTTAGTGTAAGCAGGAATTTGTTTAATTGCATCTAATAAGGGAATGTTAATTTCTATTTTTCCCAAAGTTTCAAAAATATCCAGCAATTTATCTTTTTCTGGCTTTACTAACCTTTGAGGGAAGGGAGTTGCATTCCACTTCTCCATTTCACTTACCTTGGATGTGGATGGCTTAGCTGGAAATGCTTGTGCTGGCTTATTAACTCCTATGATCTTACCATTTTTGAGAGTTGTAACGGCCTTCAGTTGCTGATGTCCTCCAAGATTAGGCTTTGTTTGGGTTGGAAATTCTCCTTGCATTCGTCCACTTAGCTCCTTAGCCATTTGGCTCATTTGTGCTTCCAATCTTTAGATGGTTTGCTCATGCTTTGCAATTGTTTGTCTTTGCTCAGTTTGAATTTGCCTTCCATCTGCCATAAACTGTTCTTGTGACATTATCAGTTGCCTTACCATACTCTCTAGGTCACTATTCTTTGACTCTTGAACTAGTTGGGCTGCTTGGTGGAAGTTGCTTCATTGCCCTTGAAGGTTTAGGGCATTTTGATTATTGCTCCATGAGAGGTTGGGGTGGTTTCGCCATCCATGATTGTAGGTATCTGCATATGCACTGTTTGGTCCCACATAGTTCGCTTGCTCGGGATCTATAGATGAATATAAATGGAAAGTCTCATAAGTGTGATCAAATTGAGAACATAAAGCACATACCTGGCGTTGTGTGGCTTGTGGACTTGGTGAGGCATTCTGAGCAGTCATGGCTTTTACAAGCATATCTAGCTTCCTTTCCATAGCAGCTATCTGAATTGGAATTCCACCAATTAAGTTAACTTTATACATGCCCTTGCTTTTTACTTCTTGTCTCCCTCTGGATGAGAATTGTTGGGTGTGCTCACTCAATGCCTCAAACAGCTCCATGGCTTCTTCATTGCTCTTCTCCATCAGCACACCTCTACAACCTGAATCAGCAATACCTTTATTCATGTCATTTAGACCTTCATAAAAAGCTAATACCAGCTCATCTTGAGGTAGGTTGTGATGTGGAAATTTGAGAAGCAGCTCATTAAAGTGTCCCCATGCTTCAAAGAAAAGGTCTTCATCTCTCTGTTGGAAAGATTGAATCTCCTTCCTCATCTGCCTTGTCTTTTGTGCTGGGAAAAATTTTCTTAGGAACTTACTGGATAGTTCTTCCCAGGTATGGATAGAATCTACAAGCAATGAATTATACCATAACTTAGCTTTATCTTTTAATGAAAAAGGGAAAAGAATTAACCTGATTCCCTCTTGATTTAGGCCCTGGATGTGCTGGAACTTGCAGAGGTCAAAGAATTCCCGAAGGTGCAAGTGTGGATCCTCAGCAGGTGTACCCCTAAAATAAGTCAAGGCACTGAGTATCTGCGGAGATTTGTAGTAATTTCCTTCCGCCTCAAGTTGATACGCAATGCACGAAGGTTGGTCGAGGTTCTGCAGGATGAAGGATTACTTCATCGGCCTCCGCTCAGGTGGTTGCTGTTCGCCTATCTGTTCTGCCATTGGTGTGTCTTCCTCAATTCCTCCTTCCTCCTCTTCCAAGTTGTCTCTAAGTCTTTATCGGATAGTTCTCTCTAGCTTGGGATCAAGGGGAAGGAATTCCAGATGCTTGGATTGTCGTCCGTGCATGAATCGGTGGCAGTTACTTGAGTGCAGCAGTCAAACACTGCTGCTCGGATTACTCTCTGCCTCAATTGCACTCGATCGCACAGAGGGTGCGCTCGATCGCAAGTGGCACAAAAAGCTCTCCTAGAGTACCTGAAACAGGAAAAAAACAGGAAATTGATTAGAGTTTTTAATGAAGCGAAAAATAAGATAAACACAATAATTAAGAATCGAATAAAAAGGAAATAACAATAATTAAATTAAATAAGAAATTAATTCTAAAAAGAAATTTTAGCGCAATTCCCGGCAACGGTGCCAAAAACTTGTTGGAGCGATTATCTACCTAAATAAATATGCAAATAACCGTCCGAGTTTTACTTGCAAGTGCACAAGGTCTGTGGTAGCATAATGTGCAAGTGCGAGATCATTTCCACAGGGATTGGTGAATTTTGTTTTAGAATTAGTTTCTTCAAGTTTAAAAAGAGAAATAGCAGTTTGATTGTGAGTAAATAACAATAATGAGAACATAGGACTACGATATCCACCATAATTATACTTTCCCACTAAGTAAAGCTTCAATGCTCTAGCCTTATCATGAATATCTAATGGTTGCCAAACTAAGGGCTTGGTCCACACTTTAGGCTATTGATCTCCCTATGCAATGAGTTAGGCATGGTGTATACTCTTTTCTCTCTTAAGGGATTCAGCATGGGTGTATACTGAGTTGTTTCTTAAGAGAGCATGAGGGTTGTGGAGATCGGCAACCACACGGGACCTAAGGCTTGGTCCGCTCCCGGTTTCCCATGTTGATTAATCTGATAATCCGGTGTGGATATCCCTTGTTACTAATATCGAACCCAAGACTCGATCATCCAAATCGATTCGACTAATTTATCCATACCACATGCATACGTTGATCAACACATACATATGAAGAATATAAATACAAATAGGTATTAATCAAGTTAAATATTCTAACAAGGCTATAGCAAAGATAATCAATGAATGAAAATGTGGAAAAGCATAACTAGGGCTTCAATTGAGCCCTGTAGGAGTTTAGTTACACATGCTAAGTAAACTAAACATTCTAAACATAATGAAATAAAAACAGAAAACTAAAACCGAAGAAGACTCGGGAGACGAGTCGTCAATTCCTCTCCTAAGCTCTCTACTTCAAATCTAGAACAATGGTCCAGTTTATGTGTTTTACAGGGCTATTTATAGGGTCCTCTTAGTGTCCCGAAACCCTAATTCCTTTTTGGAGCTGGAAGACTTCTTTCTATATCTGGCTCTACCGCCTTTGGAGTGATTTCGCTCGAGCGTATGGGGGATGCGCTCAAGCGCAAGTGTGCGCTCGTGCCTTCTCCAAGTGCACTCGTGCTCTTATGCACTGGATCTCAATGGGGTGCGCTCAAGCGCAATTTGCCGGATCGCAGGTCTTGACTTTTGCTTCTAAAAGCTCCAAATTATCATCTTTTTGTCCAAGTCCTGTGAAAAACACATAAAACACGAAAATGAAGTAGAATCCATAGAAATAGATAAATAAAGAGCCTAACAAATGTAAATTAAGGGGCTTAAATATGACTATTTAAGTACTTATCAGTATCACGGAGGACCAGCGGATTGAGATGAAGAAGATGGCATAAACCACCATTTTCTTGCATATGTCGGATAGTGTCACAATGGAGTGCGGAGACTCGGAAGATCTTGCTGTCATATGGAAGAAACTAGATGAGTTGTTTCTTACCAAAACTCTCCATAAATAGATTTAACTTCTTAAAAAAATCTTTGCTTTTAAATGGATCCTAATAAAAAGTTGCAAGATAATCTTGATGTCTTTAATAAACTAGTCCAAGATTTGGCTAGTTGTAGTATTAAATTCCCAGATGAACAATTGGCTGTTATATTATTAAATTCTCTTCCTGATTGCTTTGATAGTTTAATTAATGCAATTGAATATGGAAGAGATACACTAACCAAAGAAATTGTGGTCAATGCTATAAAGGCTAATGATTTCAAAGCCAAGAGTAGGGAGGCATCAAGTGGAGAAGGGCTGTTCGTAAGAGGAAGGCCAGCAACTCGGAATGGCAGTAGCATATGGAAACTACCAGAAGAAATCAAGAGGTAGAGGGTAGAGCCATGAGAGAGCACATTCCAAACCAAGATTTGGAGGAAAGAGGTGCTTCTACTACAACAATGAGGGTCACTTCAAGAAAGATTGCAAGAAGAGGTGGGATGAGAGAGGGAGAAGCCATACCAACAATGGAGAGGCTTCGGTTGTCAAAGGAGAACAACAAGATGATGTTCTTGTTGTGTGCTCAAATATGAGCAGGAGGCAAGGCAATGAGAAGTGGATTCTGGATTCCAAGTGCACTTATCACATGTGCCCTCACAAGGAATGGTTAAAGAATTTCAAGGAGATCAATGATGGAAGGGTCTTCTTGGGTAATGACAATTCTTGCCAAGTGAGGGGGATAAGAGACATCCAGTTGAGGATGTTTGATCGAGTCACAAGACTGCTGCGGAATGTGAGGTATCTTTCAGATTTGAAGAGGAATTTGATCTCATTAGGGCAGCTGGATTCCATGGGTTACACATGCAAAGTAGAGGGAGGAAAGATCAAGGTGTCCAAGGGATTTTTGGTAGTGATCGAAGCAGCAATAAAGGATGGACTTTATAAGATGATCGGAGAGACATAAATCAATGATCAAGTAGCAAGCTTGATGGCTAAGATGGATAGGGCAGCCCTTTGGCACACTCGCTTGGGACACATGAGCGAAAAGGGCCTGCAAGTTCTTAGCAAGGATGGCCTACTTGGTGGAGACAAAGTAGAGAAACTTGATTTCTACGAGTGTTGCGTTCTTGGGAAGCAACATCGGGTCAGCTTCAACACCGGAGTGCACAAGTCTAAGGGGATTCTTGACTACTTTCATTCGGACCTTTGGGGACCAACAAGAACACGAACACAGGGAGGTAACTTTTACTTTCTATCTTTAATTGATGATTATTCAAGAAAGGTTTGGGTTTATTTGCTTAAAAATAAATCAGATACTTTGAATAAATTTATGGTGTGGAAAAGGTTGCTGGAGACTCAAACAGGTAGGGTAGTTAAGGCTTTACGAACCGATAATGGCTTAGAATTTTGTAATAAGGATTTTGATAAATTCTATGAATTAAATGGCATTCTAAGGCATAGAATGGTTATAAAAACACCTCAGCAAAATGGAGTTGCTAAGAGGGTGAATAGAACCCTTATGGAAAAGGTTAGGTGCATGTTAATTGGGTCCGGTTTACCAAAATATTTTTGGGGAGAAGCTGTGTCTACAGTTGCATACTTGGTTAATAGATCACCCTTTAGGGCCTTAGACCTCAAGATTCCCATGGAGATGTGGAGTGGGAAACCCCCTGAGTTGAGCAACCTTAGGACTTTTGGGTGTGCTGCATTTGCACATCAAAAGGATGATAAACTTAACTCAAGGTCTAGAAAATGTGTGTTTCTAGGGTATGGTGATGGGGTTAAGAGGTATAGGTTGTGGTCCTTAGAACCAAAAGGAATGAAACTCATAATAAGTAGAGATATTATTTTTAATGAATTGTTATTTTCCTATTTGGAGAAAACTAACCTTGCAGGGGCTAGTGAGCAAACTAGTCCGAAATTTATGGAGCATAAAATCAAGGAGAATTCGGTTAAGGTAAAGTAAGGAAGGCAAGAGGGTTTAGACCAGGTAGAGCCTATTGATGAAGGCCAAGCTCAAAAAACTCAAGAGGAGGCTAAACTAGAAGGGATTGATGCAGCAAGTCATAATAACTACCAGCTCACAAGGGATCGAGAAAGGAGGGTTGTTAGACCACCTTTGAGATATGGATTTACAGATGCTAATGTAGCAGCTCCTTGGACAGAATGAGAGATGTGCGAACCATAAACTTATATAGAAGCCATGGAGTGTAAGGATTCATCAAAGTGACAGTTGGCTATGGAGGAAAAATTGGATTCTTTGATGAAGAACAACTCTTGGGAGTTGGTTCCCAAACCAAAAAAATAGAGAGTTGTTGATTGTAGATAGATCTACAATATCAAAGAAGGGAATACTCCAGAAGATGAAGTTCGGTATAAAGCTAGGCTGGTGGCGAAGGGGTTCACACAAAAGAAGGCATAGATTTCACCGAAATCTTCTCACCGGTTGTGAAGTACAAGACGATACGGATAGTATTGGCAATGGTGGTTCAATTTGATTGAGAAATCAAAGAAATGGATGTGAAAACAGTGTTCTTACTTGGAGGGCTTGATGAGACCATCTACATAAGGCAACCCAAAGGCTATGAGGAAGGAAGGCAGAGAGAGTTGATGTGCACATTGAAGAAATCTCTCTATGGCCTGAAGCAATCACCTCGGAAATGGAATAAGAGGTTTGATTCCTTTGTAATCAGCTTGGGTTTCATGAGGAGCTACTATGATTCGTGCTTGTATTACAAGGGGCACAAGGTGGAGGAAGTGGTGATCATTCTAATCTATGTTAATGACATGTTACTAGTTGGGAGCAGCATGGAAAAGATAAGAAAATTGAAGGCTCAACTTAGTGAGGAGTTTAAGATGAAGGATCTTGGCCATACATAGAAGATCCTTGGGATGTGTATCATCCGGGAAAGGGAGAGAAACAGATTGAAGATCTCTCAAACTTCCTACATAGAGAAGATGATATCTAAGTTCTCTATGGAAGATAGCAAATCAGTGAAGGTTCCCATTGCTGGTCATTTCAAGTTCTTTAGTGATCAATGTCTGAGATCGGAGATGGAGAAGAAGAAAATGGAAAAGGTCCCTTACTCTAGTGCGGTTGGTTCTGTCATGTTTATGATGGTAAGCACTAGACCTGACATTGCTCATGCAATAAGTGTTCTTAGCAGGTTTATGAGTAATCCCAGAAAGAAGCATTGGCTTGGGATGAAGTGGTTGCTGAGGTACTTGAAGGGAAGCCCAGAAGTAGGGCTGGTTTATGAGAAAAGGGGTAAGTTCATCTGCCTTGAGGGTTATACTGATTCGGACTATGGAGCAGACCGGGATAAAAGAAGATTGATTACTTCCTACTATTTCAACTTAAATGGATGTTATGTAAGTTGGAAGGCTTAGTTGTAGCCTGTGGTAGCACTCTCAACAATGGAGGTTGAGTACATAGTGGCTATGGAAGCCATCAAGGAGGCTGTGGTGCAAAGAGTTGTTGGAAGAGTTGAAGGTACTAGAGGAGCAGGTTGTGGTGTATTCGGATAGCCAAAGTGCATTGCATTTGTGCAAGAATTCAGTGTTCCATGAGAGGACAAAGCACATGGATGTTCGGTACCATTTTATTTAGGAAAATGTTACGAAAGGATGCATCAATGTGGACAAGGTAGCCACGGAAGAAAACCCTGCGGATTTAGGTACTGAAGTTCTACCTCTAAGCAAGTTCAATCATTGTCTTGGACTTCTTAGGATTGGAGTCAGTTGATATGATGACTCAATATGAGTTTGGATATTAAGTTCTTTACACAATGGGTTCGATTTAAATGCTTAGACAAAGATAGAGATTGTTTGCGTTTCTCTAAGATTTAAATGGAAAAAGGAAGGAAGAAAAATCAGCATGTTCAGCAAGGGGTGCACACCAGTGTGTGTGCCATGGCCCAGCCTTGTCCAGGCCGCAGCACCCAGCAAAGAGGAGTGCTGGAGAAAGGGGCAAGCCACGACGCTGCCTCCCCAAGGCCGCAGCGCTCAGAATGGATGCAAGTGGAGGTGCTTCAACCCTATTCGAGGCTGCAGCACACCTTGTTTCAGGCCGCGACGCTAGGCACACTGATGCACACATATTTCAGCCTTTAGTTGAGTTCGTGAGATATGCTCAAAATGCATAGGATCACTAAGGATTGATGGAGGGTCATGGTTGATTGTTCATCTAGATCAAAGGGTGGAGATTAACCCTCAAGATTGAACAAGAAGTTGGTGCACTATATAAAGGGTTACCTAGCTTCATTCTCATCAATTAATTAAGAGATTACAAGAGGCATATTGTGACATACAAGTGATCATTACACAAGAGAGAATTGTGTGAGAGTGCAAAGACACAAAACACAAGAGGGACTCATTGTAGAGAGGCTGATTGTAAAGAGAGAAGTAGTATAGATTGTAGGTAGAGTGCTTTTGTAATAGTTCTATCACTTTCTTTCTTCTCTTCTTGGTTCTTCAAGAACTTGGGTTTCTTGGAGAGAGTTGTTGTATTTTGTGAAGAACTCCATTGATAAGATAGTGGAGAGAGCTTAGAGGAGCTCATGGGGACGTAGGCACATTGCCGAACCTCGATAACAAATTGCTTGTGTTCTTTTCTTTTTTGCTTTCATTTGCTGTTTCATTTTATTACAAGTCACTCTAGACTTGAGTGTTTGGGAATCATCACCTGGGCATTCTTGTGAGGTGATTTCCAACACCTAAGATGATATATTCCACCCCCACTTGGGTTTCCTACACGTCGTGACCTATTTGTGCTTTTAGTAGCACTAGGTCTAGTCCAAGTGTGAGCTTTTTCAGCAAGCTCATTGAGCTATTCTATGGCCTCATCAGGATCCTTTTGCAGAAATTCACCATTACACATCATCTCTACAAATTGGCGCTCTCTATAGGTAAGTCCCTCATAAAAGTAGCTCACTAAGTGCCAACTCTCATACCCATGGTGATGATACATACTTAATAGCTCCTTAAATTTCTCCCATGACTGATACAAAGTCTCATTATCCTTTTGTGCAAAGGTGGGGATTTGCCTTTTTAGAGCATTGGTCTTATGTTGAGGGAAGTATTTATTGAAGAAGACTTGAGTCATCTCATTCCATATCCCAATAGATCGTGGTCTCAGCGAGTATAGCCAACTCTTAGCTTTATCCTTCAAAGAGAAAGGAAAAAACTTGAGTCTCACAATATCATCAGTTGCATCTTGACTATGAAAAGTCGCAACTACTTTCTTAAACTCCCTAATGCGTACATATGGGTTTTCATTTTCCAAGCCATGGAATGTAGGGAGTAATTGTATCATCCCTGTTTTGAAATCTTGATGGCAAGTGTTGGTTGGAAACATGATGCATGATGGTGTGGCTGTTCGGCTAGGATGCAAGTAATCTTTAAGTGTCCTAGCAACATTCTCATTAGGGTTTTCAACCATGTTAACAAAGTCTTCTAAATTCTCATTTAGGTGTACACTAGGGTTTGATCTAGGCGAGGTTTTACTAACGGACGTTGAAGGAAAGGGTAGCTCTATTTCAGGTCCTTTAATGAATCTACCTCGCGAATCTCTTGGTCTAAGCATACAGCAAATGAGACAAAAGGAAATAAAAAAAAACATAACGAATAAAAGAAATCAGAAAATCAAAAACTTAAAGAAAGGAACAATAGTACTGTCTTGTTTTAGAGTTGACAATCTTCCTTGTATGTAAGTGCGTTTTCCCTGGCAACGGCGCCAAAATTTGGTTACGTTCAAACTAATACGTGGTTATTGTGTATAGTTGAGGTGTTGATCCCACGAGGAAAAATGATCTACAAAGGAAAAGTGCAAACCTTAACACGAACGATAACAATCACGTGAGAAAATATGAGTTTTGATAATGAAGTAATTGTGGAAAAATTGTGTAAATAGATTGAAGAATATAATAAAGGAACAACAAGGTTCCGGGAATCCGCCCTAGGTTCGTTGCCTTATTCCAATATTGATTTAGTTGTTTTTATCTCGATTGCAAGTTTCACATCCCAAACAGGCAATCGATAAATATTCAATCAAAGCATATGTAAACCCTAATGTAATTGAT
This sequence comes from Bretschneidera sinensis, assembly GCA_023935145.1. Classification (NCBI taxonomy): domain Eukaryota; kingdom Viridiplantae; phylum Streptophyta; class Magnoliopsida; order Brassicales; family Akaniaceae; genus Bretschneidera; species Bretschneidera sinensis. The sequence continues at coordinate 59,054,389 of CM043699.1, read as the reverse complement.
ATGAATTACTCTTTACTTTTGATTTAAGCACACATGACCTATCCTACAGATTTATCAAGAAACAACAATATATCTTAATGACAATATCGCAGCAATGGACAAACCTAAAAGATAAATCTACCGGACTCAATCACATCCAAACAATCTTGACATAAGATGAGCATGACTAGACTTATATCGAGGAGAAAGACATAATCACCGGATTAAGAGAAAATCTTCTAATTAAATTAAAGAGTAAATCATAACAATGTTTTGAAAATAAATCCCAACTGCAACTGAATCAATAAAGGAAAATAAGAACAATTACACCTAGGGATTCATCCCTTCGCCTTGCTTAGAGATTAGTTGGCCATGGGCTCATTCTTGAACACTTTGATGGAGGAGAATATAGCAGTCTTCTTGTGTTTTTCAGCTTTAATGATGTTTTTCTCAAACCCTAAGGGATCTATTTATAATACAAAAGTTCCAAGGGTGTTTTAGGGTTTAAACAATCATTAAAGTCTTAATTAGGTCATAACTCGGAGAAAGGGATCACGTGCGCGGCGGCTCTCACTTCTTTGTGCCGCAGCTCTGCCTGGTCTTTAGTTTCTTCACTTTCTGGAGGCCATGGCCCTGCCTAGTCCAGGCCGCGGCTCTCACTGAAGCTTCTTTCTTGCTCTTTTGGCTTGGTTCTGGAGGCCGAGGCTTGGATATTTTCAGGTCGCAACGCACACACTCAAGACTTGATTTTTCTTCATTTGTCCTTCCACAACCATGCCTTCACTCCTATATGCCTCGAGTCTTTGTGCTTCAAGCAACGATAACTTTTCCTCCTCTTTTGAACTTAAAGTACCTGAAAATGCACCGAAATAGATCAATGATCCAAGAATGACACTTGAGAGTTGTTAACATATAAAAATGCAATTAAAACCTAGATCAACCCTAAAATGCTAACAATTAAGTACTGTTAAGATGCATTTTATGATTCTCATCAGGTCTTATTCATCCTCTCAGCAACTCCATTTTGCTGAGGGGTTTTTATAACCGTTTTATGTATTAGAATCCCATTTAACTCACAGAATTTATCAAAATCCTTACTAAAAAATTCTAAGCCATTATTGGTTCTTAGCACCTTAACTATCGTGCCTGTTTGAGTCTCCAACAACTTTTTCCACACCACAAATTTATTCAAAGCATCTGATTTGTTTTTAAGCAAATAAACCCAAACATTTCTAGAATAATCATCAATTAAAGACAGAAAGTAAAGATTACTTCCCTATGTTGGTGTTCTTGCTGGCCCCCAAAGATCTGCATAAATATAGTCAAGAATGCCCTTAGACTCGTGCACTTCGGTATTGAAGCTAACTAGATGTTGCTTCCCAAGAATGCAACATTTGCAGAAATCAAGTTTCTCTAGTTTGTCACCATCAAGTAGACCATTTTTGCTGAGAACTTGCAGCCCTTTTCGCTCATATGTCCCAAGTGATTGTGCCAAAGTACTGCCTCGTCTATCTAAGCCATCAAACTTGCTGCTTGATCCTTGATTTCTGTCTCTCCGATTATCTCATAGAGACCATCCTTTATTGCTGTTTCGATCACTTTCAAAGATCCCTTGGTTACCTTGATCTTTCCTCCTTCTGCTTTGTATGTGTACCCCATGGAATCTAGCTGCACTAATGAGATCAAATTTCTTCTGAAATCTAGAAGATACCTCACATTCCGCAGCAGCCTTGTGACTCCATCAAACATCCTCAATTGGATTTCTCCTATCCCCCTCACTTGGCAAGAAGTATCATTCCCCAAGAAAACCTTTCTATCATTGGTTTTTTTGAAATTCTTGAACCAATCCCTGTGAGGGCACATGTGATAAGTGCACCTGGAATCCAAGATCCATTTCTCACTGTCTTGTCTCCTGCTCACATTTGAGCACACAATAAGAACATCATCTTGCTATTCTTTTTTGGCAACCGAAGCCTCTCCATTGTTGGTATAGCTTCTTCCTTTCTCATCCCACAACTTCTTCTTGCAATCTTTCTTGAAATGACCCTCCTTATTGCAGTAGTAGAAACTCTTTCCTCAAAATCTCGGTTTGGAGTGTGCTCTCCCACGGCTCTGCCCTCTACCCTTTGGTTTATCCTGGTAGTTGCCATGGATGCTACTACCATTCCGAGTTGCTAGCCTTCCTTTAACGAACAACCCTTCTCCACTTGATGCTTCCCTCATCTTGGCTTTGAAATCATGAGCCCTTATAGCATTGATCACAATTTTCTTAGTTAGTGTATCTCTTCTATATTCAATAACATTAATCACACTTTCAAAATAATCAAGATAATTCAATAACATAACAACCAATTGTTCATCTGGGAATGTTATACTATAACTAACTAAATCTTGAACTAGTTTGTTAAACACATCAAGATTATCTTGCAACTTTTTATTAGGATCCATTTTAAAAGCAAAGATTCGTTTAAGAAGATAAATCTTATTAGGGAGAGTTTTGGTAAGAAACAACACATCTAGTTTCTTCCATATGACAACTAGATCTTCCGAATCTCCACATTCTCTTGTCACACTATCCGACATGTGCAGAAAGATGGTGTTATATGCCATCTTCTTCATCTTAATCCGCTGGACCTTCGTAATACTTGCTGAAAAATCGTCATCTTCTCCAATAGCCAAGTCCACCTTTTGTTACATAAGAATAGCCTTGATTTTCTGCTTCCAATGGGCAAAGTATCCCTTTCCATCAAAAATCTCAACAATGAAATTTGAACCCATCTTGTGAAGAAAATCCTAAGATTTATACAACACCCATAATTGATTTCCAACTTATAAATCTCAAGAACTCGATCAAATCTTAATCCCAGCACCGTTCTTGAATCACCCTCAAGAACCCGATCAGATCTTGATCCCAGCACTGTTCTTGAATCACCCAAGAAGTTGACATTTGATTATTGTCGCCTTGCTCCGATACCCAGCTGTACAAGCTTTGATGCAACTATTGAAAATCACCTCAAGATGCCCAAGTGGTGATCTTCCAAACATGCAAGTCTAGAATGACTTGTAATGAACAGAAACAAACCAATCAAAGAAAAAACACAAGCAATTGTTATCGAGGTTAGGCAAATGCCTACGTCCCCATGAGCTACTCCGAGCTCTATGCACTAAATCAACGAGTTCTTACAATTACAACAACACCTCCTCAAAAACCCTCTTGTTCTTGATACATGAAAGAAGAGAAAAGAAAGAGATAAGAACTAAGTGTTTCCCTAGAATTTTCCCCAAGAAAATTCCAATTACAAAGCCCTTGAACCCCTCTTCTTGTATGCTCTTTCTCAATCTCAGCCACTCTTGAATGAGATCTATTCTAGTGCCTCTCTTGTGTTTTGTGTCTTTGCACTCTTACACTTGAATTCTCTTGTATGATGATGTTATGTTATATGATTGAAGCTAGATGACCCTTTATATAGTGCACCAACTTGTTGAACCAATCTTGAAGTCAATCTCAACCCTTAGATCTTGAGGACCAATCAATCATAGCCTTCCAACAAGTCTAAGTGATCCTGTGCGTTTTAATCAAGCTCCACGCACCAGGAGAAGAGTGTTGAAAATTGGCATCAGGTGTGCCTCCGTGCCGCGGCTCAGAATAGGGCATGCCGCGGCACAAAAGGGGGAGACTTTCTGCTATACTGGAGGCCGCGGCTTGGGTGGGTTGTGTTGATCTTTCTGGGACATGCATGGTGGTGCTGATCTTTCTGGGACATGCTGGAGGCCGTGGCACCCATGGCTGGGCCGCGGCGCACAACCAGACGCTGAACTTCTTCATCTGTTTAATTCTTTAACAAATCCCAACAACTCCAATATGCTGGGAAGAATTTGGAGAGAGAGAGATATTTGGTCCATAAAGTATTGAGTTAACAACTGAGAGGATCAAACTGGTGAGAGAGAACCGTAAAGTAGCACATAATAGACCGAATAACTATGCTAATAATCGGAGAAGACCTCTCGAGTTTCAAATAGGTGGTTGGGTGTATTTAAAAATATCTTAATGAATAGGTGTATTGAGATTTAAACAGGAAAGGAAAGTTGAGTTCGAGGTATATGGGACCCTATGAGGTTGTTGAGAAAGTTGGGCTAGTCGCGTATAACTTGGAATTGCCTCCAAAGTTGAAGCAATTACACAATGTGTTTCATGTTTCACTTTTGAGAAAGTGTTTACATGATGAATCTTATAATATTTCGAGCCAAGCTGTAGAAATTCAGGAAGGTTTGACATTTATGCAAGTATCAATGAGAAATTTAGATAGAAAATAAAAAGTTTTGTGTAATAAAGTAATTCCAGTGGTTCAAGTTCTGTGGTAGAATAAAGATGTTGAAGAAATTAGGTGCGAACGTGAAGCAACTATGAAGAAATATTATTCATAGTTGTTTCTTGAGTTAGGTAAGAAAATTTTGAGGACGAAAATTTTATAAGGTGGGTAGAATTGTAATACCCGTGTTCTTAAAGTAAGGAAAAAGAAGTAATTTGATAAATATTATATTGAATTAAATTTTGCAGATATGAAAGATTTATCATTAATTTGAAATAATAATTGAAAGATGACATTGAGAATTTTATTGAAAAAGATAGAATTTTTTTAAGAAGAAAGTAATAAAAATTATGAAATTTCAAGTTGAAATGAAAAAATTTTGAAGAAAAATGTAGGTTGAGGTTGAAGAAAATTAATTAGAAATTTTTTTGAAGAAAATATAAGTTTCTAAATATTTTTATAATTTTTAAAAAATAAAATAAAATAAATTTTGAAGGAAGAAAAGATAAAAAAAAATTGATTTTTAAAAGGAATGGAAAAAATGTAAAAAATAAAGGGCTAAGGACCGGTGGCATGACTGTTATTATGCAATGGCAGAATTGTAAATAATGAATGGCAAAACTATAAATTTAATAGGCTGATGGTAGATTTGTAATTTTAAGGTATATATATTAAAAAAAAGACATTAGACAGTTACAAAGAAGAAAATAAAAAATAAGAAAGAAAAAAAAAGGAAGATACTGGACGGTTACAAAGAAGAAAAAAAAAGGTGGACAAACACTTCGACGCAGTGTCTAGGTGTTGTACAGGAAATTTAAGGTGTCTTGCAAGCAAGACACCTAAAAGCAACCAAAAAAAATAATAAATAAATAATAAAAGCAAATGAAAGGAAATGCAGAGGATGATTTTTGATATAAAAGTTGGTTTTGATTTTATTTTCTACCAAATCCTGTTTGGTTTTCTTCTATCTTCAATTCAAACTACTCTATTTCTTTAAACACTTGGGGACTGAAAGAAAGGCTGAAAGAGTAAAATTTTGAAGAGGTTTACAGGAGAAATTCTAAGAGAGTCGAGGAAAGCTCTAAGAAAAACCAAAAGTAATAATGTGAATTTTATTTTTGAAATTTAGCATACATGAAATTTTCTGGGACTCAATGTGGGAATTTTTAAAGGGTATGAATTCTACAAGAATTGAAGAATAAATTAGAAATTTTAATATAAATATTATGTCAGGTGTTGACGATTAGCAATCGGGAAAAATTTATGAAAAGAGTAGGAAATGCAAGGTGGTGATCCACGGGTAGCTCTAAGTACTACGTGGTGAGTTACATTTACTTTAAGTAATCAAGATAAATATGAAATATATAGTGATAATATTTGAATATATTATTAACTTATGATTTGGTGATATATGAAAGGTGGTTGATAGGTATAATAGGAATAAGTGATGTGCAGAGAATTATTATATGAGAAATAATAATTATTGGAATAATGAGTCGATTTAATAATAAAGGTGATAAATGAAATTCTTGATGAGTTATGGTTGATGATTTGATATGATTTATGAGGAGAAGAATTTAGTAGAATTTTTCAAATAATAATTTGAGAATAATCAGGATAGTTAATTTAAATGTTTGAATACATGCTTGTTTTTATATTGTTGTTTATATGCATATTTCATGTCATTATTCGTATGCATATATATGGAAATAAAAGAACTGGGAGGGCAATCGGTCTAAATGAAAATAAAAGAACTGGGAGGGCAGCTGGTCTAAATGAAAATAAAAGAATCGGGGAATGCAGCCGATCTAAAATAAACATGTCGAAATGTGGGAAGACGTTCCCAATAATAATAACATTTAAATTCATGCATTACATTTGGTTAAATATTGATTGTTATTACTTGAGATGCTAAAGTACTATTAATGACTGTAAATTTATTGATAGATGAATTAGTCACACAGAGAGACAATTACCCTGAGAAGAATTATGGAAATATGAAATTATGAGAATTATCTAGGTGACTGATTATATGATGTGAACCTCATAATGAGGTAGTTATGAGATAGAATTGATAATCTCAAGATGATGATTAACTATATGAGAAGAAGAGATTTATAAAGGATAGGGATTTGATATGACTAGTGATAATAGAATTTTATTATCAAAATATATGAGATATAGAAGAATGAATATGGGAAGACTAATTATGCAAATTAAATACTTCTAGTATGTTTAATTCACTGAGCTTGTGAAGTTCACTCCTCATTGTACAATAATTTCAGGTAGTAGGCAGGACAGATAGTTTGGTGAGTTGAGATTTAGACGAAGGCATTATCTGTAAGCCACGTGGTTCACATCCTCAGACTAATGAGAAAATAAAATAAAAAAATTTATTTGTAAATATTTATGCATATTGTGTTGTATAAAATGTTTAAGTTGAGATCTGAATAATGTATCTCCCCTATTAAGGGTTTAGGATTGATATAAATAATTACAGTTGGTATATTTTTATTGTTGCATATGTGTCATGCTGGGATTTTCAAAATGTGACAACACCATCTTGGGGGTAGCCAACCTGGGATGGGTCATTACAACACAATTTGAGGCTTTATATGGTAGAAGGTTTAGAATTTCAGTATGTTGGGAAAAAGTAGGAGAAAAAAAGATATTTGTTCCAAAAATGATAGATTTGACTATTGAGAGGATCAAACTGGTTAGAGAGAACCTTAGAGCAGCACAGAACAGACAGAAGAGATATATTGATAATAGAAGATGACCTCTTGAGTTTCATATTGGTGAATGAGTATTTTTGAAATTATCTCCATGGAAGGTTGTGTTGAGGTTTAAAAAGAAGGGAAAATTGAGTCTGAGATTTGTGAGGCCATATAAGGTGAATGAGAGAGTTATACCAGTAGCATACAGATTGGATTTACCTCCAGAGTTAAAGCAATCACATAATGTGTTTCATGTTTTGCTTTTGAGAAAATGTTTACATGATGAATTCCATAGTATTCCGAATCAAGCAGTAGAACTTCAGTAAGATTTTACCTTTTGTGCAAGTACCAGTCAGAATTCTAGACAGAAAGGAACAAGTCTTGCGTAAAAAAGTCACTCATTTGATTCAGTATTATGGCAGAACAAATATGTTGAAGAAATTACTTGGGAGCATGAGACAAGAATGAAGAAAGAATACCCCTAGCTTTTTCATAAGTTAGGTAAGGAAATTTTGGGGAAAAAATTTTTATAAGGTAGGTAGAATTGTAATACCCGTATTCTTAAAGTAAGGGTAAAGAAGTATTTTGATAAATATGGCATGGAATTAAAATAATATATATGTGAAAGATTTATTACTGAATAAAATAATTCTTTTAAAAAAAATGTGGACAACACCTAGACTCCAGGTGTTGTCAAAGCTAACATGCATTTCTTTCATATATATATATATATATATATATATACATTTTTTACTTTATTTTAATTATTCTTACCAAATCCTGTTTGGTTTCCTTCTTTATTCAATTCAAATTTCTCTATTTTTTTAAACGCTTGGGGACTGAAAGAAATGTTGAAAGAGTAAAATTTTGAAGGGATTTATGAGAGAATTTTAAAGAGAGTCGAGGAAAGCTCTAAGAAAAACAAAAGGTATTAATGTGAATTTTATTTTGGAAAAATTGAAGAAAAATTAGGAATTTTAATATAAATATTATGTCAGGTGTTAACGATCAGCAATCAGGGGAAATTGCTGAAAGGAACAGGAAAGGCAATGAGGTATTCCACGGGTAGTTCTAAGTGTTAAGTGTTACGTGGTGAGTTATATTTACTTTTAGTAATCGAGATAAATATGAAATATAAAGTGATGATATTTGAATTAATTATTAACCTATGATTGGATGATAGATGAAAGTTGGTTGATAGGTATGATAAGAAGAATTGATATGCTAAAGATTTATTATATGAGAAGTAATATTATTGAAATAATGAGTTGATTAAATATATAATAAAAGGATAAATGAAATTCTTAACAAGCTATGATTGATAATTTGATATGATATATGAGGAGATAATTTAATGAATATGATAAAATAATAATTTTTAGAAAGAATTGGATAGCTAAATTGAATGTCTGAATGTATGCCTGTTTTTATATTATTGTTCATATGTATATTTCATATCATTATTCATATGTGTATACATGAAATAAAAGAACCGGGAAAGTAGACGGTCTAAATGAAACCGTGACAACCAGTATATGCTGGAAATAAAAGAACCGAGAAGGCAACCGGTCTAAATGAAATCGTGACTGTCAGTATAACTGAAAATAAATTAACTGGGAAGGCAACCGATCTAAATGAAAATAAAATAATCAGGAAGACAGTCGGTCTAAGCTAAAACATGTCGACATGTGGGAAGACGTTCCCAAATGATTTGATAATTTAAATTCATGTATTTCATTTGTTTCAAATATTAATTATTATTGATTAAGATGCTAATGCATTAGTCTTGATTGTGATATGATTGACAAATAAATGGGTATCACCGAGAGACATATATGATGGGAAAAATATGAAAGTGTGATATGTTAAGAATTATCTAAGTGATTGATTATATGCTATGAACCTCATAACAAGGTAATTATGAGACAGAGTTGATAGTCTCAAGATGATTAAATATATGAGAAGAAGAGATTAATAAATGATGAGGATTATGATATGAGTAGTGATAATAGAATGTTGTTATCGAGTCATATGAGATATAAATGAATTAATATTGGAAGACTACTTGAACAATTGAATGCTTCTAGTAAATTTAATTTAATGAGCTTGTGAAGCTCACTCCTCATTGTTTAATGATTTCAGGAAATGAGCAAGACAGATAGATTGGTGAGCTGAAGTTCAGACTGAGTCATTCCTGTAAGCCACGTGATCCACATCCTTAGACTAATGGAAAGAAAAAAAAAAGTAGTTGTAAATATTCATTCATAATATATTGTAGAAAATATTTCAGTTGGGATCTTAATAATGGAACTCCCCTGTTGAGGGTTGAGGGTTTATGTATGTAGATAATTTAGTTGATATTTTTATATTGTTGCATATATGTGTCTTGTTGGGATTTTAAAAGTGACCACATGTCTCGGGGGTGGCAAACCCGGGATGGGTCATTACACAATACCTGCCCTCCATTCTCATTTCCAACACCAATTTTAAGTAAACCTCCACAACAATATGAATTTTAACTAAACCTTAATGTAAAATATGAATAACAGAACTGCAATAACCATCCATGATGAACCTAACAGTAACCACTATAGTCTCTTTATCTTACGATGAAGCTTCACCTACTCTTACAATTGCACAGTGTTCTCGTACAATTTGGGTTGCAACTCCTTCCCACGATCGCAAATAGGTGGATAAAACCAATTTTTTAATCACCAATGCACTACAAAAATAATATATGCAACTAAGTTAGCGAACCACCAATGGTATAGCCCATAAGAGGAAGATCAGTGAAACAACATAATCAAAACCCATAATTCGAGTGTGCATAGAGACACCTCTTTAGACTCTCCACACATCTTCAATCAATTTGATTTTCCACAATAGTAAAGCCCCTAATTTCGGTCAGAAACTCCGGTCTGCCTCTCTTTTCTCATCTCCCTCTATCTTCTCATCTAGATTTTTCTTCTTTTTTTGTGGCGTGGCTTTGTTATGAGAAATGTCTCTGTTCATTCTAAAGCATAGATAAGGAAGGTTTAATAAAGCAGAGAGCGAGGGAGGGCTCAAAATGGGTAGTTGTACGGTAGGATTTTTGACACGTGGATGGCTAAGATTCAAGCGAGAAAATGGTTGGAGTAGAAAGAATTGCACGGGCGGACTTGGATTACTGGTTTTGCCCTTCTTTGGAAGGTCTGACACACCTTTCACGTGCCTCTTGACATTTTAATTGGATGGAAGGGCCAATTGGCATGTTTTATAATACTTAGAACTAAATTGATGCTCTCTCAAAATTGAGGGTCAAATTAACCCAATGGTAAAACCTCGAGGGTGAGTTTGTCTTTTTTCCCAAAATTTAATATGATGGTGAATTTATTATTATAATATAAATATGATTAAATATATAAGTAGATAAAATGTATTCTAAATATTCTATTTTTAGTTAAAATCATGGTATCTAATTATATAGCAATCAACTTTTTTTTTGGGAAAACTTGTTTATTTGTAATGATTTTTTTCTTTTTCAAAATTATTATTTTTATTTATAATCTCCAAACTTTATATATTAAGAACTGTTGAAGTTATTGAAGTTTATACAAAGTCCATATTTTAATGAATTTATTAATATAGTAAAAATATAATAGAAAAAATGAACATTTTAATCTAATACTTATTAATATTTTTTAAATCAATGTATTTACTTACAAAGCAATAAACCTTTCATGGAAAAACTTGTTCATATTAAGTATTTTTTTTAAGCTTTTGCAGATAACTTACTTATATAGAGTTAAATTAAAACTTGATTATATCATGAAAAGAAAGTGTAGTTTCATGAATTTAATTTCATGATAATTTATTTTTTGTGGAATGCATTTGTATGCAATAATTTTAAATTATTTATAATATAATTTCCTATATAAAGAATCTTAATTCGATGAGGTTTGTCCAACTAAAGTTTTACACCACATTTGTATTTTTATATAGGGCTGACACAAATTTAGTTTAAAATTGATAGGATTCGTTGTCTTATTTTGTATCGAAAATCCCTTCTTAAGAACGGACAAATAATTTCTAGAGAAAGAATTATCAATACAATATAGTTTTTAGGTAAATCCTGTTACCAAATAATGAATTATGAAGTTGAGTTAATTTATAATAAAGTTTCAATGTGTTAGAGATTCTAATTAAATAACATTTTTTTTTCTTTTAAATGCTTATATCTCAAGAAAACAAGCCCAAAATTGATTGAAAAGTAAGGCTTTTATTTTATTTTTACTTTCATTTTGTTTTATATTCTTTCATTTTCCATTATATATAGTTCCCTTGAAAAACTCCAATATACCACAACATCTAAAAAGTAAGGGTAAGTATAAAACCGATCAAACCGAACCAATCTGACATTTTTAGTTCAATTAATTATGTTTTTTGCAATCACATGGTTTGGTTTGGTTCTAAACTTTAATGAACCATAGGTTTTTGGTTCAGTTCGAGTTGAGATTTCAAAGAACTGAGGAACCCGAACCGAAATGAAGTTAGTTCACCTTTTAAGTTGTATAACCTTATCTAATCCAAAACTTAAATAAATGAAGAGTAAATTAAAAGAAATAGAAAATCCAAACCTAATTACTTTCTGTAATTCAGTCCAATCTACAATGTACATTACAACTTAAGGATTTATTCTTATTACTTCTCTATCTTCACACAACCACTTATTCACTAACCTCGCCAAGCCTCTTTTTTTTCAAAGTTCATATGACCATGCAACACCAAATATGTTGCTTCTTCTTCTTCTTCACCAGATATAAAATTCTATCACTTTATCACTTAGCCCCAAAGCGCATCTTAGGCCTACCACGCCATCGACATACCTCTTGGTGTCATCGTATACCCTTATTGTTTGATTGCTTAGGAGAAAATCAACTTACTCCAATTCAAGTATCTTTCAAAGGGAACACATTCAAGGCAAACTTATTATACACCAAAACCATTGGAATCCTTTTGCCACAGCTTTTTGTAGTTAAGTAGATGGCGTTCATATGATCTCACCCATATGGTGGTAGGTCCTTGTCATTGAAAGAAATTTCTAGATCTTGTTTCTTAGAGACATCAATAAAGGCTAAAAAAATCATTAGGTGAAGTGTTTATAAGGACCTCCAATTCACCTAGATGATATAGCACCACTTGTCGATGCTTTTCTGGTCACATCAACAATCCCCAAATAGAGATATTAGCATGCGTCTTTTTAAAGTGATGCAACACAGGATCTTCCTCTTCTTATTTCTCTTTCCCTTTCTCTTTTTTTTTCTTTCACTTTTTCTACCATCACTTTTCATCTCTTTCCCTATCTCTTCTAGGGTTGCTTACCTCGAGGTGAGGTCGTTTGAAATGGAGACCACCATGAGTCAAGTGACTTACTTCTTCTTCATCGTCACTACCGCTAATGTCCCAAAAATTATTCTTTTTTACCACTGGTTTCTTTAGCTTTGCCTTGTCCTCTACTACTATTATCTTACTTGCCATTGCCTTGTCAACCACCACATTTCCAATTGTTTTCTTTATAACCGAACCACTTATCACCACTTTACCCACAACTTTGCTTGCCATTGCCTCTACATCGTCACTGTCATCCTAGATGCCATTGATAGAAACCTTCTTTCATGGGTTCTTGCACTTGAAATTTATTAGGAATTCCATAGTAACTATAGGGGTGTGTTTGGGTATGTGACTAGGAAAGTCATATTTAGGGACGTGTTTGGTCATTGGGGTAATAATGGAGGGATCAAAGGTGTGTGCGTAATCCTTAATCATATTTAGTAGGTTCGGTGGAGGTACAATATTTTAGTTTGACATAGGATTTTAGGAAATCTAGGTTTCTCTAGGCTATCATCTATAAGGTCTTAGATTTCATTCCTTAACCTTTGGTGAGCATCTGTGTTATGGCCCGCAAGTTAGTAATAAAGGAAATATTTAGAAAGTTCTCAATGTATTGGAACTAGGTTAAGCAAAGATCTAGGTGGAAAATGGTGGAGTTTATTCTTTTTCATCAGCTTTTTTAGGGCTTGATACAAGCTCATCCCTAAGGGTCTGAAGTCGCCAAGACCTCAACGTTTTTTCTCTTTTCGGTTGTTGTTGTTGTGACAATTGGAGTTGGAATTGTTTTGGTTAATGTAGTTAGTGTAGTTGTTTTTTTGGAGTCCTAGGGATCATTTTCTCGTACACTAGTTTGGATATTGTTGATTTAAGCATAGCTTACCTTACTTGACTTGGTGCCACTTCTGCTTGCACCATTCTTCTTCAAAAACTTGACACTGATCTTCTTAATCTTACCCTAAAATTGGCATCTTCTATCTACTGCCTGAGTCTATTAACTCCTTAAAATTTGTAATGGGCAATACAAACATCTTCTTGTGATGGCTGATGAGCGTCATAAAATGTATCTTAATAGTATTTATTTGTTAGCATTTTAGGTTGATTTAGGGCTGAATTACACATATATGCCTTAATAATTCTAAAGTGTCATTCTTGGTTCATTGATTTATTTCAATGCATTTTCAGGTATTTTGGGTTTAAAAGAGATGAAAAAGCTAACATTGCTTAGAGCACGAAGATTCTATGCATATCGTAGTGAAGGAATGGTTTCGGAAGGACAAAATGAAGAGAAACCCATTTTTAGGGTTCTATGCCGCGGCGAGCCAAGGTTTGAGCCGTGGCCACCAGAACCATCAGCTTCTGAGCTAGAGGCTGGAATCAGGCTATGCGCCGCGACTTAGACCATTGTGCGTTGTGGCCTCCAGAGCCTCTAAAAAGCCAGGATCCATGGTGGCGCCACCGAGAGGAAAGGCTGAGCCACGACGCGAGCACAATCCCCACTTTATTAGGGCTTTAATGACATTTCTTGACCCGAAAATACCCTTAAACCTTTTGGGGTATTAATAGAACACTTAGGTTTTGCTGAAGAGGAGGCTGGAATTAGGAGAGCTACCATATTCTTCTCCATTTTAGGTGATCAAGCATGAGCCTAATGTCCAACTAATCTCCAAGCAAGGCAAAAGGATGAATTCTTAGGTGTAGTTGTTCTTATTTCTATTCTTGATTCAGTTGTATGGATTCATTGTTAAACATTGTTTATGATTTACTCATTGATTAAGTAAGAATGAGAGGATTTACTCTTAATCCAGTGATTGCATCTTTCTCCTCCATATAAGTCTAGTCAAGCTCCTCTTATGTCAAGTTGTTAGATGTGATTGATTTTGGTAGATTCATCTTGTAGGTTTGTCCATTACTGTGATATTGTTATTGAAATATATTGTCGTTTCTTGATAATCTATAAGATAGGTCATGTGTGCTTGATTAAAAAGTAATTTATAGCAATTACATTAGAGTGTTTATGTGCTTTGATTGAATATTTACCAATTGCTTGTTTGGGATGTGAAACTAGCAATTGAGATAAAACAGTTGAGTCAAGATAAGAATAAGGCAACGAACTTAGGAAGGATTCCTGAAACCTTGTTATTTCTTTATTGAATTCTTCGTCATATTTTCACAACTCTCTCATATAGTGTCATTCGTAAAACAAAGATTCACTCATTTGAATTTCATCGTTTCGTGTTAAGGTTTACACTTTCTCTTGTAGTTCGCTTTTCCTCATGGGATCAACACCTCAGCTATACACAATAATCGCGTGTTAGTTTGAGCGTAATCAAAGCCTTTCCTCGTCACAGCACCACCCTGGATCTTGGCTTTTTAGAGGCTCTGGAGGCCGCAACGCACAGCTTGATTCTAGCCTCTAGCTCAGAAGATAATGGTTCTAGTGGTTGCGGCTCAAACCTTGGCTCGCAGCAGCATGGAACCCTAGAAATGAGTTTCTCTTCATTTTGTCCTTTCGAAACCATTCCTTCACTACGATATGCATAGAATCTTCGTGCTTTAAGCAACGTTAGCTTTTCCATCTCTTTTAAACCCAAAATACCTGAAAATGCATCGAAATAAATCAATGAACCAAGAATGGCACTTTAGAATTATTAAGGCATAAATGTGTAATTCAACCCTAAATCAACCTTAAAATGCTAACAAATAAATACTATTAAGATGCATTTTATGAGTCTCATCAATGGCTACAGAGTCCTCTTAACTTCCTCACTTAGTCTTTCTCCCTAAATTTTGAGGCCATCTTCATTGCCTTGCCCTGTCAACGAGAAATAAACTCATAAAAAGTCTCATCGAGATCTTTTTTTATCATCTCAAGGTCTCGAATTGTGATGTTCAATTAGGTGTTGTAGGCATATTGTGTCACAAATTCTTGGGCTATGTATTCCCACACTTTCAATAAGTTAGGCTCTTGAGAGGATGAGGATGAAAAATGTCATATTTTTCTCCTTTAATGTTTAGTTTTTTTTTATACTCATTTGGTGCCTAAATGTACTCATTATTCTTATATTTTGATTTGGGAGGTGTTAAGTGCAAAACAAAACTAATTGGGCGATTTCGGACAGTTTTGACATCACTTCGTAATCTGGGAATAACTCTCTCATCTGAGCTCCGATTGAGATGATTCATGCTATGGAATGCCAAGAAAAAGCTCTACAACTTTCATGTTTTGAGTTTTGAGAGATACTGGTTGCATCAAGGTCAAAACCAGGCTTGGAGTTGCTGTACCTGCACTGTTGCAGTTCTAGAAAGTCCCTTAGCCTGCAATTCTAATATGCTGATTTGACACGGTTTATTTTTGAAAGTTTCCATATCTGGTGCACGAAAATTCATGCTGAAAACACAAGTATCCTAGTTATATTATGACTTTATTTTATTTTTAATATTTTCCTTAAATTAGTCAGATTTCGATATTGCTATTTTTAGATAATATTTAGAATATTTTTAGGAAACCTTGTAGGTTTCAAATATTGAAAATAATGTGTACAAGAGGGGAGAAATCATCAGAGTTCAGGGATGCCTCTCTCTCCCCTCTTCTCTAACTTCTCCTTCGAGTTTTCATCATTGCCCTGCGTGGCTAAACTTTAATAATTGGTCGAAGGAAACGGAAGCCTCGGAATCAATAAAACTGTGAGATCTAATCTGTTTTTATTGTTCAATTTATGCTTTGAGTATCGGATGTTTTTTTATCCCTATTTTCATGATTGTCTCATTTAATTACTAGAAGGCCTACTAGTTTATTATTCATTGCAATCTACTGCTAGGTTAGATATCAAATTCGTAATTGTTTGATCCCTCTAATTTGTGAAGCAACTAAGATTTAATGATTTGCTGCGTCAGAAATTATTAAATCTTAGGAAGAACGCTTGACTAAATTAAATGCAACCGCTTGTGCTTGTGTTGTTTAGCTTCATTGATCTCTCTAATTCTTAAAACTGCTACTAGATTAAACCTTTAGCACTTGTCTTGGGTTGTTTAGTAGTTAGGGTTTGTTTTCTAATTAACTTGCATCGATGATCAGTTGTAAATGGTGGATGTTGACTTAGACCAAGGTTTGTTTTTTTGATTGATTTCGATACTTCAATTTGAATTGTTTATTAGTTGTTTTTCTTAAAATCCCCCCATCCTTGTTCACATAGCATAAAACTAGGCTAGATACTCTCCGTGGGAACGATCCTTACTCACACTACTACATGTATTTTTAGGAATATAGGTTTTATTTTTGGTTGCATGCGATAGCACACCAGAGTTGTACCATTTCAGTGTAACACCATTAAAGGTGTTAGAAAAGAAAGCAACCAACTATTCTTGGTTTAGGCTAGACAATGTCAACATGCTCACATACGACCTCAAGTGCGTTTTAGGGTCACTAGATATATCAAAGCAATCCATATTAGGCATCTTGAACTTTGGAGACAAGCTCATCTTAGGATAATAACAAAGTCTATCTATGTAAAAAAAAAGGTACCCATTAAGGCTTTGAGACTTCCTCAAAGCACTCTGCATCTTACCAAATTTCTAACTGATGCTTTTAACCTCTTGATTGGTCTTCTTCTTTTTCTTATCTTGGTAATACTATTCTTATCCTCAAATAAATCTTCTTTATCGCTGCCAGACTTTAACGATTTATTTTGTTATATAACTCTTTTTTTTTTCTTAGATTCTTTTTGGTTTTCGTTAATATAGTTTGTTATGAGTTGGGGTTTAGGTAAATATTGTATTTAATTTGAAGTTAGGGACTTTAAAATGCAAGAAAATGAGGCAATGATTTAATTAATCTGGTTGTATATTTAGTAGTTAGAGATATAATTTATGAATTAATGATGAATAGATTCGAATTCAACTTATGATTTCATTCTTGGGTTGTCGATTAGCCAATTGGTTGGAAACTTCAAGTTCTCTCTTTAATGATTCTAACTTCTTTTATAATTTTATTTTAGTTTTTTTATAAGTAATTTTGTTTAAGATTTTGGTATGATATTTATGAATTTCCTATCTACATATACATGCCTCCATGATTTGAGTGTTAATAACAATGTGAAATTCAAGTATTCTTTTCCTTTTTTAAACAAAATGAACATTGATAACAATATATCTGTTACTTGACAACATTCATAATAACAAACTATTGGGAAGGTGAGGAATGAATCTATTTCACAATGGAAGAAAAAACACAAAATTCTTGTATACTGAAAAAGGTGAATTGGTACCCTGATTTTAACTTAGGTTCTTGAAGTCATGTTTTAGGCATAATTATAAGTTGCAAAATGAAATATAAGGTTTGCTTATAAAAAAACTAGTATATTGATAATTAGTTTTAACTTATGGATAACAAAAATTTAATAATAAATCTTTGTGAAAAGAAATATATTATGGGATTCGGGTTTAGGTTTCAATAGTTAAAAGTTAAATGAGTTTAGGTAGGATTTGGGTATTGGGTTTATTGCTACAAAATCTACAAAAATCTAGGTATGTACGTTGGTTTTTGTTATCTCCTTGTGAATTTTGTAGTATACTTGAAATTTCTATTTTTTTGTCATGTTTTTGTTAAATTTTGTAATGAAATTTTGCAATGAAATTTTGCTTGCTTTGGTATGATGGAATAGCCTGCTTTGATTATTAATTAATGTGAGCCCACAATGTACATTTTAACCCACTCATTATAACTAAGTATTTAGTATAAAAATGACATACTAAGCTCTTATTATTTCATTTTAAATTGATTAATTTGTTTTCAATACTTGATTGAATTCTAAAATGTTTGGTTGATTGTTTCTAGCATCATCTTTCACATATCATTAGAATTACGCCCTGCTAGGCCCATTTGTGAGCAAAAGGTCATAATATAGGGCCTAGGCCCATTTGATAGTGTAATTCTAGACTACTAGACCCTTTTGTGAGCAAGAGGTCATAATATATGGCCTAGGCCCATTTAATAGTTAGATAGTTATTTTTATATAAGGGGATTAGGTTGAGATAACCATTTCAATTAGAAGTAAAGCCCAAGAACTAAGTTAAATAGATTTTTAATTATCACTTAATTTTCTATGTTTAATCTAATTGGGAATAAATTATTTTTTTATATTCCTTTATATCTCTTATATTTGCATATATCATGCATTGCATCTTACCTTAGATTGCCCATCCAAGGATTATTGAGTGACACAAACGTGCTTGTTGCTTACTAACTCATATGTTTGCAATGAGAGTTTTTTTGTTTAAATAATCCTTGGACTATCCAGTGTGGATAGTTTAGGAATGTGTGATTCGTACTGCAATTGATTCCTTGCTTGTTTCATTTCGATAAAGTTTCAACAATATCTCTTCTTTTCTCTGGGTACATACTAAATTCAAGGCTATCTCCTTCGGGTCATAGCACTGAATTTAAGTCGTGTACTTGGAGAACTAAAGGGAGATCCTGTCGAATTTTTTTCGAAATGAAACAACATAGGAATATTAAATGCAATAAGAATTATGTATTCCTAAATGGGTTAGGATCCTTACCTTTTAGTGAATTAAATGATGTTATTAGAAAGCATCAATATTTGTGATGTTCATATATAATAAGTTTTTTTAAAAAAATTATGTGCTAATACTTTATCATTTATTTTTCTCAAGGTTACATGATTAATCAGTGGTACTCACTACTTCTTCTTTGCTCCAGTACTACTCTCGTTGATTAGGTATGCAAACTATAACTCATGTATGCTATTATTTGAATTCGTTTTCAATTATTTGAGTATGAATAGATTGTTTTGTAAGTAGACAACATAATTCCTTATGTGATTTTGCCTTTCACTCTTAAATGACAAAAGAGTAACATAATGCACTAAAAAAAGACATCCACTACAGATAGGTCTTTTAAAATTGGTTTGTCTCATAAATCTTAAATTATTTCATTATTTTGAGTTATATCTGTTGGTTAATTGTAAATTGGAAAACTTTGAAAGTCAATACTATTTTAGTATCTGGAACGATGTCAATTGATCAGAGTTGGATGGATCGTCGGGTTATACTTAATGCCTTATCAGAAGAATTTAGGAATGGAGTTGAACGATTCCTTAACTACGCGTATAGTAATAAACATTATATGTATAGGGGAACTATTCGATGTCCTTGTTTGGTTTGTAGAAACAATAAGTTTTGAAGAGAGAGGTGGTTACTGTGCACCTATACAAGAAGGGTTTTATTAGGGATTACAAGAGATGGACTCAACACAGAGAGCTTCCTTTGTCTGGATAATGTTCGAAGACCTGAATTAACTGTGTGGAAGAAGGATTCAAAGGGAGGAATCGGATGGAGGACATAGTAATGGATAACGCTGGTCATGATTTTAGTTGGGATATTGAGAAGGCCCCGAATTGTGATACTGCTAAGTTTTACAGTTTATTAAGAGATGTTGATGAGTCGTTATAGGAGAGTTACAAGAAGCATACTAATTTATCGAAGGTTACTCAACTATTGAATTGTAAGTCAGGTTTTAACATGTCTGAGAACTGCTACGACCAATTATTGTCAATAATTAAGAGTATGTTGCCAGAGGATGAAAAATAGTCAGAAAACTTTTACCAATGCAAGAAGATTGTGAAGGGGTTGGGACTTGGGTTTCAGAAAATACATGCATGCCTGAATAATTGTATATTGTACTATTAAGAAGACATGCAAAAGAATATTTGTGATGTTTGTGGCCATGATAGATTTCAACCTAAACAAGTGGGAAATGAGAACTAGAAGGACATACCATATAAGGTGTTGTGTTACTTTCTAATCACACTAAGACTTTAAATACTTTATATGTCCAAAAACAATGTCACACACATAAGATGGCATAAGGAAGTCAAACATAGTAAGCTTGACTTCATCATCCACCTGGTGGGTGGTGAGGCGTGGAAACACTTTGATGATAAGCACTCATTGTTTGTGGTGGAACAACGAAATTTTAGGCTGGGACTCTCGTCTTATGAGTTCATCCCATTCAATTATTTAGCTTCCTCTTACTCTTGTTGGCCTGTCTTTGTCACCCTGTATAATCTACCTTCTAGTATGTACATGAAGAAGCATAATTTGTTCTTAAAATTGGTCATTCCATACCCAAACCACCCCAGTAGGAATCTGGATATCTATTTAAGACCATTGTTAGACGAGTTGAAGATATTGTGGACAGATAGAGTTCTTAGATATGATGAAAGTAGGAACCAAAATTTTAATATGAAAGTTGCAATTTTGTGGACGATCAATAACTTTTCGGCTTATGGTAAACTTTTTTGGTGGAGTACTCATGGTCCACTAGCTTGTCCTTATTGTATGGAGGATACAAAGTCATTTTGATTGTATCATGGTAAGAAGCCTTGTTGGTTTGGCTGTCATCGCCAGTTCTTGCCCTTGAATCATACTTTTAGAAAGTAAAGGGACAGTTTCAAGAAGGCACAATCGAGAAAGACTCTCATCCTCCACCACGGTTATCTGAGGAAGAAGTGTTGGCAAGAGTTTTGTCTTTCAATCAAATCATATTTGGTAACACAAATAATAAACAAGGGATTACATGATTCGGTCAGTATATTCTAGGAGTTAACATATTGGAAAACAAATCTGATTCAACACAATTTGGATGTCATGCATATTGAGAAAAATATGTTTGATAACGCCTTCAACGCAGGCATAAATATGAATGGTAAAACCAAAGACAATTCAAACGCTCGTGAGGATTTTAAGAACTTACGTAAGCGTCTGTAGTTAGAGTTAGTTCAAGTAAATGGGAAGTCTATGAAGCCTAAAATATCTTATACATTGTCGCGGTCTCAGATAAGGGATGTGTGCAAATGGATAAAGAAGTTGAAGTTCCCAAATGGGTATGCCTCGAATATAGCTCATTGTGTGAATGTGAATGAATGCAAATTCTATAGGATGAAGAGTCACGATTGTCACGTGTTCATGAAGAGATCAATACTATTGGTGTTTTGTGACTTCTTGCCAGATGCTCTATGGGATCCGTTAATAGAAGCAAGTAACTTCTTTAAAGATATATGCGCAACCGAATTGTGGGTTGAGTATATGGAGTTGTTTAAGAGAAACATTATCGTGACCTTTTGCAATCTGAAAAAATATTTCCACCATAATTCTTTGATTCTATGGAATATTTGTCTATCCATTTACCTTATGAAGCTAAAGTTAGGGGCCCTGTGCAGTGCCGATGGATGTATTCCTTTGAAAAGTGATATCTCTTATCAACTTGCTTCATATTAAAGTATTTTTTGACGAACATTGTCTAATTTATTTGGAATATGTAATACCCTTATTCGGAAAGAAAGGGTAAAAAAATAATTTGATAAATATGACATGGAGTTAAAATAATATATATGCGAAAGATTTAACTTTTACAAAACAATTCAAAAAAAACATGGACGTGTGGTGGTGTAAAGAAAAAGAAAAAGAAAAAGAAACCACAAATTCGTGCAACACCTGGAAGTCCCAGTGTTGCAACATTTTGCAAATTTGCTGCATGTTATGCAACTGTTAATTTTGAAGCGGTGATGGTGTTACTTAAATTATTTTAAATATCGAATTGTTTTATTAGTTTCACCAAATCCTGTTTGGTTTTCTTCAAACTCAAATCTAAACTACTTTATTTCTTTAAACACTTGGGGACCAAAAGATAGGTTGAAAGAGTAAAATTTTGAAGAGGTTTACGGGAGAATTTCATAGAGAATCATGGGAAGCTCTAAGAAAAACAAAAGGTAATAACATGAAGTTTATTTTTGAATTTTAGCATACATGAAATTCCCGGAATTCAAAGTAGAAATTTTCAAAGGGTGTGAATTTTTGAAGAATTGAAGAATAAATTAGAATTTAATATGAATATTGTGTTAGGTGTTGATGATTAGCAACCGAGGAAAATTGCTGAGAGGAGCACGAAGGGCAAAGAGGTGATCCAAGGATAGGTTTAAGTGCTATGTGGTGAGTTAGATTTACTTTAAGTACTCAAGATAAATATGAAATATATAGTGATAATATTTGAATAACTTATTAACCTATGATTTGATAATAGATGAAAGTTGTTTGATGGGTATGATAAGTATAATTGATATGTGGAAAGTTGTTATATGAGAAGTAATATTATTGGAATAATGAGTCGATTAAATAATGAAAGGGATAAATGAAATTCTTGATGAGTTATGGTTGATAAATTGATGTAATATATGAGGAGAAGAAATTAGTGAAATTTATCAAATAGTAATTTGAGAAAAGGCAGGATAGCTAAATTTAATGTCTGAATACATGTTTGTTGTTATATTACTGTTCATATGCATATTTCATATCATTGTCCATATGTATAAGCATGAAATAAAAGAACCGGGAGGGGGCCGATCTAAATGAAACAAAAGAACTGAGAGGGGGCCAATCTATGATAAAAACATGTCGACATGTGAGAAGATGTTCCCTAATAATAATTCATGCATTGAATATGTTTTAAGTATTGATTGCATTACTGAAATGCTAAAGTGTTGGTTGTTATTTTAAATTTATAGATGAATGAGTCTCACAAAGAGACAATTATGGTGAGAAAAAAACACAGAATTATGATATGATAAGAACTATCTAAAAGGTAGACTATATGCTATGAACCTCATAATGAGGTAATTATGAGATAATTGATGGTCTCAAGGTGAACGTATATATAAGAGGAAGAGATTGATAGAGAATGGGATTTATGATATGTGTAGTGATAACATAATGGTTTTATCAAGTATATGAGATAATGTTGGAAATCACCTAAGTAAGATGCCCAGGTGGTGATCTTCCAAACACCCAGGTGTAAGAACAGAAAATCAAAGAAAGAAAAGAAGACAAGCAATTGTTATCGAGGTTCGGCAATGTGCCTACATCCCCGTGAGTTCCTTCGAACTGTCTGCACTAATCAAATGGTTCTTAAAAAGTTACAGCAATCCCCTTCAAGAACCCACAATGGTCTTGAAGAAACAAGAAGAGAGGAAAGGAGATTACAACTCACTCTCTATACTACTATCTCTTCTTTACAACTAACAAAGAGTCTCTCTTGTGTTTGTCACTCTTACACAATTCTCTCTATGTGTTTACAATTGATCTCACAATGTCACAAACTTGTGTGTATTATCATGTGTAAAAATAAGGCTTGAGAACCCCTTTTATAGCCTTTCACTTCTTGGAAAATCTTGTGAATCAATCTCCTCCCTTTGATCATCATCTCCTTTAAATCCTAGCCCTTCATTCATCTCCAAGTGATGCTGTGCATTTTGGTCTTGTGCGCACAAACTTTGGAGAGCCTTGAAGCCTGCTGCATGTGTGTGCAGCAATGTGCCTGGCAGTGTGCCACTGGGCAGAGTGTGCTGGAGAAGTCTCTGGGTGGTGCGCCACTGGTGCTGCATGGTGCACCCCTCAGCCAGACCTAATACATGCCATTCTGGAAGGCGTGGCGCTGTTCCTTCCTGCTGCTGTGCACATTAGCTTCTACCTAGGTGTAGAAGTGCGCACACTAGTGCGCATGGCCTTCCCATGCTCTAAATTGATGAACACACATGTGTGCAACCTTCTAACTTACTGAACTTAGATATTCCATAATTGGTTTGGACTTTAACCAATTTTAAACCATGGTTGAACCTATTTGAACCTTAGACAAATAACAACAATCTCTACCTTTGTCTAAGTGTTCAAAAAACCTGAACCATTGTGCAAAAAGCTTCGGGATCCAAACTCATCTAGAGTCTCTAATTAACCAACTCCAATCCTAAGTAATTCAAGGCAATGATTGAACTTACTTAGAGGTAGAACTTTAGTACCCAAGTCAGCAGGATTTTCTTCCGTGGCAACCTTGTCCACATGGATACATCATTTCGTAACATTTTCCTGAATGAAATGATACCGAACATCCATATGCTTCATCCTCTCCTGGAACACTAGATTTTTACACAAGTGCAAGGCACTTTAACTATCTAAAAATACCACAACCTGCTCATCCAGTACCTTCAACTCTTCAAGCAACCCTTTGCACCACATAGCTTCATTAATGGCCTCCGTAGCTGCTATGTATTCAGCCTTGGTTGTTGAGAGTGCTACCACTGGCTGTAACTGAGCCTTCCAACTTACACAACATCTGTTTAAGTTAAAGAAATAGGAGGTAATTGATCTCCTTTTATCCCGGTCTCCTCAAGGCAGATTGCATTACCCCTCTTCTCATATACTAGCCCTACTTCTGGGCTTCCCTTCAAATACCTCAGCAACCACTTCATCCCAAGCCAATGCTCTTTTCTGGGATTACTCATAAACCTACTGAGAACACTCATTGCATGAACAATGTCCGGTCTAGTACTCACCATGGTGTACATAATTGAACCAACCGTACTAGAATAGGGGACTTTCTCCATTTCCTTCTTCTCCGCCTCCGATCTTGGACATTGATCACTGGAGAACTTGAAATGACCAGCAAGAGGAACCTTCACTGGTTTGCTATCTTTCATAGAGAATTTAGATATCATTTTCTCTATGCAGGAAGTTTGGGAGATCTTCAATCTATTTTTCTTCCTTTCCCAGATGATACACATCCCAAGGATCTTCTTTGCATGACCAAGATCCTTCATCTCAAACTCCTCACTGAGTTGAGCCTTTAATTTCTTTATCCTCTCCATGCTGCTCCCAACCAACAACATGTCATCAACATAAATGAGGATGATCACCATCTCCACAACTTTCTGCCCCTTATAGTACAAGCAAGAATCATAGTAGCTCTAGTCAGTTAGTCGCGGGCAAGTAAGAGAGAGAAGCTCTCAACTGCTACAGTAACTTGTCCATGGTTCCCGCTCTTCTCTCCTCCCCCCTTGTTCTTCATGTTAATATCACTGCTCTCTCTAGCATGGGAAAGAAGAAGTCCAGTAGGAAGCTTCCCCAAACAGTCCAAGAGAAGAAAGACTTGGAATTTGTACAAAACCATTTCAAATCCAAAGCTGCTACAGTACCGGATTTGCGTCAGGAAGTTCCAGTAGACTCCAGCAAGATTGAGTCTAGAGGATCAAATAAAGATTCATAAAGCTTTTCCTGCTCTTTAGAAGAGGAGGAATCGAAGTCTTTGAGACTTAAGTTGAAAGGCAATGCCTCGGGCAACGAAGGAAGTTCACACAGAGTATCAATGGTGAACAGTAACCAAAATCGAGCTAAGGCAATGAAGGCAATGCATAAAGATACTCAGGTTTCAAAGGATGAGAACCTAAGCTCCTCTGAAGAAAGTGATGAGGATTCAGTTCAGGTAGGGTCCTATTCTTCCAGTAAGGAAGATAGTTCCAGCTGTCATGCTACTATTCATAGAGGACCTATTGCAGCAGGTCAAGGAAAGGAAGAGGTAAGAAATGGGACCAGGCCACACTCTCCCTTGAAGGATGGGGGTCTCCCTATTGGTTCCAGTACCAATGAGCCTATCCAAAGACTGGATGCATCCTCTGGTGCTCGAGAAAAAACAAGTACTAAAGGCCATGTTAACAGTGGCAATACTCCCCTGGAGGAAAGCAATAAAGCTCCTTGGGTAAGCTTATTTGCTGACAATAGGAAGCAAAGTAAGGGCTTACAACTCTCTACCATTGAAAGTGAGGGAGATACAGTATGTGTTACAGAAGAAGACATTGAGGAAGTGTTTGGAGACTACCCCTACTACTTGATAGGGTATTTTTCTAGAATGTTCTCAGGGAGGGCTACCCTGAAGATGCTCACAGACTCCTAGAAGGTAAAAGTTCTAACCCAATTCCATGATAGTGGTTGGATTGTATTCAAATTTGATAATGCTGAGTCTAGTATGAAAGTTTTGCAAGAAGGACCCTATCAAGTATATGGTAGACCTTTACTCTTGAAATTCGTGCCTAAATTCTTTCAATTTGGTAATGAAGAAATAAGCACTATCCCTATTTGGATTCAGCTGAAGGGCCTGCCCTTTAAGTTATGGACTGCAAACTGCTTAAGTAAGATTGGCTCCTAACTTGGAAAGTCACTCTATGCTGACCAGTTTACCAATAATAAAAAAAAGAATTTCTTATGCCAGGCTGCTTGTGGAGATTGATGTAGCAAAGAAAACTAAATTTTTTGTGCCAGTTAGTTTCCCTAATGGGAACACCTTTGAGCAAAAGGTATCTTATGAAAACCTTCCTAGGTACTACTCTAAGTGTAAGGTTCTTGGCCATGACCTCCACACTTGCAACCTAAATGTGAAGTCAGATAAAAGGAGAAAACAGAATGGTAAGGGGACAGAAATAGCAAGGCAAGAAGGGGCTAAAGCTCCACCCACTGCTGACAAGGGGGGAACTCTCAAGATACTGAGACAGTGGGGGTTGGCCCTTGTCCAGGTCCTCTAGCTATAGGAAAGACAACTCAAGAATCTAGAGGTGCTGACCAAGTAGTGACTCTACTAGAAAGGGAGGGTTCCAGCAGCAAAGAAACAAGGGTGGATGGAGACCATGGGCATATATCAGCCCCAGTTCTTTTGGAACCTACTAAAAAGCCCATCCATCCTACTGAGCCCCCTGACACTTGTGTAATGCCCAAAGAGATAGATGTGCAGGGGAGCAGCATTCCTACAGCAAAGAAGAAGAAGAAAGGAAAAATAGGCTTGAAAGATCCTCATACAGTTGGGAAGGGAGGGAAAGCCTCCCAGAACCCTCAATGATTGTAGCTTGCTGGAACATCAGGGGTTTCCACAAACCCCTGAAGCACGATGGGGTGTTGCACCTCATGAAAAGCAATAGGATTGATGTGATGGGAATTTTGGAGTCTAAGCTTGATGAAGATAAGCTGCTCAGAATCATGGGCAACAAGTTCAACCTTTGGAGACAGATTAATAATTTTTCAGCTCATCCTACTGGCAGAATTTTAGAGCTATGGGACCCTTCTAAGGTCAATATCTCTATAATTGAAGCCTGCCCCCAAGTTATTCATTGTAATGTTTTACGTTTAATTTCCTCTTGTAAATTTGTAGTAAGCTTTGTATATGGTTTTAATTCCATTGTTGCTAGAAGACCCCTGTGGGATAATCTTTGTAACTTTAGCTATGACAACCCAGCCCCTTGGCTTGTTCTGGGGGATTTCAATAATGTTTTTGCTACTGATAAGAAAGCTAATGGGTTGTCTGTTATAGATTATGAGTTAAAGGACCCTTCATTTTGTTGTAGAGAAATTGGTTTAACAGATGTCAATGTTACTGGGTGCTTGTTTACTTGGTCAAATAACAAAATTTGGAGTAAATTGGATAGAGTAATGGTGAATAATGTATGGTACTATAAGGGGCTTAGAGCCCAGGCTACATTCCTTCCTGCTGGATGCCTTTCTGATCACTCTCTATGCCTTGTAAACTTGCTGGACGAAGTTAGTGGAGGCAGAAGATCCTTTAAGTTCTTTAATATATGAATAACCAATGATAAGTTTCTTGATACTGTAAGATCTCACTGGGGAAAAACCTTGGGATGTACTAAACTGTTTAAACTGTGTAGAAACCTGAAAGCTCTTAAACCCCACTTTAAACTGCTCAATGAGAAACACTTCAGCTATATTTCAGAGAGAGCTCTAGAGGCTTCACAAAAGCTGATTAGTCTCCAAAGAGAGCTCCATGATAATCCTTTTGATTTAGAGCTTCAAACTATGGTGGCTACTCAGAAGCTGAAGCCTTTCAGCTAGCTGAAGCTGAGAGGAGCTTCCTATCACAGCAAGCCAAATACAGATACCTTCTTAACAGTGATAGGGGTTCAAATTTTTCCATGCCTTGTTAAGAAGGAAGACTAGTAAAAACCATATAGCTGCAGTTGTCTCCTCAAATGGGTCACAGACTGCCTCTGAAGCTGAAGTGGTAAAGGAATTCCTAAAGTTCTATAAGGACCTTCTAGAATCTTCTTCTAGTTGCAAGCCTCTTGACCTAGAAGTCATTAAAGAAGGTCCTTTAATCCAAGAGAGCCAAGCTGATCTACTGATTAAGGAAGTTATAGTGGAAGAGATTAAGGAAACCCTTTGGAGTATAGGGGAGGATAAATCCACTGGTCCAGATGGCTATTCTTCCAGATTTTTTAAGAAAGCATGGGATGTAATCAACCAAGATATCATTGAGGCTGTGCAGGAATTTTTCCAGAATGGGAGGTTACTTAAACAGTTAAACCATACCTCCCTTGCTTTGATCCCTAAATGCAAACAAGCTTCTAAAGTGGAGGATTTCATACCTATAGCCTGTTGTAATGTGATCTATAAGATCATCTCTAAGATTCTTGCCTCCAGATTAGCCCCTTGCCTGGACTGCATTGTCAATCCAGCCCAGACTGCTTTCATCAAATCTAGAAGCATGGCTGAAAACATCCACCTGGTCCAGGAGTTGCTCAGGAAATACTGCAGAAAAAGGATCACACCAAGGCGTATGATCAAGATAGACATTAGAAAAGCTTATGACACTGTTGAGTGGGAGTTTTTGAATAGTTTAATTGCTGGTCTTGGGTTTCTTGAAAAATTCAGAAAATGGATCATGGAATGTGTAACTTCAACATCCTTCTCTCTATCCATTAATGGGAGTTTGCATGGTTTCTTTGTTGGTAAAAGGGGCTTCAGAAAAGGAGACCCCCTCTCCCCATATTTGTTTGTCATGATTGTGGAGTACTTGTCCAGACTTCTTGGGAGATTGAATGAAGAGGATGGGTTCAGATATCACCCTAAGTGTGACAAACTCAAGATCACTCACTTGGCTTTTGCTGATGACATCATTCTCTTTACTAGAGCGGATGCTTGGTCTGTTGGGCAGCTAATGGAATGTGTCAACCAATTCAGTGAGTGCTCTGGGCTGCAAGCAAGCTTGTCCAAATCAAATATATTTCATGCTGAAGTCCAGGCTGCTGAATTAATGGAAATCAGAAGGATTACTGGAATGGAGGATGGTAGCCTCCCTTTCAAATACTTGGGTGTTCCTCTGGCTTTAGCAAGATTAAATGATGCTCACTACTCCCCTCTTATTGAAAAAATATCTGGTTACATAAATGTCTGGGCTGGTTCTTCTTTGTCCTATACTGGCAGAACAGAACTGATCAAATCAGTGCTTCAAGGGGTGGAATGTTTTTGGCTTGCTAATGAGAGTTATAAAATGCTTTTCAATAATGGTTAATTATTAGCATTTAGGATTGATCTTGGTCTTTATTGTGCTTTTATGTGTTAATAACTCTAAAGTAATATTATTAGACCACTGACTTATTTCAGTATAATTCTCAGGTACTTTGAGTTTAAAAGAGAAAAAGAAGTGATCGTTGCTTAAAAGACTAAGAGCCTAGGCTTCTAGAAGGACAAGATGGAATGTTGCCTGTATTGCGATCAAGTGCACAATCAGTGCGATCGAGCGCACATCCCACATCGACCAAGAAGTACTTTGCAGCGCAACTGCGATCGAGCACAAGAAGGCTACGATCGAGCGCACATGCAATTGAGCGCAAGAAGGCTACAATCGAGTGCACTCGGGCAGAATCCCACATCAGATAGAAAACACACAGCACTCCAAGGGTTGCCCTATAAAAACCCCCCTCCATTTTAGCTTTAGGTATCAATCGAAGCTCATCTGAAATCATCAGAGAGTGAATCCAGAGGACCTTTAGGAGCAATCCAAAGGGCCTTTAGGACGAATCTGAAAGCATAAATTTGGAGGGCAAGCTAAGGATTATCGTTGAGAGGCTGGAGGCAACTCAAGTAAGCATGAGATCGATAGCGAGCTAATCTCCAAGCAAGGCGAAGGGATGAATCCCTAGGTGTAGTTGTTCTTATTTTCCTTTATTTGATTCTGTTGTAGTCGGATATTATTTTCATTAAACATTGTTATGTTTTATTCTTTAATTTAATTATTAGATTTTTATATTAGTCTGGTGATTGCATGCTTCTTTTCTATATAAGTCTAGTCATGCTTTTCTTATGTGTATCTGTTTGGGTATGATTGAGTCCGGTAGATCTCTTTTATAGATTTGTCCATTGCTGCAGTATTGTCGTTTAGATATACCGTCGTCTTTTGATAATTTATAAATTAGGTCATGTGTGCTTGAAAGTAAAGAATAATTCGTAGCAATCACATTAGGGTTTATAAATGCACTTTAATTGAATATTTGTCGATTGCCTATTTGGGATGTGAAACTTGTAATCGAGAATAAAACAACTGAATCAAGTTAGGATTAGAGCAACGAACTTAGGGAGGATTTCTGGAACCTTGTAGTTTTTTTATTATATTATTTAATCATTCACACAATTTTCATAAAATCAACAATTCAGATTCTTTCAATCAATCTTTTATCGTTTGTGTTCAAGTTTACACCTTATTTTGTAATTAACTTGTTTCCCTGTGGAATCGACACCCCAAAGCTGTACTCCAAATAACCACGTTATACTTTGGGCGTAATCAAATTTTGGCACCGTTGTCGGGGAAACGCGCTTAAGTACAAAAAAGATTGTCAACTTTTGATATGACGGTAGAAGAACTGTAAATAGTTTTTCTTTTCAGCAGTTGTAAAGGAGGTAACTTTGTTCCTTCTTTTAACTTGCTACATTAATTTATTTTATTTTATTCTTTCTTTTTAGGATTTTTGTGAACTTGCCTGCTCAGATATAGAGACCATTTGGGCAGATTTGCTTGTAGGTCTGTGCTAGAGTCAGGATTGAACTTTTTAAACCCTTTATTTGATAATCCATCTAGTCCTGAGGAAATGAGTGAACACAAAGATCAACCTACTAGGACCCTTCATGATTACCTCTACCCTACACGTACAACCACACCATCTTGTATCATGTTTCCAGCTAACATTCCCCAATTAGACCTTAAAACAGGGATGATACAGTTACTTCCTACATTTTATGGCGTGGAAAATGAGAACCCATATGTGCACATCAGAGAGTTTGAGGAAGTAGTTGCAACTTTCCATAGTCAAGGTGCAACTGCTGACATTGTGCGGCTTAAGTTCTTTCCTTTCACTTTGAAGGATAGAGCTAAGAGTTGGCTATACTCACTGAGACCATGATCTATTGGATCGTGGACTGAGATGACTATGGCCTTCTTTAACAAATACTTCCCTTAGCACAAGACTAATGCGTTGAAAAGACAAATCTCCACCTTTGCACAAAAGGAAAACGAGACTTTGTATCAGTCTTGGGAGAAATTTAAAAAGCTGTTAAGTATGTGTCCACACCATGGGTATGAAAATTGGCGTTTAGTGAGCTACTTCTATGAGGGTCTTACCTATAGAGAACGCCAATTTGTAGAGATGATGTGCAATGAGGAATTTCTACAAAAAGACCCCGATGAGGCTCTTAAATACCTCAATGAGCTTGCTGAGAAAGCTCATACATGGACTAGACCTAGTGCTACTGAAAGCACAAGTAGGTCACGACCTATAGGAAACCCCAGTGGTGGAGGGATATACCATCTTAGGGAAGAAGACAATCTGAAAGCTAAGGTCGAACTGCTCACTAGGGAGTTAGAAGCATTGAAAACTAAGGGCTCAAAGCAAATACATGCGGCTAATCATGTCGAGTCTTTAGAGCCGTGTTTTGTGTGTGGCGGGGTAGATCATCTCCTCCAAGAATGCCCCACATTTGCTAATATAAGAGGGCTGTATGAGAAACAATGTAATGCCTTAGGCATGTACAAGAAGCTTCTTGCACTTTTCTCTAGCACTTATAATCCAGGGTGGCGGAATCACCCCAACTTCAACTGGAAATCTGAAAGTCAGCAGCATGCACAGCCCCTTAGATCATCCCCTGCACCTTATCATACACCCTCATCCTCTAGGAACTCCTTAGAAGACACCTTACAGGCTTTTATAGAGGCACAAGGTAAGACAAACCAGAGGGTTGAGGCATTAATTACGTAGGTGGTTGAAGAGCATAAAGAAATTAAGAGCCAAGTGTCCAAATTAATGGGCTCCTTAAGTGTGACTGAGCGAGGTAAGTTCCCTTCCCAAGCTCAGTCCACACCTCGCGGTCAACATGTGGCACAAGAAAATTTGAAGAATGTAAATGCCATAGTGACCCAAAGTGGTAAGTCACTGCACATCTCACCAATGAATGAATCCGAGGATATGGAAAAAGATCAAACTAGTAGTAATACCGAGCTGTCCAAAGACCCTGAAGTGACCAAAAATCGTGTTAAGGCACCATTTCCTCAAGCCTTAAAGTCAAACAAGAAAAATCTGGACTTAAATAACAAAATCCTAGAGAACTTGAGGCAAGTGAAACTCAATCTTCCTCTGTTGCATGTGATTAAACAAGTTCCTACTTATGCAAAAGTTCTCAAAGATTTATGCACAATTAAGAGGAAACACCATGTCAAGAAAACTGCATTTCTAACTGAGCAAATTAGTGATTTAATTGAGGAAAGAATTCTCCCAAAATACAAGGATCCAAGCTGTCCTACCATTGCTTGTAGCATTGGAAATCATGAGGTTGGACAAGCCTTGCTAGATTTAGGAGCTAGTGTAAACCTGATGTCATTTTCCATTTATTTATAGCTAGATTTAGGAGAAATCAAACCAACCGGCGTGGTGCTACAACTGGCTGACCGTTCAATCAAAGTACCCCGGGGTGTGGTAGAGGATGTGTTAATTCAGATTGATAAATTTTACTATCCAGTTGATTTCTTAATCCTTGATACTACTTCTGCGGTTGACACTAACTCTAGAATTCCTTTAATTTTGAGTAGACCTTTCCTTGTTACTGCAAAGGCTCTTATTAATTGCAGGAATGGACTCATGAAGCTGTCTTTTGGAAACATGACCTTAGAAGTGAACATTTTCAATGTTGCAAAACAACCTGAAGATGAGGACGAAAACCACCAGCTATACATGATCGAGTCACTCATCGATGAGGGAGTTTCCATGGCTCATGATTTTGATCCTTTTAAGAGTTTTCTTGTTAATTCTGAGATTGATTTATTTGATGATAAAACTGATATAATTGATACTTGTGCTGTTTTTGACAAATCTCAGGATTATGGCATTCGAGCGTGGCACCAGAGGTTCGAAGAGTTGCCTGATAGAAGCGAAAAACAAATCCCCCCAAGTGTGGAAGCACCTAAAGTCAAATTGAAGCCACTACCTAAGGGTTTAAAACATGCCTTTCTCGGTCCAGGTGATACCTTTCATGTTATTATTTCTTTTGAATTATCTGAGACCCAATGTGAGAAATTAATTCAGACTTTAATTGCACATAAATTGATCTTAGGATGGAGCATGGCTGATTTGAAGGGAATTAGTCCCCTGATCTACTCCCATAAAATAAATTTGGATGAAGGAACCAGTCTTCGTAGAGACCCTCAACGTAGACTTAACCCCACTATGAAAGAAGTAGTGAAAAATGAAGTGCTGAAACTATTAGATGTGGGTATTATATATCCCATAGCTGATAGTAAATGGGTAAGTCCTACACAAGTCGTTCCCAAAAAGTCCAAAGTCACTGTGGTAATGAATGACCTAGGAGAGTTAGTCCCTACCAAACTTGTGATCGGGTGGCGTATGTGCATTGATTACAGAAAATTAAATGCTGCCACCCGGAAAGACCATTTCCCACTCCCTTTTATTGATCAAATTCTTAAGCGTGTAGCTGGTCATCCTTTTCACTGTTTCTTAGATGGTTATTCTGGCTATTATCAGATAGAAATTACATTAGAAGACCAGGATAAAACCACTTTTACTTGTCCCTTTAGCACTTATTCTTTTCGTAGAATGCCATTTAGATTATGTAATGCCCCTGCCACTTTTCAACGTTGCATGATGAGTGTTTTTAGTGACATGGTTGAAAATTGCATAGAGGTTTTTATGGATGACCTAACTGTTTTTGGATCTTCATTTGATATATGCTTAATGAATTTGGAAAGAGTATTAATTCGATGTGAGGAAAAAGAATTGGTTTTAAACTGGGAAAAATGTCATTTCATGGTCCCATCCGGTATTGTCTTAGGGTATATTGTCTCTTCTAAAGGAATAGAGGTTGATCAATCTAAGATTTAATTAATCTCTAAATTGCCTACACCTAAGACAATAAAGGATGTGAGATCTTTCCTTGGTCATGCTGGCTTTTATAGGAGGTTCATACAAAATTTTTCCAACATATCTAGACCATTATGTGCCCTCCTAATTAAAGATACCCCATTTGAGTGGACTCCAGCTTGTCAAGAGGCCTTTAAAACACTGATTAGCAAGCTTACTTCAGCACCTATAATGCAGTCACCTGATTGGAATTTACCATTTGAAATCATGTGTGATGCTAGTGACTACGCTGTAGGTGCTGTTCTTGGACAACCAAGAGAGGGAAAACCTTTTGTAATTTACTATGCTAGTAAGACTTTGAATAATGCTCAGATGAATTACTCCACAACTGAAAAAGAATTACTAGCTGTAGTATTTGCTTTAGATAAATTTTGTGCATACTTAATTGGTTCTCCTATCCTTATTTTTACAGATTATGCTGCTCTCAAATACCTTCTTACAAAGAAGGATGTTAAGGCGCGCTTAATACGATGGATCCTACTCCTACAAGAATTCGACATCACCATCAAAGACAAGAAAGGAGTAGCGAATGTAGTGGTTGACCATCTTTCAAGGCTTACATTTGAAGACACATCTGATGACATGCCGATCAAAGATGACTTTCCCGATGAGTATTTACTTTCTGTTACTTCCTTACCATGGTTTGCTCACATTGTGAATTATTTGGTTACATGTGAGATACCAGTGGATTGGAGCGCTCAAGATAAGAGAAAATTTGTATATGAGGTATGTAATTTTTATTGGGATGACCCCTATCTTTTCAAGTACTGCCCGGACCAAATTCTAAGGCGTTGCATCCCTAATGAAGAGATTGCATGTGTCTTAGAATTTTGTCATTCCCTAGCTTATGAAGGCCACTTTTCAATGAAAAAAACCGCTGCAAAAATTTTGTAGTGTGGATTTTATTGGCCTACCTTATTTAATGATGCAAACACCTATTGTCGCTTATGTGAAAGGTGTCAAAAGTTAGGAGGTGTGTCTCGTCGAAATATGATGCCCTTAAACCCCATTTTAGTAATCGAAATCTTTGATTGTTGGGGCATCGATTTTATGGGACCCTTTCCTCCTTCCTTTGGATACCTATATATCATTGTGGCAATAGATTATGTATCTAAGTGGGTAGAGGCAACAGCTTGCCGAAGCAATGATAATAGAACGATAATTAAATTTCTTAAAGAAAATGTGTTTTCTCGATTTTGTACACCACGTGCTATAATTAGTGATCAAGGTACACATTTTTACAACCGTTCTTTTGAAGCTTTGATGCGAAAATATGGGTGTTACATAAAATTTATATCGCTTATCATCCTCATACTAGTGGACAAGTAGAGCTCGCTAATAAGGAGATTAAACAAATTTTAGAAAAAATGGTTAACCCGGATCGCAAGGATTGGTCCCTGAGACTAGTTGATGCACTTTGGGCTTACTGTACAGTTTTTAAAACTTCCTTAGGTATGTCACCTTATCAGCTTGTTTTTGGAAAGTCTTGCCACTTACCTGTAGAGCTCGAGCATCGAGCGTATTGGGCAATTAAATATTTTAATTTTGACATAGGAGAAGATGGTAAACTTCGGAAATATCAGTTGATCGAGTTAGAGGAGTTAAGGAATGATGCTTATGAGAACTCTAGAATCTATAAGGCTAAGATGAAAGTATTCCATGATAAAAATATTTTGAGAAAAATGTTTAAACCTAATGATCAGGTGTTCTTGTACGACTCTAGACTCCATAAGCATCCTGGAAAACTTCGGTCGAGATGGACCGACCTTTTTGTGGTGAAAAACGTTTTTGAAAATGGGGCGGTAGAAATTGAGAATACTAGAGATGGCCAGGTCTTTAAAGTCAATGGTCAACGCCTTAAGATCTTAATGGAGAGACAAGATCCGGAAATGGAAGACATTCCACTTATAGATCCTATCTACTTACCTTAACCACACAACATAGGTACATTTTTTTTTCTTTTATTTGTTTTTGTGTTGTTTATTTGTTTCGTTTTTTATTTTTTATTATTTGTATTTTAATTTTAATTTTTAGTATGCTAACACACGATGGAAGTCTTAATGGTACACCATAGATGCTTTCTTTTTGTTTGTTCTATGTTGTAGATCAGACTTTCAACCAGAAGGTAAACATGCAGTTCATATTGAGGTGCAAAAGTTTCAGCTGCCGTACATTTTTGCTTACAAAGGGAGTTTCCTTTACCTTTTTCTTTAACATTGAGGACAATGTGATTTTTCAGTTGGGGGTGGAGGAAACATATTCTTTTTCTTTCATTGAACTGTCTGGTGTCATCTTTGTTTTTGTTTAGCATGCTTTGTGTTAGCCTTAGAGTCAATTTACATGTCAATGATATGAGCATAATTGAGATAGCAGATAGCATGTAGAAGAAGTTAAATTTTGTTTCGGTTTGAAATTAATTTAAATATTAATCTTCATTTTGTTTTAGACTCTAGTTTGTGGTAAGATTGTATGATTAGTCTATAACATCTAGAGAAATTTTATGTTTGATTATTTTGTGAATATTTTTGCGGTGTCAACAAGCTCTAGAACTTACTTGATAACCACTTAAGGCAAATTCCTAGAATGCACACTACTTAGGATATGATATAGGCCATTTTTTTGAACCGTTTGAGCCTTTCAAACCTACCATTGCTATATTTATCACTAGTCACCTATTTGAGCCTTTTCTTGAAAAAGAAATTGAGCCTTGTTTCTTTCGATAAACCATTTATTTACCTTTATGAGCCTAAAAATATTTTTATCCTTACCTTTCTTTCAAAAGAACATATTTATACACATGTTGTGAGAAGCACTTAAAAGGAGTAAGGGTGAATATATGAAAAAATATCACTACTGCAACCCAAGTACATTAAAGGATATAAGTTGGGGGTTGTGAAAAAGTTAAGAAAAAGAAGGTGAATGATTATGTGCCAAAAATAAAAAAAAATTATGGCAAAGAAAGAAGAAAGAAAGAAAAGAAAAAAATGGTGATTTGTTGAAAGAAATGCTCGAAAAATGGTTGAAAGAGTTGGGTGTTGAAGTAAGGTTATCTAGTGCTTAAAGAGTTGTGTTCAAAACTAAGAGATTAAGTTCTTCTACTTGTTGAATCCTTCCCGTTCTTTCTTAACTTTTACCTTAGCCTAACGTTACAAGCATATTAAAGACCTTTTGATCCAATGTAGTGTGATTTTTCTACAATAATTGAGAGTGATTTGAAAAGTGAGCCTATGGAGCTTGTTTTTGTGATTGATGTCACGCAAATTATTATGTTTTTAGAGGCCAAGACTTGTATTCATGAATATTATGCATAAAATCATCCGGGTGTTCGGATTAATAGTTTGTGGTAAGATGGATGTTAAGAGTCAATAACGATTTTAAGATTGATGTTTGGATTACTTTTGGACTTTATTGAAATTTAATGATTCTTTGTGTCGTGTGTTATGTGCAATTTTTGAGACAAAATGTGAATTACTCCTGGTTAACACTAATATTGCTTTTCATTTACTTTGATTCCCACCATAAAATTCATCTCTTAGTTTCGCTTAAATTGCTAGGGACTAGCAATAAGCTAGTTGGGGGTTGTGATGAGAGTCATAAAATGTTTCTCAACAGTGGTTAATTGTTAGTATTTTAGGATTGATCTCGGTCTTTATTGTGCTTTTATGTGTTAATAACTCTAAAGTAATATTATTGGACCACTGACTTATTTTAGTATAATTCTCAGGTACTTTGAGTTCAAAAGAGAAAAAGAAGTGATCGTTGCTTAAAAGACTAAGAGCCCAGGCTTTTGGAAGGACAAGATGGACTGCTGCCTGTATTGCAATCGAGCACACAATCAGTGCGATCGAGCGCACATCACACATCGACTAAGAAGTACTTTGCAGCGCAACTGCGATCGAGTGCAAGAAGGCTGTGATCGAGTGCACTCGGGGAGAATCCCACATTAGATAGAAAACACACAGCACTCCAGGGGTTGCCCTATAAAAACCCCACTCCACTTCAGCTTTAGGTATCAATCGGAGCTCATCCAAAATCATTAGAGAGTGAATCCATAGGGCCTTTAGGACGAATCTGAAAGTATAAATTTGGAGGGCAAGCTGAGGATGATCGTTGAGAGGCCGGAGGCAACTCAAGTAAGCATGAGCTCGATGGCTAACTAATCTCCAAGCAAGGCGAAGGGATGAATCCATAGGTGTAGTTGTTCTTATTTTTCTTTATTTGATTTGGTTGTAGTTGGATATTATTTTCATTAAACATTGTTATGTTTTATTCTTTAATTTAATTATTAGATTTTTATATTAGTCCGGTGATTGCATGCTTCTTTTCCATATAAGTCTAGTCATGCTTTTCTTATGTGTATCTGTTTGGGTGTGATTGAGTCCGGTAGATCTCTTTTATAAATTTTTCCATTGCTGCGGTAATGTCGTTTAGATATACTGTCGTCTTTTGATAATTTATAAGTTAGGTAATGTGTGCTTGAAAGTAAAGAATAATTCATAGCAATCACATTAAGGTTTATAAATGCGCTTTAATTGAATATTTGCCGATTGCTTGTTTGGGATGTGAAACTTGCAATCGAGAATAAAACAACTGAATCAAGTTGGGATTAGAGCAACGAACCTAGGGAGGATTTCTGGAACCTTGTCATTTCTTTATTATATTATTCAATCATTCACACAATTTTCATAAAATCAATAATTCAGATTCTTTCAATCAATCTTTTATCGTTTGTGTTCAAGTTTACACCTTCTTTTGTAATTAACTTGTTTCCCTATGGAATCGACACCCCAAAACTGTACTACAAATAACCGTGTTATACTTTGGGCACAATCACTTGCCATCTTCCCTATCCATGGAAACATCCTGGAGAAAATAATTAGGATGTGCAGATCATTTCTATGGAATGGTAGGAGCAATGGTATGAGGAAGGCTCTTGTTTCCTGGGCTGATTTATGGAAACCAAAAACTGAAGGAGGTTTAGGCCTTGTAAACTTAAAAGCATGGAACAAGGCACTCCTAACCAGGGTCTTATGGAACATCCACATGAAGAAAGGCTCTCTATGGATTCAGTGGGTTAAGCACTATTATTTAATGAACAGAACTATTTGGGAGATCATGGAAAGAAAGAATAACTCCCCCATCTGGAAGAAAATTCTAGAAATCAGAAATGACTTGACTGGCCAGTCAGCTTCTACTCAGCAGGCCAAGGAAAAATTAATGGAATGGAAGGACCAGAATGATCTATGTATAAAGAAAGTCTACAACTCAATCAGGCTGAAAGGAAATGTGGTCAGCTGGGCTTCCTTGGTATGGAATGGTCACTGCCCCCCTAAGCACTCCTTTATTCATTGGCTGGCCATCAAGAACACGCTTCTCACAAAGGATAGACTACAGCTGGATGGAGAAGATAAACTCTGCCCTCTATGTAAAGAGCATGATGAGCTTAGGGAGCACCTTTTCTTCTCATGCCGGATTAGTAAGGAAACTTGGGATACCATCAAAGTTTGGCTAGGTTGCAGAAGACAAATGACAACAATTGAAAGTGCAATCAAGTGGACCCGAAAGGAAGTAAGAGGATCTGGCCCCCCATCCATAGCAAAAAGGATAGCCCTAGCTTGCACAGTGTACAT
The DNA here is from genome assembly GCA_023935145.1 of Bretschneidera sinensis. NCBI lineage: Eukaryota > Viridiplantae > Streptophyta > Magnoliopsida > Brassicales > Akaniaceae > Bretschneidera > Bretschneidera sinensis. The sequence goes on along the minus strand of CM043699.1, from coordinate 59,014,280 downwards.
TATATGGATGGCTAGAAATGCTAAATTATTTGAGCAAACCTCAGTTCAACCTATCAACCTAGCCAAGAAGATCTAAATTGTAATTTATAGAATTGTGTATGCATTTTGCCCAGAGATTAGGCTTCTTTTATAAGCTTTTTTTTGTTTTCTGTATATGCTCTCATTGTAAATCCCCTGGGTATGCCCAGTGATTTTTTTGTACATTTTTTTATTAATACAAGTTTTATTTACTGATAAAAAAAAGAATCATAGTAGCTCCTCATGAAACCCAAGCTGATTACAAAGGAATCAAACCTCTTGTTCCATTGCTAAGGTGATTGCTTCAGGCTATAGAGAGACTTTTTCAATTTGCACACTAGCTCTCCCTGCCTTCCTTCCTCATAGCCTTCGGGTTGCCTCATGAAAATGGTCTTATCGAGCTCTCTATGCAAGAATGCAGTCTTCACATCCATTTGCTTAATTTCCCAATCAAATTGGACCACCAATGCTAACACTATCCGAATCGTGTTGTACTTCACAACCGGTGAGAAGATTTCGGTGAAATCTATGCCTTCTTTTTGTGTGAACCCTTTCACCACCAGCCTAGCTTTATACCAGACTTCATCCCCTGGAGTATTCCCTTCTTTGATCTTGTAGAGTCATCTACAATCCACTTCTCTCTGTTTTTCTGGTTTAGGCACCAGCTCCCAAGAGTTGTTCTTCATCAAAGAATCCATTTTTTTCCTCCATAGCCAGCTGCCACTTTGACGAATCCTTACACTCCATGGCATCCATGTAAGTTTTCGGTTCAACCATCCCTCCTTCTATCCAAGGAGTTACTACATCTGCAGCATTTGCAAACCCATATCTCAAGAGTGGTCTAACCACTCTTCTTTCCCGGTCTCTTATGAGCTAGTAGTTATTTACTGTATCAATCTCTTCTTGTTCAGCCTCTCTTTCTTGAGTTTCTTGAGCTTGGCCTTCATCCAAGGGCTCTACCAAGTCCGAACCCTCTTGCCTCCTCTGCTTTACCTTAACCGAGTGCTCCTTGATGCGATGCTCAACAATTTTCAGACTGGTTTGCTCACAAGCCCCTGCAGGGTTAGTTTTCTCCAAGTAGGGAAATAATAATTCATTAAAGATAACATCCCTACTTATAATCAGTTCCATGCCCTTTTTTTCTAAGGACCACAACCTATATCCCTTAACCCCATCACCATATCCTAGAAATACACATTTTCTAGATGTAGGGCCAAGTTTATCCTCCTTTTGATGTGCATATGTAGCACAACCAAAAGTCCTAAGGTTGTTTAATTCAGGGGGTTTTCCACTCCACATCTCCATGGGAGTCTTGAGCTCTAAAGCTCTAGAGGGTGATCTATTTATCAAGTATGCAGTTGTAGCCACAGCTTCTCCCCAAAAATATTTTGGTAATCCAAATCCTATTAACATGCATCTAACCTTCTCCATAAGAGTTCTATTCATTCTTTCAACAACTCCATTTTGCTGGGGTGTTTTTACAACCGTCCTATGCCTTAGAATTCCATTTAATTCACAGAATTTATCAAAATCATTATTGCAAAATTCTAAGCCATTATCGGTTCGTAGAGCCTTAACTACCCTACCCGTTTGAGTTTCCAGCAACTTCTTCCACACAACAAATTTATTCAAGGCATCAGATTTATTCCTAAGCAAATAAACCCACACTTTTCTTGAATAATCATCAATTAAAGATAGAAAGTAAAAGTTACCTCCCTGTGTTGGTGTTCTTGCTGGTCCCCAAAGGTCCGAATGAATGTAATCAAGAATTCCTTTGGACTTGTGCACTCCGGTGTTGAAGCTGACCCGGTGTTGCTTCCCAAGAATGAAACTCTCACAGAAATCTAGTTTTTCCACTTTGTCACCACCAAGTAGACCTTCCTTGCTAAGCACTTGCAGGCCCTTTCGCTTATGTGTCCCAAGCGAGTGTGCCAAAGGGCTGCCTTGTCCATCTCAGCCATCAAGCTTGCTGCTTGATCATTGATTTTTGTCTCTCTAATCATCTCATAGAGTCCATCGTTTTTTGCTGCCTTGATCACTACCAAAGATCCCTTGGCCACTTTGATCTTTCCTCCCTCTACTTTGTATGTATACCCCATGGAATCCAGCTACCCCAATGAGATCAAGTTCCTCTTCAAATCTGGAAGATATCTTACATTTCGCAGCAGCCTTGTGACTCCATCAAAAATTTTCAATTAAATGTCTCCAATCCCTCTCACTTGACAAGAATTGTCATTCCCCAAGAAGAACCTTCCATTATTGACCTCCTTGAAATTCTTGAACCATTCTTTGTGAGGGTACATATGATAAGTGCACCCGGAGTCAAGCATCCACTTTCCACTGCATTGCCTCCTGCTCACATTCGAGCACACAACAAGAACATCATCTTGTTGTTCTCCTTTGGAAACCGAAGCCTCTCCATTGTTGGTATGGCTTCTCCTCTCATCCCATATCATCTTCTTGCAATCTTTCTTGAAATGGCCCTCCTTGTTACAGTAGAAGCATCTTCTTCCTCCTCCAAGTCTTATCTTGGAATGAGATCTCCCATGGTTCTGCCCTCTACCTCTTGATTTCTCCTTGTAGTTGCCATGGTTGCTACTGCCATTTCGAGTTGCTGGCCTTCCTCTTACGAACAGCCCATCATCACTTGATGTCTCCTTCATCTTGGCCTTGAAATCATGTGCCCTTATGGCATTGATCACAATCTCCTTTGTCAAGGTATCCCTTCCATACTCAATGGCATTAATCAAGTTATCAAAGCAATCAGGAAGAGAATTTAACAAAATGACAGCAAATTGTTTATCCGAAAAAATAATGCTACAGCTATTCAAATCTTGAACTAGCTTATTAAAAACATCAAGATTATCTTGCAACTCTTTACTAGGATCCATTTTAAAAGCAAAGATTCTTTTAAGAAGATAAATCTTGTTAGGGAGAGTTTTGGTAAGAAACAACTCATCTAGTTTCTTTCATATGACAGCAGGATCCTCCGAGTCTCCGTACTCCCTTATGACACTATCCGATATGTGCAAAAAAATGGTGCTGTAAGCCATCTTCTTCATCTTGGTCCGCTAGTCCTCCGTGACACTTGCTGGAAAAACATCATCTTCTCCAATGGCCAAGTCCACTTTCTGTTGCATTAGAACCGCCTTGGTCTTCCGCTTCCAAATGGCAAAGTCTACCTTTCCATCAAACTTCTCTACACAGAAATTTGAAGCCATCTTTTGCGGACAAGATCCCAGATTTATGCACTACCCACAAATGCTTTCTTCAACCTCAAGAACACATATCGAAGATGGATCTTAACGTCGTTCTTGAATCAACTTTCAAGAACACGACCGGATCTTGATCTTTACACCGTTCTTGAATCACCCAAGAAGTTAATCTTTGATTCTTGGAGTCTTGGCTCCGTACCTTCTACTTTTTGCTTCGATAACCAGTTGTACAGCTCTGATTCTACTGACCAAAACTCTGATACCACTATTGAAAATCACCTAAGTAAGATGCCCAGGTGGTGATCTTCCAAACACCCAAGTCTTGAGTGACTTGTAGAAAGAATTTCAGCATCGAACACAAGAACAGAAAATCAAAGAAAGAAAAGAATACAAGCAATTGTTATCGAGGTTCGGCAATATGCCAATGTCCCCGTGAGTTCCTCCGAACTCTCTGCACTAATCAAATGGTTCTTACAAAGTTACAGCAATCCCCTTCAAGAACCCACAATGGTCTTGAAGAAACAAGAAGAGAAGAAAGGAGATTACAACTCACTCTCTATACTACTATCTCTTCTTTACAATCAGCCTAACAAAGAGTCTCTCTTGTGTTTGTCACTCTTACACAATTCTCTCTATGTGTTTACAATTGATCTCGCAATGTCACAAACTTGTGTGTATTATCATGTGTAAAAATGAGGCTTGAGAACCCCTTTTATAACCTTTCACTTCTTGGACAATCTTGTGAATCAATCTCCTCCTTTTGATCATCATCTCCTTTAAATACTAGCCCTTCATTCATCTTCAAGTGATGCTGTACATTTTGGTCTTATGCGCACAAACTTTGGAGAGCCTTGAAGCCTGCTGCGTGTGTGTGCAGCAGTGTGCCTGACAGTGCGCCGCTAAGCAGAGTGTGGTAGAGAAGTCTCTAGGCGGTGTGCCGCTGGTGCTGCGCGGCGCACCCCTTACCTGGACCTGATGCATGCCATTCTGGAAGGCACGGCGCTGGCTGTGTGCGGCGCACTGTGCACACTGGTGTTGTTCCTTCCTGCTGCTGCGCACACTAGCTTCTGCCTAGGTGCAAAAGTGCGTACACTAGTGCGCATGGCCTTCCCATGCTCCAAATTGATGCACACACATGTGTGCAACCTTCTAACTTGCTTAACTTTTATATTCCAAAATTGGTTTGGACTTTAACCAATTTTAAACCATGGTTGAACCTGTTTGACCCTTAGACAAATAACAACAGATATAAATGATTAAATATTTAGAGACTATTTATACGAATTGAATACTTTTAGTAAATTTAATTCACTGAGCTTGTGAAGCTCATCTCCCAATGTTAAATGATTTCAGGCAGCAAACAGGATAGATAGTTGTTGAGCTGGGATGCAGACAGATTTATTTTCTGTAAGCCACATGGTCCACATCTGCAGACTAGTGAGAAAAAACATATTTGTAAATATTTATGGATATTACGTTATATACAATGTTGAAGTTGAGATCTGAATGATGTATCTCCCTTGTTAAGGGTTGAGGATTGATGTAAAAATTTCTGTTGGTATTATTGTTTATTGTTGCATATATGTGTCATGCTGGGATTTTCAAAATGTGACAACACTGTCTCAGGGGTGGCAAACCCGGGATAGGTCGTTACAATTTTGGTATCAGAGCATTAGATTTTATGATTCTGTAGACTGCATAAAACTTAAAGGAGTGGAAGATCTAAATAAACTATATTTTAATGTAGAGTCTGAGATGACACATGGATATGCTAGAGCTAGAGGTAGAGTTCTGAATTAGAGGGGACTTGGTAGACCCCCAATATTTAGAAGAATTGAAGTAGATGAGGAAGTTGAGTAAGTGGTTCCTGCGAGGGAACAAATTGATAGTGCGGCATATACTAGTAGAGCGGGGAGAGAATATGAGGTTAGGAATGATGAGTTGAGATAAGCTCTTGAGGATGAATGCAGCTGAAGAAAGAGCTAATAATTTGCAGAGGAGAGGGGTAGAAGAGAACCTGATGTGGTGAGACAAGAGGTTCATGACAGAGAATGTGTGTTTGCACATGAGATGCAATGTGATTGTTTTGTGAGATTTCTTAACTTTAAACCCCAGTCTTTTAGAGGATTTGTAAATCCTGTAGAAGTGGAGTAGTGGATTAGATATGTCGAGAAATATTTTGAGGTCTTACTAGTGACAGATAGACAGAAGGTTGTTTTTGCTTCATTTATACTGGAGGGTGAGGCTTCTCAATGGTGGGAGGATATTTTGCCCAGGGTAAGCACAGAGGTAGAGCAACCTTTAACTTGGAGTAAGTTTAAGGATGAGTTCTTTAGGAAGTATTTTCTAGATACCTTTCGGGTATAACAAGAGAAAGATTTTATTCATCTAAGGTAGAGTAATTTATCGGTGGCTGAATATAATAGTAGATTCATAGCTCTGCCAAGGTTTTTACCTGAATTAGTGAATACGGATGAGAGAAAATGTAAGAGATTTTTAGATGGATTACACTATGACATTCGGATAAAACTCTCTTATATGGGCATTTGAATTTATGCTATACTAGTGGATAAAGCATTACAAATTGAAAAATATTTGATGGAGTTTAGAGGTAGGAGAGAGTGGCTGATTGAGGGACCTAGAGGTGGTGGCAGTATGAGTGTGCAGGGTGGGAGACCACCCCAGATGGAGCATTCCTTGTCACAAAGAACTGTAGTGTAGAGTCAGAGACAAACAAAATCTGTTGCTTCTATCGCTTAGAGTAATACCGGTGGGACCCCTAGGTTCAGGAGACAGGTTATGGGAAGTGAGAGTTATAGTAGAAGAGTAAGTATGCCATCAAAGGGAGGTGGTAATCTAATGTATGATCAAGAGCTAAAGGTTTACTTCGGATGAAATTAGACAGGGCATCTGTCTCAGAATTTCCCTACGCAGATATGCTTTGTATGTGGTAAGGGATGACATATTGCTACAGATTGTCCAGTGGGGAAGTCTACTGAATTAGGCGTTGGAAGTGTTGGGAGAAAATCGGTGGAGAGAGGTGGTGGATCAGGGAGTGTGCGGGGCAGAGGTCGAGGATCAGTAGCTAAGAAAGGATGTGGTAGCCAATTACAATATGGAGATAGTAGAGTCTATGCATTGACCCAACAGGATGCACAAGCCACTCCTGATGTTGTTATGGGTATGGTATCTATCACTGATAGGCTTGCTATATTATTGATTGATCCTGGTGCAACCCATTCTTTCACATCTAGTGTTTATATGAAATCTATTGATCCTAGTGCTAGTCCTTTGATGCATGCTATTGTTGTTGAGGTTCCTATGGGGGATATGGTTATTATCAGGATAATTTATCGAAGTTATATGATTTATATAGCTGATAGAGAATTTGAAGTTGATTTATTGCCTTTAGATATGACAGATTTTGATTTAAATCTGGGGATGAATTGGTTATTTGCATATCATGCTTGGGTAGATTGTTTTAGGAAGAATGTGGTGTTCAAGATACCTGGACAGGAAAAGTTTAGTTTTCAATGAGAATGCAAGATACTTGCTAACTATCTTATTTTTGCCTTAACTGCCAGTAAATGGTTGAAGAAGGGTTGTGAGGGATATTTGGCATATGTGGTGGATTCTAGCAAGGAGAGTAAGAAGTTAGAAGGAATCTTAGTAGTAAAAGATTTTCTGATGTATTTCCTGAAGAGTTTATTGGTTTGCCTCCCAATAGGGAGATTGAGTTCTCTATTGAGGCGATTCTAGGGTCAGCACCCATATCTATAGCACCTTATAGAATGGCACCAGCTGAATTGAGAGACTTGAAAGTTCAGTTTCAGGAGTTGCTAAACAAACAGTTTATTCGAACTAGTATGTCACCTTGGGGAGCCCCTGTATTGTTTATCAAGAAGAAAGATGGGACAATGAGATTGTGTATGGATTATAGACAGTTGAATAAGATCACCATCAAGAATAGATATCCTTTACACAAGATAGATGATTTATTCGAGCAGTTACAAGGAGCTAGGGTGTTTTCTAAGATAGATTTGAGATCAGGTTTTCATCAATTGAGGATAAAGGAGGGGGATGTGTCTAAGACTGCATTCAGGACACGCTATGGCCATCATTAGTTCCTAGTCATGCTATTTGGGTTGACTAATTCTCCTGCAACATTTATGGATCTAATGAATCGGGTGTTTAAACCGTTCTTAGATAGATTTGTAATTGTGTTTATTGATGACATTCTGGTATATTCCAAGAATGAAGAGGAACAAACGCAACATTTAAAGATAGCATTGGAAATTCTGAGGAGAGAGAAATTATATGCGAAGTTCTCTAAGTGTGAGTTTTGGTTGAATGAAATATCTTTCTTGGGGCATGTTGTGTCGAGAAAGGGAATAGCAGTTAACCCACAGAAGGTAGAAGCAGTGTTGAATTGAGAAAGACCCATTAGTATAACTGAAGTTAGAAGCTCTTTGGGGTTGGCTAGTTATTATAGGAGATTCATCCAAAAAATTTCTATGATTGCTGGACCATTGACTAAATTGACCAGGAAGGACATGAAGTTTAGGTGGTCAGAGGAATGTGAAAGGAGTTTCCAGCTATTGACAGAGAAATTAACTACTACCCCGGTATTAGTGCTTCCTTTTGGTGATGAAGGATTTGTGGTTTATAGTGATGTGTCACATCAGGGGTTGGGATGTGTGTTGATGCAATATAGGAGAGTTATAGCTTATGCATCTAGGTAATTAAAGAACCATGAGAGGAATTACCCGACCCATGATTTAGAATTGGCTCCCATAGTTTTTGCTTTGAAGATTTGGAGACATCATCTATATAGAGCCAATTGTGAAATTTTTACTGATCATAAAAGCTTGACACATTTACCGACCCAGAAGGAGTTGAGTTTGAGGCAGAGGAGGTGGATGGAGTTGATTAGTGATTATGACTGTACCATTTATTATCATTCAGGAAAGGCTAATGTAGTAGCTGATGCACAAAGTAGAAAGGCTACAGGGAGATTTGCTGCTATTGGGAGTCATAATACTAACTTGATGATAGAATTAAGAAGAATGATAAGCAGTTGAGTTTCAATGATAAAGGAGTATTAATGGCAAATATGGTGGTATAATCTTCTATTATTGATCGTTTATTACCGATGCAGGGTAAAGATGAGGGGATAAAGAAGATCCGACGGGAAGTGTTGAGTGGGAAACCAACTCAACTTAGAATCAGAGGAGATGATATGGTGGTATTGGGGCATCGAGTTTGTGTTCCCAATGATGTGGAGATGAGAAATGAGATATAAGGGAGGCTCATGATTCTGTATATCCCATGCATCCAGGAAATAATAAGATGTACAAGGGATTGAGACAAAATTATTGGTGGTCAGGGACGAAGAAGGATGTAGCGGAACATATTTCTAGATATCTGACTTGTTAACAGGTGAAGTCTGAGAATAGACATCCAGCGAATTTATTACAACCTCTTCCAGTACCTGAGTGGCCATGGGAAAATGTGAGTATGGATTTTGTCTCTGGTTTTCCCTGTACCCAGAGGGGTCATGACGCTGTATGGGTTATAGTAGATAGACTTTCTAAGTTTTTACTTTTTCTTCCTATTTAAACTACCTGGAGTCCTAAAAAGTTGGTTGAATTGTATGTAACAGAGATTGTAAGATTATATGGAGTTCCATTGAGTATTGTATCAAATAAAGATTCTAGATTTACTTTTAGATTTTGGAGAGGTTTCCAAGAAGCTATGGGTACACAATTACAGTTTAGTACAGCTTTTCATCCACAAACTGATGGCAAGTGTATTGAGTTTCTCAGTGAGTTGGGATGCTTATTTGCCCTTAATCGAGTTTGCATATAATAATCAGTATCAAACTAGTATTGTGATAGCCCCATTTGAAGCTTTATATAGTAGGAGGTTTAGAACTCTAGTATGCTGGGAAGAAGTTGGGGAGAGAAAGATATTTGACCCAGAAATAATAGATCTGACTATTAAGAGGATCAAACTAGTTAGAGAAAACCTTAGGGCAACACAGAACAGACAGAAGGGATATGCTGACAATAGAAGATGAACTCTCCAGTTTCAAGTTGGTGATTGGGTATTTTTGAAGATATCTCCATGGAAGGGAGTGTTGAAGTTTAAAAAGAAGGGAAAGTTGAGCCCAAGATTTGTGGGGCTATATGAGGTGATTGAGAGAGTTTGACCAGTAGTATATGGATTAGATTAGTCTCCAGAGTTAAAGAAATTACATAATGTGTTTAATGTGTCACTTTTGAGAAAGTACTTACACGATGAATCTCATAGTATCTCAAATCAGGCGATAGAACTTCAGGAAGATTTGACTTTTATGCAGTTACTGGTCAGAATTCTAGATAAAAAGGAACAAGTCTTGCACAATAAAGTCATTCCCTTGATTCAAGTATTATGGAGAAGCCAAGATGTCGAAGAAGTCACTTGGGAGCATGCAGTAAGAATGAGGAAAGAATACCCCCAACTCTTTCATAAATTAGGTAAGGAAATTTCGGGGACGAAATTTTTGTAAGGTGGGTAGAATTGTAATACTCGTATTCGTAAAAAAAGGGTAAATAAGTAATTTGATAAATATGACATGGAGTTAAAATAATAAATATGTGAAATATTTAATTTTTACAAAACAATTAAAAAAAGCGGACACGTGGTGGTGTAAAGAAAAAGAAAAGAAAAAAATGTCCAGATAAAGGAAAAAGATAAAGATAAAGAAAAAAAGTTTTTTTAAAAAAAAACCACAAATTCGTGCAACACCTGGAAGTCCAGGTGTTGCAACATTTTGTAACTTTGCTGCATGTTATGCAGCCTTTGATTTTGAAGTGGTGACGGTGCCGCTTAAATTATTTTAAATATCGAATTGTTTTATTAGTTTTACCAAATCCTGTTTGGTTTTCTTCAAACTCAAATCTAAACTACTCTATTTCTTTAAACACTTGGGGACTGAAAAAAATGTTGAAAGAGTAAAATTTTAAAGGGGTTTACAGGAGAATTTCATAGAGAATCACGGAAAGCTCTAAGAAAAACAGAAGGTAATAACGTGAAGTTTATTTTTGAATATTAACATACATGAAATTCCCGAAATTCAAAGTAGGAATTTTCAAAGGGTGTGAATTTTGGAAGAATTGAAGAATAAATTAGATTTTAATATGAATATTTTGTCAGGTGTTGACAATCAGCAACCAGGGGAAATTGCTGAGAGGAGCAAGAAGGGCAAGGAGGTGATCCACAGGTAGCTTTAAGTACTACGTGGTGAGTTAGATTTACTTTAAGTAATCAAGATAAATATGAAATATATAGTGATAATATTTGAATAACTATTTAACCTATGATTTGATAATAGATGGGAGTTGTTCGATGGGTATGATAAGTATAATTGATATGTGGAAAGTTGTTATATGAGAAGTAATATTATTGGAATAATGAGTTGATTAAATAATGAAGGGGGTAAATGAAATTCTTGATGAGTTATGGTTGATAAATTGATGTGATATATGAGGAGAAGAAATTAGTGAAATTGATCAAATAGTAATTTGAGAAAATGCAGGATAGCTAAATTTTGTGTCTAAATACATGTTTGTTGTTATATTACTGTTCATATGCATATTTCATATCATTGTTCATATGCATATGTATGAAATAAAAGAACCAGGAGGGGGGCCGGTCTAAATGAAAACCATGATAGCTAGTATATGCTGAAAATAAATGAAAACCGTGACAGGCGGTATATGCTGAAAATAAATGAAAACCGTGACAGCTGGTATATGCTGGAAATAAAAGAACCGAGAGGGAGCTGGTCTAAATGAGACAAAAGAACCGGGAAGGGGCCCGTCTAAGATAAAAACATGTCGACGTATGGGAAAACGTTCCCTAATAATAATTTTTGCATTGCATCTGTTTTAAGTATTGATTACATTACTGAAATGCTGAAGTGTTGGTTGTTATTTTAAATTTATAGATGAATGAGTCCCATAGAGAGATAGTTATGGTGAGAAAGAAACATAGAAGTATGATATGATAAGAACTATCTAAATGGTAGACTATATGCTGTGAACCTCATAACTAGGTAATTATGAGATAATTGATGGTCTTAAGGTAAATGCATATATAAGAAGAAGAGATTGATAGAGAATGAGACTTATGATATGTGTAGTGATAACAGAATGCTTTTATCAAGTATATGAGATATAAATGATTAAATATTAAGAGACTATTTATACGAATTGAATACTTTTAGTAAATTTAATTTACTGAGCGTATGAAGCTCATCTCTCAATGTTAAATGATTTCAGGCAGCATGAAAGACAAATAATTGGTAAGCTAAGATTCAGATGGATTTATTTTCTATAAGCCACATGGTCCACATCCTCAGACTAATGAGAAAAATATATTTGTAAATATTCATGCATATTACGTTATATACAATGTTGAAGTTGAGATCTGAATGATATATTTCCCCTATTAAGGGTTGAGGATTGATGTAAAAATTTCTGTTGGTATTATTATTTATTGTTGCATATATGTGTCGTGCTGGGATTTTCAAAATGTGACAACACTGTCTCGAGGGTGGCTAACCCGGGATGGGTCGTTACAATTTTGGTATCAGAGCATTAGGTTTTATGATTCTGTAGACTGCATAAGAACTTAAAGAAGTGAAAGATCTAAATAAACTATATTTTAATGCAGAGTATGAGGATGACACATGGACGTGCTAGAACTAGAGGTAGAGTTCTGAATTAGAGAGGATATGGTAGACCCCCAATATTTAGAAGAATTGAAGCAGATGAGGAAGTTGAGTCAGCGGTTCATGCGAGGGAATAGATTGATAGTGAGACAGATACTAGTAGAGCGGGGAGAGAATTTGAGGTTAGGAGTGATGAATTGAGAGAAGCTCTTGAGCATGCCCTAAAGAGGATGAACATAGCTGAAGAAAGGGCAAATAATTTGTAGAGGAGATTAGAGGAGAGAGGTAGAATAGAAGCTGATGTGGTGAGACAAGAGGTTAATGAGAGAGAAGGTGTGTTTGCACATGAGATGCAAGGTGATTGTTTTATGAGATTTCTTAAGTTTAAACCCCAGTCTTTTAGAGGATCTGTAAATCCTGTAGAAGCAAAGCTGTGCATTAGACATGTCAAGAAATATTTTGAGGTCTTACCAGTGACAGATAGACAGAAGGTTGCTTTTACTTCATTTATGTTGGAGGGTGAGGCTTCTCAATGGTGGGAGGTTATTTTACCCAGGGTAAACACACAGGTAGAACAACCTTTAACTTGGAGTAAGTTTAAGGATAAGTTATTTGGCAAATATTTTCCAGATACCTTTCGGGCACAACGAGAGGAGTTGGCTAAAACGAGGGAGGCGAAAGAAGAATGAGAATGAGAATGAGAGGAAGAGGAAGAAAAAGAAAAAGAAGATCATAGCATGGATTTTGATTAACTTGTAAGCATATTTCTCTTCCTTTTTGCAATTCATATAGAGACTTTGAGCCACATGTGTAGGGCATATGTTTCGATGTCTTTATGGTATAAGTTATTTTTTGTTGTATGTTGGCTATATATACTCGGTATGAATAATTTGATGTTATTTAGTTTATACATTTCTTTTATGTTTTTCTATATGTACCATGTAATCCTTTGTCTTCTTGTCATTTCAATAATGTTATCGGTTCGAGATTCCAGAGGACAGTTAGCATGCCAAGGCTGTCTTTAACTATAGGCTGTCACAGAGGCGCTTGTCAGACCACCTCAACAAAGCCCGAACTAGAGCTAAATGCGAACTAAGGCCAGATAAATTAGAGTGGAAAGGGTGGACCAAGCATTGGAGGATACAACGAGATTAGGCCAAATAGTGTGGCCTCTACGCCATAGTTGGTTGGGAGAGGCGTCAACAAATTGATTCATCTAATAGGCAGACATAAGATGAGCTTATCCACCATGTTGAGGGGTACATCAATACGTAAGAACACACGAAATGGATGGTAAACAAACTTATCTACTTGATGTTGATTTTCTGATACTGTACATGATTATAATGTTAGTTTTATATTTAATGCAAATTTCATTTCAATGGGTAAGAGAAAGAATTCGGAAAAAAATCTTCTATATTGGAGCTTTTCAACGAGATCCACATAGCCAAGAAGACTAGGGACTACGTTGATCGGAAGTATAGGGCAGTAAGCGTAAGTATAAATGCCTATTTATATATAACTTTATAAAATTAATGTCAACCAACTTAATTACTATAGTTCGTTCATTTAGTTGTCTAATTTTACTTACTAATGTATTGATTTGGATTATATGAGTTCTATAGCCAGGTTATGACCTCCAAATATGGTGACAATTTGTTCACCAAATAGGAGTTGGACGGCGAATAGTGGTTGGCAGCGTCAAGGGGAGCAAAGGAAGGTCGTTTATATAGCATGGGTGATATGGTGGACCCTGATATTGTACTCGAGAAGTCACACGGCTGCTGTTCGTCCTCCATTCCTACCTCCTCCAGGGTTCCATGCTCATATACTGATGATATACAACAACATATCTAGGTAGAGGTGAAACAGTAGGTGCAACAGATGGAGCAAAGAATGGAGAAAAATGACTAACAGAGGCATCAACAAATGAACGAGAGCATACAACATGTTGTAGATGACATCTATCAAACATATGACATTCCACCTCCTCATGTACCTCAACATCCAATCTCAAATGTAAGTACTAAACACTTTAGAACTAAAAATTTATCATAATAATATGCATGAATAATTTCCATATAATGTTAACACTTAGTAATTTTAGGTGCTTCACGTTAGAACATGTAACACTTCATGATTTTAGGGACTTAAATATGAAATACTCATCTCGTGGATGAGCCGGTGATATCGATATGTTCGTAATGTAGAAAGTGAAATGTGAGAAAACGTAAATCGGATTTGAATCACCAGTTTGGATTTTAGGAGAGAAAGTAGATGTTTTAGGTTCAAACCGTTAATACTTAGTGGTTTCGGGGGCAAAAATGTGAGATACTCATCCCGTGAACGAGTGGAGGGTACCAATATGTCTGTAACGTAGAAAGTGAGTTATGAGAATAAACCAAATTAGATTCAGATCACCGGCTTGGATTTTAGGAGAGAAAGTATGTGTTTTGGGTTCAAACCATTAACACTTAGTGGTTTTTGGGGCGAAAATGTGAGATACTCGTCCCGTGGACGAGCCGGGGGTATTGACATGTCTGTAACGTAGAAAGTGAGTTATGAGAACAAACTGAATCAGATTCGGATCACCGGTTTAGATTTTAGGAGAGAAAGTAGGCATTTTAAGTCTAAATCGTTAACACTTGGTGTTTTTAGGTGCAAAAATGTGAGATACTTGTTCCATGGATGAGCCAGGGGTGCCAACATGTCCGTAACATAGACAGTGAGTTGTTAGAAGAAACTAAATCGGATTTGGACCATTGGTTTGGATTTTATGAGAAAAAGTATGTGTTTAAGGTTCAAACTGTTAACACTTAGTGGTTTTAGGGCCAAATATGTGAGATACTTGTCCCGTGGACGAGTCGGGGGTATTAACATGTCCCTAATGTAAAAAGTGTTGTAAGAATAAACCGAATTAGATTCGAACCACTGATTTGGATTTTATGAGAAAAAGTATGCGGTTTAGGTTCAAACTGTTAACACTTAATGGTTTTAGGGGGAAAATGTGAGATACTCGTCCCGTGGAAGAATCGGGGGTACCAACATGTCTGTAACGTAGAAAGTGAGTTGTAAAATCAAATCAAATCAGATTTAGATAAACAATTTTGATTTTAAGAGAGAAATGGTCTTAAAATTTCATAATTATGGCTATTCATTTTTCTGTATTTAGTTAATATCATATATTTCGCTTTACTATGTATCTTACAATTTTATTTTTCATGATGTTGCTGATGGAGGAGCACAAGATCCGAGTGACAATGACACGCACTTTCCAGACCTGAGTGGATTATGATGGGCATCTATCTCCATTTTACTGATACTTTTTTTTTATTTTGTTGTAATGTTTTGAATATTATTGGTAGAAATTGAATTTTTATTTTTCTGTAATTAGTTAATATCATATATCTCACTTTATTAGGTATCTTATAATTTTATTTTGCATGATGTTGCTGATGGAGGAGCATAGGATCCGAGTGACAATGACACACACTTCCTGGACTTGAGCGGATTATGATGGGCATCTATCTCCATTTTCCTAATCTTTTTTGTTGCAATGTTCTGAATATTATTGGTAGAAATTGAAGTATGTAGATTTTACACTATTACTGAAGATATAATTTTATTAATACTGATAAAATTTTATTAAAATTGTAAAATTGCTCTATTTAAATCTATAATTTTAATTTTACAACAATTAATTTTTTTTAATATTATTTTTAAAATTGTTTTGAGTAAATGCGACTAAACTTCAGTGACAGAATTTTCGTCGCAAAAAAAATTTGTTTTTTGCAACGGATATATTGTCGATCGCAAGTAATTGTATCAGCGATTGCATTTAGTGTGACGGAGTATCTACGACACATATTTCTCGCAAATGAGTAACTGAATGGTAGTATCAATGACGGATATCATTTTTCTTGTAGACTCCATTTGTTTATATGTAAAATGTAGTACAACTTAAAACTAATTTCATATAAAATTATAAATTTTCATTTAAATTTTTTTTTTTTGGTTGAAGTCTGGAAATGAATGATGAAAAATGAAAAAAATAAATAAAGAGAGAAAATTAGTGGTGTAATATGTGAGAGAGAAATTTTAAAAAAGTAGGAGAGTGGTTTCTCTTACAAAGAAATAACCATTTTCCAATCACTTGTAAAATAATTTACCTAAAAAACGATGAAAATTATTTTGTTAAGCTTATTGTTGTGAGTTTTAAATTACTTGCAAGCGCACGAGTCGTTTGCAGTATAGCGTTGTGCAAGTGCGAGGTCGAATCCACAGGGAATTGCGTTGTGAAAATATAATTTTTAATCTAAACTAACTCTATCTTAACCTAGTTCCAAATTTTGAATGATAATTTGTAAAATAAATTAAAACTAAATTAAATTGATTTTAAAACTAATAATAAAAAGCACTAAGGTTTCCGAATCCACCCCACCGAAGTTAAGCATACATGTTCTAAAAATATAGCCTATCAAAACATTCTATGAATCCAACTATAAGACAAAAAACAAAGAATATCCCAACTAAACCAAAAGCACCCGATGTATCCGCTCTTAACAAATCACAAAAGGAATCCAATTTAATCGAAAAGCATTCAATGTATCCATCAGATGAAACACAAAGAAAATCCAACAGACAATTTAAACTCAATCAATTATAAGATTAACTCAAATAATTGACAGAACATTTATACTCAAAATTGTCAGATTTGTACAAGCAAATCTGAACTACTACGCCAAACAACGGCGGGGCTTCATCTTCAACCTTAGCTGAAGAGTCTAGCCACTCATAACTATAAAACTATAATAAAAAGTGCTAAACATTTAAACTAAAACAACTGAATATAAAGAAATAAATAAACAACTTTACATGGGAGAAATTCCACTCGCTGCCGGGCGGCGCTTCCCCTCGTGGTAGCAATGCCTTCGGGATCCACCAGAATGCTAGCGGACGTCCACCGGTAAACACCAAAGTGGCTCAGGAATTGTACATTAGATTATGAAGCCAAATGGTGTTTATATAGGAGGAGACCCGGAGTAAAACAGGTTGCAGAAACGATGTGGGATACAGGCCCGTGTGCGCTCGATCGATCGCATGTCTTATGCGCACGATCTCATGTGCGCTCGATCGCATGTCTACTGCGATCGATCGCAGATGCACTGAACTTCAAATATTTCGATGTGGGATGTTGACCTTGCGCTCGTTCAAAGGCAGGTGCGCTCGAGCGCTGGTGCGCTCGATCGCATACCTGTTGCGATCGAGCGCAATGTCTCCAGAAGCTTCAAATCAACCTGAAATGCTACACTTTCTCCACAAAGCTGTAAAAACACACAAAACACAAGAAAAACATAAAATGAAGTAAAATACTACTAACTAAGAGCATAACAAATGTAAGTTAAGGGTCTAAAATATGCAATATTTAAGACTCATCAAATACCCCCAAACTTATATTTTGCTAGTCCCTTAGCAAAACAAAATAAAAGACTCAATGAAAAACAAAGAACATAAAGATAAAGTCATCATTCATGGTATCCAAAAATTTTAGGAGCACACATCACCATGATATTCATTCATAAGCAAGCTTAAAAAGGTAAACCCATCTTCTCAATGAATAGAAATGTTAAAATCTAATTACTTACAAAATGCAGGATAAGGCATCACAAGCTTGAATCAGTGTAAGGTGAATTAGCATATAAAAATGAAGCTTCCAAGTAACTCTAATGTGTAAGGTCTCCATGTCTCAAGATTCACCGAATTTCCCATAAAAAAAATGAACGAAAAGGCATAGTTTTTATTTTATTCTTCTTTTTTTTTTTTTTTTTTAATAAGGCACGGCTATGTTTAGTTCCCTTAAGCTTTCTAATTGACCCATGTAGCGAGTGTTGAGCCAATGACTCCCAAACCAGGTGGCTTTAGGGCATTAGGTGTAAAAACGCCCCTAAGGACTTACTAACTCGAGTCAAAAAGGCTACGAAATTAAACCGACCTTAATATTACCAAGCAAAATTCCACCTTTTGACGTGAACACTCACTGCTTACTGAGGCAAGGGGTCCAGTTACTCAGCGAAAAGTTTATTGATAATTTTCTTTTCTTTTTATTTATTTATTTATTTATTTATATTTATTTTCCTATGCCCAAGAGTTCATCCAACAAGTCATCCAGTTTCAGTTAAGATAAGAAAAAATACACATTAAAATCACGTGTCATACCTCACATAATTTGTGCTAATGTGCTCGTGTTAGATTAGATCAAACATGTGAATTCTCAAAATGCCTAAAGTAAGTAACTAAATTTTAAAAATTTATCACCAGATCATGTGTTCAAAATGTTAAGCTCACCAATGACATCACATCACAGAAAATGTTTAGATCAACTAAAATTTCACGATAACATGAGCATGCATTTATCTCTATGACGAAAAGACAACAAATTAGGACAAAGTGCATGATGTGTCTCCCATACCCCCAAACTTAAATTACACATTGACCCCAATGTGTGACTAATATGGAAAGAGCTGACCTGAGATATGGAGAACTATCTGGACTAGTATGGCTCATAGCATACCCCCAAACTTGAACTGAAGTACGCTTTGTCCCTGAAAAATAAAAACTGGAAAACAAAAAATACTGGAAACAAACATTAATCATAAAAATGCGAAATAATAAATAAACAAAAGAAAAGATAAGCTGTGGGGTGCCTCCCATGAGCGCTAAGTTTTACGTCTTCAGCCAGACTCTCCCTAGAATACTACACTCAATCTGAGTAACTAGGATCCTCCAACAGTATCGTCTCAATGTCCGGACTCCTCAACTCTAAGAATGGTTTCAGCCTCTGTCCATTTACCTTGAAAGTATTACCATTCTTAGGATCCTCAATCTCGATGGCCCCATGAGGAAAAACTGATCGAATAATGAATGGGCCTGACCATCGGGATTTGAGCTTGCCTGGAAAAAGATGCAGGCGCGAATTATAAAGAAGAACTCTCTGACCAGGCTCAAAAGCTCGTCTCAAAATATTTTGGTCATGAGTCTTCTTCATTTGTGCTTTGTATGATCGGGCACACTCATATGCATCATTCCGCAGCTCCTCCAATTCATTGAGTTGGAGCTTTCGTTGTGAGCCAGCCTTGGAAAGATTAAAATTTAGTTGCTTGACAGCCCAATACGCACGATGCTCTAATTCAACCGGAAGGTGACATGCCTTTCCGTATACAATGCGATAGGAAGACATGCCAATTGGTGTCTTGAAGGCTGTCCGATATGCCCACAGTGCATCCGTCAATCGCAGAGACCAATCCTTTCTAGTAGGGTTCACAGTCTTTTCCAAAATATGTTTGATCTCGCGATTTGAGATTTCCACTTGACCACTCGTCTGTGGGTGATATGGGGTGGCAACTTTGTGTGTAATACAATATTTCTTCATCAACTGCTCAAAGATCTTGTTGCAAAAGTGCTTACCTCCATCACTTATGATTGCTCGAGGCGTACCAAAACGAGCAAAAATAGTGTCTTTCAAGAATTGGACCACAACTCTGTGGTCATTGGTCTTGCACGCAACAGCCTCCACCCACTTGGACAGATAGTCCACAGCAACTAGAATGTATAAGTAGCCAAAGGAGTTTGGAAATGGTCCCATGAAATCAATGCCCCACACATCAAAAATCTCAACAATCAGTATAGGGTTGAGGGGCATCATATTTCTCCTAGAAAGACTCCCTAGCTTTTGGCAACGCTCACAAGATATACAGTAAGTGTGAGAGTCCTGGAACAGGGTAGGCCAATAAAATCCACACTGCAAAATCTTTGCAGCGGTCTTTTTAGCACTAAAATGGCCTCCACATGCATGATCATGACAAAAGGCGATGACATTAGATTGGTCATGCTCAGGAATACATCGTCTAATGATCTGATCAGGACAATACTTGAACAGGTAAGGATCATCCCAGAAAAAGTGTTTTACCATGGCCAAAAATTTTGATTTATCTTGCCTCCCCCAATGCAAGGGCATGTGTCCGGTGACAAGATAGTTCACTATGTCAGCAAACCATGGTGCGGGACTGTGAGCAATGTGCATCAATTGCTCATCAGGAAAGGTCTCAGAGATGGGAGTGGCAGCCTCACTGAATTCCACAATCAATCTAGACAAATGGTCCGCCACCACATTTTCCGAACCTTTCTTATCCCGAATCTCAATGTCGAACTCTTGAAGTAGCAAGATCCATCGGATAAGACGAGATTTAGCATCTTTTTTAGAGAAAAGATACTTCAATGCAGCATGGTCCGAGTAGATAATGACTTTAAATCCTAACAAGTAGGATCTGAACTTGTCTAGTGCAAAAACGACTGCAAGCAACTCCTTCTCAGTGGTAGAATAATTGAGTTGTGCGTCGTTTAGAGTTCGACTTGCGTAATAGATAGCATGGGGAAGTTTATCAACACGCTGCCCTAAAACAACTCCAACAGCATAGTCTGATGCATCACACATAATCTCAAAAGGCACACCCCAGTTAGGTGGCTGAATAGTGGGTGTGGACTTCAGAATTTCCTTCAGATCCCCAAATGCTTTCTTACAATCCTCATCAAATAGAAATGGGGCATCTTTTTGCAACAACTTGCACAAGGGCCTGGCGATCTTACTGAAATTCTGGATAAATCGCCTATAGAAACCTGCATGGCCCAGAAAAGATCGAACCTCTTTCACCGTACGTGGGGGTGGAAGGCTGGAAATCAAATCCACCTTTGCTTTGTCGACCTCAATCCCTCGATGAGATACGATATGCCCCAGTACAATTCCTTGCTTGACCATAAAATGGCACTTCTCCCAATTAAGCACCAGGTTCTTCTCCTTGCACCATACCAAAACCAAAGAGAGACGGTGCAGGCACTCCTCAAATGTTGAACCGAAGACGGAGAAGTCGTCCATGAAAATCTCCAAGAACCGCTCTACCATGTCAGAGAATATACTGACCATGCACCGCTGAAAAGTGGCAGGTGCATTGCATAACCCAAAGGGCATGCGACGGTAGGCGAAGGTCCCAAAAGGACAGGTAAATGTCGTCTTCTCCTGAACTTCGGGGTCCACGGGGACCTGGTTATATCCAGAATAACCATCCAAAAAGCAATAATACTCGTGCCCAGCCAAACGCTCCACCATCTGATCAATAAATGGAAGTGGAAAGTGATCCTTCCTTGTGGCAGTGTTCAGCTTACGGTAGTCTATACACACTCTCCACCCAGACTGCACACGAGTTGGCACCAACTCGTCGTCCTTATTCTTTACTACCGTTAACCCAGCTCGCTTGGGCACGACATGAATGGGGCTCACCCACTTGCTATCAGAGATGGGATAAATGATCCCTGCATCTAACAGCTTAATAACCTCTGCCCTCACAACCTCTTGCATAGCAGGGTTGAGCCTTCTTTGCGGCTCCCTCGATGGCTTAGCATCTTCCTCCAAATGTATCCTGTGCATCACCACCGAGGGGCTGATTCCCTTAATATCCTCAATGGTCCAGCCGATAGCTTCCTTGTGCTCTCTTAAAACATCTAATAATTTCTCCTCTTGAGCCTCTCCCAAATCTGAAGCTATTATCACAGGCAAACAGTGTGCTGGACCTAGGAACTTATACTTAAGATTATCCGGTAAAGGCTTAAGTTTCTTCTGTTGAGGTTCGGGTGACTCATTCTCCTCCTCTATGCTTTCTTGAGGATCAGACTCCAAAATGGCATTTACTTCCTCGAGTAACTTATCTAAACCCAAGTCCTCTCCAAAGTGAGCAAAGCATGCCTCCATAGGATCCTCAATGCTTGATTCATCCACAGTATCCTCAAGAATCTCCTCTATCAAGCATACATCTCTCATTTCATCATATTCCAGTAGTTGCCTAGTGATATCAAAAATGTTCAACTCCACTGTCATATTTTCGAAGGAGATCTTCATCACCCTTGTCCTACAATTGATTAGGGCGTTAGCCGTGGCTAAGAATGGTCGCCCTAGAATCACCGGTATTTGAATCCCTACATTCTGAACCGGCTCTGTGTCAAGCATAATAAAATCCACGGGGAAATAGAACTTATCCACTTTTATCAAAACATCCTCAACTATCCCCCGTGGTCTTTTCACTGACCTGTCAGCCAATTGAAGCATCGTGGATGTGGGCTTCAATTCTCCTAACCCCAACTGCACATAGACTGAGTAGGGTAGAAGATTCACACTCGCCCCTAGATCCAAAAGGGCCCTCTCAATATGGCTGACTCCTATCGTGCAAGAGATGGTAGGACACCCCGGGTCCTTATACTTGATGGGTAGCTTGCACTGAAGGATTGAACTGACCTGCTCGGTCAAAAATGCCTTCTTTGGGACATTCATCCTTCTCTTGATAGTGACCAAGTCCTTTAAAAACTTGGCATATGATGGCACTTGATGGATGGCATCCAAAAATGGGATATTGATATGGACTTGCTTGAATACCTCTAGAATTTCTTCATACTTCCCTCCTTTCTTGGGCGCCTGTAATCTCTCGGGGTAGGGCGTTCTAGGTACAAACGACCTAGGAGGGTCTTTCTTAGTAGGTGTGGCTGTAGATGGCTCAGCATCTCTCTTCTCTGTGTTGCCACTCCCTTGCCCTTGCTGCATAGCAGGGCTCTCTTCCACTCGATTGTCCACTTGTCTCCCAGACCTTAGTGTGACAATCGACTGTACTTGTTCCTCCCCGTGCGTTGGAGTTGATAAACTCTCAACCATAAATTGTCCTTTTGGGTTTTGCACGGGCTGACTGGGGAACTTTCCTTTCTCTCTCTCACCCAAGTGACTTGCAATTTGCCCTATTTGACTCTCCAGCTTGGCAATTGCTTGGGTGTTTACCATTGTTGCACTCCTCACATCGCTCATATTTTGGCTAGTCGCCTTCATGAATTCCTTGAGGGTGTCCTCAAGCGACTGAGAAACTGGCACTGGTGTTTGAGCGGGTGCATGGTAAGCAGGTGAAGGTGCTGGATGGGCAGAACGACCATGATTAGGAATTTGTGGGGCAAATCCGGGAGGATATTGATTTTGAGCATGATGAGAGGATCCTCCCTGATTCATTGGTTGGTTCTGTCTCCATGAAAAATTTGGGTGGTTCCGCCACCCTGGATTGTACGTCTCAGAGTACGATTCATTGGACTGCCTTCGAAAGTCATTGAAAGCATTTACTTGTTCCATAGGATACTCGGCACAAGTCGGCATTGATGGGCAATTCTGTGCTAGATGCATGGGACTAGCACAGATGGAACAGCTTTCAACATTGAATGTGTTGGCAGCATTAATGGATTGGCTCACAGTGAGAGCGTCAATCTTCTTAGTGAGGGCATCTAACTTTATCCTCAAATCAGCGTCCTCTCTGACCTCATAGATGCCTCCCCTTTTAGGAGCACGAATGGACTTATCTCGACAGCTTGAAAAATCCCACTGCTGTGAGTTGTCGGACAACTTGTCCAACGCCATATATGCTTCGTCTCCTGTCAGACTCAAGAATGCCCCCCCATTCATAGACTCGATCATGCTACGGTTGGGTTGAGTCAACCCTTGGTAGAAGAATTGAACGAGTCTCCACTTCTCATATCCATGTGGAGGGCATCTGATCAGTAACTCTTTAAAGCGCTCCCAGCTTTCAGAGAACTTCTCATCCTCGTCCTGAGTGAAAGAGCTAATCTCCTTACGGCACTCATTCACTCTAGACATTGGGAAAAACTTATGGTAAAATTTGCTAAGCAGGTTTTCCCAAGATGTAATAGACCCGGACGTGTTGGAGTCCAACCACGCCCTAGCTTTATCGTGAAGGGAGAAAGGGAAGAGTCGAAGATGGACTGACTCCTCAGAGAAGTTCTGGAATTTGAATGTAGCACAAATGTCTTTGAACTTCTTCACATGACTATAAGGATTTTCAAGATCTAAGCCATGGAATGAGGGTAGGAGTTGGATAACATGTGGCTTCAAATCAAAGTGTGTGGCATTGGTTGGTGGCAACACTATGCAGGAAGATGGAGTTAGTCGCAACGGGTGCGAACAAATCCCTAAGGGATGTAGTGGAGTCCACGTTCCAAGCTCTAGGTTGCTCTAGATGTTCAGGATGATTAAAATTTTCTCCCATCTCAGCAGTCTCTCTCTCAACTAGCGCTCTTTTCTGTCTCCTAAGAGTTCTTTCTAAATCGGGATCTAAATGTGTCAAATCTAAGTTCAAGGATCTCCGACCAAGCATACACTATCAGAAAAATAATGAGATACTAACCAGCAGAAGCAACAGAATAAAGCAAAAATAATTTTTTTTTTAACTAATTAAATTAACTAGTAGAAAAAAAAAATCAATTCAGACCAAAAATTTTCACAAACAAAACAATTCCCCGGCAACGGCGCCAAAAACTTGTTGTGAGTTTTAATTTACTCGCAAGCGCACGAGTCGTTTGCAGTATAGCGTTGTGCAAGTGCGAGGTCGAATCCACAGGGAATTGCGTTGTGAAAATATAATTTTTAATCTAAACTAACTCTATCTTAACCTAGTTCCGAATTTTGAATGATAATTTGTAAAATAAATTAAAACTAAATTAAATTGATTTTAAAACTAATAATAAAAAGCACTAAGGTTTCCGAATCCACCCCACCGAAGTTAAGCATACATGTTCTAAAAATATAGCCTATCAAAACATTCTATGAATCCAACTATAAGACAAAAAACAAAGAATATCCCAACTAAACTAAAAGCACCCGATGTATCCGCTCTTAACAAATCACAAAGGAAATCCAATTTAATCGAAAAGCATTCAATGTATCCATCAGATGAAACACAAAGAAAATCCAACAGACAATTTAAACTCAATCAATTATAAGATTAACTCAAATAATTGACAGAACATTTATACTCAAAATTGTCAGATTTGTACAAGTAAATCTGAACTACTACGCCAAACAACGGCGGAGCTTCATCTTCAACCTTAGCTGAAGAGTCTAGCCACTCATAACTATAAAACTATAATAAAAAGTGCTAAACATTTAAACTAAAACAACTGAATATAAAGAAATAAATAAACAGCTTTACATGGGAGAAATTCCACTCGCTGCCGGGCGGCGTTTCCCCTCGTGGTAGCAATGCCTTCGGGATCCACCAGAATGCTAGCGGACGTCCACCGGTAAACACCAAAGTGGCTCAGGAATTGTACATTGGATTATGAAGCCAAATGGTGTTTATATAGGAGGAGACCCGGAGTAAAACAGGTTGCAGAAACGATGTGGGATACAAGCCCGTGTGCGCTCGATTGCAGCGTGTTGCGATCGATCGCAGGTACGATCGATCGCATGTCTTGTGCGCACGATCTCATGTGCGCTCGATCGCATGTCTGCTGCGATCGATCGCAGATGCACTGAACTTCAAATATTTCGATGTGGGATGTTGACCTTGCGCTCGTTCAAAGGCAGGTGCGCTCGAGTGCTGGTGCGCTCGATCGCATATCTGTTGCGATCGAGCGCAATGTCTCCAGAAGCTTCAAATCAACCTGAAATGCTACACTTTCTCCACAAAGCTGTAAAAACACACAAAACACAAGAAAAACATAAAATGAAGTAAAATACTACTAACTAAGAGCATAACAAATGTAAGTTAAGGGTCTAAAATATGCAATATTTAAGACTCATCACTTATCACCTAGTAGTGGAAAATTCTATTTTACATGAAATTGATTTTTATATAATTCAAACACTACTCAAATATTGAACTAGATGTTGCTAACATTAAATATACAATATCAAAAGTAAAGTAACCAATTAATTAGAAAAGGCAATGAACTAGTGATTGGATTTAAGTTGACCACTGATCATAATACTCTATTATTTATATTACTTCATATATCATTAGTACTCTATATCGTTCATTTAAGTTTGTATATATATATAAACTTGTATATGAGATTTTTATATTTTTAGTAACATGCATTTTTTAAATATATTTTAATGAATTTTTAATCCCATATTTAATAATCTTGATTGATCACCTAGCGCCTCAAAGTAAGGATAGTGAATCTGTCTCTTTATATAGGGAATCATAATTTTATGACAAAATAAAAATTATACTTAATTGATAAAAAAAATTATTAGGTAAGGGAAATTTTTTTAGTGAAAGTTTATACACATATATTTATATATTATAAATAGATTAACAAGACAAAATATCTCACCAATAAAAAAAAAATTTCATCTACATTTCAACTATCAATTGTTAATAATGCATGCTTAAATGTTCTTCTAAATATAATTGAATTTTTAATCGTAAAATATAGATTCTAAATAATCTTATAATTTAAATTTGTTCACTACTTAAATAGACCTTTTACATCCGGTTTCTATTGAATTAGTTTGGAGATGTTGGGCTTTTAAAGAATTTATAGATTAGGCTTTAGGCCTGTAAACGAATCAGCTCGGCTTGAACCAGAGCATGCTCAAATTCATTTGTTAAGAATTTATTGGATCAGATTTCGATCAGATTATTTCTTTGATGATTTTAAAACTCAATCCATATCTGGCCCATCAGATTTCAGATTATAATTAGATTATCGTATAACTTAATTGATGTTATTGACTAATGATATACTTTAAAAATATATCAATATGAATAAACAAAAAGTTTTTTTTTTAATGGTTATGCTTCATTTGGAAATATCAATTTAGAGTACATGTATTTATATATAAAATTAATTTAGAAAGCTTGAATGAAATATCAATATATCAATTTTGCATGTTTAGTAATTCATTCAAACCTTATAAATGTGTGAGTTTAAAATGTTATTTTTCTAAAATGTATTTCAAATTCACAAGTTTTAAAGATTGGATTCATTCATCAATATGAATATTAGTGTAAAAGTTTTAGTTTTAAAATTGCATTTAAGCTTCTTCTTTTTTTATAACTAATTTGAATACAAATATATGCATTTCAAATTTATAAATCCAAACTCAACCTTAATCTTTTTATCAATACATGTATTCTAAATAAGTAATGTAGCATGCTTGCAGAATACTAACTTATAACATATATGATTTTTTATATTATAAAAACAAAACATATATATATATAATACAAAATATAATGCATACTATATAATAATATTAAATCAGATGGGGTTATGGGAGTTGATAGGCAGATCTGAATTTTATTAAATTAAATGGATTATTAGATTCATATCAAAATTGAATTAGCAGATCTAAATCTATATCCATATCCAACTATATGGATCGGGTTCAAATCAAAATCGATCTATTGACATGCCTAGTGGCTTTATATAGTCCAAATAAATATAAAATCAAAACTACGTCATTTAAATAAGAATATTTTAGTTTAGTGAAAGTTTTATATCTTATTCAAACAATATATATATATATATATATATATATATATATATATATATTCATTTCAGTATTTTTTTTATCGAAGACATCTTGTAGCCTTTTATAAATTCAGCATAATTTTGAGGGGATATATTCAACATTTATTACCTAAACATTAAACTGTTGATCTTATAAACTCACTTTTAAGCGTCAAATTATAATCTGAACTGATTAAAATTGCATACTGATTTCTTGGGTGATTCCAATAACTCACTCTAAATTGAAAATTTAGTAATTATGTCTTGGATTACAAATGAGCCAAGTCCAATTTATGGTCTAAATAAGATTTTTGGATTTTGATGTTGAACCTAAATTGTTGGTTTTGGACTTGTGGCCCTAGTTGGCTAATAAGATAAAGTATTACTCAATTTTTTTTTTGGGTAGATAAAAAATGTTAGGATTTTGGTTCAAATTCTCACAAAGAGAATTATAATTGATTTGAAAAAAAGTGATTTATTTTTTTATTTTTATTTTTTTAGTTACTTATTTTATCAGGAGTAGTTAAAGGTGGCAAACAGGTCGGGTCGAGTCAATCGGGTTTGGGTCGGGTCAGTTTCGGGTCATGTTGAGTCTCGGGTCAGGGTAACTTTGGGTCAGGTCGGATCGGGTTCTGGTCATTTCAAGCTCGAGTAGTATCGGGTCTCGAGTCAGGTCAACAAAATGGATATTTATGCTTAATTAAAAAAATATTTTATTTGCATATAATAGGACTAAACAAGTTATATTATCAAATACGTGAAAATTAATTAATAATAATTCAATGCTTAATTTTTTAATGTAATATGCAATGTTATGGGTCTTAGTCCCAAAATTTAGTCTTAAATGATCTCAGACTATTGGTCCACAAAATCATTCCCGCTAGTAACGTCTTATACCAAATTTTGGATATTAAATTTCATATAATCACTTCATTCTACTATATTTTTTCAGGATAATTAAAAATAAAATTTTATTATGACTTGAAGAACAATGCAAAATTTACTATTTTTCTTGATTTTTTATTTGAAATTAATAAGATTACTCATATTAATAGATTGTTGATTCATGCATATTAACACATGAAAATCAATAATTAATTAATTGTGATATAATTTATTTTATTTGACAACTAGTAAATTAACTATTATCCCAGTTTTAGAAAGCAAATTGTTTTCATAAAAAAAATATTTTTTCAAGTCATTTCGGGTCAGGTTGTTTTGGGTTATTCAGGTCGGGTTGGGTTCAGGTCATTTTAAATCCAGATCATTTCGGTTTACAGGTCACTCGGGTTAGGGTCAAGTCGACTTTGGATCATATTATTTGATTTATTTTCTGGTTGAGTCGAGTTTGGACCGAGTCGGGTAAGATTTTGCCACCTCTATGAGTAGTAGTAGTTTCTTATGTTGTTGTTCTTTTCCTATTAGTATTAGGAAAATCTCTTTTATATAAAGGGGGCCAGAGATGGTTTGAGGTACACTTATAATTCAAATATACATTGTAAATCAAATGAGGTTTACTACTAAAGTTAGGATGAGACCTTTGGGTGTATAGGGGTTTTAGGTTGTCAAGTAGAGATAACACTTACCACCAGAGCTAGGTTGAGAGGTGTGGGTGCATTGGAGCTTTTGGGTTGTGAAATAGTGAGAATTTAGCAACTTTGCTATTCCTAAAGTTGCAATTGAAAATTAATAAAGTAATAGATTTGTTGGTGGATATAAACAAAGAAATGGTCGAACTACATTATTTTTTGTTAGTTCTTATTTTTTATTTATTTACCTATTTAATTTTTGTAAACTTGAGTAACTAAATATTAAAAGTAAAATTCTATATATATTATTTGTATGAATGTTGAACGAATTTTTGAAGGTAAAATCCCATCAGAAAAGAGGGAAGGAGGAGTAATATTTGAACTTCATGATTTCTTTTATTTTGTGTCAAGTTCTTCATTTTAATCTTGCGCTAGAAGCCTATAACCATAAATTAAGATACCATTGTTTAGGTTTAGTTGCATTTTCCCTAGAGGAAAAGAAAAGGAATAGTTATATTTATCCTTGGTTTGGCCTTAGTCTAGCTTTTAATTTGAGCCTTAAAACTTTTCCTTGCCCATGTTTCAATGGACCTTTATGAATTGAGCCGAATCTTAAATATACAGACTTCTTATTATTTTGTGCATTCTGATGATTAATTGGGTTACTTAATTTCCTCATAGCGTATCTTAAATATACACCATGATTAATAGCCATACACAGAGCAAAATTAACTATAAGATCAAATACATATAATTTTTATAAGAATCTGAAAAAATAGTGTCATAGGCTCTTCAAAAGTTTAGTATTTGTAAGCTCAAATGAGTCTGCTAATTTAATTCAAAATTTAAAATAGAAATAATTACAAAATTTGTAACTCTCAATTTATTGAAATTAATCATAAATTTATAACTATTAATTTATTGAAAATAATCGCAAATTTATAATTATTAATTTATTGAAATTAATCACAAACTTGTAACTCTCAAATTATTGGTTATTTTTTTAAAAGAAAAAAAATCTTTATTAATGTAGAAACTTCTAAATACACAAAGTAAATCCCCAGTAACAGTGGCCAAACAAAATAAGAATTTCGCCGCAGAACTGAAAGCACTAGAATTGAACAAACACCATAACTAAAATCCAAAACTCCAACAGACCTTAATACCTTCCAAACAATTCAAAAACCTCATCACTTGGATGGTATATATCATGACTTGGCATACCAGATAAATTCCCCTCTGAAGATCCTACAGTTGTCGACAGCAACTCAAATGAAAACCAAACACCAACCAAGAAACAACTCTCACCACAATGAAATAGCAGCAACACAACCCCATCAACCCTTTGCGGCTTTCAACATACCTTATCTTAGTGAAAAAACAAAACTTGGCAACAAAGATCAAACTTCTTCCCACTCTCATTTTAGTAAGGCCATCTACAAACTCAATTACTCCCTTACGAGTATGAAAAAACTGAATCCTAAAAGAAGACAACCACCAACTGAAAAGCGAAATAACAGGTTCTGTGCAAGTAAGAGTCAACACTATGAACTCAAGCCCAAAACAGATGACATATAACAAAAACTACCATTACCCTCCTCCCCAGCATTGCAATCTTCACTTCTTACGTTGCATTAAAATCACACCCAATGCACCATGAAATTCACCATAAAAAAATCAAGCCAAGCTACTTCTCCACTTCCAAAGATCTCTTCGCCTTCTCCAAATAAATTAAACTCCAATTCCTAAAGTCCCCTATCCAACATAGAACCGTCGTCTCCTTTACTTAAGCCGCTATGACCTTCAACCTCCACCTAGAAAAGATCAAATACTACCTGAATTAGATTTGTTACAACCATGCTTTTTTGAATTCTATTTCCAATATAAACTCAAAAAATTCCCCACTCCACTTGGTTTGTCAACCTCTCGGACTTTCTTCATGCTACCTTTCTTTCTTTTCTTCATTCGTTGTTTAGAGAGAAACTTGGTAACATAAACATCATCATCAATATCTCGACCAAGTGAGAAAGAGTTATAATTATTAGACTTTTCCTCTTTATAAAAAATGTTGACATGAGCATCACTAACCTTTTCAAACGCAGACCCACCAACAGTTAAATACTCTTCTTCCCCATCCCGATACCTTTTTAAAATTTCACCACAATCCAAATCTCCCTTTTTAGTCCCTTGATTTTCAAAATTTGAAACTTTCATATCATTTAATTCAGCTATTTTAACTAAATACATTTCCTTTGAAATATACCCACTACCATTAACCACAAGATCCTTTATAATTAAGTTTCACGCCAATAGCTCCACTACTGCATATGTCATTCATGCCTTTAGACAAAATTAAATCAGCAAAGTTTCCAATTTTCACCGGAGAATTACAGGACTCCTATACCCATAACACCCTTTGACTCTGGGATTGACTATCTCCTACAACACTGCCAAGAGACCTGGATACAGAACAAGGAAAAGACAACCCGTTTTCAACCTCATGAGATTTAAAGGATACTCCTAACGTAGATACTTTTTGTATCTCATCCAATGAAATTTTAATGTCAAAAACCCCCCAATTAATTTTAACAAAACAAGAAGAAGGAAAAGCAGAAGTATCATTCAAGGAGACCAAGTTCCTTGCCATGTCTAACCATCGCTTGAAGAGGGTACTCTCATCACACGATAAATATTTTCCCTAACCCTCCGTCATTAGAGAAAAAAAATTATTGTTCCACGCATGCAAAGGGACACCTTGACAACTAATCCAAATGAGTTTCTCCTTACTACAGGCTTTAGAAAACCATGGATTAATCTTATGAAACCATCATCTCTCATGCCAACTCTTACCATGGTCTAAAAAAATATCATCTCTTCCCTACTATCAAACTCAAGAAGCACCAAAGAACCGCCCATAGGCTTAAAAGAAAATGATGTGATCCCCTCAATCAAGAAATTATGTTTAAAATTGATTAAATCTTTAGGTTTGTGAAACTCACCCACAACACATCTGTTCAGCCAATTGATACTTCTTGGGCAGGCTCATATTCTAAAACTTCATTCTGCGAACAAGCATGACCAAGATCCTTTGGAAATTCTGATGCAAGAACATGGGACTTATTATCATTAGAAGTACTCAAGGGAGCACCCCTAACAACATCTGCAAATGATCGAGACTGATTTGCGGAGACAATTTTGTCGGGCTGAGGAATATGAACCACATCCTTACCAGCATTAGCCAACTTGACCAACAGATTAAGACCCATAAACTTCGAACCATTTAGGTCTCTAATCGTTGCTAATGCATCATGAAAATCTAAAAAGCGAACGAACCCAAACAGATATGATCTTCCCCTACGCTTCGTCCTTGACATGTAGACATTCCTAACACTACCAAACCTGCCATATAAATCCCAAACAAGATTGTTATATATATATGGACTAAGAAATTCCACAAACACCGAAACAGTTTTCTTATCCGCCGCCTGAAAACCCCCACCTATTGCTATCTCCCACTTCATATTCACGTTGATAACATATATATATAAGGAAAGGAACAACAATTGAAATTAGCTAATCAAACAGCACCAACAATTGCATCTTCGACTATGGAAGTTGTACAGAAGGAAAGGAACACAGAATGGTCACCATCAGGGGTGAAGTTAGGATTTTTCTTTAGGAATAGCCGAAATATATGACCAATCCTGTGATTACTTGATTTTCCCTTTCTCTTCTAACCAAACAAATTAATAGAAAACATTTTACCTCTTTTTAATAACCAAATAATGGCTATTGAAAATGTACCGATCTATTTCGGGTCGGCTACCTGACGCCAGGTAGAATAGTGATTATTCTATAGACTAGTCGAACAGATAGTTCACAGGGAGTAATACAAGAAAAAACCCTAAACAATACAGAGAAACAGCTCTGATGTTTTATTTAAAATAATACAAATACAATAATAATGATTACAAAACCCTAAGACCTTATTTATAAGCTCGAAGCTAAAATAGGAAAATTAAATTAAGGTCGAATTTAAAGTAATAAAAATAAAAAGTTTCCTAAAAAACTGAAATCTACCAAATTGAGGTCCTAAACGTCGTTTTTTGGCTTAAAAATGATGACGCTCAGGGCGCTCGAAAGCCCGTTTCCACTCAGACTAAGGTCTTCCGGGGCTCGATCTGAGCCCATGACCCGTTCTAGGCAGTCCACTTGCCAGTTTTGCGTTGATCTGCCAACTCTAGGTACTTCAGTGCCAACAACGTGCTATCTAACAACTCAGCATCATCTGACTCGGATCTTCCTGCATCAGTCGCCCCGGGTTGGAAAGAACTCGTCATCGAGTTCGCAATAGCCTCATTGGAATCCCCAAAACAAGGACTCAGGTATTTCACATTAAATACATCAGAAGTCCACAGATGACTGGGGAGGCATAGTCTGTAGGCTTTATCATTGATCTTCTGCAAGATCTCACAGGGTCCAATCTTCTGCTCCTTAAGCTTATTATACTCTCCCATGGAAAAACGATCACGAGCTAATACTGCCCAAACAAAATCACCAACATCAAAAAGTACCTGACGACGATGATTGTCACTCTGAGCTTTGTACTTGGCATTACTCTCGTGAATGGCCAGCTTCACCTGCTCATGGATACCCCGAAGATGTTCTGCCATCTCATCTACCTTGGGATTCAAATGACCCACTCGTGGAATAGGGGCTAAGTCAAGCACCCCGGATGGATTCTGACCATACACAATCTTAAATGGGCTCATTCCGGTGGTTCTGTTTTTCGACCTGTTATAGGCAAATTCTGATTGAGGTAATGCCATATCCCACTGCTTCAGTTTAGTTTCTGCTAAGCTCTTCAAAAGGTTTTCCAAACTCCGGTTCACCACCTCGGTCTGACCATCTGTTTGAGGATGATAGGCACTGCTAAAATTTAACTTCGTCCCCAGCTTCTCTCATAAACTCTTCTAGAACTGACTCATGAACTTGATGTCACAATCTGAAGTGATAGATCGGGGAACACCATGCAAACACACAATCTCCTTGAAGTAAAGATGAGCGATCCGGGTAGCATCTATTGTCTTCCTACAAGGTATGAAATGGGCCATCTTGGAAAATCTGTCAACCACAACCAAAATAGAATCCAAGCCCCGTTGGGTACAGAGTAAGCCCAACACAAAGTCCATACTAACATCGAACCAAGGGACTTCAGGTACAGGTAAGGGTGTGTACAGACCCATATTAGTGAGAACTCTCTTGGACCGCTGGCACACATAACAACACTCTACATGATGAGTCATGTCACTGGTCAATTTGGGCCAATAATAGTTGGAGAAAATCAGGGCCAACGTCTAGTCTCGCCTAAAGTGACCCTTGTTATGAAGTTCACTAATAATCTGCTACCTTAGTGAACAATCTGGAATGCACAACTGCAATCCATGAAATAGATAACCATTATGCAAAATAAAATCATGTCGTTGACTATTAGTTACCTCCAGAATTATCCTCCCGAATGAAGGATCTGCAGCATACATATCCGAGAAGACCTCAAATCCCACAATTCTGGTGCTCATAGTGGTGAGGAGTAATGTACGACGGCTCAGTGCATCTGCGACATAGTTCAGACTTCCTGCTTGGTGCCTCAGTGTAAACGTGAATTCCTGCAAGCACGCCACCCACTTAGCATGCCGCCTACTCAGCTTGTGTTGGCCATTGATGTACTTCAGGGCCTCATGATCAGTAATAAGAATGAACTCCCTCTGCACTAGGTAGTGACGCCAATGTTTCAGGGACTGAACTATGGCATAGAACTCCAGATCATAGGTGGAGTAATTCTTCTTTGATCCTGATAATTTCTCACTAAAAAAAGCTACTGGTCGCCCCTCTTGACTTAGAACACTACTAATACCCACCCCAGATGCATCATGGTTTACCTCAAACACCTTTTCGAAATCAGGAAGTGCCAAAATTGGTGCCTCTGTCATCTTTTGTTTAACTAGTTGAAAGCTGGTTTCTGCCTCCTCGGACCACTGGAAATCACACCCCTTAAGGCACTCTGTGATAGGAGCAATCAAAGTGCTGAAATTTCTGTGAACCGACGGTAAAATGATACTAATCCATGGAAACTTCTTACATCGTGCAAGGTCCTCAGTGTGGGCCATTCCAAGACCGCATCTACCTTCAACTGATCTTCTTGAACACCATCAGTAGATACAACAAAACCTAGAAAAGTAATAGAAGTAGTGAAGAAAGAACACTTCTTCTGATTGACGTACAGGAGCTCTGTCCTCAACATATTAAAAACAACACGGAGGTGATCAAAATGTGACTCCCACGTCGGACTATAAACGAGGATGTCATCGAAGTAAACTACAACAAACTTCCCTATGAAAGGCTGTAAAACCTGATGCATAAACCTCATAAATGTGCTGGGCACATTGGACAGCCCAAAGGGCATGACCATCCACTCATACAACCCATGCTGCGTTTTAAACGCTGTCTTCCACTCATCTCCAGGCCTTATTTTGATCTGGTGGTATCCGTTTCTAAGGTCAATTTTGGAGAAGACCCTAGAACTGGACAATAGGTCTAACATATCATCCAGACGGGGAATTGAAAACCGGTATTTCACTGTGATCCTGTTGATGGCTCTGCTATCAACACACATAAGCTAAAAACCATCCTTCTTCGGCACTAGTAGGGCAGGAACCGCGCATGGGCTCATACTCTCACGGACGTAGCCCCTCTCTAACAACTCTACCACCTGTCGCTGCAACTCTTCAGATTCCTTGGGGCTGAGGTGATATGCCGGTCGATTAGGCAAACTGGACCTTGGAACATGGTCGATCTGATTCTAAATGTCCCTCATAGGTGGCAACCCAGGAGGAAGATCCTCTAGCATCAGGTCAGAAAACTTTGCCATCAGCTGCTGCACTTTGGCTGGTAATTCTGGATTCAGATCTACTGCACTATTCCCACAAAGGCAGCAGAGCATAGACCACATCTACATGCTCAACCTCTGCTAAAAACATGGACATCGAAAGCAGATTAGTATTATTGGGAATCAAGGTAGGAGTGATTCCTTCCCGACAAGGTGCCAACATAATCTTCTTCCCTTTCATGCTAAGGGAGTGTGTGTTTTTTCACCCATCATGAATAAAACTACAATCATACTGCCAAGGCCTGCCTAACAATACATGACAAGCATCCATAGACACAACATCACACCAAGCATCCATAGACACAACATCACACCAAGCATTATTGAAATATTTCTTACCAATCGAAAAAGAAACTAGGCAACGCCTATCCACTGTTACCTCACTGCCTTTATTCAGCCAAGACAATTTTTACGGCTTAGGATAACGATCTGTTTTCAACTACAGTTTCTGGATAGCCTCTTCAGACACCACGTTCTCATAACTGCCACTATCTATGATCATCTTGCAGACTTTATCGACAACTGTACAGGTCGTGTGGAAAATATTGGTCCTCAACCAATCATCCCCTGAATCGCCCTTGGGGGTCAGTAGACTCTTATGAACGACCAGAGTCTCATGGCCATCCCCATACAACACATCTCCATATTCATCATCGTCATACACAGGCTCTCCAATCTCCTCAGTTCTGTCTACCCCATCATCCTCAATCAAGAGATTTTTGCCCTTATTACTAGCAGGCTTCCTACACTCAATTGATTTATACCAATGTTCACCACATCTGAAACATCTAATATTTGGGTTAGGGTTACCTTGGGGTGGTTGCTGGGCAGGACAGGATTCCTACCGACGAACTGGCTGACTATTTTGATCGCCTCTGTTCATTGGTCTCCTATTCTGCTGTTTTTTCACCGTAAGTGCACGCTGATATGCTTCCGAAACTGTCCACAGCGAGTGAAGGCTGAGGGCATCATGTAGGGGCTACCGTAATCCCCCTAAATACCGTGCCACCATCTGCTCCTCTGTCTCAGATAAATCATTCCGGGCTATCAATTGATAGAATTCCTCCGTGTAATCATCCACCGATATCGTGCCCTGCCTCAACGAATGAAGTCGCTGAAACAAGGTTTGAGTGTAGCCGAAAAGAAGGAAGTGACCCTTCATCTTCTCCCAATCTGTGATCTTGGTTTTGCCCTGCCGATCGCGCGAGCGCCTCAACTGCTCCCACCATGCAGATGCTCTTCCCTTCAGTTTGATGGCGACCAGTTTCACCTTGACACGATCTGGAACTTCTTTATACTAAAAAATACGCTCCACTTCATTCAACCAATCGACGAATCCCTCGGCCTATAACGTACCAAAAAACTTGGGCAGATCCAATCTGAAACCGAGGTCTCCATAACGTTCTTCTCAACCACGGTGCTCCCAGAATCGAGCAGGATTGTGATGCTGGTTTTCGAAACTGGAATCGAAATCGTGATCTTCAATCTCACGATCACCAAAATTCTACGCCGCTAGACGCTGGGTTAACTCTGCAACTTGCCGCTGCAAATCCTCAATCATCGCATCCTGAACGTTACGATCACGGCGTGAGGCTTCCTCGTTCGGAACCTGCCCGCCACGACCACGACCACGACCACCAGCCATGGAACTAATGAAATCTTGCCCTAGGAAAATGCTGAAGCTCTGATACCAATTGACACCGGGCAGAATAACGATTATTCTGCAGGTTAATCGGACAGATAGTTCACAGGAAGTAACACAAGAAAAAACCCTAAACAATACAGAGAAACAACTCTGATATTTTATTTAAAATTATGCAAATACAATAATAATGATTATGAAACCCTAAGACCTTATTTATAAGGTCGAAGCTAAAATAGGGAAATTAAATTAAGGCTGAATTTAAAGTAATAAAAATAAAAAGTTTCTTAAATTGCAAATAAAAATAAAAAGTTTCCTAAAAAACTGAAATCTGCCAAATTGAGGCCCTAAATGTCGTTTTTTGGCTTAAAAATGACGACGCTCAGGGCGCCCGGAAGCCCATTTCCACTCAAACTAGGGTCTTCCTGGGCCCGATCTGAGCCGTTCTAGGCAGTCCACCTGTCAGTTTTGCGCTGATCTGCCAACTCTAGGTACTTCAGTGCCAACAACGTGCTATCTGACAACTCAGCATCAACTGACTCGAATCCTCCTGCATCACTACCCCAAGACGGTATCGTCACGTTTTGTCGTCTTAGCATGACATATACACGCAACAATTTAAAAATATACATCTGAATATAAATATTTACATCCAATCCTCAACTCTTTTCAGATGAGATATATCATCTTTCTCCTAACAGAAACAAATATATACAATATTATAAAATGCATGATTATAAACATCTTGTCTAATTTTCTTTCATATTTCCTTCATTAATCAAAGGATGATAACCATGGGACTTACATAAAGTAACTACTCTAAAAAGTCAGCACAACTATCTACTCATCCTGCTTGTTGCTTGAAATATTTCAACAATGAGGAATGAGCTTTACTATCTCAATGAATTAAATTTACTAGAAGTACTCGATTTGTATACTTCTAGTCACAACTTATAATTCAACAATTCAATTAATAATATCATTCGAGCCCTACTCATATCATAACTCCAACCATTTATCATCATCTTCTTAAATCAATCATCAAACTATAACCTTTCAAATAATATATATCATATATAAAAACATATCAATTTTCTTCTCATATATTTAATCATCTCGAGATCATAAATTTAATATCATCATTTACCTCGCTATGAGGTTCACATCCATAATCAATCATTCTATCATATCATCCTTTCATAATTCTTTATCATCATATCTGTCTCTCTGTGAGACTCATCGGTTTATCAATAATTTCACAATCAAGACTGATGCTATAGCATCTTAATCAATAAAAGTAAAATATTAAATTAAATAAATTCATTATTCTTTTTCATCACATCATCCATTCAAATCATATAATCATTTGGAAACGTCTTCCCACATGTCGACATGTTTCAGTCAGACCAGCTACATTCCTGATCTTCCTTTTATTTATGACCGACTACATTCCCGGTCTTCCCTTTCATTTATGACGGCTACATTCCTGGTCTTCCCTTTTATGCATATGAACATACATGTAAGCATACATCAAATCATTCAATTCAACTATCTCTTTTTCAAATCATTATATTACATATATATACTAAATTATCTCCTCATATATTATATCAATTTATCAATCACGACTTTCTAGAATTTCATTTATCCTTTGAATATATAGTTCATCAATATATCATTTCAATAATATATCTTCTCATATAATAAATTTTCAACATATTAATTATTCACATACTATAAGCCAATCAACTATCATATATTATTCAATAATTATAATTCATTCTTATATACTTGATCTATCAACTACTATCATATATCATAAAAATATTATCAAATCATTAATTCAATTCCCATAATTTTATATTTCATATTTATTTCGATTACTAAAAGTAAATTTAACTTTCCACGTAGCACTTAAAGCTACCTGTGGATCACCTCCTTGCTTTTCCTGTTCATTTCAGTGACACCACGAGATAGTTCACCTCTACCTAACCAAAATATACTTATCAATCTTATTATCTTGTAACAACTATGATAATACCCCACTTTCATAAAATTTTCACTTCCACAACTAAAAAAGTCAAAATTATCATTTATCAACTTTTGGTCAAAAAACCATCAAAGTCTCTATGTTAGTAGCAGAGCATTTGATGCTTCTTTATCCACCCACTATTCTGCACAATTCACATATCCATGTGCAAATTTTAATATATGGTTCAGAATTTGTTTCTAAAAACATTTTAAAAATCCATACCTTTTCAAGATAAAGCTTTACTAACTGATTATATATATATATATATATATATATATATATATATATATATAATAAATATAAAATACATAAAATATTGAAAATATTTATGTTAAGAGATTGATGGTTGGTCGTGGTTGGTTTGTTAACAACACCCAAAAAGGTGACAACAAAATTTTAAACAGAAACTAGAGAGAAAGATGAGAGAGATAATTCGGAGATTTCGCTCATTTTAAATTTGCTTGGAGAGAGGAAAGGCCGAGTCAGAGAAAATTAAAACAGAAGGTGGCGCTTAGGAACAAAAAGGAAAGTAAGTGTCATGACAAAAATCATGTGTAGCTAGGGGTGGCAATTTTGGACACGACACGTGAACCCGACACGACACGACACGAAATAAAGCGTGTTTGTGTTGAGTATAATCGGGTTCGTGTCGTAATCGTGTTGACACGATTATGACACGGAATAATCGTGTCGTGTCGCGGGTTGACCCACCAACCCGAAATGACACGATTATAACACGATTAATGGGTCGCGGGTTGATGGGTCGTGTTGACACGGTTATGACCCATGACCTATTTATGACCCATTTAAAAAAATATCTATTAAATTTAAAAAAAAATCTTAATATATATATATATATATAAAATAAACTCTAATACTAATTTTACAATCCACAGACACAGAAATGGGTTAAGTGTGTCGTGTCGTGTTGGGTCTAACACGACCCGTTTATTATATGGGTTAAACGTGTCGTGTCGTGTTGTGTCGGGTCTAACACGACCCGTTTATTAAACAGGTTAAGCGTGTCGTGTCGTGTTACCCGTTTAATAATCGTGTCGTGTTCGTGTCGACCTATTAATAATCGTGTCGTATTCGTGTCGACACGAACACGACCCGCCAACCCGAATTGCCACCCCTATGTGTAGCTTCTATGTGGCGTTTGAAAAAAATAAAGCAGATGCCATCTTTATATTCACAAGACAAAAGTCTTGTCTAACTTTCAAAATCCCATGTTATGCGCTTGTCTTTTATTATTATTATTATTATTATTATTTATAGCTTTATTATCGATTATTTACGATTTTACCACCGATCTTTCAGCATTTAAAATTTATGAATTTTGCCATTACATAATCACAATTTTTCCATTCATCATTTAAAATCAAATTTTCATCCTTACTTTCTTCCAAAAATTTCATAAAAATTATAGAAAAATATAAAAACTTATATTATCTTCCATCAAATTTTTCTAATTATTTTCTTTAACCTCATTCCACATTTTTTTTTTCAAAATTATTTCATTTCAACTTCAAATTTTATAATTTCCAGTACTTTCTTATTAAAAAGTTTCTAACTCTTTCAATAAAATTCTTAATGTCATATTTCAAAATTATATCAATTTCAACAGTTAATATGTTATGTATGCATAATTTAATTCAATATAAAATTAAATTACTTTTTTACCCATGTTTAAGGGTACGGGTGTTACAGAAAAGTCATATGATAGTTACAAAATGTATAACTCTCAATTTAATTATTATATCAAAATGGCTATTAAAAAGGTATTTGAATGTCATGAATAATTGTGAGGAATTTAAAACTGTTATAACAATCCCCTACAAGTTTTAAAATTTTGAAACTCAGAATAAACAAAACAAAATATAAATATAAATATAAATATAGAAAGTATATAAGGGCAACTCTAGTACTATACAATAGGTGTAGGAGTCTTCAGGACTTGAACCTACACTTAATGCTGACAATATTCATCCGAGGGAGCCGTAATGGACTATTCCTTGAATTAGGTCCCTTGATCAAACTTCAATAAGTCACACACATAATACTTGATATAGGGTCAGGTTCACGGGTTAAAGCTATTAATGGCCACACACTCTTATCTTGATTCTCATGAGAGTCTATAGGGAATAGCCCAATCCTACAGTCGAGGCCTCACGAAAACTCTCACTTAGGTGAGCCTCCAAGGGTACGTGTGATAAGTACCTCATGATAATACCTGCCTCGGTCTCATTAATGGTATATACCAATTCTGAAAAATCATTCTAATAAGCACTATCACCTTAGGGATGTGAAAAAGATGCTCTCACGGAGACATGCTCCTCAAAATTAGTGCTAAAATTGAGTCACACACTGTAGGTTGTTTATATCAATTGAACTTTTTTTCATGGGATCTC
Organism: Bretschneidera sinensis; assembly: GCA_023935145.1. Taxonomy (NCBI): domain Eukaryota; kingdom Viridiplantae; phylum Streptophyta; class Magnoliopsida; order Brassicales; family Akaniaceae; genus Bretschneidera; species Bretschneidera sinensis. The sequence continues at coordinate 58,972,378 of CM043699.1, read as the reverse complement.
CAATAAAAAAAGTTTGAGTTATCTTTGTTGGTGGCTCCCTATGGGCTAAGCCCATCCCCCTCGATGTATAAAGTATATGTAATACCCATATTTGTAAAATAAGGGTAAAAAAGTAATTTAATAAATATGACATGAAATTAAAATAATATATTTATACAAAAGATTTAGTATTGATTAAAATAATTCTTTAGAAAAAAAAAACCTGGACGCGTAGTTACAAAGGAAAAAAAATCGTGGCAGCAGGTAGCAACCGGCTGCCATGCATGTAAGCCACGTTCAGCAATTCTTGGCAGCTTAGAAATGAAAGGGGGAACTGTTGAAGAAAAAAAGCTATGTTATATATATATATATATATATATATATATATATATATATATATATATATATATATATACTGTTTACATTTTCCTTTGATTTCTTGTTTTTTCTAAATACTTGGGGAGCGAATGAAAAATTGAAAGAACAAAATTTTGAAGGAGTTTACTGCGGAATTTCATAGAGAATCACGAGAAGCTATCAAAAACACAGAAGGTAATAACATAGTGTTTATTTTTGAATTTTTAGCGTACATGAAATTTCCAGGAATTTAAAATGAGAATTTTCAAAGGGTGTGGTTTATGAAGAATTGAAGAAATAATTAGAAATTCAATACAAATAGTATGTCAGGTGTTGACAGTCAACAATAGGGGGAAATTTCTGAGAGGAACGGGAAAGGCAAGGAGATGATCCACGGGTAGCTTTAAATGCTACGTGGTGAGTTGGATTTACTTTAAGTAATCTACGTAAAAATGAAAAATCTAGTGATAATATTAAAATAAATTATTAGCTTATATTTTGGTGATAGATAAAGATTTGGTTGATAGATATAATATGGATATTTAGACACGTAGAAAAATTATTATGTGAGAAGAAATATTATTAGAATAATGAGTTGATTTAATAATGATGATGATAAATAAATTCTTGATAAGCTATGGTTAATCTTTTGATACAAATTTTGAGGAAATGAAATTTAGTGGATCTTGGCAAGCTTTGATGGATGATTTGATATGATTTGGGATGAAATTTAGTGGATATTGAAAAGCTTTAATAGATTATTTGATGTGATTTGGGATGAGAGGAATTTAGTGGAAATTTTTTTATATAATTTGAGAAAAATCAGGATAGCCAAAATTAAATATTTGAATTCATGTTTGTTTTTGTTTTTGTTTTTAATTTTTTATGTTATTGTTCAGATGCATATGTCATATCATTGTTCATATACATATGCACTAAATTAGAAAGAAAAGAACCGAGAAGGCAGCCGGTCTAATTGAAAAACCGTGACAACCAGTATGTGTTGGAAATAAAAGGGACACCGTGACAGTCGGTATATGCTGAAAATAAATTTCATGACAGTTGGAACAAGCTGTAAAGAAAAGAATCAGGAGGTGGTCGGTCTAAGATAATAAAAACATGTCGACATGTGGGAAGACGTTCCCATAATAATAATTCAAGCATTGCATTTATTTTATTTATTGCTTGAATTATTGAAATGCTGTAGTGTGGTGTGTTATTGTAAATTTATTTATAGATGGATAAGTCTCATAGAGAGATAGTTATGGTGATAAGAACCATCTAAATGGTAGATTTTATGATGTGAACCTCATTACGAGGTGATTTTGAGATAATTAATGGTCTTAAGGTGAACCAATAAATAAGAAGAAGAGATTGATAGAGAATGAGACTTATGATATGTGTAGTGATACTGGAAGGCTAATATCAAGTTGTATGAAATATAATTGATTTAATATTGAAAGACCTTTTATGAAATTGAGTACTTCTAGTAAATTTAATTTACTAAGCTTGTGAAGCTCACTCCTCATTGTACAATGATTTCAGGTAGCAGACAAGACAAATAGTTGGTGAGTTGAGGTTCAGACGAAACCATTTTCTGTAAGCCACGTACGTGTTAACATCCTCAGACTAATGAGAAAATAAAATAAAAATTTATTTGTAAATATCATGCATTTTACGTTGTATACTATGTCTAAGTTAATATCAGATTGATGTAAAATTTTCTGTTGGTGTTATTTATTTTTATTGTTGCATATATATGTCGTGTTGGGATTTTCAAAATGTGATGATACTGTCTCGGGGGTGGTTAACCCGGGATGAGTTGTTACAATTTTGGTATCAGAGCATTAGGCTTTATGATTCTATAAACGGCATAAAAAGAAAGAAAGTAGAATATTAAAATAAATTATATTTTAATGAACAGTTTGAGGATGACACGTGGATGTGTTAGAGCTAGAGTTAGAGTTGTTAATTTGAGAGGGCGTGGTATGCCCCCAATATTTTGACAAGTTGAGGTTGAGTCTAAATCTGTGGTTCCTAGAAGGGAGTGTGTTGACAGTATAATTGATATTAGTAAAGGTGTGAGATAATCTAAAGTTGAAAGAGATGAGCTAAGATAAACTATTACACATGCTCTTGAGAAAATGAATGTATAAGATAATAGAGTTGGTAGTCGATAGCATAGACTTGATGAACAGGCTAGAGCTGTGCCTGAGGTTGTTAATCTAGTAATGATAAATGTTCAAAAGTGGAAAAGTGAGTTTAGGCATGAGATGCATGAAGATTGTTAAGTTGAATGCCTTGTTATTTAAAGGATCTATGAATTCTTTTAAGCTTGAGTTTTGGAAGAAGAATGTAGAGAGATTAATTGGTATTTTACCAGTAACTGATAGGCAGATGGTTGCCTTTTCTTCGTTTGAGTTAGACAGAGAAGTTTTAGAATAATGAGGGGATATTCTTCCTAGGATAAGTGCAGATGTTGTTAGACTTTCAACCTAGAATAGGTTTAAGGAGGTTTTCTTTGATAAATACTTTCCATAGACCTTTAGAGCCCAACAAGATAGAGGTTTTATTTATTTGAGGCAAATGGGTTGACTGTGACTCAGTATGATAGGAGATTTGTGGCTTTGTCAAGGTTTGAACCGAAAATCGTATACCCAGAGTAGAAGAAGTGTGAGAGGTTCATAAATGAACTATGTTTTAAGATTTGATCAAAACTATCTTACATGAGGCTTATAAATTATGTCAGATTAGTGGACATACCACTTCAAATTAAGAAAGATGTGATAGAAATTTGAGGTTGGAGGAATCGGCGGAAGAGGTCTAGATTTGAGGAACCCAAAGGTGGTACCAGTATGAGTGTGCAGGGTGGGAAACCACCTAAAGGAGGCGTTCCTTATCACAGGGAACTGTAGTACACAGTTAAAGAAAAGCACGAGTTGTTACTTCTGTAGCTCAAAATACTATTGGTAGGACCCTTAGATTTGGGAGACAGATTATGGGAACGGAGAGTCATGTCAGAGGAAGTAAGTATGCCACTAAAGAGAAGTGGTAATCTGACGTATGATTGAGAGACAGAAGTTTGTCATAGATATATTCATATAAGAAATTTATCCCATAATTGTTCTAATTTGAGGTGCTTTGTATATAGAAAAGGTGGACATATCAATGTTGGTTGATCTTGGTGCAATCTATTCTTTTGCATCCAGTATTCATATTAAGTCTATTGAAGTATGTATTAGTCCTTTGTTGCAAAATATTTTTGTTGAAGTTCCCACTAGAGATAAAGTGGTAATCACAAATGTTTACAAGAGTTGTGTGATTTGGATCAATGATAGAAAATCTGAAGCTGATTTATTATCTTTGAATATGGTTGATTGTTTTAGAAAGAAGATAGTGTTCTAGATATGAACATGGGGAGTTTAATTTCAGAGAGAACATAAAATACTCTCAAACTATCTCATTTTGCTGTGACCACTAGGATATGGTTGAAGAAGGGTTGTGAAGAGTATTTGGCATACATAATGGATTCTAAAAAGGAAAATAGAAAGTTAGAATAAATCTTAGTGGTGAAAGATTTTTCTGATGTAATTCCAGATGAGTTGTCTAGGTTACCTCCAAGTAGGGAGATTAAATTCTCTATTGATGTGATACCAGGATCATCACATATATTTAATAGCACCCTACAGAATGATGTCAGCTGAATTGAAAGTACCATTTTAAGAATTTTTGGATAAACAATTTATCATACCTAATGTATTTGGGGGAGCCCTGTGTTGTTCGTGAAGAATGAAGATGGATCGATAAGAGTGTGTATGGATTACATATAGTTGAATAAGAACAAACATATTTTTCCCAGGATAAATAAATTGTTTGAGCAGTGCAAGGAGTAAGAGTGTTTTCTAAGATAAACCTAAGATCATGTTATCACCATTTGAGGATAGAGAATGGAAACGTGCCTAAGACTGCTTTTGGGACACGTTATGGTCATAAGCTTTTTGTGATGTCATTTAGACTAACTAATGTTTCAGAAACATTTATGGACTTGATGAATAGAGTGTTTAAACTATATCTTAACAATTTTTTGGTTGTATTTGACTTTCTGATATAATCTAAGAAGGAAGAACAACATGTGAAACATTAGACAGTGTGTTTGAGATTCTAAGAAGAGAGAAATTATATGCAAAGTTCTCTACGTGTGAATGATGGCTGAATGAAATAACTTTCTTGGAACATATATATCCGGAAATGGCATAACAGTTGATCCACAAAAGGTAGAGACAATGTTAAGTTGGGAGAAACCAGCATATATAATTGAGATTAGAATCTTCTTAGGGTTAGTTGGTTATTATAGAAGATTCTTTAATAATTTTTTCTATTATTGTAATGCTACTGAATAGACTGACCAGGAAAGAGGTAAGATTTGTATGGTGAGGGAAATGTGAGAAAAATTTCCAATTACTAAAGGAGAAATTGGCTACAGCTCCAGTATTAGTGTTTATTTCTGGTGATGAAGAATTTGTGGTGTATAGTAACACATCACATCAATGATTGGGATATTTGTAAATAGGAAGGTTGTGGCCCATACTTCTAGACAATTGAAGATTCATGATACAAATTACCCTACTCATGACTTAGAGTTGGTTGTTATAGTGTTTACTTTAAATATTGGAGAAATCATCTGTATGGAGCCACTTGAAAGATATTCATGGGTTATAAAAATTTAACATACTTACATCCCCAGAGAGATGTGAATTTGAGGCAAAGATAGTGAATGGAGTTGACTAGTAAATATGATGGTATGATTCACTATCATCTAGAAAATGCGAGGGTGATAGTTGATGCATTGAGTAGAAAGTCTACAAGAAGGTTAACTACTATTGGGAGTCCTGATGTGAAATTGATGATAGATTTAAAAGAGATAAAAACGAAGTTGAATATCAGTAATAGAAGATAATGGTTAGCAAATATGGTTGTACAGTCAGTCATAGTAAAATGCTTTAGAGATGCAAGGTAGAAATGAAGAAATAGAAAAGATTAAGCATTGAGTGCTTACTAAAAAGCAATATGATTTCAAAAATTTGAAATGAGGGTATTTTGGGTATTGGAACATGGATTTGTGTTCCCAAAAATTCGGAGTTGAGAAAAGAGATAATGAAAAGGGTATATGATAATGAAGATTCGATGCAACCAAGTAACAATAAGATGTATAGAAGATGGAGACAAAAATTCTTGTGGTCAAGATTAAAGAGGGATGTAGCTAAGATTGTGAGGTTGTATGGAGCACCATTAAACATAGGATCAAATAGAGATGCTAGATTTACATCTTGGTTTTGGAGAGGCTTTCAAAAAGCCATGGGTACACAATTGCAATTTAATATAATTTTTTTCATGCTCAGACAGAAAGGATTTTTAGAGTACTAAAAGATATGTTAAGGGCAAATATGATAAGTCCTCAGTAAGTTGGGATGCTTACATGCCATCGATTGAAGTTGCTTATAATAATTAGTATCAAACTAGTATTGGGATGACACCGATTGAAACATTGTATGGTAGGAGGTGTAGAACTCCTATATGTTGGGAAGAAATAAGAGAGAGAAATATATTGGGATAACACTTTCACTTCTAAGAAAGTGTTTACATGATGAGTATTATACTATTTCAAACCAAGCTGTAGAAATTCGGAAAGATTCGACTTTTATACAAGTACCAGTGAGAATTTTAAACAGAAAAGAATAGTCTTGTATAATAAAATAATTGAATTAGTTCAAGTTCTAAGGCGGAATAAGGATGTTGAAGAGTTTACGTGAAAACGTGAAACAATTATGAAGAAGTATTGTTCATATTTATTTCTTGAGTTAGGTAAGAAAATTTTGGGGACAAAATTTTTGTAAGGTGGGTAGAATTGTAATACCCGTATTCGTAAAATAAGGGTAAAGAAGTAATTTAATAAATATGACATGAAATTAAAATAATATATTTACATGAAAGATTTAGTATTGATTAAAATAATTCTTTAAAAAAAATCGTGGTAGTAGGTGGCAACCTGCTGCCATGCATGTAAGCCACGTTCAGCAATTCGTGGCATCTTAGAAATGAGGCCGGGGGGGGGGGGGGGGAACTGCTGAAGAAAAAAAAGTATGTTATATAGACATATATATTACTTATACGTACCGTTTACATTTTCCTTTGATTTCTTGTTTTCTCTAAATACTTGGAGACCGAAAGAAAAGTTGAAAGAGCAAAATTTTGAAGGAGTTTATTGTTGAAATTCATAGAGAATCACATAAGCTATCAAAAAAAATATAAGGTAATAAAGTAGTGTTTATTTTTGAATTTTTAGCATACATGAAATTTCTGAGAATTCAAAGTGGGAATTTTCAAAGGGTGTGGTTTATGAAGAATTGAAGAAATAATTAGAAATTCAATAAAAATATTATGTCATGTATTAACAGTCAGCAATCGGGGGAAATTTCTGAGAGGAACGGAAAAGGCAAGGAGATGATCCATGAGTAGCTTTAAGTGCTACGTGGTGAGTTGGATTTACTTTAAGTAATCTAAGTAAAAATAAAAAATCTAGTGATAATATTAAAATAAATTATTAGCTTATGTTTTGGTGATAGATAAAGATTTGGTTGATAGATATGATATGAATATTTAGACACGTAGAAAAATTATTATGTGAGAAGAAATATTATTAGAATAATGAGTTGATTTAATAATGATGGTGATAAATAAATTCTTGATGAGCTATGGTTGATGTTTTGATACGAATTTGGAGGAGATGAAATTCAGTGGATCTTGACAAGCTTTGATGGATGATTTGGTATGATTTGGAATGAAATTTAGTGGATCTTGACAAGCTTTAATGGATGAGTTGATGTGATTTGGAATGAGAGTTATTTAGGGAAATTTTTTTTATATAATTTGAGAAAAATCAAGATAGCCAAACTTAAATATTTGAATTCATGTTTGTTTTTTTTAATGTTATTATTCAGATGCATATTTTATATCATTGTTCATATGCATATGCATTAAATGAGAAAGAAAAGAATCGGGAAGGCAGCCGGTCTAACTGAAAAACCGTGACAGCTAGTATATGCTGGAAATAAAAGGGACACCATGACAGCTAGTATATGCTAGAAATAAATTCCGTGACAGCCGAGACAAGCTGTGAAGAAAAAAATCGGGAGAGGACGGTCTAAGATAATAAAAACACGTCGATATGTGGGTAGATATTCCCACAATAATAATTTATGCATTGCATCTGTTTTATTTATTGCTTGCATTATTGAAATACTGAGGTGTGGTGTGTTATTGTGAATTTATTTATAGATGGATGAGTCTCACAGAGAGACAATTATGGTGATAAGAACCATCTAAATGGTAGATTCTATGATGTGAACCTCATTATGAGGTGATTTTGAGATAATTAATGGTCTTAAGGTGAACAAATAAATAAGAAGAAGAGATTGATAGAGAATGAGACTTATGATATGTGTAGTGGTACTGAAATGCTAGTATTAAGTTGTATGAAATATAATTAATTTAATATTGAAAGACTTTTTATGAAATTGAGTACTTCTAGTAAATTTAATTCATTGAGCTTATGAAGCTCACTCCTCATTGTACAATGATTTCAGGTAGCAAACAAGACAAATAGTTGGTGAGTTGAGGATCCGATGAAATCATTTTCTGTAAGCTACCTACATGTCAACATCCTCAGACTAATGAGAAAATAAAATAAAAATTTATTTGTAAATATTCACGCATTTTACGCTGTATATTATATCTAAGTTAATATCAGATTAATGTATCTCCCCTATTGAGGGTTGAGGATTGATGTAAAATTTTCTATTGGTGTTATTTATTTTTATTGTTGCATATATGTGTCGTGCTGAGATTTTCAAAATATGATGATATCGTCTCGGGGGTGACCAACCCGGGATGAGTCGTTACAGTGTACCCCTCATGGGTAGACCTTTGTTAGCTATATCCCTTTCAGATCTCACAAAATCTAGAAATATAACACTTCTACTCAACCGTCCTCTGCCTGACTTATATCTCACTTGAATACGCTTGTTCATCTTCTTATTAGAATGAGATTGTTGTATAAGATCTCTCACAACTTTACACATTCACAATTTATATATGTAGAAGGTACATGTTTGTTCACAATAGGAATATCCATCAATATATTTTTTAACTTGTCAACCTTTATACAAGCTTTATCTAGAGCTATTAACTCAGCCTCCATAGTACCTATAAATATTATTGTTTTTCTAAATCCCCAAGACATTATTGCACCTCCGAGTACAAATACATATCCAGTAGTAGACTTTACATCGAAACTATTAGTAATCTAATTTACATCACTGTACCCTTCTATTACATTAGGAAAACTTCTATAATGTAAATAGTATACCAAAGTTCCTCTAATACATTTCAAAATTCTTTTGAAGACAATCCAATGCTCTCTACTAGGATTGTGAGTTTATTTGCTAAATTTCCCAACTGCATAGGCAATATCAAGTCTTGTTATATTCGTAAAGTATAATAGTGATCCTTCTACCTAAGAGTATTTCAATTGGGATACAAGTTCCCCTAAATTCTTCTTTAGACTTACACTCGAATCATACAGAGTAGCTACAAACTTAATATCATAATATCCAATTTTTTAATCAATTTTCTAGAGCTTTGGACTGAGATAAAATTATCCCATTTGAAGTTATTTCTAACTCCATTCCTAAGATTACACGAGCCTCTCCCAAATCTTTCATATCAAAGTTCATGGATAAGTAGGACTTCACATTATTCATCACAACTAAATTTTTCCCAAAAATTAAGATATTATCAACATATAGGCATAAAATCACACGTTCTTTGCCAAATTCTTTATAATACAAATATTTATCATGTTTATTGATCCTGAAACCATAAGTCAAGACAACATTATCAAAATTTTCATGCCATTTCTTAGGAGCTTGTTTCAAACCATACAATGATTTTACTAGTTTACATACTTTATGTTTTTGGCCTTCAAGTTGTTCCACATAGATCTCCTTATCTAAGTCTCAATTTAAAATATTTTCTTGGCATCAATTTTATCTATTACCAAGTCATATGTAGATGCTAGTGTTAATTTTTTTTTTAATAGTAATGATCCTAGCAACTGGTGAATAAGTATTAAAATAATCTATCTATTCCTTTTATGTAAAACCTTTAACTACTAACATAGCTGTATATTTATCTATACTTCCATCAGGTTTCAAAATTTGTCTGAAAACCCACTTACAACCTGTATGCTTACTCCTAAGAGGTAAGTTAGATAAAACCCAAGTATTATTCTGTATTATTGATTTAAATTCATCATCAATCGTTTTCTTCCAAAAATGTGCATCTCCACAAGACAACCTCACTATAGGTAGAATGTTCTTCTTCTACTAAAAACGTAAATAATCAATCTCCAAAATTTTTTTCAATTCTAGCTCTCTTACTTATTCTAGTTCAAAATAAGTTTTAGATTTATCTCCTAAGAATGAGCCAAAAGGTATGTTCCCATTTAAATGGACCTTAGATGGTTGAACTGGTACCTTACTTTTAAAAGGGAAGATATCCTCAAAATATTTTGCATCTCTAGCTTCTATTAGTATGTTATTGGATATTTTACTTTTTTTTAGAGTTTATCACTAAGAACCTATTTGCATTACTATTTTGGGCATAACCTATAAAAACAACATCTATAGTTTTGGATCATATTTTTTTTCCTCTTTGGTTCGAGTATAACTACCTTAGCTAGACACCCCACACTTTCAGAATATCGAACCATGAAGGTCTATTTTTCTATATTTCAAAATGAGTTTTCTCACTATTTTTAGAGAACTAAAAACTTGGGTTAAGGTTAAGGTACCTTGTTTTTGTCTAAGGATTTTGAAAAATTCACTCTAAGAAGGTGAAAGTTTGTCTATAAGACATGACACCTTAAAATCTTCACTAAACGTAGTACCATTCTCCTCTACACCTCTAATATGGTTTTGAATTCATGAATTTGATTATTAATTGATTTATCATCTATCATGCTGAATTTATTAAAGAATGAAACATTAAACCTTTTCATACGCAAAGAAAGGGCACTAAGAATTTTATTATGACAATGGCACATGTTTCTTGATGGGTGTACTTAGGGTTTTGGATTCACTAGTTGATATATCTCTAGGTTGAGTTGAGTCTTCTAGAGCGGGTATGAAACCTAATACCATTAACCAATACATTATTTGCTTTTGCTATCTCCTAAAAAGAGTCCATCAAATTCTTTCTGTTTTACACTATTGGCTTCCTCGTATGATGCTATATTAGGAACTACTTAAGGCAACTCAAGTTTTTTTGAGTAATAAAATCTAGGTTCAATCTTTCAAATACTCAAAATTATATGAATAAGATTAAAACTAAATAAATCCAATTAATTATACAATAACATATATTATTTGCAAAAAATAAAATATATATCAAATTTAAATATTGTATAAACTACCACCTCAAACAAACTTCAAAAAGATAATAAGTATTCTTAAATCTTGTAATAATGATATATTTGTTCTGGTTGCTTTATTATTTTCCCTTTTAAATATTTTATTTAAAACAATTTATCAGTAAATCTGTTTATAAAATAAAACAATATGTGTTTGATTATTATAATAGATTTGAAATTGCAAATGAATTAAAATAGAGTTAAAACAAAAAAAAAATAATTTTCTTACAATAACAATACTTATTTATAGAATGAATAAGTAATAGATTGATTTAATTTTGTAAAATTGATGTAACAAATTTCTTTTCCCTTTTTTCTTTTATTTTTTAATAAAGTATTCAATAAATTTACTACATAATAGATATCAAGTCTGGATTTAATCAAACAAGTTAACAAAATTCTTAAATATTTAAAATAATTTCAAAAAAATTAAAATAATAATTAATAGTTTAAAAAATGTTGATAAGGTAATATTTTAATTTTAATAGATATGTAAAAATAACTGTTTTCTTCATAACAAATCTATTTTAAATTAAATTTGAAATGCTAAACAATAACTAATTATCAATACTACCAAATAATAATTAATAATGATTAATACTTAAAATTCTAGAAAGTTACCCAAGGAAAATATAAATAGAGACAAAAATTTCAAAATTTATAATGGCTTTAGTTGTTGAAAAAATTCTATAATTGGTGATACAAAATTTAAAGACAAATTCGGAATATATATTTGTAGAATTCAAAATACTTTTAACATAACATGCATAATATGATTTGAAACAAAATAATATAATAAAATAAAATGAGTAATTGAAAACATAAAATAGGAGTTGTCCTATGAGTAACAAAAAGCCACCGTCCTAAAGTCATTATAGCCTATCTATGTGTGGATATTTAGTCTTAAGACATGCGTAAGTCTTAAGCACAAAGACTTGGGAAATTCATTTAAAATTAAAGCCTTGTGAGTATGTCTTGTGACACAAAGAATATCTCGAGATATTAAAGAAAAGATATATATATATATATATATATATATTTGTGTGTAGAAAACCATAAATGATTTTCTCTAAATGTGTCTGCGCCACTTAAGGAAGAGAAAATCAAACGCGTTCGAGAAGGTGACAAAGGGACCACTTTGTGGATGTTGCCACACTACTACATTACATCTATGTCAATAGAGTTGATTGACTCTCATGATTATGGAAGGTTTCTTGTCGCTGAATGATGCAGTTGTCACCATGGTTCAGGGTTAAAGGCTGTATTGGTTCGGCGTGACACTTGGAGTAATCTCTAGACTAATTGTTTTAAAATTACGTGTATATAAAGTTTTACAGTTATCTTAACCTAAGAGTTATTTTAAAATGATAAATATGTTTTTCAAAACTAACCATTAGTAATGTTCCCCAAGTAAGAGAATGTTAGAATTTTTCTGCATTAATGATGGGCTTACATTAACAGTGGGTTTTATAATTTATTAAAATATGATAAGTCATTAGTCTATTGGTGAGACTTAAAATGAGCCCATCTAACATTATGTCTATCTCCTTGTTGTTTAATATGGACTAGCTAGTGTGGATTAGACCTATTAGGTATTGATGATTAACCTAATAGGATACTATATAAGGATATTGGCTAAGTCTCCTCCTCCTGTTCCAAACATAACTCTAAAGTTTTTGCACCATCGAAGAAACAAATTAACAAGGGAAAAAGGAAGGAAAAGCCCTAGCACACTTTTTTTTGCATTTCAAGTATAATCTATGATGATAGCTTATGCCACTATGGACTCTGTTACGCTATTCGACGTAAAACCTACTATCAAGTAAGTATGTGTTTTCTATTTGTTAATAGGTGTTCTAATATTACATTTATGTTTGATTTTGAGATTAGAGTTGTTCAAACAATTCCTACAATTTAAATTAAATTTAAGAAACTTCCTGACAAGGACTGAGATAAGTGAGTTACAATACTTTATGTGATCATCTTTAGAAAACGGTACGTTTTGATGTAAAATCACACAATGTACCTAACTGTGATATTTCTCATCAATCATTACCTCATTGAGATGTGATTTGTCATTCTAATGTGTGGTGGGAGATCCCAACTGCAGGAAAGGAGCTTAACAGCGTGATTTTACTCTCTATAAGCCTGCGAGGATAGATTCTTTATGTTCAACTTTCACCAATTATATAGAACTTGGCGTGGTAGTTACACAACCCAATGAGGGTAGATAACGACAGAGTAAATTGTTATCATTGGATATGATATCATCCAAGTTTTTTTTTTTCTTCGCTAAATTGGTAGAGAAGGTGGTCACTTCGCCATCAGACTTCTCAACTGGGAAAAAGAGTTTTTTTGTCACCACTGATAAACTTGATACTGTAAGAAACTGTAGAAAGAAAATGGTTTATGATGAGGGACCAACTTTCGACTCCCGTTTCCATCCTTTTATCTTCTATTCAAACATATTTTTTTTATTAAAAATATCATCAATAGAAGAATACTACAACTCTTTTGGTGTCAACATTCTAATCATTTTTTTGATACCAACTTAACTATAATTGCAGCAATCCCAAATGCATTCATTGTCATTACTTCAGATGAGATTAGATTAATAAAATATTACATATTGATTAAGAATATTAAGATCCCTTAGCATTCATGAAGAAAAGCATTAATTAGTGCTAATTGACGGACCTAAGTGGAAGCTTGAGTCCTTGGTATTATAATTATATAATGATCTTTAGAATATAAGATATTTAGTGGAGTCTATGATGTATTGGCATAAAAAAAGTAAATTGTTTTATTTATACATTTTGTGATAAAATATATATTTTTAATGATAAAAATAAAAATATCGATAGTAAAAACAGAGAAAATAATTTTACTATAAAAATTATATGTTTTATCATCACAAATATAAATTTTCCTATCAAAATATATTTTTACTATATAAGCAAATTGTTTTTATTATGCAAAGGAACTATTAGATGCCTCTTGTTCTTTAATGATAAAAGAAGTATGGAGGGAGCAATGATTCATAACAGCTAGTCTACATGAGCCTGTTCTATGTCGGGCAAAGCTTTTTGATATAGGCGAAAATTTTTCAACCAATAAGATGACGACATGTGGCACCCTCAAAGGGTGAGACAATAATTTCATAAATAAGACAGTAACATGTCGTACATTTACACGTGGCAAAAAGCAAAAAAATAATCTCTCATCAAAACCCTAATTCTACCAGAACACTCCAGCCTATGAAAACCCCAGTCCTACTATGACACTCAATATTAATCACTTTCCTAATTGTACTCTGCTCCAAGATTATATATAAAAAGGGTTCTCCTTGTCACAGGTACACACAATTCTCACAATTCACAAGCTTCTTTGCTTCCTATATTCTCCTGCCTCCAAATCATTGACTTAGGCATATGAGAGTCCCCTCGTATGTACAACCCCTCGAGCCCTCTAACGACTCATTAGGGTTTCTTCTGTCTTTGTGTGCGCAGGTACTCCATCGCGTTTGTTCGTTCGCTTGGCAGATTGTAGTCATCAATAGATGGTTTCGTTTGTAGGAACCAGAATAAGAACTCATTTGTTCTAGATTATGCCTAAAAATACTTCCGGAAGTACTGCGACCACAAACGCAGTAGCTACCACTCCCGCTGCTGTAAACACAACCACCATTCAAAACTCAACCAGTCCAGTCACACAAGGGTAGTTCAGGAGCTCACATAGCTGGTGGCTGACCTAGCCACCCGACTGGAGGGGCAAGCCCTTCTTGTTCAGCCTCAAGCATCACAACAAAGTCCTTAGGCAATGAGGCACCAGAACTCCAGTCACCATTCTCATACCTCATAACCATAAATCCACTACAGGATCTTCTCCTAATCACAAACCAAAATCTCAAGGGTATTCTGTCTCTAAACACCACATTGATCTAGATAAGAAGATAGAAGAGTTGGACGAAATGATAGGTGAAACATTCAAGCATGAGGGGTTAATGTCCTAGACGAACTCGACTCCCAAGATCTTTTTTTTAACCAAGAGATCTTGGACACCCCGTTCCCTCGACACTTCAGGATGCCCGTTATCAAAGCTTACAATGGCACCACCAACCCCATGGATCACCTCCAACTTTACAAGACCATGATGCTCCTTCATTGCTACCTAAATGCAGTCCTATGTCAAGCATTCCCACTAATGCTTGAAAAAGCTACTAGCACCTAGTACTGCTACCTGAAGTCTTGAAGCATTAATTCCTTTAAGAAGTCAATCGTGCCTTTGTCGCACACTTTCTTAGCAGAAAAAGGGCCAATGAAGATATCCAAGAGTCTCTTCAACATTATCCAGCGAAAAGGTTGTGAAGCTTCTCGAATACGTTTCATGCCTGAATATAGCAACATGGGAGATTCCTGATCTTGACCTAAAAATCTAGACGGTTACATTCAAGAACAGGCTCAGATCAGGAACTTTCAGCTCTAAGCTTACCAAGTGCCCAACCAAAGATATACATGAGATTCTCGTCCGAGCCTAAGAATATGTACTTGTAAAGGAAGACTAGACGTTCCAAAGAGAACAAGAAGAGGGAAGAGAAAAGAGAAAAAGGAGCATAGTTTGAATCAAAGAATGACTCGAGGAAAAGTCCTCACAAGGATTAAAGCAGATTAACCCCTCAGATGTTCGACAGTTACACACCCATCAATGCCCTTAGGGCCAACATTCTAATGAACATTTGAGACCTTGACTTTGTTCGTTGGCTCTCAAAATCCATATAAAAGGGGCTCTCATTATCACAGGTACATGTAATTCTCAAAATTCACAACCCTCTAGCATCATTGCTTTCTATATAGATCACTGATTTAGGCATCGGAGAGTTCCCTTGCAGGTACATTCCCTTTGGCCCTCTGTCGATTCCTTAGGGTTTCTTTTGTATTTATGTGTGTAGGTACTCCATCGCATCCCTTCGTTCGCCTGACAGATTTTTGACATCAACACTTTCGTTCATGATTTTCTTATTCTACAATTCTCATAAGAGTGCAGGGACAAAAAAAAAAACAAAATCATATGGTAACTATATTAATTTTTCATTCCCAAACTTGATTGTCATCCATTATTTTATTGGAGCTATGTAATTTATAGTTACTTTTTTCCTTTTTGATTTTATTAGACTTTTAGAGTTCGATTGGCCTAGTTTCATTCTACTGTCAAGAAGTAAAAACATTCTTTTTAACTTTTTTTTTTTATGAAATCAAAGCTGAAAATAACTTTTAGAAAAATCTAATTTAAACTCACTATTGGAATTTGCAAAAATATTTTTACCTATAATTATATTGACTTTGAATAGCAATGAAATACCCTTGCCAATTGCTACTATAACAAATAGGTTATTAATACTATTATTATCATTATGGTTATTACCATCATCATTATTATACTAATTATTAGAGTAATATTTTATATCATTAATATAAATTATTTTTAATTTTATAAGTAATCAATTTGATTTAACAAATAAAATAAACATTAGAATAGTCAAATAATATTTATGTAGTATTGTATTTTAATACGAGCTATTTGGCCTAACTAGTGATTACCTTTTTGTTTTCCGTATTAAAAACTCAGATTTAATCCTCCTCTTAGGTAGTGTACCTAATGTAAGGGAAAATTAGCCCTCCAATAATATCGTGACACATGACAACTTTCCAAGGGAAAATAGTGATTTCATAACTTAGAAAGATCAACCAATCAAATCGCCACACTTGGTTAAGGGTATTATGATAATTTCACACCAATGTCCTGATACTACTACACCACTCCAGTTTACTGATAAAAAGTTATTAAAAAAAAACCCTCTAATCTTATCTATAGAAATGTTATTCCTATCACAACACTAAAGTGATCAATCATTCTTATAATCGGACTTTACTCCGACACATTATATAAGGGGGCTCTCATAATCAAAAGGTACATTCAATTCTAATTCACAACTCTCAGTCTTATTTACCTCTCATTATTCATCAAAGCCCTATTCTAAGTTAAGCATAAGAGATTCCACCCTTAGGCACACCACCTCCGGTCCTCTAGTGACTTTTAGGTTTTCTCCTCGTTTCGTGTGTGCAGGTTCAGTTCCCCGACTGTTCGAATTCTTGGCATATTTTTGGTATCAATAGATTGGCATTAGAAAGAAAGCCTTCTTATTTTTTAAAGAAAAAGAACTCACTTGTTACAATGCCACCCGAAAACCTTGCCAAGAACGCCATTAGAACCAGTTTAGCAGCCATGTGAGTATCCACTTGCAGCCAACAATTTGGCTTATGACCCCCTACCATCTCCGAATATGCTACCTCCCACCAAAATCACTCTGAGCCATCCGATGAACGAACCAAGCATGAGCCATCCCCTCACCTTAATCTAAAAAGTCTCAATGTCCTAGAAACCTGGAAGCACCTCTAGCGCCAAACTCTGTTTTGGTAACTCAAAAACAGTTTCAGGAGCTTACTCAACTTGTGGCGAATTTGGCCGCCAAATTCGGGGGGCAAGCTCATTCTGCTACACCTCCACCTTGGCAAAATCTCTGCCTAATAGGGTACCTTGATCCCAATGGACCAGCCTATAGCTGCTTTATCACTGGGTCTTCTCCTCATCTCGAGATGAGGTCTCGAGACTTCTCCACCTCTAGGAACCACACTGATTTGGATAGAAGACTAAAAGAAATATATAAAAGGATAAAGGAAGCCTTCAAAGGAAGGAGGACCAATATACTAGATAAACTCAACTCCTAAGCTTCTTCCTTCACATAGGACATCCTCGATGCCCATCTCCCTCGGGACTTCCAAATGCCGATCATAAAAGCCTATGATGGCTCCATAGATCCCTTGAACCATCTCTAGCTCAAGACCACCATGATGTTAAAATATTATCTTGACGCTGTCATGTGTCGAGCTTTTCCTCTGACGCTCAAGAAGGTTGTAAGCACCTGGTACTCACGCCTAAAGCCTGGAAGCACCAACTCTTTTCAAGAACTCAGTTGTGCCTTTGTGACACACTTCTTTAGTAGTAAGGGACCCAAAAAGACTTCAAAAAGCATCTTCAGTATTATCTAGCGCAAGGGAGAAAAGATCCAATAATATATTTCATGGTTCAACGCCGTTGCTTGGGAGATTCTAGACCTTGACCTAACGATGCAAATCTTAGCATTCAAGATTGGGCTTGGGTTTGGATCTTTCAACTCCAAACTCACCAGACAACCTCCTATAAGATCTTTGCTCGAGCTGAAGAATTTATAATCATTGATGATAATCAAGCCTTCCAAAAAAAAAAGAGAAGGAAGAGCAGAGAAAAGGAAGCCAATGAGTTGAGGGACAGTTCATCAAAAAATCCCTGTTAAGAGAATAAGGAAAGGGCCACCCCTCTCCTCAAGAATGTCACTCCACTTAGTACCTCTAGGACGAACATACTCATGAACATTCAGAATCGAGAAATTCTCCGTTTGCCTCCGAAGCCTTTTTATCCTAGTGAGGGTGGGATTCGAGCAAGGTGGTTCCACTTCCACAAGGATCATGGATATGAAACCAAGGAATGTCAGGCCCTCAAAACTCAGGTTGAATCCCTTATTCACAAAGGGTACTTGAAAGAGTATATCAGACCTCACTCATTCCAAGACAATGAAGATCGATTTCAACGATTGTATAGGCAAACTTCCAAGCAGCCAGGTTACGATCGAAGCTATCGTCGAAGCCCTTGATGCAGTCCTAAGTGAAACCCTAAGTTAAGTACTAGGAGATAGGGTAAAAACGATAGGCACCCTTAGAGTGACCCAAGTCATAACACAGTTACAGGTACCATCAAAACCATCTTTGGGGGATCGACGATAAGAGGACAGTCCTTCCACGTAAGGAAAGCCTATGCAAGATTGATGGCATTGGTTAGTGGACCTTATAAGAGAGTAAAAAAAGATTAGGTAATCTCCTTCACGGAAGACGATTAGTTAAAATATATGATGATGAAGTGGTCATCACACTACTCATCGCCAACTACAATGTCGAGAGGATCTTAGTGGATAATGGAAGCTCAACAGACATTTTATATTATGACACCTTTAAGAAGATAAAGTTGAAAGATGATCAGCTCAAACCAATGGCTTCTCTCTTGTATGGATTTTCGGTAACGACAGTGTTTGTTGAAGGTAGTATAGCCCTCCTAGTCACTACTGGAATGGCTCCGCGACTCACTACACTAATGGCCACTTTCTTGGTAATCAAACACCTGTCTTCATACAACATGATCCTTGGAAGACCAACACTCATTAAGATAAGGGTGGTAGTCTCCACATATGATCTAAAGATGAAATTCCCTACCGAATAAGATGTTGGGGAAGTTTGAAGGAATCAACGAGCCTTCTAGTCCTGTCACTTGAATTCCATCAGAGGGCAAGAAAAAAAAAAAAGGCTGAAGCACTACCCCTAAAAATTGAGGACCTTAGAGATGAGCTCCAAACTCATCGTCGTCCCCTTGAATGAAAGGGACTCAAGAACTGTGTAGAATGGCTATAATCTCTCCAAGAGCGTTAAAGAGACAATGATCTATTTTCTCCAAAGGAATCAAGACTTGTTTTCATGGTCAGCCTCTGACATACCCAGGATTGATCCCCGAGTCAATCCAAACTATAAGCCCATCATCTAGAAGAAAATGTCCTTTGCTCCAGAGAGGCAAGACACCATAAGAGAAGAGGTGGACAAGCTTTTTATGATTGATTTTATCTAAGAAGCTGACTACCCAGAGTGGGTGGCCAATGTAATAATGGTAACGAAAGTTCATGGAAAATGGAGGATTTGTATTGACTTCACCGACTTAAACAAAACCTGTCTAAAAGACAGCTTCCCCCTACCCTAGATAGATCAATTGGTCGACACCACCTCCGAACATGAACTTCTTAGTTTCATGGATATATATTCAAGTTAAAATCAAATCCTCATGCATGAGCCCGATCAGCCCAAAGACAACTGATTAAGGCATGAAAATGCACTTCAGATAGAGTTAATTATATGCATTTGTTGAGATTAATTTTGATTATTCATTGAATTTCTTGACAAGTGTGGTCCTTTGGAGAATTCTGTGTTTTAGTGTGTTTTGCAGATTTAAAAAAAAAGAAGCCTAAAAAAATATATATATAAAATTTGTTCGAAAGAATCCATAATATTCGTACCAGTTCAGAGCAGGGAAACTGGGTTTCCCAAGAGGAGTGCAACAAAACCCATCATTTCTAGACTGTTAAAGATAAATTGAGCATTTTGCTAAGTCATGTTGTCACTAGCAAAGGGTGAAAAATAGTTTTACTAAATTGCCAGAATTGCTCATACATATCAGTCATTTTTGCGGATTAAACTGTACTAATTCAGGAAGAACTAAGAGATGAGCCATATATTCTTAAAAAGATCTGGATGTCTATTTTATGGAGAATTTTATGACTTATAAATATGATTTTTCTATAGAAAGTTATGGTAGTTTTAGTAGACAAAGGTCAGACTGTACGTGATTTCAGTGTGGCAGAAGTGAATGAGATGTTAAATTCTGATTTTTTGGGATTTTAATAGCCTGGATAGTAGTACAACTGGACCAATTCTAAACAACAGAAACTGACCTAGACAATCGCAAATATGGGTCTGGACAGCAGCAGAAGCACACAGCCTGAACAGAAACCCTAAGGTAACTTTTCTGTCTACAAAGCCGTCTCCATATAGCTATATATAGCATTTTAGACTCAGAGAACGGGGAGCAAAAATAGGGGGCTGAAGAGATACACACTGAATTTCTAAAGAGTTGTTGTGATTACGTATTATCGGCTAGGCTAAGTTTCAACCAAGGCGAAGAGATGAACTCCTAGACATAGCGAGTTTGGCTTGTATTTAATTCAGTATTTGTGTTTTTAACATTGAATAATTATTTTGAGCTATTCCCTTTATTTAATATTGAAGTTGATATTTTTGTGTGATAGATAATTATATTTTCTTCTTCAATAAATTTTTTGAACTCTGGTGATTGTTGTTCTTTTTCTCCATATAAGTTCAGTTGTGCTTCTCTTATGTGTGGAATTTAGGATGCAATTGATTTCGGTATATTAATTATATATGTTGGTCCTTTACTATGTTATTGTTTCTGGATATATCGTCGATTTAGGATACCATATATGATTGACCGTTGCATTACTTGTAAAAACAAGAAGGGATTTCTCATAATAATTTACAAAAGAATATTTTTGGTGCTTTCACTATTATTTTCCGATTACGTATTTGGGATGTGAAATATATAGTTGAGTTATAATTACTAAATTGATACAAGTTGAAGATGTGAAATTTATAAGGGATTCTTGGACCCTTGTGTTGCTCATTATCGATTTTCTTTCACTTAATTCAATTGTTTCATTTAATTCTCAACATTTTTTTAATATTAATTTTTAATTTTGTTTCCATTATTTTTTTCCTGAGACTTTGATTGTAGAATGTTCTCTTCATGGGATCGACACCCCATTCTATACTACTGCTACCGTATAGTACTGTTTGGGCATAATTCAAATTTTGACACCATTGTCGGGGAGAACATCAGTCTACAAAGAGGTTTTCGGGTACTATCTTTTTGAACTCTTTCTTTTTGTTTCTTTTTAATTCTAGCTTTAGTTTATTTTTCAGTTTTCTTTTATTCAAGAAAAAAATTTAATTAATTAAAATTTTAAATTAATAATTAAAAAAATAAATTAAATGAAAAAAAGAGTGTTGGTGGCATATGCGTTGGGATAGAGACGAACACAGACTATTGGTTAGAATCCTTCAGTTAGAATAACCACCAAATTACATTAGTAGTGAAACGAGTTCAAACACAAGCTCTAACGCCATAAGCAATCACGGAGATGACCTTGTTAGGACCCTAAATGACTACATTCATCCCACACGCACATCTACACCATCATGCATCATATTTTCGCCAAATACACCACATACAGATTTCAAGCCGGGCATGATAGCATTGATACCCACCTTCCACGGTTTAGAAAGCGAAAACCCTTATGTTCACATTAAGGAATTTAAGGAAGTGGTGGCCACGTTTCATGACAGACCTAAGGCTATTAACTCAGTTAAACTAAAGTTCTATCCTTTTTCTTTGAAGGAAAAAACAAAGAGTTTGCTATATTCTTTGCGACCGAGGTCCATAGGTTCATGGGAAGAAATGACACAAGCATTTTTCAATAAATACTTTCCACTTCACAAAACCAATGGCCTAAGGAGACAAATTTCAACCTTTACCAAAAAGGATAGTGAGACATTATATCAGGCATAGGAGAGGTATAAGGATTTATTAAATATGTGTCCACACCATGGGTACGAGACTTAGCGCGTAGTTAGTCATTTTTACGAGGGACTTACGAGTAAAGAGCGTCAATTCATAGAGATGATGTGCAACGGGGTCTTTATGCAAAAGGACCCCAGTGACACAATTAAGTATCTGAATGACTTGGCTGAGAAGGCCCACACTTAGACAGGGCCCAGTTTTGTTGAAAGCACAAATAGATCAAGACCGACCCGGATCTACTGACTTAAGGAAGAGGATAGCATGAAAGACAAATTAGAGCGAGTAACTCGAAAGTTAGAGACCCAAGATGGTAGACTCATGTATACTGTTACAAGAGTCGAGTCACAAGGTGCTTGTTTCGTCTTTGGGGGAATGGAACACTTAGCTCAGGATTGCCCGACTTATGTAGAGATGAGAGGGGTTTTTGATGAACATTGTAACGCCTTAGGGATTTACAGGAAGCCTCATAATCCTTTCTCTAATACATAATCTTGGTTAGAGTAACTGTTGGAAAATTACCTTCTTGCGGAATCCCAGGTTGTGATCTTTCCAAACACCCAAGTCCACAATGACTTGTAATAAAACCGAAACAAAACAAGAATCAAACCAATCAAAGAAAGAATACAAGAAATTGTTACCGAGGTTCGGCAATGTGCCTACGTCCCCGTGAGCTCCTCCGAGCTCTCTGCACTAAATCAATGGAGTTCTTACAATTACAGCAACACCTTTTCAAGAATTCTCTTATTCTTGAAGAACGAAAGAAGAGAAAAAGAAAATGATAAGGACTAGTGTTTCCCTGGAATTTTCTCCAAGAAAATTCCAAGTACAAAGCCCTTGAATCCCTAATCTATACTACTCTCTCTAAAAAACTAGCCTCTCTTGAATGAGTCTCTCCTGTGTTTAGTGTCTTTGCACTCTCAAACAACCATGTGTTCTATTTCACACACATTTACATGTCATTCTCATCACACCACATCACATCTTGAATGGCTCCTAGATGACCCTTTATATAGGGCAATGACTTCCTCATCCAATCTTTGAGATCAATCTCAACTCTTAGATCTCAACAACCAAAGACTCATGGCTCTCTAAGAGTCTAAGTAATATTGTGCGTTTTAACCATGTTTCACGCACTATCTCAAAGTGCCCAAAATGAAGCTTCAGGTGTGCCTAGCGCCGCGGCCCAGAACAGGGCTAGCTGCGGCCCAGACCAGGGCACATAACCTCCAGGTGCTGGGTACTGCGGTGCACACCTGGGGGAGGCTTCTCCATTCTTCATCCTTTGCTGGAGGCTGTGTCGCACACCTCCTGGGCTGCGGTGCACAGCTGTATCTGAAGCTGACTTCTTCTCCTGTTTAATCCTTATACAAATACCAACAATCTCTACCTTTATCTAAGCGATTAAACCCAAACCCATTGTACAGAAAACTCAGGATCCAAACTCAACTTGAGTCACCACATCATCCGATTCCAATCCTAAGAAGTCCAAGGCAATAATTGGACTTACTTAGAGGTAGAACTTTGGTGCCTAAATCAGCAGGATTTTCTTCCGTTGCGACTTTCTCCACATGAATGCATCCTTTCGTAACATTTTCCCAAATAAATGATACCGAACATCCATATGCTTAGTCCTCTCATGGAACACTGGGTTCCTACACAAGTGCCATGCACTTTGGCTATCCGAAGATACCATTACTTGCTATTTTAGGACCTTCCACTCGTCTAACAACCCTTTGCACCACATAGCCTCCTTTATGGCTTCCGTAGCCACTATGTACTCAGCCTCGGTTGTTAAGAGTGCTACCACCGGCTGCCACTGAGCCTTTAAATACCTTAGCAACCACTTCATCCCAAGCCAAAGCTCATTTTTGAGATTACTCACACATCTGCTGAGAACACTCATTGCCTGAGAAATGTCGGGTCTAGTGCTTACCATCATGAACATGACTAATCTAACAGCACTAATGTAAGGGACCTTAACCATTTCCTTCTTCTCCTCATCCGTTCCAGGACATTGTTTGCTGGAGAACTTGAAATGACCAGCAAAGAGAATCTTCACTGGTTTACCATCTTCCATAGAAAACTTGTACAACACATTTTCTATGTTAGAAGACTGAGAAACCTTCAACCTGTTTCTCTCCCTTTCCCGAATTCTTCTCATCCCAAAGATCTTTTGTGTAAGGCCAAGATCATTCCTTTCGAACTCCTCACTGAGTTGAGATGTCAACCTTTCTATTCTCTCCCTGTTGTTCCCAACCAACAGCATATCATCGACATAGATGAGAATAATCATCACTTCCTCCACCTTGCGTCTAGGTGAGAAGGTTTCTGTGAAATTTATGCCATCTATTTGCGTGAACCCTTTCGCCACCAGCCTAGTTTTATTCCAGACTTCATCCCCTGGAAAGTTCCCGTCTTTGATCTTATAAGTCCACTTACAATCCACAACTCTCTGTTTTCTTGGAATGTGCACCAATTCTCAAGAGTTGTTCTTCCTCAAAGAATGCATTTCTTCCTCCATAGCTAGCTTCTATCTTGATGAATCCTTACATCCCATGGCATCAATATAAGTCTTTGGTTCACTTATCCCTCATTCTGTCCAAGGAGCTGCTGCATTCGCAACCGCAAAACCATATCTCAAAGGTGGTCTGACCAGCCTTCTTTCCCGGTCCCTTGTGAGCTGATAGTAATTCTAACTTGCTACATCATCCCCTTCTAGTTCAGCCTCCTTTTGAGTTTCTTGAGCTTAGCATTCATCAATGGGCTCTACCTGGTCCAAACCCTCTTGTCTTATTTGCTCTACCTGAACTGAATTTTCCTTGATGCTATGCTCCACAAATACCGAACTGGTTTGCTCACTATCCCCTGCAGGGTTAGTTTTCTCCAAATAGGGAAATAAATGCTCATTAAAAATGACATCCCTACTTATTATGAGTTTAAATCCTTTTTGCTCTAAGGACCATAACCTATACCCCTTAACCCCTTCCCTATATCCTAAAAACACACATTTTCTAGACCTTGGGCTAAATTTATTTTCCTTTTGATGTGCATACACAGCACATCCAAAAGTCCTAAGGTTGTTCAACTCAGGGGGTTTAACACTCCACATCTCCTCGGGAGTCTTGAGCTCTAAAGCTCTAGAGGGCGATTTATTAACCAAATATGCATCAGTAGACACCACTTCCCCCCAAAAACTTTTGGGTAATCTAGATCCCATAATCATGCACTTAACTTTTTCCCTAGGGTCTTATTCATCCTCTTAGCAACTCCATTTTGCTGAGGTGATTTCACAACCGTTCTATGTCTTAGAATGCCATTTAACTTACGAAATTGATCAAGTTCCTTGTTAAAAAATTCTAAGCCATTATCGGTTCTGAACCCCTTAACTACCTTACCCGTTTGAGTTTCCTCCAGCTTTTTCCACACCACTAACTTATTCAAAGTATC
This sequence comes from Bretschneidera sinensis, assembly GCA_023935145.1. NCBI lineage: Eukaryota > Viridiplantae > Streptophyta > Magnoliopsida > Brassicales > Akaniaceae > Bretschneidera > Bretschneidera sinensis. The sequence continues at coordinate 58,946,721 of CM043699.1, read as the reverse complement.
TGATTTATTTTTAAGCAAATAAACCCAAACCTTTCTAGAATAATCATCAATTAAAGACAGAGAGTAAATATTACCTTTCTGTGTTGGTGTTCTTGCTGGTCCCTAAAGATCCACATGAATGTAGTAGAATGCCCTTAAACTTGTGCACTCCGGTGTTGAAGCTAACCCGATGTTGCTTCCCAAGAACACAACATTCGTAGAAATCAAGTTCCTCTACTTTGTCACCATTAAGTAGACCATCCTTGCTGAGAACTTGCAGGCCCTTTTCGCTCATATGTCCCAAGCGAGTGTGACAAAGGGCTGCCTTATCCATCTCAGCCATCGAGCTTGCTGCTTGATCCTTGATCTCCGTGTCTCCGATCATCTCATAGAGACCATCCTTCATTACTGCTTTGATCACTATCAAAGATCCTTTGATTACCTTGATCTTTCCTCCCTTTGCCTTGTATATGTACCCCATGGAATCTAGCTGCCCCAATGAGATCAAATTCCTTTTCAAATCCAGAAGATATCTCACATTCATCAATAGCCTTATCATTCCATCAAACATCCTCAACTGGATGTCTCTCATGCCCCTCACTTGGTAAGAAGTATCATTCCCCAAGAAAACCTTTCCATCATCGGTTTCCTTGAAATTCTTGAACCAATTCTGATGAGGACACATATGATGAGTGCACCTAGTATCCAAGATCCATTTCCCGCTACCTTCTTGCCCCTTGCTCACATTTGAGCACATAACAAGAACATTATCATCTTACTGTTCTCCCTTGGCAACTGAAGCCTTTCCATTCTTGGTATGGCTTCCTCCCTCATCCCTAATCATCTTCTTGCAATCGTTCTTAAAATGACCCTCCTTATGGCAGTAAAAGCATCTCTTCCCTCCAAATCTCTGTTTGGAGTGCGCTCTCCCATGGCTTTGTCCTCTACCTCTATCCTAGTAGTAGCCATGTATGTTTCTACCATACCGAGTTGCTGGCCTTCCTCTAATGAATAGCCTTTCTCCACTTGATGCACTCCTCATCTTGGCATCAAGATTATCTTGCAACTCTTTATTAGGATCCAAAGCAAAGATTCGTTTACGAAGATACCTCTTATTAGGGAGAGTCTTAGTAAAAAATAACTCATCTATTTTTTTTTCTAAATGACAGCTGGATCTTTCAAGTCTCCGCACTCCCTTATAATACTATCCGACATGTGCAGAAAAATGGTGTTGTATGCCATCTTCTTCATCTCATTCCGCTGGACCTCCGTGATACTTGCTGGAAAAATATCATCTTCTTCAATCGCCAAGTCCACCTTTTGTTGCATAAGAACAACCTTGATTTTTCACTTCCGAAGGTCAAAGTCTCCCTTTCCATCAAACTTCTCAATAATGGAGTTTGAACCCATCTCGCGGAGAAAATCCCAGATTTATGCAGCACCCACAATTGCTTTCCAACTTCTTCTAAATCTCAAGAACACGATCAAAGATTGATCTCAATACCATTCTTGAATCACCCTCAAGAACATGATCAGATCTTGATCTCTACTCCATTCTTGAATCACCTCAAGAACACGATCAGATATTGATCTCTACTCCGTTCTTGAATCACCTCAAGAACACGATCAAATATTGATCTCTACTCTGTTCTTGAATCACCCAAGAAGTTGGCCTTTGATTCTTAGAGTCTTGCTCCGATACCCCCTTTTCTTGCTCTGATACCTAGCTATACAAGCTCTGATACCACTGTTGTTGAACCACTGCTCTGATACCACTGTTGGTGGTATCTCAATTAGCTCTGATACCACTGTTGGTGGTATCTCTTCTAGCTCTGATACTACTGTTGGAAAATCACCTTTTTGTGGAATTCCAGGTTGTGATCTTCCCAAACGCCCAAGTCCACAATGACTTGTAATAAAACCGAAACAAAACAGGAATCAAACCAATCAAAGAAAGAACATAAACAATTGTTATCGAGGTTCGGCAGTGTACCTATGTCCTCATGAGCTCCTCCGAGCTCTCAGCACTAAATCAATGGAGTTCTTACAATTACAGCAACACCTCTTCAAGAATCCTCTTGTTTTTGAAGAATGAAAGAAGAGAAAAAGAAAGTGATAAGGACTAGTATTTCCCCAAGAAAATTCTAATTACAAAGCCCTTGAATCCCCAATCTACACTACTCTCTCTCTAAACAACCAGCCTATCTTGAATGAGTCTCTCCTGTGTTTAGTGTGTTTGCGCTCTCACACAACCATGTGTTCTATTTCACACACATTTACATGTCATTCTCATCACACCACATCACATCTTGAATGGCTCCTAGATGACCCTTTATATAGGGCAATGACTTCCTCATCCAATATTTGAGATTAATCTCAACCCTTAGATCTCAAGAACCAAAGGCCCATGGCTCTCTAAGAGTCTAAGTAATCCTGTGTGTTTTAACCATGTTTCACACACTATCTCAAAGTGCCAAAAATGAAGCTTCAGACGTGCCTGGCGTCGCGGCCCAAAACAGGGCTGACCATAGCCCAGTCCAAGGCACACAACCTCCAGGTGCTGGGTGCCATGGCGCACACCTGGGGGAGGCTTCTCCATTCTTCATCCTTTGGTGGAGGCCATGGCGCATGCCTCCTGGGCCATAGTGCGTAGCTGTATCTGAAGCTGACTTATTCTCTTGTTTAATCCTTAGACAAAAACCAATGGTAACCACCCGAACTTTAGCTGGAGGCCTGACTCAATCCAACCCACACACGTATATGCACAACCACCTGTGTCATACTCTGCAACCTCATATAATGCACAACCTAATAGAATCCATTTAGAGGAAAAATTAAACATATTTATAGAGTCACGAGTTAAAATTATTCAGAGATTGGAAACTGCTGTGACATAGGTAATGAAAGAGAACAAGGAAATTAAAAGTCAAATAACTAAGCTAACAAGTTCTCTCATAGTGCAAGAACGAGGTAAATTCCCATCTTAGTCTCAATCTAAGGGGGCAACATATGGCACAAACCTCTACTTCAGATTCACAAAATATCATAGAGGTCAATGCCATAACTACTCGAAGTGGTAAGGTGTTAGATGGACCAAGTCAGCCGATGACCATGAGCACCTTTCTGAGCATCGAGGAGAATGCCTATAAAAACAAGCCAAATGAATTTTTTTTGGTTCAAGTCCCTTTTCCCCAAGCACTCCGACCAAGAGGAAAAAATCCAGAAATACAAGGTGAGATCCTAGAACATTTGAAACAAGTTAAGATTAACTTGCCTTTGCTTTATATGATTAAACATGTACCAACCTATGTAAAGGTGATCAAGGATCTGTGCACCATAAAAAGGAAACATCAAGTTAAGAAGACAGCATTCTTGACTAAGCAAGTGAGTGCGATAATTGAGCAAAATACACCACTCAAATATAAAGACCCAGGGTGTCCCACGATCACTTGTCAGATTGGGACTCAAGAGATCGGTCAAGCTTTGCTGGATTTAAGAGCCAGTGTGAACCTAATGCCTTACACTGTCTACTTGTAACTGAGTCTAGGAGAGATCAAACCCACAACTGTGGTACTAAAGTTGGTCGACCGGTCGACTAAGCAACCAAGGGGGATAGTTGAAAATATATTGATACAAATAGCTAAGTTCTACTATCCTATTGATTTTCTCATTCTGGATACTCATTCTGTAGTTGATATGGAGTCTAAAGTTCCAATCATTTTAAGAAAACCTTTCTCGACCACCTTTAACGCTCTTATTAATTATAGGAACGATCTAATGAAGCTGTCTTTTAGGAACATGACTCTAGAGGTCAACATTTTCAACATCGAAAGACAACCACATGATGATGATGATTGCTATCATACTTATATGATAGACACATTGATCCTAGATGAGGCCCACTTGAGCAAAAATCCAGAATCTTTAGAGTATCTCTTTGGTATTTCTGATTCTGAGAGTTCACTTTATCCTGACAATGTTTTTGATGTTTCTGCTATTTCAGGGTCAAAGGATAAAGAAAAACGGAAATGGAAACCAAGCTTCGAGAAGTTACCAAGAGATTAAGAGAGACCTAAGCCATTTGCTGAGGACACCTCAAAGGTCGACTTAGCGACGCTACCTGAGGGACTCAAACATGCATTCTTGGGACCAAGTGATACCTTTCCTGTTATTATTTCCTCTGTACTTAGTGATTCACAAGAAAATAAATTGATTGACATGTTAAGTGAGCACAAAGCTGCATTAGGATGGATAATTGTTGACATTAAAGGTATTAGCGCCTTGATATGTTCCCATAAGATCCATTTAGAGGAAGGAGTTAACCCCCGTAGAGACCCTCAGAGATGATTTAACCCCACTATGAAAGAAATTGTGAAAAATGAAGTTTTAAAATTATTAGATGCAAATATCATTTACCCCATCTCTGATAGTAAATGGGTTGGCCCGACTCAGGTAATACCTAAAAAGTCTGGGGTAACTATAGTAACCAACTCAGAGGGGATGCCTGTTCCTACCAAGGTAGTGACAGGGTGGCGCATGTGCATGTGCATAGACTATAGAAAACTCAATTCCGCCACCCGCATGGATCACTTCCCACTTCCATTTTTAGACAAAATCTTAAAACATGTAGCTGGCCATCCCTTCTATTGCTTTCTAGACGGGCATTCGAGATATTATCAAATAGAGATTGCATTAGAAGATCAGGATAAGACTACGTTCACATGCCCATTTGGTACTTATGCATTTCAGTGTATGCCTTTTAGACTGTGTAATGTGCTAGCTATATTTCAAAGATGCATGGTGAGTGTATTTAGTGATATGGTCGAAAAATTTATGGAAGTCTTTATTGATGATTTGACTATGTTTAGCGATTCTTTTGATTCATACCTACTCCATTTACAGGCTGTTTTGAGTAGATGTGAAGAAAAAAGGTCTAGTGCTTAAATGGGAAAAATGTCATTTCATGGTTCCCTTTGGACTAGTTTTAGGGCATATAATTTCTGAAAAAGGGATTGAAGTGGATAAATCAAAAATATAATTAATCTTTAAATTGCCCACACCCAAAACTATTAAGGATGTTAGATCCTTTCTTGGGCATGCCGATTTTTACAAGAGGTTTATATAGAGTTTCTCTGCTATATCTAGACCATTGTGTAACCTTCAAGAAAGCCATGTTCAATTAGACACAAGAGTGTGAGGACGCTTTTTGAACCCTCATTGATAGGTTTACATTTGCCCCCATTACTCAGTCAGCAAATTGGAATTTACTGTTTGAGATTATGTGTGATGCGAGTAATTACATGGTGGGGGAAATTTTGGGACAACGAAGGTAGAGGAAGCCCTTTGTTGTATACTACACTAGTAGAACTCTTAATAATGCACAAATGAATTATTCCATTACTGAAAAAGAATTGCTAGCGGTAGTCTTTGCCTTAGATAAATTCCATGCTTATCTGATTGGTACACCTATCATTGTTTTTACTGACTATGCAGCCCTTAAGTACCTTCTTTCATAGAAGGATGCTAAGGCAAGATTGATTAGGTGGATTTTACTCTTGCAGGAATTTGATTTAACAATTAAGGATAAGAAGCGGGTGGAGAATGTGGTGGCAGATCACTTGTCTCGCCTGGAGTTCAATAAGTCTGCCGATGGGCCACCCATTCGAGACGACTTCCCCGACGAACAATTGTTCACTGTAAGCCAAGTGCCATGGTATGCACACATTGTAAATTACTTGGTTTTCGACGAAATACTATCCACATAGAGCACGCAAGATAAGCGCAAATATTTGGTCGAGGTAAGAAATTTCTATTGGGATGACCCTTACCTTTATAAGTATTGCCCTGACCAAATTATAAGGCAGTGCATCTATGCGGTTGAGATTGATAGTGTCTTACATTTTTGTCATGGTTCAGCTTGTGGCGGTCACTTTTCTATGAAAAAGACTACTGCAAAAATTCTACAGTCTGGATTATATTGGCCTTCTCTGTTTAAAGACACTAACAATTTTTGTCGTTCTTGTGATAGATGCCAAAAGCTTTGTGCTCTATCCTGAAGGCATATGATGCCCCTTAACCCGATTCTTGTCATTGAAATATTTGACTGTTGGGGGATCAATTTTATGGGACTTTTTTTAGTTTCCTTTGGGTATCTATGTATCTTGCTTTCAGTGAACTACATGTCCAAATGGGTAGAGGCTATGGCGTGCCAAAATAATGACAACAACACTGTTGTCAAATTTCTTAAGGAAAACATTTTCTCCCTATTTGGCACGCCTCAGGCTATGATTAGTGATCAAGGCACTCATTTCTGTAACCGTTCTTTTGAGGCTTTGATGTGCAGGCATGAAGTGCCCCACAAGGTCACTAATGCCTACCACCCACAGACGAATAGCCAAGCTGAATTAGCCAACCGAGAGGTAAAGCAAATATTGGAGAAGATAGTGAACCCGAATAGAAAGGATTGGTCTTTGCGCCTTCTCGACACTCTTTGGGCTTACCATACTGCTTACAAGACCAACCTCGGGATGTCTCCATATCAATTTATCTATGGAAAAGCTTGCCATCTACCAGTTGAGTTAGAACATCGTGCTTATTGGGTTATAAAGAGCATTTTCTCCCAGTTAAGTTACAACATCGTGCTTAAGGAAAATATTTTCTCCCGATTCGGCACCCCTCGGGCTATGATTAGTGATCAAGGCACTCATTTTTGTAACTGTTCTTTTGAGGCTTTGATGCGCAAGTATGAATTGCACCATAAGGTCACTAACACCTACCACCCACAGATGAATGGCCAAGCTGAATTGGCCAACTGAGAGGTGAAGTAAATATTGGAGAAGACAGTGAACCCAAATAGAAAAGATTGGTCTTTGTGCCTTCCCGACACTCTTTGGGATTACCGTACTACTTACAAGACCAACCTCGGGATGTCTCCATACCGGCTTGTCAATGAAAAAGCTTGCCATCTATCGGTTGAGTTAGAACATCGTGCTTATTGGGCTGTAAAGAGCATTAACTTTGATCTTAATGATGCAAGAATTCATAGGAAGCTTCAGTTGGCTGAGATTGAAGAGTTGCAAAATGATGCCTACGATAACTCCAAAATCTACAAGGCAAAGATTAAGGCAGATCATGAGAAGCAAATTATGAGGAAGCATTTCGAGCCTAATCAACGAGTCCACTTCTATAACTCGAGGCTTCACCTTTATCTCGACAAGCTAAAATTGAGATGGGATGGCCCGTTCGTGGTTAAGCAAGTCTTTCCCAATGGTTCAGTTGAGATAAAAGATCCAAAAGATGGGAGAGTATTTTGAGTGAATGGGCAACGTCTGAAGTACCATGAAGAGAAAGTAGAGGAACCAGAGGAGATCTCTCTAGTTGTCCTTGTCTACTTTAATTGATGTTCGGTACTTCTATCTATATTATATTTTACTGCTTTTGTTTTGCTTTGTTTGCTTTTATGTTTTGTTTTGTGTGATGCAGGTTTACCTACGCTACGTTATTTTAGTTCCTCTCTCCCGTCGGTATGACTTTCTTATCTTTTGGTGACTATGAGGACACTATCACATTCTGGTTGGGGCTGGTAGCATTTACATGCTTATTATATATTGTTTTGTGTGAAACTATCATGGCAAGTTTGTGAGATTTCGCGATTTTGTGAACTATTGATGCATGATTACAACTCTATTTTCGTCAAGGTCCAATGACACTATCTTGATTAACACTAACTATTTTCTGGAAACTCATTTCTATGCACATACTAAGCTTTGTGGATTGTTTAAAGAGTGATGCATATGATCTTTGGTTTTTAACCATGTTTGAAGCACATTTATTTTTATTGAGTGGAGAGTCTGAGAAAACTAGCATTGTGAACTTTTATTGCTTACTTGAATTGGTTTTATTGCTATTTGAGATGCTTTGTTTGGCTTACCTTAAATGTGGAGAATGATTTGGTTAGTTGTCAAAGCCTTCGAATCCATCATTGACATTTGCGTGGAGTTTTGATCGTTGACAATATTTTGGGAATGATTCTTCTTCCATCAGTTTATTTATTTATATTGTAATTCTCTAAAAGAAAAAGAAAAAAAAAGAAGAAAAAAAAATCATTCTTCTATCAGCTTACTTATTTATATTATAATTCTCTAAAAGAAAAAGAAAAAAAAAAGAGAGAGAAGAAAAACGAAGAAGAAAAAGAAGAAGAAGAAAAAGAAAATATTAGTTTTTGTTTACTTCAATTTTCAATTTGTATTTGAAAGAAGGAAGATTTAACAATTTAAGGAAGATAAGTTGTCATACCACACTCAGAAAAAAGAGCTTCAACACCAAGGCTTATTGATTAAGCATTGAAATTTCGAGGCATTATATTGGTAAGTCGGATAAAGTGTTTTGAATTGTGTGATTAGCCTATCTTGTTATCGATTCTTGTTCACTTGCTTGTCCACTTGCTTGTCTTAAATTGCTTGACAATTTGACTGAGTGCTTTTATCTGCTTTCCAACTCCATGAGTAAATACCTTGCCTTTTTAAATTGATAAACACTTTACCTATGAGGATAATGGAGTTGAGGCTTATTTCTTAGTTGAATTCAAAGTTTTATGCATCATTGCTTTGTGGTAAGAAGGTTTAGGCTTAGTGCACACACTCACAGTTTCTCAGAAGACATGATTTGAAAATCTTCTTAGCATTTGTGAGCTTTGGCCAACATTTGCTTGAATGCTAGGCAGTTTTACAAAATTTTTGGATAAACAACATTCATGCTATGTTACTTTTCATGCATTATTGTTTTGCTTGCATCACTATGTACTAGCAATGAACTGGTTGGGGGTTGTGACTAGGGCATGAAAATGCACTTCAGATAGAGTTAATTATATGCATTGTTGAGATTAATTTTGATTATTCATTGAATTTCTTGACAAGTGTGGTCTTTTGGAGAATTTTGTGTTTTAGTGTGTTTTGTAGATTTTAAAAAACAAAGAAGCCTTAAGCACAAAAATATATAAAATATGTTCGAAAGAATCCACAACATCCGGACCAGTTTAGAGTAGGGAAACTAGGTTTCCCAAGAGAAGTGCAACAAAACCCATCATTTCTATACTGTTAAAGATAAATTGAGCATTTTTCTAAGTCATGTTATCACAAGTAAAGGGTGAAAAAGAGTTTCACTAAATTACCTGAATTGTCCATACAGATCAGTCATTTTTACGGATTAAACTGTATTGATTCAGGAAAAACTAAGAGATGGGCCATATATTATTGGAAAGATCTGGATGTCTGTTTTTTGGAGAATTTTACAGCTTGTAAATATGACTTTTCTAGAGAAAGTTCTGGCAGTTTTAGTAGACAAAGGTCAGGCTGTGCGTGATTTCAGCATGGCAGAAGTGAATGAGCTATAAAATTCTGATTTTTTTGGGATTTGCACGGTCTGGACAGCAGCACAACCGGACCAGTTCTGGACAGCAAAAATCGAGCCTAGACAGCAGTAAACGCAAGGCCCGGACAGTAAAAGAACCAGGCCTTGACAGTAGCAGAACCGGGCCTGGACAGCAGCAGAAGCACACGACCTGAACAGAAACCCTAGGGTGACTTTTTTGTCTACAAAGCCATCTCTATACAACTATATATAAGATTTTAGACTCAGAGAATAAGGGGTAAAAACAGGGGGTTGAAGAGATACACACTGAATTTCTAGAGAGCTGTTGTGATTATTTGTTATCGGCTAGGCTAAGTTTCAACCAAGGCGAAGAGATGAATTCCTGACATAGCAGGTTTGGCTTGTATTTAATTCAGTATTTGTGCTTTTAACATTGAATAATTATTTTGAGTTATTCCCTTTATTTAATATTGAAGTTGATGTTTTTGTGTGATAGACAATTATATTTTTCTTCTTCCATAGATTTTATTTAACTCCGGTGATTGTTGTTCTTTTTCTCCATATAAGTTCAGCCATGCTTCTCTTATGTGTGGAATTTATGATGCAATTGATTTTGGTATATTAATTATATATGCTGGTCCTTTACTGCGTTATTGTCTCCAGATATATCATTGATTTAGGATATTATATATGATTGACCGTTGCATTACTTGTAAAAACAAGAAGATGATTTCTCATAATAATTTACAAAAGAATATTTTTAGTGCTTTCACTATTATTTTTCGATTACGTATTTGGGATGTGAAATAAGTAGTTGAGTTGTAATTACTGAATTGATACAAGTTGAAGCTGTGAAATTTAGGAGGGATTCTTGGACCATTCTGTTGCTCATTATTGAATTTCTTTCACTTAATTCAATTGTTTCATTTAATTCTCAACATTTTCTTAATATTGATTTTTAATTTTGTTTCCATTATTTTTTGCTTGAGACTTTGATTGTAGAACGTTCTCTTCGTGGGATCGACACCCCATTCTATAGTGCTACTACAGCATAGTACTGTTTGGGTGTAATTCAACTACCTTTGTCCTTGACTGTGGCCTACACTATTACAAAGTGATGCCTTTTGGGCTCAAGAACATTGGGGTCACCTATCAGAGGTTGGTCAACAAAATTTTCAATGAACAGATCGAGAGAAACATGGAAATGTACATTGATGATATGCTGGTTAAAAGTATTAAGACGGATGACCATGAGTATGAATTGGATGAAGTATTTGGAATACTCTAACGCCACTAGATGAGACTGAACCTAAGAAAGTGCGCCTTCGGAGTCACCTCTGAAAAAATCTTAGGCTTCGTGGTCATAGAACGAGAGATAGAGGCTAATCTTGAAAAGATAAAGGAAATTCTAGACACGAATCCTCCCTAAAACATCAAAGAAGTATAGAGGTTAACTGGGCGCATAGCTGTACTTAGCCGATTCATGTTTAAATTACTTGAGAGAAGCGTACCTTTTTTCAAAGCTATCTAAAAGGCTAAGGATTTTGCCTGGATCAAAGATTGCCATAAAACCTTCAAAGAATTAAAAGAGTACTTAGGCTCTCCATCGCTCCTAATTAAGCCCACTACAGGGGAAATGCTCTTCCTTTACATATCGACAGGTCACGACATAGTGGCCTAAGTTTTGATCCGAGAGAAAAGTGAAATCCAGAAGCCTATCTACTACATTATTCGGGTCCTCCATGACGTTAAGACAAGGTACCTCCCTATTGAAAATATGGTGTACGTCTTTTTCATTACAGCTTAGAATCTCTAGCCATACTTCCAAGTTCACACCATCACTCTACTCACTGATCAGCCTCTGAGGCAAGTACTCCATAAGCCAAACATCTCTGGAAGGTTGATGAAAAGGTCTATAGAACTTGGAGAGTTCGATATCCATTACGATCCCCGGATGGCCATTAAGGCCCAAGCCTTAGCCGATTTCATAGTAGAGAACACCTTCCCCGAAGCACCCCCCATGAGGCAAGACTCTGAGGAAAGAGAACTGACTTTGAGTTGGACACTATACATTGATAGATCTTCAAATAGTACCTATAGTGGAGCCAAACTTATCCTCAATAGTCTTGAGGGCTTTATGGTAGAATATGCCCTAAGGTTTGGGTTCAAGGCCTCAAACAACGAGGTCGAGTATAAGGCTCTACTTAGAGGAATGAAATTAGCGAAAACATTGTCCATCAAAGCTATGGAGGCATACATTGACTCACAACTACTAGTCAATCAGTTTACCAACAAATACGAAGCCAGAGGAGCAATCATTAGGTATCTCGAGAAAGCTCGTGAGCTCGCTGCAACTTTTAAGAGGTTTCAAATAATACAAGTACCCCGAGCACAAAATTCCAAGCAGATGCCTTGGCACTACTCACCTCCTCTAGACCCTCCGAATTCACTCGAGTGATCTACCTCAAAACTCTTAAAGCACCTAACATTGATGAAGTACCGGTCATGCCTCTAATTGAGGAACCAACTTGGATGGACTCGATCCAACAGTACTTAAAGGACGAAACACTCCCTGATCAAAAGAACAAAGCCAAAAAGATCATCTCCCGCGCTTCGCAGTACACCATCATCGAAGGAAAATGTTTATCTTTAGTTAATATTTATGTTTATGGTTGGATGCCTATGATTATGGATATTTTTCTATTTTTGAGCTTTGCTGTCTACTTTTCTAGCTTTGCTCAGGAGAGCTTAAACTCTTTATTTTTAGCTGAAATTTTGTATGAATGTTTGTTATCTATATACCTGCCTAACTATGGTAATTGCTCATCTTTTTATTTACTTTGGATATTTTTTTGTGATGACAGAAAAAAAAAAAAGTGGAGAAAAATAGAAGCTATGGAGAAGATTTCATATATATGATGTATGCATAGATTAAGAGGGAGCTTTGCTCCTTAAATTATTTAGATACTTTAAATTTCTTAGTTGGGATTGCTTTTGAAAAATTGCAAGAGGTTTTTACTATAAAAACATAGCAGACTTTGTAAATTTTTTTTTATAGAAACCAAACACTTAGTTTTTAAAAGTGTTTTTCTCAAAATGGTTTTGTTATCATAAAAAGGGGGATATTGTTATCCCCTAACTTGATTTTAATGATAAAAAAACCAATTTGAGTTAATCTAACCAAAATATCTAAGTGTTTTAGCAATTAAAGGTTTTTATTCAAAGACCCATGCACCTCATGAGAAGACTGAAGAAAAAGATTAGAAGTTACTAGGTAGTTTATTTTATTGTAAATTTCTCTCAAAGTATATAGTTTTACTCATGGCTCAAAAGTTTTAAAAAATAATTTTAGAATTGATCTTAAAATTATAAGTTTTGTTAAAACATAAGAAAGACTATTTCAAGGGATTTAATCGACTAAATGAACAGTTCAATTGATTGAATGTAGGACAAAAAGTTTCGCCCTTTGATTCAATCGACTGAATGAATGGTTCAGTCGATTGAATAAAGGCCAAGCTTTCTAGTCTATGACTCAATCAATTGAATGATCAATCTAGTTGACTGAATGAGGGACAGAGAGTTCCACCCCTTTGACCCAGTCGACTGAATGCCTTTTACCTGAAACATTTATAAATGACTTAGTCGACTGAATGCTCGATTCTAACGATTATAATTTGAATTTAAGAAATCCATTCAAAGTATTTATTGCTCCTAACCACTCCAAAACGGCAATACTCTGTGAGTTATGGCCATATAGGTTTAAGACTATATAAACCCATTATAAATGAGCAAACCTAGCCATCCAAGAACAATCAATTCATTCTTAATCTCATTTATTGTTCATCAAACCTTTCAAAAATATTCTTGAGCCAATCTTAAAACTTTTTTTATTGAAAAAGAGATAATATTAATATGGTAAATGCATTAATTGCTCTCTCTCTTGTACTTCTACAAACTTCAATTCCAATAATTGTTAAGAGAAAGAGTTGGTGTAACTCTTAGAAGTGTTTAGGTGTTAAACACTTTCTTGTGCACTTCCTAATTGGAAGAGATCATTGTAAGGTTTGGGTAATACCCGTGAAGTTGCTTGACTATTTTTAGTGGAATACTTCAATGAGGTTCATTGAAGAGAGTGGACGTAGGGTCGGAGAAATTCTGATATTGCCGAACCACCATAAATGGAGTTTGCATTTTCTCTTCCTTACTATTTTAATTTCAGTAATATATTTATTTTTGTGCTTGTTTGATTGATTAAGTTCTTAAAACTTGTTTGTTAATTGCAAAATGTTTTAAAACCCAATTCACCCCTTCTTGGATTTGCACTCTGGCTTACAAATATCAATTAGGGTTTAATTAATATAAGATTAACTATTATAGGGTTTAACTATAATAATTTTATAGTATTATATATGTTTAGGGTTTACATTACTAGGATAAAATTATATAAATGAGATTTGAAGTCTAAAGTATAATTGTAAAATTGATTTTTTTTTCCTTTTTTTATTTGAAAAATATTATCACTTAGGACTTGGTGTTAATGAATTAATTTTAAATTTTTGTTTGTATCGAGGGACAAACTATTATCATTCAGGGATTTAATGCCTTATGTGATAAATTAACCTAAATTTACGGGTAGAACCCTTTCTTCCCCATTTCTCTTTTTCTTCTTCCCCACTCACTGGTGCGCCATGTGACTCCATTGCCGAACCTCCCAAATTTTTTTCACTCTCACTCCCTTTTTCTCTCATATTTGGTACCTTCTATTTTTTATCTCCATTTCTACTATTTTTTTTTTTATTTTCTCCTTCTTTCCTACTTTCTATCTCCACCATTTCAGACTCTCTCTCTTACCCATTTTTGTAAGTTTTCTCTCTCTCCAACTTGTTATTTATGTTGTGTTAATTTTTATTTTTTTATTTTGATATATATTTAATTCAAAGCTTTGTTTGTATAATTGTTTGTATACTGTAAGGAGCTGTTTGATATTTAGTGGGAAAGTTGGAAGAATCCCAACTTTCCATTGTATATTTTAAGGAAAGTTAATCTTTCCCCAATGGAATATGTTATATATTTACTAACACTACTAATTATTTTATAAATTGGGTTGATTAAAAATAATTTAATTAAACAAAATAAATTTTTTTTATAAAAAAATATATGGTTTTTAGGTTTGTTTTAACAAAACAAGCAATGAAATATTGAATTGGTGAAATGATAATTTAGAAATTTACTACCAAGAAAGTGATTTGTCCACAAGAGAGCTTAACTTTCTCACAATTCAATAATTAATATCCCAAAAACAATCAAACATTACACTCTAACGTTCCAAGTAAAAGGATTCCTTAATTTCAGAAAGTAAAATTCCTCAATTTTGGGAATCCACTTTCTAGAAGTCAAACCTTCCCTTAAATCAATTAAGGGGGTTCCTATCTAGTCAAATTTTAGTAGTAGAGACGCAAAAACAATATCACAAAAAATACAACACAAACTCTCTCTTCCTTTATCAAATATACAAGTTACATGTCTAAGGATGAGATACACCATCTAAAAGCATGACAGTGGATTAAAAGCTAACAATGATTTTCATTGACAAAAAAAAAAAATTCCAGAAAAAATTGCACCATGGTCAAAATGCTTCCATATATATTTGGATTTTATGAACTGACATGCAAAGCAAGAAGGCAAGATTAAGCATCTCTGAGAGAGTTGAAAAGGAAGAAAAGCCTATAGGTAGGTAGAGATACTTAGTTACTTTGTCATAATAACAACCCCAATTTCAAATTATTAGTACTTTTGGAATTTTCATCCTTTGCGAACTTTTGACTAGGAGTATGTAAAATTGTAAACTTGCTGATAGAGATAGTCCAAAGGTAGTTTGCAAAACATTAACAAAAGCTACCATTTCTTTTGTTTTAGTTTTTGTTTGTTAAACTAGATTTTAAAACAGTTTTTATTACAATAATTAACAAAAATAAAAATTGCTTAGTGTTTGGTAAACAAATTGTTAAAATTATTTTTCAATAAAATTTATTTTCTTAAAAATATTTTTCAACTTTTTATTATTTTCACAAACTATTTGTGTGTGTGTGTGTGTGTTTGGTCTAACTTTTGGGTTATTCAATGGGGGTTTAACATATTAAAGACTCTAATTTTATTAAATTAAGGTTTCCTTTGTTAATGAATTTATTGTTTTGTGGAAGTAAGAATTTCTTGACTTTGTATTTTTCTTACTATCTATTTAATTAATGACTTTGAGTGTTCGTTAGTGTGTTTGCAGATCTAAATCTGTAGAAGGGTTGTTGGCATGGTAGAATGACCATATTTAGTGTGCTTTTGTGAGCTTGGTTACTTATAATTGTGTGTGCGTGCATCATGGCATATCATGAATATATTCATGCATTGCATCTTACCTTAGAATACCCGTCTAATGATTATTGAGCGACCCAAATGCTCTCGTTGCTTATCAATTATAATATGTTTGCAATGAGTGTGCTTGTGTTTAAATAATCATTGGTTGTCCATAGTGGACGGTTCATGAATGACTGATCGATTTTTCAATTTTTCAATTTTTTTATCGTAACTTATTTTGTTTCAACTCGATTTTGGTAGCATCTCTCATTGTTTCCTAGTACGCACTAAATTCGGACCTATCTTCCTCGGGATATAGCTCTGAATTGAAGTCGTGTACTTGGAGGACTAAGGGAAAATGTAGCCAAAATCGAGTCCTAACAGGACAAGTTTGGAACTACAAATTGCAAAACCGATCACACATTCGAGAATGGGTTAGGACCCCCTACCTATTAGTGAATTGGATGATATAGTTAGAAAGCATGCATCAACATGCATGATGCATAAGGAATCATTCTGTTGTTTACTAATTCGTTATCAATTTTTGTCTCATAGGCTATAAACGATGTCAACTTAGTCGTACTTCACCATTACTGGATATTGATTGAGTGAGGTACGTAAATCTTAACCTTTTTATGTTTCTCCATTAGTTGTGTGATAAGTTGATGTTAAGTTTATACTTTTTTCATTCTAAGTTAGCATCATTAGAAGCCACATGTATTTAATAAAGCATTTTCGGAAGATAAAAAGTGATAAAAAAAATTTATGTTTGGGATTATATCATGCTATTTCGATCTATATATTTTTATATGTATGTAAAAAAAAACAATATGCATAATTGAAAAAATATATGTATTTAAAACATTTCATTGATAATAGATTCTTTATTATTGTAGTAATTAGAACGATGTTAGCTAACAGTGGTTGGATGGATCATCGGGTTGTTGATCATGCCCTATCTATGAATTTTTTAGAAGGGGTTGAGGTTTTTCTCGACTTTGCATATGGTAATCCATTTTTTGTGTATGATGTAACTATTTGGTATCCTTGTTTTCAATGCCAGAATTCTAAGTTTTCAAACCGAGAAACAATTACCTTGCACCTATATAAGAAAGGTTTTACTTCTAATTATAAGAGGTGGATTTTTCATGGTGAGAGTTCTTTGAGACATGAACGGTCGACACCCCAATCAGATCACCATGTCGAGGAAGGTTTTAGAGAAATGAATCGGATAGGGGAGATGGTAATGGATTTTGCTAGTCTAGACTTTAACTAGGATGCCAAAGAGGATCCGAATCCTCTTGTTGTGAAGTTCTATAACATATTGAGAGATGATAATGAGCTATTGTGGGAGAGTTGTAAGAAGCACACTAAGTTATCAGCAGTCTCACAACTATTGAATTGTAAATATGATTTTGACATGTCTAATAATTGTTTTGATCGATTATTGATAATAATTAAGAGTACATTGCTGGAGGATGAGAAGTTGCCTGAGAACTTTTATAATTCCAAGAAGATGGTGAATGTGTTAGCACTTGGGTGTGAGAAGATACATTCATGTCCGAATGATTGTATGTTGTATTACAAAAAAAGACAAAGACAAGATAGTCTATGAGGTGTGTGGACTTCCTCGGTTTAAACTTAGGTAGAATGGTAATAAGAAGCAAAAAGACATACCACACAAGGTGTTGCGTTACCTTCCGCTGACACTAGACTTCAAAGGATTTATTTGTCGAATAATACTGCAGGACACATGAGATGGCAAAAGGAGGGCACACATAATAAGTCTGACATGGTCATTCACTTGGTAGATGAACTGGCATGGAAACATTTTGATGATACTCACCTTGAGTTTGCCCATGAACCACACAATGTTAGGTTGGGACTCTCAACTGATAGTTTCACTCCATTTGGCCATTCGGCATCCCTTTACTCTTGTTGGCCGGTATTTGTCACTCATTACAATTTACCTCCTGGTATGTGGATGAAAAATCATAATCTATTCTTATCATTAGTAATTCTCGACTCAAACAACCTTGGTAAGAATCTGGATATCTATCTATATCCATTAATAGACAAGTTGAAGGCGTTGTGGACGGATGGAGTTCTTACTTACGATGCTGCCAAAAAACAAAATTTTAATATAAAAATTGCACTTTTATGGACGATCAATGACTTCTGTGCATATGGTATGCTTCCTGGGTGGAGTATTTATGGTCTACTGGCTTGTCCTTATTGTATTAGGCATAAAACATCGTTCTAATTGCTACATGGTCATAAAAATTGTTGGTTTGACTGTCACTATCAGTTCTTACTAGAAGATCATGCTTTTAGAAGGCAAAAGCAAGGTTTCATAAAGAATAGATCTGAGAGTGGCCCGCTGCCACCACGGTTTTTGGGGGTAGATGTGAAAGCTAGAGTGATATCTTTTGAACATACCACATTCGGTTCCAATGGTAGAAAATAAGAAATCCCTGAATTTAAGAGGGATCATAATTGGACAAAGAAGAGTATCTTCTAAGAGCTGTCATACTGATAAACTTATATTGTTCGCCACAATCTAGACGTTATGCATATTGAGAAAAATTTTCTTAACAATGTTTTCAACATTGTTATGGATATCAAGAGTAAAACTAAAGACAATGCTAATGCTCATTTAGATATGGAAAAGTTCTGTAGGTGTCATCAGTTGGAGTTGGTTGAAGTCAATGATAAATCTAATTTTAAACCCAAAACAACATATACATTAAACAAGTCTCAGATAAAGGAAGCTTGCGAATGGGTTTCAAATTTGATGTTCCCATAAGGGTATGCCTCAAATTTAGCACAATGTGTTAAACTGAACGAGTGCAAGTTCTACGGGATGAAGAATCAAGATTGTTACGTGTTTATGAAAATATTAATTCTTTTGGCATTTCGTGACTTTTTACCTGACCCTGTGTAGGATGCGTTGACAGACCTAAGTAACTTCTTCAGGGACATATGTGAAATTGAACTATGCTTTGAACATGTGGATTTGCTTGAGAAAAATATTCCTGTCATCTTATGCAAGCTTAAGAAGATTTTTTCTCAGGATTTTTTTTTATTCAATGGCGCATTTGCTGATTCACTTAGCTTATGAAGCTAAAGTCGATGGCTCTATGCAATATCGATTGATGTATGCATTTTAGAGGTAATATCAGTTGGAAAATCACCTTTACAAGAATCTCAGGTTGTGATCTTTCCAAACACCCAAATCCAGAATGATTTGAACCAATACAAGAATCAAACCATAAAAGAGAAAACACAAGCAATTGTTATCGAGGTTTGGCAATTTGCCTACGTCCCCGTGAGCTCCTCCAAGCTCTCTGCACTAAATCAATAGAGTTTTTACAATTACAGCAACACCCCTTCACGAACCATGTGTTCTTGAAGAATGAGAGAAGAGAAAAGAAAGAGATAAGAACTAAGTGTTTCCCTGGAATTTTCCCCAAGAAAATTCCAATTATAAAGCCCTTAAACCCCAATTTCTCTTGCACTCTCTCACTAGAAAAAGCTGTGCAGTTTTGAGAGTCTTTCTCTCTAAACAACCAGCCAATCTTGGAATGAGTCTCTCTTGTATCTTGTGTTGTGTTATTGCTCCTAGATGACCCTTTATATAGAGCAACAATTTCTTTAACCAATCTTGAAGTCAATCTCAACCCTTTGATCTCAAGAACCAAAGACTCATGGCTCTCTAAGAGTCTAAGTGAACCTATGCGTTTTAATCAAGACCCACACACCAGCCGAAGAGTGCTGAAAAACATGTATCAGGTGTGCCTTGCGCCATGGCTCAGAATAGGGTAAGCTGCGTTGTACAATAGGGGAAAACACCTCCACCTGCTGGAGGCCGTGACGTCCAAGGCCTGGGCCGCGGCGCACACCTAGAGGAGGACCTCCTCCTTACTGGAGTCCGCGATGCACAACAGGCAGCTGAAGCTCCATTTTAATTCTTAGACAAATTCCAATAATATCAGTAATTTTTCCAATTGTTAGAGTCTTCTCACTTTATATCATTCTTCCATTTTAATACATTTGTATATGTATGCAAAATAGGTGTATGCACAACCTAAAGAATAAGGCTCGAAATAAAGTGTGCATTGAAGGTTAAATGGTTGAAGCGAACATCATATAAGAAATCTCGAATTTTTGTTCTGAATATTTTAAACCAAATGTTCAGACAAAAATGAATCGGGTCAATTGCAACGACAGCGGGGGAAATGCCGATCAAGGATAACAACTATTTATTTTCAGTTATCCACGTTGTGCTTTTGGTCATGAGACCATTAAAGTCTTAAATGTGAATAAGTTGAAAGCCGCGAAGATCTACGTTCTCCTTAATTGCGTTGAAATTATGCCATATGTAGAGTGAATAATATTGTTATTTTTAAATCTAATGTATTCTTTTACCACATATGCATATCTTCGACAATAATTAATTCATCATCATCAGTGCTGTAGACAATATGATGAGTCCTTGAGAAGTGCGCACCGAGACATATCTAACAAACAAATTGAGAAGCTTCGTGAGAAGAACTTTGTAAAATAGCTTCGGGATCTTGTAAGCCATGCTAGATGATATATTATTGTAATACCCATGATTTTAAAGTAAGGGTAAAGAAGTAATTGGATAGATATTAAATGGAAATAAAATAATATATACATGAAAGATGTATTATTGAATAAAATAATTCTTTTGAAAAAAAAATTTGGACGCGTGGGGTGTAGTTACAAAGGAAAAGAAGAAGAAAACGAGAAAAAAAAGTGTCCAAGCGTGGATAAGAAGAAAGAAAAGAAAAAAAAAGGGTTTGGTAAAAAAAAAGAAAAAAGAAATGAACAACACCTGGAGTACAGATGTTGTTAAAGACAACATGTAAATTGCATGTTTGACATAAAGAAATTGAAAAACGGTGGGGTGGTTTTATATATATATATATATATAGTTTTTGTTATTTTATTTAAATCTTACCAAATCCTGTTTGTTTTTTTTCTATCTTCAATTCAAACTACTCTATTTCTTTAAACACTTGGGGACTGAAAGAAAGGTTGAAAGTGTAAAA
The DNA here is from genome assembly GCA_023935145.1 of Bretschneidera sinensis. Classification (NCBI taxonomy): domain Eukaryota; kingdom Viridiplantae; phylum Streptophyta; class Magnoliopsida; order Brassicales; family Akaniaceae; genus Bretschneidera; species Bretschneidera sinensis. The sequence continues at coordinate 58,925,947 of CM043699.1, read as the reverse complement.
TTTTGAAGAGGTTTACGGGAGAAATTTTAAGAGAGTCATGGAAAGCTCTAAAAAAAACCAAAGGTAATAACATGAATTTTATTTTTGAAATTTAGCATACATGAAATTTATCGGAATTCAATGTGGGAATTTTTAAAGGGTATGAATTCTGGAAGAATTGAAGAATAAATTAGAAATTTTAATATAAATATTATGTCAGGTGTTGATGATCAGCAATCAGGAGAAATTGCTGAGAAGAGCAGAAAAGACAAGGAGGTGATCCATAGGTAGCTCTAAGTGTTACGTTGTGAGTTAGATTTACTTCAAGTTACTAAGATAAATATGAAATATATAGTGATAATATTTGAATAAATTATTAACCTATAATTTGATGATAGATGAAAGTTGGTTGACGGGTATGATAAGAATAATTGGTATGTAGAGAATTATTATATGAGAAGTAATGAGTCGATTTAATAATGAAGGTGATAAATGAAATTCTTGACGAGCTATGGTTGATAATTTGATAAGATATATGAGGAGAAGAATTTAGTGAAATTGATTAAATACAAATTTGAGAAGAAGTAGGATAACTAATTTGAATGTCTGAATATATACTTGTTTTTATATTATTGTTCATACGCATATTTCATATCATTGTTCATATGCATATACATGAAATAAAAGAACCGGGAGGGGGCCGGTCTAAATGAAAACCACGACAGCCGGTATATGCTGGAGAGAAATGAAAACCGTGACAGCTGGTATATGCTGGTGATAAATGAAAACCATGATAGCCGGTATATGCTGGAGATAAATAAAAACCGTGACAAATGGTATATGTTGGAGATAAAAGAACCGAGAAAGCAACCGGTCTAGGATAAAAACATGTCGAAATGTGGGAAGACGTTCCCAAATAATAATTCATGTAGTGCATATGTTTTAAATATCGATTTTTAGTGCTTGAGATGCTAAAGTGTTATTCTAGTTGTAAATTTATTGATAGATGAATGAGTCTCACAGAGAGACAGATATGATAAGAAAGAAATATGAAAATATGATATGATAAGGATTATCTGAGTGATTGATTATATGTTGTGAACCTCATAACGAGGTAATTATGGGATAGAATTGATAGTCTCAAGATGATTAAATGTATTAGAAGAAGAGATTGATAAATGATGAGAATTATGATATGAGTAGTGATAATAGAATGTTATTATCGAATTATATGAGATATAGATGAATGAATATTGGAAGACTATTTATACAAATTGAATACTTCTGGTAAATTTAATTCACTGAGCTTGTGAAGCTCACTCCTCATTGTTAAATAATTTCAGGCAGTAGACAGGACAAATAGTTTGGTGAGCTGAGATTCAGACATAGTCATTATCTGTAAGCCACGTGGTCTACATCCTCAGACTAATGGAAAGAGAAACAAAAAAAAATATTTGTAAATATTCATGCATATTATGTTGTATAAAATATTTAAGTTGAGATCTGAATGATGTATCTCCCCTATTGAGGGTTGAGGATTGATGTAAATAATTGCAGTTGCTATATTTTTTTTATTGTTGCATATATGTGTCGTGCTGGGTTTCCAAAATGTGACGACACCGTCTCGGGGGTGACCAACCCGGGATGGGTCGTTACAATTATAAATATTGTTACTATATTATTATATAATAATGTATTCATATTTATGTATAATTGAATTACGTATTTTAATTATTGGTCACTAAAGATAAAAGAATTGAAAAGAAAATACGAGGGATAGGCGTTGGCCCGATGAATCGTGTGAAGTGTTATATCATATATTATGTCAACATATTCAAGTTTCACACCAAGAAGTCTAGACAACATAATAAAATGATGAACAATGGTGTATTTGTGAAAGGTAGTTGTTACAATGAATATGAACGTGACTTCTACGGGATGTTGATAGAAGTTATAGAGCTCCAATATATAAGGATTAATAACACTGTTGTATTATTCAAATATGATTGGTTTGATTATGAGAATGGACTTTAAATAGAACAACATGGTCTCATAGATATTAACTATAAATCTAGGCTTAACTCAGATGAACCATTTATGTTGGCATCACAAGCAATACAAGTATACTATTGCACTTACCCTTCCAATAAGAAAGGAAGAATTGATTGGTGGACACTCCGTAAAATGAAGTCTAGGGTAGTTTCGAATTTCCTTTTTATGAAGATCTAGATGATGATATAATGCCTATAGTTGTGGATTATTTCCAAGAGGATGAATCATCCGTTCCAACACAAATAGTCTTAAGCGATGATATAGATATATCGTATATCATTTATGATATTGGTTATGCAATGGAAGATTAAATTCATCTGGTATACGTGTTTCCACAAATAAAGGAGAAGATGAGGAAGAATAAAGAGGAGAAGAAGAAGAATGAGAAGAAAAGGAAGAAGGAGAAGGAGAAGTAGGAAGAGGAAGAGGATGAGAAGGAGAAGGAGGAAAATGACGAGAATGAGAAGAAAAAGATGAAGGAGGAGAAGGATGAGAAGGAGGAGAAAAAGGAGAAAGAGAAGAAGGAGAAGAAGGAGAAGGAGAAGGGGAAGGGAAAAGAAGGAGGGGGGAAGGGAGGAGGAGGAAGAGGAAGAAGAAAGAAGAGAATTAGGAGGTGGTAGGGATTTCGTTAGTTGAAGTCTCAATTCCTGCTGATCCAGGGTGGAATTCTAAGACACTGAAACTAAACTTCCATATTAACAAGAATCATATGTCTGAAACCGTGCTTTTTTTTTCGGGGCTGTATGACTTAAGTTTTTAACTCTCTTGATCCGGGTTAGGATTGATGGTTTTTGTAAGTCTACAGGCATAGAATAGATAGTGGAAAATTAAAAATTTATGACCATAGACTTAAATCCCAAGATAAATCTTTATCAATTTATTAGAATGATGATCCAAATAATATTTTGATACATTGTTAGACATTTTTTACCTTTGACAAATATTTTTTGTTGATCTTTGAAATGATTCACCCCTTTAAAGTGTTCGGTCTCTAAGTGTATCATCATGAGCAATCAAGAATAAGAATCTTCTTCTTCAAGATGTCGAACACCGCTTGAAGAAGAACAAAGGACTGGCCGAATTCTCTATTGAGTGCTAGCTCTAGATTTTTCTGCTTTTTGTGGGAGAGAAAGATAAAAAAAAAAATTGTATTTCTAATCTCCACAACAATTGTGGTTGTGTTAAGGTTTCTATCAAATAGAGCATTTATATAGTGCCCTTACTCTTAAGAGGATTAGAATTTCTAAAATTACACTTAAACCCCTGATTTAATTAATTCTTAAAAACATCTCGTAGCCCATTTTTTCCTTATTCTTGCAATTGCCCAATTGTGTGTGACCCTTTAGCTTTAATTTTGTGCTGGCAGTGGGTTGTAATAATTGGATTCCATCCAATTAATTACAACTCCTTTTAATTTTAATTAGAATTAAAACTCCTTTTAACTCTTCCCTTTAATTAAGAATTAGTTATAATTAAGGGCTTCTACAAGTTAAGATTGACACCTAGCAGTATGTCATGACTTTAATAAAAGCTTCTTCAAGTCATGATTGACACCTTGTAGTATGTCATGATTTTCAGACAACATGAATTACTGTTAACTTTTCCATTGTCAGTTAGCAAACAATTCAATCATTCCATCACGCAATATCCCTGATTAAACCTAAGGCATGGATTTACTATCAAGCCTTAATTATATAATCATATGTATCTAGATCTCAGTTCTATAACTTAAATGGTGAAATTAGAAAATCTTTTCTAATTTTTACCCTACCTTGGCCAAGGAATTTCTAAGATATGACTTAATCAAATCATATGTGACTCTCTATTTTACTTAGAGTGATGGATCCTCTATTGTACACTAGCAATCATACGCAATTTCTACCCTTTTGTGACCCATGATTAGAATCACATTTAGATAGCATCAAAGTATGATGACCCATACATAAGATATTTATGATGCCTCAAGTCCAAGGATCAATTGTACAACTGCAACGTAAGAATTCCTATTGACAAGCAGTAAAGTGTCAATTAGGAATTTCTTAGTTGAGTCAGTTCGGTGTATCTGTTCTCTAACAAGCACCTACATAACTTGCTTTAATGTCTCATAGACTAGCAATGGTGAGATCAATCACCTTTAACTCCTTAAGAAAACGTAGTATGAACTGATCTATCTAGATTCACTAATTCCCCTCTTAGTGATCCTATGATTAGGAACATTTAATAATAAATTTTAAGGAAACCCATCTCATTAGTGTGATCTCATCATGGTGCTTATTTATATTGCTATTATTCTATGGGCTTTATCACATAAGGTGATTTGTAATAGACATGATAAATAAGATGATTGCCATTAATTATTATTTATTGTTAATAAAAGAATAAGATCAATTTACAAGTAACTTTCCCATAACATCAAATCTTATTGGCTTGTAGGGCACACTACTATCAATTTTGAGAAACTATAATCCCACATTAGCAAGAGTTGTTTAATTGGAGTCTTGCCCTTCTTTTAATTGTGTAGAACTATGAGGCGTGAGAATCGCAGTTCTTTTTCTGGAGGATTTGCATGGTTGAAGCCTTAATTTCGATTTAGTGAGAGTGTGACTAAACCCATAATTTTTCTTTTGCTCAAGTGAACCGTGAGGCTTAGGAGTCGTAGTTCTACTTTAGTGGGAATTATATAGCTGAAGTCATAGCTCAACTATAGTAGAGATTGTAAGGCACAAGCCTTGCTTCCATTTTTGAATTGGACCATTCGACATAGAAACTCTGGCTTCTTCTTCTAAAGGGATTTGCACGGCCTAGTCCTTAATTCCACTTTAGTGGAAATGTGACTGAAGTCGTAATTCCTCTTCTGCTCGAAGGAACTATGAGGCTTAGAAATCATAGTCCTACTTCAACGAGAATTGTGTAACTGAAGTCATAACTCCACCATAGTAGGAACTATAGGACGTAAGCCTTTAATTCCTTTTTTGATGAATGTGTTGATTGGGTTCATAATTTCTATTGGCCATGGTGAAAATATATGGTTTTGAAGGCACTAAGTTCCACATCAAGAGGAATTTTTTTACTGTAGTTAACTTTCTAAAGAATGACGGATATTTACTGTAGTTAACTGTATGGATTCAAAATCACTTAGTTCCATGTCGAGAGGAATTGTTAACTATAGTTAGCTTCTAGAGAATGATGGACGTTGATTAGAGTCATAATTCTTGTTGACCGGGGGTGGAACTATATGGCTTCGAAACTGCTTAGTTCCACGTCGAGACGAATTATTGACTATAATCAACTTTAGGAGAATGATGAATGTTGATTGTTGTAATTCTTATTGATCGAGGTAGAACTGTATGGCTTTGAAAGCTCTTAGTTCAACATTGGGAGGAATTGTTAATTGTAGTCAACTTCTGAATAATGATGGAGTTTACTAGAGTCATAATTCTTGTTGACTGGGGTAGAACTATATGGCTTCGAAAGCATTTGGTTCCACGTCGGAAGGAATTGTTAACTACTGTCAAATTCTGAGAATGATGGATATGGACTGGAGTCGTAATTCCTGTTGACCGGTGTAGAACTATGTGGCTTCAGAAGCGCTTAGTTCCACGTGAGGAGGAATTGTTTACTGTAGTCAACTTCTCAACTGGGGTAAGACTTTTTAGACTTAAAGCCTTAGTCTTGACTTAGCTGGGCTTGGATGGAATTTTATGATTACGTGGGCCTTGGTTCAATGTAAGCTGGTTGGTGCTTTTATGGCCACATTTGGAGGAGATGTTTGGTTCTCTCAAGGTGCCTTTGCAAGTTGTCACATTTAATGATGAGGGAACACTTCAACTGTCCAAAGCACTTTTGGTTATGTCAATGTAAGGGGTGCATTAATCACGCATCTAGGCAATAATTCACTTGATAGAGGCTATTTAAAGGACCTTTTTTTTTCCTTTACTCTGCATGCTTTTCAATTTTCAGAGTGCTAAGCTTCCAAATTTCCTGAAGTTCTTCAATAGTCTTCTTCTTCTTTCAGGTTTCTTCGAGCTTTCGGGTATATTCCTTTTTCATCTTTCGGTAAGCTTCTTCTTTCTTTTTTTTACTTTTGCACCATGTCTGCTTCTGGGATTGGTAGGTCTAGAAAGGTGAGGAATAAAGGAGAGAGATCAATTCTGAGAGTGGGGAGTAGCCTTCTTATGAGGTTACGGTTGCTTCCTTTAGTGGGGTTTTCCAAGCTTGGGGGATCCCTAGCCAAATTTTGAAGATTGACTTAGAGCCCATACCCACTAGCTTCTTTTTTCCTACTCAGTGTAGAGTTAGGCATCTTAGGCTCGTTGAAAGCACTTATATCCCTTTGAAAGACGAGGAGCCATATTTTCTCTACAACTATCTCGATCAAATGAAGGTGGGATTGAGATTCCCTATTGACTCTGATATAAGAGTGATTATAAACCATTATGGGATTTGCCCTACCCAACTTTCCCTAAACATGATAAAGTGTGTTGTGGTGTTTGTGCTAGGCTTTGAGGAAGCACCTTGGGTTTAGTATGGGGAGGGGAAGTCCAAGGTGTAGATGTTTAGGTGGTTTTACACCATAAAGAAGCATGTTGATGATGGGTGGTTCAACTTCTACCCAAGGAGTATGAGGAATATTTTAGAAAATCCTTCCTCAATTAAGTGTTGGAAAGAATGGTACTTTTTTCATGGAGGGGCTAGAATCTTATTAGATTTTTTTAGAGTGGAATTCCGATGATATACCTGAACAGAGAGAGCCTTCGACCTTGAGTAATGAAGAGTAGTGGGTAGTTAAAGAGGTCTTAGGAGCCAGACCTAGGATGTTTGATAAGGACCTTACTAACGAACCCCTACTGAGGACCCATCAACTTAGTTTGTATACCCCTCGTTCTCCTTATGGTAATGGAGACTTATTTTAGTTGTCTTTATTTTCTTTTTGTTGTTTCTTCTGATATCCTCAATTTATTCTAATCTGATAAATTTTTTTTGCAGAAAACACCAAGTTCAACTTAGTCGAAGTTTCCATGATGTCCCGGGAGAAGAGGAGGGTCAAGGCTGCGAACTCCTTTTCTTTTGACCAAGCCGAGAGGAAGAAGGCCAAGAGAGAAGAGTCTTCCACTTAGCAGACTGACTTAAGGCGATCTGAAGCTGAGAAGGCTACAACGCAGCTGACGGAGATGCAACAAACCGAGATGTAGGGGACTAAGGTTCTTGTTACTAAAGGGTAGACGGTTGAGGACCTAGGTTAAGAGGTTAGGGTTGAGGTTCGTCAAGGGATTGAGGTAGAGGCCCGTAACAAAGGGGCTCTTTCTGGGTTGCTCTTGATGTCGTGCCCCTTAAATCAATTCCTACTGCCCTAGAAAACTGCACTCCTATTCTTGGGTGTTCAGATTTTGCCATGGAGAACTCTGCTCCTGCCCTCAGGGACTTCTTTACTACCCTTGAGAAATCTGCTTCGGTTCTTAAGGGTTCCCACCTACCCTTAAGGGCTTTACTTTTGCTGCCAGCTCGAGTTTCGAGATTTATCGTCCAAACTAGAAGGTGAGGTCCACGGACTCAGCTTTTAACAGCATAAGTGTTGTTCGTCAGCTGTTGAGAGGTTCTGTCCTTTATGCTAAAGCTGATCTAATTAAATTGATGACTTCTCATCAATTGATAGTCAACACTTTGGACTATTTCTACAAGGTAAGACCCAAGTCTTTAAGTCTTTTACTTCTGCACTTTTTTTTTGGTTTTTTCTAATCAGATTATTGTTGACACAAGTTGTCATGCATGCCTTCTTTTGGAGCCACTCTATTCAATCCATGGACGACACCATTACTAGACTTTGGAGGAGTGATGAGGATCGCGCAAGACGGTTGGAAGAAGGTAAGACACAAAGGGATGCTCTTTCTAGCCAAGTCAAAGATTTGGAGCTTGAGAAGGAGAAGTTGCAAACTTTTCTGGCCATTGCCAACACCAATTTTCCACCTAGCAAGAAGGAGGTGGGACACTTGAGGATCGAGGTAGTAAGAATCTAGAATGTCTTAGCTTGGGATTAATATTATCAGGCTTCATGAGGTGAAGAGCTATCTTGGGGTTAAGGTGACTCATCTTCAAGGAATTGAGTAGAAGCTGAGCTCCAAAATGGTTTAGGCCAAAGCATCTACCATAGAGAAGTATTGTAGCTCTTAAGGCTATAAGGTTGATGTTTTAAAAGAAGCCTCGAAGTACAACTCTAAAGGTTTTGATGTGGCCAAGGGGAAGGGTGCTAAGAGTTGGCCTAATTGACTAGGCCAGTTTGGAGGTCTTAAATCCTCCTAATGGACAAGGAGAAGGAGAGGCAATTGAAGTAGCACATGTTGTTGAGGAGATTGAAGGCGAAGTGACTAAGAAGATCGGGGAGAAAGAGCCGAAGTCTTAGGATAAGACTCGTTTTTCTTTTTAACTTGTATCTTTTGGCCTTGAGCCTCCTTCTAAATATTATTTTTTAATGAAATATTTTTGTTTTACACTCTTTAGCCTTTATAAACTTATTATTTCTGTCGAGCAGAGTTTACAAGAATTTTTACAAGTATTTATACTTTATTCCTTGATCTTGACTCTTCTACCATGACTTTAGAGTATTGATTGAATAGAGACTTATCCGAGTGGGGTCTCTTGACCCTTTATTTCTGGCTCTCATGATCCTATGTCTCAAGTAGATTGAGACAATGATTCCAGTTTGAGTTTTGCTTTGAGTATGTGTTTTTAGCCCTTCTCTTAAGCTGAATCTTTGTTTAGACTAACACATCTTTGAGGTGTATGGCCTTCAAATATAATAAATTTGACCTGTTTGTTTTCACCCAAAGTATTAAATGATAAGCAAGCTGAGTCTAAGTGTTTTATGATCTTCCTCCTTGAAAGGTTTGATGTACTTCGGCTACTGTCGTCTTTTTTGCTTGGATGAAGAGAGTTGCAGAGAAGTTCATAGGGCAAGTGGTGACTAAAACCCAAGGCTCGAAGATTGCTGACGATAATCTTGATCGTTTAGTTTCGGTCGAGTCTCTTACCTTGGTTGGTGAGGTATTTCCAGGGTAGTTTGTTAACTTGTTGCGCAAATTTAAGTGAACTCTAGGCGTGTTCCATTCGTTCGATGGCCATTGAAAGGGTGTGGACCACAGGTTGTCTATATTAGACCTTGAGGACGTTTGATAATTCCCGAGGAGTGTAGAGCTGGATATGTACTATTTCCTTCATAATGCGAAATAGTGGCTGATACATTTTTGCCTGTGAATGTCAATGAATGAGCATTGGAGAGTTGTTGATCTCTATATGCTCAATAGAATTCTCTTGTTATGGGGCTCGATCTTTGAACATCTCGAAGTTGTCAGGGCTTGTTGTATCCACAACATTTTGGGAGAGTTCTCGGGAGAGTTGATCCTTTAGGGGTCTGACTTCGTTCAAGATATTAGGGCTGTTATCCTTGAGAGCGGAGACAATACACCCGTTTCTAATGGACTTTAAGAAACTCACAATTCCCTAGGCCTTACTAAGGCTAGGAAGAGGGTTTGGACCTGGTTGGGAGCTATGACTATTTCTTCTCGATCTTCAAGGATGGCTGGAATGCTGGCTCTTCAGGGTGAACCTGGATAGGTCCAACCCAAGCCAGATATGATGTCATCTGCATAATCAAGGGGTCAGATGGGACCCACTCACCACAGGCCTCGAGATTTTGTCGATTTGCTGAGGTTTGGTGAGGCTTGTGCTCATCCGTATGTCGCTTTAGATGTGTCATGCTATCCATCTCGACTTTGGTGGGGCTGAATAGAGCACCTTGATGCTATAGTATTAGGAACCGTACCATGAGATGGGTTACAATGTTAGGAACCGTAGGGTAAGATTGTTTGAGGGCTTTTGAGTGGCATCATGAGATAAATTTATCGTTTCTTATGGTCGGTGCTAATCAGTTGATGCCTAAAAAAGATGATGAAGGGTGCCCTGTTTTTCTTGGCCTTCAACAGGAATTTACTTGAGAACTTTGTTGTACAAGACAGCTTTGAGGAGCCTTGATTCCACGTACATCTGATGTGTAGGGATACCTGCAAGGCAAGTCTCTCTGAGAGTTATGCTCCGAGAGAACCCTCCGATGGTTAAATCAATAGGGATATTCGAGAAGAGGTAAGAAGAGAATTTAGAATGATACCGAGGTGAGGGAATGTAGGGGAGAAGAAAAGAACTGAAAGAATTTTCTTTGTTCCTTGTATGTTTACTCCCTATTATCTGGGTTTTTCTTAGGTTTCTTCTCCTATTTTTCTCTTCTTGTGTTTGTGTGATTCTGTCTTGATCTCTAGGTATGTCCTCTCTCTTTTGGCTAGCATGTTGGAATCTCTTTATATAGGCGTGATGCCCTTTATCTTTGGGACTCCGAAGTGAGATGGTTGGGATGTGACTTCTGAGCCTTGAGCCATGTGGAGAATGGTCTTTGCCTAGCGTGAAAGGACCTCTGCCTATTGTGAGAAGACCTCTGCTCATGAGTTCTCACATCAAGGTCAGAGTCTTCAGGGCATGGGGCGATGCATCCATCATTACAGGCGAGGCAGGTTACTGTTTAAAGGATAACAGTCCACGTATCTGGTTTTTATTTGACCAAATAATTTTGGTCACATCACTTAATAAAGACCTTTTGTAGTCATTAAAAAGGCTTGGGATCAAAACCTCATTCTGTTGGCCAGCCTCACATGGAGGCTGCTTAAGAATACGAATTCCCTTTCTGATTGCTAAGTACGTTACCTCTTATAGATGTAGAAGTATGTTCTCTATAAAGCCTTGCCAATCTTTAGTTAGGAGCAGAGATCTCATTGGAAATGGTAACTCCGTAAAATTTTGAACTGATAACTGAATTGGATTGGAACCTCTTAGGAATCTTATTCAAGGGCCTTGAAATTTTGGAGAAGATGATAAATTGGTTAAGGACCTTTGGGATCACCAGGGTGAGTGGAATTGTAAGAACCTGCCTTTCTCCTTCCGTCAGAAATTACTACTATCCATGCAAGCTATCCCCTACCTTTTGTCTTTTGTGGAGGATGATAGGTTTGCCTGGGACCTTTCTTCGAATGGCCAATTTCCATTTCTTCTGTTTATGGGCTCATTTCTAAAATGATAGTTTTGATTGGATTAGGAAAAAATCAAAGCCATTCCAAAAATCAAATGTTTCATTTGGTGATGCATCCTTAATAAGCTCCCTATCAAAAGCTCTCTTCAAAGGAAAAATCACTTATGATGAGCTTTGCCCTATGTGCTAGCAAGATATTGAGAGAAAATGTGATAAAGCTAGAAAAATTTGGGGATATGCGTGCATCCTCTTTTATGGTATTTTTCCTTTTCTCTATGGTTCCTTTGGTTGCTAAGAAATGCTACTGTCCTTGAATCCAAGCAAGCTTATCCATTATCTATACCTCAATGTTTAAGCTTGATTCTGATTTCTTTCATGCTTGTGATCTTAATCTGCTCCAAAGATATAGCTCTGTACTGGTCAAATGACATAGCATCCATCTAAGGGCTAGTGGAAATTGAAGACGGATCATCGTTGGGGAACTTAAGAGTTGCGGGGGCTGGACTTTTGCGTGACTCAGATGGTATGTGGATCGTGGGTTTTCAAAGATCATTAGATCGATTCCAATGTTCTTGCAGTAACTGTAGACAGTTATAGAAGTTGCTTAGGAAGGATTTAAATAAACTTAAATCAGTTTCTATAAATCCTTTCAAAAACAAAAATTCTTTTGAAAAGATTTAAGTTAAATCACTTCTCAAACAGCATCATAAATTGTTTGCAATTGGTTTGGGAAAAAGGGCTACTCAACTTGGAACTCGAGTAGGATGCCCAAGTTGTTCTTGGTCTGTTGATGATCAGCCTGCTCACAAATATAATCCCATTATTACTTAATGCAGGTTTTCTGATGACTAAGAGCTGGATGCCCGAGTTGTTCTTGATCTGTTGATTAAAGATCGGCCGGCATTGCAAGCCCAAGAACCATTTGTAATGGTTAGTTTTTATCATTGAACATACTTCCATCCAAGAAAAAATAGTGTCGAGGGCTACATGCTGGCTAATAATTGGTTAGAATTATTTCAACCTAATAGGAGCATGCTACAATAAACAAACAAAAAATAGTAAAAAAAAAGTTACAATATATATTTTTAGGGTTCTGTTCCTCTTCATTACCTGGATTCTCTCAATTCCTCAACGATGTCTTAGATGCTTGCACATGTTCCCGTGTTTCATTTCAATTTTTAAAGGTGTCAAGCATTTAAGGCATCATTGATGGATTAAGAAAATCTCAATAATGGAGAGGAGCCAAACCCATTTTTTATTGTAAGGATGATAAGTAATTAAACTTGAGATCAAATCCGGAGCTTGCCCCACAGAAAAAGTACCTTGAGTCCACGGCCACAGATTATGCAACATGTGAGAATAATCATGAATTTAGAAGAAAATTAAAATATAATGGTTATTCATTGCTCAATACCCTACACTCTTGGAACAGTCATTCCGAAAGAAGTACAAAGCAAACTTGCAAGTTCCTCATCCCCATTATGCTTCTCAAAAAATACAATAAAGGTTACCTGGCATAAAATGAAAGCGCAATGGGGACAACCATGTACGGGAGACACTACATCACATTATACAGCAATTTGTTTGAGATTCGAGCATATCTGGAGATCTGAAAGAGGGAAGAATCAGTTAGCCATGAATAAAGAGATCTCGCTGACAAACTAATAGTACAAATTCTTGCAGAATAAATATTTCAGTGTCAAAGAGAAAGCAACCAAAATTTAAAAGCATTAGTTCTTCCGCACATCCGATAAGCATGTTCCACGGAAATTTGGGTTGGAAGTTTTTTTCATTCCTTTCTAATTTCTTGTATGGAAAACACCAAACCTAAGACTTATCCCCACTCCACTCTACTTCTACAAAGCTTGAGCTAAGGCCTAGAAAAGGATTAAGCTGAAGAAAACCATTTTCATAGATATTGTTTAGCAGAAGTCTAAAATTCTATAAATATTAAACAAACAACTGATTAAGTCCAATACTGTTCAATATCTCAATCATAAACTGTTTTTCTTTTGTTAATCTAACCTCAAGGAAACTAAGAACAACAACAATAATAATTGAAAATCTTATACATCTGAGAATCAAACAAGTAAATGCATGTGTGCCACTGACACGCATGTATCTGCGCCAAGAATGTGCATAATGATCATTGATTTAGATATCTGAAATAATAAAATAGAGAACTTACAACTGGCCAAGAGTAGCTAAATCAAAATCAGGAGCAAGCTCTTGCACGATGTCATTTGGTGGTTGGCCGCATTCCTGCATTTTCTGCATGAGATCCAATATCCTGGTGAAGTTATCAGGATCGTTTTCATAAACTTCGTTAAGGTTTCTAATGAGTTCATATTGGTTGGAATAACGCTCATATTCTTCTTTGCTCAAATTGGCTTTATGCTCCTGCAACCACTTTGGATATCTTTCTCCAATTTCCTTCATGGGGTCATGAAGAATTTCCTTAGACAAAAGTTGTTGCATCATGGTCTCCATAATAGATTCCATGTCCTAGGAATATAAGAGAAAGACATTAGACTAATTCCTCAAAATATTCTAAACTATGAAGACCTAAAAAAAACAAAAAGCATCGGACAAACAAGAGACAGAACATACTAGCATATAAGAAGTGAATCTAAAAGTAAAAAACATGCCACTATAGCTTCAGTACTCACAAATACTGCAGGCTACAAGCAAGGAGGTCATGTTACAAATCAAGTAGTTACTATAATATGTTTTCTGGATGACTGAAAGAATCCACATCGATAGCAGAAATATTTTTCTGGCCAAAGGTGGTAGAAAGTTTCCTAGACCTATCTCCTCTCTTCACATGTCTTGGCAATTTCATTAATCAGACAAGCTAAGAAAACCACATAAAGTTGCTCTAAATTCAGGAAACTTAAATACCAAAACGAAGTAAATGTCCAACAAGTGAAATTTTCCATTTGAATTTGTTTTCTGATAGACAGATTCTGAGCCTGATTCTCTGCATACAAAAGCTTATAGTCGTTTGAGCATTTGCTTAAATGCAACTACCAAACAAAGGCCATAATCAAATTGGCAAAAAGTGGGTGTTTAAAAACAAAATCCAAAAAAAGTAAACTCAATTTCTTTGTAAAATAGGAAGAAAATCTGAAGGTGGGATACAGAGTTTGTGAGGCTTTGAGGCTGCAGATGAATATCTCCATATGCCTCATGCCTAAATAGTCTTTGTTTTGGACTTCCCTTAAACCAAATTGTGAAGGTGCCAAATCGAAGGCAGTGCACCATCATACATTACATAATTATACACATGCATAAATACAAACATTTATGACCACATACCAGTATTAAAATATGTTTTCTTCAACATAATAATAATAATAATAACCTATGACCACAAGTCCAATTTCAAATCTCTTGTTAGGATTTTTAAAATGAGCTTGGACTTGGAACAGAATTGACATCCCAAGAGGTTGATGTCCATTAATTCAATTCTACCAACAAAAAAAAAAAGACTGAATACTGAAATTTCATAACCTCAACTCTCTTGATATGACAACGCCATAATAATGCTAACTTACCCACCTATAGGAGTAAGTTAGCATCCTATCCACATTTTTCAGACAAAATTATCCTCATAAATGTTTCAATGAAAGAGTGACAGGGGGACAGGTTGGTAATTCAACTCAAATTTTCATATCAAACAACCCAGAGAGAAAAATATCTCAAATAGACTCACTTACATAAATCACATCTTGCCAATTATGAGTCAACGGTGAGACCAATTAATTACTGGAAGTATAAACCAAATCTTGATTAAACAACAATGATACACAATTTCAATAGAATAAAAGAAAGAGAGAAAAAAAGGGAAAGAAAGATGAGGCAAATAAGAGAAGATCCCGGAGAGAGAAAAACAAGGTGAAATAGGGAAGGAGATGAAAGTAAGTTACCAACCTGTCCTGTGACTCCTTCATTGAACAACATATATGAGGGTATTTTTGTCTGAAAAATGTTGGCAGGCTGCTAACTTACTCCTATAAGTGGGTAATTTAGAATTCCCCATATAGACATGCATACATATATCTATCATGTAAATGCGTATATATAGACAGTTATGCATGTAACTATGTATATATGAATGCACATACATACATACATATGCATTAGTTATTTTCTCTTCTTTTTTTCTTGTCATTGTTTATTTCTTATGTACATTTAACAAACATGAGACTACTCTTGTAAAATATTTTCTTATTCATATTAGTTTTTTAGATGTCTAACTTCCTTTAAACCACTACTGATCCATTAAGAATGTCATATGGTTTACCTCTAATCATCATTCTTTATTTACTTTTTTTAATACAAAAAATATGTACCATATGTTTTTGATGGAAATGTTAAACTCATCTTTATATCAATTTTATGATTATAGATGACTTATCACAAAAAATGTTACGATTATTAATCGACGCACAAAATGTTTACATGAATTTAATGAGACTGAAAACAAAGTAAAACCAATTCCAAATGAACTCCAAGTTGGTTAAATAAAAAGGAATTGGTTAATTTAAGTACCAAATTATGCCATGGAATTAGAATTCTAATTCCTTGCAACCAAAGAGAACCATAACAGTCGAGATTAAGAACAACGTACTACAGAACACAATTAAGGATCAGATATAAACGAATAGGCTGAATTGGACCTAACCAGGCTGAAAAACATCCACCAAAAACTCTGGAAAAAGTAAAAATAAAAATGACAAAAGTGAATAGTAAAAGAGCAACAAAGAAAAATATGAACAAGAGAGTCACCACCTACAGTTCCTACTATCTCATGGTAACAGGTCAAAATAACAAAAGGTGTCCTGGTAACTTCTGCCATTTGTAAAAATACGATGGTTAGCAACTTAGAAGATAGATAACATCAACTAACGTAACTTGTTTTCTAAAAACAAAAATTAACCATTGTACTTTTCTAAATGATAAATGCTAAATAGTTATGTATGCCTCAAAACAAATGGTGACTTAAAAGTTCATTTGAATTAAGAAGAGAGGCAGTTTAGGAGTCAGGAACAGAATGCATTGCCTTGAGAATGCAATAAAAATTTTCTTGATATAACACAATTGTCATTACAATAAAAAATCCTCTTATAACACAGTAATATGTAATGATAACAGCTTTCATCACACTAAAAAACTGTCCATCTCAGATCTGACGTCAAAATATCTCAAAAAGTATGAACTCGTTAATGAGGCTATTATGTTGGAGAACCCAACTGTCCCAACTCCCAACAATTCAACAAAGCTTAATCCTCATACGGAATGCAAAAGGAAAACCATAACCAACCAAAAAAACTATTGATGTTGATCATTCTTTCATTGAGCGCGAGGTACTTCTAAATATTTCATGGATGAGCCAAGAAAAGATATACTGCAATGATGCACCTCCCATTCCCCAAAATTGTTACAAAAGTCTTTTTTGGGTTGATATCCAAAACTCAAACAAAGTATTATTTAACATCTCCATCCTAGCAACCAAGCTGTAACCTCTTGTACAAACAAAAGCTACTAGATTTCTCATTTTAGAGAAGCTCAGGTGTTATCCTTGTCCAAGTAGAACCTACTTTATACTTGAACATTGTCGCAAATGCACAAAGCAAGGCAATAAAGCATCAAAAGGATATTAAATTCAGATTTTTATTAATCACGTTATAACAATTCCAAGTATTCTGAGATAACAGTATCTAATACTCCAAAATTTCTGTTTCAAGTGCATCTCTTTTAAAAAGTCATCCTAAGGGAAAAAATAAATTCATTTAAGCACTGTATCACGATTAACAAAAATGTAAACTCAAATATACAAAAATTCAAGTAATTAACCAACAGCTTTGGCACGCTAAGAAAATTTTTTAGAAAAAAAAAAAATAGGCCTATTACATACTATCCAACAAATGCCTGATTATGTATGTATTTTTGAACACCTTCCTTGATTATAAAACCCAGGACCTAACCACATGCAATGGGATCAAGCATGATAAGTTCTTGCTTGGCACAGTGCTATGAGAGATGTATGACACAAGGATCTATCTCACCATTACATGATATGAGAAGAGAGAGAAAAAAAGATATTTTATTTCCATGTGAAATAGATTTTGGTTTATGTATCTCTCATAACATTGCGGCAAGAATTTTTCATCAAGCACATCAAATCTTAATGAGAAGTTACATTTCAGCTCTAGTCAAAAGTTAAAATCACTCTGACTCAATCTATCAATTAAATAACTACAAATCTCATAAATGGGAATTAACCCATTAAAAGCTGTACCATAAATAATCAATGAACAAACAAACAATCTATAGAATAGAGGTTAAGCTCCATGGAATAAGCATTATAAGAAACAGCTGCCTTTAATGTAAGCTCCATGACCCAAAAATCACAACCCTAAATAGGACCAAAAGAAAAGGCACTATCTGTAATCATTAAGCAGACCACGAGAAGAGAAACACAGTAAGTATTACCACATACCAAAACAGATGCTTTTAAAGCAACAACAGGGCAACAAAATAATCCGGCAACATGCAATGGAAGCCTCATGGATAAGCATTACCACAAGCACCTATGTAACTTCAAAATCATAACCAATCACTATCTGCAATCATAATTTCAACCACAACTAGAAAAATCGAACAAAACCCAACAACGCTTATTGTTAAGGGCATCATATTTTGAGATAATTAAAGGGGAATAACGAGAAACATGGTAAGTCTCATATCCCACAAAAATTCAAAAGAATTGAAAGAAACCTAACCCCCCCCCCCCCCCCCCCCCAAATTGAACAAAAACCAAGTTGAAGCAGTTTATTAATATTTTTACCTTAGTCCCAGCAAACTCCTCAAATTGCTTGACCAAATCGTCCATCATTGCATCATCTGCTGCACCAGATGGTGGTTTTGACAAGGACTCCAGTCCCTTAACAGTTTCCTTAGTTTGTTCCCTAAGCTTATCAAGTGCCTCTGCAACATGGGTCTCCTTTGAAACCTTTTGCTTTCCCTTTTTCTTGCTCCTCAAGTCAGGTAATCCCATACCCAGACCTTGAACCCCACTTGGCAACGCAGCAGATTCTTTCTTCTTCTCTTGCTCCTCTTTACCATCTTCTTCTACACTTCTAAAACAATCAAATCAAATCTGAAATCTTCGAAGTAAATACCTATATATACAACATATATATTTACACAGACACGGTACCTTGGAGGGGGAGTAGTGAGATTGAGAATATGAAAATCATCCAAAGCGCCTGAAAGGAATCAGAGGGAAAGGTCAATTTTGATTCAGAGCTCTAAGAAGGAAATAAATATACAGAGAGAAAGTGTGTTCTGGGAAGCGTAATGGTTGGAAACATACTATCAAGGAGCTCGTCTAAATCATCGGGGTGGAAGGCCATCTCTGCTCCTCTCTCTCTCTCTAGTCTATAATCACAAACACAGAATATATGCAGCGTATATATTCTCTGAAGTATCTGAGAAGAGATTAAGGAATTGAGGAGGTAAAAGACTGCAGATAGTGACGTAATCCGGCGGTGCAACCGAAATGGATAGACTGGGGTTGGGATTTGATCTACGATCCCACAGTTGAGATTTGCATACACCATTTGACAATTTTGACCAAGGAAGTCTTAAAACAGCCAGGAAAGACGATTATGCCTTTTCATTTTTTTGCTAAATTAGGAGTACCGAGGGTAGACTAGAGATGTAATGTTCCAATTAAGATCGGGCAAAAAATGCTCGAAAATTTTGAAACCGAATCGAAAACATAAGTTAATTAATTTTTTAGTTTGGTTATAGTTAAAATCGGTTCACTAGTCACAACATAAAAAAAAAGAGTTATGATTAATTTTTTATATTTTAATGGTTACAATTATTTATTTTTTAATATCTTAATTAATTGAATCGAATCAAAATTGTAATAATATGTGATTGAAGTGATAAATTTTAATTTATTGAAACGATATTATATAAATATAACGATTGATTTAATTATGATATTATCATTTAATCACATTTATTTTTGTAAAAAAAATTATATCAATAGAAAACGAGAAATTACATAGAGAGGCATCCCTCGTCCAAGTCAAATAAGTACAAGTCCAAGACTTTCTCAAATAGAACATCAAAATACAAAATAAATCTAGGATCAAGCTAAGTTTCTCTTTTTGCTACTGCATGTGCAACTCCATGAGCTTCTTTGAATGTGTAACTAATGCTAGTTCTTGGGAGTAAATGCAACAAGGACCCGCACTCAATAATAAGGATCATTATAATTTCCATTTGAAAATTGAAGTTAAGTCAAGTTTACGATAAGATTGAATCCTATATTATTAAATGTAGAATATTTAAATTCAAATTTGTCAATGTGGCATTCAATCTCACCATGAACTTGACATCCATTTCAATTCTTAAATGGAGAGGATCATGGTCCCAATAATAATAGAGATGTAAGGATGTGAAAAAGAATCATCAATCTTGCTAATTAAGTTAATTACCACTTTAGCATCAAGCTCAATACAAGCGTTTTGAATAAAGATTCATAGCCATTTTCAATGGCTTAATTTGTGCTTTGGTTCTTAAGTATTAACCCGATTTCTATTTTGGTCCTTGGGGTTTAAAATCTTGCAATCGAGTCACTAACTATTACTTTTGGTGCCAATGTAATCCTCCCCTCTAATTTCCGTCCAATTCTACCATTAAAGTCCACGTAATAAGTTGATTTGGCATTTGTGGGCGGTAAATGGTCTGCCAACAACGATGAAGAAAGAAATAGTACCAATGGGGGTTGTAAGAATCCATAAATCACATTGAAATTGTAAAAACCAAAATCTAATAGAACCTAGAAATCCATAACAACAGTTACCCTATACTAAATCCCAAATCCATAACCAGATTTGTCCAATGCATATTAACAATACAAAAATACAACCGCAATGGGTCTCCTCTGTTGATTTCGAAAATCTGCCAGGAATTCGAATGGTCGGGGAGCTAGACCTGCACACACAAAACGAGAAGAAAACCTAAAAGTTGCCAAAGGACCGAAGATGTGTTGTGCCTCTAAGGAGACTCTCCGATGCTTAAATTAGATTAAGGCTTTTTTGAAAGTATGGAGGGATATGTAATGCTGAGAGCTGTTAGTGAGAATTGGATGTACCTTTTCATTGTGACAGCCCCATTATATAGTGTTTCAGAGCAAAGTCCGATTAAGATAATGATTGATCACTAAGTGTAGTGATTGGAATAATATTCCCATAGATATGTTTTAAGTTTTCTAGAAATTGGATAATAATTTATCCGTAAGCTGGAGTGACGTAATAGTACCAGGACATCGGTGTGAAATTGTTGTTATGCCCTCTTCCAGGTGTGGCAATTCGATTGGTTGATCAATCTAAATAGTGAAATTACTCTTTTATCCTTGGCCACATGTCACTATATTATTGGAGAGTGAATTTTCCCTTAAATTAGTTGCCCCCCACTTCCTTGAATGCATTTTATGCGATCGACGAAGTAAAGTTTGTTTGGAGTGATTTATTTCTTATTGTAGGTTTTAGAACAAGTCTATCTTTGTTTTGGGTATTGGGTACTAAAGAGGCGAAGAATGGAGATTTAGATCTGTTTAGGTGGAGATGTAGACTCCGAGGAGACCTACTAGCTTGATATTTTAGTAGAGTGAGGAGAGCTTGAATGATACAGTCTTTGAGTCCGAGTGGATCACACTGAGTCAAACTACTCGGATTTTGGTGAATGGATTCGAGTGGATAACACTGAGTCAAACTGCTTGGAATTTGACGAATGGATTCGAGGAGATGACACCAAGTCAAACTGCTCGGATTTTGTGAGATAAGTCCGAGGAGATGACACTAAGTCAAACTACTCAGAGTTTGATGGAGACTTTTAAGAAGAATCATAAGGATCAAATTGCTCGGAGTTTGATGGATACTTTCAAGGAGAGTGATAAGGATCAAATTACTCAGAGTTTGATGGATACTTCTAAGGAGAGTGATAAGGATCAAACTGCTCAAAGTTTGATGGAAACTTCCGAGGAGAGTGATAAAGATCAAACTGCTCGGAGTTTGATGGAGACTTTTGAGGAGAATGATAAGCATCAAACTACTTGGAGTTTGATGGAGACTTTCGAGGAGAATTACTTGGATGAAACTATTTGAAGTTTTGAGAATAGGTCTGAGGAGAATAAATTTGTTCATTTGAGATGTGAAAACCGATGCAACTATGTTATATTAAGCCCATTTGATTTTGGGCTAGACTAGATCCTCTCGTTCTTGGGGTCCATTGATGTGGGTTAGATTTTTTGACTTTCTAGGGCTCACTAGTTGGGCCAAAATTCTTTGACTTGGAGCCCATTAAGTGGGACATTGCTTATAGAATGTTTCTTAGGAGTTAATGAAGGTGTGCACTTTTCGATTGTTGTGAGAAAACATAGCGTTTTAGAATGGCAGTGTCTGTTCATAAATAAAATGGTGTATCTTTTTATTCCTGTGAAAGAGGTTGCGTGCATTCTTGGTTATCTGAAAGAGTGTCGCTATGTTACGACTGTTTACAGTTGTAATGGTTAATTCCTCATCGTTTGAATCATTTATGGTTATAGAGAGTTCTTTATAAAGGAATAGAGGCCTCCCTTGCTCCTCACTTCAATGATTTGTAAATTAGAAAATCTTTAAGAGCACTCGAAGTCTGAGAGGTAGGAAGAGCTCGGAGTAAGAGCAGAGCTTCTTGAAGTTGTAGAGCGAAGTCCTCAGAGTATAAAGCCTTACAGTTTTGGTGAGTTATTTCCTCTTTTTTCAATGTCTTTTAGTAGTGATAAAAGTAGTAGTATTGATAGAAGTATAAGTAGCAAAGAAAGTAGAAGTAGCAGTAGTGAGAGAAGTAGTGGTAGTAGCAACAGTAAGGATAGTAATGAGGGGGGAATCACCTCAGTAGGATCTCGTGCACTAGTGCCTTATGAGGGAGAAGAGGTTTTATTATCCTCAGAGAGTGACCATGTCTTAATTGGGCTCTGAGAAGAACTAGATGAATAAGAAAGAGACAACCTTATTTTCTATGCCAACTCTAAGCCAAATAAACTAAAAGAGAAAGAGCTCCCAGTACTTAGGGTTAAGTATATTATCCCCGAGGAATACGAGCTCAGGATGCTAAAATTGGAGATAGAGCTTGTGATAACCTAGGGGAATGGAGGCTTTATGAACTGCGTGTCTATACCTATTACCTTAAGGCCAGGCTTAGGTTCCCTCTCCACTCATTTTTTTTCAAACCATCCTTAACCCCTATGGCATAGCTTTATGTCAGTTGGTGCCTAACTTCGTGCGTTTGATAATGGCCTTTATATATGTCTGCATGAAAATGAAGGGAGGGATAAACCTTAATTCCTTTAAGTCTATGTTCCAAATAAGTACACACTTAGAGCATAGCTGGGTGATTATCATCTCAAGGACAAAGAAAATACTATAGAAGAAGAAGCCGTCTTCTATCAAGGAGTGGAAGGAAACATTCTTTTATGTTCAGAGAGATAGGAGTTTTTGTAGTTCCTCTGAAGTGGGACTTAGACCTGGTAAGGCCTAATAAAAAGCCAAATATCTTGAGGTGTGAGCTGGACACGATGGCCAATATAGTGGGTGGACCTATAGATGTCACCATTATGTATAGAAACAAGGAGCTTACGAAGTTTGGGCTTTGCCAAGATGACCTAGGTAGAAACCTTTCCATATTTAGTAATTCTTTATTCTTCAATTTCCTAGACTTATGTATATTTCCTTTTTGCAGAGATGGATGCATCAAAAGAAGCTAGGAGGGAAACGAGGAGATAAAAGAAGAAAAGAGTTTCTGGGGGTGGTTCGGAGGGTCAACCTTCGAAGAAAAGAAAGGTTATTGATAAGCAGCTTCAAGACATTCCCCATACTCTAGTTGAGGTTCGGAATCCAACTCCTCATCTTACTTCTCTTCCTCTTCTTCTAAGACCAGTACCGTCTGCCTCTCCCCCCGTTCCATTTGCACCCCTCGAGCTATTGAGATCTAACTAGTGTGTGAAGGTCACTGATTCAGTCTTCTGGAGCTCTAAGATCACGATGGAGCATTTGGTTTGAGGCATTCCTCATCGGGATTTTATGAGGTTGGGGGTGAGTTTATAAAGACTCTAGTTGGTGTAATAGAGAACCTAGCTTCCAAGGTATAACTTATTCCTTTCCCTTTTCATTTTGATTTGCTTTAGTCTAAGGGTCACTGACTTGTGCATTTTTTTAGATGGGTGTGGCTACCGGCGTACTTACCTACCGCTACCTCGACCTTAACAACCAGTTGGAGGATTCTGAGAAAAACTTAGAAGATAGTCACGCCCTTTTAAAGATTTTAGAGGACCTTCTTGCTACCAAGTCCATTGAAATCGGGGTCTGAAAGCCACTGTAACTGAGATAGAGGAGGTCAAGGCTTTTACAATAGCCGAGCTGGAGATAACCAAGGCCCAAAAGGACACGGTTGAAGCTGAGGTGGCAAGGATGGCCCATGAGAAGGAAGTGGGCACCATAGCTTCTTTCAAGGAGTCCAAAAGTTTGAAGATTTCGAGAAGAAGTCTTCTAGGGTATTTTTTCTTAATGGCTTCGAAGAAGCTTTAAACAAGGCTGAGAAGATATGCCTAGAGCAAGACTTGTCAATGCTTGAGCTTGGGACTTCTGATGATAAGACCACAGTCATGGAGGATGCTAAAGAGGATGAAGAGGAGGAGGTTGAGAACCAAGCTCGAGCCACAGAGGTGAATGAGGAGAATGTAGTAGTAGACTACGACCCTTTTTTCTTTCTTTTTTTTTTAAAAAAAAAATTGTATTGTAAGGCCGTTAGTGCCTTTGTAAAAAATTCTTCTAAGTTAATGAAGATCTTTCCTTTTGGTATAATGTTTTTCTTCTATTAATTCTACTTTCCTTATTAGTTCGAGATGAAATCAAGGAGTCCAAAGAAGAAAAGCCTGGAGTTTCGTCCTCGGTCTTGGTTCAAGTGGGAGAGGCTTTGAGCCTTTACTAAAGACAAGGAGAATTTAAAAGAAAAAATATTTATCTTCTTTATTAACAATATGAATTAGAGAAATAAATATTGATGGAGCTCATTTTTTATGATATCCGAAGATTACATAAATAGGAGAAATAGGAGAGATTCTTAAAGGTGAAAAAATAGGAGAAATTTTACTGATAAAACTTGTAGAGATTTTCGGCATTTCAAGTCTGAGGTATTAGATTTCCATCTAAATCCTCGAGTTCGAACGTGTCGGCTCAGCATAGAATTTTGATACGGTAGGGTCCCTCTTAATTTAGGCTGAGCTTTCCTATCTCTCGAGGATGGGAGACTTCATGTTTTTGGAGCACTAAGTCATGTAGCTTAAAATTTCTTCCATGGACTCGGGAGTTGTAGTACCTTGTCACCCTCTAGTGATAGACAACTAACTTGATCTAGGCTTTATCCCTTGCTTCGTCAATAAGATCAGCGATCATCTTGAGGTCTTTTTCGTTATCGGCTTTGTCAAAGCTTTGCACTAGTAACGATGGCATCCCTATTTCGAGGGGAATAACAACCTCTGACCCATAGGCCAAAAAAAAAGGGGGTTTCTCTAGTGGGAGTTAATGTAGTCTTCCGGTAGGCCCAAAGAACATTAGGTAGGTGTTTAACCTATTATCTATCACATCGTCAAGTCTCTTCTTAATCCCTTGCAGGAGAGTTCTATTGTTTACTTCGGCTTACCTATTAGCTTGTGGCTAACCTACTGAAGAGAAGTGGTGCTCAATCTGGATTTCTTGGCAAAATGATTGAATTGAGAGCTATCAAATTGTTTGCCGTTACCGGTGATAAGTATCTTTAATATGCCGAAGCGACATACTATTAACTTCCAAAAAAACCATCGGTTTTGGTAATCGGAGATGCTAGCAAGGGGCTTGACTTTCGTTCATTTAGTGAAGCAGTTGATAGTAACTATCAGATGTTTCTTTTGCTTTGAAGATTCTTGGAAATGATTGAGGATGTCCATTCCCCACATAACAAAGGGAAGTGGACTCATGATTGATGTCAACGGATTGGCTGGTCATTGGGGCATTGAGGCATATTGCTGACAAGTTTTACATTTTTTGACCATCTTAGTGGCATTACGGAGCATCTTCGGCTAATAATATTTGTGGAAGAGTATCTTGAAGGCCAAGGCTCGGCCTGCCAAGTGATTACCACATATGCCCTCATGAACTTCTCGAAGGGTGTAATCTACATTAGTAGTCATGAGGCATTTAGATAAGGAGTGGTGAGACCCTTTTTGTATAGCTATCCTTCGATGATAGTGTACCGCGAAGCGTGGGAGATGAGCTTTTTGGCTTCATTTTTCTAGTTAGGAAGTGTACCATCTTTCAAGTACTAGAGGATTAGGTCCACCAAGATTGTTCTTGGGCCACAGGCATGATCGAGACTTCATCAATGCTAGGTACATCAAGGGTCTCGAGATAAACCACTTGGGTGAGGTCGGATTGTTTGGAAGAGGCAAGTCGTGCTAAAGTTTATGCCTTTGAATTTTGTGCTCAAGTCCTTAGATTATTTGGAACCTTTTGAAGATTACATCAAGCTCAAGGGATTTTTTGAGATAGTTGATGATTTTCGTACCTCTGGCCTCATATTCATTGGTCATTTGATTGACAACCAACTATGAATTGTTGTGTGCTTCCAAGGCTCGACAGCTAATGTTTTTGCTAGCTTTATCCTTGCAAGCAACACTTCATACTCGGCCTTGTTGTTTGAGGCTTTGAACCTAAACCTTAAGGCATACCCCACTGTCAACCATTCATGACTGTTGAGGAAAAGCCTAGCTCTACTGTCGGTGCGATTCAAGGATCTATCAACATACAGTGTCCAACTTGGTATCTGTTCACCTTCTTGGATTATTAACGCTGTTTCGGAGAACATGGTTTCCACGATAAAGTTAGCTACGGATTGGGAATTGATTGTTGTCCAAGGTTTGTACCAGATGTCGAACTCTCTGAGCTCTTAGGACCATTTTACCAAACTTTAAGAGAGATCTGGTTTATGGAGTACTTGCCTTTAGGGCTAATCAGTCAATAGGTTGATGGTATGGGCCTAAAAGTATGGTCAGAGCTTTCGAGCTGTGACTAAGAGAGGGTATGCCATTTTTTCGATAAGGAGATAGCTCGTCTCATCATTATAGAGAATTCGACTAACGTAGTAGATGGGTTTCTGGATCCCACCTTCCTCTCAAATCAGGACTAAGGCCACTACATGCTGACCTACTGATATATAAAGAAAGAGTTCATCCCCGTTAATGGGCTTAGTCAAAAGCGACAACAAACTTAAGTATTTCTTCAATTCGTCAAAGCTTTTTTGGTAGTCTTCTGTCCAGGTGAAATCTTTGGCTTTTTTTATAGCTTTGAAGAATGGTAAGCATCTTTCGGCAGATTTGGACATGAATTAGCTGAGCACAGCTATTCACTTAATTAACCTCTACACCTCTTTGATGTTCTGAGGAGGAGCCATATCTAAGATTTCCTTGATCTACTTGGGATTAGCCTCTATCCCTTGTTGTGTAACCATGAATCCTAGGAATTTCCTAAAGATGACCCCGAAGGCACACTTTCCGGGGTTTAGCCTCATTTGGTGATGTTAAAGTATTCTGAATGCTTCTTATAAATTGGACTCATGGTCCTTGGCCCTAATGCTCTTGAAGAGCATATCATCCACATACACTTCCATAATTACTTTATAACAGTATAAGTTTTAGTTAGTGATGAAGGCAGTTTTAGGTTGGTATGGCTCATGAATGAGAATTTGATTGTACCCCGAGTAGGCATCCATAAAGTTAAGTAACTCATAACAGGAGGTGGCGTCGATTAATTGGTCTATTTGAGGGAGAGGAATGTTGTCCTTTGGATAGGATTTGTTAAGATCCATGAAATCGATACATATTCTCCATTTGTCGTTGGCCTTCTTTACCATCACCACATTGGCGACCCATTTTGGGTAGCCGAGTTCTTGGATTAAATCAACCGTAAAGAGCTTGTCTACCTCCTTTTCTATGGCATCTTATCGTTCTGGAGCGAATGACCTCTTCTTTTGAATGATAGGCTTATGGTCCAGGTCTACGTTTAGTCAATGGATAATGACTTGGGGATCAATCCTGAGCATGTTGGAGGCTGACTTTACTCAAGAAGTGGGCCGACTTTCATTTTACTCTTTTGATGGGGTTTTTTCGCCGAACTATCCCTCAACTCATTGGCATTTCTCTTCATTTTCTTTGTTCTCCTTCTTTTTCCCTTCTAAAAGCTTGATCATCTCATTTATATCCTTGGGAGGTCGCTTAGTGAGCCTAGAACTAAAAGATCCAAACCTAAGTCCATTATTGAATGCTAGAGTTGTATAGTGGTATCAAGGTCAGGAATTTTCCATGTAGCAGTGTTGAATCAAAAAATGTACTCTCAGAGTTTCTCTCCCTTCCATTGGATGATACTAAAAAGACTCTCCTATGTTTTCTGAGGTCCTTTGCTATTAAGGAAGTGGGCAGCAAAGGAATGACTCAGCTCTTGGAAAGATCTAATACTAGCAAGCTTGAGGTGTGAATACCAGGTGTTGGCATCTTTTTTAAAGGTCAAGGGGAAGGCTCGACACATTACCGCATCAGGGTGATAGTGCAATATCATTGTTGTCTTATAAAGTTGGAGATGATCCACAGGATCCGTAGAGCCATCATACGTATTTATGATGGGCATTTGAAAGTGTTAAGGGAGGGAAAGTTGAGTTCATCCAGGATATTGGTGTTTCTACTTTTGAAAGCCTATTTTATTCATTGGCCTATCTCCTCTAACTTTCTATTCATGTCAATGTGATTCTTAGAGGTGGAGAATCCTTTAGACTTTAACTCAAGGAGGGGAGAAGAACTAATGGTAGAGTTGCTGTGAGCCAGTTTTTTGGGATTCATGTGCCTCGTTAGTTGAGGGCTTTGGTGAGATGGGGGTGAAAGTAAAGGACACTAAACTCTTTCCTCAAGGAAGTTTAGCGGCCAGATTGGTGACTAATTGGGTGAGGTATAAGAACTACTCTTGAGTAGCTAACGCAACCGGAACTGGTTCAATAGGTCCCTTCGGATTTTCTTAGATGTTAGGGTCCACTGGGTTGGACTGAGATGGTAGGTTATGCTTGGTTCGTCCATTAGATGGTTCACTATTGTTCTAGTTAGAGGTGGTATGCTCTAAAATGACAAAAAGTCATGAACCAGACTGTTGGCTAGGAATGGATGCTCATGTGGCTACTAAGCTAGTACTGGTGGTGTTCTTGGCAGGATTTTTGGGTGGCATCATAAGAGAGGGGTTCTTTTTCCTTCAAGAATAAGGGACCCTCTTTCTATCGCCAATGTTTTGATGCTGAAAATCTGCTAGGAATTTGAACGGCTGGGGAGCGAGATTTGAACACACAAAACGAGGAGAAAATCTAAAAGTCACTGGAAGACCAAAAGGTTATGCCTTTAGGGTGACTCTCTGATACCTAAGTTAGAATAGGATTTTTTGAAAGTATGAAGGGATATGTAATGCTGAGAGCCATGAATGAGAATTGAATATACCTTTTGATTGTGAGAGCCCTCTTATATAGTGTTTCGGAGCAAAGTTTGACTAGGAGAGTGATTGATCACTAAGTATTGTGATAGGAATAATATTCTCATAGATAAGTTTGGAGTTACCCATAAACTAGATAATGATTTATCCGTAAGCTGGAGTGGCGTACAAGAATAAGGACATCGGTGTGAAATTATCGTTATGCCCTCTGACAGGTGTGGTGATTCGATTGGTTAATCAATCCGAGTCATGAAATTACTCTTTTATCCTTGGAGGTGGCCACATGTGACTACATTATTAAAGAGGGAATTTCCCCCTATATCACCCTTAAAAAAAAGAAGCAAAAATGTACCATTTTAGAACATGATAATGTGAAAATGAGGAAAATTGTGAGGGTAACCAAGAGTGAAGCACCGTGGTTGAACGAAAACCGTGATATTTCGACGCATCTTTTGTTGGTTTTGCTTTTCTCTAATTCATTAATAACAAACACAACCTTAATTCTCTCGATTTCCCACTTAATAAACTGCACCGATGGGGGTTGTATGGCTAGTCGGTGGTGTTGATGCCATAGGTATGACATATGGTGGGTACGCATAGGTAGCGTACGATAGTGGGGTTGGGAGACAGATGTACTATACTGCTACAAGAGGAGCAATTGTGGTGTCACTACAATACCAGCAACAGGGAGTTGGTGTGGCTGTTAGAGGTGAGATGAAACCAGGCGATGGTAGGTTGGGCCCTGATGGGAAAATGGTCACTAAATTTTGAGTATGAATTTTAAGGTACTATATATGAATATTATAGATGTAATTTATATTTGAATGTTAAGTTATGTTTTAATGTTTTGTGATTTTTTTTATAGAGTTTTTTGGTTTTGTATACTACATAGATGTGAATTTTTTTTTTATCATACTTCTTGTTTTCTAAAAAAATCCTCAAATATTGAAAGAAGAAAAAATCTCTACAGATGAGAAATGATTTTGGCAGGATATTTCCCACCAAAAAATATCAAATCAACTTATTGTGTGGACTTTAACAGCAGAATTGGACGAAAATTGGATGGAATGACTACATTGATACCGAAAGTAACAGTTAGTGACTCGATTGCAAGATTTTGAACCCCAAGGATCAAAATAAAAATCGAGTTAATCCTTAAGGATCAAAGTGCATATTATGCCCATTTTCAATCCTTCTTTATTTCTCCGTAACTCACCCCAAACACTAATGAAATTCTCACTCTTCTTGATCTTCTCTTCACCAGGTACTATTGCTATCCCATAAACCCAAGCATGACCTAGTCATAGTTGGGTTATCTTTAAATGACCATATGTGTTCAATTTGTGCCATTTTAAATTTGGTGGAACCAATTTAACTTGTTAAACTTGCTTTTAAGAGTTTTTTTAGTGGGAAGTAATGCAAAAAAATTCAAAAGCTTTAGATTTACATATGGACGAAGTAGAAGAGGTTGGGATGGATTTTTTTTAAAGTCTCTAATATTTCTAACAGTCCAAAGGGCTCAACATGTAACAACCCATCTTAGGTGAATTCTACTTGGATGTAATCATTACCTTTTAGCACTGAGCCGTAATCTAAAGTGCCATGCCATATTAAACTAAAACACAATCATGCAATCACAACCCCAATAATACATCACAGTCTATTTTCACATATCCAGGTATACACAACATCATCACCACCTCAACTCGAACTTGAGGAGACACATACAAATTACAAAACATATAAAGAATTAAATTTACATATCCATGAATAACAACTTTTTCAACATACTACTAAAAACTCGACCTCTATAACAAATTGCATGAGGATGCCGCTTGTGTGGACCCATCTAAAGAGATGCCAACCTGTAAACACTTCACAAGTTCTTACTCCCAAAATTTTTGCAAATCACCTGAGTGAAAAATAAAAGAGAAGGGGTGAGTAAAAAGCTTAGTGATGTTCACTTATCGATTTTTTTAAATCTCAATTACTGAGCATTATATATGTGTGTGTGTGTGTGTGTGTGTGTGTCTGTGTAGGTATATAATTCAAAAATATATATGTATATCTTTTATCAAACTCAATCTCCACACATACTCATAAAATTAAGAGAAATTTTCAATTCACACTACACCATCAATTTTATATCACAACACCATTTCCATTTACATCATCACAATACGTCAACATCAAGGGACAAATATCACAAAATGATGCATGTGCACAATACCATATCCATAGCATCCTTCACCCCAACATCTCTATCCATCTCTAACATCACAATGGGAAGTTTCCTTACGTGTCAACATGCTCATCATTATAATCTAGACACATGAAAATTCTATCCACCCTCAAGCCTAATGATCCTAAGATTAAATTGTTCTGAGCTATTAATTACTTAAATGGAATCCCACTATCCAATAACAACCCTCATATCACTCTCCCCTCTAGTGGTCCTACCTTCTCTCAGACCCAAAGGCCCTACAATGAATACACATTCAAGAAACTAAGAAATCAACATTTCCACACATCCACACAAGAATACATATCCACAATCAACCAACACACTAAGAAGTATTTATCTCCTAGTCTGCTTTGCATTATAAGCTTAAAAGTATTCATATCTATGACTCTTGTTAAAGGTGTTTCCATGAAAACTAAGAAGCATAAAAAATCCCTCAAGAACAATAGAAACACATCCAAAATTTAAACACAAAAATCAACCTAACTTGAACTTTAAATTTCCTTACTATGAACCCACTCCTAACTAGCTACGACTCCTAAACGACATCCTCTAAGACTAAATAAATGACTTTTCACAAAATAATCAATTCAACGTGCTCATAAAAATGAAGTCTGTAGAATGTAAAACCTAAAGATCTAGTACCAAAAATATAACGACCCATCCCAAACGGACCCTACCTAAATAGAATAATTACCTTTAAGCATCGAGCCTTGACTTGAAATTCCATGCTACATAACACTAAGACACAATCAGTCAATCACAGCCCCAATAATACATCAGGGGCTATATTAACATATCCAAGTACACATAACATCATTACCACCTCAACTCGAGCTCGAAGAGACGCATAGAACTTAATGGAGAATTAAATTTGCATATCCATAAATAACAACTTTTTCAACAAACCACTAAAGATTCGACTTCCAAAACAAAATGCATGAGGATGTTGCCCATGTGGACCCACCTAAGGAGATGCCAACCCATAAACTCTTCACAATAGCTTATTCCTAAAAAACCTTAAAGTCACATATAGAGAAAAATAAATGAGAAGGGCATAAGTTAAAAAGGCCAATGATGTTCACTTACCAAAATCACTATATTTTTCTAAATCTTACTATATATATATATATATATATATATATATATATATCTTATCAAACTCAAACTCTACACATAATCAAGAAATTAGAAGAAATTTTCAATTTACATCACGCCACCAATTTCATATCAACACACATATTCATATAACAATACTGTTTCCATTTACATCATCACAATAGGTCAACATCAAGGGGCAAATATCACAAAATGATAGATGTACACAATACCATATTCACACTATCCTCCACCCCAATATCTCCATCCATATCTAACGTCACAAGAGGAAGTCTCCCCATGTGCTAGCATGCTCATCATCATAATCTGAACCCGTGGGAATTCCATACACCCTCGGACCTAATGGTCCTACAAAAGTTTAAATTTTTTAAAGCTATTAATTACTTTAAAATAATCTCATGGTCTATACCAATCCTTAGACCACTCCTCCCGTGTTCCTACTTACCTTCAGACTCGAAGGCCCTACAATGCACACACATTCAACACAATTAAGAAATAAGGAAAACAACATTTCCACACATCCACACATTACCATTTAACGAGATAATTAACACATATGTAAACTTTAATTATATGTATAACTCCTTTTATACATATTGATACTTACACACAAAACCATTCATCACATCCAAGCCATTTGTTATACATTTTTCATATATAAGTCAAAATTTTCATATCTATCCATTTTTTTAACTCCTCGAGTATTAGCAGTAATATGAACTCACATCGATTCCACGCTAGAGTATCAAACCCAAAGATTTAGCTCACTTTTCTCCAAAAATTTAATTAATAACTTCATCATGTCCATTCTCTACAAAATATAATCATGACTGAAACAACCCAATTTTAAATTACAGAATTTAAATCATATTTGATTAATTTAGACTATATTTAAAGTATAAAATTTAAGGTAACTAAATATATGAAATTAGTTTTAATTAATCAAACATGAATATTTATCCTTAGCTTCTTAACAATTGTTAATTTCAAATACTTTTTCCCAAAGGAATCAAATAACTCATGAACATGCTTCCCATTCTCTTAAAGAAAGAATTTCCCAAACCAAACCATAATTTAAGCAACGATTTATCAATTCTTTCTCAATTCATGCCTCATTTATCAATCATAGTCTTCCTTATGCCCAATTTCACCCACATTTTCAATTCCTTTTCAGGTGTCAAGTTTTATGCTTGAAATTATTAGGATTAATATATTCATATATCATCTCAAATGATATTTTGCAGAGATATAGTTTCAAAGTAATTCCATATCCATACCAAGAACATCTTCAAAAAAAATTGTAATCACCTAAAGGAAATCCTAACAAAAATCAAGGCTTTATTTAGGAAATCAACTAATTTCATGAAATTGATCAAATCTAAACTAAATTCATACTCCCATAGGTCTAAAACACACACACACACACACACACACACACACATATATTTTTTTTCTTGTGGTTTCATAGTTTATATTAGTATTGCTTGATGTAATTTACAAGAGTAGCTACTATGCTCAGTGGTTAAGGCACTAGACTTTGAAGATTATTGTGAAGGCGCAAGTTTTAGCCACCTTTACACACTTTTTCCCTTTTTTATATATACAATTATTTAGTTTATAAATTGTGCTTGAAATAGTTTGTAGAAAGAGCCAGTTCGCTGGTTGGTTAAGTTAATAAACTTTCTTGTGAAGGGTGTAGGTTCAATGCTTTTCCTAATACAACATAAAGAGATGGACCAAGCTCAATATTGCAAACCTTTCGCTCTTACCTCTTAACTCAAATCCTTAATTCCCAAAACACAAATAAAGATTGCATATCACATTATCCAATTACATTTATATTTATCTCCATAACATTTATATTTGTACTAATCTATATATATTCTTTGCGTTTATACTCTATCAAATAAAATAATAAAATATTTTAAAAGTAAACTTATCACACAAAATTTTAAATTTGCCATGATATATAAATTTACCTAAATTCCTTTAATTAGAAAATTTGGGTATTACATAAGTGGCTGCAAATAATATTAGCCAAAGAATGTTCAAGGCATGTTTATCATGAGATGAGGCATTTTCTTTGAACCAATTTAATAGATCCAAGGACAAGGAGTTTCTCATAACTGAGGGAACAATCAGGTTATATCAAACCTTTTTTGCCACACAACAATATCTAATAGTATGCAAGGTAGTTTCAAGAGACTTCTAAACGTGCATAAATCAGATTCAATGATATTTCTATGCATTAGATTAACTTTGGAGGCGATGCAGTCATTGACACATAGCCAAAAAAAATATTTAGTTTTGTTAGTGCAAGGGAGATTCCAAACCCAATTTAGGTTGTTAGTGGTAGAGTTTTCAAATGTGTCCATCTGTTGGTAGGTAGACTTACATCAAAATTTCTCATCCTTAGAAGGTCCCCAAATAAGTTGATCAGGTTTATTTGAGAACGAGAGACAAGGAGTAGCTTCAATGGCGAACCTGAAATCTTGAGGTAGCACAAAAGTTATCCAACATACAATTTCAATTTATATACCACACTTGGTTCACTCTCAAATTTAGATCAGATTAGGTCAAAGGGCCATAAATCTCTAATGGGGCCAATTTCAATCCAATGATTAGTCCAGAAGAAGGTGTTTTCCCTATTATAGACAAACCATTTCATACATTTTTCAACAAGATCCCACCCTTTTCTAAGACTATTCTAATTAATGGACTTTGGTTTAGTAGGCCCACTTCCAGTAGCAAGGTATTTAGCTTTGAGGCATTTGGTCTGGGACCTATCTGGTTCCTTAAGTAGTCTCTAGTTTAGTTTTGCTATGAGGGAAAGATCTTTCGATTTAGTTTTCTTAAGCCATAGACCCCTTTTTTTCTTGGTTTTGGTAACCTTTTTCCCAATTGCTAAGATGAATTCTTTTTTTTTTTTTCAGTGGTTGAACCCATAGGAAATCTCTATTGATTTTATCAAGTTCATTGCATATGGATGGAGGCAGACATATTACATGTAGTAATTCAGAATGGCTTCCATGAAAAAGGAAATCAAATGAGTGTGGCTCTTCTAGCCATAGATAGGTATTTGGTCTTCCAACCAATAAGTTTGTCCCTCACTTTCTCAATGATAAATTGAAAAAGAGCTTTTAAATTTTTGTTGTGGGCAAAAGAAAAACCAAGATATTTCCCTAGAGAAGTAATCTTTTGAAACCCCAAAAGGTTGGCTTGATCGTTAGTTAAATCACTATCATTATTAAGAGAAAAGAAAAAATTTAACTTTCTTCCATTAATGGTTTGACCAAATCTCTCACGAAAAATAGTTTTTAGAATGCATTTACAAAAAATTCTTAAGAGTTCTTTCTACTCACCTAAAGTGGGAAAAATCATCGATATATTAATCGAACAAACAACCTACACACCAATAAGAATCGAATCTAGGCCTTGGTGTTTTTACTAGTGAATCAAATCCTAATTGGCAATTGAGGAGATGGACTTGGATTTGTGTTTTTTTATTGTTAAATGTTTTGGTTAATTTTAATTTTAATTTGTAAGTTTATATTTTAAAATGTTATGTGTGAGTTTTTTAATGCAAATTGAATAGTGTTTAAAATAAACGTTAGTGTGAATTGCTTTTATTTTATGGAAACAATGAATGTATTAAGACAAAACTGGCTAAATTACATGTTAAGAGAAAATGTTGCAACCTTTTTGAAACTAGAAGCTAAAGTATGAATCTAATATATAAAATCGAACCAGGTACATTGTGGTCATGGCACGTGTACAAAACATTAAATTCTTGACATCTTTTGCTTCATATAGGTAAAATTACTATATGCATTGATATAAATTAAGAAAGAAGTAAAACCCCTCTATCTTTCTATTTGTTTGATGTCTATAAATTCTAATAGTTATGCTCTTTATTACTAGCTCCTTCTTCTTACCATTAAATTCTAATAATTATCATTTTTCTTCACCTCTATATATCATGAATGATCGGTGTATAAAAATTAGCACCTGAAAATATTATTTTCCAACAACTCGTGCATAGCACGGGTAATTAACTATTGTTTTATAAAAGCATGCCAAATTCAGCCTAGTGTTCCTCGCAAGGATTGCATGTTTCAATAATTGGAAGATAGTTGTATTCTATGATGATATTAAAGAGTTCTATGTCATGCACCATTAGAAGCCCTTGCAATATAGCATGTTTCTCCACAAGCATAGACTCAACTTTATGAGATAGTTTGATAGGATTTCGATCCTCTACATTTAATAATTGAAATGTAGTCGAATTCATGATGAAGTTGAATATCACATCATCAAATAGATAAGATCCAAATTCAAGTTTGTCATGACAACTTTCAATCTCACAATAAACTTGATCTCCATTCAATTTTTAAATAGAGAGGATTCAAATCTAGTTTGACAGAGCTCATAACAAACGGAAAACCCTTTAAATCTCGCCCACTACACCAACTCTCCCATTTTTTCTGCACTGCATCCATAACACCATCAACAATAATTTTGCACATTTCATCTGGTTGAGGTTTCCAAGAAGTCTTCCTTTGTCTAACATGAAAAACATTTTCTTTTGTAGCCTCCCGAAACTCAGAGTAAAGAGATAATGATACTCAAACCACCTCTGATGGAGCTTTATTAGTGTGTACAATTTTCATTCAAAAAGCCAACTGAAAATATAAAGTGGCATTTTTAATGGAAAAATGAAGCTTGCTCAAATAGTTGGGCCACCATGTGCTCTATACATACTTTTTAATTGGTTCGGTCTTTTTTAAGTATAAAACACCTTTGTACCAAACCAACATTATTGTAACGACCCATCACAAGTTGGCCACCCCCGAGACGGTATCATCACATTTTGAAAATCCAAGCACGATACTTCAGCATTTCAATCATCTTATTGCCATAACTGTCTCTTTCTGTGAGACTTAACCATCTATAATTAAATTCACAATTAATAAATCACACATCAGTATTGCAATAATGCAAGCAATAACTAAAACAGATGCAATGCATGAATGATTATGATGGGAATGTCTTCCCATCTGTCGACAGGTTATTATTATCTTAGACCGGCCCCCTCCCGGTTCTTTTCTTTGCAGCTTGCCCCGGCTGCCACGGAATTGTTTTCCAACATATACCAGCTGTCACAGTTTCCTTTTTAATTCCAGCATATACCGATTGTCACAGTTGTTCCATTAGACCGGCCTCTTCCTGGTTCTTTCGGTTATCTTATTTAATGCATACGCATATGAACAATGATATAAAATATGCATATGAAAACAACATAAATTCAAAACAATTAAATTGGCTACCCTGATTATTCTCAAATTTATATAAAAATTTCTACTAAAACTCTCTCATCCCAATCACATCAAGTCATCCATTAAAGCTTATCAAGATTCACTAAATTTCATCTCAAATCACATCAAATCATCCATTAAAATTTGTCAAGATCCATTCAAATTCATCTCCTCAAAATTTGTATCAAGACATCAATCATAGCTCATCAAGAATTTCACGTATCGCTTTTATTATTAAATCAACTCATTATTCTAATAATATTTCTTCTCACATAAAATTTTTTCTACACGTCCAATATTTATACCATACTTATCAACCAAAAATTTATCTACCACCTAATCATACGCTAATAATTAAATTTAATATTATCATCAGATATTTGATTTTTATTTTGACTACTTAATGTAAATCTAACTCACCTCGTAGCTCTTAAAGTTACCCGTGGATCACCTCCTTGTATTTCCCGTTTCTCCTAGAAATTTCCCCAATTGTAGATCGTCAACACCTGACATAATATTTATGTTGAATTTCTAATTATTTCTTCAATTTGTTATAAACCACATACATTGAAAATTTCCATTTTGAATTCAGGGAAACTTCATAAATGTCAAAAGTTCAAAAATAAACACTATGTTATTACTTTATATTTTTCTGATAACTTCTCGTGATTCTCTATAAAGTTCCGCAAAAACCCATTCAAAATTTTACTCTTTCAACTTTTCTTTGAATCTCCAAATGGTGAAAATCCTTTCTCATTCTTGCTTCATGCTCCCACGTGACTTCTTCGACATCTTTATTTCGCCATAATACTTGAATCAAAGGAATGACTTTATTGCACAAGACTTGATCCTTTCTATCTAGGATTTTGACTAGTACTTGCATAAAAGTAAAATCTTCTTGAAATTCTATCGCTTGATTCAAGATACTATGGGATTCATCGTGTAAGTACTTTCTCAGCAGTGACACGTGAAATAAATTATGTAGTTGCTTTAATTTCGGAGGCAAATCCAATCGATATGCTACTGGCCCAATTCTCTCAATCACCTAATAGGGCCCCACAAATCTCGAGCTCAACTTTCCCTTCTTTTTAAATCTCAACACTCCCTTTCATGGAGATATCTTCAAAAATACCCAATCACCAACTTGGAACTCGAGAGGTCGTCTTCTTTAATCAGCATAACCCTTCTGTCTGTTCTGGGCTGCTCTGAGGTTCTCCCTAACCAGTTTGATTCTCTCCGTAGTCAAGTCTATCATTTTTGAGCCATATAACTCTCTCTCTCCAACTTCTTCCCAGTATACTGGAGTTCTACCTTCTACCATACAAAGCCTCGAAGGGTGCCATCTCCATACTAGTTCGATGTTGGTTATTATAAAAAAAATTTCAATCAATGACAAGTAGGCATTCCAACTTACTGAAAACTCCCCACATTTGCTCTCAGTATATCTTCTAGTATTTTAATAATTCTTTCTGTCTGCTCATTTGTTTGAAAATGAAGAGTTGTACTAAATTGTAACTGCATACCCATGGCTTTCTGAAGACGTCTCTAAACCAATATGTAACTATAGCATCTCTATTTGACACTATGCTCAATAGTACTCCATACAACCTCACAATCTTAGCTACATACTATTTATCCACCTTTTTAGGACTCCAATTAGTTTTAATTGGAAGAAATTGAAATGACTTAAAAAGTCTATCTACTATCACTTACCCTGTATCGTGACCTTTCTAGTAATGGAAAAATCCAGAAACAAAATCCATACTCCCATTTTTTTATGGTCATTCTGGTGTAGGAAGAGACTATAGTAAGCCTCCTAGATGTTTGTTTTCTGACTTCACTCGCTGACAAACCAAACATCTAGAATTATATTAAGCTACATCCCTCTTTAATTCTAACCACCAGTAATGTTGTCTCAATCCTCTGTACATCTTATTGTTACTCGGTTGCATTGAATATACATCATCCTATGCTTCATTCTACATCTTTTTCTTAATTCCACATCATTGGGACCACAAATCCTATATCCTAATAAAATATCATCATTTCAATTTTGAACTCATGTCGCTTTCACTTCATGCTCAATCTTCTTTATCTCTTCATCTCTACCTTGCATTTCTAATAAGTATTTTACTATGAATGACTATACAACAATATTTGCTGACCATGATCCTCTATCACTGATATTCAACTTCATTATTATCTCTCTTAAATCTATCATCAATTTCTCATCACGACTCTCAATAGCGGTTAATCTTCCTGTAGCTTTTCTACTCGATGCATCAACTACCACCTTTGCCTTTTCTAGATGACAGTGAATTATACACTCATAGTCACAAATCAATTCCATACACTTTCTCTGTCTTGAATTCAACTTTCTCTAGGTAGGTAAGTATGTCAAACTATTGTGATCAGTAAATGTTTCACAAGTAATTCCATACAGATGATGTCTCCCAAATCTGCAAAGCAAAACTATGGCAGCTAACTCTAAATCATGTATAGGGTAATTTCTCTTATGATTTCTCAATTGCCTAGAGGCATATACCATTACCTTCTCGTGTTGCATTAACACGCATCCCAACTCTTGATGGGATGCATCACTATACACCACCAATCTTTCATCACCAGAAGGAAGCACCAATACTAGAGCTGTAATCAATATTTCCTTTAGTAATTGAAAATTTTTCTCACACTTCCATCACCATACAACTCTCCCCTCTTTCCTGGTCAGTCTATTCAACAGTAATTTAATAATAGAAAAAAATGTAAAAGAGTATTCTATAACAACCAGCTAACCCCAAGAAGATTCGAATCTCAGTCACATTAGTTAGTCTCTCCCAACTCAACATTGTCTCTATATTTTGTGGATCAACTGTTATACCATTTCCAGACATGCCCCAAGAAGATATTTTGCTCAATCAGAACTCACACTTAGAGATTTTCGCATATAATTTCTATTTCCTCAAAATCTCAAACCCACTGTCTAATGTTTCACCTGTTATTTTTCCTTTTTAGAATATATCAGAAAGTCAAATACAACCATAAACTTGTTAGGATATAGCTTGAACACTCATTTTCTTCAGTCCATGAATGTTTCTAGAATATTATTTAATCCACATGAAATCACAAAAATTTATAACCATAACGTGTCCTAAAAACAGTCTTAGGCACGTCTCCCTTCTCTATCCTCAAATGGTGATAACCTGATCTCAGGTTTATCTTAGAAAACACTCTCACTCCTTGCACTGCTCAAACAATTTATTTATTCTGGGAAGAAGGTATTTGTTCTTATTCAATTATCTGTAGTCTATACATACTCTTATCATTCCATCTTCCTTCTTCACGAACAACACAGGGCTCCCCAAATACATTAGATCTGATACATTGTTTATCAAAAAAAAAAATTAAAATGGTACGTTCAACTCTCTCAATATAACTGACGTCATTCTGTAGGGTGCTATTAACTATATGTGATGATCCTTGTATCACATCAATAGAAAATTAAATCTCCCTTCTTGGAGGCAACCTAGACAACTCATCAGGAATTACATTAGAATAATCTTTCACCACTAAGATTTATTCTAGCTTCTTATTTTTCTTTCTAGAATCCATTATGTATGCTAAATACTCCTCACAACCCTTCTTCATCCATCTCCTAGTGGTCATAGTAAAATAAGATAATTCGAGAGTATCTTATGTTTTCCCTGAAAGTTAAACTCTTCATGTCCATATCTTGAATACTATCATCCTTCTGGAAAGCGTAATACGTTGACAACCTATTCATTCTCAAAATTAAATGAAATTATATCTTATTCAAAGATAATAAATTAGTTTCTGATTCTCTATCATTAATACGAATCACACAACCCTTATAAACATTTATGATTATCTCTCTATCTCCAGTGGGAACTTTAATAGAAATTTTTTGCATCAAATGACTAATAAATACTTCAATAGACTTCATATGAATACTGGATGCCAAAGAATGGGTTGCACTAAGATCAACCAACATTGATATGTCCACCTTTTCTAAATACCAAGCACCCCAAATTAGAACAATTATGGAATAAATGTCTTATCTAAATATATCTATGACAAGCTTATGTCTCTCCATCATACATCAGATTACCACTTCCCATTGGTGGCATACTTATTTTCTCTGCCATGATTTAAGGGTCACACCGATAGTATTCTAACCTACAGAAGTAACAGATCCTACTTGCCTCTAACTCTGTACTTTAGTTCCCTGTGACAAGGAATGCCTCCTCTGGGTGGTCTCCCACCATGCACACTCATACTAGTACAACCTCTGGGTTTCTCAAATCTAGACTTCTTCTGCCAATTCCTCCTTCCTCTAAATTATATC
The DNA here is from genome assembly GCA_023935145.1 of Bretschneidera sinensis. Taxonomy (NCBI): domain Eukaryota; kingdom Viridiplantae; phylum Streptophyta; class Magnoliopsida; order Brassicales; family Akaniaceae; genus Bretschneidera; species Bretschneidera sinensis. The sequence goes on along the minus strand of CM043699.1, from coordinate 58,884,192 downwards.
CTATCTTTTTCAATCGGAAGTGCTATATCCACAAATTTGACATGATTAATATGCCTTATGTAAGATAGTTTTGATTAAATCTTAAAACATAGTTCATCTATGAACCTCCTACACTTCTTTTCCTCTAGGTTTACCATTTCCGATACAAACCTTGACAAAACCACAATTTCTTATCATACTGAGTCATAGTCAACCCATTTGCCTCAAATAAATAAAATCTCTATCTTATTGGGCTCTAAAGATCTAAGGAAAGTATTAATCAAGGAAAATCTCCTTAAACCTATTCCAGGTTACGGGTCTATCACCATTTGTGCTTACCCTGTGAAGAATATTCTCTCATCATTCCAAAGCTTCTCCTTCTAACCCTAACGAAGCAAAGGCAACCATTTGCCTGTCAGTTACTGGTAAAAATACCAAATAAATCTCTCTCCATGTTTTTCCCAACACCCAGGCTTAAAAGGATTCATGGATCCTTTAAACAACAAAAAATTCAACTTAACAATCTCCCTGCATCTCATGCATAAACTCACTTTTTCCTATTTTTAAACGTATACCATTACTGGATTAACAACCTCAGGCACTGCTCTAGCCTGTTCATCACTTCCATGCTATAAGCTACCAACTCTATCATTTGTTACATTTATTTTCTCAAGAGCATGAGTAAGAGCTTATCTTAGCTCATCTCTTTCAACTTCAGATTCTCTCATACCTTTACTAATATCAATTATATTAATATCGATCATATTGTCAATACTTTCTCTTCTAAGAACCATAGATTCAAACTTCAACCTCAACTTGTCAAAATATTGGGGGCCTACCACGCCCTCTCAAATCAACAACTCTAACTCTAGCTCTAGCATGTCCACGTGTCATCCTCAGACTGTTCCGTAAAATATAATTTATTTAGATCTTCCACTTTTTAAGTTCTCATACAGTCTATAGAATCTTAAAACCTAACGCTCTGATACCAAAATTGTACAACCCATCCCGAGTTGGCCACTCCCAAGACGGTGTCATCACATTTAGAAAATCTCAGCACGACACTTCAGCATTTCAATCATCTTATCGCCATAACTGTCTCTTTCTGTGAGATTCAACCATCTATAATTAAATTCGCAATTAATAAATCACACATTAGTATTTCAATAATGCAAGCAATAATTAAAACATATGCAATGCATGAATGATTATGATGGGAATGTCTTCCCACCTGTCGACAGGTTATTATTATCTTAGACCGGCCCCCTCCCGGTTCTTTTGGTTATCTTATTTAATGTATATGCATATGAACAATAATATAAAATATGCATATGAACAGTAATATAAAAACAACATAAATTCAAAACAATTAAATTGGCTACCCTGATTATTCTCAAATTTATATAAAAATTTCCACTAAAATTCTCTCATCCCAAATCACATCAAATCATCCATTAAAGTTTGTTAAGATTCACTAAATTTCATCTTAAATCACATCAAATCATCCATCAAAGTTTGTTAAGATCCACTCAAATTCATCTCCTCAAAATTTGTATCAAGACATCAACCATAGCTCATCAAGAATTTCACGTATCGCTTTTATTATTAAATCAACTCATTATTCTAATAATATTTCATCTTACATTATAAATTTTCTACGCGTCCAATATTTATACCATACCTATCAACCATAAATTTATCTACCACCCAATCATACACTAATTATTAAATTTACTATTATCATCAGATATTTGATTTTTATTTAGACTACTTAAGGTAAATTGAACTCACCACGTAGCTCTTAAAGCTACCCGTGGATCACCTCCTTGTATTTCTCGTTTTTCTAAAAAATTTCCCAATTTGTAGATCATTAACACCTGACATAATATTTGTATTGAATTTCTAATTATTTATTCAATTCATTATAAACCACATACTTTGAAAATTCCCACTTTGAATTCAGGGAAAGTTCATAAATGTTAGAAGTTCAAAAATAAACACTATGTTATTACCTTATATTTTTCTGATAGCTTCTCGTGATTCTCTGTAAAATTTCGTAGAAAACTTCTTCAAAATTTTACCTTTTTAATTTTTTTTTAAATCTCCAAATATTTATGGAAATAGAGAAATAGATAGAAAACTTTAAGTGAAACGGTATGTATAATTATAAATTTACGATTACAAAGAGTGTGTATATATGCATATAAACCACGGCTTGATTTTAAAAAAAATATCTACAGCCCCCCTGATTCTCTTCCACGAAAGGTCATTGCTGGAAGGCGCAGATTGATAAAAAATTACACTTGGCAGCAGGTGGCACCTGCTGCCATGTGTCTTAATTTTTTTTTCTTCCTTTTCTTTTTTCTACCAGTTTCTGGACTTCACGTCCCTTGTTTTTTTCATTCTGCCTTCTTTTTTATTAAATTATTATTATTATTTTCTGTTTGGGACATAAATATTTTTTTTAATAATTTAACTTTTATATTTAAAATGTATATATATTATTTTTAATTTTATATCATAATTATTAAAATATATATTTACTTTTATTTTACAAATACGAATATTTAAATTATGCCCTTTTAACATATGAAGCTTTAAGAAAGAAAAAAAATATAGAAGTAGCTTAATACATTAAAACAATTCATGATAAATTAAAGATCGAAGGATGATAGAGGAGAAACGAAAATTCTTAAATCACCAATAAAAAGGGATTCGAAACACACTACAATTCATTTGTTACCTTCAATAATGATAACAATGATGATGCCAATATAATACTCCAGTTTTTTTCGGAGATACTCATTTGTGATAGATTTTCGTCCCAGATAATTCATCGTAATAAACGTAGTCACTGACATTGTTATTTGCGACTGCTTTTTTATCTGTCTCAGATAATTAATAATTATATATGATAGCTTCTGCGATGAAAATCTTTCGCAAATAAGTAAGTCGCATTTACTCAAGTAATTTAAAAAAAATTAATAAAAGATTATTATTTAAAAAATATTATTCGCAACGAAAAGCTGTCACAGATACTTATGGAAGTTCGTCGCATATATTATTTGCGATGGAAACTAATCCGCCCCAAATAGCATATGAGACTGAAAATCATGATTAACTTTGACGAAAAATGCATCACAGATAATTATGAACAATCTTTTTGTGACAAGGATTTATTGTTATCTAGGATGGACTGCCCGTCGCATATAAAAAATAATTCTAATTTTTATGAAAACCCCTGTTAATTTAGTTTTATGATAGAAAAATAAATAAATTACAAATTATATGTTTGAATAGAGCAATTTTACATTTTGCTCAAATTTTATCAGCATTAACAATATTAAATGATCTATTGTAAAACCTAAAAAAAATCAATTTCTAATAACAATATCCAAAAAATTACAACAAACTAAAAAACATTCTCATGAAAATCGTATGCTAGACAGGTCCGGGTAGTACATGTCTTTGTCTCTTGGATTATGTGCTCCTCCATCAGCAGCATCAGGCAAAAAAAGTTAAAATAAAATGGAAAAATTACTTTTAGCCATTTATAGTATGGTCTAACCTACAAATAAAGACCTGTTGTTTCAAAATATTCAGAAACCCCTGGAATATGCATATTTGGATTTTTGATGAGAAATACCCCCTCACCGTTAAATCATAGTTAGTCAAATCTGTTATCTTCGGTCAACCACCATTACAGATCAACATTTATTTGGAAAAATCCTCACAGTACCCTTTATGTGTTCTATAATCCTTTAAACTTGCTTCATAATGTTAACCTTCATTTTCCACACACGCAACCATTGTTCTTCACCAAGCTTCTATTCTTCACCCATTCACAGTTCAAGTCTCATTTCTCTTCTTCTGAGAGGTAGATCTGAGCTTTGTTTCTCTTCCATTTCTTCATCGTGGGTGTGATTTTGAGCAAGATCTGATGAAAAAGTGTCATAGGCAAAAAATTTTAAGGTTCAAGTCAAAGATATGTATTCCAAAAATGAGTGGTGAAATTAAATAATCTTCTTGCATCTCCTAAAAAATGTTTCGTTAAAAATTGGTTAATTTTTGTTACCCAAATACGGGTAATGATTAAGTGCAGTAATGTGTGTGGTTGGTAATTGGGTAATGTGTGTGTTTGGTTGTTGGGTAATAGGTCTGAACTATAACATTTAATTTGGGAAAATTGATTGTTTTGTTCTGTGTTGTTACTTAAGTTTTCATTGTTTGCTATATGTTCGATTAAATGCTTCAATGAAGCTTTACTGATGATTTTGTAGGTTGCCTATATATTGTCATCTTCTAGTGTCAATGAGACCCGTTGTCATCTCAAATACGAGAACCAAAATTGTAGATGTGGGCAAAGAGTTGCTGTACGAATAGTGGAATCGGAGAAAAACAAGAACAAATTTATTATACTTGTGAAGCTTGACTCTGTTGTTTTTTTTGCTTGGTGTTTACCTATTAATGATTATATTACAACAGAGATAAGAAACCGTGAGCACTTAGTTGATTAATATGGAGAAAGCCAAAGGTAGAGGGAGGATATTAGAGTAATGTTTTGAAGGGTACATTATGTTGATATTGGGGTTGAGGGCATGAGATTGCTCTTAGTCGCAAGTATAGTTTGCAATATGTTTACTTTTATTTTGGTGTTTCTGCTTTTGTTGAGGAGTTAAGACATCTTTGTAATTGAATTTATATTCTACTATTAATAAAAATATCATTCTAATAGTTTACTGACATTATATGCTTGCCTACCACTTTGGATCCCACTATGTATTATAAAATAGTTTTGGTCCCCACTAAGCATTATTGAAATGAGGCTGCTTATTCAACGGTCCTATATGCAAATTAGTTACAGTAAAATGAACACATTATGACAAAAAAAGTTTGATTCCATTCAAAATGCAACACTTACAAAGAGTACTCAATAATTATTCTTACAACTTGTTGAATAATCACTAATAAGCTTCCCAAAAAAGCAGTGCATAGTTTTTAGTAAACTAATCACAATACAGTTCTCGAATAATGACAAAACATATCTGTTAACACAAATAAAAAGTAATTTAGAGCACTGTTTGGAGTAAATACAAACCCATAAATGAAGATACGTAGCACTACTATCAAAACATATCTACGAAGTCATTGAGCTAAAAAATATTGAACCTTTTTGCTTCTTCTTATGCCATAACCAACCACATTAACTCCTCCCATACCAATACTACTACTACTAGAACCAGAGGCAGTAGCAACACTAGGAACCCTTCCAGAACTGTTGCACTAGCACCAGAGGCAGTAGCAATACCAAAAACCCTTCTAGAATCTGCTACACCAGTACGAGAGGCAATAGGAAAACCAGGAACCCTTCCAGAATCTACTGCACCAGAACCAGAGCCAGTACAACACCAGAAACCTTTTCAGAATCTGCTGCACCAACACTAGAGACATTAGCATCACTAAGAACCTTTATGCCACCTTCAGATCACCTCTGCCTCTTTCTTTTGTAGCACTAGATCTACCTCATCCCCTTGTACCACTAGATCTACCTCTTCTTCTGCCACCAGATCTGTCTATTCCTATGCTACCAGATTTGCCATTTGCAGCAGATCTTCCCCTTGCACTAACAACTCCCTGTAAAATCAGCAGATCACACTAAAAAACTAAGTAGCACATTCAATACCATTGTCAGTACAAAAAAAAAAAATGTACAACCATTCATAATACATAAAAATGCACAACCATTAGCTAAATGCTTTATATACTTGATTGCTTTCAGTTGCTTCACCATTACAGTTGCCTCTCCCATTAGGTCTGCTCCTACCAGCACCAATTCTCTACCAAGCAAATAGTTCATCCATAATCTATAATATAACATCAACAACTAACACAATACACAATTAATATTTCAATACTCACTACTTTATATACATGTCCATTTGTTGAAATGTTTCTATTCCTCATACCTGCTTTATGGCAACCTTTGTTGTTATGGCCAAGTTAACTGTAGTTTATACATCTTACTATGCATAGCCTTCTTTTAATAGTAAAGGGCCCAACTTCACCTGCTTCTCTTATTCTATTCTTCATTGGCTTTCTGGGCAATCTTTTTAGAGGAAGGGCTCTAATGTCATCATCCACACTAACTAGTGTAAAGCCTATTTTAGGCAGAGGGTGGATGATTTTATTATAAGCATCAAGGTATGTTTTCACGCCTTCATGCTATAGCATGGATCATAAAAATCCTCCAATGGCTTCTTCATATGGTTTATGCAAAAGGTTGCATGCATGCAAGGTAGCCTTGTCTTTACCCAATAATTACAATTGTATGTCTTATAACCCAAATCAGCAGAAAATCTAATGTTCTCCTCATAAACTTGAAACTTATCTCTACCACATGGTATCAAGATTAGTTTGAGTCTCCTACTTGCAAGCAAAATGTTATTCAATTTTGCTTTGGTTTTTGGGGTCACTTTCTCATTTTCCTATATGCATGCTTTCACATATCTTTTGTGCAGCCTCAGCATCTATTGCATTCTAATTCCCTTCAGTAACATCAAAATTAGCTTGATTTTTAATTTTTTAAGCCAATCACTGAAGGATTTAGTGTGGTTGTTTGTTACATTGACACACTTTGAAGAACTGTCAAAAGTGTGCCTTGCCCATGTTAAGGGTTTCTCTATTATCCAAGCCTAGGCAAGCTCTAACTTCTTCTTCATTGCTTCCATAGTTTGTTAAAAATTATCTTAAAAGAATTCCTTGGCAGCCCATGAGAAGGTATTCCTAAGTTCTAGCCCTAGGTTTTGAGGTATGAAATTACTATACACATGCTTAGCATAATTCCTGTGAAAGGCATGTGGGAAGACTTTAGCTAAAACATTCTCCAAGCTCTGCATGAAAGAATGATAACTATGTCAAGGCTCAGCTAAGTGATTATTGTTTGATAAGTACAACACATTAAATAAATTAAAGTAAATAAATGTACTTTTTGTTTCTAAGACATAATTGTTAGTGGCTTGTTTTCCAACCCCTCCTCAATGTTCTTTTAAGCTTTCACAGAAGAAATTCTAGCTTTTAGTGCACTATATCTCCACAATTGCAACTGCTATTGGAAACAAACCACCATTTGCATCTAAACCAACTGTAAAAAGTAAAACCCCACCATAAGGACCCTTAAGAAAGCATCCATCAAGTCCCATTAAAGGCTCATAACCCTTCAAGAACGCCACATTCAATACATTATAACATACAAAAATCCTCTTGAATACTAGAGTTTGTGAAGGACTAATTCTATAATTAACTTTAATCTTCACCACACTGTCAAGATTCTTATCCACCACTAGTTTTCCATACTTGTTCAATAAACCATATGATTTTCCATGACCCCATTCCAGCTCCTGCCTAACCTTTCTTTTAGCCCTATAAAGTTATGATTTAGTAGGATCAACCCCCCATTATGAATTCATAGTGATCTGCATTATCTTTCTTGGTTACCCAAACACACATATGCTCATTATTTAGAGTCTTGACCATGAAGGTTGTACCATCTGGTATCACAGATGCATATATCCTCTATGGGTAACCCATAGTCTTGCACTCAGCACTCACCTTTTTAGGATCACTCTTTTTCCTCATTGAAGAATACCCACCTTTCACCCTATAATCTTTTAATGTCTCTTTGAAACTAATCATACCTATGAACAAATTTCCCACCTCAAATTCTATGGTTTCATCTTCTTTTGGCTTAAAACGCTTCCCATGAATCATCTGCGTGCTATCAGAGGTCCTTGTCCTCCTCTTTTGACTAGGCTACAAGCCATAAAAATAACTTGCACAATCATAAGATTCATCTGACTCTATATTACTTAATTCATTATCAAAACCATCATCTTGCCCTTCATTTTCAGCATCATGTCCATCAAAATCATCTTCATCATTAGAAAATTCATCAATTTCCTTAAACCATTCCTCATCTTCAGCATAAGAAAAATCATATGTTTCATCTTCAGACCCTCCTTCACTCACCATATCTTCCTGACCTTCATTATCCCCAACATTGTCCCTTTGATCTCCCTCCCCAACTTGTTCACTATGATATCCCTCCCTAACTTGTTCACCTTGATGTGCCTCCCCAACTTGTTCACTTTGATGTCCTTTAACACTAAATATGTATTCATCAGTAAAGATATCCTCAAATGACAACCCACCAAACAAGCCATTCAAAGTCTCTTGAGTTACATTTTATTTGGTTATATTCTCTTCAAGCATAGAGTCATTCATATTATCATGACTGACATTATCAAACAGAGAAATATAAGCAATATCATCACAGAAAACATGCCCACTAACAAGAACACTAGTAGCTTCACTTACAAAAACATGAGTAGGTTCACTAACATACTCATTCACATTGTCACTAACATGAACAGTAGTAGCTTCACTGATGTGAATAGTAGTAGGTTTAGTAAACACATGCTCATTCACATATTCATGAAGATGCTCACTAACAGGCTCACTAACATGCTCATTAATATGCTCACTAACAGGCTCACTAACAAGCTCACTAACATGCTCACTAATAGGCTTACTAACAGGAATACCAGCAACAACGTCAGTAACAACCTTACCAACATGCTCAATAATAGTGTTGGTATCAGGTTCACTACTAGCCTCATTACCAAACAAGTCTTTCTCAATATCTGAATTAGATACATCAACTATGTGAACATCACTATTAAGCCAATTACACCCCCTTACATTACCCCTTGGGCCCCTATCATTTATAACTTAAATAGACTTACTGTAACCCAAATCCTCAATGTAAAAACCTATACACTCAATATCATAATAATAAGCGAAAGTGGATTGCAAATCATCATCACATTCAATAACCTTACTAGTACTAGATTCAATTCTAACTTGAGTTAAATCTAATTCAAGTAAGAAAAAAATGTCACCCAATAATCTTATGAAGTTGTATCTATCTAGGTCAACCTTAACAACTGCTTTGGGTTCAATTTCACCTCCCAAGTGAAACATTAGATTGTGATGTCATTGCATTGTACCTTAGACTGACCAAAAAAAAAAATGAGATAGAAACCCTAACTATAAAATATTGGGTATATTTAATACGTAAACTATATGTTACAAAATAGAAGTAAAACACAAAATGCGTGGGGGTTCGAAAAGTTTTTAGAGTCACAAAACTAAATTTTTCACATTCGAATGTTTCATAGATACTAATTTTAAAATACATGATCAAGGTACATTACAAGAATAAGAAAAATAAATTAAATCAGAAGGTGAGGTATATTATGACTTACCATTTAGCCAACTGCATTTAGTTTTTTTGGTCATAAACTAACACGGTTAAAGGGACAAAATGGCGTCAAAGAGAACGAAATGAGGAGAGGAGAGAAAATGTGACTAGTTTCGTAATACTTTGAAGGTAATAAGGATTGAGGGTTTCCAGTGGGTTTCAATTTCAAAGATGAACTACCATGAGAGAGAGAGGAGAGTAGAGAAAACACATGAAATGAAATGTTAACCTCTCATCTGCCCATGATAATATATATGAGGGCAATTATATTATTTGATTTTATCTATAAAAAATTAACGTAAGGTTGACAATCAAATTTACTCCAGGGGGTGTTGAGCGATTATTTACCTAAATAAATAAGCGAATAATCGTACTAGTTTTACTTGCAAGTTCACAAGGTCAATAGTGTAGTATAGTGTTCGAAAGCAAGGTCATCTCCACAGGGATTGGTAAAGTTCGGTTTTTAGAATTAGTTTCTTTAAGTAAAAAGAAATAAAATAACTGTTGTGTGTGATTTGATAATAATAAAGACATAGGGCTTTGATATCCACCACTAGTCATACTTTCCCAATTGTATAAGGTATCAGTGCGCTAGCCTTATCATGTATACCTACTGGTTGCCAACCTAAGGGCATGGTATCTACTCCTTAAGCTATTGATCTCCCTAAGCAATGAGTTAGGCATGGTATCTACTCTAACTCTTTTCTTCCTTAAGGGATTCAACATGGTATCTGCTTGAGTTGTTCCTTAAGAAAACATAAGTACTATGGAAATCGACAACCACATGAGACCTAGGGCATGGTATCTACTCCCGGTTTCCCATGTTGATTAACCCAGGTATCCGGATAAGATATCCCTTGTTACTAATGTTAGACCCAGGACTCAGTCATCCAAATTGATCTAACTAACCAATCCATACCACATGCATACATTGGCCATACACATACATATGAGGAATTTAAATAAGCACAGGCATTAATCAAGTTAAGCAACATAATAAAGGCTTTTGGCAAAGATTTATCAATGAATAAATATATGAGAAAGCATAACTAGGGCTTCAATCGAGCCCTATAAGAAAGTTAGTTACACATGCTGTCTAGAAACATCATATATAAACTAAACATAAAGAGAAGAATAAACCCGAGAGAAGAGGCGTCAATTCTCTCCCAAATCTTACAACTCCAAGTAAAAGCTAAGAGAAGTGTTCTCTAAGTTGTGATCTAAGAAGTGATTATTTGTGTGTGCTTTACAGGTGTATTTATAGGGCTTGAGTAGTCCTAGAAGGCTCATGAGTTCCTAAACTTTCCTAAAACACAAAACTCCTTTATTTCCAAAATAAGGTTATTTCCAAAATAAGGCTATTTCCAAAATAGGGTTATGCAGTTTTCTGTTCACGTCAGTACATGTGCACTCAATCGCATGCGTCTTGCACTCGGTCACATTGCTGCGCTCGATCCTTCATGTGTGCGAACAATCGCATGTGCGCTCGATCGCATGCAGTAGTGCGATCAATCGCACTTTGACCAGAAGCTACTCCAAGATTTCTAGGCTTCTTCCCTTAAGTGCCAAAACTGCTTCATTTTTCTCCAAGACCTATAAAAACATGTGAAACATACAAAATGAAGTAAAATAGACTAAAACGTATAGACAAAGAGCTTAACACACGTAAATTAAGAGGCTTAAATATGAATATTTAAGCACTCATCAGGGGGTATCTGTATATCTTGAAACTACGGGTCCTTTTCAATAGGTTATGTTATACTATAGGTGTCGAAATGTAATTTTCCCAAATAAAATTATAAGATAATTTCTCTACTCATCTCTCTCGCTCTCTCTCTCTCTCTCATGGTAGTTCACAAAGTGAATAAACATCATTATAAAGTTTGAAGACAATTTCTCTCTTAAAATCCAAATCGTTGATCCAAATTTGATTTAATTTGTAATCACAACTCACATTCTATGTTATGGACATGTTGGTACCTCCGGCTTGTCCATGGGACAAGTATTTCACATTTTTGCCACTAAAATCATTAAGTGTTAATGGTTTGAACTGAAAACGTACTTTCTCATATAAAATCTAAACCGCTGATCCTAATCCGATTTGGTTTGTTCTCTCAACTTACATTCTATGTTACGGATATATTGGTACTTCTGAATCGTCCATGGGACGAGTATTCCATATTTTCGTCCATAAAACCATTAAGTATTAATGGCTTGAACCTAAATTGCCTACTTTTTCTATAAAATCCAAACTAGTGATCTGAATCTGATTCAGTTTATTCTCATAACTTACATTCAATGTTACAGACATGTTGGTATTCTGGCTCATCCACAGGACAAATATTTCACATTTTCGCCTCTAAAATCACTAAGTGTTAATGGTTTGAACCTAAAACGCCTACTTTCTCTCATAAAATTCAAACCAGTGATCTGAATCCGATTCAATTTGTTTTCATAACTCACATTTTATGTTACAGATATGGAGGTACCCCCAGCTCATCCACGGGATGAATATTTCATATATTTTCCCTTAAAACCACTAAGTGTTAACGGTTCGAACCTAACACACCTTCTTTCTCTCATAAAATCCAAATTGGTGAACCGAATCCGATTAAGTTTGTTCTCACAACTCACATTCTATATTACAGACATGTTGGTATCCCAGCTCATCCATGGGATGAGTATTTCCCATTTTCATCCCTAAAACCACTAAGTTTTAACAGTTTGAACCTAAAACGCCTACTTTCTATCATAAAATCCAAACAAGTGATCCAAATATGATTCCGTTTGTTTTTGCAACTCATATTCTATGTTACGGATATGTTGATACCTCTGGCTAGACTATAGGACAAATATTTCACATATTCGCTCTGAAAACCACTAAGTGTTACATGTTCAAACTTAAGATACCTAAAACCTCTAAGTGTTAACATTATATGGTATATATCATGCACATTATGGTAATAAAATTATAATTCTAAAGTTTTAAAAGTGTTTAGTACTTACATTCGAGGGTGGAAGTGGAGGTGCCGTTGGATGTACATGTGGAGGTGGTATGCCATAACTCTGACAGATGGTAGCCACGATGCGTTGTATTCCTTCATTCATCTACTCCTACATCTATTGCTCTGTCTGCTTTTAGCATTGTTTTGTTTGCTGTAAACGTTGATTTACCTCTTGTACCCATTGGTCCACCTCTGCGTGGATGTGCTGCTATATAAGCTCATCATCAAGAAATATGAATCCTTGAATCCTAGAAGAGGCAGGAGTAGGGGAAAAACCAAAGCCTGGTGACTTCCCGAGCATAGTAGTCGGGTCCACTATATCGCCTAAGCCATATAAATGACCCTTCTTGGCCCCCCAGACGCTGCCAACTATTGCTCGACGTCCAGTTGCTGGTATGCAGATAGATTGTCACCATATTGGAGGTCATAGCCTGACTATAGGTCTCTTGTAATCCATATAAATACATTAGTTTGATAAATTAAGTCATAGAAAAAATAAATTGAAGGATTTTAGAAATTAAACTACTTGACATAAAGTTCATATAGCTATAAATAAATTATCGTTTATACTTAATTGTAACCAAGGTGTAATCTAAGAGGGGGTAAATTAGGTTTAAAAACTTTTTGCACAAAACAAATAAGTTGACACAAATATGAAATTAATAAAGATCATGCAAGAACAATAAGTATAGAATTGCTGGAAATTAAAAGACCAAGTGAGAAGAGTGTGCAAACTTGGTTATAGTGGTTTGGCAATATCGAAATCTCTCCCCATCCTATGTCCACTCTCTTCAAGGATCCTCCATTAAGGTTCCACTAAATCAAACAAGCAACTTCCAAGGTGTTGCCCAAACCTTTATAATTTTCTCTTATAAAGAATTTCTCACTAAAGTGTTTAACACCTAAATATTCATAACAGTTACACCAACTCATTCTCTTACAAAGATTGGAATTAATTAGATGAGTTTGGTACGTAGGAGAGAATATATTAAATTCTTACAATTGAATATTTTCTCTTTCAAGAACAAAGCTCTAATAATGGCTCAAGAAGAATTTTTGAAAGCATTGAAGAGTAGTAAAAGAGCTCTTGAAGAAATTGAATGCTCTTAATAGTTAGAAATGCTCATTTATGATAGTTTTTTTTTATAGTATTAACTCCATATGACCGTTAGACACAAAGAATAGCCATTTGGACCATTAAATTCTCTGTTTTGTGCCTCAATTTTCAAAAACTAGCCGTTATTTTAGAAGATCTAGTCGATCGTGTTCAAGATCCAGTCGGTTGTGTTTTTTTAAAAACTAAAAAAGTAGGCATCAGGGGTAGAATCCAGTTGACTGTATTGCTATCTAGTCAACTGGAGCAACCTTGTTATTCCTCATACAGTTGACTGGACAACCATGCAGTCGACTGTGCTCAGCTTGCTAGAGAAACAGAAATTTTGAAGTTTCAAGCCCGAGACCAACATCCAGTCGACTGTATCAAGGGTCCAGTAGAACGCAGGTCCTAAAAAAAGAGTTTTGTAAAACATTTTTGTACTACCCTTTTATAAAAAGTTGTTTGGATTTTAATCAAAACATTTTAAAAATGAGCCAATTAAAAGCTAGGTAATTGAGAGGAGATTACTGAAAGTTCAACTACCTTAAAAACTCCTAAGCTTGAACTTTGTTTGCCTTAAAAACTTCCTCCAATGATTGAAATGAGGTGCGTGCGTATCTTCTTGAGCGTTTGTACTTCTTCTAAGCACTTACAAGGCACCTTAAAAACTAAAACACTTAGACAATAGATAGTTAGATCATTTTAAATTAGCTTTTTCATTATCAAAATAAATGTGGGGTCAACAATTTTCCCATTTTTGATGATGACAAAACCATTATTGGAAAAGCTAATTAAAAGGTTTAAGTGTTTGGTTTCTTTTACAAAAAATTTGACCGAGTTTCCTCTGTATTTTTGATAAAACCTCTTGCAAATTTTAAAAGATACCAACCAAACACTATAATAAAACATTTTAATCAATTTTAGTCAAGTAAATAACTAACTAAACTCTCCCTTAACTTTGCAATTCGTCTCCTTCTTGCTTGACTCACTGGTAATTCCTTTGCTTTTTGACCCATAGGGACCAGATGTGATTTCTTTTATGCGAGGTTGCTTGATATTTTTAGGAAAAAGGTAAAGGAAAAGTGAAATAAGATGATTTTGTGGAGAGAATTTGTCAAAAAATGAGAGATTATCAGAGGAATTTGAAGAAATTTGAGAGATAGGGTGTGGTGCAAATATGTTATTGAAATTTGGGGAAGAATAAAACTGAAAAAGCGAAGAGGGGTATTTATAGATCACGAATCTAGTCGATTGTATGCTTGATCTAGTTAACGGGTTGCTCGATTCTAGATTTTTTTTAAAAAAGGATTTTGGGTAGGTAGTCGACTGGATAGAGGACCCAGTTGATTAGATAATCGGCTTTGGATTTTTTTTTTGGAATGGAGATCTAGTTGACTGGGTAAGGGATCCAATCAAAAGTAAAGATAGTTCTAAATTTTTTTGATTAGTTTCTCAAATCTAAGAAAAATTAAGTGTTTTGCAAGATTTAGTTACTTTATGTCATTTTTGAGTGAGAAAACATCAAATTGAGAATTAATCTTCACTAACTCAATGATAAACATGCAAATAATGAAAGTAAATGAAATCAAATAATAATCATACAAGGTTTCTCATTCCTAATTTCATTCGTATCATGCAAAACCTATCTTCATTCAATGGTTTTGTGAAAATATCATCTATTTGTTTTTCTGTGCTAATGAATTCAAGTTTGATTCTCCTTTTTGAGTGTGATCTCTAATAAAATGATGTCTAATTTCAATATGCTTGGTCTTAGAATGCTAAAAGAGATTCTTAGTTAGATTGATAGCGCTAGTATTATCACATAAGATAGAAATATTTTGAAAACACATGCCAAAATCTTCATGTTGTTGTTTTATCCATAAAACTTGTGCACAATAACTACCAATGGCTGTATATTCCACTTCGGTTGTTGATAGTGCAGTCAAATTTTGTTTCTTTGAAAACTAAGAGGTTGATATACAACCAAAAAATTGGCATGTTCCACTAGTACTCTTTCTATCTAACTTACAACCAGCAAAATCGACATCCGAGTACCCAATTAAATCAAAAGAAGATTTTTTATAATACCACAATCCTAAGTTCTATATTCCTAGCAAGTATCTTAAGATTCTTTTAACAATAATTACGTGAGATTCTTTAGGATTAGATTGAATTCTAGCACACATATAAACACTAAACATAATATCGGGTTTACTTGCAATTAAGTAAAGTAAAACCTCTATCATGCTTCTATCTTTTATAATATCGACACTTTTACCTCCTTTATCCAAGTCAAGCTTTGTTGAAGTACTCATGGAAGTTCCAATTAACTTAACATTCTCCATCTCAAACCCCTTTAACAAGTTTTTAGTGTACTTGGATTGGTTGATGAAGATGCCTTCATTTGATTGTTTAATTTGAAGACCAAGGAAGTAGTTGAGCTCTCCTATCATGCTCATCTCAAATTCATCTTGCATGCAGTTAACAAAATCTTGATACATAGCCTCATTAGTAGCACCAAATATTATATCATTCTCATATATTTGTACCATGAGAATGCCATACTCATGAATTTTTTGAAAAGACTAGTGTCAATTATTCTCCTTGTAAAACCATTATCAAGTAAAATTTACTTAATCTTTCATTCCATGCTCTAGGAGCTTGCTTCAACTCATAGAGGGCTTTAGAAAGTTTATAGACATGATTTTTTAGGAAATAACTTTTCACATCCATTTGAAATATTTTTAAGTTATTAAAACATACAAATACAAGCAATATACGAATAGTTTCAAGTCTAGCTATGAGTGCAAACGTTTCATCAAAATCAATTCCTTCTTCTTAATTATAACTTTTTGCTACAAGTCTAGTCTTATTTCTAGTTACTACACTATTTTCATCCATTTTATTCTAATAAACCCATTTAGTTCCAATTATCGAATGATCTTTAGGCCTGGGTACTAAAGTCCAAACTTTACTTTTTTCAAATTGATTTAATTCTTTTTGCATAGCCATTATCTAATTTTCCTTATGTTCGAATTCATCAAAAGTCTTAGGTTCTATTTGAGACAAGAAAGCTACATAATTACATACATTTCTAATAGAAGAACGAGTTCTTACCTCTTGTGAAGGATCACCAATCACTTGATTGATTGTGTGATAATTAACATACCTCCAATCTTTAAGAAGACCTTCTCCTTGTTGATTTGTTGAAGGTTGATCAAGCCTAGATTCACTTTACTCTTAAGCCATTTGAGGTAGATTCTTCTTGGGGTCAACAATGGGAGTGGTGTGCTCAACTCTTGGCATGAAATATATATCATCATCAAAAGAAGATCTTATACTACAAAAAGGGTTAGTCTCCTCAAATGTGGCATGAACAAATTCTTCAACCACTAGAGTTCTTTTGTTAAAGACTCTATAAGCTTTGCTAAATGTTGAATAACCCAGGAAAATGCCTTTATCGATCTTAGAATCAAATTTACCTAAGTTATCTTTATTATTATTCAAGATGAAGCACTTGCAACCAAAAAGTATGAAAGTAAGAAATATTTGGCTTTCTACCTTTCTATAGTTCATATGGAATTTTCTTGAGTATAGGCCTAATTAAAACTCTATTTCAAACATAACAAGCAGTGCTTATAGCTTCCGCCCAAAAATATTTTGACAAACTATTTTCACAAATGAAAGTTCTACAATTTTTTTCTAAAACTCTTTTTTTTTTTAACAACACCATTTTGTTGAGGGGTTCTAGAGTTGAAAAGTTGTGATTAATACCATGATCATCACAATATTTTGAAAAGCTTTGGTTTTCAAATTCTTTTTCATGATCGCTTCTTATGCTAGAAATAGTGAAACTTTTTTCATTTTGCACCTTATTACAAAACTTTTAAATGCTTCATCCTTATAAGTCATAAAGATAACAAAAGTATATCTGGAATAGTCATCCACGATAACAAGAGCATATTGATGGTCACCTAGACTAACAGTTCGTATTGATTCAAACAAGTCCATATGTAAAATCTCTAATGGTCTAGAAGTTGAAACAACATTTTTTGGATTAAAAGAGATCCTAGTTTGTTTTCCCATTTGACAAGCATCACAAACTTTTTATTTTCAAATTAATTTTTTGAAGACCAGCAACCAAATCTTTTTTAGAAAGAATTTTGATTAAATTCATGTTCACATGGCCAAGCCTTCTATGCCATAACAATGAATTTTCATTAAAATCTGAAAATCACTTTTCATTTTCTGAAGGCAAAGATTTGAGGTAAACTATATAGACATTTTCATGTCTTCAGCCAACAAATTTAGTCTTGTTATTCTTGATGTCTATTATAATATAATGAGAGGACTCAAATATAACTATTACCTTTATCACATAATTGACTAATACTAAGTAAATTATGCTTAAGTCCTTAAACAAGTGAAACATGATCCATGGTTGAAGAACTTTTACCAACTTTACCATGTCCAATGATCTTTATCTTGATATCATCTCCAGTGGTGACATATTGCCATCCCTTGGAGTTAATTCCACAAAGATGCTTTGATCACTAGTTATACGCCTCTAACATCCACTATTAAGGTACCAATGATCACCTTTTATCTTTGTGTGAAGAAAAACCAACATCACCTAAGGATGCACAATGGAACTCCTACCTACCCAAATTTTTTGGGTCCTTTGTGGTTAGTCCTTGAAAATACAGATCCTTTTGGAACCCATACCTTCTTAATTCTACGATTTGTTTCATTATTGTAATGTTATGGATGATGCATGATTCTAGATTGATAATCATGATAGTTTCTTGGATATCTAAAATATACAAAATTATTAATTCTTGGATTTAAGAATCTTGAATTCCTAGAATACTTGTTTCTAGCATTATGAGAGTTATGTGAATACATGTTATTTCTAGGATATGAATGATAGTCATTTCTTGAGTATGCATACCTATCATATGAATTTCTAGAATGGGTATACCTAGCATTTGCATTTCTAGAATGAGCATACATATGAGCATATGTACTTCTTAAATTTCTATTCCTAGCATTAGCATAAGAATTTCTACTATAAGAATTGATATTTGTATTCTTAGGTTTCCAAGCATTTTTCAATGGAATGTTATGAATACTACTAGGTAACCGAGAAGTATAGGGTTCATTAACATTTGTTGCTTTCACAAAGATAGTTTCATTATATTTTTATTTGTCTAATGGAGAATAATCCAAACTAGATTTTTCTCCACTCATTCTTTGGCAAGCCAACACTTCATCTAGCTTCTCTTTTCCTCTTACAAATGTAGATATAGTGTTGCTCAACTCATTAACTTTGTTTTTCAAAATAGTATTTTCATTTTTCAAAGACTCTTGTGATGAGTTGCTAAGCTCTAACGAAAGGTTTTCTTTTTGTTATTTTTAAAACTTTCATTTCTTTATAGAGGGATGAAACTTCCTTTTTGAGAGCAATTTTCTTTAGCATCAAATTTCTTTTGTTATTCATGCAATTTACTATTGCTTTTATCAATTCTTCATTCATAATTTCATTATTAATATCATTACTCGAAGAATTGGTTACCTCATTTTCATTATCGATTGTTATCAAGCAAATGTTGAAAATTTCTTGTTAGTTAATAATGAGCCAAGAAAAGTATCAATGTCGAGGTTGTCAAGATCTTTGGCTTCCTCAATTATCGCCATCTTTGACTCCCCAGCCGATGGTAAAGCTATGAGAATTTTCCTTATCAAATCACAATTTTCTTAATGTCCACTAAGAAGCTTAAAACCATTAATAATGTTAGTAAGCCAAATATATTTCAAAAATAGTTTCAGTATGAGACATTTTAAAGGGTTTATATTCAGATACTAATCTATAGATTTTAGATTTCTTCACTTGATTAGTACCTTCACATGTAATTTGAAATTTGTCCCAAATTTCCTTAGCAGAAGCACAAGCAAATTTTTTATTGTATTCATTAATATCTTAAGCACAATGAAGTATACTAGTAGCTCTACAATTCAAAAACATCATTCTACAATTATCATCATCAAATTCTTGTTTAGTATTAGGAACTAAAATTTCAACTTCCTTGTCTTTTATCTTTTTTATAGGAATCCTAGGTTCCATAAATTATAGTCTTGACCTTCTACAATAATTTTAATTTTATTCTTCCAATAGTTATAATTAGAATTTACTCAAGGATTTTAAGCCTAATTTTCATAATCAAGCTCTAATACCAATTGTTAACTATGGTGCAACCTAAGAAGGGGCGAACTGGGTTTAAAAACCTTTTGCACAAAACAAATAATTTCACATAAATATGAAATTAGCAAAGATCAAGCAAGAACAATAAATATGGAATTGCTAGAGATTAAAAGAACAAGGAAGAAGAGTGTGCAAACTCAATTTATATTAGGTCGGCAATATCAGAATATCTCTCGACCTTACGTCCACTATTTGCAAGGATCCTCCTTGAAAGTTCTACTAAATAAAACAAGCAACTTTCAAGAGGTTACCCAAACGTTTATAATATTATCTTACAAAGAATTTCTCACTCGAGTGTTTAACACCTAAACACTTACGAGAGTTACACCATCTCTTTCTTTTACAAAGATTGGAATTAATGAGATGAGTTTGGTACACAAGAGAGAATACATTAAATTCTTACAATTGAATATTTTCTCTCCTTTAATAACATAAATTTTAGAATGGCTCAAGAAGAAGTTTTGAAAGCTTTGAAGACTAGTAAATGAGCTCTCAAAGAAATTGGATGCTCTTGATAGTTAGAAATGCTCATATATGATGGGTTTTTATAGTCTTAACTCCATATGGTCCTTAGACACAAATAATAGTCATTTGGAGTATTAAATGCTCTGTCCCGTGCCTCAATTTTTGAAAACTAGCCATTATTTTTTAAGATCCAGTTGACTGTGTCTTTTAAAAACTGAAAAAGTATGCATCAGGGGCAGAATCCAATTGACTGTATTGTTTTCCATTCGACTTGTTGGTCCTCATACAGTTGACTGGACAACCATGCAGTCGATTGTGCTCAATTTGCTAGAAAAACAAAAATTTTTAAGTTTCAAGCCCAAGACCAACACCCAGTCGACTGTATCAAGGGTCATGTTAACTGTGGCTCCTAAAAAAAATATTTTTGAAAAACATTTTTGTACCACCCTTTTATAAAAAGTTTTTTTGATTTTAAACAAAACATTTTGAAACAAAAAATGAGCCAATTAAAAGCTAAGTAATTGAGAGGAGATTATATAAACTTCAACTACCTTAAAAACTCCTAAGCTTGAACTTTGTTTTCCTTAAAAACTTCCTCCAAGGATAGAAATGAGGTACATTCGTATCTTCTTGAGCACATTCACTCATTCTAAAGCACTTACTAGGTTCCTTAAAAACTAAAACACTTAGATAACATATATTTTTAAAATACTTTTGTTATTATCAAAATCAATACGGGGTCAACACTTACGCTTATTGACTTGGACTTCCAATCAACATAGTCCATTGTCTTCTTGGCTATATGAGTCTCATTGAAAAAATAAGTTTTTTTTTTGCCTAATTTTGTCTCTTACACACGGTAATGAAATTTGCATTAAATATGAAAGTAACATTATAATCATGTACTTATAAAAAATATAAAAAAAACTAACATCATGTAGATCATTTGCATTAATGTATTAATAAAAAACATAATATAGATAATTGACATTATAATTATGTTTACCATCCGGTTCGCTTGCTCTTGCATACTGATGAAACCCCAATATGGTGAACAAGCTCATCTCATGTCCGCCTATTAGATGATGCAGCCCGTTGATACCTTTCCCAACCTTCTATGACCCATATGCTACAAAGTTTATCCCAATTTCACTGCCTCATCTAATGCTTGCTCCATCCTTTCCACTCTAATTTGTTTGGCCCACATTCTCATTCAACTCTAACTCTGGCTTTCTTTAGGTGGTTAAACAAGTGCCTTTGAACAATATGGTTAAAAGCAGCATGGGTGCGCCTGGTCTCCTCTGGGGTGGGGAACCTATAGCAGTGCTGAAATGTTAAAGAAAGGTGATTACTTGCAACTTATAGAACAACATAAAATAAAAAAATACTAAATAAAAAAAACTTGTTTATATAGAGCACATATATATAATAAACATACAACATAATATAAATAATACTAGAATGTCATCAAAGTACATATCCTGCACAGAGGAGTCAAACTATCTATATGAATTGCAAGGGCCATCATGATGATTCTTTGCTATAAATGTGATGGTCTTCACAAAGTCCTTAGCCCCACTGAATGCACTACGAGGATCAAAAGCATAAAGCCAAATGCATAAATTGGCTTCTATGGTATTAAAACACAAATGTTGTCACTAAGAGTATATTACCTCCCACTTCTAATGTGAAGCAAAGGTCGATCATGTGTGTTGATATTTGTCTAAGGTTTAAACATGGTTTAAGGTTTAAACAAGGTTGGAAGAATAAATTTCAGCATGTCAAAGGAGTGCACACAAGTGTGCGCATCAATTTGGGTGTGTGTGCACACCTCTATTCAGCAAGACAAAGAAGTGCGCACAACATCAAGAGGTCGAGCTTCAATGTGCGCTGTAGCCCTCCTTCTCCCAAGCTGCAATGCCTAGCAAGGGAGGTGCTGGAGAAGAGTCAAGGCTGCAGTGCCCCTTTCCCAAGGCTGGGGTTCCCAGAAGCTTGAAGAAAAGTGGTTCAGCCTAGGCCGCAGCGCCCCCTGTTTAATGCCTAGGCGCTAGGCACACTGATGCACACACAGACAGCTTGTTTTAGCCTCTTGTTAAGTGTGTAGGTGCAAGGTTAAAATGCATAGCATTACTTAGGACTGATGGAGGGCCATGGTTGATTAGTCCTCAAGATCTAAGGGTGGAGATTAACTCTCAAGATTGGACAAGAAGTTGGTGCACTATATAAAGGGTCACCTAGTTTCATTCTCAATAAGAATGTGATGTAATGTAACTTGTGAGACATGTGTGTGAATGAGAGAATTGTGTGAAAGTGCAAAGACACAAACATACAAGAGAGACTCATTAGAGAGGCTAGTTGTAAAGAAAAGGGAGTAGTATAGATAGAGAGCATTGTAATAGTTCTTATCATCTTCTTTCTTCTCTTCTTGGTTTCTTCAAGAACTTGAGGTTTCTTGAAGAGGGTTGCTAGATTGTAAAGAACCATTAATTTTGTGCAGAGAGTTTAGAGGAACTCACGGGGACGTAGGTTATTGCTGAACCTAGATAACAAATTGCTTGTCTTCTTCTCTTTCTTGCTTTCGATTGCTGTATTTCTTTCTACAAGTCATTCTAGACTTGGGTGTTTGGAAGATCACCACCTAGGCATCTTGTCACGGTGATTTCTAACAGTGGTATCAGAGCTAGAGGAGATACCATAATAGTGGTATTATGGTATCTGAGCTAGAAGAGATACCACAACAATGGTATCAGAGCTTGCACAGCTGGGTATCGGAGCAAGAAGAGAAGGTGTCGGAACAAGACTCCAAGAATCGAAGGTCAACTTCTTGGGTGATTCAAGAACGGAGTTAAGATCTATATCTGATCGTGTTCTTGAGGGTGATTCAAGAACGGTGTAAAGATCAAGATCAGATCATGTTCTTGAGAGTGATTCAAGAACGGTGTTAAGATCCATCTTCGATCTGTGTTCTTAAGATTTAGAAGAAGTTGGAGAGCAATTGTGGGTGCTGCATAAATCAAGGGATCATCTCCGTAAGATGAGTTCAAATTTCGGTATTGAGAAGTTTGATGGAAAGGGAGATTTTTCCCTGTGGAAGCATAAGATCAAGGCAATTCTAGTGCAACAGAAAGTGGACTTGGCTCTTGGAGAAGATGATACTTTTCCAGCAAGTGTCACGGAGGACCAGCGGATTGAGATGAAGAAGATGGCTTACAGCACCATCTTCTTGCACATGTCGGATAATGTCACAAAGGAGTGCGGAGACGCGAAAGATCCAGCTATAATTTGGAAGAAACTAGATGAGTTGTTTCTTGCCAAGGCTCTCCCTAATAAGAGGTATCTTCATAAACGAATCTTTGCTCTTAAAATTGATCCTAAGAAAGAGTTACAAGATAATCTTGATGCCAAGATGAGGAGTGCATCAAGTGGAAAAAGGCTGTTCATTAAAAGAAAGCCAGCAACTCGGTATGGCAGCAACAAAGGCTACTATTGGGACAGAGGTAGAGGAGAGAGCCATGGGAGAGTGCACAGCAACATACATGGCTACTACTAGGACAAAGGTAGAGGAGAGAGCCATGGGAGAGTGCACAACAACATACATGGCTACTACCGGGATAAAGGTAGAGGAGAGAGCCATGGGAGAGTGCATAGCAACATACATGGCTACTACCGGGACAGAGGTAGAGGAGAGAGCCATGGGAGAGTGCACAACAACATGCATGGCTACTACAGGGATAGAGGTAAATGAGAGAGCCATGGGAGATGTTTCTACTGCCATAAAGAAGGTCATATCAAGAAAGATTGCAAGGAGAAGATAAGGGATAGAGGAGGAAGCCATACCAAGAATGGAGAGGCTTCGGTTGCCAAAACAGAACAACAAGATGATGATGTTCTTGTTGTGTGCTCAAATGTGAGCAAGGGGCAAGAAGGCAGCGGGAAATGGATCTTGGATTCTGGGTGCACTCATCACATGTGCCCTCACCGGAGTTGGTTTAAGAATTTTAAGAAAACCAATGATGAAAGGGTTTTCTTGGGGAATGATATTTCTTACCAATTGAGGGGCACGGGAGACATCTAGGTGAGGATGTTTGATGGAATGACAAAGCCACTAGAGAATGTGAGGTATCTCCCAGATTTGAGGAGGAATTTGATCTCATTGGGGCAGCTGGATTCCGTGGGATACACATGCAAGATAGAGGGAGGAAAGATCAAGGTAGCCAAGGGATCTTTGGTAGTGATCAAAGCAGTAACGAAGGATGGTCTCTATAAGATGATCGGAGACATGGAGATCAAGGATCAAGTAGCAAGCTTGATGGCTAAGATGGATGAGGCAGCCCTTTGGCACACTCGCTTGGGACATATGAGTGAAGAGGGCCTGCAAGTTCTCAGTAAGGATGGCCTACTTGTTGGAAACAAAGTAGAGGAACTTGATTTCTGTGAGTGTTGTGTTCTTGAGAAGCAACACCGGGTCAGCTTCAACACCGGAGTGCACAAGTCTAAGGGCATTCTTGACTACATTCATGCGGACCTTTACGGACCAGCAAGGACACCAACACAAGGAGGTAACATTTACTTTTTGTCTTTAATTGATGATTATTCAAGCAAGGTTTGAGTTTATTTGGTTAGAAATAAATTAGATACTTTGAATAAATTAGTGGTGTGGAAAAAGCTGGTGGAGACTAAAATAGGCAGGGTAGTTAAGGGGATAAGAACCGATAATGGCTTAGAAATTTTTAACCAAGAACTTGATCAATTCTGTAGGTTAAATGGCATTCTAAGACATAGAACGGTTGTGAAAACTCCTCAGCAAATTGGAGTTTCTGAGAGGATTAATAAGACCCTTATGGAAAAGGTTAGGTGCATGTTAGATGGATCCAGATTACCCAAATGTTTTTTGGGGGAAGTGGTGTCTACTACTGTGCATTTGGTTAATAGATCACCCTCTAGGGTTGTGTACCATAAGACTCTCGAGGAGATGTGGAGTGGAAAACCCCCTGAGTTGGACAACCTTAGGACTTTTGGGTGTGCTGCGTTTGCACATCAAAAGGATGATAGACTTAGCCCAGGATCTAGAAAATATGTGTTTCTAGGATATAGGGAAGGGGCTAAGGGGTATAAGTTGTGGTCCTTAGAACAAAAAGGAATGAGACTCATAATAAATAGGGATGTCATTTTTAATGAATTGTTATTTCCCTATTTGGAGAAAACTAACCCTGCAGGGGCTAGTGACAAACCAGTTTGGTATTTGTGGAGCATAGCATCAAGGAGAACTCGGTTCAGGTAGAGCAAGGAAGGCAAGAGGGTTTGGACCAGGTAGAGCCCATTGATGAATGCCAAGCTCAGGACACTCATGAGGAGATTGAACTGAAAGAGGATGATGCAGGGATTCGGAAGGACTATCAGCTTACAAGAGACCAGGAAAGAAGGCTAGTCGGACCACCTTCAAGATATGGGTTTGCGAATGCAGCAGCTCCTTGGACAAAAGGAGAGATGAGTGAGCAAGAGACTTACATTGATGCCATGGGATGTAAGGATTCTCCAAGATGAAAGCTAGCTATGGAGGAAGAAATGGATTCTTTGAGGAAGAACAACTTCTGGGAATTGGTGCACATTCTAGGAAAACAAAGAGTTGTGGATTGTAAGTGGACTTACAAGATCAAAGAAGAGTACCCTCCAGGAGATGAAGTCCAAAAAAAGGCTAGGTTGGTGGCGAAGGGGTTCACAAGAAGAAAAGACATAGATTTCACAAAAACTTTCTCACCTGGACATAAGGTGGAGAAAATGGTGAGTATCCTCATCGATGTCATTGATATACTGTTGGTTTGGAACAGCAGGGAGAGGATGAAAAGGTTTACATCTCAACTCAGTGAGGAGTTTGAGAGGAAATATCTCAACCTTACACAAAAGATCCTTAGTATGAGAAGAATTCAGGAAAGGGAGAGAAACGAGTTGAAATTTTCTCGGTCTTCTATGGAAGATGGTAAATCAGTGAAGGTTCCCCTTGCTGGTCATTTCAAGTTCTCTAGTGAACAATGTCCTGAAATAGATAAGGAGAAGAAGGAAATGGTAAAGGTCCCTTACTCTACTGCAGTTGGATCAGTCATGTCCATGATGGTAAGCACTAGACCCGACATTTCTCAAACAATGGGTGTTCTCAGCAGATGTGCGAGTAATTCTGGAAAAAAGCTTTGGCTTGGGATGAAGTGGCTGCTGAGGTATTGGAAGGCTCAATGGTAGCTGGTGGTAGCACTCTTAATAACCGAGGCTGAGTACATAGCAGCTATGGAAGCCATAAAGGAGGCTATGTAGTGCAAAGGGTTGTTGGACGAGTGGATGGTCCTAAAAGAGCAGGTGGTGGTGTCTTCGGATAAAATGGCCATGGAAGAAAGTCCTACAGATTTAGGTACCAAGGTTCTACCTCTAAGAAGGTTCAATCATTGCCTTGAACTTCTTAGGAATGGAGTCGGTTGATTGATGACTCAAGATGAGTTTGGATCCTGAAGTTTTCTGCACAATGGTTCGGGTTTAAACACTTAGACAAAGGTAGAGATTATTGATATTTGTCTAAGATTTAAACATGGTTCAAGGTTTAAACAAGGTTTCAAGAATAAATTTCAGCATGTTAAAGGAGTGCACATAAGTGTGCGCATCAATTTGGGTGTGTGTGCACACCTTTATTCAGCAAGACAAAGAAGTGCGCACAGTATCAGGAGGTCGAGCTTCAATGTGCACTGTAGCCCTCCTTCTCCCAGGCAGCAGTGCCCAGTAAGGGAGGTGTTGGAGAAGAGTCAAGGCCGCAGTGCCCCCTTCCTAAGGCCGTAGTGCCTAGAAGCTTGAAGAAAGGTGGTTCAGCCTAGGCCGCAGCGCCCCCTGTTCAGTGCCTAGGCGCTAGGCACACTGATGCACACATGGACAGCTTGTTTCAGCCTCTATTTAAGTGCGTGGGTGTAAGGTTAAAATGCACAGCATCACTTAGGATTGATGGAGGGCCATAGTTGGTTAGTCCTCAAGATCTAAGGGTGGAGATTGACTCTCAAGATTGGACAAGAAGTTGGTGCACTATATAAAGGGTCATCTAGCTTCATTCTCAATAAGAATGTGATGTAATGTAACTTGTGAGACATGTGTGTGAATGAGAGAATTGTGTGACAGTGCAAAGATATAGACATATATGAGGGACTCATTAGAGAGGCTGGTTGTAAAGAAGAGAGAGTAGTATAGATAGAGAGCATTGTAATAGTTCTTATCATCTTCTTTCTTCTCTTCTTGGTTTCTTCAAGAACTTGAGGTTTCTTGAAGAGGGTTGCTGGATTGTAAAGAACCATTGATTTAGTGCAGAGAGTTTAGAGGAACTCATGGGGAAGTAGGCTATTGATATTCGTCTAGGGTTTAAACATGGTTAAAGTTTAAACCAAGGTTGGAAGAATAAATTTCAACGTGTTAAAGAAGTGCACACAAGTGTGCGTGGCACCTTGGAGCAAGGCAAAGGTAGGCACACTAGTGTGTGCGCCTAAGCACACAAGCTGGAAAGTATGTGCATCAGGTCCAGCCGCAGCCCAGCTTTATCCAGGCCGCAGTACACAACATGGAGGAATGCTGGAGGAAGGCCAGGCAGCGTATAGAGGGACAACAAGTGTGCCCTGTTCTAGGCTATACCTTGCCCTATTTCAGGCCGCACCCTAAAGGCACACCAAAGCTAGTTTTTCAACCTTATGTTGAGTGCATGGATGCAAGATCAAAATGCACAGCTTGACTAAAGAATGATCAAAGGCCATGGTTGAGTGGTCATCAAGATCTAAGGGTGGAGATTGATTCTCAAGATTGGATAAGAAGTTGGTGCACTATATAAAGGGTCACCTAGCTTCATTCTCAATAAGAATGTGATAACACAAGAGTGATGTAACTTGTGAGACATGTGTGTGAATGAGAGGATTGTGTGAGAGTGCAAAGGCATAGACATACAAGAGGGACTCATTAGAGAGGCTGGTTGTAAAGAAGAGAGATTAGTATAGAAAGTGATAAAGTCTTTCTTGTTCTCTTCTTTGTTCCTTCAAGAACTTGAGGTTTCTTGGAGAGGGTTGCTGAATTGTAAAGATCCATTGATTTAGTGTAGAAAGTTTAGAGGAACTCACGGGGATGTAGGCTATTGTCGAACCTCGATAACAAATCGCTTGTCTTCTTTTCTTTCTTGCTTTCGATTGCTGTATTTCTTTCTACAAGTCATTCTAGACTTAGGTGTTTCGAAGATCACCGCCTGGGCATCTTGTCAAGGTGATTTCCAACATAGACTATTGCTGAACCTCGATAACAAATCACTTATCTTCTTCTCTTTCTTGCTTTCAATTGTTGTATTTCTTCTTCAAGTCATTCTAGACTTGGGTGTTTGGAAGATCACCACCTGGGCATCTTGTCAAGGTGATTTCCAACAATGTGGATTCTTGGGAGGAGGGGAGAGTCTATTAATCCCTGTCACATCTTCGTAGTTATCCTCACTATCCTTGTCTACATCCTCCAACGTCCTCTATAGGCTCTACAATTTAAAGAAAAGGATATTATAAGCTAAAATGAAAAACAAAATGGGAGAAGATGTTTATGTACAATAAAAAAGTAAATACATAGTTACCAAAAGTAAGGGCATGTAAAGTTGAGGCATTCTCTCCTCTACCGGGGTTGCTAGCATCTTCTACCTCGTGCTCTAGCCCTAGACAAGATCTTATTTTGCAAAAAAAGAAAAACAAGTATGAAGAAAGTACATACACAATGTTTAAGAGTCATATAAGATACAAAAAGGAATAAAATAAAAATATGCTTACAAGTTAATTTTAATTTTCTTACAATGATGATACAAAACTATTAGCATAATTATTTTTTACCAATTAACAAAAGAATAGGAAATAGAAATATGCTTACAAGTTAATCAAAATCCATGCTAAGATCATGTTCTTATTCTTTTTCTCCTTCTTCCTTTTCTTTACATTTTTCATCCTCATCCTCCCTCTCTCCTTCTCCTTCTTGACCTCCTTGGATGCCCTCAATCCAATTCAAGCCCAAATCTCATCCTTCATGGATCGTGCTACCACCCAAGAAAATCCCAAAATTTTGTAAGCTAACTCCCATAATCTCCTAGCTAACAAAATCTCCACCAAAAGATGACATACGTACTCGACACCCTCTTTACAAATAAAGTATCTATTGACAATCACTTTCTCTCACTTTTGTAAATTATCAAAAGTAAGAATTTTCTCCTATGAAGCCTCCCATATAAAAAAAAGAAGCTTACTTTCTTAGGTGTACGGGAACACTAAATTGCTTTCCAAGAAAAATTGGTATAGCTATTTGAGGGGAGTCTATCAAACTTTATCCAACTCCAAACCCCCACACCTAGGTCCCCCAAGACTCCTTAAAAAATCCATCCATCATTATCGACCCCAAACTTGGCCTTCACCACTCATCTCCAAAGATGATCCTTCTCAAGAAAAAAAACCTCCATAGCCATTTACTAGCATAGCTTTATTGAATAAGGATATAAATTTGATGCCAGGCCCCTCTTTTTTCCAAAGCTTGTTTAACCATACACTATTTAACCAATTGATACTTGAACTCCTCCCTCGAGTTACCCCATAGAAATCCTTTTTGAATACTTTTCAATCTCTTAAGATTATTCTTAAACATATTATAATGATTGGTACTCATGGTTTACTTTCTTTGATTTATTTTTTGCTTTTTTGTTTTTACAAAATTATGATTAAAAATAATCTTTTAGACAAATAATAACTTTTTACCCTTTAGAATCTCATCAACACAAGTTGTAAACGTGATAAGCTTTTTCTAGTTTATTTTGTGTATTATTTTTATTTAAATTTAATATTTTATTATTTTTTAGAATAACATATTTTTTTATTTTAACTTTTAGAATAACATAAATTTAATATCTTATTATTTTGGATGATTTACATTACATTCTTCTTTCTTAATATTATACTTTGCTCTAGTTTATGGAGTAAAATACATTGAAAATTAAAATAAAAATTAAAATCAAATGCAAACAAAAACAAAAAAAAAAATGAAAAAATACAACCAAAAAATTAAAATCAAAGGAAACTTGACATAAACAACATATATGTACACAAGCATATATATATATTCAAGGATATATATACAAACAAAAAATAAGAAGAGCGAGGGAGAGAGAGTATCGATGAACGGCGAGGCTAGCGGTGATGATGCGATAAAGGCGGTAGTTGGTAGCGACCGGAAGTGAAAAGGAAGAGGAAAAAAGGAGATAGAGAAGGAGAAAGAAGAAAACGGGTTCACACAGTAGTGGAGAGGAAGAAAATAGGAGAGGGGCAAAAGAGAAAAAGAAAAGACAATGGAAAGAGAGAGAGAAGCAGTCGCGCGATAGGGGAAGAAAAAGAAGGAGAAGAAAGGGAAAATGGGGGAGGAAAGGGTTTCGTTAATTTAGGGTACAATAAAAAATATTTCGTAGATAAGGTTTTAATTTTTAATTTTTATTTTAATTATTATAGATATTAATTTAATGAATAATTAATTATTTTATATTATCTAAGACGAAATCGAGTATGTCGTAGATACTTTTTTACCATTTAAAGAAATAAATAAAACTAAAATAATTAATAAATTTGAATTTCAAAAACAATTGTGACTGAATTTTTATATTTGCAATGAAAAAATCCATCATAATTAGTATTTGTGACGAAATTAAAAATCTATCGCAAATAATAAATATCTGCGACATATATATGTCTGTCGCCAATACTCTGTTAGAGAAGCTGAATTTTCTTGTAGTGTAGCTATCGTGAAACATGTAAATTAAATAATAACATAATAAATATATAATATGTTTTAATTTCAATTAAAACCAAATAAATGCAATCATCAAAATTTATAATATTAAGAAACAATAATATTGTTTTAACATGAATATATATAAGGTGTAAAACTTTTCATAGACAAAAATATCTTTATTTAAATGACATGGCTTTGATTATATCATTATTTTGACTGTATAAAGTCCAACCTATAAAATTTATAGAAGTCCAAAATAATAAATCTGACTCAATAGATGTCCAATGTAAAAAAAATCTAATTAAGCGATAAATAAACTTAAATTATAATATCATCTACGATTTTTTAAAGGTAAATGAGCTTTATTAAGAGAAAAATTAAACATGATAATTTTAACGTGGTTCGGCACAACTCTTTGCGTATGTCCATCAGTCAACCATTGTTCCACTTCTTTTGCAACTGTTGGATAAAGGAAAATTTCTAAAACTTACTACATCAACCATTACAATTTTTTAGCCAAAATTATAAGAAAACTCTTCTCCAACAATACACAATTTTTCTAGACAAAACTGTGTGAAAACTCTCCCAAACAATAATATGTAAGTTTCTAGACAAAATTTTATGAAAACTCTTCCCAATCTTACAACCCAAATCCCAATACACCTAATGTTTACTCAACCCTTAGATTCGTGTAAAACCCTCTTTTACAAGCTATATTGGTGTTTGGTATACTACACTTTTGATCACATAATTGTAGTTGTTCCTCCATATCTTCTTCTCTATTAGACATAATGCCGCATCAATTGCTCTTAATTCTGCCAAATTTGAATCCACTACACCAATAAACTTAGAAAAAAGCTTCAACGTAGAACCTCTCCAACCTTTATCCCATTCAATCATGGTTTCCCCAATGCTGAGCCATCGAAATTAAACTTCAACCAGCCGTTAGGACGAGGCTATCATTGAGACTGCACTCTAGGCTTTTTCCTTGAGTGAAAGAAATCAATGATGTCTATATTTGCAATAAAATCTGAAATAAAGAGAGAGTTTAAATCCCATTTGGATTTTTCCCACCAAGCCAATCTTTGTTTTACCAAGGCAATGTTTTGGTATGACTTATTTGGAGATTAAATCAAATTTTATTAAATTAGATTTGGTTATTTAGCTAATGTGATTAAATGAGACTTTTGGTTATGAAAAGACCAAAAATACCATACTACTTAATAAGGATAAAGATGGGGTATAAAAAGGGATTGTAATTATTTGAAAGGTAAATGAGTATTTTTTATGTGGCAGTAAAAGATAAATTGAGTGACTGATTAAAGCCAGGTTGATTTAATCTCCAAATAAGTCATATCTAAATGCCGCCCAACTCAAGCAAATTTTGAACATTCCACCCGTAGCCCTGAAACACTATTTCATTCCTGTAAAGCCAAACAAACTAAGTTATACAACAAAAGAGCATTTGCCATAAGCTTTGTAAATTTTCTCTTGGATATAGGAAAATCTATTCTTGAAATAAGTTTAGAATGGAGTTTGGGCTACACCAAGAAACACCCCATTAGTTTACGACTTAGGACCAAATTATCCAACTTTTATTGCATTCAATGAATATATGATCAATAGTTTCCTCCATTAAACCACAAAGTGTGCATAAATAACTGTTTAAAAAAATACCTCTAGCAAGAAGCACTGATCTTACCCGAATCTTACCCTGAAGTAATTCCCAACTAAAAACTTCAACTTAATGAGATGTGAGATTCTTCAAAAATCCATTATGTACTGGATTTAAAGATGTTTGATTGTGAGGCAGGGAGAATCAATAAGCTTTTGTAGTATATTTGTAGAACCCGTCTCCTTATTTTAATTTAATTATTCAGTGGCCTAGTAAATTTAAATGTTGTATGGGTATTTTTGTAACCTTAAGAATTAGTGATGAGTTAATTGGTTGGGGACTTATGAGAAGAAAGTCTAAATTGGGGTTTAATTAGAAAGATTAGAGACTTCAAAGGGTTTAATTAAAAAACCTAGCCTTCTATTTTCTCTTTCTCTTTTGATTTTGGTGAGTTCAAGTGAAAAGATCTCAAGTGAGTTTTCTTCCTTCCATATCTCTCAAGATTATTTAGGTTTTGTTTCAAGATTTTGTATTTAAATTTTGTTTTAGAAAGAATTTAAGAAAAAGTTAGGTTTTTGGTTTGAAGAAAAGAGTTTTGTGCTTGGTTGTGGATTTGAAGATTTTAACTTAAAAGATTTGCTATAGGTAATGCAGAAAATTGATTAAAGTCTTGGAAAACTTGTGTTTCAAAAGGATTTGGAATTTTATGAAGGTTTGATTTGGTTTTCAAAAGGAAAAAGTAAGATTTTCGCCCATTTATGAGATTCAGACCTTGGGATAATCGACTGTCACGATTACATCTGAGAGCCCACAATGGGCTGTGGAGTTAAACAATCAACTTTGAAACTATCTAGAGGTCCCACAATTGACTATGGAGTTAAATGATCGACTGTGAAAATCACTGAAAGTCTCATAATCGATTATGCAAGTAAGACAGTCGACTATCCAACACTGGTTTCAGATTTTTACATCAAAATTCTCTTTTTCTTTCATATCACAAATCCTTAAGGATAATTAGACAAATCAAATAGTTGATCTTGATTTCTTAACTCGAGTAATTAGTGTGTAATTATATACACCTCAGAGGTTGAATTTAATCGATAAATTTTTTAGGTGTGTTTAAGGAACGTTCTAAAGGCAATGAGAATCACCTTACTCTTAGTAAGCATTAGAATCATGATTGAAATTAAAAGCTTAGATTATACACATTAGTAAGGACTTAAGCATTTTATATATTATAAAATAAAAGATTTAAGAAACTGAGTTGCATGTAGATAATACTTGTGTATCAAAATTCTATACATTTTGGGGATGTTGAATGTAATTAGTTCATGAAATGTGTATTGAAAGGTTATATTACCAAGAATGCTTTGTATTTATTATATTACTTTTTTTTGTTATTATGTGATGTGGAAGGAATGGATTTATTTTGTAGCTATGTAAATCTCACCGGTAAAGGGTAGGGACGAAGTATTAGTGTGTCAAATGTTTCAATTCCACCCGATAAGGGGTAGGGAGGAGATCATTGTTCTTGGAAGTGGAGACCTCGCTCGGTAAGGGCTAGAGAGATGATCTAATTTATTCAAATAGGAGACGTCTCAATATTTTGAACTACCCGATTGAAGGGTAAAGTATTGAAGTGATTGAATGGATGCTTTACGTTGTATCATATATGATGCTTGAGTTTTGTATTCAGAATCCACGAGCCATATGAATTTCTATATATTATATAAAGAGATAATTGTATAAAATCTGATTATGTACTAAACTACCCACAAAGAGGTTTTGTTTATGGATTTCTTTGATTACTTCGAGTAATGTTATTACTCACTGAGCTTTTTAGCTCACCCCCTCCCTGTTACTATTTTAGGAAGATTATTCGAGGACCTTGAACCATAAGTGAAGAAGCAAAGAAGAGAAGTCTTTAGGTGGGTCCATGTGTTGGCATCCTTGTCCAATCTCTTTTTGTAATAGCAGTCTATTATTTTAAACTAAATTGTATATTTTGAAGCTTCCATCTCATGAGACGACCTTATGTAAAGTTAAAGGATTGTATTGTGGATCGACGTTGTACGTACTTACTATGATATACATATGTTATCCTATATCTGTGTTAGACTTTATTCATATTATAATTTTTCAAGTGTTCAATTCTAAAAAGTAAGAACGCAGTCTTGAGTAGGGCCTGCTTAGGATGGGTCATTACAATATTTCCCATTAACATTAGTCTTCCAAGAAACTCTGTCTTCAGCATTCCTTCAAATGATCACTTGTTCTAGTAATGCATTGAAAGAATTCCATTTATCTATTTCTTGTTGTCAATTGTTTCCCATCTAGTTCCCAAATTCTTTTACTTGACCATTTTTATTAACTAACAAATCAAAAATGCATGGAAATTTTTCCTTAAGAATCATCTCATTACACCGCTTATCCTCTCAAAAATTAAACATTTTCCCATTCCCAATTAAGTATGCAACGTTATTCGAAGAATGATTGGAAAAATCATTATTTTGTGATGTACGATGAAGGATACCTTTCCAAATAGAAGAGGTTTGTCTGCTAGAAGTCAGGGATCGAAGCAAATTCCCTTCACCATAGCTATATTTCTCCTTGATAAACTTATTCCATAGTGTAGTTTTTTGTACACCAATTCTCCATAGCCATTTGCCCAGAAGACCAAAATTTCTAGGTACTATTATGTTTATACCCAATCATCCAGAAATCTCGCTTTTAAGTGTCAGATGCCAATTACATAATGTGACTTCTTCTTGTCTCCACCTTTATCCTATAAAGCCCGATTTAATTGTTATTATATTTTATTCAAGCAAGTACATTTTTCATGCACTTATGTACTTCAAATTAGATAAAAAAAATTATTCTGGTACATGTTAAAGTGTACATGGCCCAATACAAATAAGATAGAACAATAATAAAGTAAATAAAACTATATTTCAAGAGATGATTAAAATTTTACTGAGGAATTCTATTGAATTAAATAAGAATTTTATAAGAAACTAAAAAGGAAAAAGATTAAATAAAAAAGAAGTGTAACGACCCATCCCGAGCGGGCCCCACTCAGGACGGTATCAATTACCTTTCGAAATCGAGCACCTGGACACACAAATATATACTACAACAGAACAACATCTAACATATATTAGTTAAGATCATACAGAGATTACAACTATAAGGTTGTAGCTTTACAAGGTGTCTGAAGAGACACAGCCAACCGGTTACAACTTCACACCTAATATACGATATAACACTAAGAAAAAAGATTGGCCGAGGATGCGACGCTCGTGGACCCACCTAAAACTTCATTGAACTTCAAAGCTTCACCATTGAAAATCCAAAATCACCTGAAAGATTAGAAATAGGAAGGGGGTGAGCTATAAAGCTCAGCGAGTTCTTACACTACACAAAGTGATCACTTGTTAGAAAAAGTTGAGGGCTTATTATTATTTCTTTTTCCTTTCTACTTTGTTTGTTCGTATACATAGTCATTTAGCACTTTGCAAAACAACAATCTTAGTAATCATAATACGGTCCTATAAGACCCACAACCAACTTGCAATCGCCATTCCATAGTCCATCAAAATATCACAATTTATCCATACAACCAAACATTTCATATGCCCCCTTACGGGCCAAGTAATTCAAATTCATGTATGATATGTCAATGCAGCATGATGCAATGAAATATATCATCTCATAATCAATCATAATCCATCGGGGACGTCTCCCCACGTACCGGTACGTTTCACAAACAATAATTTTCAGAACCCCTCTTGATCCGGGCCGGGTCCAATCATCCAAATATATTCGGTACCTTTTTTCACCCCTTGTGGGTAAGGACCTATCGTCCTCACACATCACTCCCCCCCTCAATAACATACCGTAAATTTCAATGCATGATATGAAATGAAATCAAGTGATGAACATAATCAAATTCTCAACAATCCATACAATCACACAACATTCAGCACAAAGGTTTTGAAATCACTATCTCATCATTAATATATAATTTTCTTATCTTACCACATAGTTATAAATATAATTATTATATCTAAATAGCGAATTACAACTCTTATGCAACCTTATTGTTTTGGTTTCCCCACTAACATTCATGCTTACCAAGAGTAGGGTAATACTCACCTTACGCCAAACACTACTCGTGGATCACTTCTTTACCTTTACTACGATCATCCACCTCACCTATTGAAATGTCATTTTTAACAATTAAAGCAAACTACATATACAAATAGCCAATGAGTATAGTATTTAAAACTTAGACACTTAATAAGAAATCAATCATTCCATTTACTCACACATATAAATCAAAGAAAATACTACTAAAGTTCATTCTTCTCCTTAATCATATATTTTCACTCTTTCCCTTCTTTGCTTCATTCTTTACTCCATAAAACTCTCAATTCATATAGACTTAAATTTCAAGACACTAACTTATGGTAATTACCAACAAATATCAACTTGTAAAAAGTATTCATTCTAAATATAATTTCCCAATCCAGAAAAAGTCTCTTACTTAGGAATTTCTTTTAACTCCAAAAAAGGGTTTCAAATTTACAGCCCATAGTAAAATTCTCTAACAATACTCATCTCAAAAATCATGTTATACAAGAATAAAACTTCAAACTTTGTACATACAATCATCCTAAAAATCTTCAAACTTCACACACTCTTATTACTTTCTTCCAAAGTTCCATAATACAGAAATTTCCAGATTTCTCTCAAATTTTCTACCAACTTCAAATATTTCAAACTAAACCAATTTAAATTCAAATCATCCCAAATAAAGTTCTAGATAAACTTTAAGAAGTATACTTTAACTTAAAAATAGTTGGGACACAAAACTACCTCAAATTCTTGCTGAAAAACAGCTCACAAAACTGCCCAGAACACAAATTATTTCCAGAATTTCTGCACAATTCTCAAAACTTAGACAACTCATAACTCCCTCAAATTAAATCCAAATGACCTCAAAAAAAAATCCAAAAATCAACATCAAGAAGTCTACTTTGAGTTTGTAGTTGAACACTTTTCGAAATTACCTCAAACTCTACACGAAAAAAAGCCAAGGGAACAAAACGGCTATTCCTCCCCTGCTTGGAGCGTGGGGTCCACGCGCCACTGTAACCCGCTCGTGGAGGCTCACCTCCCTGGCCCGAAGATAGCTGATGGTGGCAGAAGAAGGTTTTCAAAGTTTGAGGGAAAACGGAGCTTGAATAGTTAGGTTAAGGCTAGGTCAAAGTTTGGAAGAAATGGGTTTTGAGAAGGAAAAAATATGGAGCTTTTCTTTCTTCTTCTCTCCTTCAGCCGAAATTGTAAATTGCCAAAGGAAAGATTTGCCACTCTAGGTCAACTTTTAGCTTATATACTCCCTCTAAATCTTGTCCTTTTACCACTCTACCCTTCCCCTTCTTATTTTATTAATTTACATGCCATTTCCTTTAATTTTCCTTCTAGTATTTAAACAACTCCAAAGTTTTTTGTTTCTTACTAAGAGATCCCTAAAAAAAAAACTGAATTATAAAACAAGATTATAAAAGCTTAAAAGAAATATCAGATTCTACAAGAAGAGATTTGAACAGGGGAAAAATAGTAAATGGGATTTGCAAGGGGAGATAAAAAGGAGACGACAACATTTTCTTAGAGAAGTCTATAAAGAAATCAAGAAGAAGGAGAAAAAGAGAGAAG
This sequence comes from Bretschneidera sinensis, assembly GCA_023935145.1. Lineage (NCBI taxonomy): Eukaryota > Viridiplantae > Streptophyta > Magnoliopsida > Brassicales > Akaniaceae > Bretschneidera > Bretschneidera sinensis. The sequence continues at coordinate 58,845,930 of CM043699.1, read as the reverse complement.
AAGAGAAAGAAAAAAAGTTAACAACATCGAAGAGAGAATAAGAAGATGACAGGAGAAAGAAAAAGAGGAGAAGGAGAAGGGAAGAGGAAAAGGAAAATGAGGAAGAGAAAAAGACGGAGAAAGAAGTGAGAAAAGTTTGAGGGAAAAATGCTCCAAATCAAGGTATGATCTAATTTCCTTTCTATATAATCTTCAAATAGGCTTAAAAACTAAGGATTTGAATTTAGATTGAAGGATTTGAAATTTATTCAAAAAAAATTATTTAGGTTGTTTTGAAGAATGATGAGTTTCAAACCAAATTTCATGATTTAGAAGTTAAAAGTTCAAATTTTATTGCGAGTAATGTTGGATTTGTTGATCTAAACCTATGGAAAAACTTGGATCTTTGAGGATTTGAGAAAATTTTGTGGAAATAAAAGAACTTTTGAAGAAAATGGGTGAGCTTACATAAGGATTTTGCAGAAAATTGAAGCTATTGTCGACTACAAGTTGTCTCTATAAGGTATTTGGTGTAAATTTCACCTATTTAGTCAACCACATCCTTGTGTAGTCGACTACACAAGGCTTCTGCATGCTGGTGTAGTCAACTAAATAATGTTGTAGTAAACTAAACCATGTTAAATACCTCTTATATTTTTTATTCCTTTGGTCATTTGAATCCTAGAAACCTTTCAAAGTTAACGAAAAATTTATATACATAAAAAAAATATGAGTTAACTACCTCTAAATGGGTATTATTATCAATGTGAAATCCTTATTAAGATCCAAGAATTTCAAATGGGAAGGAATTAAGAAGAACAAGCTTAGTCCCCTTGAAAATTTTACAAAATTGGTTGCGTACAAAATGCACGCACATTATTTAAAGTACATGGACACAATTAGAGTTGTATAATGTACACTCATAATTGAGGATGAATTATGGAGTTAAGTATTGTTTATATTAGATTCTAGTGAGGACTACGTGGATGATGAAGAAGTAATTTGAAGTCGGTTTAAGGATCATGTAGCAAGGTGAGTTCAATTTACTCCTACTAACTCGGAAGAAACTAGAAAATCCTAAGGTTTGAGAAAAAGATAAATATAAATGTAGAGGATATAGATATGAATATATATTCATGTGGTGTAAGATGATTGTTGATATATATGTGTGATCATATATGTGTGTGTGTGTGTGCGCACTTTAATATATTAAAGTTGTATATGTTTGATTGAAATGAGGTTGTTAATTAAATTATGCTTGTGATGATTGTGTGTGTGTGTGTGTGTGTGTGTATGTGTGAGTAAAATCTTCAAATCCGAGAGAATATGAGATGAGATGAGTAAGATCCTCGGATCCAAGATGATGTGAGTAGGATCTTCCGATCCGAGAGAATGTGAGATGGAATGAGTAGGATCCTCGGATCGATAGAAGATGAGATGAGATGAGTAGGATTTTGAATATGAGAGATGTTGAGATGACACGAGATGAGATGAGATTGAAATGAGATGGGATTATTGACATGCTGGTATATAGGGAGACGTCCCCATTTTAGTATTAAATATGAGTTGAGATAATTTAAAATGAGATGAAATGAAGGAGATGAGATGAGTTGAATGCATTGTAAGACATTTGAGTTTGAGAGTTGAATTTAAAATGAGTTGAGATGTGATCATGCATTACATTGCATTTCATATGTATTGATTGTTGTGATTTGATGATGCATTATATTGCATTCCATGTGATGTTGATTGGAGTGATGTAATGGTGTTGTGCATATTAAAAATTGGTTGTAATGTAGAAATTATGAGAGTGGATTGTGAATGATAATGTTATGTGAAAAATTATATAGCATATTATGTCATGTGTAGTTATATTTCTCGATAAGATAAAAAAATTGAATAAGTAAAGTTTAGAATCAAATAAGTTTAGTTATCTAGAAATGCATAAAATTTTGTAAATTGATTATATAATAAGGTCGATAAAGTGAACACTAAAAAAATCGATTACTTTGAGTAATGTGAGAGTCACTGAGCCTTTTAAAGCTCACCTGATAGAATGGAGATAGGAAGTAAGAGAGAGAGATGAAGAAGAAAAGGAATAAGGTTCTCTGTTTCAAGAAAGTGAAAGCTCCTAAGGTTTTCTTGATGAAAATACCTCACCGAAATCTTATTTAATGCCCCCCCAAAAAGCTATTATAAGGTACTTATAGCTATATGGTTACTGCTAAACAGTTAGTTACTTAGTTACAAATTGTTAATAGCTTTTACAACCTCTAACTAACTTATAGCAGATTTGTAACTAATATAACTACTTCCTTTTATGCTAGAATCATGTGAGGTTTAGTATAAGCTTAGTGAAGTGTTTCTGATATGAGAACTTATTCTTAACCTTGGAACTAGGTCAGTGCCCATTGCTTCATCCTTTGTTGTCACCTTACCCTCTCCCAAGTTTTTATCTTCTACCGTACTATTTTCCTTAGCATGTTGCAACTGTACAGACTCTATTTTCTAACCTGTATCATTCCCATCCCCTTAGAAATTAACCTTGTCCTCAAGGTGCAAAGAAGGGTAGGCATTTAAAAAGTTAGAAAATTTCTCTTATGAGGTCTCCTTAGATAATAACCCTTTCCATTGAACTAGCATTTGTGGAATGAGTTGTCATTTGAAGATAATTTGTCTCTTTACCAAGATAGCCTAAGGCAAAATGAGGGGTTGATTGTTGATGCTTCTTGTTGGTAATGGACTAAGCCTTAGAACTATAGAGGGTCTTGTGTAAGGTTTTAATTTGGAAATATGGAAGACAAGATGAATCTTACTATCCTCTGGAAGTTGCAATTTATAGGCTACTTTACCAATCTTCTAGATAACCTGGAAGGGCCCAAAATATCGCTTGCTCAGTTTTTTGTTAGCTCTGTGAGCTATGGAGATTTTCCTGTAAGGTTGGAGCTTGACCAGGACCTAATCACCTTCTTCAAAATACCATTCCCTTCTATGCTTGTCTGTTTGAGCCTTCATCCTGGTTTGAGCTTTTAGTAATTTGCTCTTGAGTTGGTGTACTAGTTGAGTTCTGGTAGATAGTCATTATTCCACTACTTCAATGTTAGTTGTCTGTTTAATGTAATTTAGGAAAGTAGGTGGGAGTCTTCCATAAACAGCTTGAAATGGTGTCATTCATGCAATTGAGTAATGAGTGGTGTTGTACCACAACTCTGGCCCAGGTAAGAAGTATGCTATAACTTGGGTTGGTCATGAACAAACGGTCTGAGATATTATTCCAAGCATCTATTTAAAAGTTTTGTTTAACCATCAGTTTCTTGATGGTAGAAGGAACTTATGTTGAGAGTAGTTCCACTTAGAAGGAACAAATGCTTCTAGAAGTTGCTAAAAAAATGGAATCCTTATCAGAAACTATTAATTTAGGGAAGCCATGGTGTTTGATGAAAATATGGAACAATTGAGCTACTATGCTAGAAATATGTGATATAGGTAGGGCTGCAAAGTGTGCAGCCTTTGAAATTCTATCAATGACTACTTGTATCACAGTGCACCCTTTTGACAATGGAAGGCCAGTGATGAAATCCATGGAAACCTCCTCCCAAATCTGATCTAGAACAAGCAATGGTTGGAGTAAACCTGCAACTTTAGTTGTAGGATACTTAGTAGATTAGCATACAATGCATCTCTTTACAAAGTCTTGGACATCCTTCTTCAAGAAGATCAGGAAAAATTAACTGGCAATCTTAATAGTGTTCTAAGGATACCAGAATGCCCACCAATATGTATAGAGTGAAATTCATTGATAAGAAGATGTCTTAACTCTAAGGTTGACCTAAGTCTTAGTTTAATTTTGTGGTAAAGTAATCCTTCCTTCATTGTGTAATCCAGATATAGTGTAGAATCATCATGGATTGTTGTGTGTAAGGAAGGTCGGTTTCATTCTCCTTTTTTTAATTGAGCAAGTAGATCAAATGAGAAACTAGAAATAGCCAGCAAACAACTTTCATGATCATTAGCTATGTCTTGAGAAGGAGATGTGTTGATTTCTGGAATTCTAGAGAGTGCATTAGGTACACAATTGTCTTGACCAAGCCTATAGAAAATTGTATAGTCAAAACCAAGCAGTTTGATTAAGTAATGGTGTTGTTTAGGTGTTTGAATCACCTTATTCATGAGATTCTTCAAGCTTCTATTATTTGTTTTGATAATGAATTTCCTTCCTAGCAGGTACTGCCTCCATTTCATTACTGCTTGAGTTATTGCATGTAACTCTTTAACATAGGTAGAGGCTAAACTCATTTGTACCCTAACTTCTTGCTGAAGAAGGCTAATGGGTGCCCAGCTTGAGTTAACACAACTCCAATCCCTACATTGGAATCATCTATTTGCACTTCAAATGTCTTATTAGAATCACATAAAGCTATGATAAGAACTTGAGTCACAGTAGTCTTGAGAGTGGCAAAAGAGTGTAGAGCCTCATCATTCTATTGGAATGCAGCTTTCTTCAAGAGGGGAGCAACTTTGGTGGCATAGTGTTGAACAAATTTTCTATAGTAACTAGTGAGGCCTAAAAAGCCTATCAACTGCTTAATAGTTGCTGGAACTGGCCAGTCAAGCATGGGTTGAATTTTCTTTTTGTCAGGTTGGACACCTTGAAAAGAGACCAAATGGCCCATATATTCAATGGTCTCTTTGCAGAATTCATATTTGTTCTTATTTACAAATAGTTAATTGTTTGCCAAACACTCCGGGACTTGTTGCAAGTGCAGTTGGTGATCTTCTAAGGAGGCACTGTAAATGAGTGTCACAAAAAAATACTGTAACAAAGTGCCTCAAGAAAGACTTGAAGATCATGTTCATTGCGGTTTGAAAGGTTGAAGGGGCATTGGTAAGGCCAACTGGCATAACCAAGAATTCATTATGCCCTTTATATGTTCTGAATGCAGTCTTCGGAATGGCCTCTTCCTGGACTTTGATTTGATGGCATCCAGCCTTCAAGTTAAGCTTTGAAAACACTTTTACTCCATTCAACTCATCAAATAGTTCATCAATTGTAGGAATGGGAAATCTGTCTTTAATAGGGACAGCATTTCCAGTAGTCAATGCAAAACCTCCAAGAACCATCTTTTTTCTTGACTAGATGGATTAGAGATGAGAAGGACTCTGGCTATCTCTAATGATCATATTGCGTATCATCTCATACATCAGTTTCTCTATTTTTCCTTTCTGAAATTGGGAATACCTATAGGGCTTAACATTACAGGTTTATTGTTAGGTATAAGGTGGATTTTATGGTTTATGGTCTAGAAGGGGGCAACTGAGTGTGTAACGGCCCATTCTAAATGGGCCATACTCGGAACAACTCCTTAATCTTTTAGCACTGAGCACCTTGACTCAAGATGCAACCATTCAAAACCTTATCAAAAATATATTATTCATTTAGACATAACAAATTTCACAATCACGTTTACACATCCAAACAATATTTTTACAATACAAGGTAATCAACTTCTTAATAACTTACCAGAGGCTATAAAATGCGTTTTCTTCACTACACTTTACTTATACAATTTTTTTGTAAACCAAGAAAAAAATAATTATCTAGTAACTGAAAAGACTTAAAAGAATGAGGATGCCGTGGACGAGGACTTTAAAGACTTCATCAAATCTTGGTTTCCAAACTTCTGATACTTTTCCTGAAAAATTAGTAAAGAGAAATAAATGAGCTACAGATCTCAGTGAGTAAACATCTAACTTAAAGTAGTCATTTTGAGGGAAAACCCTCTAAATTTCAAAACTTAACATAAGTGACTTTATAAATAAAGATATACTATAACTTGAGTCCTTTAAAATTTTCAATTTATAGATCACTTTTTATTAGATTGAAATTTGTGATTTTGAGTATGAATATACTCATTTTCGAATACTCTCTTAACCTTTATTAACAGAAGATAACTACCATTATAATTATTTACACATATATCAAGTTAATCACCTATAATAATAATTTTAGTGTATCGTACACATCAATATCATAATTATTTAAATGAAAAAAAATTAGTATCCCTAATTTTCCTTTTCACAAGCAACCAAACTTATACGTATCTACCTCTTATAGGCCAAACATCACTTGTACCTCTCATGGGCCAATAAAAGTCATCCATTTTTCCTCTTATAGGCTAAACATCTCTTGTGCCTCTCATGGGCCAAACACCACTTGTGCCTCTTATGGGCCAATCAAAATCATCCATTATGTAAATGTAATGCAATGCAATGTGATGCACGTTCAAATCTTTATTTAATTCGTTTCATCTTCAAATCATAGTCAATTCGTCTTCATTTGTCTCTATTTGGGCTAATCATAAATAAAGGGACATCTCCAATCACAAATAATTTAGATCTCCTCCCTACCCGTTAACGAGCGAGGTCCATACTTCACAACAACTAGGATCCCCTCCCCACCCCTTATCTGGTGGAGTCCTATCATTTAAACAACTAAGATCCCCTCCCTACACCTTACTGGGTGGAGTCCCAGCATTTACATAAGGTGATATTCACCTTGAAAAAATAGGTTCTATTCTCGAACCACTTTCTTGCCCTTCGAACACTCTTCATGTGTACTGGTGTGCTGTCGTAGGCAACCAAAAATAAAACCTATACTCCTAAAAATACATGTAGTAGTGTGAGTAAGGATCGTTCCCACGAAGAATATCTAGCCTAGTTTTATGCTACGTGAATAAGGATGAGGGGTTTGAGTATAATGAAAACAATTTTAAGAAAAACAACTAATGAACAATTCAAATTGAAGTATCGAAATCAATCAAAAGAACAAACCTTGGTCTAAGTCAACATCCACCATCAGAATTTTACAACTGATCATCGATGCAAGTATATATCAATTAATATTTACCGTTAGAACTAATTTCCTATCTCTCCTTAGTCGCAATTAATTAGAAAACAAGCGATCTAATTAACCCTAACTACTAAACAACCCAAGACAAGCGCTAAAGGTTTAATCTAGTAGCAGCTTTAAGAATTAGAGAGATCGATGAAGCTAAACAACACAAACATAAGTGGTTGCATTTAATTTAGTCGAGTGTTCTTCCTAAGATCTTACAATTTCTGACACAGCAAATCATTAAATCTTAGTTGCTTCACAAATTAGAGGGATCAAACAGTTATGGATTTGATATCTAACCTAGCAGTAGATTGCAATGAATAATAAACTAGTAGGGCTCCTAGTAATTAAACGAGACAATCATGAAAATAGGGATAGAATAACATCTGATACTCAAAGCATAAATTGAACAATAAAAACATATTAGATCTCACAATTTTATTGATTCCGAGGCTTCTGTTTTCTTCGACCAATTATAAAAGTTTAGCCACGCAGGGCCATGATGAAAAATCGAAGGATAAGTTAGAGAAGAGGGAGAGAGAGGTGTCCCTCAAGTTTGATGATTTCTTCCCTCTTATACATGTTATTTTCAGTAGTAGAAACCCTACAAGGTCTCCTAAAATATTCTAGATATTATTCTAAAATAACAATATACAAATCAGACTAATTTAAGGAAAATATTAAAAATAAAATGAAGTCCTAATATAACTAGGAAACTGGTGTTTTCAGCATGAATTTTCGTGCACCAGATCTAAAAACTTTCGAAAATAAACCACGTCAAATCAGTGTATTAGAATTGCAAGCTAAGAGACTTTCCAGAACTGTAACAGTGCAGGTGCAACAACTCCAAGCTCGGTTTCGATCTTGATGCAGCTAGTATCTCTTAAAACTTAAAACATGAAAGTTGTAGAGCTTTTTCTTAGCGTTCTATAGCATCTGAATCATCTCAATTGGAGCTCAGATGAGAAAGTTATTCCCAGATTACCAAGCGATGTCAAAACTGACCGAAATCGCCCAATTAGTTTCATTTTGCACTTAACGCCTCCATTTGCATCCTAAATAAAAATATAAGAATAATGAGTACATTTAGGCACGAAATGAGTATAAAAAAATAAACGTTAAGGGAGAAAAATATGACATTTTGCATTCTCATCACGTACCTAAAGAATGTATTGTTTTAGGTCAACAACCAAGACATCTTCAAATACACATCATATAATCAAATCAAAGAACCAATAATATCAATTTATTTCATTAAGCCACCTTTAAGGGCTTAGGATTTGAAAGAAAAATGAATTCAAAGTGTAAAATCCTAAAAACATGGTTGCATAGTCAATTGTCTTATTGGCACAATCGACTGTCTTATTGGCATAATTGACTATGTTAAGGTTATAAACTCTCTACCTCTTACACAATCAATTGTTCGATCTCACATTCGAGTGTGTTGGGACCTAGAGCTCTCTATCCATTGCACAATCAATTGTGGGACCGTCGCAATCGATCGTCCTAAGGTCCGAGCCCAAAATCCAACGAAAATCCAATTTTTCTCTAAACTTCAAATCCTTTCAAAATCAAAGATTCCTAGGGTTCTAAGTCAAATCTAAACATTACCCATAACAAAAATTCCAATTTAAACTCTTTAAATCATCAAACCTAGCTTAAAATCCATTTAACAATGTAAAACTTGATTTTCTTTAAATCTTTCCAAGAAAACTTCAAATCTTTGAATTTAAGACTCAAATTTCACCCAAATAACTTATAAGAACCAAAAGATGAGGGGAGGGAACCTTACTTGATGATTTGCTTCTAAATTTTACCAAGAACTCAATAGAGAAGGGATATAAGAGAGGGGTTGCTAGAAAGGACTAGAAAAAAATGAAGAAGGAAAGCCTCTCTCTCTCTCTCTCTTATATACTCCCACTCAAGAGAAATAAAAGAACCTTTAGTCCTCACTTGAAAGTTTAGTCACAAAAACACCCCACTCTTTCTCTTCTCCTAAACTTTTAAATCAACCATGAAGTCTTAAATTCTGAAATTTTATCCCTTACAAAACAATTCATTATCCAAATACTAAGTATATAACGAATCAAACAACGATAATTAAATGTACTAAGAAGGTAAATTAATATAAAATAATAATTAAAAAAATTAAAAGAAAGATCGGGTCCTACAAAGTGGTAGTTTGAAAAACATATTGAAATTATTGCAATAGGTTATTGATACTATGGGGAATGGTATCTTCTTTGGTCTGTGGAAGCTTTTCTTCAATTTTCAGATGGAAGTAAAAGAAAATTCTATCATAGGTAACTAGTTTTTTTCATTATTTGGTAAGAAGTGGATTTGGATGCAGGTGAGATTCCCCTGGGAGATGTACTTGGTTGCCTTGCCACTCAAACTCCATAGTGAGATCTCTGTAATTTGTTAGAATAGGGCCTAACTGTTCTAACCATTGGATGCCAAGCACTACATTTGCCCCTTGAATGGGAAGGAAAAAGAGATCAATAACAAACTAATGGTGTTAGAAGGTTAGAAAAACTGATGAGCAAAACTTGTCATGGCTTAAGTAGTCTCCATTACCTATATAGACTTTAAATAGTCTTGGTGGAGAAATAGGAAATCCTAACCTCATTGCTGCTTTTTCTTGTTTGAAGTTATGTGTACTACCATTATCAACTAGAATTTGTAGTGTAAAAACACTATAATGACAGCTTGTGTGCTTAGGCACACACACTAGTGTGCCTACCTTTGCCTTGCTCCAAGGTGCCCCGCACACTTGTGTGCACTTCTTTAACATGCTGAAATTTATTCTTCCAACCTTGGTTTAAACTTTAACCATATTTAAACCATGTTTAAACCTTAGATAAATATCAACAAGGTTGATGTTTGGATTATTTTTGGACTTGGGTGGTATTTAATGATTCTATGTGTTGTGTGTTATATGAAATTTTTGAGGCAAAAAGTTGAATTACTCTTGGATTAATGCTAACATTGCTTTGTTTTGTTTTTAGGATTTAAGGTTTTGTTTTGATCTCTAGTATAGAATTCATTTCATTTTTCTTTCGCTTGAATTGCTAGGGATTAGTAATAAGCTAGTTGGAGGTTATGATGAGAGTCAGAAAATGCATCCTAATAGTGTTTATTTGTTAGCATTTTGGGTTGATTTAGGGTTGGATTACACATTTATGCCTTAATAATTCTGAAGTGTCATTCTTGGTATATTAATTTATTTCGATGCATTTTGAGGTATTTTGGGTTTAAAAGAGATGGAAAAGCTAACGTTGATTAAAGCACAAAGATTCTATGCATGTTCACAAGCATTTGGAAAGGAGTTTCACTAAATTACTAGAATTACCTGTACAGATCAGTTATTTTTTTCGATTAAACTGTATTGATTCAGGAAGAACCAGGATATGAGCCATATATGATTGGAAAGATCCGGATGTCTATTTTTTTGTAGAATTTCACGGCTCATAAACATTATTTTTCTAGAGAAAGTTATGGCAGTTTTAGTAGACAAAGGTCAAGCTGTGCATGATTTTAGCGTGAGAGATAAGTCATTTTTGTGGATTAAACAGTATTGATTTAGGAAGAACCATGAGATGAGCCATATATGCTTGGAAAGATCCAGATGTCTATTTTTTGTAGAATTTTACAGCTCATAAAAATGATTTTTCTAGAGAAAGTTATGGCAGTTTTAGTAAACAAAGGTCAGGTAGAACCGGGCCTGGACAGTAGCAGAAGCACACGGTTTAAACAGAAACCCTAAGGTGACTTTTCTGTCTACAAATCCATCTCCATACAGCTATATATATGAATTTTAGACTCAAAGAACAGGGAAAGAGGAGAGTTTTTGAAGAGAGCTTACATCTTCTTCTTCCTCACGGTGATCAAAAATGAACTCTATGTCCAACTAAGCTCCAAGCAAGGCGAAAGGATGAGTTTCTAGGTGTAGTTGTTCTTATTTCTATCTTTGATTCAATTGTATAGATTGATTGTTAAACATTTTTTATGATTTAATCTTTGATTAAATAAGAAGGATTTGAATTCATGTGACAGTTGCAATTTATGTTCTTCTTCTCTTAGATTTTCTTAATCTGGTAATCGCGTTCTTCTTCTCCATATAAGTCTAGTTAAGCTTTTCTTATGTCAAAGTTGTTAGATGCAACTGATTTTCGTAGATCTATCTTATAGGTTTGTCCATTACTGCAGTATTATTATTGAAATATATTGTCGCTTCTTGATAATTTATAAGATAGATCTTGTGTGTTTGAATTGGAATTAAGGAGTAATTTATGGCAATTACATTAGGGTATTTATGTGCTATGATTGAATATTTACCAATTGCTTGTTTGGGATATGAAACTAGTAATTGAAATAAAACAGTTGAGTCAAGATTATCATTCTCTTTCCGAGGGGGTAGTACCGACCTATTAGGCCTTCTCAGAGTTTACATTCCCTCATAAGCAAGTAGCATAGAGCTATTAATCCATCTCAGGCACATGAAATTCAAAAGATAGTCATGCAATGTCCTTTAAATTGCTCACTCAACTTTAAATATCTATTTTTGGCTTCCTTAGTACCCGAGTAACCAAACAATGTCAGGTTTGATCCGAACAACATGATACATAAAGAAATCACTCCAAACAAACTACTTCTTTAACTGCATAACTGCGCTTAAGGAAGAGGGGGGCATCTGATGTAGATGAAAATTCTCCCTCCAATAACATCATGACACGTGGCAACCTTCGAGGGCATAATGGTAATTCCACACCAACATCATGATACCATTACAACACTCCAGCTTATGGATAAACTATTATTTAAAAAAATCCAGCCTATGGATAAAATGTTCTAGCTTATGGATAACTTCAATCTTATCTATGGGAATTTTATTCCCATCATGATACCCAGTGAGCAATCACTTTCCTAATTAAACTCTTATTCAAGACACTATATAAAGGGACTCTCACTATCAAAGGTAGACAGACACAAGTTACAATTACATAATTTTTTTAACTTTTTTATTCTTTCAGTTTACAGACTTGGACGTCTAAGAGTCCCCTTATGGCAAAATCCCCAAGGGATCTTCTAGTTTATGTGTCTTTCATTTATACAGGGTCTGTGAGCTCATCTAGTAGATTTTCAACATCAACATGTTTACACCCTGAAGAAATATACCGACTTTAGCTAGTTCAACTTCTACCCAAGAAGTGGGAGAAAAATTTTATACACTCCTTCCTCGATTAAGGGCTGGAAAGAAAAGTTCTTCTTCGTGGAGGGATAAGAATCTCATCAAGTCCTATTGAAGTAGAGCTCTAAGAGGGTACCTAATCAGAGAGAACCTTCCTTAAGTGATGAAAAGTAGTGGGTAGTTGATAAGGTCTTGGAAACTGAGGTCAAGCTAACTATCAATGACCTTTCAAATGAGCCAATGTTGATGACCCACCATTTATGCTTGCACCTTCTTGGTAATGGAGAGAAAATATATATTTTTTTATTTTCTTATCTTTATTTTTTGGTTTATAAGGTGTTGTTCTTTCCTTTACAGAAAAAATCATATTCAACTAAGCTTAGGTTGCTAGAATAGCTAAGGAGAGTCAAAGGGCCAAAGTTGCTAAGCCTTCTTTTAATGAACAATCTGGGAGGAAAAAAGGCCAGAGTAGAAAAGTCTTTGACTCTCCCAGCTGAAGTTAGGCATGAGACTAAGGAGACTACAATCCAGCTGGTTGAGGAGCAATAGACTATGGTGTAAGGAGCCGAAGTTCTTTCCTCTGGGGAGAATATGTCCGAGGAGAAAGTTCGGGGGTCTAAGGTTCTTCAGAGGGTTGAGGTGAAAGTTGATGATGATGGTTTTTTAATCTTTAACTTGGTATGCTTGTCCTTAAGAACTCAACTTCCAATCTTGAGGGTTTTACTACTGTCCTTGAGAATTCTGCTCCTGTCCTCATAGTTTCTTATATGTCAGGGGACTTTGTCCTTGTTGTTGGCTTGGATTTTGGAGACTTACCGCTCTAACTGGGAGGTGAGGTCTTCAGACTATGCTTTCAGCATTATGGACACTGTCCATCAATTGCTAGAAGGTCTAGTCTTCCCTACTGATGCAGATTTGATGAAGTTCATGACTTCTCAATAGCTGATGGTCAATTCTCATGACCATTATTACAAGGTAAAAATCTTTTTTTCGAAGCTTGTGATTCTTTTATTAAGTTTTTTTTTTGTTTTTTTTAAGTGTTTTGCTTCTAAGTGTAGGCTGGCATATATGCCTTCTTCTTGAGCCACTTCATCTAATCCATGGATGCCACTATTGATTGATTTTGGCAGAGTTATGTGGATCTTGCAAAATAGCTGGATGAGGGTAGAGCACAAAGGGATGCTCTTTTTAGCTAGATTCAAGATTTAGAACTCGAGAAAAGAGAGCTACAGACTTTCTTATCTGTTACTAATGCTAACCACTTATTTGCTGCTGAGGAGGTAGTGTCCCTAAACACCGAAGTGGAAAACCTCTGAAGTTTTGGAAAATAACTTAGGGCTGAAGTTAGCCAACTTCACGGGGAGGAGAGCCATCTTGGTGCTGAAGTGTTCTATCTTCAAGACATCAAGTGGAAGCTAAGGTCTTAGTTGGCTTAGGCTAAAGTTACTATTATAGAGAAGTATCACAGCTCTGAAGTCATCAAGAATGCTTTACTGGTGGAGTCTTTGGAGTATTACTCAATGGGATTTGAAGTGGCCAAGGATAAAGCAGACAAGGATGAAGGGGCCAAGATGCGGCTTGACCTCGACTAGGATAGTCTAAAGATCTTGAATTCTCATGAGGAGTAGACAAAAGAGGTTGTGGCTGAGGTAGAAGAGGTTAAGGAGGAAACTGAAGGGGTGAAGTGGTCGAGGTTGTTGGGGATGATTAAGAGCTGAAGTCTTAAGAATAAGACTTAGCTTTTTCTTTCTTTCTTTCTTTCCTTCCTTGTACCTTGTACCTTTTGCCTTAAAACCCTCAACTTGTAAAAATATTTTGTTTTTTTAATGAAGTATCTTTGCTTAATATTTCGTCTTCATTTTACATTTATGCTATTTCTTTTGAATAGAAATTACAAGAATTTTACAAGTGTTTAAGACTATGTATTCTTTTCTTGTTTTCTCTTCTTTCTCAGAGTAATCTTTTGGTTTAAAGCTCATATTTTAATGAAGCCTTAGTCTTTTGCCATTTATTCTTAGGATCCTATTCTTTAGGTGAACTTAGGTGGGCTCTTTGCATAAACATTTTTAGGCATGTAAATTCAATCTTTGCTTTGGACATTTTATGTGAAGTTTTGACTTAGTTACTTGTTGCTTTACTTTCCTTAGGTAGGACCTAAGGTGTTGAGAGAGCTAAGCTTTGAAGGTGTTCTGATTTACCTTCTCATAAGGTTCAGTTTGCTTCGGCTGCTAGTATCTTGTTTACCCAGTTAAGGAGAGTTGTTAGAGAACTCGCAAGGCAAGTGGTGACTGAAACCTGAAGCCTAAGGATCGCCCAAAGGGGTGTCTGAGATTATCCTTTGGCCAAGCTTCTTTTCATGGTTAGGTGGAGCATAACATATCCCGAGTTTGCTCATCTTATTCCACCATTGTTGAGGGGAATGAGTCATTGTCCATCTATTTTGAACCTTACTGGAGCTTGATCGATCCTAAAGAGGAGGTTGGGGCTAGATCTGCACCATTTCATTTAAAGTATAGGATAATGGCTAGTATAAATCTATTTGTGAATGTCCGTGAGAGCTCTTGGAGAGCTACTGGTCTCCATAGCTCGGTTGAACTACTCCTGTTATGGGACCCGATCTTTGGGCATCTTGAAACTGCCAAAACGGGGTGTCTCGAGAGAGTTCTTGGGAGAAGTATCGGGAGAATTGATCCCTCTAGGGTCTAGTTTCGTTCGAGATGTTAAGACTACTATCCTTCAAAGTGAGGATGATACGAATGTCTTCAATCTCGGCTTCTAAGGGACTCTGAGCAGCTTACACTTCCTCAGCTCTGTTAAAGCTAGAAAGATTTCATAATTGGATGGGAGCTGAGCTTGAGAGTTTGGGAGTTGAGGAGCTTGGCTTCGTCCTTCTCCTTCTCTCAAACAGTCTTATGCTGATGCTCGATCTGAACTGAAGTGACTATTTCTTCTTGATTTTTTTATCGAGATGACCATTTCTTCTCGGATGGTTGCCATGTTTTCTTTTCTGACGGCGGACCTAAGTAGGCCCATCTCTAGCCAAGCTTAACACCATCCTTGTGATCAAACAGTTTCGCAGTGGACCTTAGTATTTTGATGAGTTCCCAAGGTTTGGCAAGGGTTGTATCTATTTGTACGCTGATTGTAGGGTATTATGTTGTCTTTCTCGACCGTAGTGGGCCTAGGTCGAGGCCTCTTCGTGCTATAGTGTAGGATACTATAAGGCGAGATTGTTCGAGGACTTTTGAATGGCATCGTGAGATAAATTTGTCAGGTTTCCACTGACGGCACCAATCTGTTGATGCCAAAAAGTGGACAAGAACGTTTGGTCTTCAGTGGCCTTCAACCAGGTATTGCTGAAGGATGGCCTAGGTGAGAGAGCTTTGGACTGGGGAACTCCTTCGTGCTGAAGGTGCGCATATTCCTGCAAAAGAAGTCTTCTCTGAGTTTTTATACTTTAAGGAAGATCCTCTAATGGTTAAGTCAGTGTACACTCTTTGAGGTGAATAAAGAAAGGAGGTGAAGGTGAAGGGATATTTGGAAGGAGAAAAGAATAGTTCTCTTCCTTATTTGTTTGGTGTTTTCTCCCTATACTTGGAATTCTCTCTAGTTTCTACCTTTTTTAGGGAGTGTATGACTATGACTGAGTCCTGCCTTTTTCTGATTTGGCCTAGTTTGGGTTTCTTGCTCTTTCTTGTATATTATCTTTCTTGGTTATTTTCTTAGTTGGTTCTCTTTCTTTTTCTCCTTATTCCCCTCTTCTTTGGCTGAAAGAAGGGGATCCCTTTATATAGGCGTTTGTATGCTCCTTATCTGATTCTGCGAAGTGCGAGACTATACAAAAAAAATGGATCTTTTTACATGAAGGATGACTTCCATTGGAGTCATCACATCATTGTGTTACAAGGCATGCTTATGCGTACATCGCAACAGTCAGTTCGGGTCATTTCGCTGTTTGTGAGTTATTAGTTAGCCATGTGTCCGGTTTCTACTGGATCGTATTATTTTGGTCACATCAAGTTCGATTACCGACTAATTTGCACTCACAAAGTTAGATGTGAAACTTTGTCAAATCAATTCTCACAAAATCACCAATATATTGAGAATAATCATCCCATGTATACAAAAATTAATATTTTAACTAAAACTATGTTGACCAAAAGAAAAAATTATATACCATCTCCATATTTAAGATAAACATTCATTTTAGCTTACCCTCTTATGTATTAAATTTCCTTTCTTACGCAATTAGAAAATAGCAATGAATAAATACAAACTCATAACAAAATATAACCATATATCATCATATGGTACTCAATTAACGTATTAATTAATATGTTTTTTAAAACATAAGTACTTGTTTACTTATTTTCTTTCATGGGACTGCTAGTAATGTATTAATTAACATGATTTTGTTTTTCTATTACCATATTGTTATTCTTACTCTAATAATGAAAAGTATTAAGACCAAATACAAAATAAAATTTTAACAAAATTGATACATTGTTTTTTGTTCTTTCGTTTGATTACCCAAAAAAAAAATATTGAACCTATTTTTTTTAAAAGATATTGTTAGAGAGATAAAACAACCAAATGTCATGGTCTGATAGATTATAGATAATATTTTTATTTAATTTTGTTGAAAATCTATTTTAAGATTCTTTACTATTTAACTTGATTAAATTTTTTACATTGGGCTTTTATATCTTTATAATTTTTTTGAAAGGTAAGTCTTTATAAGTTTAATAGATTGGACTTTATATAAACCTAATAATTATACACACACACACACATATAAGACTAATTATCATGGAACATGCACTGCATGTTACGCGTGAATAATCTTTAGATATAAGAATAATATAGTAAGTAATATGTTTTAATTTCAATTAGAAGGAAATAAATACATTCATCAAAATTTAAAAAGTATTGAAATTATTTTATCATGAATATATTTAATATGCTAATGAATTTATTATTATGATAGAAACCTAATAATTATTTTTTGTTAAATTAGCATATGTAATTATATAAAAATATTTTTTTTTTGTGAAAAAATTATTTATTAAATTTTTTTTGTAAATTATTTATTTACATACAATCTCCAAACTTTATATATTAAGAACCATTTATGTTATTGGAGTTTATACAAAGTCCAATATATATATATATATATATATATATATATATATATATATATACAATATAAATCTTATTAAAGTAAAATAAATTTTTTTAATTGAATACTTATTAAAAAAATTAAAATTAATAGATTTACTTACAGAGTAATTTTACAGAAAAAATTGTTTATATTGAGTATTTTGTTTTAATTTTTTTCAATTGACTTGATAAAATAAAATGAAATGTAAAACTTGGTTATATCAAGAGACGAAAGTGTAATTTTATGGATTCAATTACATGATAATTTATTGTTTGTTGAATGCCTATTTATATGTATATAAAGTAAATTTTGAATTATCTACTGTATAATTTCTTATATAGAGAATCATAATTGCATGAAGAAGAAAAAACATTTAACCTAAAAGTAATTATTATGTAAAGATATTTTTGTCTAGTATGTTTAACATTATATTTGTATATTTATATAGGGCTTACATGAATTGAGTTTTAAACTGATAGGATTTCATTGCCTTAATATATATTGACAATTCCTTCTTAAAAGTTGGTAAATGATTTATAGAGAACAAATTGTCACCCAATATAGCTTCCAAGTAAATCCGGTCACCAAATAACGAGTCATGGAGCTAAGATAATTTATAATAAATTTTCAATTTTTTAGATATTCTAATTAAATAGAAACATTTTTCTATGTAATGCTTACTTCTTGAGAGAACAAACACAACTTTCATTGTGTTTTTAATTTTTAAATATTTTTGAATTTTTCATTCAATAAAATTTCTTGAGAAGATTCAGCATACCGTAACATCTTGACAGTTGAATGAGAGAAACTATATTTAGTGCATTTTTTAGGAGTTTTCAAAATCAGCAGTTATTGATTTGGTGATTATTATCTCAAGTTATAAATATTTTGACACCTTAAAGTTCTGTGATAAATTTTTCATGTCAACTATTTCCTCATGGAAAATAAGAGTTACTATCATGAATATGTTGAAAATGTATTGACCCATCCCAAGCAGTCCTTACCTGATATGGAATCATTAATTTTCAGCATTGAGCCATAACCTATAAATGCCCACATGAATCTTAAACACAACCACACAATTATAACTCCATATGCATTAGGACTCATCCACATATCCAATTTTACATAACATCATTTTCACCTCAACCCAATCTCGAGGTAGTATGTTGGTAATTTTCTAAGGTTTAAGCATGGTTCAAACATGGTTAAAATCTAAACCAAGGTTGGAAGAATAAATTTCAGCATGTTAAAGGAGTGCACACATATGTGTGCATCACTTTGGGTGTGTGTGCACACCCCTATTCAGCAAGGCAAAGGAGTGCGCACAACTGTGTGAAGGGTAGCATCAGTGTGTGCTGCACCACTCCTTCACCAGCACTGCACCACCAAGCAAGGGAGGTGTTGAAAGAAGGGCAGCGCCACACCACTCCTTCACCAGCGCCGCACCACTCAGCAAGTGGTGAAAATGGTGTTTTGCCTAGCACTGCAGCATGCCCTGTTCAGTGCCGCAGCGCTAGGCACACTGATGCACACATGGATAGCTTGTTTAAGCCTCTTCTTAGGTGTGTGGATGAAAAGTTAAAATGCATAGCACCACTTAGGATTGATGGAGGGCCATGGTTAAGTGGTCATTAAGATCTAAGGGTGGAGATTGACTCTCAAGATTGGACAAGAAGTTGGTGCACTATATAAAAGGTCACCTAGCTTCATTATCAACAATAAGTTTGTGACATACTTTGAGATCAATTGTAAAGAGTGACAAGACACAATACAAGAGAGAATTGTGTGAGAGTGAAAAGACACAAAACACAAGAGGGACTCATTGTAGAGAGGCTGGTTGTAAAGAATAGAGAGTAGTATAGATAGAGAGCATTATAATAGTTCTTATCATCTTCTTTCTTCTCTTCTTGGTTTCTTTAAGAACTTGAGGTTTCTTGAAGAGGATTGCTGTAATTGTAAAGAACCATTGATTTAGTGCAGAGAGTTCAGAGGAACTCATGGGGACATATGCTATTGCCGAACCTCGATAACAAATCGCTTGTCTTCTTTTCTTTCTTGCTTTCGATTGCTGTATTTCTTTCTACAAGTCATTCTAGACTTGGGTGTTTGGAAGATAACCACCTGGGCATCTTGTCAAGGTGATTTCCAATAGTGGTATCAGAGCTTGCACAGCTGGGTATTGGAGCAAGAACAAGAAGGTTACGGAATCAAGACTCCAAGAATCAAAGATCAACATCTTGGGTGATTCAAGAACGTAGTAAAGATCAAGATCAGATCGTGTTCTTGAGGGTGATTCAAGAATGGTGTTAAGATCCATCTTCGATCATGTTCTTGAGGTTGAAGAAGCATTTGTGGGTATTGTATAAATCTAGGATCTTATCCGCAAAGATGGCTTCAAATTTCATGGTTGAGAAATTTGATGGAAATGGAGATTTTTCCCTATGGAAGCGGAAGATCAAGGTTGTTCTTATGCAACAGAAAGTGGACTTGGCTATTGGATAAGATGATGCTTTTCCAGCAAGTGTCACGGAGGACCAGCGAATTGAGATGAAGAAGATGGCTTACAACACCATTTTCTTGCACATGTCGGATAGTGTCACAAGGGAGTGCGGAGACTCGTAAGATCTGGCTGTCATATGAAAGAAACTAGATGAGTTATTTCTTACCAAAACTCTCCCTAACAAAATTTATCTTCTCAAAAGAATCTTTGCTTTTAAAATGGATCCTAGTAAAGAGTTGCAAGATAATTTTGATGTCTTTAATAAAATAGTTCAAGATTTAGCTAGTTGTAGTATTAAATTTCTGGATGAACAATTGGCTGTCATTTTGTTAAATTCACTTCCTGATTGCTTTGATAATTTGATTAATGCTATTGAGTATGGAAGGGATACTTTAATCAAGGAGATTGTGATCAATGCCATAAGGGCACATGACTTCAAAGCCAAGATGAAGGAGATATCAAGTGGAGATGGGCTGTTCGTAAGAGGAAGGCCAGCAACTCGGAATGGTAGTAGCAACCATGGCAACTACCGGGAGAAATCAAGAGGTAGAGGGCAAAGCCATGGGAGATCACATTCCAAATCAAGATTTGGAAAGAGGTGCTTCTACTGTAACAAGGAGGGCCATTTCAGAAAATATTGCAAGAAGAAGATGTAGGATGAGAGAAGAAGCCACACCAACAATGGAGACGCTTCGGTTGCCAAGGGAGAACAACAAGATGATGTTCTTATAGTGTGCTCAAATGTGAGCAGGAAGCAAGGCAGCGAAAAGTGGATTCTGGAATGTGCCCTCACAAGGAATGGTTCAAGAATTTCAAGGAGATCAATGATGGAAGGGTCTTCTTGGGGAATGATAATTCTTGCCAAGTGAGGGGGATTGGAGACATCCAATTGAGGATGTTTGATGGAGTCATAAGGCTGCTGCGAAATGTGAGGTATCTTCCAGATTTGAAGAGAAATTTGATCTCATTAGGGCAGTTGGATTCCATGGGGTATACATGCAAAGTAGAGGGAGGAAAGATCAAGGTAGCCAAGGGATCTTTGGTAGTAATCAAGGAAGTAAGAAACGATGGACTCTATGAGATGATCGGAGAGACAGAAATCAATGATCAAGCAGCAAGCTTGATGGCTGAGATGGATAAGATAGCCATTTGGCACACTCGCTTAGGACATATGAGCGAAAAGGGTCTGCAACTTCTTCGCAAGGATGGTCTACTTGGAAGAGACAAAGTAGAGAAACTGGATTTCTGTGAGAGTTGCATTCTTGAGAAGCAACACTGGCTCGGCTTCAACACTGGAGTGCACAAGTCTAAGGGGATTCTTGACTACATTCATTCGGACCTTTGGGGACCAGCAAGAACACCAACACAGGGAGGTAATTTTTCCTTTCTGTCTTTAATTGATGATTATTCAAGAAGAGTGTAGGTTTATTAACTTAGAAATAAATCAGATGCCTTGGATAAATTTTTTTGTGTGGAAGAAGTTGCTGGAACCTCTAAGAGGTAGGGTAGTTAAGGCTTTACGAACCAATAATGACTTAGAATTTTGCAATAAGGATTTTGATAAATTCTATGAATTAAATGGCATTCTAAGACATAGAACGGTTGTAAAAACAACTCAGCAAAATGGAGTTGCTGAGAGGATGAATAAAACCCTTATGGAAAAGGTTAGGTGCATCTTAATAAGATCCAGTTTACCAAAATATTTTTGTGGAGAAGTTGTGGCTACAGCTGCATACTTGGTAAATAGATCACCCTCTAGAGCTTTAGAGCTGAAGACTCCCATGGAGATGTGGAGTGGGAAACCCCTTGCATTAAGCAACCTTAGGACTTTTGGGTGTGCTGCATACGCACATCAAAAGGAGGATAAACTTAGCCCAAGATCTAGAAAATGTGTATTTCTAGGATATGGTGATGGGGTTAAGGGATATAGGTTGTGGTCCTTATAAAAGAAAGGCATAAAACTCATTATAAGTAGGGATGTTGTTTTTAATGAATTGTTATTTCCCTACTTGGAGAAAACTAAACCTGCAGGGGCTAATGAGCAAATCAGTCCAGAAGTTATGGAGCATCACATCAAAGAGAGTTCGGTTCAGGTAGAGCAAGGAAGGCAAGAGGATTCGAACCAAGTAGAGCCCTTGAATGAAGGCCATGCTCAAGAAACTCAAGAAGATGCTGAACAATAAGAGGTTGATGCAGCAAGTCATAATGACTACTAACTCACAAGGGACCGGGGAAGGAGGGTGGTTAGACCACCTTTGAGATATAGGTTTGCGGATGCTAATGTTGCTGCTCCTTGGACAGAAGGAGAGGTTGGACCAGAAACTCACATGGAAGCCATGGAATGTAAGGATTCGTTAAAGTGGCAGCTGGCTATGGAGGAAGAAATTGATTCTTTGATGATGCCCAAACTAAAAAAAACAGAGGGTTATGGATTGTATATGGATCTGCAAGATCAAAGAAGGGAATACTCCAAGGGATGAAGTCTGGTATAAAGCTAGGCTGGTGGTGAAGGGGTTCACACAAAAAGAAGGCATAGATTTCACCGAAATCTTCTCACCGGTTATGAAGTACAAGGCGATACAGATAGTGTTAACATTGGTGGTCCAATTTGATTGGGGAATCAAGTAAATCGATGTGAAGACAACGTTCTTACATGGAGAGCTCGATGAGACCATTTTCATGAGGCAACCCAAAGGCTAAGAGGAAGGAAGGCAGGGAAAGTTGGTGTGCAAATTGAAGAAATCTCTCTATGGCCTGAAGCAATCACCTCAGCAATGGAATAAGATGTTTGATTCCTTTATAATCAGCCTAGGTTTCATGAGGAGCTACTATGATTCATGCTTGTACTATAAGGGGCAGAAGGTTAAGGAAGTGGTGATCATCCTCATCTATGTTGATGACATGTTGCTGATTGGGAGCAGCATGGAGAGGATAAGGAAATTGAAGGCTCAACTCAGTGAGGATAATGAAATTGAAGGATCTTGGCCATGCACAAAAGATCCTTGGGATGTGTATAATCCAAGAAAAGGAGAGAAATTGGTTAAGGGTTTCTTGAGCAATAGGTGTTCTCAGCAGATTTGTGAGTAATCCCGAAAAAAAGCATTGGCTTGGGATGAAGTGGTTACTGAGGTATTTGAAGGCTCAGTAGCAGCTAGTGGTAGCACTCATAACAACCGGAGCAGAATGCATAGCGGCTATAGAAACCATAAAGGAGGATATAGGGTGCAAAAAGTTGTTGGATGAGTGGATGGTCCTAAAAGAGCAGGTGGTGATGTCTTCGGATAGCCAAAGTGCGTGGCACTTGTGGAGGAATCCGATGTTCCATGAGGGGACGAAGCATATGGATGTTTGGTATCATTTCATTCGGGAAAATGTTACGAAAGGATGCATCCATGTGGAGAAGGTAGCCACGGAAGAAAATCCTGTGGATTTAGGTACTAAAGTCCTACCTCTAAGTAAGTTCAATCATTGCCTTGGACTACTTAGGATTAGAGTCGGTTAATTGATGACTCAAGATGAGTTTAGATCCTGAAGTTCTTTGCACAATGGTTCGGGTTTAAACACTTAGACAAATGTAGAAATTGTTGGAATTTGTCTAAGGTTTAAACATGGTTCAAACATGGTTAAAATCTAAACCAAGGTTGGAAGAATAAATTTCAGCATGTTAAAGGAGTGCACACATGTGTGTGCATCACTTTGGGTGTGTGTACACACCCTTATTCAGCAAGGTAAAGGGGTGCACACAGTTATGTGAAGGTCAGCATCAGTGTGTGCTGCACCGCTCCTTCACCAGTGCTGCACCACCCAGCAAGGGACCACTCCTTCACCAACGCCACACCACTCAGCAAGTGGTGAAAATGGTGTTTTGCCTAGTGCCGCAGCATGCCTTGTTCAGTGCCGCAGCGCTAGGCACACTGATGCACACATGGATAGCTTATTTAAGCCTCTTCTTAGGTGCGTGGATGCAAGGTTAAAATGCACAGCACCACTTAGGATTGATGGAGGGCCATGGTTAAGTGGTCATCAAGATCTAAGGGTGGAGACTGACTCTCAAGATTGGACAAGAAGTTGGTGCACTATATAAAGGGTCACCTAGCTTCATTATCAACAATAAGTTTGTGACATACTTTGAGATCAATTGTAAAGAGTGACAAGACACAATACAAGAGAGAATTGTGTGAGAGTGAAAAGACACAAAACACAAGAGGGACTCATTGTAGAGAGGCTGGTTGTAAAGAAGAGAGAGTAGTATAGATAGATAGCATTGTAATAGTTCTTATCATCTTCTTTCTTCTCTTCTTGGTTTCTTCAAGAACTTGAGGTTTCTTGAAGAGGGTTGCTGTAATTGTAAAGAACCATTGATTTAGTGCAGAGAGTTCAGAGGAACTCATGGGGACGTAGGCTATTGCCGAACCTCGGTAACAAATCGCTTGTCTTCTTTTCTTTCTTGCTTTTGATTGCTGTATTTCTTTCTACAAGTCATTCTAGACTTGGGTGTTGGGAAGATCACCACCTGGGCATCTTGTCAAGGTGATTTCCAACACAGTACATAAAAATTACAAAACATATTAAGAAATACATTTACATGACCATGATTAACAACTTTCCAAACTAACTATTAAGAGCTCGACTAAAAAATAATCATGCTAAGGATACCATCTGTGTGGACCCATCTAAGAGATGCCAACTCGTAAGCTCTCCACAAGAGCTTACAAAAAAATCTCTGCTAATCACCTAAGGATAAATAAAAGAAAAGGGGAATGATGCACGTGTACAAAACCATCTCCATACCATCATCCCTTCCAACAAATCCATCTATCTCATCATACAAACATTTTCATTATTTCAACCATCTCAATCATTTTTATTATTTCAAGGGGACGTCTCCCCATGTTCCAACAGCTGCCTTAGACCAGTCATAATCAGGGTCCTACTTACTTTCAGACCACACTCTTCTCACATGGTTTTACCTGCTCTTGGATCCGAATGTCCTACAATACACACACAGTTAACGCACATATCAAGATGCAATGTGTAATGACCTATCACTGGGTAGGTTCTAGCCGATGAGGTATCATCACCTCTTAGCTTTGATCAGACCGATCTATATGTAAACATACAATTTTATAAGACAAATAATCACAATTTACATAAACAAACGAGCTTTACCACACATGGGGTCAAATTTTAAAACTTTGAGATCATATATAAAAGGGAAATCTTCCCACTACAAAACTCTTGAATAGACTCCTAACGAAAAACCCAAAAGATAAGGATGCCGTAGAAGAATGCCTTATGAAGCACTCCCTTCGAATTGACCATAAAACTTCTAGTACTACTTGAAATATTAGATAATAAAGGAGTGAGCCAAAAAGCTCAATAAAAAACACTTTACTAACAGTAATCGTATTAGAGAATAAATTTTCATTTTTAATTATAATTGTAGCATATAATTCATCAAATTTCAAAGGTACTAAAATTTAAGTTTTATTGAGTTTCCTCTAATCATCTATCTCTATTTCTTAACAAGAAGAAATAACAGTTAAACTAGGATTTACGGAGATCCTTACAAGCCTTTCAAGCATACAAAACTTACGACACTGTACTTAATTATAAAGTCAATAAGAATAAATAACTCCCAATGAAATACTATTCCATCATCACAATCATCATTCGTGCCCTTCACCGGGCCCAACACATTATATGCCTCTGATGGGCCAATCATAAATGTATGTCTCTCATAGGCCAATCATAAAGTATGCTTCTCATGAGCCAATCGTAAAGCATGCCTCTCATGGGCCAATCATTAGAATGCACTAACAGAAAAAGTAATTAGATGTATAATTATGTATATAGTTTCGTATCATTATAATATCGTGTCATTGGGGCAAGTCGTATAACAACGGGGGTATCTTTCATGTATCTGTATATCAATCTTCACTATATAAGTTAGATCCTCCCCTACCCCTACTAGGTATGGTCCTTTCATCATTTAAATTCTTCCCTACCCCTTATGGGGATTCCCTACCCCTTAAATTCTTCACTATATATATATATATATATATATATATATATATATTGAATCGCTCCTTACCCCTTTTCGGGCCAGGTCCTCAACAACATGGATCTTCTCTTATAATGTGTTAACCGTATATATAGCATGCCAATGCATTCATAAATCAAGTACATCACATTTTCACACCAATCCAACCAATCATGTTCATCACAATCATACGCATCTCATAGCCATCAATTCAATCACTTTCATTACAATCAGATACATCACAATTCCTCAAACACAATCACGTCAAATCGTTTCCAAATTCATATCTCAACGTATATATACATATATATATTTCTCATAACATTTCTCTTTATCATTTACGTACTAAAATCTTATATACCCACAATCATATCATATTATCATAATTTTATTTCTATTATACAGTTTAACACGCTTACTAAGAGTAAGATGTGTCACCTTTGTTGAGCCAAGATCCAACTTCAGGTTCACTCCCTAGCCTTTGAGTTTTCCATCTAATCACACTAAACCAATACATTTAGACTTCGTATAATCATGCAAAAGTGTACAAGCATTTAACACCTAAAGCCTATCATGGAATTTATACGAGCATATAGAAATCTATAGGTTAAATCATAAACCCTTTTTCATTATGTTTAGAACTTTTATAAAAAATTGTTCTAATATGTTTTAAACCCAAATGAATCCCTTCAAGATCTTAAATTTTAAAAATTTATCATGTATTCAAACTCATAGTACTTTTGGAGAAGTTTAGGATTGAAATACTCCAACAAAAGTAACTTATTTTCAAAGAAAAAGCTGAAAAATAGGTTCAGGAGCTCGGACATTCGATTGTCCCTATTGGGTAGTCAATTGTAAGCTACCTAGAAACTTTCACAATTGACTGTCCAACTGTCTAAGTTCCGGAGAGTTCCATAGTCGACTGTGCTCAATAGACAGTCGACTGTCTGGTCACGAAATCTAAAAT
This sequence comes from Bretschneidera sinensis, assembly GCA_023935145.1. Classification (NCBI taxonomy): domain Eukaryota; kingdom Viridiplantae; phylum Streptophyta; class Magnoliopsida; order Brassicales; family Akaniaceae; genus Bretschneidera; species Bretschneidera sinensis. The sequence goes on along the minus strand of CM043699.1, from coordinate 58,819,191 downwards.
TTTTAGGGCAAAACACATTTTTCTTAAAATTAAAAACCTTATCTCTCATGAAACTTTCAAATCAAATCAAATACATGCTCTCAAAGGTTCTAAATCAAAGATTTAACATTATCCAAGAGAAAAATCGAACTCAAAATCATTTAGTCAATGCATTTTGTAAATAAACCCATTTTTCTTAAACTTTTCTCAAGAACACTTGAATTTTCAAAATCCCAACTCAAATATTAATTAACTAAACATGCATGATTACCTTCATTTTTCTAGTTTTCTTCTTCCTCTCTTTCTCTTTCTCTTCCCTTTCTTTCTATTTTCTTCTTCCTCTCTTTCTCTTTCTTTTCCCTTCTTTCTATTTTCTTCTCTTTTCTCTTCTTCTTTTTTCTCTCTCTCTCTCTCTCTCTAGATTCTTCCAAGGAAAAAAAATCTGACTTCCCTTCCTCTTTATATAGCCAATTTCTTCTTCAATTGCACACACATCCCTTCACTTACACCTCTTTCCATTTTTACCACAAGACTTTTCTAAAACATAAAACCATCCTCCCACTTTATAACTCTTTCATTACTTACCCAAAAATTTCTAAAAACTTCAAAATCTCCCCAACACAAGTTTCTTAATACCAAATTTATTTATTTACTTGCCTCCAAGCTCTATACAACTAAGCATAATTTATTTATTACTCAAAATTGAACAGGTACACACTTTCACGCGTCAAGGCGAAAACTCAAAAATTAAAATATTCTAATTTAAAATATTAGTCTCTATATAATGATACCAACATATTCACACATCCACACAAGAATACATAGCCGCAATGAACCATCATATTTAGGCAATCACATCATGTAACCAAAATAATTTGCACATATGCACAACTTAGATATATTTATCAATAAATCATTTAATACCACTACAAGAAAGTTTAGTTTCAGCTAGAAATTTTGGTGAGGACCAAATATTTCCTTATGCCAAAGGGGAGTCTAAGGTAAGGATAAAATGGCATCCTTACCTAAAGTATTTGTGAATCGATTTATTGTAAGAACTTACTAAAAGCTTGCTAAAAAGATGTATGTTTTGGTAGGACTAAAAAATTTCCTCACCAAAGCTTTACTCTTTTGTGAAGACTAAAAAAAAAAATTTTAAAAAAAACATTTCACCAAAAAAATAAAGCCTTGATTTCCTTTTCCCCCAATTTTCTATTTGCCTTGAAAACCCAATTTTCTATTATCAAAAAAAAAAGAATCTCCAAACCTCAGACCTACTGTCAAGGTTTCAATTTGTTCTAGTTTTGCTTCTGTGGTTGAGTTTGGATGTTTTTTGTTCTATGATTTTCTAGTGAAAGGTTTCTGTTTGAATCAATTTTCTTGTTTGTTTGATGATTCAGAGATTACCATTAAGTATTATTGTAGTCACTAAAACATTTACATGTATTGGCCATGTCTAGGTTTCAATCTCTGATCCTAGACATTCTCTAATAACTTTACAAAAAATAAGAATCCCTAAATGGGATTATTAGTCCAAGGGTTGAGTTTTGGACAAACATCTTAGAGCTCACAAATTTGTATTTTCTAGTCACAAATATGATTTGTCTTTATAATCTTCCAATGTTTCATAAACATTCGTAGGAAATAGTGTCCAAGTTTACACATTTGAATAGAGTGTGGAATATTAGAGTTGAGGATGTTTGTTTTTACAAGGTGTGGGAGAAGTTAAAGAAGTGTATTTAGTTCAGGTCCAGTGGGGTTTGTTTTATTGATAGATGAGTAGTTTGTGTTGTTGGGTGTTGTAGTTATCAACATTGGTAGGTTAATTTAATCATGTACTAAGTTTTTATCATAAATAAAATATGTTTGTTTGCCTTTCAAAAAATTAGATAATCATGGATTCATTAAATTTCAACTAACTATATATATTTTCTTCTTATTGTATATTCTTATTTGATATGAGGATTGTTTTTCTATTTTATTATAATTACATGGTGTTGTTCTTGCTTTCTGTTTTCTGTTTTGTTCTATATTGGGCAAAAAGGTTTTTGTTATTTTGCAAAAGCTGGTGTTTGGGCATTCGGATAGAGTTGAGGATGTTTGTTGGTACAAGGTGTGGGAGATATTAACAAGGTGTATTTGTTTCAGGTCAAGTGGGTTTTGTCTTACTAATAGATAAGTAGTTTGTGTTGTTGGGTGTTGTTGTTATCAGCTGTAGAGTCTGGTATTTTATTTTAATTATTTTAATTCACAGGAGTGCTTTTCTACTTGAGTTGGTGTGTCTTTCGAAAATAAATTATATTTAATTCATATTGAGATTAGTGAGACTTGAAAATAAGTAAATAAACTAAAAATTTAATAATAAAAATATGTGTTAAGGGAAGACTAAATTTTTTTTGAATGGTGGTAAGAAAAACTAATTAAAAACTGAAATTTTAAAGAGTGGTGTGGTAAAATGTAGAAAATATGAGAAATGAAGGGGTGAAGTGGGGCTATATAATGGGTGAGGTACCAGATTTTTGGGGCTGAAAAATTATAGAGAGACCGAGAGAGAGAGAGAAAGAAAGAAAGAAAAAGAGAAAATAATAAAAAGATAAAGAGAAAGAGAAAGATGAGGAAAAGATGGGGAAATCTTGCTCAAAATTTAGGTGCAAATAGGAAAATCTTTTACAGACAAAGGAAGTAGTTGGGATTAGTTATGGATCACGTAGCGAGGTAAGTACATCTTACTCCTAGTAAGCAAGAGGGACCTAATAATTGATGAATGTGAAATTAAGATATATATATATATATATGTATAAAATTTATAATAAGGTTTTGATACAATGAATGATTGTGTGTTTGGATACAAATATGTATAAAATGAGATATATATATATATATATATATATAGAGAGAGAGAGAGAGAGACAGAGAGAGAGAGTTAAGTTATGATGTGTACAAACCATTTGTTGCCATATGGGTTGTTGAAATTTGTTGATTGATTGAAAAAAGTGATGTTATTATTAAAAGGATTGTGATTGTAATATGATGGGTTGTTATGAATTGAATGTGTAATTAATTGTGTTTGAAATTGGTTTGTGATGTTACGATTGTTGTATGGAAATGAAATGTATGCACTTAGAAAATGGTAAGACCTCGCCCGATAGTGGGAAAAGGGGATCTGAGGATAAGGTTGAGATAATAGGACCCTGCCCAGGAATGGGTGAAGGGGATCCGAGGATATATGATGAGAAATGCACCGGTACATGGAGAAATATCCTCGTTATGAAATGATTAGCCCAGTAAGGAGCAATGTGATATGATTAGCCTAGTGAGGGGCAATGTGATATGATTAGCCCAATGAAGGTCAATGGGATATTATTAGCCCAATGGTGGGCAATATGATATGATTAGCCCAATAAGGGGCGATGAAATGAAATAAAAAGAGGAGATGAATTGAATGCATTGTAAGACCTTGGGTTCAAGAATTTGAATGTGAAATGAACTGAAATGTGATCATGCATTACATTTCATTTTATATGATGTTGACCACTGGAATTTGATGATGATTGGTGTGATGTGATAATGTTGTGTTTATGGGTTGATTGTATAAGGATGTGGAAAGTGTGAGACTGGATTATGTGATGAATGCATGTGAATATATTATAGATACATTTGGGACTTTAATATGGTGTGTAGTGCCATTATGTGAAAGACAATTTTATTTGAATTGAAAATATGAAAGAAATATAAACAGTATAATTCAAAAGAAATGGAAATTGCTTAGAGCTATATGTTAATTAATTGAATGTATAAAAATCTAATACTTTGAGTAATGTGTTATTCGTTGAGCTTTTCAAAGCTCGTCCCCCTTTTTTTGGTTTTATTTTCCCCTAGGTGGCAATTGATTATGGAAGCAAGCTTTAGTTACAAGCTGTTAATTACAGATTGTATGAGTGGTTTGGAAGCGGCATCCTCAGAGCCGTCTTGAGTATAATTATTTTCTTAAAAAAGTGACATTTGTATTAAAGGAAAAGAAATTTAAATGTTTGTAAACTATATCGATTTTAAAGAGTAATGTATTGTTCTGTAGAATGAATATGATTGATATGAAATCATTTGATTGAGTACAATAATTTGTGAGTTGTATTGTGTGTCGAGTTGGGTGTATGACAATCAAGTTAGGGCTCGGAGTTCAAAGGTGATGATTCTATCTTGGGTAGGGCCCACTCGGGGATGGGTCGTTACATCAACACTAGCGGGTTAATTTAATCATGTACTGAGTTTTTATCATAAATAAAATATGTTTGTTTGCCTCTCTTTCTTTCTTTTTATCTTCCTAAGTGTTAGCAAGATTCTTAAAATTTCTATAAATTGAACAAATTTAAGAGATCTTTTGTATGATTTGTACTTATAACTCTAACTTGCGTTTTTTGTTCTTTGTTTTATTCTTAATTACTCTATATAATCTCTTCAACTTCTCCCATATCAACTATTCATTGTGGAAATCTTTATCTAATTCACAAGGTTTGTTAATTATTGTGGTTTCATTGTCAAGATTACAACAATAATCCCTAATCTTACTTGGAAACATGTGTTTGCAGATCATGGTGTGACTACCACTACAAAAAAAATGTAGTATACTGGCAGATGGCTATACTGATGGATTTAAAATCCGTAAGTATAGACAGTCTATACCGATGGATTTTAAATCCGTTAGTATAAACTTTATGTATATTGATGGATTAAAAATATAGTCACTATAGATCACGTCTATACTAACGGATTGAAAATTCTGTCACTATAGATCACGTCTATACTGACGGATATAAAAACCCATAAGTATAGACCAATGTAATATAGTAAATATGTTTAATAATGAATAAAAATAAAAATATAATTAAATATTTATATATTACTAAATATTTTAAAACGATATAATTAATTAATTAATTAGCTAATATAATATAGTTAAGTGTTTTAATATTATTGTAATACATATATAATATGCAAATAATAATTCTAATATAATTAATACATATACTAAAAATTCTAATATAATATTATTATAATACGTATACTCCATACTTTCCAAGGAATCAGGATTTCAAAAGCAAACATTTAAGATATAATAGAACTTTGTTGTTCAACCTAAAAGATGATTTTATATATGTTAAGACATTATGTAAGATTTTATCTTTTCAATTGTACGTACTTGTTTTTGGATGAAAGAAATGATTTTTTTTCATATAATGTTGTGTACTCAATTATCTATTTTTTTTATATTATGATTTATTATGCGTTAAGTATTAAATTTTGGGAGGAAGAAAGGCAAATACTGGCCCAAAAACAGTCGGCCTTTAAATTTGTCGCTATAGCAGGATAAACCATTGGTATAGGTTGATGAGCTATACCAATGAATTTTATCCGTTAGTAAAACATACATATAGTTATGGTTATAAAACTGTCGATATAGATTCACTACCTATATCGACGGTTTTGAAAACCATAAGTAAAGCTTCATTTCCTATACCGATGGAAATTAAAACCGTAACTAAAGCTCTCTTGTCTATACCGATGATCAAAAAATTGTCCGTATATCCTTATAGCTACATTATTTCTTGCTATGCTTTTCAAAACCATCCTTATAGCCCAAAAGGGTTTATACCGATGGTCTTTTAGGCTTTACGGACAGTTTTTTGGTCTTTACCGACGGATTTTGACTTTTGGTATATGTCAACTTTTTTGTAGTGTATGTGAAATCAAATTCGTGTAAGTATGTTGTCTATCTTTCTTTGAATTACAAGATACCTTATTTTGCTTCTTTATTTAGTACAAGTATTCTCGTATTCACTAAGAAAGAATGAATTGTTGTTCTACAAATAGACTAAATCCAATGTGATCCTTTAAAAGTAAGTCTAATGAAACTCAAGGTAGATCCCATCATGCCACTTAAAAACTTGAACCAATCTTAGAGCTTCTAGCCTCCCTGAAAAGGTTTACTAAACCATTAATTAAGGGTCGGGTATGAAGCTCTAATATGAATTCAAGGATGAAGCTCTGATAGTATTAAATATGTCTCTACATGATTCCTTTGCTACTTTTGCATCTATCCATATAGATTCAAGGATGAAGCTTTGATAGTATCAAAGAGAAGTTACTATCGTTGGTTTTAGTAAATATTAAAACAAAGGGAGAAAATGATTTTCTATCATTGTTTTCAGTAAACTATCAATTTGGCTGACCTTATAAAGCCAAGCTTTTTTACCATTTTGTAAAATAGAGAACAAAGAGTTTGTTGTTTCTCGGATCTTTTCAATGTTTAAGGTTCTGACTTTGTAGAGATTTTGGTCATTTCATTAGCACCTATTTTTAGTTTTTTCTTCATTTTCCTTTCCGAGTACAACCTATTTATAAGGTTCATATTTGAAATCTTCTTCTTAATCAATGAAGTGTATTATTTTAGGTAGTTTCTGAAACCATACATAATATTAATTATAGTATGATTTTTATATATTTCATTACACTTTACAATAACTGTAAGATCTAAATTAATCTAGAAGAATTATTTAAATATAGCATTTGAATCATTTTATGCTTTGGTCAGAAGAGGAAAATATGAAAGAAAAAAAAAGAGGGGGTAGATCCTTTTGCCACCATTAGTATAGTTTACTAATGTCAAACAGATTGCTACCTCTATTACCATGGGTAAAGGAAATCCAAAGAGATCTGTATTACAATGCCACAAACAACTTAAGATGATCTTCATTGTAAAAGGTTCTTTAATTATTCTTTTATTCTAACTTTTGGTCCATTTGACTTGATTATGTTTTAGCTCTAATCAATATTTCTACCCTCCCTAATTGAAATTTCTTTCTTTATTAGTATATGTATGTCTCGTCTTTACTAAGAAAGAATGATTTGTTGTTCTATAAATAGACTAAATCCATTTTGATCCTTGTACTTTGTAACATTTTGTAGGTAAAGTTCTAAATCCAGGATAATGACACTAGGATGCGTAAATTTTGCATTCAAAAAATGCACAGTGTATATCTTGGGTGGAAAGATAGGCTTTCAAAATTTTATAAGAAGTATCAAACAAATGAAGAGCGCCTTGCACACCCTCCTAAAGATCTTGAACCTAAGTTATGGAAGGTAATGGTTGAGTACTTTAGCTTGAAAGAGTTTCAGGTAAACACCATATCAAACTATTTAAGAAATGCTTTATACTAATTTAACTAAAAAAAAATTGTTTGATGTCCTATATGCCATGATTCAAGCAAAGAGCAAAAGAATATGACAAATTGATCAACTCCTAGAACTGTGCACACCACTGGCCCAATTCCATTTGCGGAGTATGAGCACGACTTGGTAAATTATTACTTAAAAGACCTTTTCTTTTGTTTTTACAATATGTAACAATAAAGTGAAATTATTTTATGAAATTATTGTCATTTTAATATGGTAGAAAGTAAAAAATTCATGTATTATGCTAAACACTTATGAAATTTGGAATAAAAATCATACCAAGAAGAACAAGAATAGGAATGAAGAACTCCAATAGGTTGATCCTAATTTTGCACAAGTATATGCATGTTTTATCATCATAGTTACTATTAAATTTTAGACCACTTTTGATTTTCACTTTAAAAGTAGAAATCAAATAATTATTATACATTAGAAATTAATGTGTGTATTTTTTTTTCGATTATTATGTAGGAGAAATTAAAAACCTTAGAAAATAAACTATTAGAAGAGGATGACACCATGATGACATGAGTTGATATGTCAATTGAAGTCCTTCGTATAAGATCAGGGCACTTTCAAGGGAAAGGATCAGGTTAGAAAGGCAAGGGTGTTGCTAGCACTAGTGCACATGATCAACAAAAAAATCCGACTTACAACAAACTATGGAAGATTTACGTGCAATAATTGAAGCTGAGCGTGCTAAAAGGGAAACTAAATAAGCATAAAAAGAAGCTAAAGAGTAAGTTGATCGCACTGAATGAGAAGCTAAAGAGGAAGCTGATCGAGCTAAAAGAGAAGCTGAGAAGGTTGTCATGGATGAAAGGACGAGACAAGAATTTGAACAAATGTTCAATGCATGTATAAATCAAATGCTTGCAAACATGCAATCACAACCTCCTTCCTATTTTTCAGTGCAATCTTGAGTGAGTTTTCTTACTTTCTTTAAGATATTAATTATAAAGTTGATTAATTATAAATTTTGAATGGATTGCCTTTGAAAATTTCTTGGAATACAAAGTATGAACTATAGTTGATTTATGAGTATATTTGATAGGTTATAGTTGAGGTAAGGTTGTTGTATGTGACTTTATGTTAATTAGTTATAGTTGATCTGAAGATTTACTAGCAGTTGGTTCTTGGATAGTTATCGAAAATGCTTATAATTGAGTTTGTTGAAATTTATCTATTATATCTCTATTTACAGGAGGATAATGACAGAAAATAAAAGGAGGTACTGCCCAATTTCTTTTCAAGTGTAGCGTTATGTTTGTTTGATTCTTCCATATATAATTTTCACTATAATGGATAAGCAGTATATGCCCTTTTCTTGCTTTGTTTAGTCTAGTGTATGCCTAGTGCTACTTTTTTGGTTTTTTATTATGAGTTTAGGGTAGTTTTTTTTGTGTGATCTGTGCCATAAAAAGAATGATGGCTTTTTATTTTTTTATGGTTGTAGGTCTTCTTTTGCTTTCAGTAACTATTACAGTGTGGTTGGTGGTTCATGATCCATGCTTGATTTATGATTTTTAATGGGGTGTGTTCTGTTGAATTGTGAAAATATGAATTTTTAAGAGATTTGTATCTTCAAATTTGTTGCTTTCAAGTAACTCATTTACTTATTTTTTTCAAAATTTACTTGTTATTGTTTTTCATTTTGCAGGATGAAACTTGATCATTTGCTTACATGGATGGATAAGGGAATGAAAATTTCATTTATGTAGTGGAGTTCTTAAACTTTCTTTTGATGTAAAGATCTTGATAAATTGTCAAATTTAATCATGCATAGATGAGTGAATGAAGATCTCATTATATGTAGTTATTGAATTATAGTTCTTTTGATGTAGATATCTTGTTTACCTACTATATACATAAGACTATATATAATTTGTAATTTGAATTTTGATTCAATATTGTATGGATTTGAAAGATTGAGCTAGTAAGTATTGAATTGGAGTACGTAACAACAATAAATTATATTTTGTAAGAAAAAAAATATTATTTGAAAAAATAAACAGGACTTTTGATAAGGGCTGTCCTGATTAAAGAGTAAATATAATGTTGGGAAACCACCCTCAAGATGCCTAGGTGGTGATCTTCCAAACACCTAAGTCTAGAATGACTTGTAATGATCAGAACAGAAACAGAAACCAAAGAAAAAAAAGAACACAAGCAATTTGTTATCGAGGTTCGGCAATAGCTTACGTCCCCGTGAGTTCCTCCGAACTCTCTGCACTAAATCAATGAGTTCTTTACAGATACAACAACACTTTCTATCACATTCTTCTCAATCTGAAGGGTTATATCCACTAATCTGACATAAATCACATGCCTCATGTGAGATAGTTTTGATCAAATCTTAAAACATAGTTCATCATTGAACATCTTACACTTTTTCTCTTCCAGGTCTACCATTTTCGGTATAACCATTTGATAAGACCGCAAGTCTGCTATCATATTGAGCCACAGTTAACACATTTTCCTCAAATAAATAAAATCTCTATTTTGTTGGGCTCTAGAGGTATAAGAAAAATATTTATCAAGAAAAACCTCCTTAAACCTATTTCAGGTTAAGGGTCTATCAATATCTAAACTTATCCTGTGAAGAATGTTCTCCCACCATTCTAGGGCCTCTCTCTCTAACTTAAACATAGCAAAGACAACATTCTACCTGTCAGTCATTGGTAAAATATCAAATAAATCTCTCTACATGTTTTCTCCCAAAACTCAGGCTTAAAAAGATTCATAGATCCTTTAAACAACAAGGCATTCAACTTAATATATCTCTTTGCGTCTCATGCATAAACTTACTTTTCCCTCTTTTTAATTGTCTACCATTACTGGATTAACAATCTCAAGCACTACTCTAGCCTGTTCATCAAGTCTATGCTACAGACTACCCACTCTATCATCTGTTACATTCATTTTCTCAAGCATATATATAAGGGCTTATTTTAGTTCATCTCTTTCAACTCCCGATTCTCTCACACCTTTACTAATATCAATTATATTGTCAACATGTTCCTTTCTAGGAACCACAGATTCAGACTCAACCTCAACTTGTCAAAAATATTGGGGCCAACCACGCCCTCCCAAATCATACAACTTTAACTCTAGCTCTAGCACGTCCACGTGTCATCCTCAGACTGTTCATTAAAATATAATTTATTTTAATCTTCCACTTTCTTTCTTTTTATGCAGTCTATAGAATCATAAAACCTAGTGCTCTGATACCAAAATTGTAACGAACTATCCCGGGTTGGCCACCCCCAAGACGGTGTCATCACATTTTGAAAATCCCAGCACGACACATATATGCAACAATAAAGTAAAATAAAACTAACAAGAATTTTTACTATAACCCTCAACCCTCAACAGAGGAGGTACATCAACATGATATAATTTAAACATAATATACAACTTAACATGCATGAATATTTACAAAAAAAAAATTTGTTTTTCATTTTCTCATTTGTCTGAGGATATTGACACATACGTGGCTTACAGAAATTTCTTTCATCTGACTCTTAACCCACCAGACTATTTGTCCTGTCTGCTACCTTAAATCATTGTACAATGAGAGATGAGCTTCACAAGCTCAGTGAATTAAATTTACTAAAAGTATTCTATTTGCATAATCAGCCTATTTAATATTTAATTATTTATTTTTCCTATAACTGAAAAATAGCATAATGCCTAACATTTAAATAGTCACTATATTCTCATATTTCGATGTCTTTTCCTCTTTTTCTCCCTGTAACTGTCTCTCCTTGGGAGACTCTTCCATCTATAAATAATTTCACCATAATATACCACACATCAGCATTACAATAATGCAAGCAATAATTAAAACAGATGTAATACATGAATGCTTATGTTGGGAACGTCTTCCCACCTGTCGATATGTTATTATTATCTTAGATCGGCCCCTTTCCGATTCTTTACAGCTTATCCCGGCTGTCACGGAATTTATTTCCAGCATATACCGGCTATCACGGTGTCCCTTTTATTTTCAGTATATATCGGCTGTCACGGTTGTTCCATTAGACCAACCCATTTCCGGTTCTTTAGGTTATATTATTAAATGCATATGCACATGAACAATAATATAAAATATGCATCTGAACAAAAATATAAGAACAACATTAATTCAAATATTTTTATTCTCATTTAAACCGGCTTCCTTCCTGGTTCTTTCATTTTCATTTTGACCGGATGCCTTCCCGGTTCTTTTATTCTCATTCAACTGTATATGAAAACTGATATGAATATGCATCTAAATAATAAAATAGAAACAAACATGTATTCAGACTAGCTATCCTGATTTTTTCTCAAATTATACAAAAATTTCCACTAAATTTCTCTCATACCAAATCACATCAAATCGTCCATTAAAGCTTGCCAAGATCCACTATATTTCATCACAAATCACATCAAACCATCCCTCAAAATTGGTTAAGATCCACTAAAATTCATCTCCTCAAAATTTGTATAAAAACATCAACCATAACTTATCAAGAATTTCACTTATCGGTTTTATTATTAAATCAACTTATTATTCCAAAAACATCTCTTTTCACATAATATTATTCTACATGCTCAATATTCATATCATATCTATCAACCAAATTTTTATCTACCACCCAATCATACGCTAATAATTAAGTTTAATATTATCATCAGATATTTAATTTTTATTTAGACTACTTAAAGTAAATCCAACTCACCACTAGCTCTTAAAGCTACCCGTGGATCACCTCTTAGCAATTTTCACTATGAAATTCAGGGAAACTTCATAATTGTCAGAAATTCAAAAATAAACATTATGTTATTAACTTATATTTTTCTGTTAGCTTTTTGTGACTCTCTACGAAATTTCGCAGTAAACTCCTTCAAAATTTTACTCTTTCGACCTTTCTTTCGATCCCCGAATATTTAAAAAAAACAAAAAATCAAAGAAAAAAGAAAATGAAAACGTATCAGTAAAATATATATACATAATATATACCACACATTTATATGTAAGTTTTGTTTTAAAACAAACTGTAGGTCCAAAATATACTATGGCAATACCCAAGAGGGGGATGAATTGGGTATTAAAAAAATTAAATACTTTTTGCAGTATCAAATAACAAAATATATGCGGAATTAAATCTTTCTAAATTACTAGCACAAAGATGAGAGAGTTTATTGCTTAATATAGAAATGATAATTGAATTATAAAATAATTAAGCAATCAATCTCATTTACTTGAATAATAAATAATTATAAGCAAGTAATTATGAAAGTAATTAAAGAGATAGAGTTAGAGAGATGCAAACTCGATTTATAGTGGTTCGGCAATATCGGAATCCTTCCGACCCTACGTCCACTCTCTTCAAGGATCCTCCTTGAAGTCTTTCACTAAACCAAGCAACTTACGAGTGTTGCTCAAACCGAAACACAAGCAACTTACAGGTGTTGCTCAAACCGAACAATCCCCTTCCTCTCGGAAGTATCCCCTTCCTCTCGGAAATAATCCCCTTCCTCTCGGAAGTAATCCCTTTACAATAAAAGCTGTAAAGTAAATGGTAGAGAGACAACAAATGAAAGCTTATACAACTGAATAATGTCTCTCTTTCAAAGAAAAGCTTGAAGAATAGCTCAACATGAGTATTTCAAATCTTTTTTGAGTTTCAAAGAATGAATGACTTGATTGTGTGTGTTCTTCTCTTTTTGAATGTCTTCTCCTCCTTGTTGAATACTGAATTGAGTGGGTTTATATAGCCATCAATTAATATGGCCGTTAGACTTTAATTTGAATTGATTGTGCCTTTAAAATCTTAGATTTCGAGTCCCAACGGTCATATTTTTGAACTACCAGTCGACTGGGTCGTGATACCAGTCGACTGGGTCCTCTTAAAAATTCACATTTTTGCTGCTGCAGTGTTACCAGTCGACTGGGAACCTTCTACCACTTTTACCAGTCGATTGCACTATTCACCCAGTCGACTGGGTCACTGTTGGAGCGCTGCTACAGTGATTTCTGGATGAACAGTGTTTTCAGCATAATTTTCTTCATATCTCTTTATTCTTTTTGGATTTTTGAGTTCCAAAAAATCTCCTAATTGAATCAAACTTTCTTGCACATTAAACACACGAGTTAAACACGTCAAAAGTGTTTTGTTATCATCAAAATTAATCTAATCAATTTCTTGATTGAGGTATTTTTGATGATGACAAAACATATTACAAATTTAAGTATAATGTGTGTGCAAGATTTATGAAGAATGATATATTACAAATGCTTAATTAATTTTTTATGTCAACATAAATTCTTCTTAAATTCAATTAGAGAATGTTAAGAATTGAGCCCAAAGAATTTATTTGCATTTAATAAAATCACTTGGAGATTTTATATCTTCAATTAATTAAGACTATATAATAAAATGCAATGCAAATATAATTAGCTCCTAACAATTGAAATGCTTACAAAGTGTATCTCAGGATTCAAATATATAATTTATCCCTATTGACTTTGAAGATACATTTAAATTATTCTCCTTGAATTTGATCTTTCGGAGAACTTATTGACTTTTGAGATCATCAACATTGATTCACCAATTTCTACAATCTTGATCTCTTTTTATGTATAAGCACTATTAACAATATATATTACTTAAGTAATACTCATTAGTGCTTAATTAAGATTTTTGTTACTATCAAAATCATTCAGGGTCAACAATCTCTCCCTTTTTGATGGCGACAAAAATCTTAAGAATAAGGTCTAACAAGATCTCTAATATTCTTATTTTTCTCTCCCTTTTTGTCATAATAAAAAAGGGTGTATTTCAAAGAAGAGCTCCCCCTCAAAATATGCTATCGAAAATATTTTGATGAAACATTTTGAGAAAAGAATCATTTTACAAGATATCAAGAACTATAAAGTTTTTGAAAGAGTTCCTTTAGAACATAGAGATAAAATTCTCAAGATATAATATCCAATTTTAAAATATATCCAAAAGAGTTTATCAAGTATTTAAAACTCATTTGAGTAAAAATATTTTACCAAAGGTTTTCTCTTTTATCAATAAATTAGATTTTCTCCCCCTTTCAAAAATTCTAAAGTAATTATTTTTAACTTTTAAGAGAAATAAAATTGGATAAAACTTAACAAGCCTTATTGGTAGTTGATTATCAATTTAATGCAAAGATAATCATTATTTTCAAACTCAAGCATATATAATAGAAAGTTTCATATTTAGCTCATGCTTGATAAATAAATAGCTCAAAAATAATTCTCAAATCTAAATTCAAGCTCATCACTTGATTTGTCCAATGCCAAATCAAAGAGAATTTAAAAAAAAAATTAATATTTGAGTATTAAATGGCTCCAAACAAAGTCTAGATGTACCAGTCGACTGGATAAGACTTACCAGTCGACTGGAAGAATTGGTAGAGACTTACCAATCGACTGGGTCATATTTACCAGTCGACTAGAAGAATAGGCAGTGACTTACCAGTCGACTGGGATAGAATTACCAGTCGACTGGACCCTTATGAAAAATTTCTAGTCTTTGAAATATAGCACGAAATTTGTTTTTCTATGACATCTTGAGTGAGGGAGATATTTAAACCATAATTAATACTCTTTCACTAGATGTCAAATTATGCATATGATGTATGAATGAGCAATCAGATATTCAGTTTATCATAATCCAGCAATCCCATTAACATTCTTATCTTACAGAAACTAGCTTCACCTAGAGGTTTTGTAAGAATGTCAGTTATTTGATCTTCTGAAGGAATGAATTCTAGTCTTATGTCACATTTTTGAGCATGGTCTCTTAAGAAATGATGTCTTATTTCTATGTGCTTTGTTCTAGAGTGCTGAATAGGGTTCTTGGTTAGGTTGATAGCACTAGTATTATCACAAAATATTGGAATGTTTTTGAGGTTCATGCCATAGTCTTCTAGTTGTTGTTTCATTCATAATACTTGGGCACAACAACTTCCAGCTGCAGCGTATTCCGCCTCGGTGGTTGATAGTGCAACAAAATTCTGTTTCTTGGAAAACCAAGACGTTAACAGAGCACCTAAGAATTGACATGTTCCACTTGTGCTTTGTCTATCTAACCTACATCCAGCAAAATCAGCATCTGAATATCCTACAAGCTCAAAAGATGATTCTCTAGAGTACCATAATCCTATGGTTTGGGTTCCTTGCAGATATCTAAGAATTATTTTTATTATTTTTACTGCAACTACATGTGATTCCTTAGGATTAGCCTGAAATCTAGCACACATGCATACACTGAACATAATATCAGGTCTACTTGCAGTTAAATAAAGCAAAGCACCTATCGTGCTTCTATAATACTTAATATCTACCGGTTTACCTCCTTCATCAAGATCAAGCTTTGTAGATGTGCTCATTGGAGTACCAAGCGACTTTGAGCTTTCCATCTCGAACCTCTTAAGTAGGTCCTTGATGTACTTTGATTGATTGATGAAGATGCCTCCTTTTAGTTGTTTGATTTGAAGACCAAGGAAGTAGGTAAGCTCTCCCATTATGCTCATTTCAAATTCACCTTGTATGCACTTTGTAAACTCTTGACACATAGATTCATTAGTAGCACCAAATATAATATCATCAACATATATTTGAACTATCAATGTGTCATTTTTGTGAGTTTTTGTGAAGAAAGTTGTATCTATTCTACCTCTTACAAAATCATTATCAATCAAAAATTTACTTAGTCTTTCATACCATGCCCTTGGAGCTTGCTTCAACCCATATAGAGCCTTAGAAAGCTTGT
This sequence comes from Bretschneidera sinensis, assembly GCA_023935145.1. Classification (NCBI taxonomy): domain Eukaryota; kingdom Viridiplantae; phylum Streptophyta; class Magnoliopsida; order Brassicales; family Akaniaceae; genus Bretschneidera; species Bretschneidera sinensis. The sequence goes on along the minus strand of CM043699.1, from coordinate 58,803,187 downwards.
AGACATGATTTGGAAGACTAGGGTTTTCAAAACCAAGAGGTTGCTCAACATAAACCTCTTCTTCTATAAAGCCATTTAAAAAAAAAACACTTTTTACATCCATTTGAAATAGCTTGAATTTATTAAAGCATGTAAAGGCTAACAACATTCGAATAGCTTCTAATCTAGCTACAGGAGCATAGATCTCATCAAAGTCTATTCCTTCTTCTTGATTATAACCCTTAGCAACTAATTTAGCTTTATTTCTAGTTACTATACCATTTTCATCCATTTTATTTCTATATACCCATTTAGTTCCAATTATTGAATGATCTTTTGGTCTTGGAACTAGTTTCCAAACATTGTTTCTCTCAAATTGATTTATCTCTTCCTGCATTGCAATTATCCAATCATTATCTTTTTCAGCTTCTATAAATGTCTTAGGTTCTACTTGAGACAAATAAGCTACAAAATTGCAAATATTTCTAATAGAAGAGCGAGTTCTTACCCCTTGTGAAAGATAACCAATTACTTGATCAATTGGGTGATAGTTCACATACCTCCAATCCTTAGGAAGTCCATCCACTTGTTAGCTTGTAGATGGTTGGTCCAAATTATGAGCTTCCAGCTCTTCATTTGCTTGAGTTGGATTCTTTTTCGGGTCAACAATGAGAGTAGGTGTTTCCATTCTTGGAATAAAATCTGCATCATTATTAATGGAAACTTCTCTACTACTAATAGGGTTAGACTCATCAAGAGTTACATGCATAGATTCTTCTACCACTAGAGTTCTCTTACTGAAAACTCTATAAGCCTTACTCGATGTAGAATATCCTAAAAATATCCCTTCATCGGTCTTAGAATCAAATTTACCCAAATTAGTTTTATTGTTATTCAAGATGAAGCATTTGCAACCAAATGTATGAAAATAGGAAATATTAGACTTTCTACCTTTCTATAGTTCATATGGAGTTTTATCAAGTATAGGCCTAATTAAAATTCTATTTAAAATATAGCAAGAAGTGTTCACGGCTTCAGCCCAAAAATATTTTGGTAAACTATTTTCACAAAGCATTGTTCTTGAAAATTCTTCTAGAACTCTGTTTTTCCTCTCAACAACTCCATTTTGTTGAGGAGTTCTAGGAGCTGAAAAATTGTGATTGATTCTATTCTCATCACAAAAATTTGAAAAGCTTTGGTTTCAAATTCTTTTCCATGATCACTTCTTATGCTTGAAATACAAATTCCTTTTTCATTTTGAACCTTTTTGCAAAACTTTTCAAAACCTTTGAAAACTTCATCCTTGTAAGCAATAAAAATAACAAAGGTATATCTTGAATAGTCATCAACAATAACAAGAGCATATTGATGGCCACCTAGACTAATGGTACTTATTGGACCAAACAAGTCCATATGCAAAAGTTCCAAAGATCTTGTAGTTGAAACTACATTTTTTGCTTTAAAAGAAATCCTGGTTTGTTTTCCCATTTGACAAGCATCACATACTTTGTCTTTTTCAAAATTGATTTTAGGAAGACCAATGACTAAATCTTTTCTTGAAACAATTTTCAACAAGTTCATGTTTACATGACCAAGCCTTCTATGTCATAGCCATGGATTTTTACTAAAAGCAGGAAAACATTTTTCATTTTCAGAATGCAAAGATTTCAAATCAACTATATAGACATTTTCATGTCTATGGCCAATAAATTTGATCTTGTTGCTCTTGATGTCTATAACTAGACAATGAGAGGACTCAAATGTGACTTTGTTACCTTTGTCACATAGTTGATTAATGCTAAGTAAATTTGGCTTAAGGCCTTGTACTAGCAATACATTATCTAGGGTAGATAAATCATTACCAACTTTTCTATGCCCGATGATCTTTATTTTGGTGTTGTCTCCAATGGTGACATATCCACCATCTCTTAGAGTTAGCTCTTGAATACACTTTTATCATCGGTCATGTGCTTTGAACATCTACTAACAAGGTACCAACAGTTACCTTTCTCCTTGGTGTGGAGACATATCTACATCACACAAGGATATACAATTGCACTTTTGGGTACACAAAATTTCTTGGGTCCTTTGGGGTTAGTCCTTGAAAATACGGTTCCTTTTGGGACCCATACTTTCTTAACAATATATGGTATTCTATAGACATGTTGATGATGCACAATCCTAGGATAATGGTTATTGAAATTTCTAGGATTTCTTAGTTGTGCATGTCTATAATTCTTAGAATAGAAGTTCCTAGGATACATGTTTCTATTATGAGGAATATGAATATGCATGTCATTTCTAGAAAATGTATGATGATGATTTCTAGGATACATGCTTGTATTATTATGAATATGCATATCATTTCTAGGATAACCATGATGGTAATTCCTAGGATGAGCATGTGCAGTGTGCAAATTCTGATTATACAATTTGTTCCTAGAATGCACATAATGATTATTCCTAGAATGTACATGATGATTATTCCTAGAATGTGTGTGAGCATACATATAAGCATGAGTATTTCTTGGATATGCATTAGAGTTTCTAGACTTCCTAGCATTTATAGAGGGAGTGCTTTTAACCTTGCTAGAGGTCTTTGAAGTAGAGGCTTCATTTACACATGATAATTTCATGAATAAGCTCTCTTTTGATTTTTGTTTGCCTAATGGAGAATAACATAACCCGGATTTTCCTCCATTTAATCTTTGGCAAGATAGCACTTCATCTAGCTTTTCTTTTCCAAGTATAAGTCTAGATATAGTATCATTTAGTTCTATTATCTTCTTCTTTAAGTTTTCATTTTCATCTTTAAGAAGATCTTGAGAAGAATCATAAAGTAATGAAGATAGTTTATCTTTTTCTTCTCTTAAACCTACCATTTCTTTAGAAAGAGATGACACCTCTTTTTTAAGAATGGTGTTCCTAGAATCGAATTTCTTCAATTCTTCATACATTTCATTTATGGCTTCTATCAATTCTTCACTACTACTAACAATGTTATTTTTTGAAGAGGAAGAAGTTGATACCTCATTTTCGTTGTCAATTGCCATAAGACATAGGTTGGCAATTTCATCGTATCCGATCTCTTTATTCGAGGAGTCTTCTTCTTCTTCATCACCATCATAATTAACATCTTTAATTTCCATAAGAGGTAAGGATGTGGTGGAACCATCGATTTTGTAATCCAAGTAGCTTTCATGCTTCTTGAGGGATTCCATAAGCTCTTCTAAACTTTCACTTGTAGAATGCTTTGTCAAAATAATTTTCCATTGATTTGACAAAGACCTAAGAAATATTCTCACAAGTTCAAGGTTAGAATAAATTTTACCCATGAAAGATAAAGTTTTAACAAGTATGGTAAAACGAGTTTGCGAATCAAAAATTGATTCATTTTCATTCATTTTAAAATGCTCTAAGTCATGAACAAAGTTTTTTAATTTGAAATTCTTTTCTTGCTCATTTCCTCCATGTATGACTTCTAATAAATCCCAAATTTCTTTTGCGGTCTTACATGAGAAAATTTTATCAACTTCGTTTTGATCAAGAGAACTATAAAACATGTTCATAACTGTAGCATTTAGTTGAATGAATTTATAATAATTTACATCAAAATCATTTTCATTTTCAAAATGAAATACCAAGCATAATAATCATGAGTTTGAATAAAAATCTTCATTTGCGCTTTCCAATGGGTGAAATTTGTTACATGGAGAGGAGGTGGACTAGAATGATCTCTTCCTTCTAAAAATATAGTTGCCATAGGATCAACTTAAGGATATTAAGCCTAAAAATGAGAATGAGGCTCTGATACCAATTGTAGGTCCAAAATATACTATGGCAATACCCAAGAGGGGGGTAAATTGGGTATTAAAAAAATTAAATACTTTTTGCGATCTCAAATAACAAAATACATGCGGAATTAAATCTTTCTAAATTACTAGCACAAAGATGAGAGAGTTTATTGCTTAATATAGAAATGATAATTGAATTATAAAATAATTAAGCAATCAATCTCATTTACTTGAATAATAAATAATTATAAGCAAGTAATTATGAAAGTAATTAAAGAGATAGAGTTAGAGAGATGCAAACTCGATTTATAGTGGTTCGGCAATATCGAAATCCTTCCGACCCTACGTCCACTCTCTTCAAGGATCCTCCTTGAAGTCTTTCACTAAACCAAGCAACTTACGGGTGTTGCTCAAACCGAAACACAAGCAACTTACAGGTGTTGCTCAAACCGAACAATCCCCTTCCTCTCGGAAGTAATCCCCTTCCTCTCGGAAGTATCCCCTTCCTCTCGGAAGTAATCCCTTTACAATAAAAGCTGTAAAGTAAATGGTAGAGAGACAATAAATGAAAGCTTACACAACTGAATAATGTCTCTCTTTCAAAGAAAAGCTTGAAGAATAGCTCAACATGAGTATTTCAAAGCTTTTTTGAGTTTCAAAGAATGAATGACTTGATTGTATGTGTTCTTCTCTTTTTGAATGTCTTCTCCTCCTTGTTGAATGCTGAATTGAGTGGGTTTATATAGCCATCAATTAATATGGCCGTTAGACTTTAATTTGAATTGATTGTGCCTTTAAAATCTTAGATTTCGAGTCCCAACGGTCATATTTTTGAACTACCAGTCGACTGGGTCCTCTTAAAAATTCACATTTTTGCTGCTGCAATATTACCAGTCGACTGGTAAGTCATCCCAGTCGACTGGGAACCTTCTACCACTTTTACCAGTCGACTGCACTATTCACCCAGTCGACTGGGTCACTGTTGGAGCGCTGCTACAGTGATTTCTGGATGAACAGTGTTTTCAGCATAATTTTCTTCATATCTCTTTATTCTTTTTGGATTTTTGAGTTCCAAAAAATCTCCTAATTGAATCAAACTTTCTTGCACATTAAACACACGAGTTAAACACTTCAAAAGTGTTTTGTTATCATCAAATTTAATCTAATCAATTTCTTGATTGAGGTATTTTCGGTGATGACAAAACATATTACAAATTTAAGTATAATGTGTGTGCAAGATTTATGAAGAATGATATATTACAAATGCTTAATTAATATTTTATGTCAACATAAATTCTTCTTAAATTCAATTAGAGAATGTTAAGAATTGAGCCCAAAGAATTTATTTGCATTTAATAAAATCACTTGGAGATTTTATATCTTCTATTAATTAAGACTATATAATAAAATGCAATGCAAATATAATTAGCTCCTAACAATTGAAATGCTTACAAAGTGTATCTCAGGATTCAAATATATAATTTATCCCTATTGACTTTGAAGATGCATTTAAATTATTCTCCTTGAATTTGATCTTTTGGAGAACTTATTGACTTTTGAGATCATCAACATTAATTCACCAATTTCTACAATCTTGATCTCTTTTTATGTATAAGCACTATTAACAATATATATTACTTAAGTAATACTCATTAGTGCTTAATTAAGATTTTTGTTACTATCAAAATCATTCAGGGTCAACACAAACTTTGGCAGCCCCTCCTTGTCTCCCACGAAATTCTTGCTGGAGGGCATGCATGAGTTAACTTTACACTTGGCAGCAGGTGCTGCCACCTGCTGCCACATGTCCATTTTTATTCTTTCTTTTTCTTTTCTTCTTTTCTCTGCCTCCTGAACATTCATGTCCAATTTTTTTTTTGAAAACGTTTTTTTTCACTATAATTAATTTTTTAATTTAATAATATTTTTTTTCCTTCCTTTCATTTCTGGATGTCTTGCACGTCTTTTTTTAAAATATATATATATATATAATTATTATTTTTTATCCTTCTTTTCATTTCTTTGTAACTATGTTCCAACGCGTCTTTTTTTTAAAGAATTATTTTATTTAATAATAAATCCTTTGCATAAATATATTATTTAAATTTCATATCATATTATTAAATTATTTTTATTTTTTTTACATTTACTTTACGATTTCGGGTATTACAGATACTTACACTAATCTTCCTGTAATGGTGAAAGACTAAATGTTTACGTGACAAGTGTGGGGTTTACACTTTGCGCATAGGGTGATAGTAATAGAAAAAAAAGAAAGAAGGGCAACAACAGATGAACAAAAAAACAAGGTACAAAGTAGAGGAGTGGACAACACAACAAGATAAGAAGAGATAACAAGAAGGAGAAGCACTCGGACAAAACAAGCACCTAAGTGGATGGAATCATATGTAAGCTGAAGGAGAATAATGCAAGAAGATCAAAAATTGATTTTATTTCCATTTTCATTAATAATGAGCAAAATCGATCAAAAGATAAAACTTTGAACACATTAGAGACACCACATTTTCATCGGAAATCCTTAACCACGTAAATTTTCATGGGAAATACTAATTAAAGAAAGTATCAAAAATCAAAATACAAAATATAATAATCAGATTAACCGATTCAATAATGGCAGATGGTACTCGTTCCAATAGATTCGATGATAGACTTTCCATAATAGAGGACAACCTAAAAGAAGCTACAGTAGCACAGCAAGAACTGGCTGGAGTTAAGAAATCTGTAGCTGATTTATCGTTGGTCATTGCTCAATTGCAACAATCTATTACTGTCATTCAAGAAAACCTGAATCCTAGCTCCAATCAAGAATCAAGAAATCCTAAAAGTAGAGATACAACTGAAGGAAGATAAGAGATACATGAGGGGCACCAACACCGTCTTCCAATGAAGATGATAAGACTAGATCTTCCAAGATTTGATGGAACAGACCCTTCTGGTTGGTCTTTCAATGCTGAGAAGTTTTTTGCCTACCATGCTACTCCTGTTGATCAAAGGTTGATGATTTCTTCCTTCACTTAGATAGTGTCGCCTTGTCCTGGTTCTAATGGGCTACCTCAAATGGCTACATACAATCATGGCATGATTTCTTAGAGAAAATCAAGCAAAGGTTTGGGCCTTCCTCCTATGAAGACTACAATGGTGCACTAGCAAAATTGCGGCAAACAAGTTCTGTTACAGATTACCAGGCTCAGTTTGAGTCTTTATCTACCAAGATCATTGGCCTTCAAGAACCATTCCTCAGAAGTCTTTTCATTTCAAGACTAAAACCTGAACTAAGAAGAGAATTACTAATCCTACAATCTACATATTTTCTTAAAGCTATATCCCCACAAAGCTTCATGAAGATAAGTTCCAAGAATTGAGAAAACTTTGGAAACCCCAATGGCCTCGACCTTTCCAAGGCTCTGGCCTATATCACAAAACCCAAAACCAAACCCTCATCTCAAACCTACTACTCAACCAATTAGAAAACTATCCCCTGCAGAGATAAAGATCAAAAGAGATAACGACCTATGTTACAACTGTGATGAGAGATTTCAACCTGGCCACAAATGCAAAAGCCAATTCTTACTTCTGATGGCTGAAGAAATTAAAACTGATGTCTCAAAGGAAGAAATGAACTAAGATATAGAAAAGGACCACCTGATTCAGATGTATGAAATCAGTCTCCGTGCACTAGTAGACCAATGAACACCAAGCATAATCAAGATTATTGGATAATGGCACAACCACAAGGTCTAGGTGTTGATAGATAGTGGAAGCACTCACAATTTTGTCCAAGAAAGTTTTGCCAAGCAGTTAGGGTGGCCCCTTTTACCCTACAAACTATTCAAGGTATTGGTGGGCAATGGAGATTATCTTACCTGTTCCAAATGGTGCCATAATTTCTCTCTATATTTGTAAAACCAACTATTCTCTTAGGATGTCTATGTCTTACCTATTGAAGGAACAGACCTGGTACTGGGCATACAGAGGCTTGCATTGTTGGGACCTGTGACTACAGACTACAAAGACTAATCAATGTAGTTCTTGTGGTAAGGGCTTCAGATTCAATTGATGGGAGAGCCTCAACTGAACCCTCAAAAGATCACCTTGAAAAGCTTGAAGAAAATGATTGATACCTAGTTAATCCCCTCATTCTTTCACCTAAAAGCATGTCTTTTTTCTGATCTTGATAAAGATATTCCTTCTCTATTAGAACCTTTATTACTGCAATGCCAACTAGTATTCACTGAACCAAAAGATCTATAACCTGTTAGAGACTTTGATCACTCCATCAACTTACAAAAAGGATCTCCTTCAATCAGTGTTAAACCTTATAGAGACCCTTACTTTTAGAAACAATAAATTAAGAAGATGGTTCAGGATATGCTATAATCTGTTATCATAAGGCCTAGTCACAACCTTTACTCTTCACCTATTCTCCTAGTGAAAAAGAAAGATGGTTCATGGAGGTTCTGTGTTGATTATAGAGTTCCAAACTCCATTACCATTAGGGATAGATTCCCAATCCTTACCATTGATGAACTTTTAGATGAGTTACATGGAGCTACTATGTTTTTTAAGGTTGATCTTAGAGCTGGATACCACCAAATTAGAGTTCTTCTAGAGGATATTGAAAAGACAACCTTTAGAACTCATGAGGGACACTATAATTCCTAGTAATGCCATTTGGTCTCACAAATGCACCCTCAACCTTTCAAGCTACTATGAATTCAATCTTCAGAACTTACTTGAGAAGATTTGTAATAGTATTTTTTGATGACATTCTGATCTATAGCAGCTGCATTGAAGACCATGTTTAATATCTTAACTATTACTCTAATCAATTGTTTGCCAAGATGAATAAGTGCAACTTTGGTCAATCTTCCATTGATTATTTAGGACATATTGTCTCATCTAATGGGGCCTAATCAGATCTAACAAAAATTCAGGCTATGCAAGAATGGCCTACACCACAAAATCTAAAACAGCTCAGAGGATTTCTTCGTCTTACTGGGTGCTACAAGAGGTTTGCTTAAGAAAGACTCCTTCCATTAGACTGAACACACCAAATAACCCTTTCAAAAACTGTAGTATGCTATAACTACATTACCTGTCTTGGCATCGCCAAACTTTGAGGAAAACTTTGTTGTTTAAACTGATGCCTCCAATATTGGCACTGGTGTAGTCTTTATGCAGAATCATCATTCTCTAGCATTCTACAACAAGAAACTCAGCCCAAGATTATTAGTAGCATCCACTTATGTGAGGGAACTCTATGCCAATAAACAAGTTGTTAGGAAATGGAGGTAGTACTTGTTAGGAAGACGCTTCCAAATCCATACTGATCACGAAGTCTGAAGTGCTTAATGACAAACTATCCAGACCACTGAGCAAAAATTATATCTTAGCAAATTGATGGGATACTCATACACTATAGTGTATAAACCAGGAAAAGAGAATGAAATTGCATATGTCTTATCCAAGCTTCCTAAATCTGAAACTACAGAAGATCCCTTGTCCACCACTGAAATGTCTACAGCTAAGCAACTAATGCTACACTCTTATCCTATTTATGATATTCTAGACACCTTAAAACAAGAAAACCAAACAGATCCCCTACTGATTTCAATTCATAAGGATATACAAAAGGGCAACACTGAAAAGGATTATCAAGTTAGGAATGGACTGCTATTTTTCAAAGACAAGCTGCTGCTTAGTCCAAATTCTCTTCTCAGACTTCAAATCTTACAAAATTATCATAGCTCATTGATAGGAGGACGCACTGGTATCCACGGGACTCATAGAAGAGTAGTTACAAGCTTCTACTGGCCAAGAATGAAAAAGAAGATCCAAACTTTTGTTAGACAATGTCTTATTTGTCAATAAACTAAGTACTCCACTTCTTCCCCCTTATGACACCTTCAACCTCTTCTTTTACCTGCCCAAGTCTATGAAGATCTATCTATAGACTTCATTACTGGTCTCCCACTCATTCAAGGTTCGTCTACGATAATGGTGGTAGTGGACAAACTTACAAAGTATGGACATTTTAGTGCCTTACCTGCTACATTCACATCCTATACAATAGCTAAGATTTTCATTGATATGGTTGTCAAACTACATGGCATTCCTAAGTCTATTGTCTTAGATAGAGACAAAATCTTCTTAAGCAATTTCTATATGCGTCTATTCAGAAATAGTGGCACTACTTTACAGTTTAGCTCAACTTACCATCCTCAAACAGATGATTAAACTGAGGTCCTCAATAGGTGTTTAGAGCAGTATTTGACAGCTCTCACACAAGATAAACTTACCTCTTGGGCACAAATCCTACCTTGGGCAGAATACTCTTACAATAGCTCTTATCACTCAACCATAAAGATGACTCCTTTTGAAGCTCTATATGGCAGACTACCACCTGTCATTGCCAGCTATTTACCTCGTTCATCCAATGTAGAAGCTGTCGATCAGGAACTCATAAGAAGGGATGAGTTGCTCAAATTCTTGAAGAATTCTATAATACAATCTCAAGCTAGAATGAAAACACTAGCAGATACAAAAAGGAGTGACAAATCCTTTGAAGTAGGTGACTTAGTCTTCCTTAAACTGAAGCCTTATAGGCAATAATCAGTAGCCCTCAAACTTAACCATAAGCTCAGCAGAAGATACTATAGCCCATTTTCAATCCTAGAAAAGATTGGCCCTATAGCTTATAAATTACAACTTCCACTTGACAGCAAAATCCACCCTGTGTTCCACATATATATCCTGAAACCCTTATATAGTCGGTACAATCAAACAGTTATTCCATCACCCCCTTTCAGCTGTGACAAAAAACCAATACACGCTCCATTGGCTTTGTTAAACACAAGGGATGTCTGGATCAATGGCACCCCTACTCCACAGGTTCTTGTTCAGTGGGATGCTCTGGCTCTTGAAGACACTACTTGGGAAGACTTAAGCACTATACAAAGAATCTTGTGTGATTCTAACCTTGAGGACAAGGTTATTGTTGATGGGGTATGAATAGTAACAGAACATAAAGGAAGAAGGACAACAGCAAGAAGGAACAATAAGACAAGGTACAAAGTAAATAAGTGGACAACACAACAAGAAAAGAAGATATAACAAGAAGGAGAAATGCTCAGGAAAAGCAAGCACCTAAGTGGATTGAATCATATGTAAGATGAATGAGAAGAATGCAAGAAGATCAGAAGACTTAAGAATTGTAGAGAACTAGCTAAGTTGTTAGTTTGTACCGTTGGAGGTGGTTAAGACAATTATAAATGAATTTGTAACTAATTGAGCTCTTGTATTATCTATGTCTCTTGTATAAACACTATAAATACTACATTGTACCATCATTAGCAATCAAGAAACGAATAAAGAAGACTTCCTTTTTTCTCTAACTCTATCTTCTGAATTTATATTCCTCCCTCCCTTTAATTTTCAAGAATTTTGTTTCTGTACTCATCAAAAACCTGATACATAGTTTGTATCATATTGTTTTCTTCCTTTGGTCTTTTTTGTATTTTTTATTTTCTTTGTTGTGGGGTTTTCCTTCTCCCCTCCCTGATTTTTGTTGCATATGCTTCTTTCTTTCAGTAAAAATATATCTTATTTTTATTATTTTTTACTCTCAGCTCTCTCTCTCTAAACTTACTCATCTCTCTTCTCTCACGCATTTCTCATCTTCCTGAGCTCAATCCTTTCGTTAAATCCCTCCCCCTCCCCTGCAATTTTTCTTCTTTCTTCTTCCTCTCCTTTTCTTTTCCTTTCCTTTTCTCCTTTTCCTCAAGATCGGGTCACCCATGAGAGGAAAACCCTGATATATTGCAGTTTCGTTTCGGGTTAGTAGTGCTGAAAACTTTGATTGGGATTTGGGTATTGGTTTGTGAGGATTTTGTTCTCATTGTAGTGACAGGGGACGAAAGGGGACAGTCAAGGAAGAATTTGGAGAGATTCACATAAAGAAATTTTAGAAAAAAGAAAAAGAAATGGCTTTCATTTATCACTGTTTCTCTTTATAGTTCAGTTGGTAATTAGGAAAGCATTTAGAAATTTTAGGATTAAATCGAGTGAAATTTTTGGGGTTTGCTTGTAACGGTAGTTCTAAGATCTTTCCTTGCTCTTTTCTCGAATTTGGTTCTGTGCTCGTGGGTTTTAGGCATAACGGATCTCGATTTCGAATTCTGTGACTTTTGCCCTCTCAGCATCAGGTAAAGTCTCTGCCCTCTCATTTATTATGCGTGTGTACAAACAAATACATGTTGTTACCACGATTAGGAAGGAAAGTATGTTTTATTTGGTATTTGATATCAGGGATGGTTGAGACCCATTGTTCTCTTGCTAATGATTTTGTGATGGTAAAAAAAAAGATCTCATAAATGGCTCTGTTAGAATGATTTTTCTGATACCAGATTGTTTTGGCTATGATATTGGTTTGATCGTGGATTTGTTTTAACTGATATTACTCTACGTACTATCAACTGATATTTTCTCTAGATTCATGTATGGCTGTTTGATACTTGTGTATCTCCATATGGCAAATGGTTGCGTTAATTGATTTTCTCGTTTGAGAAAAATCTTTTTGGACAAATTTGATGGTAAATAGTTATCTCATTCTTGTAAATTTTGGAATATGATTTTGGATGCCCGGAATTTTAGCTCTTAAAAGTAGTCAATAGTTAACATCCTTATCTCCAAGAGTACGTCTGTGTCATTTGTTTTCCAATTGTTGAAATCTCAATCCAAATAACTGAGCAATTCTGGTATATTGAATTTTATTTGTGGACTTGGATGGGCATCTGTACTTGGAGGAACTACTGATAAATTTTTTAAGGAAAAGAAATTTGAACAAATTGATGTTTTGGCTTTAATTCTTAGATGTGGTAAATTTGGGTTAAATTCTAATAGAATTTTGATTTCTGTCTGTTGATGGAAAATTTACATAATAAATGAAAAGGGCTAAAATAATAATTATAATAAAAAAAGTGAAAAATAAAAAAAAGAAATGATGTGAATTGTGCTAAGATCCTCTGTATTTATGTTAGAGTCTTGATTTGACTGTTTGTTGTTTTGGGAAAGTCTAAGTTGATGTCAAATTTGAACTGATAAGACTTGAAAGCTGCTCGGAATAAATTGGGACATGTTTGGTAACAGTTTTCAATTTTCAGTGTTTGAAAACTGTTTTCGAAAAGAGTTTCTGAAAATAGTTTTCAGTTTTCAGTGTTCGAAAACATGTTTAGATAATAGTTTTCGAAAATTGTTTCCAAAACAGTTTTCAGTGAAATGTTGTTTGGATGATCAGTTTTCGAAAACTGTTTTGAAAATAGAAAACTGTTTGGATTACGCTTTCTTGTAATTGTTTTCAGCTTTCAGTTTTTAGTGTTCAATTTAAATTTTAATATCTAAAATTAATTTTATTTATCATATTTACTAAATACAATTTTTTAAACACACACCAAATACTTGGAAAGAATTAATATTATTTTATTTTTAAAATGTTAGTATTTTTTATATATCATCGATCAAACATGACAATACTCTTCCTTTGGTCATGTCATGTTTGTTTGTTAAATAAATTCTTAAAAATTTAAATAAAAAAATACAATACAACTTTCACAATTTGATAAAATATGAACAACCAACCTATCAAATATAATATTCAAGTTTGTTCAATATCTAAAAAATGACATACTTTTCTTCTTAAAAATAAGATAGTTGAAAACAACCTTAAGATACAATATTCATTGATCAAATACAACTTTGATAAATTGAAAAATTGTAACCACAACTTTCGAATATTTGGTCAATCGCACTTCAATTTCATAATCTTTGAACTTTTAAGTATTTTTTTTTACGTGAACTCCAACTTCCATTCAAATTTGAGCAAGGAAACCAAGAGGACGACCTCAGTTTTGAGCAAGGATGCTGGCATACAAAGCCTAAATAATTGTAAAAAATGACATATTTTCAAAAAGATTTAGAAGAAAAATAGTGCAAAACAAATTTATGAATGAAATATTAAAAGCAGCATTCACAATTCATTCGTAATTTCACATAAATCCGCCTATGTCAAAAGTGCATCACACAAATACATACAGTAACATACTTTAACATTTCCATATACAACATTTTTGAGACTCAGAATTCCCTCTCTAGGAAGAGAATAGGAGCAACCAAAGACCAGATGTAGAGAGCTGTTGTTGCCCACCGAGTTAAAATCCGAACCCACACAGATGCCCAACCTACATCAACCAACTTGTCACTCTCCCCAACTGAGGTTATTTGCAAATCCAAAAACCTGCTAGTTATTTGCCCATTTTTGTCAAAACTTACCTGCACGGGGAGAACTTGGTGGGGAAAGAAGAGTTGTACAAGATCCTGCTCGGACAGCAGAATAGACAACAGACAGAACAGTTGTAAGCAGACTCAAGGTCATGGTGCATGTCGAAACGACTTTAGAATACTTGTGAAGACCATTGCATTCATAATCCCTACGTTCACTTGCAAGACCAATGTCACGTTATTGTAAACTTCCTGTGGGTAAAGAAACTCTCCGAGTAGTGGTTACTGGGGGCTGTCTTATTTCAAGGGAAAAATAGGGCATGGCATTAATGGTAATGTAGAAGTCCCTAAACAAAGAAACAAACACAGAATTATTTATTTTGTCAAGAATACGTATTCAGATCATGAAAACTCATTGGTGAAACAAACAAACAGAATGAAAAATTACCTGTCTAAGCAAATATAGCTATGTTAATCCCAATTAAATTTCCTTTGGAATCCAGCAGAGGACCTCCACTGCAATAATTGCATAAAACAATAAAGCAGCTAGCGTGGTAGTAATTATAATGCAAAGATAATATTAAGAATAACGTTCAACAATGACTGCAAGAAGAGAGATTGAGTATAGAATGAAAGCCCCTAGATGTAGGAGAGGAAGAAGTATAGAAAGTGATGATTTTAATAATTCATAGATTAGAACAAATCCTGAACTAACCTATTTCCAAGATTGATGGCTGCATCTGTTTGAATACCACTACCAATTGTGACTCCCATTTGACTAAAGTGGAAAGTGAGAACAGTGTTGCAACAGGTTTGTATCAAACAAGAAGTAAAATTGAATTTTCCATTCAGAAATTACCGACACAAAGGATGATCAAAACGATATAGATTTGGACAAGTAGATTACCTCTTTCTTGATCATAAATGCAATTTCAACTCTACAGCTGTGATGGAGTAGGGGATGTTGGAGGCTTCAAATCTGGATACTGCAACCAAAAAAGCAAACATTATTTCAAAACATAGATCCATGAAGTAGATTTTCTAGAGCAATGGAGAAGAGAATTACAGATGGATATGGTGAAAGTGGTCTTGAAAATATAGGAAGTGATTCTTCTTTAACTTCTGTATTGGGGACTGAATTTACTTGGGGAGCAGGTTCTGAAGCTGCTTCTGCTTTTGGCTCTGCTGTCAACGGGGGTGAAGCTTCTGCCTTCTGTACAGTGCTAGGCTCTGAGCTTGCCTCGGTAGGTGCAGGACGAGCCTTGCTACTCACAGGTGAAGGTAGAAGAACCTTCACAATTTGCTGAATTGTTCATGCAATGATGAACACGGTGAAATTATGAGCATGGGTAGTAATAACCAATAGTTTTTAACTTGAAAACTAATAAAATTAGTGGAGTTTGAACTCTAGAAATATACAAATT
Source organism: Bretschneidera sinensis (assembly GCA_023935145.1). NCBI lineage: Eukaryota > Viridiplantae > Streptophyta > Magnoliopsida > Brassicales > Akaniaceae > Bretschneidera > Bretschneidera sinensis. The sequence continues at coordinate 58,787,694 of CM043699.1, read as the reverse complement.
CAAGAATCAGTTTCTGCACCAAAAGCATACAAATTTTCTCTACAAGAAGATTACTCACTTGGGCTGAGCAGATGAAGTATAATCATCAAATATTTATATCATGAGAAAATACCTTTAATTCACCCACAAGATCTTTAGGGGCAACCTTGGTGTTCAAGAATTCATCAACATCTTTTAGTGTTTTCTTACGGTCCTACCATGGGAAATAGTGGACAGTAAGTGAATGCAAACTTTTATGCTTTAACACTCCATTTGGAACCAAATAAAAACTCAATTTCATAGTGAATTCATTTCAAAATGAATTCCATAGTTTTTTATTGTTCCAAGCATAACATATTGCCTTTGCAAGAATAACATATTGCTGAAAGTAGGGGTATTTGGACATACCTCGACAAATAGGAGTTTCTTGCTCGCCAACTGAACAAGTGCAGCTGAACCTAAAACTTGGAGTATTGTTTCTATCTGTGAAAGGATAGAGAAAACCCATCAATAATGAGTTTCACACTAAGTAATTAAAAAAAGAAGAGGAGAAAAAAATTATTGTACAGCGTTCAAACAAGCTGACCTCTGTAAATGCCAATAAACCTAATCCAGTAGCCGCAGCAATTCCAAGGGTAACAGATAAGCCTTCAGAACTCTCCTGCACATTAATATCCATCATTTCCTATGGAAGTGTTCATTATAAAGCTTGAAGAAGGTTTGCAACTTTTTCAATGAGTACATATACAAAAAACTGATAAAACATTGATCTTTGAATAACAATTCTTCATTCTGCCTCCAGTTAATTTTCAAGCTCAGAATTTCGATACAACCAGAACATAATACTTTCTTGCATAATAATATATTTAACAATCAGAATTATGACTTATCCGTGTCCTTCTCATCCCGCTTTGATAGATCATTCAAGGATGTAAGGTATCCTCGGCTTCATCACATGAATAGCTAGTTCACCAATAAGGTTTTCCTCCTTTCTCTTTCAGAATAGATAAAAACAGATTTGTGAAGTATGTGAAACAGTATTGAATGTCTTATCATCAAATGCAACTGTGAATATGAGCAATATTTTCCAGGGCCATGTAAATTACATCAAATGGGAGAAAAGATTGTAAATTTTAACTTTTATATCTCAACTGATTCATACAGTATCATTTAAAAGATATTAGGCCTGAATACCACTCGCAGGCCATTTTTCACAATGTTCATTTGTGCAGGTAGCAAGGGAAAGCAGCAGATTGTCTAACTTCAGTTTGAAACAATCATTTATGGAAAAATAACTATAGAGAACCTATGGAGAAACAACCATGAAAATTTTAAATGCATAATTTGCTACTCTAAACGAACTTCATATATATTAAAAATGTTTTTTACAACAGGTTTATAACAGTTGACCAGACAAATCAAGAACCTTATTCAACCATTTTGATTTATCTAAGACCACAACTAAATTATACCTTATATTTTGCACATCTTTTCTTATTTTATTCATCTTTCACGAATTGAATTAACTTTTTTAATTCCACTACAAATTTGAGGGGAAATTGAAAGCAAAACCCCAAAAAAAATGAGAAACCCAAAAAGTTGAGGGAAATTCCCAAGAAAAATCCCAAAATTTGTAACTAGAAATAGAAAAATCAGATGGAAAGACAAAGAAAATAAAACTTACCAGAGAAGTCGTGATCTTGGGGAGTGACGGCGCCGGGTCGTACCAGAGAGGAGGACGAAGGAGTGATGGCGGTGAGAGATAGGAAAGAAAGTGAGGAAGAAGTTGCGATTCGGGGGAGTGACGACGGCAGGTCATAGTAGAGAAGAAGACTAAGGATGACGGTCGTGAGAGAGAAATGGATGAGGAGACGCGATCTGTGTGTGAAGAAGAGGAAGAACGAAGAACGAAACAGAGGAGAAGGGAGAACAAAGTTGAACTCGTGAAAATGAAAACTGAACACTGAGTTTCAGACTGAAAACGCCAAATCGTAGTGTTATAAAATCAGTGTTTAAACACCGTTTAAGAACATTGAACAATGAAAATTATTTTAGAACATTATCCTCCAAACGTGTTTGTAAATTTTTGAACAGAATTTTCAGTGTTTGAACACTGAAAAGAGTTTTTGAAAATCTTCCCCAAACATGGGCTTGGTTTGGGCCTTTGGAATTTAATCTACTAACTGTTATGAGATGTGACATTTCCATTTGGTAAATTTTTGATTGATTTACTATTTTGGTTGAGTTTTAAGTCATAACATAAAGTATTTTCTGAACCCAAAATGTCATGGCCATACTAATCTATAGGTGAGATTCTAGTGCAGGTCCTTTGTTTACTTTCTCTAAGTGGCATTTTATGCCATTTTGTGTTAAAGGCGGGTTTAGTAATTCTGCATTTGATATGAAGTAAAAGGTAAGAAAATGTAAACAAAAATCAGTGCAGATAATGAAAAAAAAAAGATAAAAATTTAATAAATGGTTTTAGACCTAGAAGGTTATTGGGTTTTGTTTACTTTGAACCAAACAATTGAGTCTATTTTTCTTGGATGGATTTGATTACTCATTTATGTTTATCTTAATTAAAGATTAAACGATGATTAGATATGAGGCATAGTATGTATAATCTAAAATATGGGTTGGTGATCCAATATTGGAGTGTACATGGGAAGTTATTTGTAAATTATTATGTAGGTCATTCTAGCTATTTAAAAAATGGGGAAAGTCTAAAAAATAGAGGAGGTTCTATCGAAATTTCGGTAGGACTTCTCCTAACATTTTCTTTTCAAAGGTTTAATTGAATTAAAGAGAAATGGTGATTTGTGAGACAAAATGTATGCTTAAGGAATTAACTTGTTGGGAGTGAGACCTATGGAAGTGGAAACCAAAAAAAATTATTTTATAAATTTTATTATAGATCTTTATTTTAAACAATTATAAGTTTCACTACCTTCAATATATTTCTAGAAGGGTTCAAAAGACAAAGGGCACGTAAGGCATGTATCATGACATAGTATAATTTTCACAAAGTTAAAATGGCATAGTGAGTTATAATTATATACTTGATATCATGATTAGGCATGGGAACAAGCGATGGTATGAGTATCAAAAAGTTGTTATTAGTTGATTCATGGATGGTAACACGGTGTTCACCTTATTTCTACTAAGCGAGAAAGAACTAGGACTCTTAAGATTTGAATTAAATTACGAATATGAAAAGTTGGGGATATAGTTATGATTACATATTTCATGTATTATATGATTGTGTATGTATGTGTAATGATAAATATTTAAGTTAAGAATAAATAGAAATTATTTTCTTGCACTAGATTGTATTATTATTTAAATGAATTGTGATTGAAAATAGGATGAATTGTTGTGAGAGTGACATGTGTTTGTGGATTTACGTGTGAGTTTTGTTCTGTTGATGTGTTTGTGAAAAATTCTTTACGATGCGATGAGAATGGATTGATTGAGATTGTTGCGAGGTGATGTAGGAAATAACGTTTTCGTTGAGGTTGTGTGGGATGATGGTCTATGCTTGATGATCATAGGACCCGCCTAGAAGGGGTGACGAATCTGAAGGTGACATTGGATTGTAGGACCACGAGGAAAGGGGGGGGGATATGGTCTGAGGGTAGGTGTCGGCACATGGGGAGACGTCTTCATGAAATAATATGATATTGTAGGACTTTGTGTGGTCTGAGGGATGATGATATTGTAGGACCTTGTGTGGTCCGAGGATGATGATATGGTAGGACTTTGTGTGGTCCAAGGGTTGGTAGCACCATGACCATGGCTAGTCCGAGGGCAAGTGCCGGCACGTGAGGAGATGTCCTTGATATCATGAAATAATTTAGATGATTGGGATGATAAAAATGATTAAAATGATTTGTGATGAGTTGAGATGTGTTGTAATGAGTTGAGATGAGTTATGATAAGATGATATGGGTTGAAACGAGTGGAGATTAGAGTGGCATGAATCTTGTTGTACACAAATAGTGTTGAGATATTGATGACGATGTTTGTATTTAAATGGATATGGGCATATAAGTTTAATGTATTATGAAATATAAGTTGTGTGGCTGTGTTTTATAGCTAGTTGTTATGGCATAAAAAGGCTAGGCTCGGTGCTTAAAGGTAGCGATGCTGTTTCAGGTAGGGTCCGCTTGGGATGGGTCGTTACAGGATATTTTTGTCATTACAACATTTTTTGTCACAATTTCAATAGCCTATTCCATCCAAACATTGGAAACAAAATGGAATCAGTTATTTTACATGTACAATTAATGGAATCATAATTCAATCTATTCCAACCCAATTATATTCCTGTCAAATAAAAATTCTATTCAAAATAATTTGATTCTGCATATCAAACGTGTCATTGATTCCACTATTACTTTCGATTGTATATGAAACTTTCTAGGAATGTTTTGAATATTTTTTTTCTTTCTTTTTTTTTTAGATATTGCTGCATTTGTGTCCCCAGGTAATGCTACACTATGACATTATTATAATGTAGTTTTTTTTTTCCTGCTTAGTATAGCATACACAAATAGCAAACACTTGATCATCCATTGCTCAATATCATTCTATGATTTTATTGATTATTTCTCTTCTAATGGTGTGTTTGATGGATAGGATGATATTATTTGAGTGTGTTTGGTGGACATGATGAGGGAGATGATAGGATGTCTCAGCTAATGATAATAGGATAAAATCATCATGCTTTGGGGTTAGGACGTGACATCCTCTCATACTTATCGATCTCAACTTATCCTCCTCTCTTTCTATCCACCAAATCCACTACAAAATTTTAAGAATAAGAAAATTTTGATGATTCTATTGATGTTCTAATTGAATTTTAAGTTTATCTATTGAAGTACTCTAACCCCTTGTTTGGATTGAGGAAAATTAAGAAAAATATGGGGAGAATGAATAAAGTTATACATATATAAAGTTATACATTTACTTCTTTGTTTGATATATATATATATATATATATATATATATATATATATATATATATATAAGTATTTGCGAAGATTTATTGATTAACATGACACGTGTCTTTTAAAGAGTGTTACTATCATGACATGTGTCTACTTTTTTAACTTAAAGTTTAAAACTGCGTAGTTTTGGTTTTATAATTAATTGAGATATAAAGCCCAAATTATAATCTTTATAAAAGCCTAAAATAATAAAGCTCAATAAAAATAATATTGTTTTATAATTAATTGTGATATAAAGCTCAATCCAAAAATTTTAGAAAGATTTAAAATTATGAAACTTAGTAAATTAAAACTAGATATAAAGAAATTTGGTAGTAAGAATTCAATATAAAAAATTATTCAACTTAATAGTTAAATGGTAAACTAAAATTAGATATTCAATTAAATTACTTATCAAAAAAAATATTCAATAAAATTACGTCATAAAAGAGAGAAGAAATTGAGTTTACATGACATTTTTTTTCCAAACATTTTTTTCAACACAACACAATTTTGGTTTTTGTAGTTATATGAGGCATATAAAGTACAATCTAGAAATCCTATAAAGGTCTAAACTAATAAAGTAAAGTTTATGAAATGCCTAAAATAAATAATACAATCAAGTTAAGTAGTAAACTAAATTAAATTATATATATATATAAAGAAATATATTAAATAATATTTCACCTTAGAAGGTTTCATCAATAGCCATTCATGTGCTTTTATTTTTATATTTTTATTGATGGGAACCATATTGATATATTAGGTAATTATAAATAATATTGTTGGTTGCCTTTTTGCATGGGATGGATGTGGGTGAGTTCTCATATCATTTGTATTAAAAGTTCAATTTGTAAAGTTTACAAAGGTGAACATAAAAAGTTCAATTTATTGAATACTTAAATTAAATAATATAATCAATTTAAATAGTAAACTAATTGAATTTAAAAGAATGAGTAAAAATAGGTTTATTTGAAACAAATTTTTTTTTTATCTTAGTTAATAGATTAAGATTCAATTTCGTAATACTTTATAATTAAATCTAATATATAATATTAATTCCAATAAATTTAATTTATGAGATTGTATTCTAAACTGTAAAAGAGACAATAAGAGTTGTAACGATCTATCTCGAGTGAGCCTTACTCGGAACGATTCCATTACCTTTCAGCACTGAATGTCTTAACTCGAGATGCAACCAAACAAAATATACAAATCAACAACATTCTTTTTCAATTAGTTCAAATCTATTCAGACATAATCTTAAGTACAAGAAACTTTTCAAAACAAAACAATAACTCTTAAGATCTTACAAAAGACAATTTAAAAAAGGAAACATTTTTCAATTAACTCCCAATTTGTACACTTTTACAAAACTAAACTAAGACAAGAGCTGAAATTTTCAAAGAGACCCAAGAGGTAAGGATGCCGTTGACGAGGACTTTACTAAGGTCTTTTTTCAACATTGACCACTTTTCTTCCGGTAATTCTCCCAAAGGGTTAGAAAACGAAAATGGTGAGCTAAAAAGCTCAATGAAAAACACATTACTAGAAAAAATCATATTGGAGAGATTTTTCATTTTTTTTATTTCAACTATGTCATAATATATTAAATTGCAAAGTATGAATAATATAATTTTTGAATTTTCTCTAATTATTCCTCTCAAATTCTTAACAAGGAGAAAACAATAAACATAAGAAATCACCAATTTTTTTATAGTTAATTTCAAACATATTACCTTAACATATTTCATACATCATAAAACCCATAAAATATGAGGAGTTTCCAACTCAACATTTTTTTTATGACCACAACAACATTCATGCCTTTCACCGGGTCAAGTACATCACATCCCTCTCAATAGCAAATCACAATAAGTACCCCTCATGGGTTCAATCCATCAATACTTTTATCATCAATGAGATGAAATTTAATGCAAATATATGGAATGCATAATCATGTATTAGTTTATATCATCATAATACCCCTTATTGGGCGAATCATATAACAACGGGGACGTCTCCCTACGTACCGGTAAATTCTCATTAACATCATCATATATAACTCGGATCTCCTCCCTACCCCTTATCAAGCAGAGTCTTTTCAATTCAATACTTCCTCGGATCCCTTCCATAGCCCTTACCGAGCGAGTCCTACTTTCACATGTTTACTCCACTCCTTCCACACTATCACAACATCAACAAGAATTCATGTCATATGCAATGAATTCACAGCACAGTAATTTCTCAGGCAATTTTTTTTTTTACAATTATACACATCACAATTTCTCTGACATAAGCTATAATAAGTCAATTCTTGTACTATTGGGAAATCACCTTGACAAGATGCCCAGGTGGTGATCTTCCAAACACCCAAGTCTAGAATGACTTGTAGAAAGAAAATATAGCAAACGAAGCAAAGAAAGAAGACAAGCAATTGTTATCGAGGTTCGACAATACCTACGTCCCCGTGAGTTCCTTCGAACTTTCTGCACTAATCAATGGTTATTACAAGTTACAGCAACCCCTCTTCAAGAATCCACAAGTTCTTGAAGGAACAAAGAAGAGAACAAGAAAGTGATAGAACTATTACAAAAGCATCTATACTACTCTCTCTTCTTTACAACCAGCCTCACAAATGAGTCCTTCTTGTATGTCTGTGTCTTTACACTCTCACACAATTCTCTCATTCACAATGTCATCTCTTGTTATGTTGTTGATTGAAGTTAGGTGACTTTTTATATAGTGCACCAACTTCTTGACCAATCTTGAGGGTCAATATCCACCCTTAGATCTAAAGGACTAATCATCCATAGCCCTTCATCATTTATTAGTGATCCTATGCGTTTTGATCTTGCATCCACGTACTTAACAAGAGAGGCTAAAAACTAGCCTTAGTGCCATTCCTTAAGGTTCTGAGAGCTGCGGCTTTGGGTAGGGGGCACCATGGCCTTAGCCTTCCTCCAGCACTCCAGCTTCTGGGTGTTGCGGCTTGGAGAGAGTAGGGCCGCAGCCTGACCTGATGCACACACCTTTTTTCAGCTTTGTGCTGAGGCGCACACCTTGTACGTGCTGAACCTCTTCATTCTTCTTCTTCCGTTTAAATCTTAACCATGTTTAAACCTTAGATGAATACCAACAATCTCTACCTTTGTCTAAGCATTTAAACCCAAACCATTATGTAGAGAACTTCAGGATCCAAACTCATCTTGAGTCATCATTCAACCGACTCCATTCCTAAGAAGTCCAAGGCAATGATTGGACCTTCTTAGTGGTAGAACCTTGGTGCCTAAATCTGTAGGACTTTCCTCTGTGTCTACCTTATCCATGTGCTTTGTCCTACCATGGAACACCAAATTCCTACACAAGTGCCACGCACTTTGGTTAACCGAATACACTGCCAACTGCTCTTTTAGGACCATCCACTCATCTAACAATCCTTTGCACCACATAGCCTCCTTTATGGCTTCCATAACCGCTATGTACTCAGCCTCGGTTGTTAAGAGTGCTACCACAGGCTGCCATTAAGCCTTCAAAAACCTCAACAACCACTTCATCCCAAGCCAAAGCTCCTTTTCGGGATTACTCACAAATCTGCTGAGAGCATCCATTACCTGAGATATATCAGGTCTAGTGCTCACCATCATAACCATGACTGGTCCATCCGAACTAGAGTAAGGGACCTTTACCATGTCCTTCTTCTCCTTATCCATTCCAAGACATTGCTTGCTGGAGAACTTGAAATGATCAGCAAGGGGAATCTTTACTAGTTTATCATCTTCCATTGAAGACCGAGAAACCTTCAACCCATTTCTCTCCCTTTCCTGAATTCTTCTCATCTCAAGGATCTTTTGTGTAAGGCTAAGATCCTTCCTCTCGAACTCCTCACTGAGTTAAGATGTAAACCTTTTCATCCTCTCACTGCTGTTCCAAACCAACAGTATATCAACAATATAGATGAGAATACTCACCATTTTCTCCACCTTGTGTCCAGGTGAGAAAGTTTATGTGAAATCTATGTCTTCTCTTCTTATGAACCCATTCGCCACCAGCCTAGCCTTGTTATGGACTTCATCTCTTGGAGGGTACCCTTCTTTGATCTTATAAGTCCACTTACAATCCACAACTCTCTGTTTTCCTAGAATGTGCACCAATTCCCAGAAGTTGTTCTCCCTCAAAGAATCCATTTCTTCCTCCATAGCTAGCTTCCATATTAGCGAAACCTTACATCCCATGGCATTAATATAAGTCTCTTGTTCACTTATCTCTCTTTTTGTCCAAGGAGCTGCTGCATCCACAGCAACAGCAAAGCCATGTCTTGAAGGTGATCTGTCCAGCTTTCCTTTTCGGTCCCTTGTGAGCTGATAGTCCTTCTGACTTGCTGCATCATCCTTTTCTAGTTCAGCCTCCTCTCGAGTGTACTGAGCTTGGAATTCATCAATGGGCTCTACCTGGTCCAAACTCTCTTACCTTGCTTACTCTACCTGAACTGAATTCTCCTTGATACTATGCTCCACAAATTCCAGACCAGTTTGCTCACTAGCCCCTGCAAGGTTAGTTTTCTCCAAATAGGGAAATAAAAATTTGTTAAAAATAATATCCCTACTTGTCATAAGTTTCAATCCTTCTTTCTCTAAGGACCACAACCTATACCCCTTAGCCCTTCCCCATATCTTAGAAACACACACTTTCTAGATCCTGGGCTAAGCCTATCATTCTTTTGATGTGCATATGCAGCACATCCAAAAGTTCTAAAGTTGTTCAACTCAGGGGGTTTTCCACTCCATATCTCTATGGGAGTCTTAAGGTCCATAACACTAGAGGGTGATCTATTTACCAAGTATGCAGCAGTAGACACCGCTTCCCCCCAAAAATATTTGGGTAATCCGGATCCCATTAACATGTACCTAACTTTTTCCATAAGGGTCTTATTCATCCTCTCAGTAACTCCAATTTGTTAAGGGGTTTTCACAACCATCCTATGTCTTAGAATCCCATTAAACCTACAAAATTGATCAAGTTACTTGTTAAAACATTCTAAGCCATTATCGGTTCTTAACACCTTAACTACTCTACCCATTTGAGTCTCCACCATCTTCTTCCACACCATTAACTTATTCAAAGCATCTGATTTATTTCTAACCAAATAAACTCAAACTTTTCTTGAATAATCATCAATTAAAGATAGAAAGTAAAAGTTACCTCCCTATGTTGGATTCCTTACTGGTCCCCAAAGGTCCACATGAATGTAGTCAAGAATGCCCTTAGACTTGTGCAATCCGGTGTTGAAGCTAACCCAATATTGCTTTCAAGAACATAACTCTTGCAGAAGTCGAGTCTTTCTACCTTATCACCATCAAGTAATCCATTCTTGCTAAGAACTTGCAACCCCTCTTCACTTATATGTCCCAAGTGAGTAGGCCAAAGTGCTGCCTTCTCCATCTCAGCTATCAAGCTTGCTGCTTGATCCTTGATGTCCGTGTCTCTGATTATCTCATAGAGACCATCATTCATTGCTGCCTTGATCACTACCAAAGATCCCTTGGTTACCTTGATCTTTCCTCCCTCTGCTTTATATGTGTACCCCATGGAATCTAGATGCCCCAATGAGATCAAATTCCTCTTCACATCCGGAAGATAACTCACATTCCTCAGCAGCCTTGTCATTCCATCAAACATCCTCAACTAGATGTCTCCTATGCCCCTCACTTGGTAAGAAGTTTTAGTCCCCAGTAAAACCCTTTCATCATTGGTTTCCTTGAAATTATTGAACCAATCCCGGTGAGGACAAATGTGATGAGTGCACTCGGAATCTAAGATCCATTTCCCACTGCCTTTTTGCCCATTGCTCACACTTGAGCACACAATAAGAACATCATCATCTTGCTGTTCTTTGGCAACCGAAGCCTCTCCATTCTTGATATGGCTTCTTCTCTCATCCCTCATCTTCTCTTTGCAATCTTTCTTGAAATGACCCTCTTTATGGTAGTAGTAACATCTCTTCCTTCCAAATCTCAGTTTGGAATGTGCTCTCCCATAGCTTTCTCCTCTACCTCTATCCCGGTAGTAGCCATATATATTGTTGTACACTCTCCCATGGCTTTCTTCTCTACCTCTGTCCCAGTAGTAGCCATATATCTTGCTGTGCACTCTCCCATGGCTCTCTCCTCTACCTCTGTCCCGGTAGTAGCCATGTATCTTGCTGTGCACTCTCCCATGGCTCTCTCCTCTACCTTTGTCCCGGTAGTAGCTATGTTTGCTGCCATACCGAGTTGCTGGCCTTCCTCTAATGAATAGCCTTTTTCCACTTGATGCACTCTTTATCTTGGAATCAAAATTATCTTGCAACTCTTTTTTAGGATCCAATTTAAAAGCAAAGATTCATTTCCGAAGAAACCTCTTATTAGGGAGAGTCTTGGCAAGAAACTTCTCATCTAATTTCTTCGAAATTGCAGCTGGATCTTTCGAGTCTCCGCACTCCCTCATGACATTATCCGACATGTGTAAAAAGATGGTGCTGTATGCCATCTTCTTCATCTCAATCCGCTGGACCTCTATGGTACTTGCTGAAAAAGCGTTATCTCCTCCAATCGCCAAGTCCACCTTTTGTTGCACAAGAATCACCTTGATCTTCTGCTTCCAAAGGGCAAAATCTCCCTTTCTATCAAACTTCTCAACCATGAAATTTGAAGCCATCTTTGTAGACAAGATCCCAGATTTAGGCAACACCCACAAATGCTTTCTTTAACCTCAAGAACATGATCGAAGATGGATCTTAACATCATTCTTGAATCACTCTTAAGAACACGATCTGATCTTGATCTTTACACCGTTCTTGAATCACCCAAGAAGTTGATCTTTGATTCTTGGAGTCTTGACTCTGTCACTTTTTTGTTCTTGGTTCGGTTCCAGTTGTGCTAGCTCTGATACCACTGTTGGGAAATCACCTTGATAAGATGCCCAGGTGGTGATCTTCCAAACACCCAAGTCTAGAATGACTTGTAGAAAGAAAATATAGCAAACGAAGAAAAGAAATAAGACAAGCAATTGTTATCGATGTTCGACAATAGCCTACGTCTCCATGAGTTCCTTCGAACTCTCTGCACAAAATCAATGGTTCTTACAAGTTATAACAAACCCTCTTTAAGAATCCACAAGTTCTTGAAGGAACAAAGAAGAGAACAAGAAAGTGATAGAACTATTACAAAAGCACTCTACTCACAATCTATACTACTCTCTCTTCTTTACAACCAGCCTCACAAATGAGTCCCTCTTGTATGTCTGTGTCTTTGCACTCTCACACAATTCTCTCATTCACACACTTATGTCTTGTGTCTCATTTATAATGTCATCTCTTGTTATGTTGTTGATTGAAGCTAGGTGACCCTTCATATAGTGCATCAGCTTCTTGACCAATCTTGAAGGTCAATATCCACCCTTAGATCTAGAGGACTAATCATCTATAGCCCTTCATCATTCATTAGTGATCCTATGCATTTTGATCTTGCATCCATGCACCTAACAAGAGAGGCTAAAAACTAGCCTTAGTGTGCCTTTAGTGTGCCTGGTGCCGCAGCCTAGAACAAGGGGCGCCGCAGCCCAGGGCAGAACACCATTCCTCAAGGTTTTGGGCGCCGTGGCCTTAGTCTTCCTCCAGCACTCCATCTTTTGGGTGCCGCAGCCTAGAGAAAGCAGGGTCGCGGCCTGACTTGATGCACACACCTTTTTTCCAGCTTTGTGCTGAGGCACACACCTTGTACATGCTAAACCTCTTCATCCTTCTTCTTCTGTTTAAACCTTAACCATGTTTAAACCTTAGACGAATACCAACATGTATCATCATACCTCAACATATATATAAATGTCAATCTCAACACACCACTATTTAATTTCATAATTTAATCACATTTTAACTATTAAATTATTCGTTAAAATTCATCACAACATCCCTTTACATGGGATTATATTAACATTTTACACAAACAACACACATAAGAATACTTTCATACTCACAATGTGCCTTACTTTTTTATAGTATACTCTTTGTAACACATGGTACGTTTGTTTAAATATTTTAAGTCATAGAGTTACACTCCGAAGCATTCTTAGTGTGTTTATTCAAGTTCTAGTTATAATAAGTTGTATTAAGAATTATGGGATTTAGAAATAATTAATTAAGCATAAGTTTTGAGAGGATTAAAAATTTCCTTTGAATGATAGTGAGGAAAGCTAAGAAAAAAATGAGATTTAAAAAGTTTTGGGGTGAAATTTAAAGAGAAGTAAAATGAAAAGGGAATTATGCAATTAAGAAGGAGCTTTTAAAATTTTAAGAAGTGTTTGGGGTAGATTGTGAAGGGTGGTTTTGCAATTTGGGGAAATTATTTCTATAAATAGGGTGTGTAAGGGAGATAGTGAACCCAACAAGTGCTCAAACTCTCTAGAAATGACGAGAGAGAAGAGAAAAGAGAGAAAGAAGAGAAAAGGGAGAATAGAGGCAAGAAGGAAAGAAGGGGAGGAAGAAGAAGAGAAAAGTTAGGAGTTTCTTACATTAATCAAGGTAAAGAACTTGTTTTCCTTCTCTTTAATTGTCAAGTAAATTTATTACTTTAAGGGTTTGAGTTTTGAAGCTTGAATTCAAAGAATCTTCATAAGAAAAAGTTTGAAGAAAAAGGTTTGTTTTAAAAAATCGGTTTTGTGTAAAGTTGGTCATTTAAGAGTTTTTGATTCGATTTTCTCCTGGGTAGTATAAAGTTTTTGACTTTAAACCCTTAGAAACTTGTATTTTTTGAGAATTTTAAAAGATCTTTTGAAATCAAGAAGAATTGTGGAGAAAAATATGAGACTACGGAGAGATTTCTATTGAAAAACGGGGATCCAATTGATTGGATTAGTGCTTAGTCGATTGGATGAAGCACTTGAACCAAACCATGGTCGAACCAATTCATTTAGTTGACTGAATGAAGGGGTTGAACTTTCTAGACCCTTTTCAGTCGATTGAATCAAGCATTTAGTCAACTAAACCATGCTGATTTTTGAAATCTTTTACTCTTTCCTTCAATTTTGGAACGTGAAACTTTTTCATTCAATTTTTAATATTTATTTGTATTTGAAACATGATTGAAACACCTTTGAAATACCTAGTATTCATGAGATTAAAACATTTTTGAAAACCAAAATTTAAGGATTTGAAAAAGGATTGAAAAAGAGCATAACTTTTAGTTCCTTTGATTTTTGTTACGCTCAAAATGCAGACATGATTTTTAAAGTATGCAAAACACTTTGGGATTGTTTGATATACATTTAAGTGACTTAAAGTAGTGGGATCAAGTGTTATTCGTTCTTAGGTACTAATGGGAAAACCCTTGAGAGATAAGGAAGTAGTAAGATCACGTCTTTCCTTTAGTAAGCATATTTAATATGAGTAATAAAGAATAAAAATATGATCTACTTTGATAAGTATAAACTTTGGAAATCTTATTTAGAATAAATATGAGTTTTAGTATGAAAATAGTAAGATTTAATGTTATGGAAATTTGATATAGGTGGAGAAATAATTGTGTAAGATATGAGTCTTGAAATGATTCAAGGTGGTTGTGTTGAGGATTTGTTATGTGTTTGACCCGGAGAAGGACATGATTGTTGCTGTCAAATGCAGAGATGTTGAATAAAGATCTTTATATGGTTGTTTTGACATTATGATGCGTGAATGTATAAATAGTATATAGTATATAATTAAGGAAACTTGCGATTTATAGTTTAAATGGTCTTATGGTGGTATAAGAATTAAATAAAAATACTTGAAGGAAAGTTAAAGGAAATAATTGGAGAACATATAAGATAGGTATTTCTTACACTTAGAAGCTAAAATAAATAATAAGCTATAGATTTCTTACACTTAGAAGCTAAAATAAATAATAAACTATAGTTATAAAGGTAAATTCCTCCAATACAATTACTTCTCGTAAGGTGTGTCTCATTAAGCTTTTTAGCTAATCTTTTTATTGTTGTTAACTTTTCAGGTAATGGTTGGGGACTTGACGATCAAAGTTAAAAGAAGTCTTAATTAAGGCCTTCGACGGTGGCATCCTTAGCTTTGAGAGTACTTGTTAGGAGTTAAAAATTTTGGGACTGAGATTAGCTGTTGTAAAAGAACATTGTAGTAGGGAAAGGTTTTCTTTCACTTATGTCAAACGTTAAAATTGTTGTATTGAAATTATAAATTTGTAATTTTATGAACTTGTGATGTTATGAGTAGATGTTTGTATTCTTGGTAAATTATATGTGATTGCATGTAGGTTGGGGTGCTCAGTACTAAAAGGAAATGATACGTCCTCGGGTAGGGTCCACTTGGAGATGGGTGTAACAACCCATCCCGGGTTGGCCACCCCTGAGATGGTGTCATCACATTTTGAAAATCCCAGCTCGACACATTTATGCAACAATAAAAATAATACTAACGGAAATTTTTACATCAATCCTCAATCCTGAACAGGGGAGATATATCAATCTGATATTAGCTTAAACATAATAAACAATGTAAAATGCATGAATATTTACAAATAAATTTTTATTTTATTTTCTCATTAGTCTGAGGATGTTGACACATACGTGGCTTACAGAAAAAGATTTTGTCTGACTCTTAACCCGCCAGACTAGTTGTCCTGCCTGCTACCTGAAATCATTGTACAATGAGGGATGAGCTTTACAAGCTCAGTTAATTAAATTTACTAGAAGTATTCGTTTGTATAAAAGGTCTTTCAATATTTAATCATTTATATCTCATACAACTTGATACTAGCATTCTACTATCACTACACATGTCATAAAGTTCATTCTCTATCAATCTCTTCTTCTTATTTATTGGTTCGCCTTAAGACCATCAATTATCTCATAATTACCTTTTAATGAGGTTCACAGCATAAAGTCTACCATTTAGATGGTTCTTATCATATTATACTTCTAGGTTTCTTTCTCACCATAACAGTCTCTCTGTGAGATTCATTCATCTATAAATAAAATCACAATAACACACAACACATTAGCATTTCAGTAATGCAATCAATATTTAAAACAGATGCGATGCATGAATTATTATTAGAGAACGTCTTCCCACATGTTGACATGTTTTTATTATCTTAGACCGGTCCCCTCCTGGTTCTTTTCTTTCCAGCATATATCGGCTGTCACGGTATTTATTTCCAGCATATACCGGCTGTCACGGTTTTTCATTTATTTTCAGCATATACCAGCTGTCACAGTGTCCCTTTTATTTCCAGCATATACCGGTTGTCACTGTTTTTCAATTATATTGACCCTCTCCCGGTTCTTTTATTTAATGCATATGTATATGAACAATGATATAAAATATGCATATGAACAATAACATAAAAACAAACATAAATTCAAATATTTAAATTAGCTATCTTGATTATTCTCAATTTATTATTGAAAGAAATTCCACTAAATTACTCTCATAAATCACATCAAATCATTCATCATAACTTATCAAGATCTACTAAATTTCATCTCCTCATAATTCGTATCAAAACATCAACCATAGCTCATCAAGAATTTTACATATCGTTTTTATTATTAAATCAACTTATTATTCCAAAAATATTATTTCCCACCTAATAATTTTCTATATGTCCAAAATCTTATCATACTTATCAATCAATTTCTCATCTACCACTAAAGCATAAGCTAATAATTTATTTTAATATTATCACTAGATATTTCATTTTTATCTAGATTACTTAAAGTAAATCTAACTCACCACATAACACTTAGAGCTACTCGTGGATCACCTTCTTGCCTTTTCCGTTCCTCTTAGAAATTTCCCCCGGTTGCTGATCGTCAACACCTGACATAATATTTATATTAAATTTATAATTTATTCTTCAATTCTTCATAAACCACACCCTTTGAAAATTCCCACTTTGAATTCCGGTAAATTTCATGTATACTAAATTTAAAAAATAAACTTCACATTATTACCTTCTATTTTTCTTAGCGCTTCCCGTGATTATCTATAAAATTCTCCTGTAAACCCCTTCAAAATTTTACTCTTTCAACATTCTTTTTGGTCCCCAAGTGTTTAAAGAAAATGAGTAGTTTGAATTGAGGAAAGGGAGAAAACCAAAGATTTTGCTAAGAAAAATTAAAGCAAGGGAAATTATGCAAAAAACTAAGTTCAACAGCCCCGAATTTGGCTTCCACGCAAAGGCCAAGTGTAAGGCGTGCAAATGCCTTCTGGCTTTTTTTTTCAAAAGAATTATTTTATTCAATACTAAATCCTTTGCATATATATAAATTATTTTAATTTTATGTCATATTTATTAAATTAATTCTTTACCCTTACTTTACAATTACAGGTATTACAATGGGGTTTTACATTTTTTTGTATAAGAGCTTTAGGTGTAAGGTTTTGTAGACATAGTTTCATGGTGCATGTTACATGGGGTGGTTATAGAAGGTCGGTTGCGTAAAATTAGAGAGGATGTCATTTAGGAGTTGAAACTAGTGATGGTTTAAGTGAGGGTATTGTGTCTTGAGATCTAAGCTAAATTGGCTTGTGTGTGATTACTGTTTGAATTTAATATTATTTGGATTGAATGGTTGTGTTATAAAATCTTGTAAATGATGCCTTTGATGAGGGTGTTTGATAAAATACTTGATGAGATGAAATATTTTACTAACATGTGTTTCTCATGCAATTGTGGAAAGTTTGATATGTGATTGTTGGCCTATTGTTAGTATTAAAGTGGAAGTTGAAAAAAGGTCTTTTGAAAAAACTAATTACTTGATAGTTTACCTTGACTTATTCAATCATTATTAATTGTTGAGTTTTGTATGAATGTTTGATTGATGGCTTTTTTCTCTTGATATATATATATATATATATATATATATATATATATATATATATTATAATATTGTAATTGATGATTGTGGTATGGATGTGTGGTATTGGTATAAAAAATAACTAGTATAGAAATTGGTAAATTTAAAATAGATAAGGTCTAGCATAGTGGGCTTGTATGTGTGTATACCTGAGAGACGAGCATAGGTAAAAGGTTGTTGTTTGAGCTTTGGATTAAAGTATTTTGAAGTTCGGGTTGTGAGACCTTTTAGACATGTGGATAAATTCGAGAGTTGGGAATTTGCATCAATTCATAGAAAGTTGTAAGTATATCACTGGGATGCGAGACTTGAAGAGGTAAATGAAGTATTGGTAAAAAGGTAGATGGCTTAACAATGATAATTAGAGATAAGAGCAACTTTTGGGAAAGTGGTTAGTGTGAGGAGTACTATATAGTAAGGAGTAGTTGAAATTAAAAGAGAGAAACACTTTAAATGAAGTTTTCATGATATCTTGGACTTAAGAAGGATTGTAAAGGAAATATGTTGGAAGAGAGAAATTGCTACGAGAGAATCTGTGAAGGAGGAAGGAATGGTAAATTTTGATTTGATCTTAGGTGTCATGAGAAATGCGATACAAATACGTAGTGTATTTGTTCAATACCTAGAAAGCCTTGAGCTTAGATTTGAGAATGAGTAAGTGAATGGTTGGTGCTAGTTGAATGAGCCTAAGAGTGTTGCCTTATTGAGAGTCATAAATTTGGAGAATGCTTTTGGTATTTAGTGAGAGGTAAGGAATGATGAACTAAGGTGTTTAAAGTATTTGAAAAGGTTAAAGAATTATGGATGACCTATTTTAGATGTGGTTGAGATATTATAAACGATGACAACTAGAGAAAGTACAATCGGTATGACTAGTAAAAGAGGATACTATGTAATAGAAGTATTAAAAAGACAGGTTATGGGAGACCAAGAGTTTAGTAAGAGCTAAAGGATTATGGTATAAGTATATAATGAGAAGTTAGAGATATAGACTTTTAGCTTGAACCCTCACCTATAATTATAATTAAGGATTTAACTATTGCCAATGACAGTGAAAAGGAGAAATTGCAAGAGGAAATTATTAACCCTAATCAAATTAAGAGTTACCTTTAAAGAATTATATGAGATGTTTCGTTATCAATGTTAAGGAATATATTCAAAGACTATTAGTTATAGTGAATTAATAGAGATTTTTGGATTTTGACATATATCGGGTGATTAGATACAAAATTTTGACAAGGAAAGGTGTAGAAATGAGGTGTTGTATAATTTTATGAAGGAATTGAAAGTATAGTTAAGTCCAAAGAGTAATTTAAATGCATAAAGGAATGTTGGAAAGATAAAGGTAGAATAAGGAAATGGAGATGTTATGGTTTGATGAGCTAAACGATAAAAGATTTAGTAAGAAGTGAGGAATCTATGGTATCACCTTGTTGTTGCAAAAGAG
This sequence comes from Bretschneidera sinensis, assembly GCA_023935145.1. Classification (NCBI taxonomy): domain Eukaryota; kingdom Viridiplantae; phylum Streptophyta; class Magnoliopsida; order Brassicales; family Akaniaceae; genus Bretschneidera; species Bretschneidera sinensis. Next base: position 58,768,377 of record CM043699.1, on the reverse strand, counting down.
GAAAATAACTTAATTTGAGATAGATGAAGAAAGTGAGGAATCCATGGTATCACCCTGTTGTTGCAAAAGAGGAAAATAATTGAATTTGAGATAGACGAAGAAAGTTCCAATTAAATGCAATAAGTTTTGTTATTAGGATGAAAGGGAAATGGAATGATTTAGTAAAGTTGGCAAAAGGTTGAGAGTATATTAATTCGGTATGAGAACTGATGGATTAGCGTTTAGTTAATGTTCGGTTGGAACTTCCTTGAAGTATCATCTAGAAGAGAGTGAAGCTATTGTTAATGTTGGAGATCATTGGTCAGAAAGAAAAAGAAATAGAATTATAAGAAGGTGAGTTGGGAAAGAGATTAAATGATCCAAGTCTCAGAAGGAAATATTGAGTGCTAATCAAAATGTTATGCGTATAAATGATTAGAAGGTTAATATTTTTGGAGAAAATTGTTTGTTTAAAAAACAGAAATGAAGATAAATTAATGTAAGGACTATAGTCACAGGGGTGATGTGTAGAGACGCTCTTAGAAATTATTGGGGTGGAAAGTTATCTAAAATGAATCTTTAAGAGTTTTATAAGTAATAGAAATAATTATTTGATGCGAAGTATAAAATACATGTTTATGACACAGGAAATGAGTAGAAGATTTGATATGAGGAGATTTGTAAAGGAATAGAAGGGTACTAGGTAAAATGATAATTTTGGATTACAATCAATACCAAAAGGAAAAGTTTATGTGAGTAAGAATTTTTGGAAAATTTAAATAGAAGTAGGGATAAGTTAAATAAGTTAATTATTGGAAATTGTAGTGGGAAGTAAGGTACTTAAATGTCACTATTGCGATAAATTATATAAAAGTTTATCGGTAGACATGCCCCGTTGACAGATCCTAAGTATAATATTTAATTGGAAAGGAAGTTACTGAGAAATATAAGGAAGTGGTTAGTTGATAATTGACCTTGTGAAGAGGTGTTTTGGGAAAGGCCCACAGTTTAATAGTCAAATTGCATTCAAGACCCTTGAAATAAGAAGTTGAGAGAAAGGAATGCAAAATAGTAAGGAATTTAGTTTTGAAGCTCAAAAGTAGAAGGGAGATGTATGAAGGGAATGGTTTTAAGTAATACCTTTGGTTAGAATATATGAATTCAAGGGTTAGTTAAGTGAACTGAAGGTCAATTAGAGGAAACTGAATGAATTGTAAGGACGAATAGTTGATAAAAGGGCATACACCACTTTTTAAGTAAAAAAAGGAATTCTAGTAAAATTAGAACGAAGTTTATTAAAGTAGGGAGTTAGATCACTATGGTATTTTAGTAGTGGGTTAACAACGATAGATAGAAAGTTCAAAGTGAGGATAAAATAGAACTTAACCTTATAAAGATAAATTATAGTGAAGGTGAAAGATTCAGGAAGAATACTAAAGAATGAGAATTTGACTTATGAAAGTGATATCCCTATTATTCGATGAACCTTGGTCAAGTAAATTTCAAGGATGAAATTTTTATTAGTGGCAGAGAATTGTAACACCTGATATCTTAGTTTGAATATTTTAAACTGCGGAGTTACACTTCGAAGCATTCTTAGTGTGTTTATTCAAGTTTTAGTTATAATAAGTTGTATTGAGAATTGTGCGATTTAGAAATAATTATTAAGAATAAGTTTCAGGAGGATAAAAATTTCTTTTGAAATGTAGTGAGGAAAGCTAAGCAAAAGATGAGATTTAAAAGAAAAGTAAAGTGAAAGGGGAATTATGCAATTAAGAGGGAGCTTTTGAAATTTTAAGAAGTGTTTGGGGTAGATTGTGAGAATGGGTTATTTTGTGAAGGGTGGTTATGCAATTTAGGGAAATTATTTCTATAAATAGGGTGTGTAAGGGAGAGAGGGAGCCTAGGTAGTGTTGGAACTCTCTAGAAAAGCCAAGAGAGCAGAGAAAAGAGAGAAAGAGAAGAGAAAGGGAGAGAAGAGGAAAGAAGGGAAGAAGGGCAGGAAAAAGAATAGAAAAGTTAGGAGTTTCTTACATTAATATAGGTAAAGAACTTGATTTCCTTCCATTTATTTGTCAAGTATATTTATTACTTTAAGGATTTGAGTTTTGAAGCTTGAATTCAAAGAATCTTCCTAAGAAAAAGTTTGAAGAAAAGAGTTCGTTTCAAAAAATGGGTTTTGTGTAAAGTTAGTTAACTTGGGAGTTTCTAATTCGATTTTTCTTTTGGGTAGTGTAAATTTTTTGACTTTAAACCCTTAGAAATTTGTATCTTTGAGGATTTGAAAAGATCTTTTCAAATCAAGAATAATTTTGGAGAAAAACATGAGATTTCATAGAGATTTCTGTTGAAAAACAAGGATCCAATCGATTCGATCAGTTGTCAGTCGACTAGATGAAGCACTTGAACTGAACCATGGCTGAACCGATTCATTTAGTTGACTGAATAAAGTGTTTAGTTGACTGAATAAAGGGGCTGAACTTTCTGGACCCTTTTCAGTCGACTGAATCAGGTATTCAATCGACTGAACCATGCATTCAGTCGACTAAACCATGCTGATTTTTGAAATTTTTGACTTTTTCCTTCAGTTTTTGAACTTGAAACTTTCCCATATAATTTTTCAGTTTTATATGCATTTGAAACATGATTAAAACACCTTTTAAATAACTAGTATTAATGAGATTAAAACTTTTTTGAAATCCAAAATTTAATGATTTGAAAAGGGATTGAAAAAGAGTATAGCTTTGGTTTCCTTTGATTTTTGTTGCGCTTAAAATGTGCAAATGATATTTAAATCTATACAAAACACTTTGAGATTGTTTGATAAACATTTAAATGACTTAAAGTAATGGGATTAAGTGTTATTCGTTCTTAGGTATTAGTGGGAAAACCCTTGAGAGACAAGAAAGTAGTAAGTTCGCGTCTTACCTTAAACGTATTTAATATATATATATAATTAAATTTAAAGAATAAAAATATGATCTACTTCGGTAAGTATAAACTTTGAAAATCTTATGAAGAATTAATATGAGTTTTAATATGAAAATAGTAAGATTTAGTGTTATGGAAAATTGATATAGGTAGAGAAATAATTGTGTAAGATATGAGTCTTGAAATGATTCAAGGTGGTTGTGTTGAGGATTTGTGATGTGTTTGACCTGGAGAAGGACATGATTGTTGCTGTGAAATGTAGCGATGTTGAATGAAGATCTTTATATGTTTGTTTTGGCTTTATGATATGTGAATGTAATAAAAATAATATATAGTATATAATTAAGGAAACTTGCAATTTATAGTTTAAATGGTCCTATAGTGGTCTAAGAAATAAATTAAAATACTTGAATAAAAGTTAAAAGAAATAATTGGAAAACATACAAGATATGTATTTCTTACACTTTGTTGGTATTTGTCTAAGGATTAAAAGGGTTGAAGAATGAAGCTTCTTCAGGCCTTAGCACCGTGGCTCAAGGTGTGCGCGCCTCGGCCTCCAGGAAGTCCAGAAGTTGAGGGAGGAGCTATGTGCTGCGGCCCAAGGTGTGCTGCCATGGCACAATCACCCTAAGCCACGGCCTCCAGCATGACAAAAAGCCTCCCCCCTTCCGGGCCGCGGCTTGAAGCACACTTGATGGCAATTTTCAGCACTCTTCTTCTAGTGCATGGTGCATGATCAAAATGCACAGGATCACTTAGACTTGATCAAGGGCTATGATTGATTGGTCCTCAAGATCTAAGGGTCGAGATTGACTTCAAGATAGGTTCAAGAAGTGGTGCACTATATAAAGGGTCACCTAGCTTCAATCTCAACAAGAATGTGAAAGACATAACTTGTGAAAGTGATATCAATTGTAAGAGTGCAAAGACACAAAACAAGAGAGACTCATTGGAGAGGCCGGTTGTTTAGAAAGAGAGTAGTATAGATTGGGGATTCAAGGGCCTTGTAAGTGGAATTTTCTTGGGGAAAATTCCAGGGTAACTCAAGTCCTTATCACTTTCTTTTCTCTTCTTTCGTTCCTCAAGAACAAGAGGTTTCTTGAGGAGGAGTTGTTATAACTTATAAGAACTCATTGATTTAGTGCAGAGGGCGCGGAGGAGCTCATGAGGATGTAGGCATATTGTCGAACCTCGATAACAAATTGCTTGTGTTCTTTCCATTCTTTGATTTCTGTTTCTGTTCTGATCATTACAAGTCATTCTAGACTTGGATATTTTGAAGATCACCACCTGGGCATCTCGAGGGTGATTTCTAAACAGTGGTATCAGTGCTTTGGTGAGCAGATATCGGAGCTGGAACAGAAGGTATCGGAGCAAGACACCAAGAATCAAAGATCAACTTATTGGGTGATTCAAGAACGGAGTAGAGATCAAGATCTGATTGTGTTCTTGAGGGTGACTCAAGAACGGTATTGAGATTAATCTTCGATCGTGTTCTTGAGATTTAAAAGAAGTTGGAAAGCAATTGTGGGTGCTGCATAAATCTGAGACTTTCTCCGCAAGAAGGGTTCAAACTTCATTGTTGAGAAGTTTGATGGAAAAGGAGACTTTGCCCTTTGGAAGCGAAAGATCAAGGCTGTTCATATGCAACAGAAAGAGGACTTAGCTATTAGAGAAGATGACGATTTTCCAGAAAGTATCACGGAAGTCTAGCGGATTGAGATGAAGAAGATAGCGTATAGCACCACCTTTCTGCACATCAGTGTCACAAGGGAGTGCAGAGACTCGGAAGATCCAGCTGTCATATGGAAGAAACTAGATGAGTTGTTTCTTACCAAAACTCTCCCTGATAAGATTTATCTTCTTAAAAGAATCTTTGCTTTTAAAATTGATCCTAATAAAGAGTTGCAAGATAATCTTGATGTGTTTAATAAACTAGTTTGCTAGTTATAGTATAACATTCCCGGATGAACAATTGGCTGTTATGTTATTGAATTCTCTTCCTGATTATTTTGAAAGTTTGATTAATGCTATTGAATATGGAAGAGATACACTAACCAAGGAAATTGTGATCAATGCTATAAAGGCTTATGATTTCAAATCCAAGATGAGGCAAGCATCAAGTGGACAAGGGTTGCTCATTAGAGGAAGGCCAGCAACTCAGAATGGCAGTAGCATCCATGGCAACTACCGAGAGAAATCAAAGGGTAGAGGGCAGAGCCATGGGAAAGCGCATTCCAAACCAAGATTTGGAGGAAAGAGATGCTACTACTACAATAAGGAGGGTCATTTAAAAAAAGATTGCAAGAAGTTGTGAAATGAGAGAGGAAGAAGCCATACCAACAATGGAGAGGCTTCGGTTGCCAAAGGAGAACAGTAAGATGATGTTCTTGTTATGTGCTCAAATGTGAGTAGGAGGCAAGGTAGCGAGAAATGGATCCTAGATTCCTGGTGCACTTATCACATGTGCCCTCACAAGGATTGGTTCAAGAATTTCAAAGAAATCAATGATGGAAGGGTTTTCTTAGGGAATGATACTTCTTGCCAAGTGAGGGGGATAGGAGACATCCAATTAAGGATGTTTGATGAAGTCACAAGGCTGCTGTGGAATATGAGGTATCTTTCGGATTTGAGAAGAAATTTGATCTCATTAGGGCTGCTGGATTCCATGGGGTACACATACAAAGCAGAGGGAGGAAAGATCAAGGTAACAAGGGATATTTGATAGTGATCAAAGCAGCAATTAAGGATGGTCTCTATGAGATGATCGGAGAGACAAAAATCAAGGATAAAGCAGCAAGCTTGATGGCTGAGATGGATAAGGCAGCCCTTTGGCACACATGCTTGCAACATATGAGCGAAAAGGGCCTGTAAGTTCTCAGCAAGGATGGTATACTTGGTGATGACAAGATAGAGAAACTTGATTTCTGCGAGTGTTGCGTTCTTGGGAAGCAACTCCGTCTCAGCTTCAAAACCAGAGTGCACAAGTCTAAGGGCATTCTTGACTACATTCATGCGGACCTTTGGGGACTAGCAAGAACACCAACACAGGGAGGAAATCGTTACTTTTTGTCTTTAATTGATGATTATTCAAGAAAGGTTTGGGTTTATTTGCTTAAAAATAAATCAGATGCTTTGAATAAATTTGTGGTGTGGAAAAAGTTGTTGGAGACTCAAACGGGTAGGGTAGTTAAGGTTTTATGAACCGATAATGGCTTAGAATTTTTTAATAAGGATTTTGATAAATTCTATGAAATAAATGGGATTCTAAGACATAGAATGGTTGTGAAAACCCCTCAGCAAAATGGAGTTGTTGAGAGGATGAATAGGACCCTTATGGAAAAGGTTAGGTGCATGTTAATTGGGTCCAGTTTACCAAAATGTTTTTGAGGGGAAGCTGTGTCAACTGCTACATATTTGGTTAATAGATCACCCTCTAGAGCTTTAGAGCTCAAGACTCCCGAGGAAATGTGGAGTGGGAAACCCCCTGAGCTAAGCAACCTTAGAACTTTTGGGTGTGCTGCATTTGCACATTAAAAGGATGATAAACTTAGCCTAAGGTCTAAAAAATGTGTGTTTCTAGGATATGGTGATGGGGTTAAGGGGCATAGATTGTGGACCTTAGAGCAAAAAGGAATGAAACTCATAATAAGTAGGGATGTCATTTTTAATGAATTGTTATTTCCCTATTTGGAGAAAACTTACCCTGCAGGGGATAATGAGCAAACCAGTCTGGAATTTGTGGAGCATAACATCAAGGAAGATTCAGTTCAGGTAGAGCAGGGATGGCAAGAGGGTTCGGACCAGGTAAAGCCCATTGATGAAGGCCAAGCTCAGGACACTCGAGAGGAGGCTGAACTGGAAGGGGATGATGCAGCAAGTCAGAATGACTATCAGCTCACAAGAGACCGAGAAAGGAGGGTGGTCAGACCACCTTTGAGATATGGTTTTACGGATGCTAATATAGCAACACCTTGAACAGAAGGAGAGGTTGAACTAGAAACTTACATGGATGCCATGGAATGTGAGGAGTTGTCAAAGTGGCAGCTAGCTATGGAGGAAGAAATGGATTCTTTGAGGAAGAAGAACTCTTGGGAATTGGTGCCCAAACCAGAAAAACAGAGAGTTATGGATTGTAGATGGATCTACAAGATCAAAGAAGGGAACACTCCAGGGGATGAAGTCCGGTATAAAGCTAGGCTGGTGGCGAAGGGGTTCACATAAAAGGAAGGCATAGATTTCATCGAAATATTCTCACTGATTGTGAAATACAAGACGATAAGGATAGTATTAGCAATGGTGGTCCAATTCAATTGGGAAATCGAGCAAATGGATATGAAGACAACGTTCTTACATGGAGAGCTTGATGAGACCATCTACATGAGGCAACCTGAAGGCTATGAGGAAAGAAAGCAGGGAGATTTGGTGTGCCAATTGAAGAAATCTCTCTATGGCCTAAAGCAATCACCTCAACAATGGAATAAAGGTTCGATTCCTTTGTAACTAGCTTAGGTTTCATGAGGAGCTACTATGATTCATGATTGTACTACAAGGGGCATAAGGTGGAGGAAGTGGTGATCATCCTCATCTATGTTGATGACATGTTGCTGGTTGGGAGCAGCATGGAGAGGATAGGAAAATTGAAGGCTCAACTTAGTGAGGAGTTTGAGATAAAAGATCTTGGCTAAGCACAGAAGATCCTTGGGATGTGTATAATCTAGGAAAGGGAGAGAAATAGATTAAAGATTTCTTAGACTTCCTACATAGAGAAGATGATATCTAAGTTCTCTATAGAAGATAGCAAACCAGTGAAGGTTCCCCTTGCTGGTCATTTCAAGTTCTCCAGTGATCAATGTCCGAGATCGGATGAGGAGAAGAAAGAAATGGAAAAGGTCCCCTACTCTAGTGCGGTTGGATCAGTCATGTTCATGATGGTAAGCACTAGACCTGACATTGCTCATGCAATGAGTGTTCTCAGCAGGTTTATAAGTAATATCAGAAAGGAGCATTGGCTTGGGATGAAGTGGTTGCTGAGGTACTTGAAGGGAAGCATAGATGTGGGGCTGGTTTATAAGAAGAGGGGTAAGTCCATCTGTTATGAGTGTTATGCGGATTCAGACTATGGAGCAGACCGGGATAAAAGAAGATCGATTACCTCCTACTTCTTCAACTTAAACGGAAGTTGTATAAGTTGGAAGGCTCAGTCGCAACCAGTGGTAGCACTCTTAACAACCGAGGCTGAGTACATAGCGGCAATGGAAGCCATTAAGGAGGCTATGTGGTGCAAAGGGTTATTGGAAGAGTTGAAGGTACTAAAAGAGCAGGTTGTGGTGTATTCGGATAGCCAAAGTGCGTTGCACTTGTGTAAGAATCTGGTGTTCCATGAAAGGACAAAGCATATGGATGTTCGGTACTATTTCATTTGGGAAAATGTTACAGAAGGATGCATTCGTGTAGATAAGGTGGCCACAGAAGAAAACCCTGCAGATTTAGGCACCAAAGTTCAACCTCTAATTAAGTTCGATTATTGCCTTGGACTTCTTAGGATTGGAGTCGGTTGATATGGTGACTCAAGTTGAGTTTGGATCCTGAGTTCTCTGCACAATGCATTTAGTTTTAATCGCTTAGATAAAGGTAGAGATTGTTAGTATTTGTCTAAGGATTAAAAGGGTTGAAGAATGAAGCTTCTTCAGGCCTTGACGTCACGGCTTAAGGTGTGCTCGCCTCGGCGTCCAAAAGTTGAGGGAGGAGCTGTGCGCCACGGCCCAAGGTGTGCGCACCTCAACCTCCAGGAAGTCTAGAAGTTGAGGGAGGAGCTGTGCACCATGACCCAAGGTGTGCGCGCTGCGGCACGGCCTTGTGCGCCGCACAGCCACCCCAAGCCGTGGCCTCTAGCATGACAGAAAGCCTCCCCCCTTCCAGGCCACGACATGCCCTATTTTGAGCCACGGCTTGAAGCACACCTGATGGAAATTTTTAGCACTCTTCTTCTAGTGCATGGTGCATGATCAAAATGCATAGGATCACTTAGACTTGATAAAGGGCTATGATTGATTGGTCCTCAAGATCTAAGGGTTGAGATTGACCTCAAGATAGGTTCAAGAAATGGTGCACTATATAAAGGGTCACCTAGCTTCAATCTAAACAAGAATGTGAAAGACATAACTTGTGAAAGTGAGATCAATTGTAAGAGTGCAAAGACACAAAAGAAGAGAGACTCATTGGAGAGGTTGGTTGTTTAGAAAGAGAGTAGTATGGATTGGGGATTCAAGGGCCTTGTAAATAGAATTTTCTTGGGGAAAATTCCAGGGAAACTCAAGTCCTTATCACTTTCTTTTCTCTTCTTTTGTTCCTCAAGAACAAGAGGTTTCTTGAGGAGGAGTTGTTGTAACTTGTAAGAACTCATTGATTTAGTGCAGAGGGCTTGGAGGAGCTCACGAGGACGTAGGCACATTGCCGAACCTCGATAACAAATTGCTTGTGTTCTTTCCTTTCTTTGATTTCTGTTTCTGTTCTGATCATTACAAGTCATTCTAGACTTGGATGTTTGGAAGATCACCACCTGGGCATCTCGAGGGTGATTACTTAACACAATTAAAATCTAAAATAAGTAATATGCTATAGTTATAATTAAAAAGGTAAATTCTTCCAGTACGACTACTTCTCGTAAGGTGTGTCTCATTGACCTTTTTAGCTCATCTTTTTATTGGTGCTAACTTTTCAGGTAATGGTTTGGGATTTGACAATCAAATTCAAAAGAAGTCCTAATTAAGACCTTCAGTTGTGGCATCCTCAGCTTTGAGTGTACTTGTTAGGAGTTAAAAAATTTGGGACTGGGATTAGTTGTTGTTAAAGAACGTTGTAGTAAGGGAATGTTTTCTTTCACTTATGTCAAATGTTAAAATTTATGTATTGAAATTATACATATGTAATTGTATGAACTTGTGATGTTTTGAGTAAATGTTTGTATTTTTGGTAAATTATATGTGATTTCATGTAGGTCAGGGTGCTTGGGAATAAAAGGTAAGGTAGGGCCCACCCAGGGATGGGTCGTTACAATCTTATTAAAGTAGTCATTTTCTTGATCACAATTACATCAAATCTTTTTTATACTGAAATCTTACGTATTACCACATTTCTTGTCATATGTATATTTTTCTTATAACTCTATTATTTATGATTTCAAATCAATCATATTCTCGTACTTGTGATTCTATTACGTCTATCACAAGGATTTTTGTTAACATATTGCACGACTAAACATATATATATATATATATATATATATATATGTATATATATGTATATATGTATATATATATATATGTTTACAACCACCCTCACTTCTTTACAACCACTTTCTATACTAATCTCACTTCTTTACAACCACCCTCTCTACAATGAGTCCCTTTTGTATGTCTGTGTCTTTGCACTCTCACACAATTCTCTCATTCACACACATGTCTCACAAGTTACATTACATCTTACTTGTGTTATCACACCCTTGAGATTGAACCTAGGTGACCCTTTATATAGTGCACCACTTCTTATCAAATCTTGTGTGTCATTCTCCACCCTTAGATCTTAATGACCAATCAACCATGGCCCTCCATCAATCCTAAGTGGTGCTGTGCATTTTAACCTTGCATCCACGCACTAAACAAGAGGCTGAAACAAGCTGTCCATATGTGCATTAGTGTGCCTAGCGCCTAGGCACTGAACAGGGGGAGGTGCGGCGCTAGGTAAAACACCATTTTCTCCACTTGCTGGGCGGTGCAGCACTGGTGAGGGAGAGATGCGACGCTGCCCTCCACCAGAACTACCTTCTTGCTAGGCGGTACAGCGCTGGTGAGGGAGAGGTACAGTGCACACTGATGCTGGCCCCCTCACAGATATGCGCACACTGGTGCGCACCCATTTTCCAGCTTGTGTGCTGAAGCGCACACACTAGGGTGCACTCTCACACAATTCTCTCATTCACACACATGTCTCAAAAGTTACATTACATCTTACTTATGTTATCACACCCTTGAGATTGAACCTAGGTGACCCTTTATATAGTGCACCATTTCTTGTCCAGACTTGTGTGTCATTCTCCACCCTTAGATCTTGATGACCAATCAACCATGGCCCTCCATCAATCCTAAGTGGTGCTGTGCGTTTTAACCTTGCATCCATGCAATAAACAAGAGGCTAAAACAAGCTGTCCATGTGTGCATCAGTGGGCCTAGCGCCTAGGCACTAAACAGGGGGTGGTGTGGCGCTAGGCAAAGCACCTTTTTTTTCACTTGCTGGGCGGTGCATTGCTGGTGAGGGAGAGGTGCGGCACTGCCTTCCACTAGAACTATCTTCTTGCTGGGCGGCACGGTGCTGGTAAGGGAGAGGTACGGCGCACACTGATGCTGGCCCCCTCACAGCTGTGCGCACACAATTTCCAACTTATGTGCTGAACCGCACACACTAGTGTGCCTTCCTTTGCCTTGCTCCAAGGTGTCGCGCACACTTGTGTGCACTCCTTTAACATGCTGAACTTCACTCTTCCACCTTTTGTTTAAACCTTAACCATGTTTAAACCTTAGACAAATACCAACAATCTCAACCTTTGTATAAGCGTTTAAACCCAAACCATTATGCAGAGAACTTCAGGATCCAAACTCATCTTGAGTCATCATTCAACTGACTCCAATCCTAAGAAGTCCAAGGCAATGATTGGACCTTCTTAGAGGTAGAACCTTGGTTCCTAAATCTGTAGAACTTTCCTCTGTGGCCTTCTTGTCAACATGAATGCATCCTTTCGTACCATTTTTCGGAATGTAATGATACTGAACATCCATATGCTTCGTCCCCTCATGGAACATCGGATTCCTCCATAAGTGCCACACACTTTGGCTATCCGAAGACACCACCACCTACTCCTTTAGGACCTCCCACTCGTCTAACAACCCTTTACACTAAATAGCCTCCTTTATGGCTTCTGTAGCCGCTATGCATTCTGCCCTGGTTGTTATGAGTGCTACCATCGGCTGCCACTAAGCTTTCAAGTACCTCAGTAACCACTTCATCCCAAGCAAATGCTTCTTTCTGGGACTACTCACAAATCTACTGAGAACACCCATTGCCCAAGAAACCCTTAACAAGTTTCTCTCCTTTTCTTGGATTATACACATCCCAAGGATCTTTTGTGTAAGGCTGAGATCCTTCCTCTTGAGCTCCTCACTGAGTTGAGATGTAAACCTTTTCATCCTCTTCCTGCTGTTCCAAACCAACAGCACATCAATGACATAGATGAGGATACTCACCATCTTCTCCACCTTGTGTCCAGGTGATAAAGTTTATGTGAAATCTATGTCTTTTCTTCTTGTGAACAAATTCTCCACCAGCCTAGCCTTGTTCCGGACTTCATCTCCTAGAGGGTACTCTTCTTTGATCTTGTAAGTCCACTTACAATCCACAACTCTCTGATTTCCCGGAATGTGCACCAATTCCCAGAAGTTGTTCTTCCTCAAAGAATCCATTTCTTCTTCCATAGCTAGCTTCCATCTTGGCGAATCCTTACATCCCATGACATCAATGTAAGTTTCTTGTTCACTCATCTCTCCTTCTATCCAAGGAGCTGCTGCATCCACAACATCTGCAAACCCATATCTTGAAGGTGGTCCGACCAGCCTTCTTTCCTGGTTTCTTGTGAGCTGATAGTCCTTCCGACTCCCATCATCATCAACTTCCAGTTCATCCTCCTCACGAGTGTCCTGAGCTTGGCATTCATCAATGGGCTCTACCTGGTCCGAACCCTCTTGCCTTCCTTGCTCTACCTGAACTTGGTTTGCTCACTAGCCCCTGCAAGGTTAGTTTTCTCCAAGTAGGGAAATAACAATTCATTAAAAATAACATCCCTACTTATTATGAGTTTCAATCCTTCTATGGAGCACAACCTATAGCCCTTAGCCCCTTCCCTATATCCTAGAAGCACACATTTTCTAGATCCTGGGCTAAGTCTATCATCCTTTTGTTGTGCAATTGCAGCACACCCAAAAGTCCTAAGGTTGTCCAACTCAAGGGGTTTTCCACTCCACATCTCTTCAGGAGTCTTATGGTACACAATTCTAGAGGGTGATATATTAACCAAATACGCAGCAGTAGACACCACTTCCCCCCAAAAACATTTGGGTAATCTGGATCCATCTAACATGCACCTAACCTTTTCTATAAGGATCTTATTCATCCTCTCATCAACTCCAATTTGCTGAGGGGTTTTCACAACCGTTCTATGTCTTAGAATGCCATTTAACCTATATAATTGATCAAGTTCTTGGTTAAAAATTTCTAAGCCATTATCGGTTCTTATCCCCTTAACTACCCTGCCCATTTGAGTCTCCACCAGCTTTTTCCACACCATTAATTTATTCAAAGCATCTGATTTATTTCTAACCAAATAAACCCAAATCTTTATTGAATAATCATCAATTAAAGACAGAAAGTAAAAGTTACCTCCCTGTGTTGGTGTCCTTGCTAGTCCCCAAAGGTCCGCATCAATGTAGTCAAGAATGCCCTTAGACTTGTGCAGTCCAGTGTTGAAGCTGACCTGATGTTGCTTCTCAAGAACACAACACTTGCAGAAATCAAGTTCCTCTACTTTGTTTCCACCAAGTAGGCTATCCTTGCTGAGAACTCGCAGGCCCTCTTAGCTCATATGTCCCAAGCGAGTGTGCCAAAGGGCTGCCTCATCCATCTTAGCCATCAAGCTTGCTGCTTGATCCTTGATCTCCATGTCTCCAATCATCTCTTAGAGACAATCCTTCATTGTTGCTTTGATCACTACCAAAGATCCCTTGGCTACCTTGATCTTTCCTCCCTCTATCTTGCATGTGTATCCTATGGAATCCAGCTGCCCCAATGATATCAAATTCCTCCTCAAATCCAGGAGACACCTCACATCTTTCAACAGCCTTGTCATTCCAACAAACATCCTCACCTGGATGTCTCCTGTGCCTCTCACTTGGTAAGAAATATCATTCCCCAAGAAAATCCTTTCATCATTGGTTTCCTTGAAATTCTTGAACCAACTCCGGTGAGGGCACATGTGATAAGTGCACCCAGAATCCAAGATCCATTTCTCGCTGCTTTCTTGCCCCTTGCTCACACTTGAGCACACAACAAGAACATCATCATCTTGCTGTTCTGTCTTGGCAACCGAAGCCTCTCCATTCTTGGTATGGCTTCTTCCTCTATCCCTCATCTTCTCTTTGCAATCTTTCTTGACAAAACCCTCTTTATGGCAGTAGAACATCTCCCATGGTTCTCTCCTCTACCTCTGTCCCTAGTAGTAGCCATGCATGTTGCTATGCACTCTCCCATGGCTCTCTCCTCTACCTTTGTCCCGGTAGTAGCCATGCATGTTGCTATGCACTCTCCCATGGCTCTCTCCTCTACCTCTCTCTCGGTAGTAGCCATATATGTTGCTGTGTACTCTCCTATGGCTCTCTCCTCTACCTCTGTCCCAGTAGTAGCCATTGTTACTACCATACCGAGTTGCTGGCTTTCTATTAATGAACAACCTTCTTTCACTTGATGCACTCCTCATCTTGGCATTAAGATTATCTTGGAACTCTTTATTAGGATTCAATTTAAAAGCAAAGATTCATTTACCTTTTATTGGGGAGAGTCTTGGGAAGAACCAACTTATCCAGTTTCTTCCAAATTGTAGCTGGATCTTCCGAGTCTCCACACTCCCTTGTGACATTATCCAACATGTGCAAGAAGATGGTGTTGTATGCCATCTTCTTCATTTCATTCTGTTGGTCCTCTGTGACACTTGTTGGAAAAACATCATCTTCTCTAGGAGCCAAGTCCACTTTCTGTTGCACTAGAATCGCCTTGATCTTCCGCTTCCACAAGGAAAAATCTCCTTTTCCATCAAACTTCTCAATACCGAAATTTGAACCCATCTTGCGGAGAAGATCCCTTGATTTATGCAGCACCCACAAATGCTTTCCAACTTCTTCTAATCCTCAAGAACACAGATCGAAGATGGATCTTAATACAATTCTTGAATCACCTTCAAGAACATGATCTGATCTTAATCTTTACTCCGTTCTTGAATCACCCTCAAGAACACGATCAGATATTGATCTTAACTCTATTCTTGATTTACCTCAAGAACACGATCAAATATAGATCTTAACTCCGTTCTTGAATCACCCAAGAAGTTGACCCTTGGAGTCTTACTCCAATACCTTCTATTCTTTCTCTGATACCCAGCTGTGCAAGCTCCTCCGGCTCTGATACCACTGTTGGAAATCACCTTCATAAGATGCCCATGTGGTGATCTTCCAAACACCCAAGTCTAGAATGACTTGTAGAAAGAAATACAGCAATCGAAAGCAAGAAAGAAAAGAAGACAAACGATTTTTTATCGAGGTTCGGCAATAGCCTACGTCCCCGTGAGTTCCTCTGAACTCTCTGCACTAAATCAGTGGTTCTTTACAATTCAGCAACCCTCTCCAAGAAATCTCAAGTTCTTGAAGAAACCAAGAAGAGAACAAGAAAGTGATAGACCTATAACAATGTTTTCTATCAATTCTATACTACTCTCTCTTCTTTACAACCAGCCTCTCTAATGAGTCCCTCTTGTATGTCTGTGTCTTTGCACTCTCACATAATTCTCTTATTCACACACATGTCTCACAAGTTACATTACATCTCTCTTCTATTATCACACCCTTGAGATTGAACCTAGGTGACGCTTTATATAGTGCACCACTTCTTGTCCAATCTTGTGTGTCATTCTCCACCCTTAGATCTTGATGAACAATCAACCATGGCCCTCCATCAATCCTAAGTGGTTCTGTGCATTTTAACCTTGCATCCACGCACTAAACAAGAGGCTGAAACAAGCTATCCATGTGTGCATTAGTGTGCCTAGCGCCTAGGCACTAAACAGGGGGCGGTGCGGCGCTAGGCAAAGCACCCTTTTCACCACTTGCTGGGCGGTGTGGCCCTGGTGAGGGAGAGGTGTGGCGCACACTGGTGCTAGCCCCCTCACAGCTGTGCGCACTCTTTTGCCTTGCTGAATGGAGGTGTGCACACACACCCAAAGTGATGCACACACATGTGTGCAGTCCTTTAACATGCTGAAATTAATTCTTCCACCCTTGTTTAAACCTTAAACCATGTTTAAACCTTAGACAAATACCAACAACATTCTTTCAAACATTCGAAATTTTACACTATCAAATATATATATTCAAACAATCTTACAATACAAGATGATCAAGACTTTACACCATACAGAAGACATAAATAAAAAAGAAAACTCCTCCACCATAACTAATTTATGTATCTTCTTTTACAATGACTAAATCATAATCCAAGAATTTAAACTTCTATCAAAAACATGAAAGGTGAGGATGCTGTAGTCGAGTGCCTTATAATGACTCCTTTTGACTTTGACAAAAAAACTTCCAACACTACCTGAAATGTTAGTAAAATAAAAGGGGTTAGCTAAAAAGTTCAGTGAGAAACACTTTACGAGAAGTAATTGCATTGGAAGAAATTATCGTTTTGATTTTAAGTAAAGCATATAATTGTTTTAACGAGAATACAAATACCAATAGCACGCGAAATTTATCAATTTTTATTAATTTAACTCTAGACAGATAATTTATAACACACTTGCGAACATAATAAAGCCAACAAAGATATAAGGAGTTTCCACCTATACACTTTAGCATCGTAAAGTCAATAAAAATATAAAGGGTTCCAATCTCAATATTTTTCTATTTCAACAAGCAACAACCATGCCACTCTCCGGGCTAAGTACACCACATGCCTCTCATTGGAAATTCACGATAATTACCCCTCACGGGTCAATTCCATCACAACATCCATCATCCATGATATGCAATGCAAATATGAATGCGATGACATGTATAATCATGCATATATTCATATCATCATAATGCCCCGCCATTGGCCTAATCACATAACAAAAAATTACGTCTCCCCACATACCAGTACGTTCTCAACAACATCATCATTATCAATTCCAAATGAAACATATTCAGATCTCCTACACCCTTTTTCGAGCGAGGTCCTACAACGTCCAACCACATTCGGTTCCCTATCCTTGTGGGAAGGGACCTATGGCAAACTCACCACTCCCCCTCTTATAATACACTAACTATATATGTAGTGTGGAAATGCATTCAAAATGAAATGAATATGCAATCAGAATCCATCAATCAACCACATCACAATCTCATAACAACACAATCAATCACTTTATTACAATCACACACATCACAATTTCTCAAGCACGATTGAAGTAAATCATTTCCAAACTCATGTCTTATACATTTATATCTCCACATATTTGTATAATCTTCACAACATTATTCTTTATAATTTCAACTCTAAAGTCTCCTATACTCACAACTCTTATAGTTCTATTATTGTGACTTCCACAATTAATCAAATTATTATATTTTAATTTTACAATCTAATATGCTTACTAAAAGTAAGGTGTACTCATCTCTCGAATCAACTCCAATCTCCAAGGTATCTTCTTGTCTCTAAAATGATCTCCACTATACCTTTGAATTACCATTTAGTCCAATCAAATCAAAATGTTCACACCCATACAAAATCATCCAAGTCATAACTCATAAGGAGAAAAGATATTAAACTTTTAAACTACAACAAACTTTCTTTTTGTCTAAGTAGTTACATAAAACTTTGTTCTTAGAGGCTCAAAATGAAAGGAAATAGTTTTCTTAAAACCATAAAGTTCACATTTTTATCCCAAAAATCTCATTAAGTTGTTCTAAAAAAGTTTAGGGTTAAAAAGGGTATGTAAAACTACTGTTTATATACAAAAACAAGGCTCCACAATCGACTATCTAATTGCACAGTCAATTGTCCGAGCTTTAGAAGGTTAGACAATCAACTATATAGCTTGGACAGTCGACTGTCCTAGCATTTTGGGGTTTTTGCCCAGATCGCCGTGGACTGTGAATCATCACAATCGACTATCCACTGGTTCAGCACCCAAAAATCTCGCGAAAAACTTCCCTTTTTCATCAAAAACCTTTTTGATTCATCACAACTCTCTTAAGGTTTTAGATCAACCTTTAACACTACCTAAGGAAAGATTTAAACTTAAACTCCTAAATCCTCAAATTTTTACATAAAACCCATTTTCTAAAACTTTCTCAAGAACACTTGGATTTCGAAACCTTAACTCAAAATGTTAATTTAGTAAATACATGATCAATTAAGAGGAAGTAAAGCAAACTTTTACCTTAGGCTTTGACAGGAAAAATCCATTCTTTCTTTCTTTCATCTTCTCTAATCTTCTTTTCTTCTCCTTTTCTCTTTTTTTCTCTTCTCTCTCTCTCTCTCTCTCTCTCTCTCTCTCTCTCTCTCTCTCTCAGTCATTCTAGAGAATTCCAGCACAAAATGTTGGTTTCTCTCCCCATATCCCCCTATTTATAAGCAAACTCCTTAAAATTGTAAAACTACCCTCCCACTCTACAACTCTTTCACAATTTATGCCACACACATCTTAAACTTCAAAAGCTCCCCCCAGGATAAATCTTTATTACTTAAATCTCCTTTCATTTACTTGTTTCCCATTCTTATAACCCCCAAAAAGAACTTAATTAAACTCAATTTGAACAAGTATTCCAAAAACGTGTCAAGGTGAAATCTCGAAATTAAAATATTCCAATAAAAATACTAGGCTTTACAATTCTCCTCCACTAATAAAAGTTTCGTCCTTGAAATTTTCTTGATCAAGGTTTACAATACAACAAGAATATCACTTTCCTAAGTTTATTTAATATTCTCGAGTATCCTTCTCAAATCTTCCATCTTTATTATTATTTGTCATTACAAGACTAAATTCTATTTCACCATCAACTTGAGCTTCCTCCGTATCGTCGACAACCAACTATTGAATCACTAGAATAATCTAACGCATCATATTAAAGCACTCTATTTGATCTTACTAAAGACTTCCTTCCCTTGTAAAGCAGTGTGCACCCTTCAATTAATTTCCTCAACCTCAAAGTTATTAACTCTTGCTAATCGATTCATCTCACTGGTCTTTCAAATCACATCTTCCTAATCAAAAGCATTACATAAATCTTTGCCTTGAATCTTAAATTTATAACTTGGCTTCATCTTTCAAGAACCTCAAATACACCATGAATTTAAACATGCATCTCCCCCATGATACTTCTTCACCAAGACACTTACCAACTAATCATTATCCTTTATTAATCAATAACTTCCTCCCTAACTATTCACTATAATTATGATCCGTCAATAATGTTTATCAAAATTTTGTACTCATGTCAACTTAGTTCTTGCTCAATTTCTCAATTTGTTTATTCTACAATTCCAAGTTCAACTTCGGTAAGAAATAATCATATATGATTCAACTTTTCAATCACCCACAAAATTTCTAGCATCTCTCAAGTAAAGAGTTCCATTTGATAATTTACTCTCTTTCCCCAATGTGACCCCTAGCTTTAACTCAACTTTCTCACTTATTGTTTCTATCCCAACCTTAATTTATCCACCACCAACTAGGGTATGCTTACTGATAACTCTTATGTAACTCATCACAATAGTAATAGTTAAGTATTTTATTCTCAATTACAACTTCAAAATGATAGATCTTTCTTCAAAAATAATCCTGTGTCGTAATCCAACTTTTAACATCGATTTTATAATAATAACCCTATTACTCACGCTTATAGTTAACCAATCTCCATCTTGTAACTCCTTTCTTTGACTTCAACACTTAGTCGTATTCAAATATAACTTGATTAAATTTTTGTCCTTAACCTCTACATGAACTTCCAAAAGATTTTACTCACATAAATATTTCCTTGATGTTGATTGTACTTCAAACTTATCGCCTTTTAGGAATCTTTCCATTCCTTTACATAGCTCTGTATATCAAATCTTCTATTTATTCTCCATATTATATATTTTATGCTTCACATCAAATCCATATTTATTCAAAAATCTTTGAAGATCTATTTTAAATAACTCTCCATCTCAAAAAATTTCTAAGAGCGTTGCTATCTCTTATCTCTATAGCTATTAGTTCTTACATTAATTAATTGTCTCATTTGCTTTTCAAACAACTAATTTCCCAATTTATGATCTTTTACTCGATTTTACTTGTAGTATCTCAGTTCATACTTAGATCTTCATCTCTTCTCCAACTAATCCCTTATATATTTTATTCCTTTTTTTAATCACCTTATCCCCAAACATTAACAATAGCCTCAAAATTTTAAAGGTTATACTTCATAAAAATATTTAATTGTGCTTAATTCAAACACTAATCCATAAGTCCTTATATTTAATTAAATATACTTTTAGCCTCTTCTCTTTACAATAACTTGGTTATAACACAGATTTCCTTACTCCTTACTCAAATCTTTTTGTTAATTCACTGAACTATAATATCTTCATTTCTATAACCCACCTCCGTCTTTCTAGCGAACCTCTTATACACTCAAATTACTCCCTTAACTTAACTACATCTTCTTAGTAAAATTCTATCTTTAACCTCTTAACACTTCACAGTAGTTCCTTAATTGTTTTAAGGTTTTCCCTTCCCTTTACATTATACTTCAATATGGCTTCAAAACATTTAGTAACCCTTACTCTTTCTAACTATCTCTTTCACCAATAATTTCTCCCTATTTTATTCTTTCCTAGTCCTAACTTCATTGATTGTAAAATTACTAACTTTTCTCTTGCAATCTCTTCCTTTACACTATTACTAACAATCAAGTCCTTACTTATTAACCATGGTGAGGATTAAAGCTAACTGTCTCAATCTCAATACTTCAATCATTTACTTATACCATAATCCCTTAACCTCGTATTCTATACCTAATTCTCTTTCACCATAATTGTTCTAATACTCTTATATCTCACTAAACTCTTGATTTCCCATAATACACCTTCTTAACACCTCATTTACTAAACATATACATCGAATTTCCACTAGTCATCAACCTTCCTAGTACCTCAACTAAAACGAGTCGTCAATAATTCTTTAGCTTTTCAAGTAATTCAAATATCTTAGTTCATCATCGTTTACCTCTCGCTAGGAACCAAAAGCATTCTTAAAATTTGTATCTCCCAGTAAAGCAAAACTCTTAAGCTCCTTCGACTAGTATTAACCACTTAATTACTTATTCCAACATCTAACTCAAGGCTTTTTAGGTTTTAAGTAAATAGACCTTCTCTTTGTGTTGCACTTTGCTTAACAATAAAATCAAATCAAGATTCACTATACCTTTCTCCTTTACAACTTTTCATATAGTAATTATGCTCTCCAAATATTTTTGGTTGAAACTTATGATTGATCCTCGATTAAGATCCTCCACTTTGAATCCATTGGAATCCATAAAAAACCTTGCTTAAGAAAACCATACGTTCCTTCCCATTCCTCTAAAAATCCAAAATACCACAAGAGCTTCATTTGTAGTTCCTCTATTCCCATCGTTGCTTCACTTGAATTGTTCCTCTCGTTTTACCTCAACTACTCCTTAATATAACTTAATCATTAAACTAACTGCTTATCTGATAATTTACTCCTACCCCTTTCTAAACTTGTTAATCCATCTAAACCCCTACTCGCATTTTAATCGTTCTTCTCAAATCCCATTTCATAACGAGGTACTTATAGTTTCTATAAATTGATACAATTCTCCAACTCTCAGACTTACCCTTTCCCTTTACTCAACATCCAAATATACACACAACTCACTACTAAGAACTTCCTCTACTTTGAGTCTACAAGAAAACGATAACTATGTCTGAGACCAACACTACATAATATCTACAAAATCATAATTCACAATTACCTTAGCATAAGCAACATGAAAAAGAATTATCAAAAGAAATGTTCATATATATCTCAATTCAACTCGTACCTTTGGAGACACAATCTTAACAATAACTCCAGACCTTTTAACTAACAACTTGTTAATAAATTTTTGAAGGTTGCAAAAATCAAAGTAAGATTTTCAATTAAATAAAACTCCTTAAATGATATTTTCTCATTCTCTAATGCTTTCATCAAACGCCCAACCATATAACAAACTTTCCACAATTGCGCGAGAAAGACATATCAATCAAACATTTCATTACATCAAAGTATTTCGTTAAATACTCTCATCAAAGACATCATTAACAAGATTCCACAATACAACAATTCAATTTAAATAAAACCAAGTTCACACAACAATTACACACAAATCTACTCAGCTTAAATCTCAGGACATATTACCCACACTTAAACCATTTTTGATTACAACTCCTAAACGAAATGCCCTCTAATTCTATACAATCGACTTTCTATGACCACTCTATGCACACACATAAGGCAACTAATGTCTACAGAATCTTAAACCTAAAGCTTTGATATAAATAATGTAACGACCCATCCCAAGTGGGCCCTACTTAAAACGACTCCATTACATTTCAGCACTGAGCACCTTGACTCGAGATGCAAGTATTGAGATTCTATTATGGATATGTAGAAAAATTACAAGCTGTCATCATAATCTCATGTAAGATTTAAATCAATAATATAAAATTGAATTTTTTCCTGTTATTATTGTATATTTCTTTACCAAGTATAAGAGTTGTGTACCAATGAAAAAAGTATAAGAGCTATTTACTTATTTGAATCATAATTTTTAGAACAATAATAATATTTTATACACTCTTTGTAATGATCCATCTCCGAGTGGGTCTTACTCGAGAAAGCATCATTACCTTTCAGTTTTGAGCACCCAACCTACATGTAATCACACATAACTCACCAAAAATACAAGGATTCAATCAAAACAGTTCAAATCATACAATTAAAATTTTATCACTAACACTTTTTTTTTTAATAATGCAACAATTTTAACTAGACACAAAAAAATAGAAAAACTCCCCCACTACAAATGTTCTTATACAATGACAAATACCAATCACAACTTAAATCTTCTAACAAAACTCCCAAGGGTGAGGATGCCGCCGACAAAAACCTTAAGTTATCTTCTTCAACTTGACTGACAAATCTCCAGTAAATCCCTGAAAGGTTACCAACAATAAAGAAGTGAGCTAAAAAGCTCAATGAGACATACCTTACAAGAAGTAATCGTATTGGATGAATTATCTTTTTATTTATAATTATGGCACAACATTTATTATGGATTATAGGTACAAGTGATATCTTTCTAAATTATCCTCTAATTAAATCCTTTAAGTTTCTTCAAAGTGATTTTCTTTATATTTTTATACCATCATATATCTCTTTATGATAGGGTTCATAATTTTGTTAATTCACATACTAAAAACACTCTTAGTACAATCATACAACACAAAGCCAAAGCAAACATAGTAGATTTTCATTTTAACATTCTTACATTCCCACAATCACAATCATGCCCACTTTCCGGGACAAGCATATCATATCATCACATGCCCCACATAGGCCAATTATATCATACGTCCCTCATGAGCCATTCATATCAATATGTCCATGAAATGTAATGTCATGTTGTATGATGCAATGCAATAAATGTACAATCAATCACTGCCCCTCACAGGGCTATATCATCATCAGAAGGACGTCTCCCAATGTACCGGTACGTCCAATCATCATATCAAATATTCGAAAGTCCTCTTGATCCGGGTCAGGTCCTACTCATCCAATATCCATTCGGTACCCTTACACCCATTACTCTCCCCTCAATAACATATCGTCAAACAAGGTTATAATGCAAAATGCATGAAGTGATATGCATACAAGCAATCATCAATCATTTCACATCACATTTCTTACCAATCCAACCAAACATATTCATTACAATTCCTCAACACAAACATCTTAAATCATTTCAAGAGTTATACCTTTAAACCTTTATTTATTCCAATTTATTATAATCCCTCGTATTACTAGGTTTTACTTTCTTCATACTATAATCTAAATACTTAATCTTCATAAATTCTAAAGTTTGCATTCATTAAGGTAGACCATATTATATTTTCTTTATCCTTTATTACTCATTTTACATAGTTTAAATACGCTTACGAAAAGTAAGGCGCATTCACCTCGCTATGCGATCTTACTACTTCCTTGACTCTCAAAGATTTCCCTATTAGTATCTAGGAATGAATGACGCTTAATCTCATTACATTAAATCAATTAAAGAATCCCTAACAATCTCAAGGTGGTTTGCACACTTTAAATCTTAAGAGTGTACTTCGTGTGAAACCAAAAGTAAAAGAAATCAATGCTTTAAGCATTTTTTCAAATCATCTATTTTGAATCTCAAAAACACTTTAAGTTTAGTGAATATTAAGCTTTTTAAAAGTGCTTTAAACATACCTCAAATTTATATAAAAATTATAATTATTTTGGAAAGGTTTCATGTTCAAAAACTAAAGAAAAAAGTCATTTTTTGAGAAATCAGCATGATCCGGTCGACTGGGTACCCAATCCAGTCGACTGAGAAAACATCCAAAAGGTTTTGCTTGATGATCTAGTCGATTAGGTGTCTAACCCAGTCAACTGGGTCCTTCCAGAACAGCCCCAAAACCACTTCCAATCGACTTGGTCCTTGATTCTAGAAAATTTTCTTCCCGAAAATTCATCTTTTCTAAAAAATCTTCTTGATTTTCAAAGATCTTTCAAAATCTTCAAAGATACAAGTTTTTACTAGTTGTATTAACAAAAATCAATGTTACCCACACCCAAAATTTGCATCAAAAACTCAAAATCACAACTTTGAATCCAAACTCCAAGTTCACAAATCTTTAGTTTAATAAATACAATTAAATTAAAAAGAAATAACCCAAGCTTTTACTTTGAAAAGTTGCAAGAAACTCCCTTTTCTTTCCTTTTTTTCTCCTCTCTTTCTTCTTGTCTTCCTTTTTCTTCTTGTCTTTTCTCCCTTTTCTCTCCTTCTCTAGAAATCTAGCAAAATACTGGATTCTCTCCCTCTTGTTGGTATTTTTCTAAGGTTTAAACATGGTTTAAACATGGCTAAGGTATAAAAAAAGGTTGGAAGAATAAATTTCAGCATGTTAAAAGAGTGCACACAAGTATGCGCCTCACTTTGGGTGTGTGCACACCTATTCATTCAGCAAGACAAAGAAGTGCGCACAGTTGTGAGGGGTCTAGCTTCAGTGTGCGCTGCAGCCCTCCTCCTTCTAGGCCATAGTGCCCAGTAAGGGAGGTGCTGGAGGAAGGGCAGCACTGCACCTCTCCCTCACCAAGGTCGCGGCGCCTAGAAAGTGGTGAAAAGGGTGTTTTGCCTAGCGCCGCAGCATGCCCTGTTCAGTGCCTAAGCGCTAGGCACACTGAGGCACACATATTCCACTTAATTCAGCCTCTTATTAAGTATGTGGGTGCATGGTTAAAATGCATAGCATCACTTAGGATTGATGGAGGGCCATGGTTGAGTGGTCATCAAGATCTAAAGGTGGAGATTGACTCTCAAGATTGGACAAGAAGTTGGTGCACTATATAAAGGGTCATCTAGCTTTATTCTCATTAACATTGTGACATAATTTGAGATCAATTGTAAAAAGTGACAAGGCATAATACAAGAGAAAATTATGTGAGAGTGCAAAGACACAAAACACAAGAGGGACTCATTGTAGTGAGGTTGGTTGTAAAGAGAGAGTAGTATAGATTTGATAGAGAGCATTGTAATAGTTCTTATCATCTTCTTTCTTCTCTTCTTGGTTTCTTCAAGAACTTGAGGTTTCTTGGAGAGGGTTGCTATGATTGTAAAGAACTATTGATTTAGTGCAGAGAGTTCAGAGGAACTCACGGGGACGTAGGCTATTGCCGAACCTCGATAACAAATCGCTTGTCTTCTTTCTTTTTTTGATTTCTGTTCCTGTTTTCGATTCCAAATCTTTACAAGTCATTCTAGACTTGGGTGTTTGGAAGATCACCACCGGGCATCTTGTGAAGGTGATTTCCAATAGTGGTATCAGAGCTTGGTTAGAGGGTATCAGAGCAAGAACAAGAAGGTAACGAAGTCAAGACTCCAAGAATCAAAGATTAACTCCTTGGGTGATTCAAGAACGGAGTAAAGATCAAGATCAGATCGTGTTCTTGAGGGTGATTCAAGAACGATGTTAAGATCCATCTTCGATCATGTTCTTGAGGTTGAAGAAAGCATTTGCAGGTATTGCATAAATCTAGGATCTTGTCCGCAAAGATGGCTTCAAATTTCATGGTTGAGAAATTTGATGGAAAGGGAGATTTTTCCCTGTGGAAGCGGAAGATCAAGGCGGTTCTAATGCAACAGAAAGTGGACTTGGCTATTGGAGAAGATGATGCTTTTCCAACAAGTGCCACAGAGGACCAGAGGACTGAGATGAAGAAGATAGCATACAACGCCATTTTCCTGCACATGTCGGATAGTGTCACAAGGGAGTGCGGAGACTCGAAAGATCCTGCTGTCATATGGAAAAAACTAGATAAGTTATTTCTTACCAAAACTCTCCCTAACAAGATTTATCTTTTTAAAAGAATATTTGCTTTTAAAATGGATCCTAATAAAGAGTTGCAAGATAATCTTGATGTCGTTAACAAACTAGTTCAAGATTTGGCTAGTTGTAGTATTAAATTCCCGGATGAACAATTGGCTGTTATTTTGTTAAACTCTCTTCCTGATTGCTTTGATAATTTGATTAATGCTATTGAGTATGGAAGAGATACTTTAACCAAGGAGATTGTGATCAATGCCATAAGAGCACATGACTTCAAAGCCAAGATGAAGGAGGCATCAAGTGGAGATGGGCTATTTGTAAGAGGAAGGCCAGTAACTCGGAACGGTAGTAGCAACCATGGCAACTACCGGGAGAAATCAAGAGGTAAAGGGCAGAGCCATGGAAGAGCACATCCCAAATCAAGATTTAGAAAGAGGTGCTTCTACTACAACAAAGAGGGCCATTTCAGCAAAGATTGCAAGAAGAAGATGTGGGATGAGAGGAGAAGCCATACCAATAATGGAGAGGCTTCGGTTGCTAAGGGAGAACAACAAGATGATATTCTTGTTGTGTGCTCAAATGTGAGTAGGAGGCAAGGCAGCGAAAAGTGGATTCTAGATTTTGGGTGCACTTATCACATGTGCCCTCACAAGGAATGGTTCAAGAATTTCAAGGAGATCAATGATGGAAGAGTCTTCTTTGGGAATGACAAATCTTGCCAAGTGAGAGGGATTGGAGACATCCAATTGAGGATGTTTGATGAAGTCACAAGGCTGCTGCGAAATGTGAGGTATCTTCCAGATTTGAAGACAAATTTGATCTCATTGGGGCAGCTGGATTCCATGGGGTATACATGCAAAGTAGAGGGAGGAAAGATCAAGGTGACAAAGGGATATTTGGTAGTGATCAAGGCAGCAAGAAACGATGGACTCTATGAGATGATCGAAGAGATAAAAATCAATTATCAAGCAGTAAGCTTGATGGCTGAGATGGATAAGGTAGCCCTTTGGCACACTCGCTTGGGACATATGAGCGAAAAGAGCCTGCACGTTCTTAGCAAGGATGGTCTACTTGGAGGATACAAAGTAGAGAAACTGGATTTCTATGAGAGTTACATACTTGGGAAGCAACACCGGGTCAGCTTCAACACCGGAGTGCACAAGTCTAAGGGGACTCTTGACTATATTCATTCGGACCTTTGGGGACCAGCAAGAACACCAACACAGGGAGGTAACTTTTAATTTTTGTCTTTAATTGATGAGTGTGCGTTTATTTACTTAGAAATAAATCAAATGCCTTGAATATTTTTGTTGTGTGGAAGAAGTTGCTGGAACCTCAAACGGGTAAGGTAGTTAAGGCTTTACGAACTGATAATGGCTTAGAATTTTGCAATAAGGATTTTGATAAATTCTATAAATTAAATGGCATTCTAAGGCATAGAACGGTTGTAAAAACACCTCAGCAAACTGGAGTTGGTGAGAAGATGAATAGAACCCTTATGAAAAAGGTTAGGTGCATGTTAATAGGATCCGGTTTACCAAAATATTTTTGGGGAGAAGCTGTAGCTACAATTGCATACTTGGTAAATAGATCACCCTCTAGAGTTTTAAAGCTCAAGACTCCCATGGAGATGTGGAGTGAAAAACTCCCTGAATTAAGCAACCTTAGGACTTTTGGGTGTGCTACATATGCACATCAAAAGGAGGATAAACTTAGCCTAAGGTCTAGAAAATGTATATTTCTAGGATATGGTGATGGGGTTAAGGGATATAGGTTATGGACTTTAGAAAAGAATGGTATGAAACTGATTAAATAGGGATGTTATTTTTAATGAATTGTTATTTCCCTACTTGAAGAAAACTAACCCTGCAGGAGCTATTGAGCAAACCAGTCCAGAAGTTGTGGAGCATCACATCAAGGAGAATTCAGTTCAGGTAGAGCAAAGGAGGCAAGAGGGTTCGGACCAAGTAGAGCCCTTGGATGAAGGCCAAGCTCAAGAAACTCAAGAAGAGGCTGAACTAGAAGAGGTTGATGCAGCAAGTCAGAATGACTACCAGCTCACAAGGGACCGAGAAAGGAGGGTGGTTAGACCACCTTTGAGATATGAGTTTGCAGATGCTAATGTAGCAACTCCTTGGATAGAATGAGAGGTTGAACCGAAAACTTACACGGATACTTTGGAGCGTAAGGAGTCGTCAAAGTGGCAACTGGCTATGGAGGAAGAAATGGATTCTTTGATGAAGAACAACTCTTTGGAGTTGGTGCCCAAACCAAAAAAACAGAGAGTTGTGGATTGTAGATGGATCTACAAGATCAAAGATAGGAATACTCCAGGAGATGAAGTCCGGTATAAAGCTAGGCTGGTGGCGAAGGGGTTCACATAAAAAGAAGGCATAGATTTCACCGAAATCTTCTCACCGGTTGTGAAGTACAAGATAATACAGATAGTATTGGCAATGGTAGTCCAATTTGATTGGAAAATCGAGGAAAAAGATGTGAAGATAGTGTTCTTACATGGAGGGCTTGATGAGACCATCTACATGAGGCAACCTGAAGGCTATGAGGAAGAAAGGTAGGGAGAGTTAGTGTGCAAATTGAAGATATCTCTCTATGGCCTGAAGCAATCACCTCGGCAATGGAACAAGAGGTTTGAGTCCTTTGTAATCAGCTTGGGTTTCATGAGGAGCTATTATGATTTGTTCTTGTACTACAAGGGGCAGAAGGTTGAGGAAGTGGTGATCATCGTCATCTATGTTGATGGTATGCTGCTGGTTGGGAGCAGCATGGAGAGAATAAGAAAATTGAAGGCTCAACTCAGTGAGGATTTTGAGATGAAGGATCTTGGCCATGCATAGAAGATCCTTGGGATGTGTATCATCCGGGAAAGGGAGAGAAATAGATTAAAGATCTTTTAAACTTCATACATAGAGAAGATGATATCTAAGTTCTCTATGGAAGATAGCAAACCAGTGAAGGTTCCCCTTGCTGGTCTTTTCAAGTTCTCCAGCGATCAATGTCTGAGATCGGAGGTGGAGAATAATGAAATGGAAAAAGTCCCTTACTCTAGTGCTGTTGGTTCTGTCATGTTCACCATGGTAAGCACTAGACCTGATATTTCTTATGCAATAAGTGTTCTCAGCAGGTTATGAGTAATCCCGAAAAGGAGCATTGGCTTGGGATAAAGTGGTTGCTGAGATACTTGAAGGGAAGCCCAGAAGTAGGGCTGGTTTATGAGAAGAGGGGTAAATCCATCTGCCTTGAGAGTTTTGCAAATTCAGACTATGGAGCAGACCAGGATAAAAAGAGATCGATTACCTCCTACTTCTTCAACTTAAATGGATCTTGTGTGAGTTAGAAGGCTCAGTTGCAGCCTGTGGTAGCACTCTTAACAACCGAGGCTGAGTACATAGCGGCTACGGAAGCCATTAAGGAGGCTATATGGTGCAAAGGGTTGTTGGAAGAGTTAAAGGTACTAGAAGAGCAGGTGGTAGTGTATTCGAATAGTCAAAGTGCATTGCACTTGTGTAAAAATCCAGTGTTCCATGAGAGGACAAAGCACATGGATGTTCGGTATCATTTCATTTGGGATAATGTTACGGAAGGATGCATTCATGTGGACAAGGTAGCCATGAAGAAAAATCCTGCAGATTTAGGCACCAAAGTTCTACCTCTAAGTAAGTTCAATCATTGCCTTAAACTACTTAGGATTGGTGTCCGTTGATACGATGACTCAAGATGAGTTTGGATCCTGAAGTTCTTTGCACAATGGTTTGGGTTTAAATGCTTAGACAAAAGTAGAGATTGTTGGTATTTGTCTAAAGTTTAAACATGGCTAAGGTTTAAACCAAGGTTGGAAGAATAAATTTCAGCATGTTAAAAGAGTGCACACAAGTGTGCGCCTCACTTTAGGTGTGTGCACACCTCTTCATTCAGCAAGACAAAGAAGTGCGCACAGTTGTGAGGGGTCCACCTTCAGTGTGCATTGCAGCCCTCCTCCTCCCAGGCCACAACACCCAACAAGGGAGGTGCTGGAGAAAGGGCAGCACCACACCTCTCCCTTACTAAGGATGCAGCGCCCAGAAAGTGGTGAAAAGGGTGTTTTGCCTAGCGCCGCAGCATGCCCTGTTCAGTGCCTAGGCGCTAGGCACACTGAGGCACACATATTCCACTTGATTCAGCCTCTTGTTAAGTGTATGGGTGCAAGGTTAAAATGCACAATATCACTTAAGATTTATGGAGGGCCATGGTTGAGTGGTAATCAAGATCTAAGGGTGGAGATTGACTCTCAAGATTGGACAAGAAGTTGGTGCACTATATAAAGAGTCACCTAGCTTTATTCTCATTAACATTATGACATAATTTGAGATCAATTGTAAAGAGTGACAAGACACAATACAAGAGAGAATTAAGTGAGAGTGCAAAGACACAAAACACAAGAGGGACTCATTGTAGTGAGGCTGGTTGTAAAGAGAGAGTAATATAGATTTGATAGAGAGCATTGTAATAGTTCTTATCATCTTCTTTCTTCTCTTCTTGATTTCTTCAAGAACTTGAGGTTTCTTGGAGAGGGTTGCTGTGAATGTAAAGAACCACTGATTTAGTGCAGAGAGTTCAGAGGAACTCACGGGGACGTAGGCTATTGCCAAACCTCGATAACAAATCACTTGTCTTCTTTCTTTCTTTGATTTCTATTCTTGTTTTCGATTCCAAATCTTTACAAGTCATTCTAGACTTGAATGTTTGGAAGATCACCACCTAGGCATCATGTCAAGGTGATTTCCAACACCTCTTTTATCTTTTCTATACTAAGAACTCTCCCTTAATTGCCCACTCATCCCTTAACTCTTCCTTTCCCCCCATTAACTATCCCAAAACTCTTTAAAACTTGACATTTCCCCCAAATATTAGATGTTTACTACCAATTCTACTTTAATTACTTATTCCTAAGTTCCACAAGTCCAAGCATGAATTAAATAAAAATAGAAACTGAAACATTAAAACACGTCAAAAAGGATTTTTGTGATTAAAATATTTAAAATTAAGTACCGAGCTCTACATTCTTTACAACACTCGTGCATGACATGAGTTACACGACTAGTCTATAAATATAAGCATTTGAGAAGATTTCTTGAGAAACCTGTAACGACCCATCTCGAGTGGGCCCTACTCGACACAACTCCATTACCTTTCAGCACTGAGCACCTTGACTCAAGATGCAACCATATAATACTCATTAATAATACAAACATTCTATCAAACTTCACAAGTTTATGAAATCAAATTTTTACACATCCATACAATATTTAAAATACAAGAGAGTCAAAGATTTTACAAATTTCAAAAGACACAAATGAAATAAAACTCGCCCACTTAAGTAAGCCTTGAACACTTTCTTTTACAACGACTAAACCAAGACCAAGGGCTTAGACTCTTAATAAAAACTCAAAAGATGAGAATGCCATAGACGAGAGCCTTATTTAGGACTTCCTTCAACTTTAATTATCAGACTCCTAATATTACCTGAAATGATAGAAAATAAATGCGTGAGCTACAAAGCTGAGTGAAAAACACATTACTAAAAGTAATCATTTTAAAAGTTTATTCTTTATTTTTCAAACCTTAACTTAATATTTATTTCTTTCTAAGTATGGGAAATAATACGACTTATACGTATAAACTTTTCATCCTACTTTTCTCATTTCTTATTACTAGCGGAGTAGTCATTATAAGTATTCCTTATTCTTTAGTAAATCATAAAGTACATAGTTCTTATCACTTATTTATTATATAGTCAATATTTTTTGAGTAAATGAAAAATCTCAAACATTTTCATACTACAACAATCAACATTTCATACTTTTTATTGAACCAAATACATTCAACATCCTTTATTAGGTGAATCACATCATATGCCCTTCATGGGCTAATTACAACAAGTGTCCTTTAATGGACTAATCACAACACATGCCCCTTATGGGCCAAAAATCACTTGGGCCTCTCATAGGCTAATCAAATTCATCAATTATATACCAATAATTCATTATGCAATGTAAAGTAATGCAACTTCAATTCTTTCATCACTTCAAAGCTATTGCCTCTCATTGTGTTAATAATAAACAACGGGGATGTCTCCCATCATAAACAATTTGGATCTCCTCCCTATCCCTTGTTGAGTGGAGTCCTTATAATTAACAATTTGGATCTCCTCCCTATCCCTTGCTAGATGGAGTTCTTACAATTAACAATTTGGATCTCCTCCTTACCCTTGCCGGATGGAGTCCTTACAATTAAACTAATATGATCCCCTCCCTAACCTTTACTGGGTGGAGTCCCAACATTACATAATTATTCTATTCATTTCACACTATTATAATACAAAAAAAATTTCATAACATGTGCAAAGCATTCACAACATTATAGTTTCTCATGTATAAGTTCAATAAATCAAATACACCACAACATCTTTCAAACATATAAATTTTAACATACTAGTCTTACTATGTGTGTCTCTTACTCCTTTATTCTTTTGTCTATAATATATATATATATATATATATATATATATATATATTCTAAGTTTTTAATTTCATTTAATATTCTTACGCTTACTAGAAGTAAGGTAATACTCACTTTGGAAAAAAATAGGTTCTATTCTCAAACCACTTCCTTACCCCTCGAATGTTGTTCACGTGTACCTAAAGAATATATTATTTTAGGTCAAGCACCAACACATCTTCAAATACACATCATCTAATCAAATCAAGGAACTTATAATATCAATTTATTCTATCAAGCCATCCTTAAGGGCTTAGGATTTGAAAGAAAAATGAATTCAAAGTGTAAAATCCTAAAAACAAGGTTGCACAGTCAATTGTCTTATTGTCACAGTATACTATGTTGATGATATGAACTCTCTGCCTTTTGCATAGTTGATTGTCCAATCCCACAGTCGATCGTATTGAGACTTGGAGCTCTTTGTCCTTTGCACAATCGACTATGGGATTGTCACAGTCGATTGGCCTAATGTCCGCGCCCATAAAATCCCACAAAAATCCACTTTCTCTTTTTCAAAACCCTTTTGATTCTTCTTAGAGATTGGGAGAGAGGGCTGGAAAAAGGAAGAAGGAAAGCCTCCCTTTCTCTTATATACTCCCACAAGAGAAAATAAAAGACCCACTGGTCCTTACTTGAAAGTTTAGTCACAAAAACACCCCGCTCTTTATCTTCTCCCAAACTTTTAAATCAACCCTGAATTCTTAAATTCTGAAATTATATCCCTCACAAAACTATTCATTATCCAAATACTAAGTTCATTACAAATAAAAAAAAGGTAATTAAATTTACTAAGCATGTAAATTAATATAAAATAATAATAAAAATAACTAAAAGAAAGGTGTGGTTCTAGAAAAACTTATTAACATGATGAGTCTTTTGAAAAGAGTTATTATCAGGATATGTGTCCATTTTTTCTTAACTCCATTGATGAACTACTTAGTTTTGATTTTATTATTAAATGGGATATAAAGCTCAATTTATATACTTTATAAAACCTTAAAATTAACTCATTAAAAATAATATTGGTTTTTTTAATTAATTTTGATATAAAACCTTATGCATAAACTTTATAAAAACTTAAAATTATAAAATCTAATAAACTAAAACTACATATAAAGAAAATATTTTTTTAATTAGAATTCAACATAAAAATTTATTTTTCTTAATAGTTAAAGACTAAACTAAAATTATATATTCAATAAAAATGAATTATAAGATTACATCATAAAATGAAAAAAGAAATTGAGTTTTAATGACTTTTTAAAATTATTTTTTCAACACAACATAATTTTGGTATTTATAGTTATGTGAGCTATATAAAGCCCAATATAATAGTCCTATAAAGGTCTAAAATAATAAAGTGAAGTTTATAAAAGGCAAAAAATAAATAGTACGATCAACTTAAGTAGTAAATTAAATTAAATTAAATATCCAAAAATAAATTTATTAAACAGTATTTCACAATATAGGGTTTCATCATTGACCATTCATGTGACTTTATTTTTATATTTCTATTGATTAGAATCCAATTAGATATATCAAATAATTATAAAATAATATTATTGGTTGGTCTTTTTAATGAGAAGTGAGAGAATATTCATATCATTTTTATTAAAAGTTAATTTTTAAAGTTTACCAAAACTAAAAGAAAAGTTCAATTTATTGAATAAGTAAATTAAATATTATAATCAATTTAAATAGTTAGCTAATTGAATTTATAAGAATGAGTAGAAAAAATAGATTAATTTGACACATATAATATTAATTTTAATAAATTTAATAGAGAGGACAATATTTAAATTAGAATATTTTAAATCACGAGATGACACTTCGATGCCTATTTGGCTTTTCTTGTTCAAATTTAAGTTGTAATCATTTCACTTGGGACTTATGAAATTAGAAACATGTTTATAAAATAAGAATTTTGAGTAATATTTTTTTTTTGTTCCGGGGGAAATGTCGAAATTTTAAAGTGTTTGGAGTAGTTTGTGAAAGAAAGGAAGAATGAAAGGGTTAAATTCCAATTAAAGAAGAGTTTGAAGTATAAATAAGAGGAGAGAGAGAGAGAGAATCCAACATTTGCTGGATTTCTCTAAAAGAACCTAGAGAGAGAAAAGAGAAAAAGAGAGAAAAAGAAGAGAAAGGAGAAATGGGAAGAATGAAAGGAAGAAAAGGAAAAAAATATAGGAAATTCTTGCAAAAATCAAGGTAAAAGCTTGTCTCTCTTTTCTTCTAATTATTAAGTTTGTGTCTTTAGCTAAAGATTTGAAAGAGGAAGAAAAGGTTTTTAACTAAATGTGTTGATTTGAAGGTTTTGGGTTCAAATCCCTTATGGGTAGTGGAAAATCTTTGATTTGAACCCTTGAGAACTTGTGTTTGGTTTGGGTTGTCCTATGGGAGACAAAATGTTATTTTGAAGAAAAAATGGAGTTTTTGCCCTAAACTCCTCCAAAGGTATTTTGAGCTTTAATACTTTATAAAGTTTTAAAAGTAATATCTTGAAAGGATTTATTTTGTTTTTAAAACCATGATAGAACAAATCTTGTAAAGGCCTTGAATAAAATGGAAGAGGGTTGTGGCTTAATCCCTAGTTTTGTATGCTTGTAGAAATTATATGATTAGATTGAGTGTTAATAAATTATATGCCCTGAGTAAGTAAACTAAATTATGTATTCGTTAGGTGTGATGGAAAAGAGAACACCAAGGCAAGGAGTAAACCCAAGGTTGGATTTTGGCTCGACCAAAGTGAGTTTCACCTTACCTCTCGTAAGCGTAAGGAATTAATGAATGACCTCAAAAAGCTTAAAATATATATGAAAATCGAGGATTTAAGTAATTACATATTGTATAAGCAAATGATTGAAAATAAAGAAACGCTTTTAAACAAGATATGTTTTGAATTCTATATGTTTGAAAGATGTTGCGGTGTGGTTGACCTATTGAACTTAAATTTGAGATATTATGATGTTGTAAATGCACTGCATATCGATGTTGTGATAATGTGTGGTGAATAGACCAATCCTGTGAAGGTAGGACCCCACCCAGTAAAGGGTAGGGGGATCATAGTTGTTTGAAAGGGTAGGACTCCGCCAGGTAAAAGGTAGAGTGGGGATCATAATTGTGGAAGTTGAAACCTCGCCTGGTAAGGGATAGGGAGGGGATCCACATTGTTGAGAAGTTAGGACCCAGCCCATTAAAGGGTAGGGAGGTGATCCAAATTAATTGTCTTGGGGAGATGTCCCAATTACTATATGATTAGCCCACGGGAGGCAAATAAAAATGAATTAAAATTGTAATGAAGAGAAGTGAAGATCGCATTGCATCCATACCTAATGATTTGTGCATAATTAATGATTGGCCGATGACAGGCACACTTGATGATTGGTGCATAATTAATGATTGGCACATGAGGGGCATGAATTGTGATAGACCTAGTGAAGAGCATAAATTGTTAAGTGTTGTGAATCGAAAGATATAGAAATAATGTTGCTAGTAAATTGTTCATTTTATGTTGTTGTGGTGATTTTTTGCTTTGTAATAAGAAAAGTAAATTGGAAGTTATATATAAAAGTCATCTTATACTTTTAAATTATAAGGACTTATGTAATAAGATCGATAAATAATGAAATTTCTTTTCAAAGCTCACTTTTATTGAATGAAGTCTTTGATGACTTCAGCGACGATTTAAAGCATTGTAATATATATATATATATATATATATATATATATATATATATCTAATCATTCAATTCACGTGAACAGTTCCTACTGCTTCACCATTTGTAAAATATTGTCATTTTTTTATAAATATTATTTAATTAATATTTAATTATAATTTGTGAAACTTCCTCTGAAGTTCACATATCTTCACCGCTTTACCACTTTTTTAATCATTGATAATTTACATTTTTGTTATCAATTATTTACGACTATGCCATCATTTAAAATTACAGTTTTGCTATTGCTTAATTACAATTCTGCCATTACATAATTACAGTTCTGCCACTGATCCATCAATCTTTAAATTTAAGATTTTGCCATTATTTATTTATAGTTTTTTAATTCCTCATTTGAAATCAATTTTTTTCTTCCTTTCTTTAAAAAATTCCATAAAAATTATAGAAAAATATAAAAAATTATATTTTCTTCCATCAAATTTTATAATTATTTTTCTTAACCTCATTCCACAATTTTTCTTTAAAATTATTTTCATTTCAACTTTAAATTTCATAATTTTCAGTACTTTTTCACCAAAAAAAAAAATCTAACTCTTTCAATAAAATTCTGAATGTCATCTTTCAAATATTATTTCAAATCAATAATAAATCTTTCATGTAACCATAATTTAATTCAATATAATATCTATCAAATTACTTTTTTACCTATACTTTAAGGATATAGATATTACAATTCTACCATCCTTATAAAAATTTCATCCCTACCTAACTCGTGAAACAATTGGGATAATCTTTCATCATTTTTTCCTCACGTTCCCAAGTAATCTCTTCAACATCTTTATTCTACCATAAAATTTGAACTAAAGGAATAACTTTATTACACAAGACTTACTCCTTTCTGTCTAGGATTCTAATTAGTACTTGCATAAAGGTTAAATCTTCCTGAAGTTCTACAGCCTGACTCAGAATACTATGCGATTCATCATGTAAACACTTTCTCAAAAGTGAAACATGAAACACATTGTGCAATTGATTTAACTCCTGATGCAAATCCCATATATATATTACTGTTCCAACTCTCTCAATCACCTCATAGGATCCCATAAATCTGGGACTCAGCTTCCCTTTCTTTCTAAATCTTAAAACTTCTTTCCATGGAGATATCTTTCAAAAATACATATTCACCAACCTGAAACTCAAGAGGTTGTCTTCTATTATCAACATACCCTTTTTATATAATTTGTGTTGCTCTAAGGTTTTCTCTAACCAATTTAATTATCTCTATAGTCAAATCTATCATCTCTGGATCCAATATCTTTCTCTCTCCAATCTCTTCCCAACATTCTAGATTTCTACACCTCCTACCATATAAAGCCTCAAATGGTGCAATTCCAATACTAGCTTGATACTGATTATTGTATGCAAATTCAATCAAAGTTAAATAGGCATCCCAACTCACTGAAAAAATCAATACACTTGCCCTCAGCATATCTTCTAGTATTCTAATGATCCTCTCTGTCTGCCTATCAGTTTGAGGATAAAAAGTTATACTAAAATACAATTGTGTACCCATAGCCTTATGAAAACTCCTCCAAAATCTAAAAGTAAATCTAGAATCTCTATATGATACAATGCTCATAGGTACCCTATGCAATCTAACAATCTTAGCTACATACAACTCAACCAACTTTTCAGGACTCCAGGTAATCTTAATAGGAAATAAATGCAAAGACTTAGAAAGTCTATCCACTATAACCCATACAGCATCTGACCTCTCTGGGTACAGAGAAAATCATAAACAAAATTTATACTAACATTCTTCCGTGCCCACTCAAGCACTAGAAGAGGCTGTAATAAACCTGTCAGATGTCTATTCTTAGACTTCACTTGCTGGCAAGTCAAACATCTAGAAATATACTTAGCTACATCCCTCTTTATCTCTGACCACCAACAATTCTGCCTCAACACTTATACATCTTATTATTACCCGGGTGCATAAAATATGTTGAATTATAAGCCTCTCTTAGTCTCATCTTATCATCATTGGGAACAAAAAATTTATGTCCTAATACCACTATATCATCATCCCTGCTTCTGAACTCAATCTGCTTCCCACTCAATACTTCATATCTGATCTTTTTTATCCCCTTATCTCTACTCTACTTCTCTAACATGCAATCAATAATAAAAGATTGTGCCACTATATTTTCCATCAATACTCCTTTATCATTGATACTCAACCGTATTCTCATTTCTCTCAACTCTACCATCAAACTCATATTATGATTCCCAATAGCAACTAATCTCCCTGTAGACTTTCTACTCAATGCATTAGCTACTACATTCGCCTTCCCTGGATGATAGTGAATTATACAATCATAGTCACTAATCAACTCCATCCACCTCCTTTGCCTCAAATTCAACTCTCTCTTGGTAGGTAAATGTGTCAAACTCTTATAATCAATGAAAATATCACAAGTGGCTATATATAGATGATGTCTCCAAATCTTCAAAGCAAAAACTATGGCAGCCAATTCTAAATCATGGGTCGGGTAGTTTCTTTCATGGTTCTTCAATTTCCTAGAAGCATAGGCTATAACTCCCCTATGTTACATCAACACACATCCCAACCCATGATGCGACACATCACTATATACCACAAATCCTTCATCAGTAGAAGGAATCACTAATACCAGGGTACTACTCAACTTTTCTTTTAACAATTGAAACTATTCTCACATTCTTCTGACCACTCAAACTTCACTTATTTCCTAGTCAATCTGGTCAATGGTACAATAATAATAGAAAAATTCTAAATGAATCTTCTATAATAACTAGCCAACCCAGAGAAACTTCTAATTTAAGTTACACTAGTTGGTCTCTCATAATTTAACTACTATACCATCTCCTAACATAACATGCCCGAGGAAAGATACTTCATTAAGCCAAAGCTCACACTTAAAGAACTTTGCATAAAATTTTTCTCTCTTCATAATCTCCAATACTAACTTTAAATGTTTCATATGCTCCTCCTCATTCTTGGAATAAACCAAGATATCATCAATAAATATAACCATAAATCTATCCAAGAATGGTTTAAACAGCCAATTTATCAAATCCATAAATGTTGCATGAGCATTAGTCAACCCAAAATGGCATAATAAGGAACTCATGATGGCCATAACGTGTCCTACAAGCAATCTTAGGCATGTCCCCCTCCTTTATCCTCAACTGGTGATAACATAATCTTAGGTCTATCTTAGAAAACATCATATCCCCTTGCAACTACTCAAGTAAATCATCTATATTAGGAAAATGATAATTATTCTTGATGGTGATCTTATTCAGCTGTCTATAATCAATACACAACCTCATTGTTCCATCATTTTTCTTCACAAACAACGCAGGGGCTCATCAAGGCAATATACTAGGTCAAGTAAATTATTTGTCTAACAACCTCTGAAGTTGTATTTTTAATCAACTTAGCTGGTGCCATTCTATATGGTGCTATAGATATATGAGCTGCATTTGAAATAATATCAATAGAAAATTCAATCTGCCTACTAGGAGGCAATCCAGACAACTCCTCATGGAACACATTGGGAAAATCTTTCACCACTAAGATTTTTTCTAACTTTCTAGCCTCCTTTCTAGAATCCACCACATATGCCAAATACTCTGACAACCTTTCCTTAACCATCCACTAGTAGTCAGGGCAGAAATAAGACAGTTTGCAAGTATCTTACGTTCTCCCTAAAAATTGAATTCCTCTTGTTTATGTATCTTGAACACCACATTCTTCCTAAAATAATCAACCCAAGCATAATATGTAGACAACCAATTAATCCCCAAAATCAAATCAAAATATGTCATATTTAAAGGCAACAAATCAACTTCAAACTCTCTATCAACCATACAGATTACAGAATCCTGATAAATTGTCTTTATAATAACTCGATCTCTAGTAGGAACCTCAACAATAACAACATGCATCATAGAACTAACACAAACATCAATAGATTTCATAAAAACACTAGATGCAAAAGAATGAGTTGCACCAAGAAAAATCAGTAATCTAGCAGGACTATCAAGAATAGATACCAAACCCATAACAATATCAGGAGTAGACTGTGCATCCTGCTGAGTTAAGGCATAAACTATGTTGTCTCTGGGTTATGATTGACTACCTCATCCCCTCTCAGCAACTGCTCCTCTACCTCTGCCCTGTATACTCCTTGATCCACCATCTCTCTCCATCTGTCCCCTCTTAACACCTATAGTACTCACATCAACATATTTACCCAATGGACAATCAACATTAATATGTCCACCCTCTCCACATACAAAACACATCAAAGTAGGACAATACCTGGCTAAATGTTCTATTTGATTACACTTATAACACCTTCTATTTTCCTTGTCAAACATCATACTACCACCTCCCCTAGGTGGCATACTCACTTCTTTACCATAGCCTCTAGTTCTCATAGCTTATCTCCTAAATCTAGGGGTCCCACCAACATTACTCTGAGCTACAGAAGCAACAAACCTAGTTTTCCTCTAACTCTGCATCATAGGTCCCTACGATAAGGACCGCTCCATTTAGGGTCGTCTCCCACCCTTCACACTCATACTACTACCACCTCTGGTTCCCTAGGGTCTAGACCTCTTCAACCAATCTCTCCTACTTCTAAACTCCATCACATCTTTCTCAATCTGTAACACTTTATCCACCATCATAGCATAATTCACAATACTCATATACGAGAGTTTAGTTCAAATCTCATAGTGTAACTTGTCTAAAAATCTCTTACATTTCTTCTCCTCTGTATTTACTAACTCAGATATAAACCTTGAAAAAGCTATAAATCTACTATCATACTTAGCCACAGACAAAATATTCTGCCTCAACTGAATAAAATTTCTCTCTTATTGTGCTCTAAAAGTATCTAGAAAATACTTTGCAAAGAACACCTCCTTAAACCTACTCCAAGTTAAAGGTGATCTATATCAGTACTCAATCTAGGCAGAATCTCCCACCATTGAGAAGCCTCATCTTTTAAATTAAATGAAGCAAAGGTAACCTTTTGCCTATCTGTTATTGGTAAGACATCAAAATATTTCTTAATATGTTTAATCCACTGCTCAGCCTCAATAGGATTTACAGATCCTCTAAAAGACTTGAGTTTAAATTTAATAAATCTCACAAAACAGTCTCCATGCATCTCATGTGCAAACACACCCTCTCCCTCTTGAGCATCGCATCTCACCAATAAATTAGGTTTTGCTCCAACTCTCTCATCTAGTCTCCTCTATAAATTATCAGACTTATCTACTACTGCATTCATTCTCTCTATAGCATGATCAAGAACCTCTCTCAGCTTATATCTCCCAACACTAGATTATCTCACACCCCTATGAGTGCCAGCTGTACTACCCACGTGTTCCCCTTCAGGAACCATAAACTCAATCTCCATCTCAACCTTAGCTCTTTTAAATACTAGGGCCTATCACGCCCTCTCTAGTTTAGTACTCTACCTCTAGGTCTGGCACGTCCACGTGTCATCCTCAGACTCTACATTAAAATTAAAATATAGTTTATTTTAATCTTCAACTTCTTTAAATTTTTATGCAGTCTACAGTATCATAAAACCCAATGCTCTGATTCTATAATTGTAAAGATCCATCCCAAGTTGGCCACTCCCGAGATGGAATCGTCACGTTTTGAAATCCCAGCACGGCACAAATATGCAACAAAATAAAAATATCATTTGAGAATATTTATATATCAAGTCCTCAACTCTTTTAAGATGAGATATAATATCTTTCTCTTATTGGAAACATTATATACAATAATAATAAAATGCGTGAATATTTACAAATTTTCAAAAATATATCTTTCTCTTTCTTTCACGGGTCTAAGGATGCTAACCACGAGACTTACTTAAAGTAATTACGCTCTTTGAGTATCTACATAACTATGTACTCGTCTTGTCCACTGCTTGAAATATTTTAACAATGCGGAGTGAGCTTCACAAGCTCAGTGAATTAAATTTACTAGAAGTACTCAATTTATAATAATTCAATCATTTATCAATTTATTCTTAAATTAATCATCAAGCTATCATATTTCAATAAATATATATCTCATATATCAATCATATCAATTTATCTTCTCATTTGTTCAGTCAATTCAAGACTTTTAATTCAATATCATTATTTACCTCATTATGAGGTTTACATCATACAATGAGTCAAACAAATAATTCTTTATCGTATCATCCTTTCAATTTCTTTGTTATCAAAGTTGTCTCACTATGAGACTCATTTGTCTATCAATCATTTCACAATCAAGACTGATGCTTTAGAATCTCAATCAACAATAATAAATATTTAATAAAATAAATACATGAATTTAAATTATCTTTCTTTCTTTCTCATCAGATCATCACATCATTTCATACTATCATCTGGGAACGTCTTCCCTTATGTCGATATGTTCAACCAGATCAGCTACCTTCCTGGTGTTTGATGAAAATGAACAATAACATGTAAGCATACATACATTAAAGTATTCAATTGAACTATCTCTTCATAGTCATTAATTTATCATATATATTAAATTGTCTCCTCATATATCATATCAATTTATCACTCACAACTTTCAAGAATTTCATATATCTTTTCAACATCTCTTTCTATCAATCCATATTTTTAAAAATATAACTTTTCATATAATTAATTTTCAACATATCATTTAATCCTTTATCAACGAGTCAATTATCATATATTAAAAATACATCATCCAATCATTATAATTCAACAATTAATTTAATTATCATCAATTCATATTTTATATTAGTCTCGATTACTAAAAGTGAATCTAACTAACCACGTAGCACTTAAAGCTACTCGTGGATCACCTCTTTATATTTCCTGCTCCTTTTAGCAATTTCTTGAGATTGCTTATCACCAAAACCTAACCATAAAGTTTCATCAATCTTACTATTTCATAACTTAATTCAAGCAATTTCTTGGTTATGAGTCTCATTGAAAATTTACCCCTAATTGAGATGAAATCTTGATACTGAAATTTGATAATTGTAATTGTCGCTAATATTGGAGAAATTTTCTATATAAAATTTTAGTAAAGAACTTGATTTGAAGAACGAAAGAAAAGCCAACGAAGAAATGACTTTGGTAGGAAAATGAAGTCTTTGATGACTTTTGAGACAATTTAAATTTATTGTTAAAATAAAAGTAATAATCACTTCACGTGAACGGTTCCTACCGCTTCACCATTTGCAAAATATTGTCATTTTTTTATAAATATTATTTAATTAATAATTAATTTTAATTTGTGAAACTTTCTCTGAAGTTCATGTATCTTCACTGCTTTACCATTTTTTTAATCATTGACAATTTATTTTTTTGCCATCAATTATTTACGATTCTGCCTCCATTTAAAATTTATAGTTTTGCCACCGCTTAATTACAATTCTACCATTACATAATTACAGTTTTGCCATTCTTTATTTATAATTTTTCCATTCTTCTTTTAAAATCAATTTTTTATTCTTTTTTTTTCCAAAAATTATAGAAAGATATAAAAACATTGTATTTTATTCTATCAAATTTTATAATTATTTTTCTCAATCTCATTCCACAATTTTTCTTCAAAATTCTTTTCATTTCAACTTCAAATTTCATAATTTTCAGTACTTTCTTCTTCAAAACAATTTCTATCTCTTTTAATAAAATTCTCATTGTCATCTTTCAAATATTATTTCAAATCAATAATAAATCTTTCATTTATGCATAATTTAATTCAATATAATATATCAAATTACTTCTTTACCCTTACTTTAAGGATACATGTATTATAGAACAGAAGGCCTTACCCTTAAATATCACTATCAGATCCCTTACCCCTTCAGAGAGGATCCTACCCTCAAATGTCATTCTTTGATCCCTTCACCCTTTCTGAATGAGTCTCATAGTCATCACAATATAACAAAAATAAAAACATAATTTCTACACA
Source organism: Bretschneidera sinensis (assembly GCA_023935145.1). NCBI lineage: Eukaryota > Viridiplantae > Streptophyta > Magnoliopsida > Brassicales > Akaniaceae > Bretschneidera > Bretschneidera sinensis. Next base: position 58,723,656 of record CM043699.1, on the reverse strand, counting down.
CCCTAACAATCTTAAAACATTCCTTCTGATCACACCAAAAAGTACTCATCACAAACACAACAAAAAAACACAATTCTCACACATCAATCCACTAACAAGTAAGCCACTCTTGCACAATTCATCATTTTTCAATCACAATTAATTTATAATAAAAATACCATATAGTTCAAGAAAATAATATGCATTCATTCTCTAACTTAAACATGTATTATGATATATACACAGTCATATAACATCAAGTATATAACCCTAACTATATTCTAAAATTTTATATTCATAGTTTATTGAAATCTTAAGATTTCTAGGTCCTTCTCACTTACTAGAAGTAAGGTGAATTCACCTCGATTTCCATGCTAAAGTATCAAACCCAAGATTAATCTCATATTCCTCTAAGGATTAAATCAATAATTTCATCATATCCAATCTCTACAAAATGTAGTCATGGCCGAAATAACCCAAATTTAAAGTCAAGAAATATAAATTGTGTTTGATTTACTAAAACTAGATTTAAACCATAAAAATTAAGGTAACTAAATATATGGAATTAATTTAATTAATCAACTCTTTACCCACCCCCTTAGTTTCTTAACAATTGTCAAATCTAAATCTACTTTCCCAAAAAAATCATGTAACTCATAAACTCACTTCCCATTCTCTTCAAATTAATTTCCTAATTCTTTCCCAATTCATTCCTCATTTAATAACCATAGCCTTCCTTATGCACAATTTCACTCAAATTTCTTTTTTTTTTCTAAGCATTATATTTGAAATTGTAAAAGCTTATAATTGTTAGTTATGGCTACTTAACTAACTAAAGAATACTTATCACGAAATTGATAAGGTCAAATCTCATCAGTTAAGAGATGATAAGGAAGTATGAATAAGAACATATATGATCATCAGTTAGAGATAATCAAGAAATATAGATAATAACATATCTAATCATCATTTAAAGATGATTAGGATATATGGATAAACATTATCCATATTTAAATTTTAAATAAGTAGCTATCAAGGGGCGGAGAAGAGACTGGAAGCCTCTATAAATAGATGGGAAAGATCCCACTATTGAACACGTTGAAACACAAGCAAGAATAAGTTATTATCGAAGCTCCTTGTAATCTTCCAATCTTATTCTTTTTCATTAATTATGTCACCAAAACATTCCCATTTCCAACAAAAAATCCAAACAATTGTATCAGAACTGAAATTTTCTTAAAACCTGATTTTTTTTCCACTCAAAGCATCTCCAGTCAATTCCACAGTCGATTAATAACACCATCAGTCGAGTGTCTAGTTGACTAGTAAACTCACAAGTCACCTAGCAGCCAACAATCACCTACTTAGTTGCCTAGTAACCATCAGTTGCATGTCCAGTCACCTAGCAGTTGCCTGCCCAATCACCTACCTAGTTGCTTAGAAGCCTCCCAAAGGACTATACAACTGACTATCCTAGAGCTTGCACAAACCTCTTTTTTTTTTATTAGAAAAAAGTCAGATTATATTTACACCTTTAATTTTCAAGAAGCTAAGTTATTTAACTTTGATAAAAATTCATCTTTTCAAAAAAAAAAAAAACAACTGGATTAATCTTTTTCGAAATGGCTAGCAAATTGATTGCTTTTGAATTAGCAAAAATTGAACGAATTAATGGTGCCAACTATGATAGGTGGAGTAGGAAAATTAGATATGGCCTAATCCATGACAACATCGATTATATAATCTACGATACTGCCCTAATCCTCACTGAGAATCCCATTGACGCTAAAAAAAGAGAGTTCGAGTAATGGAAAGTAAATGTTAATAAGGCGAAGAGCCTTATATTGATGTTCATAGAGGACAATCTAATAAAGATTTTTGAAAATTTTAAAACTGCAAAAGATTTATGGATGGCCATCAAGAAAAAGTATGGCACCATTACCGAGGTGAACATACAACTTTCCCTTGATAACTACAATAACTGTAGAATGAAGGAGAGTAAAAGTGTGATGGAAAATTTCAATAAAATGATTGTCATGGTCAATAACCTAAAAATTGTTGGAACTCAGATTTTAGAGAAAATACAGGTGGCAACTATCCTAAATAGTTTGCCTCGTTCATTGGACTCTACTTCCACTACTCTAAGACTTAGTGGAACCATTAAGAGCGTGAGCGATTTTCCATCCATGTTGGCAGTCGATCAAGATTTGATAGCTTAAAGAAAAAGACCAGACTGAACCTTGTGTAGCCAGATGAGCTGTATATTTCCCAGAACAAACCAAGAAATTAGAATCATCAGCTTGACCCTCAGAAGCTTGCCTTCAAGGATTCACGGCCACATCGCCGCAACAACAAGAAACCGTTTATTCCTCGAGGTGCTTGTTATAAATGCGACAAATATGAACATTTCAAGTCCAATTGCTGGGAAAACAAGCAAGTAAATAGAGATGATTCAAGATGCCCGAAACAAGGTGGATCCAGCAAACAAGAATTTTGTAATGACTTATCTCGGACGTGTTCATTCAAGGTGGTATCGCCACCTTTCAGCATGAAGCACGACTTATGTGCAACAACTTTTTTTCATAGCTTCTTGAAACATAATTACAACATCTACTCCTAAACTTTTTCATAGAGGAGATACAAAACTTTGCAACAAAACTCATAAAATAATTACATCCATACATGTACATGTACCAGACTCATAATTGCCTCAAGTCAAGGAATCCTACCAACCTTCTGCCCGCAATCTAAAATTTGATTAAAATAACGGGGAGTGAGCTTTACAAGCTTAGTGATACTTAATTTACTAGAAGTATTTGATTTATATACTTCAGTTGATAATTTTAATCACAATTCTTATATAAATCAATATAATTCAATTCAATCATCTTTTCTCATATCATATTATATTTCATGTATTTCATTCAACATGTAGATATCACTCCAGATATCTTATTCATTATTTTTCTAATCATAATCATCTCATCACGAGATTCACAATCATGTTATCACAACTTTCACAATCATTTTGATGTATCAGCATCTAAATAAATATAAATGAATGCATATGCATAATCCTCCTTTCTTGCTTCCACATCTTATCATATCACAAATCATCACAATCATGTCATTTCATTTTTCACATCACATCTCATCCATACTATCGCAAGTATAGGTAATTTCATCAATTTTTTAGGTATCCATACCAATCTCTGGTATAGTTGTCGGGGATGTCTCTCCATGTGTCGACACATTTACATCTAGAAAAGCCATGGTTCTGGCCTTCCCCAGACCACATCCCCTCTTGTGGCTCGGTAATGCATATGTACAATCATATATCAGCAAGGATAGCATATCATCATATAAATCAAATATTTTATTTTCATAAAATCACCAATTTGTCATAATAATTCAATATATAAGATTTACTTATCCTTTCAAAGATGTAATTCATATCAATTCATCATATATTTCATACTTCAAATCTTTTTATTGTTAAGAGTTATATTTATTTTAATTTATTCAATTCACGCTTATATCATGTAATTCGTCTAATCAAACATATTTATAATCTATTAAACAACTTTTCTCATAATATAATTCATTTCAAATTTTATTCATATTTCTAGTTCTTCTCGTTTACTAACAATAAAATGAACTCACCATGAAGCACTAAATACTCTTCGTGGATCACTTCCTTGTCTTTTATGCTCGTCTCAGTGACACCACCAACGATTCACCTCCACCTAACAAGAATATGCTTATCAATCTCACTACCTCATAACTTAATTTAAACCATATACTGAGTTAAATTCATGAATATATGCATGCATACTTCATTTTAGTTTTAAATTCAATTTTTCGGTTAAATTCTTTTCCTTTTTATCTTGAATCAAATTCAAATCTTTTTAAGAAGAATATAAGGATTTATACTCTCAAAATCATAGTTTTTATATGTAAGAAAAAAAATAGCAATGATTACCTTTAGAAGTTTTTCTTAAAACTTTTCGAAAATTAGTCATTGAATGATTGAATTCAACAATAGTTTATGAAATATTCGAAGTTATTTAGTAATTTGAGAAATTTTTAGTGAGATAAAGAGATTTAGAGAGAGAAAAAGAGTTTAAACGAAAGAAGAATGAGTTTTGGTCATCCAAAAACCTTTTATATGCAAAAATTTTGCTTATCAGTTTACTACCCAATCGACAAATAAGTTACAAGTCGACTTCCTATAGGTTACCAATCGACTGCCCAAAGGATACCAGTCAACTGCCCAATTGACTGGTACCGTTTTATGCCTTAAAACTTTATTTTAAAAACATTTATATGCATTCTAACTCATTTTCTTTAGTATATTTTCAAATTCTTATTTCAAAATTGCTTCAAACTTGATTTTTAAATAAATTTGTATATGTATGCATAAGAGTCATTATATGAAATGAAATTTATCAGTTTACCCTTACTTCAAGGGTATGGACCTTACATTTCTACCTACCATATAAAAATTTCATCCTTGAAATTTTCTTACCTACATCAGGAAAAAGTTGGGGATACTGTTCTCTCATGTTCTCTTCAAACTCTTAAGTAATCTCCTCAACAGCTCGATTATGCTAAAGTACTTGAACTAGCAGAATAAGTTTATTGCGTAAGACTTATTCTTTTGTATCTGAAATTTTGATTAGAAATATAATCTACTACATCCCTCTTCAATCCTGACCACCAATAGTTTTGTTTCAGATCCCTGTATATCTTATTATTTCCTCGATGCATCGTATAAACTGCATCTTGTGCCTCTCTTAGAATTTCTTTCCTGAACTCTATATCATTTGGAACACATATCATGTGTCCAAACATTACCATTCCGTCTTCTCTGATTTGAAACTCTGATTGTTTCCAACTCAATACTTTCTGCTTTGTCTTTCTATCACTTCATCCCTACCATGGCCTTCTAAAAGACAATCTATAATAGATGACTACATAATTATATTAGCTAATAATCCTCCACTCTTACCTATCTTCAATTCCATTCTCATACTTCTCAATTCCACCATCAAATTCCCATTATGGCTCTTTATAACAGCTAATCTTCATATAGATTTTCTACTTAATGCATCAATTACTACATTTGCTTTGCCTAGATGGTAATGAATCGTATAACCATAATCACTAATCGATAACATTCATTACCTTTGTCTTAGATTCAATTCTTTCTGGGAGGGTAAATAGGTAAGACTTTTATGATCAATTTATATTTAACAAGTGGCTCAATACAAATGGTGTCTTTAATTTTTCAATACAAAGACTATGGCCACCAATTCTAAGTCATAGGTGGAGTAATTTCTCTCATGATTCTTTAACTGAATAGACACATATAAAATTACCTTTCCATGTTACATCAATACACATCCCAACCCCTGATGTGATGCATTACTAAACACTACAAATCCCTCTTCTCCATAAGGAAGTACTAATACTAGAGTAGTAGTTAATTTCTCTTTCAACAATTGGAAACTCCTCTCACACTTCCCAAACCATTCAAATTCTACTTTTTTCTAGTTAGTTTAGTTAAAGGTGTTGTAATTAGAGAAAAGTTTTGGATAAATCGTTTAGAATATTCAGCTAACCCTAAGAAACTTCGAATTTCTGTTACTTTTGCAGGTTTCACCTAATTCAGCACTACTTTAACCTTCTGTGGATCTACTATTATTCTATCTCATGATACTACATGCCCAAAGAATGTTACCTCACTTAACCAGAATTCACACTTAGGAAATTTGCATACAATTTCTCTCTTCTAATAATTTCTAATACTATCTCTAAGTGTTACATATGTTCTTTTTCACTCCTACAGTAGACCAAGATATAATCAATAAATACCAGCACAAATTTATCTACGAATGATCTAAATAATCTATTCATCAAACCCATAAAAGCAACTGAAGCATTTGTCAACCCAAATAGCATCAAAGAAATTCATGGTGACTATACCTCGTCGTAAAAGAAGTTTTACGAACATCTCCCTCCTTAATCCTCAGTTGGTGATACCTTGATGTAAGATCTATCTTAGAAAATACCCTATCTCATTGTAATTTCTCAAACAAACAACACTGAGGCTCCCCATGGTGACACACTAGGGTAGATAAATTGTTTATCTAATAGCTCTTGAAGTTATACCTTAAGCTCCTTCAACTCATCTGGTTCCATTTTATAAGGAGATATGGAAATGAGTATAGAACCAAGAATTAGATCAATGGAGAATTTAATTTACGTACTAGGTGGTAATCAGATAGTTCTTCAGGAAATAGTGATGGATAATCTCTCACCGCTGATAATTATTCCAACTTCCTACCTTCCTTACTAGAATCCACTACATAAGCTAGGTACCCTTCACAACCTTTCGTCAACCACTTGTTATGTAATGACCCATCTCGAGTGGGCCCTATTCGAGAAAGCATCCTTACTTTTCATAACTGAGCACCTGGACAATTATAATATGAATAGAGTCTAACACAGACGTAGGATAACATATGTATATCATAGTAAATAAGAACAACTTGATCCATAATACAATCTTTTAACTTTACAAAAGGACGTCTCATGAGATGTAAGCTTCAAATTTGTACAAAAATACTAGTCTGCTATTATAACAAGGATTTGATGAGGATGCCAGCACATGGACCCACCTAGAGACTTCTCTTCTTTCCTTCTTCACTTACTGTTCAAGGTCCTTGAATAATCTTCCTGAAATAGTAAGAGGGAGGGGGGGGGGGAACTAAAAAGCTTAGCGAGTAATCACATTACTCAGAGTAATCAAGAAATTCATTTATAAAACCCCTTGCAGGTAGTTTAATACATAATCAGATTTTATATAATTATCTCTTAATACAATATATAACAATCCATAAGGCTTGTGGATTCTAAATATACAACTCAAGCATGATATATGATACAACGTGAAGCACTCATTTAATAAAGCACTCCTTTAATCACTTCAATTCTTTACCCCTTTCAATCGGATAGTTCATGAATATCAGGACGTCTCCCATTTAAATAAATTAGATCATCTCTCTACCCTTTATCGATTGAGGTCTCCACTTCTAAGAACAAGGATCTCCTCCCTACCCTTCACCAGGTGGAATTTACGTAACCACTAAATAAATCCATTCGTTTCGCATTATACAATAACAACAAATACAAAGTATTCTTGGCAATATAACCTTTCAATACACATTTCATGAACTAATTACATTCAACATCCCCCAAACATATTGATTTTTAATACATAAGTATTATTTACATGCATCTCATGCTCCTTAAATCTTTTACTTTATCATACATAAAATGCTTAAGTCCTTACTAACATGTATGATCCAAGCTTTTAATTTCATTCAAGATTCTCACACTTACTAATAGCAAGGTGATACTCACTTTGGAGGCTAAGCCTTCACTCTCGAATCACCTCCTTGCACTTAGAATTTTATTGAGACACACCTAAAAAATTCGTCAATTAAAATCAACCTCCAAGGTGTATACAACTACACACTAATTACTCGAGTTAAGAAATCAAGATCAACTCCTTAATTCATCTAATTATCCTCAAGGACTTGTGACATGAAAGAAAAGGATAAGGTTGTGCACAATCGACTACCTTATTTGCAAAATTGACTGTGACACTTTCAAAGAGTTTCACAGTCAACTATTGAACTCCACAATTGATTGTGGGATCTCCAAAGAGTTTCACAGTCAATTGTTTAACTACTTAGTCCATTGTGAGCTCTTGGAAAGAAAAGAACATTCTATTGTCTAATTTTCACAATCGACTAAGTTAAGGACCTGAACTCTCTGCCTCTTCCATAGTTGAATGTTGCGACGACAGTCGATTGTCCTGAGGTCTAAAGGTCAGAAATAGGCAAAAATCTCACTCTTTTCTTTTGAAAACAAAATCAAACCTTCATAAAATCATAAACTCTTTTGAAACACAAATTTTCCAAGACTTTAAATCAATTTTCTACATTACCCATTGCAAATCTTCAAATTGACAACCAAGCAGAAAACTCTTTTCTTGAAAACCAAAAACCTAATTTTTTTCTTAAATTCTTTCTTAAACACAATTTAAATCCAAAATCTTGAAACAAAACCTAAATAATCTTAAGAGATATGAAAGGAAGACAACTTACTTTAGATCTTTGCACTTGAACTCAACAAAATCAAAGAAAAAAGAGAAAAAGAGAAAGCTAGGTTTGTCCTGAAAGGAAAAAAAGAAGAGTTGAAAATGAAGACTCTCTCATCCATACCTATTTATACCACTTACCAAAGAAAAAGACTAAGTTTGGCTTTACCCCTTAAAGTCTCTAACTTTTCTAATTAAACCCCAAATTAGACTCTCTTCTCATAAGTCCCCAACAAATTAAATCATCACTAATTATTAAGGTCTCAAAAATACCCACACAACATTTAAATTTACTAGGCCACTAAATAATTAAATTAAAGGAAGGATACGGGCTCTACATGTTAGCTGTCAAGGCAGAAATAAGATAATTGGAAAGTATCTTATATTCTTGTAGAAATCTAAACTCTTCCTGCCCAGGTATTCTAAAAATTACATTCTTCCAAAAACAGTCAACCCAAGCATGATATGCAAACAACCAATCCATCCCGAATATCAAATCAAAGTCCACCATATTCAAGGGTACAAATCTATTTCAAACTCTCTAACTCCCATATGAAAAACACATCCCTAATAAACTTTTCTAATTACAACTCTATCTCTAATAGGAACCTCAACAATCACATCATTATATAAAGGACTAACAGGTGCATCTATAGATTTCATAAAAGAAATAAATGCAAAGGAATAAGTTGTGCCTAGATTAGTTAATATTTTGGTAGTTTTATGAAGGATAGATATTTTACCCATTACGACATCAAGTGTAGCATGGGTATCTTACTAGGTAAGGGCATACACTATACTTTCTCTCGGCTGAGTCTAACTAGAATATCCCCTCTCAGCTATTATTCCTCGGCCTTGAGCTCCACCCTATACACTCCATGATCAACCATCTATGCTTAACTTACCTCTCCCAACATCCCAAGTAGTAATTATATCAACTCGTTTAAGTCTCAATAGACAATCCATACTTCTTTGTCCACTCTGTCCACAAACAAAACCAACTAAAGTAGGGAAATCCCGAGATAAGTGTTCTACTTGATTATACCTATAATATGCCCTACTCTCCCTGTCTGATACCACATTACCACCTCCTCTATTTTCCACATTCACACCTCTACTAAAATCTCACATTCCCATAGGTTTCTTCCCAAACCTAGGGGTTCCTCCAACTAAACTCTAAGCAACAGAAGTCACTGACCTACTCTGTCTTTACTAACTCTGAATAATAGGTCCTTGTTAAAAGGAGCAACCCCTCTAAGGAAGACGACCTCCCTGCATCCCAAACCTATGACTACCTCCTCTAGTACTATCAGATCTGTTCTTCTTCAGCGTCTCTACATCCTCTAGACTCAAAAATGTATTTCTCTATTTGAAGTGACATATCTGCTAATGTAGCATAATTTGTAGGCTTCAAATAAGAAAGTCAAGAATGTATCTCAAATTTCAACCCATCTAGAAACCTTTTACACTTTCTCTCTTCAATATTCCCTAGTTCAGGTACAAATCTAGAAAAAACTATAAATCTCCGATCTTACTGAGCTACATTCATAATATTCTGCCTCAACCGAATAAAATCTTTCTCCTGCTAAGACCTGTTGTGTAAAGAAAATATTTAGCAAAGAATACTTCTTTAAACCTACTTCAGGTTAAGGGTTAATCTATATCCATACCTAGTCTAGGAAATATATCATCCCACCAATTAGATGCCTTACTCTTTAATTGAAATGATGCAAAAAATCTTTTACCTATCAAAATTTGGTAACACCCCAAATAAACGCTCAATTCATTTAATCCCCAATTCAGCCTCAGATGGGTTTCAGATTCCTTAATGGATGGGGGTTTCAATTTAATAAACTTGGTAAATTAGTCTTCGTGTAACTCATTAACAAAACCGCCATCTCTCCTCTGAACAATATGTACCTCTAGAACTATTATAGGGTCTCTTACTAGGGTTGGATTCTATCTAATATGCTCATCCAACCTATGGTGCATATCAACAACTCTACCTTCTACCTGATTTAGTATATTAAGAGCCTGAGTAAGAGCTCCTCTTAGCTCATCTCTTTTAGCCTTAAAATTTTTCAGTGCACCACTAGTATCAGGTGCATTATCAACATGTTCCCTCTCAAGAACCATAGAATCAACATCAATGTCAACCTTCTCTCTTCTAAATAAAGGGGGCCTCCCACACCCTATTCGTCCTATTTGTAACGACCCATCTCAGGTTGGCCACCCTCGAGACGGTGTTGTCACATTTTGAAAATCCCAACATGACACATATATGCAACAAGAAAATAACACCAACAAAATTTTTTACATCACTCCTCAACCCTCAACAGGGGAGATACATCATTATAATCTTGACTTAAACATTATATACAACGTAAAATGCATGAATATTTACAAATAAATTTTTATTTTATTTTCTCATTAGTCTGAAGATGTGGACACGTACGTGGCTTACAGATAATGATTTCGTCTGAACCTCAACTCACCAAACTATTTGTCCTGCCTGTTACCTAAAATCATTGTACAATGAGGGATAAGCTTCACAAGCTCAGTGAATTAAATTTACTAGAAGTATTCAATTTGTATAAATACTCTTTTAATATTTAATCATTGATATCTCATATAACTTTATAATAGCATTCTACTATCACTACATATATCATAAGTCTCATTCTCTATCAATCTCTTCTTCTTATATATTTATTCACCTTAAGACCATCAATTATCTCATAATTACCTGGTTCACAGTATAAAGTTTACCATTTAGATGGTTCTTATCATATCATACTTTTATGTTTCTTTCTCACCATAACTGTCTCTCTATGAGACTCATTCATCTATAAATAAATGTACAATAACAAATAATACTTCAGCATTTCAGCAATACAATCAATATTTAAAATAGATGCAATGCATAAATTATTATTAGGGAACATCTTCCCACATGTCGACATGGTTTTATCTTATACGGGCCCTCTCTCGGTTCTTTTATTTCCAGCATATACCGACTGTCATGGTTTTTATTTATTTCAACATATACCAGCTGTAACGGTTTTTCAATTAGACCGGCCTCCTCCCGGTTCTTTTATTTCATGCATATGCATATGAACAATGATATGAAATATGCATATGAACAATAATATAAAAACAAACATGAATTCAAATATTTAAATCAGCTATTCTGATTATTCTCAAATTATTATTTGAAAAATTCCACTAAATTCCTCTCCTCATAAATCACATCAAATCATCAATCATAGCTTGCCAAGATCCACTAAATTTCCTCTCCTCATAAATCATATCAGATAATCAACCATAGCTCATCAAGAATTTCACTTATCACTTTTATTATTAAATCGATTTATTATTCCAATAATATTATTTCTCATAAAATAATTCTCTATACATCCACTATTCCTATCACACATATAAAACAACCTTTATCTATCACCAAAGCATAAGTTAATAATTTATTCTAATATTATCACTAGATATTTCACATTTATCTTGATTATTTAAATTAAATCTAACTCACCACGTAGCACTTAGAGCTACCCGTGGATCACTTTTTTTCCTTCCCTGCTCCTGTCAATAATTTCCCTTAGTTGTTGATCGTCAGCACCTGACATAATATTTATATTAAAATTTCTAATTTTTTCTTCAATTGTTCCATAATTCATACCCTTTGAAAATTCTCACTTTGAATTCCAAAAAATTTCATGTATGCTAAATTTAAAAAATAAACTTTCTATCATTACCTTTTGTTTTTCTTAGAGCTCCCCGTAGTTCTCTATAAAATTCTTCAGAAAGCTCCTTCAAAATTTTGCTCTTTCAACCTTTCTTTCGATCCTCAAGTATTTAAAGAAAGAGAATAATTTGAATTGTAGTTGAAGGAAAACCAAACAGGATTTGGTAAGTAATAAAATAAATTACATTATATATATGTATGTATGTGTGTATATATATATGTGTGTGTGTGTGTGTGTGTATGTATGTATGTATGTATGTATGTATGTATATGTATATGTATGTATATATATATATATGTATGTATGTATGTATGTACATATATGTATATGTGTATATAAGAAAAAACTCAGCAGCCCTCCCAATTTCGCTCCACGCAGAGGCTTTGTTGCCTTACATGCAGCTTGGCCTCAATTTCTTAGCAACAGGGGGCAAACGACTCCATATTTTTTTTGAATTGTTTTATAAAAATTTAACCTTTCGCATTTAAATATATATGTACATTATTTTAACTCTATGTCATATTTATTAAAGTACTTCTTTACCCTTACTTTACAAATACGGGCATTACAATTCTACCTACCTTATAAAAATTTCATCCCCGAAATTTCCTTATCCAACTCAAGAAACCATTGTGAATAATATTTCTTCATAGTTGCCTTATGGTCTCATGTAATCTCTTCAACTTAGTTATTCCGTCACAGAACTTGAATTAATGGAATTACTTTATTACACAAAACTTGTTCTTTTCTGTCTAAATTTATCATTAGTACTTGTATAAAAGTCAAATCTTCTTGAATTTCTACCACTTGACTTTAAATATTATGGGATTCATCATGTAAGCATTTTCGCAAAAGGGAAACGTGAAATACGTTATATAACTACTTCAACTTTGGGGCAAATCCAGGCTATTCTCAACTAATCCAACTTTCCCAGTAATCTCATAGGGTCCCATATACTTCGAACTCAACTTTCCTTTCTTTTGACCCTTAACACACCTTTCCATGGAGATATTTTTAATTATACCTAATCACCTACTTGAAATTCAAGAGGTCTTCTTCTATTATCAGCATAGCTATTTGGTCTACTCTGTGCTACTTTATGATTCCCTCTAACCAGTTTGATCCTCTCAGTTGTTAACTCAATAATTGATGGACCAAATATATTTCTCTCTCCCACTTCTTCCCAACATACTGGAGTTCTTCACTTTCTACCCATCTGTTGAGGATGAAAAGCAATATTAAATTGTAACTGCGTACCAGTGGCTTTCTGAAGGCCTCTCCAAAACCACGATGTAACTCTAGCATCTCTATTTGACACTATGCCTAATAGTATTCTATACAACCTCATAATCTTAGCTTCATACAGTTTAGCCAACTTTTTAGGACTCCAATTTGTTTTAGTTGGAAGAAATTGAGATGACTTAGAAAGTCTATCTACTATCACCTACACTGTATCACCACCTCTCTGGGTATGGAAAAATCCAAAAAAAAGTCTATACTCATATTTTTCTATGGTTATTTGAGCACAGGAAGAGGCTGTAGTAAGTCTCCCGGATGTTGTTCTTTAACTTCACTTGTTGACAAACCAAACATCTTGAAATATATTCAGCTACATCTCTCATCAATCCTGACCACCAGTAATTCTGTCTCAACCCTATATACATCTTATTGTTACTCGAGTGCATCGAGTATACATCATCATGTACCTCTCTCAATATCTTTTTTCTCAACTCTGCATCATTGGGAACACAAATCCATGTTCCAATACCAAAATACCCTCATTTCAAATTTCAAACTCATATTGCTTTCTAGTAAGCACTCGTGCTTAATCTTTTCTATCTCTTCATCTCTACCTTGCATCTCTAAAACATTTTACTATGGATGACTGTACAACCATATTTGTTAACCATGATCCACTATCACTGATATTAACTTTTATTATTATCTCTCTTATATCTGTCATCAATTTCACATCAGGACTCCCAATAGCAGTTAACCTTCTTGTAGACTTTCTACTTAATGCATCAGCGATCACCTTCACATTTTCTAGATGATAGTGAATTGTACAATCATAGTTATTAATCAACTCCATCCACCATCTTTGCCTCAAATTCAACTCTCTCTGGGTAGGTAAGTATGTCAAACTCTTATAACCCATGAATATCTCACAAGTGGCTCCATACAGATGATGTCTCCAATCTTTAAGTAAACACTATGGCAACCAACTCTAAGTCATAAGTAGGGTAATTTCTATCATGAATCTTCAATTGGTTAGAAGTATAGGCCACATCTTTCCTATGTTACATGTTGGAAATCACCTTGACAAGATGCCCAGGTGGTGATCTTCAAACACCCAAGTCTAGAATGACTTGTAATGAAATGAAACAGCAAACGAAAGCAAGAAAGAAAATAACACAAGCGATTTCTTATCGAGGTTCGGCAATAGCCTACGTCCCCGTGAGTTCACCTGAACTCTCTGCACTAATCAATGGTTGTTTTTACAATCATAGCAACCCCTCTCCAAGAAGCCTAAGTTCTTAAATAAATAAAGAAGAAGAAGAAACAGAAAGTGATAAGAACTAACCCTAGAATTTTCCCAAGAAAATTCCCTTTACAAGCCCTTTAATCCCCTTTCTATTCTACTCACTCTTCTAAACAACGAGCCTTACAAATGAGTCTCTTTTGTTTTGTCTCTTTGCACTCTTTACAATTCTCTCACTTTTGATCACAAGTTATGTCACATTGTTATTGAGAATGAAGCTAGGTGACCCTTTATATAGTGCACCAACTTCTTATCCAATCTTGAGTGTAATTCTTTACCCTTAGATCTTGATGACCAATCAACCATAGCCTTTGATCATTCCTTAGTCAAGTTGTGCATTTTGGACATGACTCATGAACCATGGAAGAGATTTACACATGTGTGCATCAGTGTGCCTAGCCTAGAACAGGGGCCACCCATATCACACTTCCTCAAGGTTCTAGGCATCGTGGCCTTAGGTAAGGGGTGCCTAGGTCTGGCCTCCTCCTCCAGCACTCCACCTTCTGGGCGCCGCAGCCTGGGGTGAGCAGAGGTGCGGCACCACCTGATGTTGGATCTTCACTCATTTGGCTGCTTTGTACTGAGACACACTCCAAGTGTGTTGAGGTTTCAATGACTTAATGCTTGACCTCTTCCAACCTCGTTTAAACCTTAACCATGTTTAAACCTTAGACAAATACCAAAAATCTCTACCTTTGTCTAAGTGTTTAAACCCAAACCATTATGCAGAGAACTCAAGATCCAAACTCATCTTGAGTCATCAATTAACTGACTCCAATCCTAAGTAGTCCAAGGCAATGATTGAACTTATTTAGGGGTAGAACTTTAGTACCTAAATCCGTAGGGTTTTCTCCCTTGGCTACCTTGTCCACATGGATGCATCCTTTCGTAACATTTTCCTGAATGAAATGGTACTGAATATCCATATGCTTTGTCCTCTCATGGAACACAGGATTCTTGTACAAATGCAATGCACTTTAGCTATCCGAATACACCACAACCTGCTCCTCTAGTACCTTTAACTCTTCCAGCAACTCTTTGCACCACATAACCTCCTTGATGGCTTCCGTAGCCACTATGTATTCAGCCTCGGTTGTTGAGAGTGCTACCACCGGCTGCAACTGAGCCTTCCAACTTACACAACATCCGTTTAAGTTGAAGAAGTAGGAAGTAATCGATCTCCTTTTATCCTGGTCTGCTCCATAGTCTGAATCAGCATAACTCTCAAGGTAGATGAACTTACCCCTCTTCTTATAAACCAGCCCTACATCTGGGCTTTCCTTCAAGTACCTCAGCAACCACTTCATCCCAAGCCAATGCTCCTTTTCGAGATTACTCATAAACCTACTGAGGACACTTATTGTATGAGCAATATCAGGTCTAGTGCTTACCATGGTGAACATTACAGAACCAACCACACTAGAGTAGGGGACCTTATCCATTTCTTTCTTGTCCTCAATCAATCTTGGACATTAATCGCTGGAGAACTTGAAATGACCAGCAAGGGGAACCTTTACTGGTTTGCTATCTTCTATAGGGAACTTAGATATCATCTTCTCTATGTAGGAAGTTTGAGAGATCTTCAATCTATTTTTCTCCCTTTCCCGGATGATACACATCCCAAGGATCTTTTGTGCATGGCCAAGATCTTTCAACTCAAACTTCTCACTGAGTTGAGCCTTCAATTTTCTTATCCTCTCCATGCTGCTCCCAACCAGCAATATGTCATCAACATAGATCAGAATGATCACCACTTCCTCCACCTTGTGCCCCTTGTAATTCAAGCACGAATCATAGTAGCTCCTCATGAAACCCAGGTTACTTACAAAGGAATCGAACTTCTTATTCCATTACCGAGGTGATTGCTTCAGGCCATATAGAGATTTCTTCAATTGGCACACCAAATCTCCCTGCTTTCCTTCCTCATAGCCTTCGGGTTACCTCATGTAAATGGTCTCATCAAGCTCTCCATGTAAGAATGCTGTCTTCACATCCATTTGCTCGATTTCCCAATCAAATTGGACCACCATTGCCAATACTATCCGTATCGTCTTGTACTTCACAACCGGTGAGAAGATTTCGGTGAAATCTATGCCTTCTTTTTGTGTGAACCCCTTCATTACCAGCCTAGCTTTATGCTAAACTTCATGTCCTGGAGTATTCCCTTCTTTGATCTTGTAGATCCATCTACAATCCACAACTTTATGTTTTTCTGGTTTGGGCACCAATTCTCAAGTGTTGTTCTTCCTAAAAGAATCCATTTCTTCCTCCATAGCTAGCTGCCACTTTGACGAATCCTTACACTCCATGGCATCCGTGTAAGTTTTTGGTTCAACCATCCCTCCTTTTGTCCAAGGAGCTGCTACATTAGTATCCGTAAAACCATATCTCAAAGGTGGTCTAACCACCCTCCTTTCCCGGTCCCTTGTGAGCTGGTTGTCATTTTGACTTGCTGTATTAACCCCTTCCAGTTCAGCCTCCTCATCAGTTTCTTGAGCTCGGCCTTCATCAATGGGCTCTACCTGGTTCGAATCCTCTTACTTTCCTTGCTCTATCTGAACCGAATTCTCTTTGATGCGATGCGACACAAATTTCGGACTGGTTTGCTCACTAGCCCCTACAGAGTTAGTTTTCTCCAAGTAGGGAAATAACAAATCATTAAAAATAACATCCCTACTTATAATGAGTTTCATTCCTTTAGGTTCTAAGGACCACAACCTATATCCCTTAACCCCATCACCATACCCTAGAAATACACATTTTCTAGACCTTGGGTTAAGTTTATCATCCTTTTGATGTGCAAATGCAGCACACCCAAAAGTCCTAAGGTAGCTCAACTCTGGGGGTTTTCCATTCCACATCTCCATGGGAGTCTTAAGCTCTAGAGATTGATCTATTTACCAAGTATGCAGCAGTAGATACAGCTTCCAACCAAAAATATTTTGGTAAACTGGGCCCAATTAACATGCACCTAACCTTTTCCATAAGGGTTCTATTCATCCTCTCAGCAACTTCATTTTGCTGAGGTGTTTTTACAACCGTTCTATGCCTTAGAGTGCCATTTAATTCACAGAATTTATCAAAATCCTTATTACAAAATTCGAAGCCATTATTGGTTTGTAAAGCCTTAGCTACCCTACCCGTTTGAGTCTCTAGCAACTTTTTCCACACAACAAATTTATTCAAAGTATCTGATTTATTTTTAAGCAAATAAACCCAAGCCTTTCTTGAATAATCATCAATTAAAGACATAAAGTAAAAGTTACCTCCTTATGTTGGTGTTCTTGCTAGTCCCCAAAGATCCAAATGAATGTAGTCAAGAATGCCCTTAGACTTGTACACTCCGGTGTTGGTTTCCAAGAATGCAACACTCGCAGAAATCTGATTTCTCTACTTTGTCTCCACCATGTAGACTATCCTTGCTGAGACTTGCAGCCATTTTTCGCTCATATATCCCAAGCGATTGTGCTAAAATGTTGCCTTATCCATCTCAGCCATCAAGCTTGCTACTTGATCCTTGATTTTTGTCTCACCGATTATCTCATAGAGTCCATCTTTTATTGATGCTTTGATCACTACCAAAGATCCCTTGGTCATCTTGATCTTTCCTCCCTCTACTTTGTATGTATACCCTATGTATGGAATCCAACTGCCCCAATGAGATCAAATTCCTCTTCAAATCCGGAATATACCTCACATTCCGTAGCAGCCTTGTGACTCCATCAAACATCCTCAACTGGATGTCTCCTATCCCCCTCACTTGGCAAGAATTGTCATTCCCCAAGAAAACCCTTCCATCATTGAAATTCTTGAACCATTCCTTGTGAGGGCACATGTGATAAGTGCACCCGGAATCTAGAATCCATTTCTCGCTGCCTTGCTTCCTACTCACATTTAAGCACACAACAAAAACATCATCTTGATGTTCTCCTTTGGCAACCGAAGCCTCTCCATTGTTGGTATGGCTTCTTCCTCTCTCATACCACAACCTCTTCTTACAATCTTTCATGAAATGACCCTCCTTGTTGCAATAGAAGCACCTATTTCCTCCAAATCTTGATTTGGAATGAGATCTCCCATGGCTCTGCCCTCTACCCTTTGATTTCCCCCGGTAGTTGCCATGGTTGCTACTACCATTTCGATTTGCTAGCCTTCCTCTTACGAGTAGCCCTTCCCCACTTGATGCCTCCCTACTCTTGGCTTTAAAATCATGAGTCTTTATAGCATTGACCACAATTTCTTTGGTTAGTGTATCTCTTCCATATTCAATTGCATTAATTAAACTATCAAAACAATCAGGATGAGAATTTAACAAGATAATAGCTAATTGTTCATCCAGGAATTTAATACTACAACTAGCCAAATCTTGAACTAGTTTATTAAAGACATCAAGATTATCTTGCAACTCTTTATTAGGATCCATTTTAAAAGCAAAGATTCTTTTAAGAAGATAAATCTTGTTAGGGAGAGTTTTGGTAAGAAACAACTCATCTAGTTTCTTCTATATGATAGCAGGATCTTCCGAGTCTCCGCACTCCCTTGTGACACTATCCTACATGTGCAAGAAAATGGTGCTATAAGCCATCTTCTTCATCTCATTTCACTGGTCCTCCATGATACTTGCTGGGAAAGCATCATCTTCTCCAATAGCAAAGTCCACCTTCTATTGCATAAGACTAGTCTTGATCTTCCACTTCCACAGGGAAAAATCTCCCTTTCCATCAAACTTCTCAATAATGAAATTTGAACCCATCTTGCGGAGATGATCCCAGATATGTGCAACACCCACAAATGCTTTCCAACTTCTTCTAAACTTCAAGAACACTCGAAGATTGATCTTAACACCATTCTTGAATTAACCTCAAGAACACGATCTGATCTTGATCTTTACTCCGTTCTTGAATCACCCAAGAAGTTTATTCTTTGATTCTTGGAGTCTTGCTCCGATACCTTCTGTTCTTGCTCTGACACCTGGCTGTACTAGCTTCTCCAGCTCTGATACCACTGTTGGTGGTATCTCCTCTAGCTCTGATACCACTGTTGGAAATCACCTTGACAAGATGCCCAAGTGGTGATCTTCCAAACACCCAAGTCTAGAATGACTTCTAATGAAATGAAACAGTAAATGAAAGCAAGAAAGAAAAGAACACAAGCGATTTGTTATCGAGGTTCGGCAATAGCCTACATCCCCATTAGTTCACCTGAACTCTCTGCACTAATCAATGGTTCTTTTTATAATCACAGCAACCCCTCTCCAAGAAGCTTAAGTTCTTGAAAAAACAAAAAAGAAGAAGAAACAGAAAGTTATAAGAACTAACCCTGGAATTTTCCCAAGAAAATTCCCTTTACAAGCCTTCAATCCTCTTTCTATTTTACTCACTCTTCTAAATAACTAGCCTTACAAATGAGTCTCTCTTGTTTTGTGTCTTTGCACTCTTTACAATTCTCTCACTTTTGATCACAAGTTATGTCATATTGTTATTGAGAATGAAGCTAGGTGACCCTTTATATAGTGCACCAACTTCTTGTCCAATCTTGAGTGTCATGCTCCACCCTTAGATCTTGATGACCAATCAACCATAGCCTTTGATCATTTCTTAGTCAAGCTATACATTTTGGACATGTTTCACAAACCATGGAAGAGATTTACATATGTGTGCATCAGTGTGCCTGGCGTCGCAGCCTAGAACAGGGGGCACCACGACCCAGGGCAGATCACACTTCCTCAAGGTTTTGGGCGCCGCAGCCTTGGGTAGGGGTGCCGCGGCCTGGCCTCCTCCTCCAGCACTCCACCTTCTAGGCTCCGCGGCCTGGGGTGAGCAGAGGTGCGGTGCCACCTGATGCTGGACCTTCACTCATTTGGATGCTTTGTGCTGAGGCACACTCCGAGTGTGCTGAGGTTTCAATGACTTGATGCTTGACCTCTTCCAACCTCGTTTAAACCTTAACCATGTTTAAACCTTAGACAAATACCAACATTACACATATTCCAACCATTGATGTGACGCATCATTATACACCACAAATCCTTCATCACCAGAAGGAAACACTAATACTGGAGCTGTAGTCAATTTCTCCTTTAGTAATTAAAAATTTTTATCACATTTCCTAGACCATACAAATCTCACCATTTTTCTGGTTAATCAAGTCAACAATACTGTGATAATAGAAAAAATTATTATTGAATCATCTATAATAACCAGCTAACCTCAAGAAGATTCTAATCTCAGTCACATTAGTTGGTCTCTCCCAACTTAACATTGTCTTTACCTTTTGTGGTCAACTGTTATGCCATCTCCAGATATTACATGCCCCAAGAAAGTTATTTTATTCAGCCAAAATTCACATTTAGAAATTATAGCATACAATCTCTCTCTCCTCAGAATCTCCAACAGACTCTCTATTGTTTTACTTATTCTTCCTTATTGTTAGAATATACCAAAATGTTATCAATAATTATAACCAAAATGTGTCAAGAAATAGTTTAAGCCCCCTATTCATCAAATCCATGAATGTTGCTAAAGCATTCATTAATCCAAATGACACCGCAATAAACTTATGACCATAACGTGTCCTAAAAGCAGTCTTAGACACGTCTCCCTTCTCTATCCTCAATTGATAATAACCTAATCTCAGGTTTATTTTTGAAAATACCCTTGCTCCATACAACTTCTTCAAATAAATCATCTATCTTGGGTAAAGGATATTTGTTCTTAATGGTTATTTTATTCATCTGTCTGAAATCTATACATAACCTTATCATTTCATCTTTCTTCTTCACAACAATACAAAAGCTCCCATGGTGACACACTTGGTCGAATAAATTATTTGTCTAACAATTGTTAAGGTTGAACATTCAGTTCTCTCAATTCAACAGGTCTTATTCTGTAGAGAGCTATTGAAATAGGTTCAGAAACCAAAATCACATTCATGAAAAACTCAATCTCTCTACTACGAGGTAAATTAGACAACTCATCAAGAAATACATTAAAATAATCTTTCACCACTAAGATTTCTTCTAACTGCCTATTTTCTTTTTTAGAATCCATTATGTATGCCAAATACTCCTCACAACCCTTCTTCAACCATCTCCTAGTGGTCAGAGCAAAATAAGATAGTTCGAGAACATCTTATGTTTTCCCTGAAAGTTAAACTCCTCATATCCATACCTTGAATACTACATTCTTTCTAAAACAATCAACCATATTCAAAGATAATAAATCAGCTTCAGATTCTCGATCACTGATACGAATCACACAACCTTTGTAAAAATTTATGATTATCACTCTATCTCTAGTGGGAACTTCAAAAAAAATATTTTACATCAAAGGACTAATACATACTTCAATAGACTTCATATGAATGCTGGATGCAAAAGAATGGGTTGCACCAAGATCAACCATCATTCATATGTCCACCTTCTCTACATATAAAGCACTTCAAATTTTTGACAATTTTGGGATAAATATCTTATCTGAATACATCTATAACAAACTTTTGTCTCTCGATCATACATCAGATTACCACTTCCCTTTGGTGGCATACTTATTTCCTCTGCCATGACTCCCAATTCCTATAACCTATCCCCTAAATCTAAGGGTCCCGCCGATATTACTACGAGCTACAAAAGCAATAGATCATGCTTGCCTCTGACTCTGTACCTTAGTTCCCTGTGACAAGGAATGCCTCCTCTGGGTGGTCTCCCACCCTATACACTCATACTCGTACCACATCTGAGTTCCTCAAATCTAATACTTATAATTTTCATCACATCCTTCTCAATCTGAAGTGTTATATTCGCCAACGTAACATAATTCATATGCCTCATGTAAGATAGTTTTTATCAAATCATAAAACATAGTTCATTTATGAACCTCTTACACTTCTTCTCCTCTAGGTCTACCATTTTTGGTATAAACCTCGACAAAGCCACAAATCTCTTATCATATTGAGTTATAATCAATACATTTACCCCAAATAAATAAAATCTCTATCTTGTTGGGCTCTAGAGGTATAAGGAAACTATTTATAAGAAAAACCTCCTTAAACCTATTCCAGGTTAAGGGTCTATCAATATCTGTACTTACCTTGGGAAGAATATCCTCCCACCATTCTAGGGTTGCTCTCTCTAACTTGAACATAGCAAGGACGACCCTCTGCCTGTCAGTCATTGATAAAATATCTAAAAATCTCTCTACTTGTTTCACCCATAACTCAAGCTTAAAAGGGTTTAGAAATCCTTTAAACAATAAAGCATTCAACTTAACAATCTCCCTACATCTCATGCAAAAACTCACTTTTCCCCCTTTTTAAACGTCTATCATTACTGAATTAACAACCTCAGGCACTACTCTAGCCTGTTCATCAAGTCTATGCTATAAGTTATCAACTCTATCATTTGTTACATTCATTTTCTCAAGAGCATGTGTAAGAGCTTATCTTAGCTAATGTCTTTCAGCTTCAGATTCTCTCACACCTTTACCAATATCAATTATATTGTCAACATGTTCCCTTCTAGGAACCACAGATTCAGACTCAACCTCGATGACGAGTGCTAAATATTGCATATTTTGGCCCCTTAAATTAAATTTGTTAGCTTAGGAATTTGTTACTTTGAGTTATTTTTCATCGTTTTACAGGTTTACAAGCACTTTGAAAGGAGTTTCACTAAATTGCCAAAATTTCCTGTACAGATCAATCAACTTTGTGGATTAAACTGTATTGATTTAGGAAGAATCAAGAGATGAGCCATATATGCTTAGAAAGATCCAGATGTCTATTTTCTGGGGAATTTTACTGCTCATCAATATGATTTTTCTAGAGAAAGTTATGATAGTTTTAGTAGACAAAGGTCAGGCTGTGCGTGATTTCAGCATGGCAGAAGTGATTTTTGCGGATTAAACTGTAATGATTCAGGAAGAACCAGAGATGAGCTATATACGCTTGGAAAGATCCAAATGTCTATTTTCTGGAGAATTTTACGGCTCATAAATATAATTTTTCTGGAGAAAGTTATGGCAGTTTTAGTAGATAAAGGTCAAGCTGTGCGGGATTTCAGTGTGGGTAGAAGTTTTAAAGGGTACGTGAAGGCTTAAATCCCACATCCCACATCGGTTGGAAACATATTCTATATCCCACATCCTATATCAGATTGGAAACACATTTCACTCATGGAGTTTCCCTATAAAAGCCCCACATCACTGAAGCAATCGGGGTGCAATCTGGAGGACTTCTGCTAGCATTCTGGTGGATCTCGAAGGCTTTGCTACCAAGTGGGGAAGCACCACACAATAGCAAGTGGAATTTCTCCCAATGTATAGTTAGTTTTAATTTATTTCTTTTTAGTTTTAAAGTTTAATGTTTAGCACTTTTATTGTGAACTTTAGTTTCATAATTATGAGAGGCTAAAATCTTCATCTAAGGTTGAAGATGAAGCCTCGCCATTGTTTGGCATAATATTTTAAGATTTGTTTATACAATTATGATATTTTTAGTACAGATGTTTTGTTCAATTATTTGAGTAAAATCTTATGATTGATTGTTTTTAAATTATTCAATTGGATATTCCTTGTGTTTCATCTACTGGATACAACGGATCATTCAAAATAGATTGGATATCCATTGTGATTTTTAAATGGATTCATTGGATGGTTTTGGTTTAGTTTGGGTATTTGCTGTGATTTGTATAATGATGGATTCATGGAATGATTTGATAGATTATTTTTATATAGAACATGAAGATATTTGCTTTACTTTGGTGGGGTGGATTCAGAAAACCTTAGTGTTTTTATCAGTTCTTTTTAAATCAATTTAGTTTAGTTTATATTTCTTTGCAAGATATAATCCAAAATTCAGAACTAGGTTAAAATAAAGTTAGTTTAGATAAAAATATATTTTCACAACGCAATTCCATGTAGATTCGACCTCGCATTTGCACAACACTATATTGCAAACGACTCGTGCGCTTGCGAGTAATTTAAAACTCACAACAAGTTTTTGGCGCCGTTGTTGGGGAGTTGTTTTGTTTGTGAAAATTAAATTTTTGTCTGAATTGATTTTATTTTTCTAGTAGTTTAGTTAGAATTTTTTGTTTCATTTTTCTTTTTGGAATTTTCTTTTAGTTTATTTGTTTGTAATTTCCCATAAAAAATAAATACTTTTTTTTTTTAAAAAATGTGGATGAATCCAGTGCTGGTTTCACAGTCTTTAGAGGGAACCCTCAAGGATTTCATGAAGATGACCGACCAGTCCATCAATGCAGCCAATACATTCAATGTTGATAGTTGTTCCATCTGTGCTAGCTCTATACATTTAGCACATAATTGTCCATCAATGCCGACTTTTGCCGAATATCCCATGGAACAAATGAAAGCTTTCAATGACTATCGGTGGCAATCAAATGGATCTTACTCCGAGACGTACAATCTAGGGTGGCGGAACCACCCTAATTTTTCATGGAAGTAGAACCAACTGATGAATCAGGGAGAAGCCCCTAATCATGCTCACAATCAATACCCTCCCAGATTTCCTCCACCAATTCCAAGTTATGGTTGCTCAGCCCATCCCGCACAATCACCCGCTTTCCAAGCTCCCACTCAAGTGCCAACGTCGGTTTCACAGTCATTGGAGGACACCTTCAAGGATTTCATGAAGATGACCAGCCACTCCATCAGCGAAGTAAGGAGTGCGTAAATAGTAAACACCCAAAGCGATTGCCAAGCTAGAGAATCAAATGGATCAAATCGCAAGTCACATGGATGAAAGAGAGAAGGGAAAGTTCCACAGTCAACCTGTCCCCAACCCGAAGGAACAGTTTGCAGGAGGAAATTCATCGACTCCTACGTACGAACAGGAACAGGTGCAATCGATTGCCACATTGAGGTCTGGGAGACAAGTTGATAATCAAGTGGAAGAGAACCCTGCTATGCAGCAAGGGCAAGAAAGTGGCAACAAGGAGAAGAGAGATGTTGAGCCATCTACAGCCACACCTACTATTAAGGATCTTCCTGGGTCGTTTGTACCTAAAGCGCCTTACCCTGAGAGATTACAAGTACCCAAGAACGGAGGGCAGTCTGAGGACATTGTGGAGGCATGCTTTGCTCAGTTTGGAGAGGATTTGGATTTGGATAAGCTACTTGAGCAAGCAAATACTATCTTGGAGTCTGCTCCTCGGGAAAGCAGTAAGACGGAGGAGATTGTGGGTGAATCAAGCATTGAGGATTCCCTGGAGGCACGCTTTGCTCAGTTTGGAGAGGATTTGGATTTGGATAAGTTGCTTGAGCAAGCAAATGCTACTTTGGAGTCTGCTCCTTAGAGCAGTGAGACAGAGGAGACCATAGCACCTGAACCCCCCAAGAAGGAACTTAAGCCTTTACCGGACAATTTTAAGTATAAGTTCTTAGGTCCAGCAGATTCTTTGCCTATGACTATAGCTTCAGATTTGGCTAAGGCTCAAGAGGAGAAGTTATTGGACATTTTAGAAGAGCACAAGGAAGCTATCGGCTGGACTATTGAGGATGTCAAGGGAATCAGCCCCTTGGTGGTGATCCACAAGATAAATTTGGAGTAGAATGCCAAACCATCGAGGGAGCCACAAAGAAGGCTCAACCCAACTATGCAAGAGGTTGTGAGGACTGAAGTAATAAAGCTGGTGGTGCAGGGATCATTTACCCAATTTCTGATAGCAAGTGGATGAGCCCGATTCATGTCGTGCTCAGGCGTGCTGGATTGACGGTAGTGAAGCATAAAGACGACGAGTTGGTGCCAACTCATATTCAGTCAGGATGGAGAGTGTGTCTAGACTACCGTAAGTTGAATGCTACCACAAGGAAGGATCATTTTCCACTCCCATTTATTGATCAAATGGTGGAGTGCTTAGCTGGGCACGATTATTAATGCTGGGTCTGGCTGAAGACGTTAAACTTAGTGCTCATGGGAGGCACCCCACATCATATCCTTTCTGTTTGTTTATTATTTTACATATTTCTTGTTACTGTTTATTTCTAGTGTTTCTTTTGTATTTCAGTCTTTATTTTTTCAGGGACAACGCGTACTTCAGTTCAAGTTTGGGGGTATGCTATGACCCATGCCAGTCCAGCTAGTTCTCCATCTCCTAGGTCAGCTCTTTCCATATTATTCACACATTGGGGACAATATATAATTTAATTTTGGGGGTATAGGAGACACATTACACGCATTTTGTCCTACTTTGTTGTTTTTTTTTTCTTCCTTAAAAAAAAGAAAAAAAGAAGATAAATGCATGCTTATGTTATTTTGAAATTTTTGTTGATCTAAACAAATATTGTGATGTGATGTCGTTCGTGAGTTTAAAATGGTGAACACATGATTTGATGATAGAGTTTTAAAACTTTGTTACTTACTTTAGGCATTTAAGAACTCAACTATTTGATATAATCTGACACGAGCACATTAGCACATAATTGTGTGAGGTATAACATGTGATTTTAATGTGCATGTTTTCATGACTAAACTGAAACTGGATGACTTATAGCATAAACACTTTGGCATAAAAACATAAATATATATATATATATATATATATATATATATATATATATATATATATTTATATTAATCATCAATAAACTTTCCACTGAGTAACTGGACCTCTTACTTCAGTAAGCAGTGAGTGTT
The DNA here is from genome assembly GCA_023935145.1 of Bretschneidera sinensis. Lineage (NCBI taxonomy): Eukaryota > Viridiplantae > Streptophyta > Magnoliopsida > Brassicales > Akaniaceae > Bretschneidera > Bretschneidera sinensis. The sequence goes on along the minus strand of CM043699.1, from coordinate 58,696,553 downwards.
AACGACAAAAGGTGGGAATTTTATTCATAATGATCATTGAGAAACTTTTCGCTGAGTAACTGGACCTCTTGCCTCATTAAGTAGTGAGTGTTCACATCAAATAGTGGGAAGTTTGCTTGGTAGCAGTAAGGCTAGTTTAGTTTCGTAGCCTTTTTGACTCGAGTTAGTAAGTCCTTAGGGGTGTCTTTACACCTAATGCCGTAAAACCATCTGGTTTGGGAGTCATTGACTCAACACTCGCTACATGGGTCAATTAGAAAGCTTAAGGGAACTAAACATAGCAGAGCCTTATAATAAAAAATAAAAAAGAGAGAAGAAAATAAACTATGCCATTTTTGTTCATTCTGATGAGAAATTCGGTAAATCTTGAGATATGGAGACATTACACATTGGAGATATTTGGAAGCTTCATTTTTTTTATGCAAATTCACTTTACACTGAGTCAGACTTGTGATGCCTTAGCCTACCTTTTGTAAGTAATTAGATTTTAACATTTATATTCATTGTGAAGATGGGTTTATCTTTTTAAGCTTTTTTATGAATGAATATCATGGTTTTGTGTGCTACTTAAATTTTTGGATACCATGAGTGATGAACTTATCTTTATGCTTTTTGTTTTTCATTTTGTTTTGCTAAGGGACTAGCAATATGTAAGTTTGGGGGTATTTGATGAGTGCCAAATATTGCATATTTTGGCCCATTAAATTACATTTGTTAGCTTAGGAATTTGTTACTTTGAGTTGTTTTTCGTTGTTTTACAGGTTTACAAGCACTTGGAAAAGAGTTTCACTAAATTGCTAGAATTTCCCGTACAGATTAGTCATCTTTGTGGATTAAACTGTATTGATTCAGTAAGAACTAGAATATGAGCCATATATGTTTGGAAAGATCCAGATGTCTATTTTCTGAGGAATTTTACGACTCGTCAATATGATTTTTCTAGAGAAAGATATGACAGTTTTAGTAGACAAAGGTCAGGCTGTGCGTGATTTCAGCATGGCAGAAGTGATTTTTGCGGATTAAACTGTAATGATTTAGGAAGAACCAAGAGATAAGCCATATATGCTTGGAAAGATCTGGATGTCTATTTTCTGAGAAATTTTACCGCTCATAAATATGATTTTTCTAGAGAAAGTTATGGCAGTTTTAGTAGACAAAGGTCAGGCTGTGCGGGATTTCAGTGTGGGCAGAAGTTTTGAAGAGCATATGAAGGCTTAAATCCCACATCCCACATCGGTTGGAAACATATTCTATATCCCACATCCCACATCGGATTGGAAACACATTTCACTCATGGAGTTTCCCTATAAAAGCCCCACATCACTGAAGCAATAGGGGTGCAATCTGGAGGACTTCTGCTAGCATTCTGGTGGATCTCGAAGGCTTTGCTACCAAGTGGGGAAGCACCACACAATAGCAAGTGGAATTTCTCCCAATGTATAGTTAGTTTTAATTTATTTCTTTTTACTTTTAAAGTTTAATGTTTAGCTCTTTTATTGTGAACTTTAGTTTCATAATTATGAGAGGCTAAAATCTTCATGTAAGGTTGAAGATGAAGCCTCGCCATTGTTTGGCATAATATTTTAAGATTTGTTTATACAATTATGATATTTTTAGTACAGATGTTCTGTTCAATTATTTGAGTAAAATCTTATGATTGATTGTTTTTAAATTATTCAATTAGATATTCCTTGTGTTTCATCTACTGGATACAACGGATCATTCAAAATAGATTGGATATCCATTGTGATTTTTAAATGGATTCATTGGATGGTTTTGGTTTAGTTTGGGTATTTGCTGTGATTTGTATAATGGTGGATTCATGGAATGATTTGATAGATTATTTTTATATAGAACATGAAGATATTTGCTTTACTTTGGTGGGGTGGATTCAGAAAACCTTAGTGTTTTTATCAGTTGTTTTTAAATCAATTTAGTTTAGTTTATATTTCTTTGCAAGATATAATCCAAAATTCAGAACTAGGTTAAAATAAAGTTAGTTTAGATAAAAATATATTTTCACAACGCAATTCCATGTAGATTCGACCTCGCATTTGCACAACACTATATTGAAAACGACTCGTGCGCTTGCGAGTAATTTAAAACTCACAACAAGTTTTTGGCGCCGTTGTTGGGGAGTTGTTTTGTTTGTGAAAATTAAATTTTTGTCTGAATTGATTTTATTTTTCTACTAGTTTAGTTAGAATTTTTTGTTTCATTTTTCTTTTTGGAATTTTCTTTTAGTTTATTTGTTTGCAATTTCCCATAAAAAATAAATACTTTTTTTTTTAAAAAAATGTGGATGAATCCAGTGCTGGTTTCACAGTCTTTAGAGGGAACCCTCAAGGATTTCATGAAGATGACCGACCAGTCCATCAATGCAGCCAATACATTCAATGTTGATAGTTGTTCCATCTGTGCTAGCTCTATACATTTAGCACATAATTGTCCATCAATGCCGACTTTTGCCGAATATCCCATGGAACAAATGAAAGCTTTCAATGACTATCGGTGGCAATCAAATGGATCTTACTCCGAGACGTACAATCTAGGGTGGCGGAACCACCCTAATTTTTCATGGAAGTAGAACCAACTGATGAATCAGGGAGAAGCCCCTAATCATGCTCACAATCAATACCCTCCCGGATTTCCTCCACCAATTCCAAGTTATGGTTGCTCAGCCCATCCAGCACAATCACCCGCTTTGCTCAGCACATTGCACTCACGGAGTTTCTCTATAAAAGCCCCACCTCACTGAAGCAATCGTGGTGCAATCTGGAGGACTTCTGCTAGCATTCTGGTGGATCTCGAAGGCTTTGCTACCAAGTGGGGAAGCGCCGCACAACAGTGAGTGGAATTTCTCCCAATGTATAGTCAGTTTTAATTTATTTCTTTTTAGTTTTAAAGTTTAATGTTTAGCACTTTTATTGTGAACTTTAGTTTCATAACTATGAGAGACTAAAATCTTCATCTAAGGTTGAAGATGAAGCATCACCATTATTTGGCATAATACTTTCAGATTTGTTCATACAATTCTGATATTTTTAGTATAAATGTTCTGTTCAATTATTTGAGTAAAATTTTATGATTGATTGCTTTTAAATTGTTCAATTGGATATTCCTTGTGTTTTATCTGCCGGATACAGCGGGTCATTCAAATTAGATTGGATATCCATTGTGATTTTTACACGGAAACATTGGATGGTTTTGGTTTAGTTTGGGTATTTGCTGTGATTTGTATAATGGTGGATTCATGGAATGATTTGATAGATTATTTTTATATAGAACATGAAGATATATGCTTTACTTTGGTGGGATTGATTCAGAAAACCTTAGTGTTTTTATCAGTTGCTTTTAAATCAATTTAGTTTAGTTTATATTTCTTTGTAAGATACAATCCAAAATTCGGAACTAGGTTAAAATAGGGTTAGTTTAGATAAAAATATATTTTCACAATGCAATTCCCTGTGGATTCAACCTCGCACTTGCACTACACTATATCGTGTTGGTATTTGTCTAAGGTTTAAACAAGGTTTGAAAAGGTTCAGAATCAGGCCTTGGCACCGCGACTCAAGGTGTGCGCACCTCAGCCTCTAGGAATTCCAGAAGATGGGAGAGTAGCTGTGCGCCATGGCCTAGTCCTGTGCGCTGTGGCCTCCAGCATGACAGAAGACCTCCCCCCTCTTCAGGCCGCAGCTTGAAGGCACACCTGATCCTTTTGTTTCAGCATTTCAAATGGTGCGTGAGGCATGATCAAAACGCACAGGATTACTTAGAATTGATGAAGGGCTATGGTTGATTGGTCCTCAAGATCTAAGGGTGGATATTGTCCTTCAAGATTGGTAAAGAAGTTGGTGCACTATATAAAGGGTCACCTAGCTTCAAATAGACATAGAATACACAATACAAGTGAGATTAATTGTAAGGGTGCAAAGAAACAAAACAAGAGAGACTCATTGGAGAGGTTGGTTGTTTAGAGAGAGAGAGAGTAGTATAGATTGGGGATTCAAGGGACTTGTAAATGGAATTTTCTTAAGGAAAATTCCAGGTTAACTCAAGACCTTATCACTTTCTTTTCTCTCTTCTTTCGTTCTTCAAGAACAAGAGGTTTCTTGAAGAGGAGTGCTGTAACTTGTAAGAACTCATTGATTTAGTGCAGAGGGCTCGGAGGAGCTCACGGGGACGTAGGCACATTTACCGAACCTCGATAACAAATTGCTTGTGTTATTTCTTTTCTTTGATTTCTGCTTCTGTTCTGATCATTACAAGTCATTCTAGACTTGGGTGTTTGGAAGATCACCACCTGGGATCATTGAGGGTGGTTTCCCAACAGTTGTATCAGAGCCAAAAGAGCCAAGATTGGCTGGTATCGGAGCAAGACTCCAAGAATCAAAAATCAACTTCTTGGGAGATCAAGAACGGAGTAAAGATCAAGATCTGATTGTGTTCTTGAGGGTGATTCAAGAACGGTATTGAGATCAATCTCTGATCGTGTTCTTGAGGTTTAGAAGAAGTTAGATAGAAATTGTGGGTGCTGCATAAATCTGGGATTTTCTCCACAAGATGGCTTCAAATCTCATTGTTGAGAAGTTTAATGGAAAGGGAGATTTTTCCCTTCGGAAGCGGAAGATCAAGACGATTCTTATGCAATAAAAGGTGGACTTGGTGATCGGAGAAGATGATGCTTTTCCAGCAAGTATCACGGAGGTCCAGTGGATTGAGATGAAGAAGATAACATACCACACCATCTTCTTGCATATATCGGATAGTGTGATAAGGGAGTGCAGAGACTCGGAAGATCCAAATGTCATATGGAAGAAACTAGATGAGTTGTTTCTTACCAAGACTCTCCCTAATAAGATTTATCTTCCTAAAAGAATCTTTGCTTTTAAAATGGATCCTAATAAAGAGTTGCAAGATAATCTTGATGTGTTTAATAAGCTAGTTCAAGATTTGAATAATGTAATTGAATATGGAAGAGATATACTAACCAAGGAAATTGTGATCAATGCTATAAGGGCTTATGATTTCAAAGCCAAGATGAGGGAAACATTAAGTGGAGAAGGGCTGCTTGTTAGAGGAAGGCCATTAACTCGGTATGGCAGTAGCATACATGGCAACTACTGGGAGATATTAAAGGGTAGAGGCAGAGTCATGGGAGATCGCATTCCAAACTGAAGTTTGGAGGGAAACGATTCTTCTACTGCAACAAGGTGGGCCATTTCAAGAAGGATTGCAAGAAGAGGTTGTGGGATAAGAGAGGAAGAATCCATACCAACAATGGAGAGGCTTCAGTTGCCAAGGGAGAACAGCAAGATGATGTTCTTAGTGTGTGCTCAAATGTGAGCAGGAGGCAAGGCAGCGAGAAATGGATCTTGGATTTCGAGTGAACTTATCACATGTTCCTCACCGAAATTGGTTCAAGAATTTCTAGGAAACCAATGATGGAAAGGTTTTCTTGGGGAATGATACTTCTTGCTAAGTGAGGGGGATAAGAGACATCCAGTTGAGGATGTTTGATGGAGTCACAAGGCTGCTGCGGAATGTGAGGTATCTTCCAAATTTGAGAAGAAACTTGATCTCATTGGGGCAGCTGGATTCCATAGGGTACACATTCAAAGCAAAGGGAGAAAAGATCAAGGTAACCAAGGGATCTTTGATAGTGATCAAAGCATCAATGAAGGAAGGTCTCTATGAGATGATCGGAGAGACATAAATCAAGGATCAAGCAGCAAGCTTGATGGCTGAGATGGATAAGTCAGCCCTTTGGCACACTCGCTTGGGACATATGAGCGAAAGGGGCCTACAAGTTCTCAGCAAGGATGGTCTACTTGGTGGTGACAAGATAGAGAAAGAGAAACTTGATTTTTGCCAGTATTGCGTTCTTGGGAAGCAACACTGGGTCAACTTCAACACCATAGTGCACAAGTCTAAGGGCATTCTTAACTACATTCACTCGAACCTTTGGGGACCAGGAAGAACACCAACACAGGGAAGTAATCTTTACTTTCTGTCTTTAATTGATGATTATTCAACAAAGGTTTGAATTTATTTGCTTAAAAATAAATCAGATGCTTTGAATAAATTTATGGTGTGGAAAAAGTTGTTGTAGACTCAAACGGGTAAGGTAGTTAAGGCTTTATGAACCGATAATGGCTTACAATTTTGCAATAAGGATTTTGATAAATTCTGTGACTTAAATGGCATTCTAAGAAATAGAACGGTTGTAAACACACCTCAGCAAAATGGAGTTGCTGAGAGGATGAATAGGACCATAATGGAAAAGGTTAAGTGCATGTTAATTGGGTTCGGTTTACCAAAACATTTTTGGGGGGAAGCTGTGTCTACTGCTGCATACTTGGTTAATAGATCATCTTCTAGGGCTTTAGACTTTAAGACTCCCGTGGAGATGTGGAGTGGGAAACCCCATGAGTTGAACAACCTTAGAACTTTTGGATGTGCTGTGTTTGCACATCAAAAGGATGATAAACTTAGCCTAAGGTCTAAAAAATGTGTGTTTCTAGGGTATGATGATGGGGTTAAGGGGTATAGGTTGTGGTCCATAGAACAAAAAGGAATGAAACTCATAATAAGTAGGGATGTTATTTTTAATGAATTGTTATTTCCCTATTTGGAGAAAACTAACCCTGTAGGGGCTAGTGAGCAAACCAGTCCGGAATTTGTGGAGCATAGCATCAAGGAAAATTCAGTTAAGATAAAGCAAGGATGGCAAGATGGTTCGGACTAGGTAGAGCCCATTGATGAAGGCCAAGCTCAGGACACTCAAGAGGAGGCTGAACTAAAAGGGGTTAATGCAGCAAGTCAGAATGACTACCAACTCACAAGGGACAGGGAAAGGAGGGTGGTTAGACCACCTTTGAGATATGGTTTTGCAGATGCTCATGTAGTAACTCTTTAGACAGAAAGAGGGGTTGAACCAGAAACTTACATGGGATGCCATGGAATATAAGGATTCGTCAAAGTGGCAGCTAGCTATGGAGGAAGAAATAGCTTTTTTGAGGAAGAACAACTCTTGGGAATTAGTGCCCAAACCAGAAAAAATAGAGAGTTGTGGATTTTAGGTGGATCTACAAAATCAAAGAAGGGAACACTCCAGGGGATGAAGTCAAGTATAAAGCTAGGCTAGTAGTGAAGGGGTTCACATGAAGAGAAGGCATAGATTTCACCAAAATATTCTCACTGGTTGTGAAGTGCAAGACGATACGAATAGTATTGGAAATGGTGGTCCAATTTGATTGGGAGCTCGAGCAAATGGATGTGATGACAACATTCTTGCATGGAGAGCTTGATGAGATCATCTACATGAGGCAACCTAAAGACTATGAGGAAGGAAGGCAGGGAGAGTTAGTGTGCCAATTGAAGAAATCTCTCTATGGCCTGAAGCAATCACCTCGGTAATGGAATACGAGGTTCGATTCCTTTGTAACTAGCTTGGGTTTCATGAGGAGCTACTATGATTCGTGCTTGTACTACAAGGGGCACAAGGTGGAAGAAGTGGTGATCATCCTTATCTATGTTGATGATATGTTGCTGGTTGGGAGCAGCATGGAGAGGATAGGAAAATTGAAGGCTTAATTTAGTGAGGAGTTTGAGATGAAGGATCTTAGCCATGCATAGAAGATCCTTGGGATGTGTATAATCTGGGAAAGGGAGAGAAACAGATTGAAGATTTCTCAGACTTCTTATATAGAGAAGATGATATCTAAGTTCTCTATGGAAGATAGCAAACCAGTGAAGGTTCCCCTTGTTGGTCATTTCAAGTTCTCAAGCGATCAATGTCCAAGATCAGATGAGGAGAAGAAGGAAATGGAAAAGATCCCCTAATCTAGTGCTGTTGGATCAGTCATATTCATGATGGTACTAGACCTGACATTGTTCATGTAATGAGTGTTCTCAGCAGATTTATGAGTAATCCTGAAAAAGGAGCATTGGCTTGGGATGAAGTGGTCGTTGAGGTACTTGAACGGAAGCCCAGAAGTGGGGCTGGTTTATGAGAAGAGGGGTAAATCCATCTATCTTGAAGGTTATACGGATTCGGACTATGGAGCAGACCGAGATAAAAAAAGATCGATTACCTCCTACTTCTTCAACTTAAACGGATGTTGTATAAGTTGGAAGGCTTAGTTACAGCCGATGGCAGCACTCTAAAAAATCGAGGCTGAGTACATAGCGGCAACGGAAGCCAAAGTTGGAGGCTATGTGGTGCAAAGGGTTGTTGGAAGAGTTAAAGGTACTAAAAGAGCAGGTGGTGGTGTATTCGGATAACCAAAGTGTGTTGCACTTATGTAAGAATCCAATGTTCCATGAGAGGACAAAGCATATGGATGTTCGATATCATTTCATTCGGGAAAATGTTATGAAAGGATGCATTCATGTGGACAAAGTGGCAATGGAAGAAAATCCTGTAGATATAGGCACCAAAGTTTTATCTCTAAGTAAGTTCAATCATTACCTTGGACTACTTAGGATTGGAATCGGATGATATAGTGACTCAAGTTGAGTTTGGATCCTGAGTTCTCTGCACAATGGGTTTGGTATAATCGCTTAGACAAAGGTAAAGATTGTAGGTATTTGTCTAAGATTTAAACAAGGTTTGAAAAGGTTCAACATCAGGCCTTGGCGCCACGGCTTAAGGTGTGCCTGCCTCGGCCTCTAGGAAGTCCACAAGATGGGAGAGTAGTTGTGTGCCGTGGCTCAAGGTTTGCATGCCGTGGCCTGGTCCTGTGCGCCGTGGCTCAGCCACCCCAGGCCTCGACCTCCAGTATAACAGGAGACCTTCCCCCTCTTCAGGCCGCGTCATGCCCTGTTCTAGGCCGCGGCTTGAAGGCACACCTGATCCTTTTGTTTTAGCATTTTAAATGGTGCGTGAGGCATGATCAAAATGCACGGGATTACTTAGAATTGATGAAGGGCTATGGTTGATTGGTCCTCAAGATCTAAGGGTGGATATTGACCTTCAAGATTGGTCAAGAAGTTGGTGCACCATATAAAGGGTCACCTAGCTTCAAATAGATATAGAACACACAATACAAGTGAGATCAATTATAAGAGTGCAAAGACACAAAACAAGAGAGACTCATTGGAGAGGCTGGTTGTTTAGAGAGAGAAAGTAGTATAAATTGGTGATTCAAGGGACTTTTAAGTAGAATTTTCTTAGGGAAAATTCCAGGGTAACTCAAGACCTTATTAGTTTCTTGTCTCTCTTCTTTCGTTCTTTAAGAACAAGAGGTTTATTAAATAGGAGTTGCTGTAACTTGTAAGAACTCATTGATTTAGTACAGAGAGCTCGGAGGAGCTCACGAGGATGTAGGCACATTTGTCGAACCTCGATAACAAATTGCTTTTTGTTTCTGTTCTGATCTGATAAGTCATTCTAGACTTAGGTGTTTCGAAGATCACCACTTGGGATCATTGAAGGTGGTTTCCCAACATATTGCAAATGACTCGTGCGCTTGCGAGTAATTTAAAACTCACAACACTCGGCTTATCAAAATATTGGGGCCTACACGCTCTCTCAAATCAACAACTCTAACACTAGCTTTAGCACGTCCATGTGTCATCCTCAGACTATAAAAATATAATTTATTTTAATCTTCCACTTTCTTACTTTTTATGCAGTCTACAAAATCATAAAACCTAATGCTCTGATACCAAAATTGTAATGACCCATCCCGGGTTGGCCACCCCCAAGATGGTGTTGTCACATTTTGAAAATCCCAGCACGACACATATATGCAACAAGAAAATAATGCCAACAGAAATTTTTTTATCACTCCTCAACCCTCAACAGGGGAGATACATCATTATGATCTTGGCTTAAACATTATATACAACGAAAAATGCATGAATATTTACAAATAAATTTTTATTTTATTTTCTCATTAGTTTGAGAATGTTGACACGTATGTGGCTTACAGATAATGATTTTGTCTGAACCTCAACTCACCAAACTATTTGTCCTGCCTGCTACCTAAAATCATTGTACAATGAGGGATGAGCTTCACAAGCTCAGTGAATTTGTTGCGATTTGTCTAAGAACTAAAGATGAAAAATTCAGCATCAGTCCTAGGTGTGCACTGTACCTTAGGTAGTCCGCGCCGCACCTCAGCCTCCCCAAGGTGCGACGCCCAGAAAGGTAGCAACTCTCCCTCCTTCCAAGGTGCGGCTTGCCCTATTCCAAGGTGCAGCACGAAGGCACACCGAATTGCAATTTTCAGCACTCTTCTTCTAGTGTGTGGTGCATGATCAATACGCACAGGATCACTTAGACTTGATCAAGCACTATGATTGATTGGTCCTCAAGATCTAAGGGTTGAAACTTACTTCAACATAGGTTCAAGAAGTGGTGCACTATATAAAGGGTCACCTAGCTTCAATCCCAACAAGAATGTGAAAGATATAACTTGTGAAAGTGAGATCAATTGTAAGAGTGAAAAGACACAAAACAAGAGAGAGAGAGACTCGTTGGAGAGGCTGGTTTTTTAGGGAAAGAGAGTAGTATAGATTGGGGAATCAAGGGACTTGTAAGTGGAATTTTCTTGGGGAAAATTCCAGGGTAACTCAAGACCTTATCACTTTCTTTTCTCTTCTTTCGTTCTTCAAGAACAAGAGGTTTCTTGGAGAGGAGTTGCTGTAACTTGTAAGAACTATTGATTTAGTGTAGAGAGTTTAGAGGAACTCAGGGGGACGTAGGCTATTGCCGAACCTCGATAACAAATTGCTTGTGTTCTTTATTTGATTGCTAGATTTCTATTTTTGTTCTGATCATTACAAGTCATTCTAGACTTGGGTGTTTGGAAGATCACCACCTGGGCATCTTGAGGGTGGTTTCGCAACAGTGGTATCAGAGCTAGAACAAGAGGTTATCGGAGCAAGACTCCAAGAATCAAAGGTCAAATTCTTGGGTGATTCAAGAATGGAGTAAAGAACTATATCTGATCGTGTTCTTGAGATGATTCAAGAACGGAGTAGAGATCAAGATCTGATCTTGTTCTTAAGGGTGATTCAAGAACGGTATTGAGATCAATCTTCGATTATGTTCTTGAGATTTAGAAGAAGTTGGAAAGCAATTATGGGTGTTGCATAAATCTGAGATTTTCTCCGTAAGATGAGTTCGAACTTCATTGTTGAGAAGTTTGATGGAAAGAGAGACTTTTCCCTTTGGAAGCAGAAGATCAAGGCGGTTCTTATGCAACAAAAAGTGGACTTGGCGATTTGAGAAGATGACGCTTTTCTAGCAAGTATCACGGAGGTCCAACGGAATGAGATAAAGATGATGGCGTACAACACCATCTTTCTGCACATCTCGGATAGTGTCACAAGGGAGTACGAAGACTCGAAAGATTCAGCTGTCATTTGGAAGAAACTAGATGAGTTGTTTCTTACCAAAACTCTCCCTAATAAGATTTATCTTCTTAAAAGAATCTTTGCTTTTAAAATGGATCCTAATAAAGAGTTGCAAGATAATCTTGATGTGTTTAACAAACTAGTTCAAGATTTGGCTAGTTGTAGTATAACATTCCCGGATGAACAATTGGTTGTTATGTTATTGAATTCTATTCCTGATTATTTTGAAAGTTTGATTAATGCTATTGAATATGGAAGAGATACACTAACCAAGGAAATTGTGATCAATGATATAAGGGCTCATGATTTCAAATCCAAGATGAGGGAAGCATCAAGTGGAGAAGGATTGTTCGTTAGGAAGGCTAGCAACTCAGAATGGCAGTAGCATCCATGGCAACTACCGAGAGAAATCAAAGGGTAGAGGGCTGAGCCATGGGAGATCATATTCTAAACTAAAGTTTAGAGGGAAGCGATGCTACTACTGCAATAAAGAGGGTCATTTCAAGAAAGATTGTAAGAAGAAGATGTGGGATGAGAGAGGAAGAAGCCATACCAACAATGGAGAGGCTTCGGTTGCCAAAGGAGAACAGCAAGATGATGTTCTTGTTGTGTGCTCAAATGTGAACAGGAGGCAAGGCAGTGGGAAATGGATCTTGGATACCGGGTGCACTTATCATATGTGCCCTCACAAAGATTTGTTTAAGAATTTCAAGGAAACCAATTATGGACAGGTTTTCTCGGGTAATGATACTTCTTGCCAAGTGAGGGCGATAGGAGATATCCAGTTGAGGATGTTTAATGGAGTCACAAGGTTGCTGCAGAATGTGAGGTATCTTCCAGATTTGAGAAGAAACTTGATCTCATTGGGGTAGCTGGATTCCTTGGGGTGCACATACAAAGGAGAGGGAGGAGAGATCAAGGTAACCAAGGGATCTTTGATAGTGATCAAAGCAGCAATAAATGAAGGTCTCTATGAGATGATCGGAAAGACAAAAATCAAGGATCAAGGAACAAGCTTGATGGCTAAGATGGATAAGGCAACCCTTTGGCACACTCGCTTGGGACATATGAGCGAAAAGGGCCTGCAAATTCTTAGCAAGGATGGTCTACTTGGTGGTGACAAGATAGAGAAACTTGATTTCTACAAATGTTGTGGTCTTGGGAAGCAACATCGGGTCAGCTTCAACACCGGAGTGCATAAATCTAAGGAGATTCTTGACTATATCCATGTGGATCTTTGGGAACCAGCAAGAACTCCAACACAGGGAGGTAATCGTTACTTTCTGTCTTTAATTGATGATTATTCAAGAAAGGTTTGGGTTTATTTGCTTAGAAATAAATCAAATGCTTTAAATAAATTTGTGGTGTGGAAAAAGTTGTTGGAGACTCAAACAGGTAGGATAGTTAAGGTTTTACGAACCGATAATGGCTTAGAATTTTTTAATAAGGATTTTGATAAATTGTGTGAATTAAATGGGATTGTAAGACATAGAATGGTTGTAAAAACCCCTCAACAAAATAAAGTTGCTGAAAGAATGAATAAGACCCTTATGGAAAGGTTAGGTGCATGCTAATTGGGTCCAGTTTACCAAAATATTTTTGGGGGGAAGCTGTGTCTACTGCTGCATATTTGGTTAATAGATCATCTTCTAGGGCTTTAGACTTTAAGACTCCCGTGGAGATGTGGAGTGGGAAACCCCATGAGTTGAACAACCTTAGAACTTTTGGATGTGCTGTGTTTGCACATCAAAAGGATGATAAACTTAGCCTAAGGTCTAAAAAATGTGTGTTTCTAGGGTATGATGATGGGGTTAAGGGGTATAGGTTGTGGTCCTTAGAACAAAAAGGAATGAAACTCATAATAAGTAGGGATGTCATTTTTAATGAATTGTTATTTTCCTATTTGGAGAAAACTAACCCTGCAGAGGATAGTGAGCAAACCAGTTCGGAATTTGTGAAGCATAGCATCAAGGAGAATTCAGTTCAAGTAGAGCAAGGAAGGCAAGAGGGTTCAGACCAGGTAGAGCCCATTGATAAAGGCCAAGCTTAGGACACTCATGAGGAGGCTGAACGGGAAGGGGATGATGCATCAAGTCAAAATGACTATCAACTCATAAGGGACCGAGAAAGGAGGGTGGTCAGACCACCTTTGAGATATGGTTTTGCTGGTGCTAATGTAGCAGCTCCTTGGGCAGAAGGAGGGGTTGAACCAAAACTTACATGGATGCTATGGAATATAAGGATTCGTCAAAGTGGCAGCTAGCTATAAAGGAAGAAATGGATTCTTTGAGGAAGAACAACTCTTGGGAATTGGTGCCCGAACTAGAAAAACAGAGAGTTGTGGATTGTAGATGGATCTACAAGATCAGAGAAGGGAACACTCCAAAGGATGAAGTTTGTTATAAAGCTAGGCTGGTGGCAAAGGGGTTCACATAAAGAGAAGGCATAGATTTCACCGAAATGTTCTTACCAGTTGTAAAATAAAAAACGACAAGGATAGTGTTAGCAATGGTGGTCCAATTCAGTTGGGAAATTGAGCAAATGGATGTGAAGACAGCGTTCTTACATGGAGAGCTTAATGAGACCATCTACAAGAGGCAACCCGGAGGCTATGAGGAAGGAAGGTAGGGAGATTTGGTGTGCCAATTGAATAAATCTCTCAATGGCCTAAAGCAATCACCTTGGCAATGGAATAAGAGGTTTTGATTCCTTTGTAACTAGCTTAGGTTTCATGAGGAGCTACTATGATTCGTGCTTGTACTACAAGGGGCATAAGGTGGAGGAAGTGGTGATCATTCTCATCTATGTTGATGATATATTGCTGGTTAGGAGCAGTATGGAGAGGATAGAAAAATTGAAGGCTCAACTCAGTTAGGAATTTGAGATAAAGGATCTTGGCTATGAACAGAAGATCCTTGGGATGTGTATAATCTGAGAAAGGGAGAAAAACAGATTGAAGATTTCTCAAACTTCCTACATAGAGAAGATGATATCTAAGTTATCTATGGAAGATAGCAAACCAGTGAAGGTTCCCCTTGCTAGTCATTTCAAGTTCTCCAGCGATTAATGTCCAAGATTAGATGAGGAGAAGAAGGAAATAGAAAAGGTCCCTAACTCTAGTGTGGTTGGATCAGTCATGTTCATGATGGTAAGCACTAGACCTGACATTGCAATGAGTGTTCTCAGTAGGTTTATGAGTAATCCTGAAAAGGAGCATTGGCTTGGGATGAAGTGGTTGCTGAGGTACTTAAAGGGAAGCCCAGAAATAGGGCTGGTTTATGAGAAGAGGGGTAAGTCCATCTGTCTTGAGGGTTATGCTGATTCGGACTATGGAGCAGACCGAGATAAAAGAAGATCGATTACCACCTACTTCTTCAACTTAAACGGATGTTATATAAGTTGGAAGGCTCAGTTGCAGCCGGTGTTAGCACTCTCAACAACCGATGCTGAGTACATAGAGGCAACGGAAGCCATTAAGGAGGCTATGTGATGCAAAGGGTTGTTGGAAGAGTTAAAGGTACTAAAAGAGCAGGTGGTGGTGTATTCGGATAGCCAAAGTGTGTTGCACTTGTGTAAGAATCCAGTGTTCCATGAGAGGATAAAGCATATGGATGTTCGATACCATTTCATTCGGGAAATTGTTACGGTAGGATGCATTCATGTGGATAAGGTGGCCAGGGAAGGAAACCCTGCAGATTTAGGCACCAAAGTTCTACCTCTAAGTAAGTTCAATCATTGCCTTAGACTTCTTTCGATTGGAGTCGGTTGATATGATGACTCAAGTTGGTTTGGATCCTGAGTTCTCTGCACTATGGGTTCGATTTTAGTTACTTAGACAAAGGTAGAGATTTGTTGGGATTTGTCTAAGAACTAAAGAGGAAAAATTCAGCTTCAGCCCTAGGTGTGTGCCGCACCTTAGGCAGTCCACGCCTCACCCTGCAGCAAGTTCAGGAAGACAGCTCTCCAGGCCGTGCCATACCTCAGCCTCCCCAAGGTGCGGCGCCCAGAAAGGCAACAACTCTCCCTCCTTCCAAGGTGCGGCTTGCCCTATTCCAAGGTGCAGCGCGAAGGCACACCTGATGGCAATTTTCAACACTCTTCTTCTAGTGCATGGTGCATGATCAATACGCACAGGATCACTTAGATTTGATCAAGGGCTATGATTGATTGGTCCTCAAGAGCTAAGGGTTGAGATTGATTTCAAGATAGGTTCAAGAAGTGGTGCACTATATAAGGTGTCACCTAGCTTCAATCTCAACAAGAATGTGAAAGACATAACTTGTGAAAGTGAGATCAATTGTAAGAGCGCAAAGACACAAAACAAGAGAGACTCATTGGAGAGGCTAGTTGTTTAGAGAGAGAGAGAGTAGTATAGATTGGGGATTCTATACTCATTGGACTTGTAAATGGAAATTTCTTTGGAAAAATTTCAGGGTAACTCAAGACCTTATCACATTCTTTTCTCTTCTTTCATTCTTCAAGAACAAAGAGGTTTCTTGGAGAGGAGTTGCAGTAACTTGTAAGAACTCATTGATTTAGTGCAGAGAGTTCGGAGTAACTCACGGGGACATAGGCTATTGCCGATCCTCGATAACAAATTACTTGTGTTCTTTCTTTGATTGCTTGATTTCTGTTTTTGTTTTGATCATTACAAGTCATTCTAGACTTGGGTATTTGGAAGATCACCACCTGGGCATCTTGAGGGTGGTTTCCCAACAGAATCAAATTTACTAGAAGTATTCAATTTGTATAAATACTCTTTTAATATTTAATCATTGATATCTCATATAACTTGATAATAGCATTCTACTATCAGTACACATATTAAAAATCTCATTCTCTATCAATCTCTTCTTCTTATATATTTGTTCACCTTAAGACCATCAATTATCTCATAATTACCTCGTAATGAGGTTCACAGCATAAAGTCTACAATTTAGATGGTTCTTATCATATCATACTTCTATGTTTCTTTCTCACCATAATTTTATCTCTGTGAGACTCATTCATCTATAAATAAATGTACAATAATAAACAACACTTCAGCATTTCAGTAATACAATCAATATTTAAAACAGATGCAATGCATAAATTATTATTAGGGAACGTCTTCCCACATGTCGACATATTTTTAGCTTAGACCAGTTCCCTCTCGATTCTTTTATTTACAGCATATACCGGCTGTCACAGTTTTCATTTATTTCAGCATATACCGGCTGTCATAGTTTTCATTTATTTCAGCATATACCGGCTGTCACGGTTTTTCAATTAGACCAGCCCCCTCCCGGTTATTTTATTTCGTTCATATGCATATGAACAATGATATGAAATATGCATATGAACAATAATATAAAAACAAACATGAATTCAAATATTTAAATTAGCTATCCTGATTATTCTCAAATTATTATTTGAAAAATTCCACTAAATTTCTCGCCTCATAAATCACATCAAATCATCAATCATAGCTTGCCAAGATCCACTAAATTTCCTCTCCCCATAAATCATATCAAATCATCAACCATAGCTCATTAAGAATTTCACTTATCACTTTTATTATTAAATCGATTCATTATTCCAATAATATTATTTCTCATAAAATAATTCTTTATACATCCACTATTCCTATCACACATATCAAACAACCTTCATCTATCACCAAAGCATAAGTTAATAATTTATTCTAATATTATCACTAGATATTTTATATTTATCTTGATTATTTAAAGTAAATCTAACTCACCATGTAGCACTTAGAGCTACCCGTGGATCACCTCCTTGCCTTTCCTACTGCTCTCAGCAACTTCTCTCGGTTGCTGATCGTCAACACCTGATATAATATTTATAGTAAAATTTCTATTTTTTTCAATTCTTCCATAACTCATACCCTTTGAAAATTCCCACTTTGAATTCCGAAAAATTTCATGTATGCTAAATTTCAAAAATAAACTTCACATCATTACCTTTTGTTTTTCTTAAAGCTACCCATAGTTCTCTATAAAATTCTCTTGTAAACCCCTTCAAAATTTTGCTCTTTAATCCTTTCTTTCGGTCCCCAAGTGTTTAAAGAAAGAAAGTAATTTGAATTGTGGTTAAAGGAAAACCAAATGGGATTTGGTAAGTAATAAAATAAATTATGTTATATATATATAAGTAAAAAAAAAAAATTGCAAGCTCGGCAGCCCTCCCAATTTTGCTCCATGCAGAGGCCTTGCTGCCTTACATGCAGCTTGGCCTCATTTCTTGGCACCCAATTTTTTTTTGAATTGTTTTATAAAAATTTAACCTTTTGCATTTAAATATATATATATATATGTATATTATTTTAACGCTATGTCATATTTATTAAAGTACTTCTTTACCCTTACTTTACAAATACGGGTATTACACTATTACTCTTGCTTTAGGTCTTCCACGTCCATGTGGCATCCTCAGACATACATCAAAATAATTTATTCTAGACATCACATTACCAATTTTTATGCATTCCACATAATCTTAAACCTATAGCTCTAGTAGCAAAATTGTAATGACCTATCCCGAACAGGATCACCCAAGATGGTATCGTCTCCTTTCAACAAGAAGCATCACTTATGTGCAACAAATTTTTTTAATAACTTCTTCAAACATAATAACAACATATACTCCTAAACACTTTTACATAGAATATAAAAAAATTGCTACAAAACTTATAAAAATAATTACATCGATGCCTGTATATGTACTAGACTCATATAAAATTTTCACAAATATTTTTGTTTTGTTTTGTTTTGTTTTTTGTTTTTTGTTTTGTTTTTATTTTTTTTCCTTTTTTTTCTAAGGATACTACCATGGAGACCCACCTAGATACTCACAATGGCCTCAAGTCAAGGAATCCTATCAGCCTCTTGCCCATAACCTAAAATTTGATTAAAATAATGGAGAGTGAGCTTTACAAGCTCAATGATGCTCAATTTACCAGAAGTATTTGATATGTATACTTCAGTTCATAATTTTAATCACAATTCATATATAAATCAATATAATTTCATTCAATTATCTTTTCTCATATCATATTGTCTTTTATGTATCTCATTCAATATGTAGATATCACTCCAGATATCTAGTTCATTATTTTTCAAACAACAATCATCTCATCACGAGATTCACAATCATGTTATCACAAATTTCACAATCATTTTGATGTATCAACAACTAAATAAATATAAATGAATGCATATGCAAAATCCTCATTTCTTGCTTCCACATCTTATCATATCACAACTCATCACAATCATTTTATTTCATTTTTCACATCACATCTCAACCATACTATCACAAGTATGAGTAATTTCATACATTTTTTGGGTATCCATACTAGTCTCTGGTATAGTTTTCGGGGACGTCTCCCCACATGTCGACACGTTTACATCAAGACTAGCCATAGTTTTGGCCTTCCTCTGGCCACACCCACTCTTGTGGCCTGACAATGCATATGTACAATTACATACAAGCAAGCATAGCATAACATCATATAAATCAAATGATTTTCTTTCATAGAATCTCCTATTTGTTATAATAATTCAATAAATAAGATTTACTCATCCTTTCAAAGATGCAATTCATATCAGTTCATCATATATTTCACACTTCTAGTCCTTTCATCATTAAGAGTCATATTTCTTTTAATTTATTCAATTCATACCTATATCATATATTTCATCAATTCAAACATATTCATAATATATTCAACAAATTTTCTCATAATATAATTCATTTCAATTTTTATTCATATTTATAGTTCTTCTCGATTACTAACAATAAAGTGAACCCACCACGAAGCACTAAATGGTATCTATGGATCACTTCCTTGCCTTTTATGCTCCCCTCAGCGACACCACCAGATGGTTCACCTCCACCTAACCATAATATGCTCATTAATTTCACTATCTCATAACTTTATTCAAACCTTATACTGAGTTAAATTCATGAATATATGTATGCATACTTCATCTTAGTTTTAAATTCCAAGTTTCGGATAAATTCTTTTCCTTTTATCTTGAATCAAATTCAAATCCTTTTAAGAAGAATATAAGGATTTATACTCTCAAAATAATACTTTTTTTTTTATGGAAGAACAAAAATAGTAAAGATTACCTTCACGAGCTTTTCTTAGAAATTTCTTGAAATCAATCCTTGAACGATTGAACTCAACAATAGTTTATGAAATCTTCAAAGTTCTTTAGTATTTTGAGACATTTTTAGAGATAGAAAGAGATTTAGAGTGAGAAAAAAGAGTTTAAACAAAAGAAGAATGAGTTTTGGACGTATAAAAGCCTTTTATATGCAAAAGTTTTGCTTATCAGTCGATTGGTAAGTTATTAGTCGACTTCCCGTAGGTTACCAGTTGATTGCCCATAAACTGCCCATATACCTTCGTAGTGCATGAAAACTTTATTTTTTAAACACTTTTATGCATTCTAACTCATTTTCTTTAGTATGTTTTCAAATTTTTATCTCAAAATTGCCTCAAACTAGAGTTTTCAATAAATTTTGATATGTATGCATGATAGTCATTATATCAAATGAAATTTATCAATTTACCCTTATTTCAATGGAATGGGCCTTACATTTCTATCCATCATATAAAAATTTTGTCCTCAAAATTTTCTTAACTACATAAAGAAAAATT
This sequence comes from Bretschneidera sinensis, assembly GCA_023935145.1. NCBI lineage: Eukaryota > Viridiplantae > Streptophyta > Magnoliopsida > Brassicales > Akaniaceae > Bretschneidera > Bretschneidera sinensis. The sequence goes on along the minus strand of CM043699.1, from coordinate 58,676,515 downwards.
TGAGGATACTATTTTCTTATGTTCTCTTCACATTCCCAAGTAATCTCCTTAACATCTCGATTCCGTCAAAGCACTTGAACTAGCGGAATGATTTTATTGTGAAATATATGTTATTTTGTATCTAAAAGTTTGATTGGAACTTTTAGAAAAGATAAGTCTTCCTAAAGTTCTACAGATTGATATGGAATTATATGTGGCTTATCAGGTATGTATTTTCGTAAGATAGAAACATGAAAAACATTATGTAATTGATTTAACTCTGTAGGTAATGCCAGTCTATATGTCACTGGCCAAACTATTTCAACTATCTTATAAGGTCTAATGTATCGTGGTCTTAACTTTCCTATCTATTTGAAACAATACACTCCTTTCCAAGGAGAAATTTTTAAATGAACCCAATCACCAACATGAAATTCAAGAGGTCCTCTTCTTTTACCAACATAAATTTTCTATTTATTATGTGCTGCTCTAAGGTGTTTTATGATCAATTTGATCCTCTCAGTTGTTAAGTATATTCTTTTTGGACCAAATATTTTTCTCTCTCCCATTTCTTCCCAACACACTGGAGTTCTACATCTATTACCATACACAGCTTCAAATGGTGTCATCCCAATACTAGCTTGAAATTCATTATTATAGGCAAATTATATTAAAGGTAAGTAAGCATCCTAACTCCCTGAAAGTATCATTGCACTCGCCCTCAACATATCTTCCAATATTCGAATAACTCTCTCAGTTTGCCAATATATTTCAGGATGGAAAGCAATGCTAAACTGTAACTGAGTATCCATGGCTTGCTGAAAACCTCTCCAAAATCGAGAAATAAATCTAGTATCTAGATCTGACATAATTCTCAATGGTACTCCATGAACTTTTACAATCTCTGCTACATATAATTCAGCTAACCTCTCTAGACTCAAAGTAGTTCTAATAGGAAGAAAATGAGAAAACTTGGATAGTCTATCTACTATTACCCAGACAACATCATGACTTCTCTGAGTTTGGGAAATCCAATAACATAATCCATACTTAAATTTTCCCATGGTCATTCAGACACAGGAAAAGGTTATAGTAAACCTAGTGGATGCTTATTTTCTGACTTCACCTATTGATAGACTAAACATCGAGTTATATACTCTACTATATCCCTTTTCAATCTTGACCACCAATAGTTTTGTTTCATAACCCTATACATCTTATTATTTCCTAGGTGCATTGAATAAATTGCATTATGTGCCTCTCTTAGAATTTCTTTCCTCAACTTTGTACAATTGGGAACACATATCCTGTGTCCCAACATTACCATTCCATCTTCTTTAATTCTAAACTCATATTGTTTCTCATTCAATACTTCCTACGTTATCTTTTCTATTAACTCATCCCTACCTTGGACTTCTAAAAGGCGATCTTTAATAGATGACTACATAATCATATTAGGTAATAATCCTCCACTCTTACCTATATGAAATTCCTTTCTCATACTTCTCAATTACACCATCAAATTCACATTATGACTCTCTATAGCAGCTAATCTTCTTGTGGATTTTCTACTTAATGCATCAGCTACTACATTAGCTTTCCCTGGATGGTAATGAATCGTACAATTATAATCACTAATCAATTCCATCCATTGCCTTTGTCTCAGATTTAATTCTTTTTAGGTGGGTAAACAAGACTTTTATGATCAATGTATATTTCACAAGTTGCTCCATACAAATAGTGTCTCCAAATTTTCAATACAAAGACTATGGTAGCCAATTCTAAGTCATGGGTAGGGTAACTTCTCTTATGATTCTTCAATTGACTAGATGCATATGCTACTACCTTCCCATGCGGCATCAATACACATCCTAACTCCTGATATGATGCATCGCTATACACAAATCCTTTATCTCCATAAGGAAGTACTAATACTAGAGCATTTGTTAATTTCTCTTTCAACAATTGGAAACTCCTCTCACACTCCCCAAACCATTCAAATTTCACTTCTTTTATAGCCAATCTAGTTAAAAGTGTTGCAATTATTGAAAAAGTTTTGGATAAACTTCCTATAATATCCAGCTAACCCCCAATAAACTTATAATTTATGTTACATTGGTAGGTTTCAACCAATTCGACGCTGCCTCAACCTTCTATGGATCTACCGCTATTCCATCTCCTGATACTACATGCCCCAAGAATGTTACTTCACTTAACCAGAATTCACTCTTAGAAATTTGTGCATACAACTTCACTCTTTTATGAATTTCTAATACAATCTCTAAGTGTTTCACATGTTCTTTTTTACTCCTAAAGTACACCAAGATACAATCAATAAACACCACCACAAATTTATTTAAGAAGGGTTTAAATACTTAATTCATCAAATCTATAAAAGTAGCTGTAGCATTCGTCAATCCAAATGGCATCACAAGAAATTCATGCTAACCATACATGGTCCTAAAAGCAGTTTTAGGAATATCTTCTTCCTTAATCCTCAATTGGTGATACTCTTATCTCAAATCTATCTTACAAAATACCCTAGCTCCTTATAATTACAAAAAAAAAAAAAAAAATCATTTATTCTGGGTAAAGGGTATTTATTTATAATTGTTATGTTGTTCCACTACTTGTAATCTATACACAACCTTAAGGTATCATGTTTCTTCTTAACAAATAATACTAACATTCCCCATGGTGACACACTAGGGTGGATAAATTGTTTATCTAACAACTTTTGAAGTTGTACCTTATTCTCTTTCAACTCATCTGGTGCCTATCTATAAGGAGATGTGAAAATGGGTATAGAACTAGGAATTAGATCAATGGAGAATACAATTTCCCTACTAGGAGGTAAACTATATAATTTTTCAGGAAATACTTCTGGATAATCTCTCTCCCCTGATATTTGTTTCAATTTCCTACCTTCCTTACTAGAATCCACTACATAAGCTAGGTATCTTTCACAACCTTTCCTCAACCACTTGTTAGCTATCAAGGAAAAAATAAAACAATTGAAAAGTATCTTACATTCTTCTTGAAAGCTAACCTCTTCCTACCCAGGTATTCCAAAAATTACATTCTTTCTAAAATATACAACCTAAGCATGATATGTAGACAGCCAATCCATCCCCAATATCAAATCAAAGTCCACCATATTCAAGGGTAACAAATCTACTTCAAACTCTCTATCTCCCATATGAATAACACATCCTCAATAAACTTTTCTAATCACAACTCTATCTCCAGTAGGAACCTCAACAATCATATCATTATATAAGGACTGACAAGTGCATCTACAGATTTCATAAAGGAAATAGATGCAAAGGAATGAGTTGCGCCTGGATTAAGTAATATTTTTGCAGTTTAATCAAGGATAGATACTGTACCCATTACGACATCAGGTGTAGCTTGGGCATTCTATTGGGTAAGGGCATACATTTTGCTTTCCCTCTTCTGAGTTTGACTAGAATGTACCCTCTCAGCTATTGTTCCTTGGCCTTGAGCTCCACCCCGTACACTTCTTGATTAACCACCTTTGCCTGACTAAGCTCCCCAACATTTAAAGACCCATCCATGGGTGGGTCCTACCCGGGGAGGGATCATCACCTCTCAGCTTTGATCACACTGATTTATATGCAAACATACAATTTTACAAGACAAACAATCACAATTTACTTAAACAAATGACCTTTACAACACTTAGGGGTCAAAGTTCAAAACTTTGGGATCATACATAAAGGGAAAACTTCCCACAACAAAACTCTTAAATAGACTCCTAATGAAAAACCCAAAAGATGAGGATGTCGTAGATGAATGCCTTATGAAGGACTCCCTTCGACTTGACCATAAAACTTCCAATACTACCTGAACTTTTTGCAAATAAAGGAGTGAGCTAAAAAGCCCAGTGAGAAACACATTACTAACAATAATTGTATTAGAAGAGATTTTTTTTTTTAAATATAACTGTAGCATATAATTCATCAAATATCAAAGGTACTAAAATATAAGTTTTATCGAGTTCCCTCCAATCATCTATCTCTATTTCTTAATAAGAAGAAATAATAATTAAGCTAGGATTTACCGAGATCATTAAAAACCTTTCAATCATACAAAGCTTGCGACATTGCACTTAATTATAAAGTCAATAAGAATAAAGAACTTCCAATGAAATACCATTCCATCATCACAATCATTATTCATGTCCTTCATTGGGCCAAACACATCACATGCCACCATCATTTACGTACTGAAATCTTAGGTACCCACTTTTCTTATAATTCCATTATATTTTGATTTATACAATCATATCATATTATCATAATTTTATTTCTATTATACAGGTTAACACGCTTACTAAAAGTAAGGTGTACTCACCTTTGTTGAGCCAAGATCCAACTTCGGGTTTACTTCCTAGCCTTTGAGTTTTCCTTCCAGTTGCACTAAAAAATACATATATACTTAGTATAATCACTCAAAAGCATACAAGCATTTAACACCCAAAGCCTATCATGGAATTTATACATGCATATAGAAATCTATGGGTTTAATCATAAACCCTTTTTCATTCTATTTAGGACTTTTATAAAAATCGTTCTAATATGTTTTAAAACCAAAGAAATCCCTTCAAGATCTTAAATTTTCAAACTTTATCATGTATTCAAACTCATTGTACCTTTGGAGAAATTTAAGATTGAAATACTCCAACAAAAGTCACTTATTTTGGAAGAAAAAGCTGAAAAACAAGTTCAAGGGCTCGGATAGTCGATTGTCCATCTTGGGTAGTCAACTATCTGGTTGAGAAACTTGAAAATTTTAGGGCAAACACACATTTTTTTTCAAATCAAAACCCTATCTCTCATGGAACTTTCAAATCAAATCAAGCACAAGTTCTCAAAGGTTCTAAATCAAAGATTTAACACTACCCAAGAGAAATCGAACTTAAAATCATTTAGTCAACACACTTTGTACATAAACCCATTTTTCTTAAAATTTTCTCAAGAACACTTGGATTTTCAAAATCCCAACTCAAATCTTAATTAATTAGACATGCAAGATTAAACAAGAAGACCTTAAGCTTTTCCAAAAACTTCTATTTTACTTCATCTATCTCTTTTTCTTCTTCATCTCTTTCTCCTTATCTTCTATTTCTTTCTCTTTTCTTCTCTTTTCTCTTCTTTTTTCCTCTTTCTCTCTTTCTCTCTCTCTTGGTCTCTCTCTAGACCCTTCAAATGATAAAAATCTGATTTCCCTTCCGCTTTATATAGCCAAATTCTCCTTCAATTGCACACACATTCCTTAACTTACACCCTTTTTTATTTTCTACCACAAAAGTTTTCTAAAACATAAAACTATCCTCCCACTTTATAACTCTTTCATTACTTACCTAAACATTTCTAAAAAAACTTCAAAAGCTCCCCAACACAAGTTTATTAATACTAACTTTCTTTATTTACTTATCATCAAGCTCTACACAATCAAGTATAATTTATTTATTACTCAAAATTGAATGGGTACATACTTTCACGCGTCAAGGTGAAAACTCCAAAACTAAAATATTCCAATTTAAAACATTGATCTCTATACAAATCCCCAATTAGTAACTAAATCAATTTGTTTAGCTCTTAATGGACAATCAATACTTCTATGTCCACTTTGTCCATAAACAAAATAAACCAAAGTTGGGCAATCCCAAGATATGTATCCTACTTGATTACACCTATAACATGCCCTACTCTCCCTGTCTGATACTACATTACCATCTCCTCTAGCTGCCACATTCCCACCTTTACTAAAACTCCCACTCCCATAGGTTGCTTCCCTAATCTAGGGGTTCTTCTAACTGAATTCTGAGCAACAGCAGTCACTAACCCATTCTGCCTCTACTGACTCTGAATAATGGGTCCCTGTGAAAATGAACGACCCCTCTGAGGGAGATGACCTCCCTGCATCCCAAACCTAAGACTACCTCATCTAGTACCCTCATATATGCTCCTCTTTAGCCATTCTCTACATCCACTACACTAAAATATATTTTTCTTTATTTGAAGCAACATATCCACCAATGCAGTATAATTTGTATGCTTTAAATAAGAAAGTCTAGAATGTATCTCAAAGTTCAACCCATCTAGAAACCTCTTACACTTCCTCTCTTTAGTATTCACTAGTTTATTTAAAAATCTATACAAAACTACAAATCTCCCATCATACTGAGCTACGTTCATCATATTCTGCCTCAACTGAAAAAAATCTCTCCTGTTGAGACCTGTATGTATCAGGAAAATATTTAGCAAAGAATACTTCCTTAAACCTACTCCAAGTTAAGGCTTTATCTATATCCTTACTCAATTTAAGAACAATATTATCCTACCAATTAGATGCCTCACCCTCCAATTGAAATGATGCAAACGCAACCTTTTACCTATCAGTAATTGGTAATATCCCAAATAAGCACTTAATTCGTTTAATCCATAATGCAACCTTAGATGGTTTTTATATTCCGTAAAGGAAGGGAGTTTCAACGTGATAAACCTGGCGAAATAATCTTCATGCATCTTATTAACAAAACCACCCTATCCCCTCTAAACATCATGTCCCTCTGGAACTCTTACATGGTCTACTAGTATGGTTGGATTCTCTCTAATCTATTCATCCAACCTACGCTACAGATTATTAACTTTACCATCTACTTGATTCAATCTATCAAGAGCTTGAGTAAGAGCTCCTCTTAGCTCATCTCTTTCAACCTCAGAATTTCTCACTGCACCACTAGTACCAAGTGCACTATCAACATATTCCCTCTCAGGAACCACATAATCAACATCAACCTCAACCTCTTCTCTTCTAAACAAAAGGGGCCTCCCACTCCCTTTTTGTCTTATTACTCTAGTTCTAGGTCTACTGGGTCTACGCAACATCCTCAGACCTACACAAAATAATTTATTTTAGGCATCACATTACCAATTTTATGCAGCCTACAAATATTTTTTTCTTTTCTTTTTTTTTTCTTTTTCCTGAGGATGCTACCACGGGGACACACCTAGATACTTAGAATGCCCTCAAGTCAATGAGTCATATCATCCTCCTATCTACAATTTGAAATTTGATTAAAATAATGGAGAGTGAGCTTTACAAGCTCAGTGAAGATTTACCAGAAATATTTGATTTTTATACTTCAGTTCATAATTTTAATCATAATTCATATATAAATCAATATAATTTCATTCAATCATTTTTTCTTATATCATATTATATTTCATGTATTTCATTCAACATATAGATATCGCTGTAGTTATCTAATTTATTAATATAATGGAGAGTGAGCTTTACAAGCTCAGTGAAGATTTACCAGAAATATTTGATTTGTATACTTCAGTTCATAATTTTAATCATAATTCATATATAAATCAATATAATTTCATTCAATCATTTTTTCTTATATCATATTATATTTCATGCATTTCATTCAACATGTAAATATCGCTGTAGTTATCTAATTTATTATTTTTCTAATCCCAATCATCTCATCATGAGATTCACAATCATGTCATCACAAGTTTTACAATCATTTTGATGTATCAACATCTCAATAAATATAAATGAATGCATATGCATAATCCTCCATTCTTGCTTCCATAACTCACCATATCACAACTCATCACAATCATTTTATTTCACATATCATCACATCATATCTCATCCATACTATCACAAGTATAGGTAATTTCATCCATTTTTTGGGTATCCATACTAATCTCTGGTACAGTTTTCAGGGACGTCTCCCCATGTCTCGACACATTTACATCCAAATCAACTTGGAAAGAATATTAAGGTGCTAAGGACTGACAGGGGAGAGGAATACAATTCTAGTGATTTTAACAATTTTTGCATAGAACATAGAATTATAAGGCATACCACTATGTCTTATATGCCACCACATAATGGTGTGCTAGAAGAAAAAAAATAGAACATTATTGAATGTTGTGAGATGCATGTTGTCACACTCAAATCTCTCCAAAAGATTTTAGGGAGGGACATTGATTACGAAAAACTATATAGTGAATTGTATTCCCACTAAATCTATCGAGTCAACACCTTATGAGATATGGAATGGTTGTAAACCTGACTTAAGTCATCTAAAAAAATGGTGTTGTATAGCGCATGTTTTGATTTCATCTTAGCTAAGAGATAAATTGGACTTCAAAACATTAATGTGTTTTCATAGGCTACTCTGAAATGTCAAAAGGTTATATGTTATATCATAAAGAAAAAAAGGGTTATTGAAAGTAGAGATGCTACTTTTTTAGAAAATATAAAGAAATAGGTACAAGTTTAGGTAGATAATTAACCACGATTCGTAATAGATAATGACTATTATGATGGTGTTCCTAAAAATAACCCATACCAAATCTTGTTATGGATAAAGAACCGATACCTATAGCAAAACCGACCATTGAGGCACCACCTCCTCAACTTGTTCAACCTGTAGTGGGACATAAGAGATCTAGAGAACCTCCCACTTAGATGGACAATTATTATCTATATTCATGTTGTTGGAAATCGCCCTGACAAGATGCCCAGGTGGTGATCTTCCAAACACCCAAGTCTAGAATGACTTGTAAAGATTTGGAATCAAAAACAGGAACAAAAATCAAAGAAAGAAAGAAGACAAGTGATTTGTTATCGAGGTTCGACAATGTGCCTACGTCCCCTTGAGTTCCTCTGAACTCTCTGCACTAAATCAATGGTTCTTTACAATTACAGAAACCCTCTCCAAGAAACCTCAAGTTCTTGAAGAAACCAAGAAGATAAGAAAGAAGATGATAAGAACTATTACAATGATCTCTATCTATACTACTCTTTCTTCTTTACAACCAGCCTCTCTACAATGAGTCCCTCTTGTATTGTTTATTGTCACTCTTTACAATTGATCTCAAATTATGTCACAATGTTATATTGAGAATGAAGCTAGGTGACCCTTTATATAGTGCACCAACTTCTTGATCAATCTTGAGTGTCATTCTCCACCATTAGATCTTAATGACCACTCAATCATGGCCCTCCATCAATCCTAAGTGGTACTGTGCCTTTTAACCTTGCACCCATGCATTTAACAAGAGGCTAAAATAAGCTGTCCATGTGTGCATTAGTGTGCTTAGCGTTGCGAACTTGAACAAGACATGCTGCGGCGCTAGGCAAAACACCCTTTTTAACCATTGTTGGGCACTGCGGCCTTGGTGAGGGGGCGTTGCGGCCTTGGTAAGGGGGTGCTGTGGCCTTGAATCTTCTCCAACACCTCCCTTGCTGGGCACTATAGCCTTGGTGAGGCAGAGGTGCAGCGCACACTGAAGCTGGAGCCTTCACAAGTGTGCGCCCTTCTTGTCTGCACTTTTTTAACATGCTGAAAAGGGGAGGAGCGCACATACCCAAAGTGATGCGCACACTTGTGTGCACTCTTTTAGCATGCTGAAATTAATTCTTCCAACCTTGTTTAAACCTTAAACAATGTTTAAACCTTAGAAAAATATCAACACGTATGTGCCATCATGTTTTCCTATGGACATAGACATTGAGGAATGTGTAGATCCCACGACTTTTGCGGAAGTGATGAAGTTGCAAGAATCAAATTTATGGATGGATGCCATGAAAGATGAAATTGATTCGATTAAAAGAAATGGAATTTAGGAACTATGTGATTTGCCCCCAAATAGAAAGTCCATAGGTTGTAAATGGGGATCAAAAGGAAATTTTGTGCTGATGGCTCAATTGACAAATTCAAGGCCCAATTAGTTGCCAAAAGTTTTACTCAAAAACTAGGAATAGACTTTTAGGAGACATATTCTCCGATAGCAAATTTTGCACCAATCAAAATTATTCTGGTTATTGTTGCATTTTTTGACTTGAAACTATTTCAAATAGATTCCAAAACTGCATTCCTCAATGGAGAGTTGAAGGAGAATATTTAAATGGACCAGTTTGAGGAATTTCAGGTAGATGTTCAAAAAAATAAAGTTTACAAATTAAAAAAAAAATCATTTTATGGTTTGAAACAATCATCTAGATAGTGGTATCTCAAATTTCATGAGGTAATATTGTAACTTGGTTTTGTCTCGAATAAGCTGGATAACTATGTTTATACCTATGAGGTGGGAAATTTTTTTCCTGTATTGTCATTATATGTAGATGATATTCTACTTGTTGGAAATGACATTGAAATGTTAAATAAAACCAAGTCATAACTAAGTAATAGATTTAAGATGAAAGATATGGGTGAAGCATCATATGCTCTAGGAATAAAAATGCTGAAAGATAGAAAATCTAGAATATTAAGCTTAAATCAAGAAAGGTACTTGCTCAAAATCCTTAATAAATTTGAAATGCAGAATTGCAATTTGGCCCCAACACTCTTGGTTATGGGGAAGAGATTGTCTAAAGACTAGTATCTTATAGAAAGACAGAAGTCTTTAGAAGTATAGTATGCTCAAGCAATTGGAAGCTTGATGTGTGCCATGTTATGTACTCGACCAAACTTGGCATATCCACTAAGTTTGGTCAATAGATACCAAAGTAATCTTGAGCTAAATCATTAGGAAGCAATTAAAAGAATATTCAAGTACCTGAGGGGTACCTTATGCCTTAAATTATTATATCAAGCTGATACGCTTGAGGCAATTGGTTACTCCGATGCAGATTTTGGAGGAGACAAAGATGATAGAAAGTCTACTTAGAGACATTTGTTTATCTTTGGAGCCACAACTATTTCTTAGGGTAGCAAGAAACAAGGATGTGTAGCAAGATACACACAGAAAGTTGAGTACGTGGCCTGTAGCATGGTTGCTACTCATGCAGTCTCGATCAAACAATTTCTGATAGATTTGAATATAAATCTAATTGAAAAACCAAAAGAAATTTACTATGATAATCTTCCAATTATTAGTCTGATTTATAGTAGAGAAAATAGCTTGAAAGATCAACACATTGAAACATAGTATGATTACATTCATGATATTTTGGCGGATAAAAATGAGGTCAAAGTATCTTAGATCCCTACAAGCGATATGATTGTTGATCCCTTGACAAAGGTAATTCCAGAAAAGTTTATCAAACATGTTAGTTTGATAGGACTTAAGAACATCTAAGTCAAAAAAATATTTTTGTTACATCTCATGAATAGCAGGAGTGTGTTATCTCACGGATAGTGGGAGCGTAACATCTCATGAATAGTGGGAGCATGTACATAAAGCACTGATATGGTATCTCACGAATAGTGAGAGTGTGCCTAAAATTTTTGGCTAAGTAGCCAAGTGGGGGATGCTAGTAATGGCTACTAAGACAACTAAAGAATACTTATCCTAAAATGGATAAGGTCATATCTGATCATCAATTAAGAGATGATCATAGAATATGGATAAGAACATATCTAATCATCAGATGGAGATGATCAAGAAATATTGATAAACATTATCTATATTTGAATTTTAAATAGGCAATTATCAAGGGGCAGAGATAAGGCTAAAAGCCTCTATAAATAGTTGGGAAGGACCTCATTGTTGAACACGCTAAAACATAAGCAATAATCAGTTATTATCGGGCCTCTTGTAATCTTCCAATCTCATTCTTTCTCATTGATTCTATCATAGGAATCTTCCCATTTCCAAAATGAAATCCTAAACACTTAAGCTAAACAATAATATCCACATATCATCTCAAATGAAATTTTTTGGATCTAGGGTTTTAAAATAATTCCAAATCCAAATCAAGAACATCCTGAAAAATTATTGTAATCACCTAAAGGAAATCTTAACAAAATTCAAGGTTTTTCCTAAAGAAATCTCCCAATTCATAAAATTGATCAAATTCTAACTAAAGCCATATTGTTCTAAGTTTGAAATTACATACTTTACATTACCCATAACCCATATCAAATTCTAAGATCATCAATCATAAAGAAAATTTTCAAATTTCTTCATAACTTCTCTTATCTTCAATTAACTGAAAATAATTCAATTTAAATCCAAATTAACCCAAAAAAGCTCAAAGTTCAAACTTAACTCATTAATCTAATTATATATATAAAAGAAAATGTAAGAAATCATGGAAGACCTAAAAATAGCTAAATTTGCGATGGAAGGGTACCCTCTCTTTCTTTGTAATACCCGGATTCCCAACTTAAAGACATATAAGAAAATTTATATACTGTAGCTAATTTAAAATATTGTGTAAAAAAATTTAGTATTCAAATTTATATTATTTTATTTTAAAAGAGTATGAAAATAATATATGTATGCTAGTATAAATATAAATGTTGAAGGAAAAAAAAATAATAGAATGGTGGAGGTTTAAACCCACACCCTTTTTGTATTGAATGACAACATCCTAAAGGGTGTAAAGAGGCTTGAACTTGAGCCCCTCACAAAGCAATGAATAGTCCTAACCAATGAACCTTCAATTTACTTAATTTAAACCTATTCGGGTAAAATAAGCATACATACATATATATATATATATATATATGTATATGTATATTGATGAGAGTCATAAAATGCATCTTTATAGTACTTAATTGTTAGCATTTTAGGGTTGATCTAGGTTTAAATTGCACTTTTATACTTTAACAACTCTAAAGTGTCATTCTTGGATCATTGATCTATTTCGATGAATTTTTAGGTACTTTAAGTTCAAAAGAGATGGAAAAGGTATCATTGCTTGAAGCAATGACTCGATGAACACTGGAGTGAAGGTTCACAAGCACTTGGAAAGGAGTTTCACTAAATTGCCAGAATTGCCCGTAAAGATCAATCATTTTTGCAAATTAAACTGTATTGATGCAAGAAGAACCAGGAGATGAGCTATATATTTTTAGAAAGATCCGGAAGTCTATGTTTTGGAGAATTTTACAGCTTGTCAAAATGAATTTCCTAGAGAAAGTTATGGCAGTTTTAGTAGACAAAGGTCAGGCCTCCAGAACAGCACCAGCCAGCACCGCGGTGCTCCTCATCCAGCACTGCAATGCCCAGAACCTCCACATCTTGAACCGCTAGCCAGAACTGTAGCGCCCATAAAGGAGCACTGCAGTGCACACACGTTTTTCTTCTCCAAGCTTTGACTTAATTAGGATTTTAATGACTTTGTAAACCCTAAAACACCCTTGGACCTTGTGTATTATAAATAGACCACTTAGGGTTTGATATTATAATTATTCAAAACATCTTTTTGAGAGGCTGAAGGCCGGGGAAAACATGATGAAGGCTGCCACACTCTCCCCCATGACCAACTAATCTCCAAGCAAGGCGAATGGATGAATCCATAAGTGTAGTTGTTCTTATTTTCTAGTCTTGATTCATTGTAGTTTGGATTTATTATCATTAAACATTGTTACGATTTACTTTTTAATCTAATTAGAAGATTTCCCCTTAATCCGGTGATTGCATCTTTCTCCCCCATATAAGTTTAGTTATGCTCTTCTTAAGTGATGTTGTTGAGGTGTGATTGAGTTCGGTAGATTTCTCTTATAGATTTGTCCATTACTGCGGTATTGTCATTATGATATATTGTCGTTTCTTGATAATCTATAAGTTAGGTAATGTGTGCTTAAAAGCAAAGAGTATTTCATAACAATTACATTCGGGTTTATATATGTGCTTTAATTGAATATTTGCCAATTGCTTGTTTGGGATGTGAAACTTGCAATCGAGATAAAAACAACTGAATCAAGATTGGATTAAGGCAACGAACCTAGGGAGGATTCCCGGAACCATGTTCTCCAACATAATCTATCTACACAATTTTCACACAACACTTTATTCTCTCACTTAATCTTTATCGTTTGTGTTAAGGTTTACGCCTTTTCTTGTAGTTAACTTGTTTCCCTGTGGAATCGACACCCCAGAGCTGTGCTACAACTACCGCGTTATGTTTTGGGCATAATCAAATTTTGGCGCCGTTGTCGGGGAAGTGCGCTTAAGCACAAGGAAGATTGTCAACCTTGAGACATGACGGTAGAAGAATTGTAAATAGTTTTTCTTTTTAGCAGCTATAAAGGTGGTAACTTTGTTCCTTCTTTTAGCTTGCTGCATTAATTTTATTTTATTTTATTCTTTCTTTTTATATTATTTTGTGATCTTGCATGCCCCGATATAGAGACACTTTGGGTAGATTTACTTGTAGGCCTGTGTTAGAGTGAGAATTAAATTCTTTTCTAAATCCTTTATTTGACAACCCATCTAGTCCCGAAGAGATGAGTAAACATGAAGATCAACCCCCTAGGACCCTTCAGGATTATCTCCACCCTACATGAACAACCACACCATCATGCATCATGTTTCCAGCCAATACTCACCATTTAGATTTTAAAACAGGGATGATATAATTACTCCCTACATTTCATGGCTTGGAAAGTGAAAAACCATATGTGCACATTAGAGAGTTTGAGGAAGTAGTTGCGACTTTTCATAGTCAAGATGCAACTACTGACACTGTGAGACTTAAGTTCTTTACTTTCGCTTTAAAGGATAGAGCTAAGAGTTGGCTATACTCACTGAGACCACAATCTATTAGGCCGTGGACTGAGATGACTCAGATTTTTTTTAATAAATACTTCCCCCAACATAAGATCAATGCTCTAAAAAGGCAAATCTCCACCTTTGCACAAAAGGATAATGAGACTTTATATTAGTCTTAGGAGAGATTTAAGGAGTTGTTGAGTATGTACCCTCACCATGGGTATGAGAATTAGCGTTTAGTGAGCTATTTTTATGAGGGACTTACATATAGGGAACGCCAATTTGTAGAGATGATGTATAATGGTCAGTTTTTAGAAAAAGATCCTGATGAGGCCATAAAATACCTCAATGAGCTTGCTAAAAAAGCTCATACTTGGACTGGACCTAGTGCTATTGAAAGCACAAACAAGTCACGACCTATAGGGAACCCAAATGGTGGTGGAATTTACCATCTTAGGGAAGAGGATAACCTAAAGGCTAAGGTCGAGATGCTCACTAGGGAACTAGATGCGTTAAAGACTAAGGGCTTACAGCAAACACACGTAGCTAATCATGCAAGGTCGTTTGAACCATGTTTTGTGTGTGGCGGGGTAGATCATCTTGGCCAAGAGTGTCTCACATTTGCAGAGATGAGAGGGATGTATAAGGAACAATGTAATGCTTTAGGTATGTGCAAGAAGCCTCTTTCACCTTTATCTGATACCTATAATCCGGAGTGGCGGAATCACCCCAATCTCAGTTAGAAATCTGAAAACCAGTCGCCTACACAACCCCCTAGATCATATCCTGCACCATATCTTGCACCTGCACCTTCTAGGAGTTCTTTAGAAGACACTTTACATACTTTTATTGAGGCACAGGGTAAGACTAATCAAAGACTTGAATCTTTAATTATGCAGGCTATTGAAGAAAAAAAGAGATAAAGAGCCAAGTGTCCAAGTTGATGAGCTACTTGAGTGTGACTGAGCAAGGTAAGTTCCCTTCTCAAGCTCAGTCCACATCCCATTGTCAAAACCTAGCGCAACAGAATTTCAAAGAGGTGAATGCCATTGAGACACTAAGTGGTAAGTTATTACACATCCCAACAACGAAAAAATCAGAGGATGTGGACGAAAGCCACCAAGCATACATGATTGACTCATTCATGGAAAAGGTCCAGCACCTTAATCCATTGGAGTCCACCCCCACCCATCGCTTCACAAGAGTATATATCAAGCCAAAATTTATGAATGTTACTGATGACATCCTTGAGGCCTCTCCAAAGCATACAAACACCGAATTTGGCAATGAAGCAGTGGCTGTTGCATTCAACCTATGTTTGTCTAGGAGGGAATATGAGTGTCAGGCTGAAGATGTAAAATTTAGCGCTCACGGGAGATAACCAACAACATATCCTTTTATTTTTCACTGTTTTTCATACTTCTTTTTCTTGTTTATTATTATTATTTTTCTGTTTTCCAATTTTAATTTCGTATTTCTTTGTCAGGGACAAAAATACGAAGTTGTTCAAATGGTGGAGCACAATTTTCAGCTTCTGTGCACTTTTGGCTACAAAGGGAGTTTCCTTAACTTTTGCTTTTACATTGAGGACAATACTTATTTTAAGTTGGGGGTGGAGGAAACATATTCCTATTTTTTATGTTTTTCATTGAACTGCTTGGTATCATTTTTCCTTTTTTGTTTGTTTGCTTGTTTTCAGCATGTTTTGTGTTAGTCTTAGAGTTAATTCACATGACAATGATATGAGCTTAATTGAGATAGCATATAGTATTTAGAAGAAGTTAAATCTTGCTTCGGTTTGAGAATAATTTAAGTGTCAATCTTCATTTGGTTTGAGACTATAGTTTGCGGTAAGATTGTATGATTGGTCTAAAACATCTAAAGAAGTTTTATGTGTAATTGCTTTGTGAATACTTTTGCGGTCTCGACAAGTTCTAGAACTTATTTGATAATCACTTGAGGCAAATTCCTAGAATGTACACTACTTAGGATATGATATAGGCCATTTTTGAACTGTTTGAGCCTTTCAAACTTATCCTTGCTATATCTATCACTAGTCACCTGTTTGAGCCTTTTTCTTGAAAAGAAAAAAAAAAATTGAGCCTTGTTTCTTTCGAAAACCCATTTATGTACCCTTATGAGCCTAAAAATATTTTATCCTTACCTTCCTTTTGAAAGAACTTAGTTATACACACTTGTTGAGAAAGCACTCAAGAGGAGTAAGGATGGAAATATGCAAAAGTATATTACCACCATAACCCAAGTACATTAAAGGAGATAAGTTGGGGGTTGTGGAAAATAAAAGAAAATAATGAAAAATGAGGTAAACGGTCTTATGCCAAAATACAAAAGAAAAAGAATGAAATATGGCAAAGAAAAAAGAAAAGAGAAGGAAAGTGGTGGCTTATTAAGAGAAAAGCTCTTATAAAAATGTTTGAAAGAGTTGGGTGTTGAAGTAAGGTTATCTAGTGCTTAAAGTGGTTATGTTTAGTTCTTTTACTTGTTAAATCCTTTCCGTTCTTTCTTAACCTTTATGTTAGCTTAACATTACAGGCTTATTAAAGACCTATTGATCCAAGGTGGTGTGATTTTTCTACAATAGTGGAGAGTGATTTGAAAAATAAGCCTATGGAGCTTGTTTTTGTGATTGATGTCACGCAATTTAATATATTTTAGAAGCCAATACTTGTATTCATGAATGTCATGCATAAAATCATCGGTGTGTTTGGATTAATGGATTGTGGTAAGATGGATGTTAAGAGTCAATAACGATTTTAAGACTGATTTTTAGATTACTTTTGGACTTGGGTGAAATTTAATGATTCTATATGCCTTGGGTTATGTGCGATTTTTGAGACAAAAGTGAATTACTCTTGGTTTAACACTAACATTGTTTTACTTTGTTTTGATTCCCACCATAGAATTCATCTCTTATTTTCACTTGAATTGCTAGGGACTAGTAATAAGCTAGTTAGGGGTTATGATGAGAGTCATAAAATGCATCTTTACAGTACTTAATTGTTAGCATTTTATGGTTGATCTACGTTTGAATTGCACTTTTATACCTTAACAACTCTAAAGTGTCATTCTTGGATCATTGATCTATTTCAATGCATTTTCAGGTACTTTAAGTTCAAAAGAGATGGAAAAGCTATCATTGCTTGAATCACAATGACTCGATGAACACCGGAGTGAAGGTTCACAAGCACTTGGAAAGGAGTTTCACTAAATTTCCAGAATTGCCCGTATAGATCAATCATCTTTGCAAATTAAACTATATTGATACAAGAAGAATCAGGAGATGAGCCATATATGCTTAGAAAGATCCGGAAGTCTATTTTCTAAAGAATTTACGGCTCGTCAAAATGATTTTCCTAGAGAAAGTTATGGCAGTTTTAGCAGACAAAGTTCAGGCCTCTAGAACAGCACCAGCCAGCACCACGGTGCTCCTCATCCAGAACCGCAATGCCCAGATCCTACACATCTTGAACCACCAGGTAGCACCGCAGTGCCCATAAAGGAGCATTGCAGCGCGCACACATTTTTCTTCTCCGAGCTTTGACCTTTTTAGGATTTTAATGACTTTTTAAACCCTAAAACACCCTTGGACCTTGTGTATTATAAATAGACCACTTAGGGTTTGATATTATGATTATTCAAAACATTTTTTTGAGAGGCTGGAGGCGGGGTCTTGATTCATTATAGTTTGGATTTATTATCATTAAACATTGTAATGATTTATTTTTTAATCTAATTAGAAGATTTCCCCTTAAATCCGGTGATTGCATCTTTCTCCCCCATATAAGTTTAGTCATGCTCTTCTTATGTGATGTTGTTGAGGTGTGATTGAGTTCGGCAGATCTCTCTTATAGATTTATCCATTACTGCAATATTGTCCTTATGATATATTGTTGTTTCTTGATAATCTATAAGTTAGGTCATGTGTGCTTGAAAGCAAAGAGTATTTCATAACAATTACATTAGGGTTTATATATGTGCTTTAATTGAGTATTTGTCGATTGCTTGTTTGGGATGTGAAACTTGAAATCGAGATAAAAACAACTGAATCAAGATCTAAATAAGGCAACGAACCTAGGGAGGATTCCTGGAACCTTGTTCTCCAACATAATCTATCTACACAATTTTCACACAACACTTTATTCTCTCACTTAATCTTTATCGTTTGTGTTAAGGTTCACGC
The DNA here is from genome assembly GCA_023935145.1 of Bretschneidera sinensis. NCBI lineage: Eukaryota > Viridiplantae > Streptophyta > Magnoliopsida > Brassicales > Akaniaceae > Bretschneidera > Bretschneidera sinensis. Next base: position 58,657,834 of record CM043699.1, on the reverse strand, counting down.
CTTCTCTTGTAGTTAACTTGTTTCCTTGTGGAATCGACACCCCAAAGCTGTGCTACAACTACCGCATTATGTTTTGGGTATAATCATATATATATATATATATATCTCCTATCTTAAGATGGACTTATAAGTCTTTATAGCCTTCAAATACTAGAACAATCGAGAGAGTGTAAGAAAGAAAGAGAAGGAAGAAAAAAAGAAGGGAGTAAAAAAAACTCTCTTTCTTACATCTCAGCCTCAACTACAGACGGACCTCACGAGGTCTCTCACTATGCACCACCAATTATAAAAACCCATCTCAATCCACGGCTCCACCGCACTAACCACCCTAACTCAGAACCACCACAATTGCGCAGCCAACAACCCCACTGTTGGAAGTTTTGTTGGAAAAATAAGATTTAGTTGATTAAATGATTGATTCAGTCGATTAAATGAAGGACAAAGAGTTATTGTCCATTTTTCCAGTCAACTGAATACTTGACACTTCATACTTTTTAGTTTTAAATGTTGATTTAGTCGACTGAATAAAAAATTTAGTCGACTAAATGTTCAAAAATTTTGAATTTGAATTCCAACAGCTATAAGTTTTCAGAAAGTCATGTCTTTCCTTTAAAGAGCTCCATTTTTAAATGATTACTCTTTATTTTTAGACTATTGGAAGTTTAAAATTAAATCTATAAATACTTCTAATAACTTCCAAAATAAACTACTTTACTTTTACTTTCTTTTATGATTTTTCAGAATTCTTCTTCTATTTTCTCTCTGATAAAAAATACAACAACTTTTCTTCTTTGTTTCAAAAGAAAACTCAAAGAAGAACATCTTATTTTTCTCTTAGAGATTCTTAGAGACTTTGATTATACTGGAGGAATATTTGTTAGAACCCAGAGCAATCAAGTGGGGACAAATAAAGCCTTAAATACAGCGTAATACACGTCTCAAAGTCACCAATTTTCTATACTTCTAAAACTTTGAATCTACATTTTTCCTAACAATTTCAAGGCTTTAATACCTACTAAAAAGATTGATTCAGAGTCTATCAGAGTGGTGAATCAAAACGTGGTGAAGCTTGATCGATTCGATGACAACAATTTTGCTCATTGGCAAGAGAAGATGATTTTCCTACTGATTGCGTTGAAGATTTATTATGTGTTGGATCAGATATGCCTCATGTACCAATAGTTCATGTATGTAAAGAAAAGTTCTTCTTTAAGAAATTTGAAGAAATGATTGGTGAAATACAAATGGAAAACGGTGAGCGTGTCCAAATCACTGGCAAAGGAATTGTTGAAATCGATTTCATATCTGAAAAATTGTTAACCCCTATTAATGTTTTATGTGTACCCAACCTTAGGAAGAACCTTATGTCTGTTGACTTACTTTATAAAAAAGGATTTTAGGTAGCATATTGGGGAACCACCTTGGATGATGCCCAGGAGGTGATCTTCCAAACACCCAAGTCTAGAATGACTTATAAAGAAAATAGATAACAACCAATCAAAGCAAGAAAGAAAATAACACAAGAAATTTGTTATCGAGGTTCGGCAATATGCCTACATCCCCGTGAGCTCCTCTAAGCTCTCTGCACTATCTTATGAATGAAGTTCTTTACAATCAACAACACCTCTTAAAGAATCCACAAGTTCTTGAAGGAACAAAGAAGAAAAAGAAACAGAAAGTGATAAGAACTAACCCTGGAATTTTCCCAAGAAAATTCCCCTTACAAGCCCTTGAATCCCCTTTCTATTCTACTCTCTCTCTCTTCTAAGCAACCAGCCTTACAAACGAGTCTCTCTTGTTTTATGTCTTCGCACTCTTACAATTGATCTCCTTTTCAATCACAAGTTTTCACATTGCATCTTAGATTAAAGCTAGGTGACCCTTTATATAGTGCACCAACTTCTTGACAAATGTTAAGGGTCAATATCCACCCTTAGATCTTGAGGACTAATCATCTATAGCCCTTCATCAATCCTTAGTAAAGCTGTGCATTTTAAATATGTCTCACACACCTAACAAAAGGCTGAACCAAAAGGACCATGTGTGCCTTGAAGGTGCGGCCTGGAACAAGGTGTGCTACGGCCTGGGGGAGGCTGCACCGCGGCCTACCCCTCTTCCTTACACTCCTCCTCGTTGGGCGCTACGGCCTGACCTGGTGCTGACTTGCTGAATTTATTTTCCATCATCTTGTTTAAACCTCGAACAAAATGCCAACATAGCATTTGAATTCGACAAGGTTATCTTGTCGAAGAATGACATGTTTGTGGGAAAAGGGTACTCCTCTGATGGAATGTACAAGTTATGTATCATTGATAATAATATTATACCTTATGCTTCTACTGTTAAGTTATCTATTTGGCATGGACATTTGGCTCATTTAAATTATTGTACTTTAAATAATATGAAAAGATTAAATTTGATTGATTTCAACAGTATTGTTGAAAAATGTGAAATTTGTGCTAAGTCTAAATTAGTGAAAAAACATTTTCATAATGTTAAAAGAGATTCTAAAATTTTAGAATTAATACATTCTAATATTTGTGAGTTAAATGGTATGCTTACTCATGGTGGTAAAAGATACTTTATTACTTTTGTTGATGATTTTAGTAGATATATGTATGCATCAATATTAAGAACAAAAGATGAAGCTTTTGATATGCTTAAGAAGTTTAAAGTTGAACTTGAAAATCAATTAGAAAAGAAAATTAAAATTCTTAGATTAGATAGAGATAGAGGATACTTTATGCCTGATTTTTGTGAACAACATGATATTATTCATCAAATAACAACACCTTATACACCACAACAAAATGGCTTCGTCGAGAGAAAGAATAGATCATTAGTTGATATGGTGAATTGTATGCTAATGAATGCTAAGTTACCTATTAGTTTGTGGGGTGAAGCATTGCTCACAGCTTGCTACATACATAATAGAATAATTTCTAAGAAAAATAATGTTAGTCCATATGAGTTATAGAAATGAAGAAAACTAAATTTAGATTGTCTAAAAGTGGGGGGTGCCTAGTGTACTATAAAGTTCCAGATCCTGAAAGAACTAAGTTAGGACCTAGAGTTATTAGAAGTGTATTTGTGGGATATGATGAAAATAGTAAGGTTTATAGGCTCCTAGACTTAGATTCTAATTCTATTGTATAATCTCATGATGTAGAATTTTTTGAGAATAAATTTTCTATTGATTTTGTGAATATGGATGAAAATAGTCAAGTTCCTTTGTCTAGTACCAATATGAGTATAAAAACTCAAAAGATAATTACTAACTTACCTAAAGACCAATCTGAACCTAGAAGAAGCACTAGAGCAAAGAAAGAGAAGGATTTATGTCCAGATTTTATTTCTTTTCAAGTCATAGTATTTTTGGTTGAATGAAATAGAAATAATTCTATTCTTAATCATATTCCTATGGTGCTAAATCTAGAAGATGATCCTAAAATTTTTAGTGAGGCTACGTCATCAAGAGACGCTTCATTTTGAAGAGAAGCTGTTAATGATGAAATATACTCAATAATTGGTAACAACACTTAGGAGTTAGTAGATCTACCCAATAAGTCAAAACCCATTGGATGTGAGTGGGTCTTTAGAAGAAAATATAATACCTATGGCTCTATTCTAGCTTTCAAGGCTAGATTAGCAGCTAAAGGGTTTAGAAAAAAAAAAGGAATTGATTATTTTGATACATATGCACTTGCTGCACGCATTACATCTATTAGAATTCGTATTGTATTTGCATCCATACATCATTTGCATATTCACGAAATGGATGTTAAAACTGCTTTCTTAAATGGGGACTTAAATAGAAGAAGTCTATATGGAATAGCTAGAAGTTTTTGTTCTTCTTAGAAATGAGAAGAAAATATGTAAGTTAATTAAATCATTATATGATTTTAAACAAGCATATAAACAATGGCATGAAAATTTTTATTATATAATTTTATCTCTTGGTTTTATACATAATGATGTTGATAAGTGTATCTATTTAAAGTTTTCTAAAGAACATGAAGTCTTAATTTGCTTATTTGTTGATGACATATTAATAATTGGAACAAACATGCTTGGTGTTAATGAAACTAAGAAGTGTTTAACTTCTAGTTTTAAAATGAAGGATTTGGGTGAAGTAGATACCATACTAGGTATTAAGGTTTAAAAGCATAGTAGGGTTTATGCTTTGAGTCAGTCTCATTACATTGAAAAGGTTCTTAATAAATTTCAACACCTTAATATCAAAGAGTCAAATACTCCTTTCGATAGAAGTGTTAAATTAATAAATAATATTGGTAGATCAGTAGTACAACTTGAGCATGCTAGTGCTATTGGTTCCTTAATGTATTCTATGCATTACACTAGACCTGACATTACATTTGCTGTCTGTAAATTGAGTAGATATACTAGTAATCCTAGTATAGAACACTGGAAAGTCATTGACAGGATCTTTGGTTATCTTAAGAGAACCATAGATTTGGGGTTGTTCTACAATGATTATCCGGCTGTATTGGAAGGATACACTGATGCGAGTTGAATTACCATTGTTGGTGATAATAACTCCACTACCGGATGGATCTTTACCTTTGGTGGAGGGGTTGTTTCTTAGGGAAGTGATGAGTCTTAAATATTGCATATTTTAGACCGTTAACTTACATTTTTTATGCTCTTAGTTAGTAGTATTTTACTTTATTTTACGTTTTTCTTGTGTTTTGTGTGTTTTTACAGCTTTGTGGAGAAAATGAAGCATTTCAAGAGATTTGAAGCTTCTGGAGACATTGCGATCGATCGCACGAGATATGCGATCGAGCGCACCTGCCTACGAACGAGCGCAAGGTCATCAATCCCACATCGAAATGTTTGCAGTGCATCACACCTACACTCGAGCGCACCAGACACGCGATCGAGCGCACTTGCGATCGATCGCAACATACTGCGATCGAGCGCACACGGGCAGTATCCCACATCGTTTCTGCAAGCCACATTGCTCCGGGTCTCCCCCTATATAAACACCACCTGACTTCATAATTCAGTGTACAATTCCTGAGCCACTTTGGTGTTTACCGGTGGACGTCCATCAGCATTCTGGTGGATCTCGAAGGCATTGCTACCACGAGGGGAAGCGCCGCCCGTCAGCAAGTGGAATTTCTCCCTTGTAAAGTTGTTTATTTATTTCTTTATATTCAGTTGTTTTAGTTTAAATGTTTAGCACTTTTTATTATAGTTTTATTGTTATGAGTGGCTAGACTCTTCAGCTAAGGTTGAAGATGAAGCCCCGCCGTTGTTTGGCGTAGTAGTTCAGATTTGCTTGTACAAATCTGACAATTTTTAGTATAAATGTTCTGTCAATTATTTGAGTTAATCTTATAATTGATTGAGTTTAAATTGTCTGTTGGATTTTCTTTGTGTTTCATCTGATGGATACATTGAATGCTTTTCGATTAAATTGGATTCCCTTTGTGATTTGTTAAGAGCGGATACATCGGGTGCTTTTGGTTTAGTTGGGATATTCTTTGTTTTTTGTCTTATAGTTGGATTCATTGAATGTTTTGATAGGCTATATTTTTAGAACATGTATGCTTAACTTCGGTGGGGTGGATTCGGAAACCTTAGTGCTTTTTATTATTAGTTTTTAAATCAACTTAGCTTAGTTTATATTTCTTTTGCAATATCATTCACAATTCGGAACTAGGTTAAGATAAAGTTAGTTTAGATTAAAAATATATTTTCACAACGCAATTCCCTGTGGATTCGACCTCGCACTTGCACAACGCTATACTGCAAACGACTCGTGCGCTTGCGAGTAATTTAAAACTCACAACAAGTTTTTGGCGCCGTTGCCGGGGAATTGTTTTGTTTGTGAAAAATTTTGGTCTGAATTGATTTTATTTTTCTACTAGTTAGTTATAAAAAAAAAAAATTTAATTAAAAAAAAATGTGGATGAATCCAGCGCCGGTTTCACATTCTTTAGAGGACGCCCTCAAGGATTTCATTAAAATGACCAGCCCGTCCCTCAATGCTGCCAACACTTTCAATGTTGAAAGTTGTTCCATCTGTGCTAGTCCCATGCATCTAGCATAGAATTTCCCATCAATGCCGGCTTGTGCCGAGTATCCTATGGAACAAATGAATGCTTTCAATGACTGTTGTTGGCAATCAAATGGATCTTGCTCCGAAACATATAATCCAGGGTAGTGGGACCACTCTAATTTTTCATGGGAGCAGAACCAACCAATGAATCAGGGAGGAGCCCCTTACCATGCTCACAATCAATACACTCCCGAATTTCCTCCACCAATTCCAAGTTACAATCACTCAGCTTATCCAGCACCATCACCCGCTTACCAAGCTCACATTCAAGTGCCAGCGTCGGTTTCACAATCATTGGAGGACGCTCTCAATGATTTCATGAAAATGACTAGCCAATCTATGAGTGAAGTGATGAGTGCAACAATAGAAAACACCCAAGCGATTGCCACACTAGAGAGTCAAATTGATCAAATCGCAAGTTATGTGGGTGAAGGAGAGGAAGGAATGTTCCCCAGTCAAACTGAGCCTAACCCAAAGGAATAGTTTGCGGTGGGAAATTCTTCAACTCCAATGCATTGGCAGGAACAAGTGCAATCAACTGTCCCATACTTGTCTGGGAGACAAGTGGACAATCAAGTGGAAGAGAACCCTGCTATGCACCAAGGGCAAGAGAGTGGCAACAATGAGAAGAGAGATGCTGAGCCATCTACAGCCACTCATATTATTAAGGATCTCTCTAGGTCGTTTTTACCTAAAGCGCCTTACCCTGAGAGACTACAAGCGCCCAAGAAAGAAGGGAAGTCTGAGGACATTATGGAGGCATGCTTTGCTCAGTTTGAAGAGGATTTGGATTTAGATAAGTTACTTGAGCAAGCAAATACTATCGTGGAGTCTGCTCCTCGGGAGAGTAGTAGGACAGAGGAGACTATGGATGAATCCCGTATTGAGGATCCCTTGGAGGCATGCTTTGCTCACTTTGGAGAGGACTTGGGCTTAGATAAGTTACTCGATGAAGTAAATGTCATTTTGGAGTCTGATCCTCGAGAAAGCAATGAGAAGGAGGAGACCACCGCACCTGAAACCCCCAAGAAGGAACTTAAGCCTTTACCAGATAATATTAAGTATAAGTTCCTAGGTTCAGCCGATAGTTTGCCTGTGATTATACCTTCCGATTTGGGTGATGCTCTAGAGGATAAATTATTGGATGTCTTAAGAAAGCATAAGGAAGCTATAGGCTGGACCATTGAGGACATCCAGGGGATCAGGCCCTCGATGGTGACGTACAGGATACATTTGGAGGAGGATGCCAAGCCATCGAGGAAGCCACAAAGAAGGCTCAACCCTGCTATGCAAGAGGTTGTGAGGGCGGAAGATATTAAGCTGTTAAAGGCAGGGATCATTTATCCCATCTCTGATAGCAAGTGGGTGAGCCTGATTAAAGTCGTGCCCAAACGTGCTAAATTGACGGTAGTAAATAAAGACGATGAGTTGGTTCCAACTCGAGTGCAGTCAAGATGGAGAAAGTGTCTAGACTACCGTAAATTGAATGCTGCCACTAGGCCTGATCATTTTCCATTCCCATTTATTGATCAGATGGTGGAGAGCTTAGTTGGGCATGTTTACTAATGTTGGGTATGGCTGAAGACGTTAAACTTAGCGCTCATTGGAGGCACCCCACAGCTTATCTTTTCTTTTATTTATTTATTATTTCGCATTTTTATGATTAATGTTTGTTTCCAGTATTTTTTGTTTTCCAGTTTTTATTTTTCAGGGACAAAGCGTACTTCAGTTCAAGTTTGGGGGTATGCTATGAGCCATACCAGTCCAGATAGTTCTCCATATCTCAGGTCAGCTCTTTCCATATTAGTCACACATTGGGGTCAATGTGTAATTTAAGTTTGGGGGTATGGGAGACACATCACACACTTTGTCCTAATTTGTTGTCTTTTCGTCATAGAGATAAATGCATGCTCATGTTATCGTGAAATTTTAGTTGATCTAAACATTTTCTGTGATGTGATGTCATTGGTGAGCTTAACATTTTGAACACATGATCTGGTGATAAATTTTTAAAATTTAGTTACTTACTTTAGGCATTTTGAGAATTCACATGTTTGATCTAATCTAACACGAGCACATTAGCACAAATTATGTGAGGTATGACATGTGATTTTAATGTGTATTTTTCCTTATCTTAACTGAAACTGGATGACTTGTTGGATGAACTCTTGGGCATAGGAAAATATAAAAAAAAAAATTTATTAATAAACTTTTCGCTGAGTAACTGGACCTCTTGCCTCAGTAAGCAGTGAGTGTTCACGTCAAAAAGTAGAATTTTGCTTGGTAATATTAAGGTCGGTTTAATTTCGTAGCCTTTTTTACTCGAGTTAGTAAGTCCTTAGGGGTGTCTTTACACTTAATGCCCTAAAACCACCTGGTTTGGGAGTCAATGACTTAACACTCGCTACATTGGTCAATTAGAAAGCTTAAGGGAACTAAACATAGCCGTGCCTTATTAAAAAAAAAAACATACTATGCCTTTGTCGTTCATTTTTGATGGGAAATTCGGTGAATCTTGAGTCATGGAGACCTTACACATTAGAGTTACTTAGAAGCTTTATTTTTATATACTAATTCACCTTACACTGATTCAAGCTTGTGATGCCTTATCCTGCCTTTTGTAAGTAATTAGATTTTAACATTTCTATTCATTGCCTAGATGGGTTTACCTTTTTAAGCTTGCTTATGAATGAATATCATGGTGATGTGTGCTCCTTAAATTTTTGGATACCATGAGTGATGACTTTATCTTTATGTTCTTTGTTTTTCATTGAGTCTTTTATTTTGTTTTGCTAAGGGACTAGCAAAATATAAGTTTGGGGGTATTTGATGAGTCTTAAATATTGCATATTTTAGACCCTTAACTTACATTTGTTATGCTCTTAGTTAGTAGTATTTTACTTTATTTTACGTTTTTCTTGTGTTTTGTGTGTTTTTACAGCTTTGTGGAGAAAATGAAGCATTTCAGGAGATTTGAAGCTTATGGAGACATTGCGATCGAACGCACGAGATATGCGATCGAGCGCACATGCGCTCGAGCGCACCTGCCTACGAACGAGTGCAAGGTCATCAATCCCACATCGAAATGTTTGCAGTGCATCGCACCTGTGCTCGAGCGCACCAGACACGCGATCGAGCGCACTTGCGATCGATCGCAACATACTGCGATCGAGCGCACACGGGCAGTATCCCACATCGTTTCTGCAAGCCACATTGCTCCGGGTCTCCCCCTATATAAACACTACCTGACTTCATAATTCAGTGTACAATTCCTGAGCCACTTTGGTGCTTTCCGGTGGACGTCCATCAGCATTCTGTTGGATCCCGAAGGCATTGCTACCACGAGGGGAAGCGCCGCCCGTCAGCGAGTGGAATTTCTCCCATGTAAAGTTGTTTATTTATTTCTTTATATTCAGTTGTTTTAGTTTAAATGTTTAGCACTTTTTATTATAGTTTTATTGTTATGAGTGGCTAGACTCTTCAGCTAAGGTTGAAGATGAAGCCCTGCCGTTGTTTGGCGTAGTAGTTCAAATTTGCTTGTACAAATCTGACAATTTTTAGTATAAATGTTTTGCCAATTATTTGAGTTAATCTTATAATTTATTGAGTTTAAATTGTCTGTTGGATTTTCTTTGTGTTTCATCTGATGGATACATTGAATGCTTTTCGATTAAATTGGATTCCCTTTGTGATTTGTTAAGAGCGGATACATCGGGTGCTTTTGGTTTAGTTGGGATATTCTTTGTTTTTTGTCTTATAGTTGGATTCATTGAATGTTTTGATAGGCTATATTTTTAGAACATGTATGCTTAACTTCGGTAGGGTGGATTCGGAAACCTTAGTGCTTTTTATTATTAGTTTTTTAATCAACTTAGCTTAGTTTATATTTCTTTTGCAATATCATTCACAATTCGGAACTAGGTTAAGATAAAGTTAGTTTAGATTAAAAATATATTTTCACAACGCAATTTCCTGTGGATTCGACCTCGCACTTGCACAACGCTATACTGCAAACGACTCGTGCGCTTGCGAGTAATTTAAAACTCACAACAGGAAGCAAGAAACAAACGTGTATTTCTCACTCAACAATGGAATTTGAACTTATAGCTTTAGAAGAAACTGGGAAAGAGACGGAATGAATACGTAACTTATTGTTGAATATAAGTATGTGGCCACATCCTATGCCTCCAATTTTTGCACATTGTGATAGTGAAACTATGTCGTTAAGGGCTTATAACAGTACCTATAAAAGTAAGTTCTGACATATCTGTCTGAGACATGAGTATGTAAGATAATTGATAAGAGATAATATTATTATAATTTTCTATATGAAGTTAAGTAAAAACTTGGCTGATTCTTTCATAAAAGCCCTCTCTAGGGAGTTAGTGAGAATGATAACTTTGGAAATGGGGCTGAAACCTTTTTAAAAAGAATCACCAGTAATGGTAACTCAACTTTATTTCTAGCATTACACTAGTTATAAAGTTTAATGAGTAAAAAAAGTTACTAATAAGTGATTGTATTAATACTAACAAAAGTTAGCCCCTAAGTGGTCAATATTGTCTATTACTTTGTTGTGTAGGATGAGGTATACTCTTAATGAAGTCTATTACATATTTGTAGTGTGTTCTAGTAGTGGAAATACATTGTAGACTTCACCTATATGAACTTAGAAGTGGTGTCACTTCTTAAGAGAGTTTTAAGGTTTACTCTCAAGAGAGTTCATGAACCAGGATCAAGCATAAGGCTATAATAGTGCTAAGTAATATGGAGTTTCTCACCAAAACAAGAGAAAGATATATATGTTATATTTTCGACTCTAGTTTATAGAGTCTATAATTTAATGCTATTGAGCAATTAGATAATTCTTAGAGTTTTGAAATATTAATAATAAATATAGATTTAAATCAAAATATATCTTCACATATGTATATCAATTTCAGATGATTATTGGTTGTATTATTTTATCAAAGTGTTTTCAAGAAAGTTTTTTACTCAAACAAAAGTAGGGGATTGTTGGAAGTTTTGTTGGAAAATCAAGATTCATTCGACTGAATGAAGGATAAAGAGTTATTGTTTGTTTTTCCAGTTGACTGAATAAATCATTTAGTCGAATGAATACCTGACACCTGATACTTTTTAGTTTTAAATGTTGATTCAGTCGACTGAATGTTCAAAAGTTTTGAATTCGAATTCCAATAGCTATAACTTTTCAGAAAGTCATGTCTTCTCTTTGAAGAGCTACGTTTTTAAATGATTACTCTTCATTTTTAGACTGTTGAAAGTTCAAAATTAAATCTATAAATACTTTTAATAACTTCCAAAATAAACTACTTTACTTTTAACTTTCTTTTATGATTTTTCAAAATTCTTCTTCTTTTTTTTTTATTTTCTCTCTAGAAAAAAATTACAATCACTTTTCTTCTTTGTGTCAAAAGAGAACTCAAAGAACAATTTTTGATTTTGCTCTTAGAGATTCTTAGAGACTTTGAGTATCCTGGAGGAATATTTTTCAGAACCTAAAGCAATCAAGTGGGGAAAAATAAAGCCTTAAAGACAACGTAATACGTGTCTCAAAGTCACCCATTTCTTATACTTCTAAACACTCTGAATCCACATTTTTCCTAATGCCCACCATTGAAATCTTGCCATTTGTTGGTGCCCTAAACCAAGCTCCTCTCTCCCTGACATCCGAGACCATATCGCGCCACCACTTCCCTAGTGGCTATTCCATTGCAAGAATAGTGTCGTGGTTCAAAGTCAAAGATTTCGAGGAATAAGCTCCTCTACAGACCTCCACCAAGCCTCGCAGCTCGTGTATCTCAAGTAAAGCACTAAATTTGTTCCATTTTCCATTTTTGATCTCTGAATTTGTTGATGGCATGATATCTACTATGTTTTCCGAAATTCAAAGAAGGATTTCATTTTCATTTATGGATGTAATGTTTGTCCTGTTTTGCTCTTTATCCTTATATATATTAAAAGAAAAATTACACTGCATTACCTCCAAGTTTGTTGAAATGATACTAACATACTAAACTTTTTAAAAGCCTACAATTCATCCCAAAAAACCAATATCCACCAATAAGCAGCCTCAAAATTAATTTTTTTGAAGAATCAAAATTTTAACCATGATCACTAAAGTACCTTTAGGTATCATAAAAGTTACTTTTAAAAAAAATAGAAGTATTAAGGATGAAGCATATTTAATATGAAATATTTAGGGACTTTTTTAAAAGGAAAATTATCATCGTTCTTTTTCAAAAATTGTTAAAAGTACAATTTTAATGGATTTATATTCTATTATATGGTATACAAAAATTTACTTCATAAATTTTATATTTTAAACAGTATTATGATATCATTGCCTATCGCATCTTCAAATAAATGAAAATCAAAGACTATCATAAAATAAAATTAAATATTTTGAATGGAAAGTTTGTCTATATGTTTTTTTTATAAAATTAAATAATCTAACATCTCAAATAAATTAATTTCAAAGACTATTATAAAATAAAAATCAAAGACAAACTTTTCTGTTTTAAATATTAAAATGATATTGTATGCTTTTATTTTTTAAAAAAAAATATGAATTCAAATAACCTAAAATTTTGTGTTATAAACAATTTTAAGATAAATAAAGTTATAAAATTTATCATAATCACTTGAAGATATTTTAACACTAAGGGTACTTTGGTCGTTGTTGGAAAATCACCCTCTATGCCCAGGTTGTGATCTTTCCAAATACCTAAGTTCAAAATGACTTGTACAAACAGAAACAAGAATCAAAGCATAAAAGAGAACACAAGCAATTGTTATCGAGGTTCGGTAATGTGCCTATGTCCCCGTGAGCTCCTCCGAGCTCTCTGCACTAAATCAATGGACTTCTTACAATTACAACAGCACCTCTTCAAGAACCCTTTTGTTCTTGAAGAACGAAAGAAGAGAAAAAGAAAGTGATAAAAACTAAGTGTTTCCTTGGAATTTTCCCTAAGAAAATTCCAATTACAAAGCCCTTGAATCCCCAATCTATATAACTCTCTCTCTAAGCAACCAGCCTCTCTTCAATGAGTCTCTCTTGTGTTTGTGTCTTTGTACTCTCAAACTTGATCTCACTTATCTTGTCTCACCCATGAGATTGCTCCTAGATGACCCTTTATATAGGGTGTTGGTATTTGTCTAAGGATCAAACAGAAAAGGAGAAGTCTTCGGCCAGGTGTGCGCCGTGCCTCAGAAAGGCTGCGCCACAGTGCCCAGAACGTGGAGAAGTGTGGCCCTGTTGTGCACTGCGGCCGGCCCTGTTCTGGGCCACGGCGCCAGGCACACTGAGACAAGTTTTTCCAGCAACTTCAGATGGTGCGTGGAGCATGGTTAAAATGCACAGGATTACTTAGAATCTTAGAGAGCCATGGGTCTTTGGTTTTTGAGATCTAAGGGTGGAGATTGATCTCCAAGATTGGATGAGGAAGTCATTTCCCTATATAAAGGGTCATCTAAGAGCCATTCAAGAATGTGACAATCATCTCAACAAGAGAGGTGTGATGGGAATGACATGTGAATGTGTGTGAAATAAAACACATGGGTGTGTGAGAGTGCAAAGACACTAAACACTGGAGAGACTCATTCAAGACAAGCTGGTTATTTAGAGAGAGAGAGTAGTATATATTGGGGATTCAAGGGCCTTATAAGTGGAATTTTCTTGGGAGAAAATTTCAGGGTAACTCAAGTCCTTATCACTTTCTTTTCTCTTCTTTCGTTCTTTAAGAACTAGAGGTTTCTTGAAGAGATGTTGCTGTAACTTGTAAGAACTCGTTGATTTAGTGCAGAGGGCTCGGAGGAGCTCATGGGGACATAGGCACATTGCTGAACCTTGATAACAATTGCTTGTGTTCTTTCTTTGATTGGTTTGATTCCTGTTTTGTTTCGATTTTATTACAAGTCATTCTAGACTTGGGTGTTTGGAAGATCACCACCTAGGCATCTTGTGGGTGATTTCCAACAGTGGTATCAGAGCAAGAATAGGAGATTATCGGAGCAAGACTCTAAGAATCAAAGGTCAACTTCTTGGGTGATTCAAGAATGGAGTTGAGATCAATATCTGATCGTGTTCTTAAGGTGATTCAAGAACAGAGTAGAGATCAAGATCTGACCGTGTTCTTGAGGGTGATTCAAGAATGGTATTGAGATCAATCTTCGATCATGTTCTTGAGATTTAGAAGAAGTTGGAAAGGAATTGTGGGTGCTGCATAAATCTGGGATTTTCTTCGCAAGATGGGTTCAAACTTCATTGTTGAGAAGTTTGATGGAAATGGAGACTTTGCCCTTTGGAAGCGAAAGATCAAGGCAGTTCTTATGCAACAAAAGGTGGACTTGGCTATTGGAGAAGATGACGCTTTTCCAGCAAGTATCATGGAGGTCCAGCGGAATGAGATGAAGAAGATGGCGTACTTTACTCTCCCTAATAAAAGGTATCCTCATAAATGAATCTTTGCTTTTAAAATGGATCCTAATAAAGAGTTGCAAGATAATCTTGATGCTAAGATGAGGAGAGCATCAAGTGGAGAAGGGCTATTCATTAGAGGAAGGCCAACAACTCGATATGGCAGCAACATACATGGCTACTATCGAGACAAAGGTAGAGGACAAAGGCATGGGAAAGCGCACACCAAACTGAGATTTAGAGGGAAGAGATGCATTTACTGCCATAAGGAGGGTCAATTTAAGAAAGATTGCAAGAAGATGATGAGGGATGAGGGAGGAAGCTATACCAAGATGGAGAGGCTTCGGTTGCCAAGGGAGAACAACAAGATGATGATGTTCTTGTTGTGTGCTCAAATGTGAGCAAAGGGCAAGAAGGCAATGAGAAATAGATCTTGGATACCGAGTGCACTCATCATAAGTGTCCTCATAGGGATTGGTTCAAGAATTTCAAGGAAACCGAAGATGGAAAGGTTTTTCGGGGGAATGATACTTCTTACCAAGTGAGGGGCACGGAAGACATCCAGTTGAGGATGTTTGATTGAATGACAAGGCTGCTATGGAATGTGAGGTATCTTCCAGATTTGAGAAGAAATTTGGTCTCATTAGGGTAGCTAGATTCCATGGGGTATACATACAAAGTAGAGGGAGGAAAAATCAAGGTAACCAAGGGATCTTTGATAGGGATCAAAGCAGCAATGAAGGATGGTCTCTATGAGATGATCAGAGACACGAAGATCAATGGTCAAGTAGCAAGCTTGATGGCTGAGATGGATAAGGCAGCCCTTTGGTATAATTGCTTAGGACACGTGATGGTCTACTTGGTGGTGACAAGGTAGAGGAACTTGATTTCTGCGAATGTTGTGTTCTTGGGAAACAACATTGGGTTAGCTTCAACACCGAAGTGCACAAGCCTAAGGGCATTCTTGACTACATTCATGCCAATCTTTGGGGGCCAGCAAGAACACCAACACAGGGAGGTAATCTTTACTTTCTGTCTTTAACTGATAATTATTCAAGAAAGTTTTGGGTTTATTTGCTTAAAAATAATCAGATACTTTGAATAAGTTAGTGGTGTAAAAAAGCTGGAGGAAACTCAAACGGTCAGGGTAGTTAAGGTGTTAAGAACCGATAATGGCTTAGAAGTTTTTAATAAGGAACCTGATCAATTCTGTAGGTTAAATAGGATTCTAAGACATAAAACGGTTGTAAAAACCAGCAAAATGGAGTTGCTGAGAGGATGAATAAAACCCTTAGGGAAAAGGTTAGGTGCATGTTAAATGGATCCGGATTACCCAAATGTTTTTGGGAGGAAACAGTGTCTATTGTTGCTTATTTGGTTAATAGATCACCCTCTAGAGCTTTAGAGTTCAAGACTCCCGAGGAGATGTGGAGTGGGAAACCCCCTGAGTTAAACAACCTTAGGACTTTTGGATGTGCTGCGTTTACACATCAAAAGGATGATAAACTTAGTCCAAGGTCTAGAAAATGTGTGTTTCTAAGGTATGGTGATGGGGTTAAGGGGTATAGGTTATGGTCCTTAGAGCAAAATGGAAAGAAACTCATAATAAGTAGGGATGTCATTTTTAATGAATTGTTATTTCCCTAATTGGAGAAAACTAACCCTGCAGGGAATAGTGAGCAAACCAGTTCGGTATTTGTGGAGCATAGCATCAAGGAAAATTCAGTTCAGGTAGAGTAAGGAAGGCAAGAGGGTTCGGACTAGGTAGAGCCCATTGGGGAATGCCAAGCTCAGGACACTCGAGAGGAGGCTGAACTAGAAGGGGATGATGCAGCAAGTCAGAATGACTATCAACTCACAAGGGATCTGGAAAGAAGGCTGGTCAGACCACCTTTGAGATATGGTTTTGCGACGGTGAATGCAGTAGCTCCTTGGACAGAATGAGGGATAAGTGAACCAGAGACTTACATGGATGCCATGGTATGTAAGGATTCGTCAAGATAGAAGCTAGCTATGGAGGAAGAAATGCATTCTTTGAGGAATAACAACTCTTGGGAATTGGTGCACATTCCAATAAAATTGAGAGTTGTGGATTGTAAGTGGACTTACAAGATCAAAGAAGGGAACCCTCCAGGGGATGAAGTCCGAAACAAGGCTAAGCTGGTGGCAATGGGGTTCATGCAAAGAGACGGTATAGATTTCACAGAAACCTTCTCACCTAGACGCAAGGTGGAGGAAGTTGTGATGATCCTCATCTATGTTGATGATATGCTGTTGGTTGGGAACAACAGAGAGAGGATAGAAAGGTTGACATCTAAACTCAGTGAGAAGTTTGAGAGGAAGGATCTTGGCCTTACACAAAAAATCCTTGGGATGAGAAGAATTCGGGAAAGGGAGAGAAACGGGTTGAAGGTTTCTGAGTCTTTCGACATAGAAAAGGTGTTGTACAAGTTTTCTATGAAAGATGGTAAACCAGTGAAGATTCCTCTTGCGGGTCATTTTAAGTTCTCCAGCGAACAATGTCTTGGAATGGATGAGGAGAAGAAGGAAATGGAAAAGGTCCCTTACTCTAGTGCGGTTGGATTAATCATGTCCATGATGATAAGCAATAGACCCGACATTTCTCAGGCAATTAATGTTCTCAGCAGATTTGGGAGTAATCCTGGAAAGGAGATTTAGCTTGGGATGAAGTGGTTGATGAGGTACATGAAGGCTCGGTGGCAGCTGGTGGTAGCACTCTCAATAACTAGAGCAGAGTACATAGTGACTATAGAAGCCATAAAGGAGGCTATATGGTGCAAAAGGTTGTTAGACGAGTGGAAGGTTCTAAAAGAGCAGGTGGTTGTGTCTTCGGATAGTCAAAGTGCGTGGCACTTATGTTGGAACCCAGTGTTCCATGAGAGGACTAAGCATATGGATGTTCGGTATCATTTCATTCGGGAAAATGTTACAGAAGGATGCATTCATGTGGACAAAGTCGCAATGGAAGAAAATCCTACAAATTAGGTACTAAAGTTCTACCTCTAAGCAAGTTCAATCATTGCCTTGGACTTCTTAGGATTGGAGTTGGATGAATAGTTACTCAAGTTGAGTTTGGATCCTGAGTTTTCTGCACAAAGGTTCGGGTTTAATCATTTAGGCAAAGGTAGAGATTTTTGGTATTTGTCTAAGGATCAAACATGAAATGAGAAGTCTTTTGGCCAGGTGTGTGCTGTGGAGCCCAGAACCTGGAGAAGTGTGGCCCCGTTGTGCACCATGGCCAGCCCTGTTTTGGGACGCGGCGCCAGGCACACTGAGACAAGTTTTTCCAGCAACTTCAGATGGTGCATGGAGCATGGTTAAAATGCACAGGATTACTTAGACTCTTAGAGAGCCATGGGTCTTTGGTTCTTGAGATCTAAGGGTGGAGATTGATCTCTAAGATTGGATGAGGAAATCATTGCCCTATATAAAGGGTCATCTAGGAGCCATTCAAGAGTGTGACAATCATTTCAACAAGAGAGGTGTGATGGGAATGACATGTGAATGTGTGTTAAATAGAACACATGGGTGTGTGAGAGTGCAAAGACACTAAATATAGAAGATACTCATTCAAGAGAGACTGGTTATTTAGAGAGAGAGTAGTATAGATTGGGGATTCAAGGGCCTTGTAAATGGAATTTTCTTGGGAGAAAATTCCAGGGTAACTCAAGTCCTTATCACTCTTCTTTCGTTCTTCAAGAAGTAGAGGTTTCTTGAAAAGGTGTTGCTTTAACTTGTAAGAACTCATTGATTTAGTGCAGAGGGCTCAGAGGAGCTCACGGGAACGTAGGCACATTGTCGAACCTCGATAACAATTGCTTGTGTTCTTTCTTTGATTGGTTTGATTCCTATTTTGTTTTGGTTTTATTATAAGTCATTCTAGACTTGGGTGTTTGGAAGATCACCACCTGGGCATCTTGTGGGTGATTTCCAACATAGAGCAATGACCACCTCATCCAATCTTTGAGATCAATCTCAACCCTTAGATCTCAAGAACTAAAGACCCATGGCTCTCTAAGAGTTTAAGTAATCCTGTGCGTTTTAACCAAGTCTCACGCACCATCTCAAAGTGCTGATTTAAAGGTGTCAGGTGTACCTTGCACCACGACACACAACAGGGCACAAAACCACCATCTTATGGGGGTCGTGGCTCCCAAAGCTGATCCGCGGCACGGTCTGGAGAGGGGAGCTTCTGGAGCTGCTAAAGGCCGCGGCGCACAAGGCTGACCTGATGCTAAATTTTTCCCTTGTTTAATTCTTAGAAAAATCCCAACAATATCTACCTTTGTGTAAGCAATTAAACCCAAACCCATTGTGCAGAAAACTCAGGATCCAAACTCAAATTGAGTCACCATATCAACCGACTCCAATCCTAAGAAGTCTAAGGCAATGATTGAACTTTCTTAGAGGTAGAACTTTAGTACCTAAATCTACAGGATTTTCTTCCGTTGTGACTTTGTTCCCATGAATGTATCCTTTCATAACATTTTCCTGAATGAAATGATACCGAACATCTATATGCTTGGTCCTCTCATGGAACACCGGATTCTTACACAAACGTAATGCACTTTGGCTATCCGAAGACACCACCTCCTGCTCTTTTAGGACCTTCAACTCTTCCAACAACCCTTTGCACCATATAGCCCCCTTAATGGCTTTTGTTGTCGCTATATACTCTACCTCGGTTGTTGAGAGTGCTACCACCGGCTACAACTGAGCCTTCCAACTTATACAGCATCCGTTTAAGTTAAAGAAGTAGGAGGTAATCGATCTTCTTTTATCCCGGTCTGCTCCATAGTCCGAATCCGCATAATCTTCAAGACAGATGGACTTACCCCTCTTCTTGTAAACAAGCCCCACATCTGAGCTTCCCTTCAAGTACCTCAGTAATCACTTCATCCCGAGCCAATGCTCCTTTTCGGGATTAATCATAAACCTGCTGAGAACATTCATTGCATGAGAAATGTCGGGTTTAGTTCTTACCATCATGAACATGACTGATCTAACCGCACTAGAGGAAGGGAACTTTTCTATTTCCTTCTTCTCCTTATCTAATCTCGAACATTGATCACTAAAGAACTTGAAATGACTAACAAGAGGAACCTTCACTGGTTTGCTATCTTCCATAGAAAACTTAGATATCATTTTTTCTATGTAGGAAGTCTGAGAAATCTTCAATATGTTTCTCTCATTTTCCCGAATTATACTCATCCCAAGGATCTTTTGTGCATGGCCAAGATCCTTTATCTCAAACTCTGAACTAAGTTGAGACTTCCATTTTCCTATTCTCTCCCTGTTGCTACCAACCAACAGCATATCATTGACATAGATGAGGATAATCACCATTTCCTCCACCTTGGGCACAACTGGTGAGGAAATTTTTGTGAAATCTATACCTTCTCTTTATGTGAACCCCTTCGCCACTAGCCTAGCCTTATACCAGACTTCATCCCCCAGAGGGTTCCTTTCTTTGATCGTGTAAATCCACTTACAATCTATAACTCTCTATTTTCCTGGAATGTGCACCAGTTCCCAAGAGTTGTTCTTCCTTAAAGAACGCATTTCCTCCTCCATAACTAGCTTCCATCTTGACAAATCCTTACATCCCATGGCATCAATGTAAGTTTCTGGTTCACTCCCTCCTTCTGTATAAGGAGCTGCTACATTAGCATCCATAAAACTATATCTCAAAGGTGGTCTGACCAGCCTTCCTTCTCGGTCCCTTGTGAGCTGATAATCATTCTGATTTCCTATATCATCCCCTTCTAGTTTAGCCTCCTCATGAGTGTCTTGAGCTTGGCCTTCATCAATGGGCTCTACTTGGTCCGAACCCTCTTGCCTTCCTTGCTCTACCTGAACTGAATTTTCCTTGATGCTATGCTCCACAAATACCGGGCTGGTTTGCCCACTATCCCTTACAGGGTTAGTTTTCTCCAAATAGGGAAATACATGCTCATTAAAAATGACATCCCTACTTATTATGAGTATCATTCCTTTTAGTTCTAAGGACCACAACCTATACCCCTTAAGCCTTTCACCATATCCTAGAAACACACACCTTCTAGATCTTGGGCTAAGTTTATCATTCTTTTGATGTGCAAACGCAGCACATCCAAAAGTCCTAAGGTTGCTTAACTCAGGGGGTTTTCCACTCCACATCTCCTTGGGAGTTTTAAGGTTCACAGCCCTAAAGGGTGATCTATTAACCAAATATGCAACAGTAGACACCACTTCCCCCCAAAAACATTTGGGTAATCTGGAACCAATTAACGTGCAGCTAACCTTTTCCATAAGTGTCCTATTCATCCTCTCAGCAACTTCATTTTGCTGAGGGGTTTCCACAACGATTCTATGTCTTAGAATGCCATTTAACTCACAGAATTTGTCAAATTACTTATTAAAAAATTCTAAGCCATTATCAGTTCTTAACACCTTAACTACCTTACCTGTTTTAGTTTCTTCCAGCTTTTTCCACACCACAAATTTATTCGAAGCATCTGATTTATTTTTAAGCAAATAAACGCAAACCTTTCTAGAATAATCCTAAATTAAAGACAGAAAGTAAAGATTACGTCCCTGTGTTGGTGTTCTTGCCGGTCCCCAAAGATTGGCATGAATGTAGTCAAGAATACCCTTTGATTTGTGCACTCCGGTGTTGAAGTTGACCCGATGTTGCTTCCCAAGAACGCAACATTCGCAGAAATCAAGTTTTTCTACCTTGACACCATCAAGTAAACCATTCTTGTTGAGAAGTTGCAGCTCCTTTTCGCTCATAGGTCCCGAGCAATTGTGCCAAAGTACTACTTTATCCATCTCAACCATCAAGCTTGCTGCTTGATCCTTGATGTTTGTGTCTTCGATCATCTCATAGAGACCATCCTTTATTGCTGCTTTGATCACTATCAAAGATCCCTTGGTTACCTTGATATTTCCTCCCTCTGCTTTGTATGTGTACCCTATGGAATCCAGCTGCCCCAATGAGATCAAATTTTTTCTCAAATCCGAAAGATATCTCACATTCCACAGCAGCCTTGTTACTCTATCAAACATCCTTAACTGGATGTCTCCTATACCCCTCACTTGGTAAGAAGTATCATTCCCTAAGAAAACCTTTCCATCATTGGTTTCCTTGAAATTCTTGAACCAATCCCGGTGAGGACACATGTGATAAGTGCACCCAAAATCCAAGATTTATCTCTCACTACCCTGCCACTTGCTCACATTTGAGCACACAACAAGAACATCATCTTGCTGTTCTTATTTGGCAACTAAAGCCTCTCCATTGTTGGTATGGCCTCTTCCTTTCTCATCCCTCATTATCTTCTAGCAATCTTTCTTGAAATGACCCTCTTTATAGTAGTAGTAGTATCTCTTTCCTCTAAATCTCAGTTTAGAGTGCACTCTCCCATAACTTTGTCCTCTACCCTTTGGTTTGTCCTAGTAGTAGCCATAGATGTTGCTGCCATACTGAGTTGCTGGCCTTTCTCTAACGAACATCCCTTCCCCACTTGATGCTTCCCCTCATCTTGGCTTTGAAATCATGAGCCCTTATAACATTGATCACAATTTCTTTGGTTAGTATATCTCTTACATATTCAATAGCATTAATCAAACTTTCAAAATAATCAGGAAGAGAATTCAATAACATAATAGCCAATTGTTCATCCGGGAATGTTATACTACAACTAGCCAAATCTTGAACTAGTTTATTAAACACAGCAAGATTGTCTTGCAACTCTTTATTAGGATCCATTTTAAAAGCAAAGATTCATTTCAGAAGATATATTTTGGTAAGAAATAGCTCATCTAGTTTCTTCCAAATGGCAGCTGGATCTTCCGTGTCTCCACATTCCCTTGTCACACTATCCGATATGTGCAGAAAGATGGTGATGTATGCCATCTTCTTCATCTTATTCCGTTGGAGCTCCGTGATACTTGTTGGAACATCTATATCTTCTCCAATCGCCATGTCCACCTTTTTGTTGCATAAGAACCGCTTTGATTTTTCGCTTCCAAAGGGCAAAGTCTCCCTTTCCATCAAACTTCTCAACAATGAAGTTTGAACCCATCTTACGGAGAAAATCCCAGATTTATCCAGCACCCACAATTGCTTTCCAACTTCTAAACATCAAGAACACGATCAAATCTTGAACTCAACACTGTTCTTGAACCTCAAGAACCCGGTCAACTCTTAATCTCAACACCATTCTTGAATCTCCCAAGAAGTTTCCTTTGATTCTTGCTTGGATGCCCACTATTTCACCACCAAAGAATCCTTTGATTCTTGGAACTGAGCTCTGATACCACTGTTGGAAAATCACCCTCTATGCCCAGGTTGTGATCTTTCCAAACACCCAAGTCCAGAATAACTTGTACAAACAGAAACAAGAATCAAAGAATAAAAGAGAACATAAGCAATTGTTATCGAGGTTCAACAACCTCTTCAAGAACCCTCTTGTTCTTGAAGAATGAAAGAAGAGAAAAAGAAAGTTATAAGAACTAAATGTTTCCCTGGAATTTTTCCTAAGAAAATTCTAATTACAAAGCCCTTGAATCCCCAATCTATATTACTCTCTCTCTAAGCAACCAACCTCTCTTCAATGAGTCTCTCTTGTGTTTTGTGTCTTTGCACTCTCACACTTGATCTCGCTTGTCTTGTCTCACCCATGTGATTGCTCCTAAATGACCCTTTATATAGGGTAATGACCACCTCATCCAATCTTTGAGATCAATCTCAGTCCTTAGATCTCAAGAACTGAAGACCCATGGCTCTCTAAGAGTCTAAGAAATCCTGTGCGTTTAACCAAGTCTCACACACCATCTCAAAGTGCTGATTCAAAGGTGTCAGGTGTGCCTTGCGCCGCGACTTAGGCCAGGGTAGGCCACGACGCACAATAAGGCACAAGACCACCATCTTTTGGGGGCCGCGGCACCCAAGGCTGAGCCATGGCACGACCTAAAGGGGGGAGCTTCTGGAGTTGCGGAAGGCCGCGACGCACAAGGCTTGGCCATGGTGCACAAGACTAACCTGATGCTAAATTTTTCCCTTGTTTAATTCTTGGACAAATCCCAACAGTTATCATGAAAAGTAATATCAAATTAAAATTTTGATTCTTAAAAAAAAAATAATTCATTTTGGGCCTGCTTGATGGTGAAAATTGATGTTTTGGGGTGAATTAGGGGTTTTAAAAAGGTTTAGTATGTTACTGTCATTTCAGTGAATTTAGAGGTCGTGTAGTGTAATTTAACCTAAATTAAATAAAAGGCATGCTTCTATATCTATAAGTGTTACATATAGGATAACTTTAATTTAATTGTTTGGTTGAACCTATGAAATGATAATATGTTTGATTTGATTAATTATATCATTAATGTCATGCTAGGTTTAATATCAATGCATCATTATATATATATATATATATATATATATATATATATATATATATATATATATATATATAACAAAAAGATTTTCTTCATTCATTTTTAAAATGTTCATCCATTAAAGTATAAGTGAGTTTTAGGCCTAGTGGATCTTTGGTTTTTCCTAAATCATTGGACCCATATGTTTTGGATTTAGATGATAAACTGAATCATGTATTTTGTTTATTGGACTTCATTAAAGGGCCTATGGCCTTATATTGGTTGCTAACAACTTTGTTTTAAAAGAGTAGTGTTGGGAAACCACATCAAGATGCCCAGGTGGTGATCTTCCACCCAAGTCTAGAATGACTTGTAAAGAAAAGAAACCGCAAATGAAGCAGGAAAGAATACAAGCAATTGTTATCGAGGTTCGGCAATGTGCCTACACCCCCGTGAGTTCCTCCAAACTCTCTGCACTAAATCAATGGTTCTTACAATTACAGTAATACCTCTTCAAGAACACGATTAGAGATGGATCTTAACCGTTCTTGAATCACCCTCAAGAACATGATCTGATCTTGATCTTAACACCGTTCTTGAAGAACGAAAGAAGAGAGAAAAGAAAGTGATAAGGTCTTGAGTTACCCTGGAATTTTTCCCAAGAAAATTCCACTTAAAACTCCCTTGAATCCCTAATCTATACTACTCTCTCTCTCTCTAAACATCCAGCCTCTCTACAGTGAGATCTCTCCTGTGTTTAGTGTCTTTTCACTCTCACACACCCATGTGTTCTATTTCACACACACTCACATGTCATCACATGTTATGTCATACTTGTTGAGATTGAATCTAGGTGACCCTTTATATAGTGCACCATTTCTTGAACTAATCTTGAAGTCAATCTCCACCCACAGATCTTAAAGACTAATCAACCATAGCCCTTCATCAAGTCTAAGTGATCCTGTGCATTTTGATCATACATCCACACACCTTTCAAAAGGCTGGAAAATTAGTATCAGTGTGCCTTCAAGCCGTGGCCTAGAACAGGGCAAGCCGCAGCCTGAAGAAGGGAATGTTTTGATGTCATGCTGGAGGCCGTGGCCTAGAGTGGCTGAGCCACAGCGCACAAGGCCAGGCCATGGCGCACACTCCTTGGGCCATGGTGCACAGCCCCCTCACCCAACTTTTGGTCTTCCTGGAGGCTGAGGCGCACACACCTTGAGCCGAGACGCCAAGACCTGATGCTAAACTCTTTCAAACCATGTTTACCTTAGACAAATACCAATAATCTCTACCTTTGTCTAAGTGATTAAACCCAAACCCATTGTTGGAAATCACCTTGACAAGATGCCCAGGTGGTGATCTTCCAAACACCCAAGTCTAGAATGACTTTTAGAAAGAAATACAACAATCGAAAGCAAGAAAGAAAAGAAGACAAGCAATTTGTTATCGAGGTTCGACAATGACCTACGTCCCCATGAGTTCCTCTGAACTCTCTACACTAAATCAATGGTTCTTTACAATCCAGCAACCCTCTTTAAGAAACCTTAAGTTCTTAAAGAAACCAAGAAGAGAAGAAAAAAGATGATAAGAACTATTACAATGCTCTGTATCAAATCTATACTACTCTCTCTTTACAACTAGCCTCACTACAATGAGTCCCTCTTGTGTTTTGTGTTTTTGCACTCTCACATAATTCTCTCTTGTATGTCTGTCACTCTTTACAATTGATCTCAAATTATGTCACAATGTTATATTAAGAATGAAGCTAGGTGACCCTTTATATAGTGCACCAACTTCTTGTCTAATCTTGAGAGTCAATCTCCACCCTTAGATCTTGATGACCACTCAACCATGGCCCTTGATCAATCCTTAGTGATCCTATGCATTTTGGACATGTATCCACGCACTTAACAAAGGCTGAATGAAATGGACTATGTGTGCCTTCAAGGTGCGGCCTGAAACAGGGTAAGGTGCGGCCTGAAACAGGGCACACTTGCTGCCACTCTTTGAGCCGCGGCCTGGGGTAGGGTGTGTCACGGCCTGGCCTTCCTCCAGCATTCCTCCATGCTGTGTGCTGTAGCCTAGACAAAGCTAGGCCGTGGCTTGACCTGATGCACATGCTTTCCAGCTTGCATGCTTCGGCGCACACACTAGTGTGCCTACATTTGTCTTACTCCAAGGTGTCGCGCACACTTGTATGCACTTCTTTAACATGCTGAAATTTATTCTTTCAACCTTGGTTTAAAATTTAACCATGTTGAAACCATGTTTAAACCTTAGACAAATATAAACAATCTCTACCTTTGTCTAAGTGTTTAAACCTGAACCATTGTGCAGAGAACTACAGGATCCAAACTCATCTTGAGTCATCAATCAACCGACTCCAATCCTAAGTAGTCCAAGGCAATGATTGAACTTACTTAGAGGTAGAACTTTAGTACCTAAATCTGCAATGTTTTCTTCCGTGGCTACCTTGTCCACATGGATGCATCCTTTCGTAACATTTTCTCGAATGAAATGGTACCGAACATCCATGTGTTTTGTCCTCTCATGGAACATCATATTCTTACACAAGTTCAATGCACTTTGACTATCCGAAAACGCCACAACCTGCTCCTCTAGTACCTTTAACTCTTCCAGCAACCCTTTGCACCACATAGCTTCCTTAATCGCCTTCGTAGCCGTTATGTACTCAACCTCGGTTGTTAAGAGTGCTACCACAGGCTGCAACTGAGCCTTCCAACTTACACAACATCCGTTTAAGTTGAAGAAGTAAGAGGTAATCGATCTCCTTTTATCCTGGTCTACTCCATAGTTCGAATCCGCAAAACCCTCAAGGTAGATGGATTTACCCCTTTTCTCATAAACCAACCCTACTTCTAGGCTTCCCTTCAAGTACCTCAGCAACCACTTCACCCAAGCCAATGCTTCTTTCCAGGATTACTCATAAACCTGCTGAGAACACTTATTGCATGAGCAAAATCAGGTCTAGTGCTTACCATGGTGAACATAACAGAACCAACAACACTAGAATAAGGGATTTTTTCCATTTCCTTCTTCTTCGCCTATGATCTCAGACATTGATCGCTGGAGAACTTGAAATGACTAGCAAAAGGAACCTTTACTAGTTTGCTATCTTCCATAGAGAACTTAGATATCATCATCTCTATGTAAGAAGTTTGAGAGATCTTCAATCTGTTTCTCTCCCTTTCTCGGATGATACACATCCCAAGGATCTTCTGTGCATGGCCAAGATCCTTCATCTCAAATTCCTCACTAAGTTGAGCCTTCAATTTCCTTATCCTCTCCATGTTGCTCCCAACCAGCAACATATCATCAACATAGATGAGGATGATCACCACTTCCTCAACCTTCTGCCCCTTGTAGTACAAGCACGAATTATAGTAGCTCCTCATAAAACCCGAGTTAATTACAAAGGAATCAAACCTCTTATTCCATTGCCAAGGTGATTGCTTCAGGCCATAGAGAGATTTCTTCAATTTGCACACCAACTCTCCCTGCCTTCATTCCTCATAGCCTTCAGGTTACCTCATGTAAATGGTCTCATCGAGCTCTCCATGTAAGAACACTGTCTTCACATCCATTTGCTCAATTTCCCAATCAAATTAGACCACCAATGCTAACACTATCCATATCATCTTGTACTTCACAACCGATGAGAAGATTTCGGTGAAATCTATGCCTTTTTTTTATGTGAACCCCTTCGTCACTAGCCTAGCTTTATACTGGACTTTATCTCTTGGAGTATTCCCTTCTTTGATCTTGTAGATCCATCTACAATCCACAACTCTTTGCTTTTCTGGTTTGGGAACTAATTCCCAAGAGTTGTTCTTCCTCAAAGAATCCATTTCTTCCTCCATAGCTAGCTGCCACTTTGATGAATCTTTACACTCCATGGCATCTGTGTAAGTTTTTGGTTTAACCTCTCCTTCTATCCAAGGAGCTACTACATTAGCATCCGCATACCCATATCTCAAAGGTGGTCTCACTACCCTCCTTTCTCGGTCCCTTGTGAGCTGGTAGTCATTCTGACTTGCTGCATCAACCTCTTCCAGTTCAGCCTCCTTTTGAGTGCCTTGAGCATGGCCTTCATTCAAGGGCTCTACTTGGTCTGAACCCTCTTACCTCCCTTGCTCTACCTGAACCGAACTCTCATTGATGCGATGCTCCATAACTTCCGGACTGGTTTGCTCACTAGCCCCTATAGGGTTAGTTTTCTCCAAGTAGGGAAATAATAATTCATTTAAAATAACATCCATACTTATTATGAGTTTTATGCCCTTCTTTTCCAAGGACCACAACCTATATCCCTTAACCCCATCACCATACCCTAGAAATACACATTTTCTAGACCTTGGGCTAAGTTTATCCTCCTTTTTATGTGCATATGCAGCACACCCAAAAGTCCTAAGGTTGCTTAAGTCAGGAGGTTTCCCACTCCACATCTCCATGGGAGTCTTGAGCTCTAAAGCTCTAGAGGGTGATCTATTCACCAACTATGCAGCAGTAGCAACAGCTTCTCCCCAAAAATATTTTGGTAAACCGGATCCTATTAACATGCACCTAATCTTTTCCATAAGGGTTTTATTAATCCTCTCAGCAACTCCATTTTGTTGAGGTGTTTTTACAACCGTTCTATGCCTTAGAATGCCATTTAATTCACAGAATTTATCAAAATTCCTATTACAAAATTCTAAGACATTATCAGTTCGTAAAGCCTTAACTACCCTACCCGTTTGAGTCTCCAACAACTTCTTCCACACAACAAATTTATTCAAGGCATCTGATTTATTTCTAAGTAAATAAACCCATACTTTTCTTGAATAATCATCAATTAAAGACAGAAAGTAAAAGTTGCCTCCCTGTGTTGGTGTTCTTGCTGGTCCCCAAAGGTCCGAATGAATGTAGTCAAGAATGCCCTTAGACTTGTGCACTCTTATGTTGAAGCTAACCTGGCGTTGCTTCCCAAGAATACAACTCTCATAGAAATCCAATTTCTCTACTTTGTCTCCTCCAAGTAGACAATCCTTGCTAAGAACTTGCAGGCCCTTTTTGCTCATGTGTCTTAAGCAAGTGTGCCAAAGGGCTGCCCTATCCATCTCAGCCATCAAGTTTGCCTCTTGATCATTGATTTATGTCTCTCCGATCATCTCATAGAGTCCATCATTTCATGCTGCCTTGATCACTACCAAAGATCCCTTGGCCACCTTGATCTTTTCTCCCTCTACTTTGCATGTATACCCCAAAGAATCTAGCTGCCCCAGTGAGATCAAATCCTCTTCAAATCTGGAAGATGCCTCAAATTTCGCAACAGCCTTGTGACTCCATCAAACATCCTCAACTAAATGTCTCCAATCCTCCTCACTTGGCAAGAGTTTTCATTCCCCAAGAAGACCCTTCCATCATTGATCTCCTTGAAATTCTTGAACCATTTCATTTTTTTGATCTGTAAATAAAGCTTGTCTTAATCAAAATGTACAAAAATAACACTGGGCATTCCCAGGGGATTTACAATGAGAGTTAAAACTGAAACAAAACAAAAATATTCTTACAAAAGAAGCCTAATCTCAGGGCAACATGCATACACAATTCTATAAATTACAATTTGAATCTTCTTGGCTAGGCTGGTAGGTTGAACAGGAGTTTGCTCAAATAATTTAGCATTTCTAGCCATCCATATATTGTACACTGTGCAAGATAGGGCTATCCTTTTTGCTATGGCTGGGGGGCCGGATCCTCTTACCTTTTGGTTCCACTTGATTGCACTTTCTATTGTAGTCATTTGTCTTCTGCAACCAAGCCAAACTTTGATGGAGTCCCAAGTTTCCTTACTAATTCTGCATGAGAAGAAAAGGTGCTCCCTAGATTCATCTTGCCCTTTACATAGGGGGCAGAGCTTGTCATCTCCTTCCAACTGAAGTCTATCCTTTGTGAGGAGCCTGTTTTGAATGGCTAGCCAAAGAATAAAGGAGTTCTTAAAGGGGCAGTGACCATTCCACACCAGAGGATCCCAACTGACCACATTTCCTTTCAATCTGATTGAATTGTAAGCCTTCTTTATGTACAGATCATCTTGTACCCTCAATTCCATTAATCTGTCCCTGGCCTGCTGAGAAGAAGATGATTGGCCAGTTAAGTCATTTCTGATTTCTAGAATTATCTTCCATAGAGGGGAGTCATCCTTTCTTGTCATGATCTCCCAGATAGATCTGTTCATCAGGTAGTAGTGCTGAACCCACTGAATCCATAGAGAATCTTTCTTCATATGAATGTTCCAAAGGACCCTGGTAAGGAGAGCCTTGTTCCATGCTTTTAAATCAACCAGGCCTAATCCTCCTTCAGTTTTTGGTTTGCATAAATCAGCCCAAGCTACAAGAGCCTTCCTCATATCATAACTCTTACCATTCCATAGAAATGTTCTGCACATCCTAATTATTTTCTCCAGGATGTTACCAGGGATAGGGAAGATGGCAAGCCAAAAACACTCCACCCCTTGAAGCAATGATTTGATAAGTTCTGTTCTGCCAGTATAGGACAAAGAAGAGCCAACCCAGACATTTTTATACCCAGATATTTTGTCAATGAGGAGGGAGTAGTGGGTAGCATTTAATCTAGCTGAAGCCAGTGGAACCCCCAAGTATTTGAAAGGGAGTTTACCATCCTACATTCCAGTGATCTTTCTGATTTCCATTAACTCAGTAGCCTGGACTCCTGCATGAAAGATGTTTGATTTGGCCAAGCTCGCTTGCAGCCCTGAGCACTCACTAAATTGGTTAACACACTTCATTAGCTGCCCCAATGATCTAACATCCCCTATAGCAAAGAGAATGAGGTCATCTGGAAAAGCCAGGTGGGTAATCTTAAGATTATCACACTTAGGATGATATCTAAATCCCTCATCTTCATTCAATTTCCCAAGAAGTCTAGACAAGTACTCCACTATCAAGACAAACAAATATAGGGAGAGGGGGTCCCCTTGTCTGAGGCCCCTTTTGCCAACAAAGAAACCATATAGACTCCCATTAATAGATAGAGAGAAAGTTGTTGTAGTTACACATTCCATGATCCATTTCCTAAATTTTTCAGGAAAGCCAAGACCCTCTATTAAATTGTTCAGGAATTCCCATTCTACAGTGTCCTAAGCTTTTCTAAGGTCTATCTTGATCATACACCTTGGAGAGATTCTTTTCCTGCAATACTTTCTGAGCAATTCCTGGACCAAGTAGATATTTCAGCCATGCTTCTAGATTTAATGAAGGCTACCTGAGCAGGGTTGACAATGAGGTTCAAGCAGGGAGCTAATCTAGAGGCTAGGATCTTAGAGATGATCTTATAGATCACATTGCAACAGGCTATGGGTCTAAAATCCTCCACTTTGGAAGCTTGTTTACATTTTGGGATCAAAGCTAGGGAGGTATGGTTTAACTGTTTAAATAATCTCCCATTCTAGAAAAATTCCTGCACAGCCTCAATGATATCTTGGTTGATTACATCCTATACTTTCTTAAAAAATATGGAAGAATAGCCATCTGGACCAGGGGACTTATCCTCCCCTATACTCCAAAGAACTTCCTTGATCTCTTCCTCTGAGACATCCTTAATCAGCATATCTGCTTGGCTCTTATAGATTGTAGGACCTTCTCTAATGACTTCCAGATCAAAGGGCCTACAACTGGAAGAAGATCCCAAAAGGTCCTTATAGAACTTTAAGAACTCTTCAACCACTTCAGCTTCAGAGGTAGTCTGTGACCCATTTGAGGAGACCACAGTAGTTATATGGTTTTTACTAGT
Source organism: Bretschneidera sinensis (assembly GCA_023935145.1). NCBI lineage: Eukaryota > Viridiplantae > Streptophyta > Magnoliopsida > Brassicales > Akaniaceae > Bretschneidera > Bretschneidera sinensis. The sequence goes on along the minus strand of CM043699.1, from coordinate 58,626,107 downwards.
CTTCCTTTCTAACAGGGCATGGAACAATTTTGAACCCCTATCACTGTTCAGAAGGTATCTACATTTGGCCTGCTGGGAAAGGAAGCTCTTCTCAGCCTCAGCTAGTTGAAAGGCCTTCAGCTTCTGATCAGCCACCATTGTTTGGAGCTCTGAATTAGAAGGATTATCATGGAGCTCCCTTTGGAGACTGGACAACTTTTGTGAAGCCTCCAGAGCTCTCTCTGAAATGTAGCTAAAGTGTTTCTCATTGAGCAGTTTAAGGTGGCCTTTGAGAGCTTTCAAGTTTCTACACATTTTAAAAAGTTTAAAACTACCCAAGATACTGCCCCAGTGTGATTTAACAGTGTCAAGAAACTTATCATGGTCAGTCCACATGTTGAAAAACTTAAAGCATCTTTTGCCCCCCCTAACTTCATCCAGTAAGTTAACAAGGCATGGGGAATGATCAGAAAGGTATCCAGCTGGGAGGAATGTGGCCTGTGCTCTGAGCCCTTTATGGTACCATATATTATTCACCATCACTCTGCCCAGTTTACACCAGATTTTTTTGTTTGACCAAGTGAACAGGCAACCAGTAGCACTTACATCTGTTAGTCCAGTTTCTCTACAACAAAAGGAAGGGTCCTTTAACTCATAGTCTGTTACAGGCAGCCCATTAGCTTTCTCATCAGCAATAAAAACATTGTTAAAATCCCATAGAATAAGCCAAGGGGCTGGGTTATCATAGTTGAAACTACACAAATTATCCCATATAGGTCTTCTAGCAACAATAGTATTAAAACCATATACAAAGCTGACTACAAATTTACAAGAGGATATTAAGCATAAAACATTACAATGAATAACTTGGGGACATGCTTCAATTATAGACATACTGACCTTAGAAGGGTCATATATCACCAAAATCCTCCCTTCCACTCGTCCAACAACCCTTTGCACCACATAGCCTCCTTTATGGCTTCTGTAGCCGCTATATACTCAGCCTCTGTTGTTAAGAGTGCTACCACTGACTGCCATTGAGCCTTCACGTACCTCAGCAACCACTTCATTCCAAGCCAAAGCTCCTTTCCGGGATTACTCACAAATCTGGTGAGAACACCTATTGCCTGAGAAATGTCGGGTCTAGTGCTTATCATCGTGACCATGACTGATCCAACTGTACTAAAGTAAGGGACCTTATCCATTTCCTTATTCTCTTCATCCATTCCAGGACATTGTTCGTTGGTTTACCATCTTCCATAGAAAACTTGTACAATGCCTTTTCTATGATGGAAGACCGGGAAACCTTCAACCCATTTTCTCTCCCTTTCCCGAATTCTTCTCATACCAAGAATCTTTTGTGCAAGGCCAAGATTCTTCCTATTGAACTCCTTATCGAGTTGAGATGTCAACCTTTCCATCCTTTCCCTGCTGTTCTCAACCAACAACATCTCATCAGCATAGACGAGGATACTCACCACTTCCTCCACCTTGTGTCCAGGTGAGAAGGTTTCTGTGAAATGTATGCCATCTCTTTACGTGAACCCCTTCGTCATAAAACTAGCCTTATTTCGGACTTCATCCCCTGGAGTGTTCTCTTCTTTGATCTTGTAAGTCCACTTACAATCCACAACTCTCTATTTTCCTAGAATGTGCACCAATTTCCAAAAGTTATTCTTCCTCAAAGAATCCATTTCTTCTTCCATAGCTAGCTTCCTCCTTCTGTCCAAGGAGTTGCTGCATCCGTAGCTGTAAAACCATATCTCAAAGGTGGTCTGACCACCCTTCTTTCCCGGTCCCTTGTGAGTTGATAGTCATTTTGACTTGCTGTATCATCCCTATATAGTTCAGCCTCCTCTCGAGTGTCCTGAGCTTGGCATTCGTTAATGGGCTCTACCTAGTCCGAACCCTCTTGTCTTCCTTGCTCTACCTGAAATGAAATTTCCTTGATGCTATGCTCCACAAATACCGAATTGGTTTGCTCACTAGCCCCTGCAGGGTTAGTTTTCTCCAAATAGGGAAATAACAATTCATTAAATGTTGGAAATCACCTTGTCAAGATGCCCAGGTGGTGATCTTCCAAACACCAAAGTCTAGAATGACTTATAGAAAGAAATACAGCAATCGAACATAAGAACAGAAAATCAAAGAATGAAAGAAGACAAGCAATTTGTTATCGAGGTTTGGCAATGTGCCTATGTCCCCGTGAGTTTCTTCGAACTCTCTGCACTAAATCAATGGTTCTTACAATTCAGCAACCCCCTTCAAGAAACCTCAAGTTCTTGAAGAAACCAAGAAGAGAACGAGAAAGTGACAGACCTATTACAAAGCTTTCTATCAATTCTATACTACCATCTCTTCTTTACAACCAGCCTCTCTACAATGAGTCCCTCTTGTGTTTTGTGTCTTTGCACTCTCACACAATTCTTTCATCCACACACGTCTCACAAGTTATATCATTATATTCTTATGTCTTCTTTTTTTTAAGATGGAACCTAGGTGACCCTTTATACAGTGCACCAACTTCTTGTCCAATCTTAATGACCACTTAACCATGGCCCTCCATCAATCCTAAGTGGTGCTGTGCATTTTAACCTTGCATTCACGCACCTAAGAGAAGGCTAAAGCATGCTGTCCATGTGTGCCGGCCAGCGCTGCAGCGTCGACTTCCCAGCGCTGCAGCTTTAAGTTTCTATCCCTTATGCTATTCCTACCAGGTTCCAGTGCTGCAGCTTTGAGTTGCTGTCCCCTTCACACAACACCCTTCTACTTGTATGCAGAAGTGCATACACTAGTGCGCATGGCCTTCCCTTGCTCCAAAATGAAGCACACACATGTGTGCAGCCTTCTAACTTGCTGAACTTTGATCCTCCACCTCTGGTCTAGACTTTAACCATCTTTGAACCATGCTTGGACCTGTTCAAACCTTAACCATGTTTGAACCATGTTTAAACCTTAGACAAATACCAACAATAAAAATAACATCTTTACTTATTATGAGTTTCAATCCTTCTTTCTCTAAAGACCACAACCTATACCCCTTAGCCCCTTCCCCATATCTTAGAAACACACATTTTCTAGACCTTGGGCTAAGCTTATCATCCTTTTGATGTGCATATGCAGTACACCCAAAAGTCCTAAGGTTGTACAACTCAGGGAGTTTTCCACTCCACATCTCTATGGGAGTCTTAAGGTCTACAGCCCTAGAGGGTGATCTATTAACCAAATACGCAACAGTAGACACCGCTTCCCCCTAAAAACATTTGGGTATCCGGATCCATTTAACATGCACCTAACCTTTTCCCTAAGGGTCTTATTCATCCGCTCAGCAACTCCATTTTGTTGAGGGGCTTTCATAACCTTTCTATGTCTTAGAATACCATTTAACCTACAAAATTGATCAAGTTCCTTGTTAAAAAATTCTAAGCCATTATCGATTCTTAACACCTTAACTACTCTGCTCGTTTGAGTCTCCTCCAAATTTTTTCACACCACTAACTTATTCAAAGCATCTGATTTATTTCTAGGCAAATAAACCCAAACTTTTCTTGAATAATCATCAATTAAAGACAAAAAGTAAAGATTACCTCTCTATGTTGGTGTTCTTGCTGGTCCCCAAAGATTCGCATGAATGTAGTCAAGAATATCCTTAAACTTGTGCACTCTGATGTTGAAGCTGACCCGATGTTGCTTCCCAAGAACACAACATTTGTAGAAATCAAGTTCCTCTACTTTGTCACCACCAAGTAGACCATCCTTACCAAGTAGCTCATATGTCCTAAGTGATTGTGCCAAAGGGCTACCTTATCCATCTCAGCCATCAAGCTTACAGCTTGACCTTTGATCTCCATGTCTCCGATCATCTCATAGAGACCATCCTCCATTGCTGCTTTGATCACTATCAAAGATCCCTTGGTTACCTTGATCTTTCCTCCCTCTGCCTTGTATGTGTACCCCATGGAATTCAACTGCCCCAATGAGATCAAACTCTTTTTCAATTCTAGAAGATATCTCACATTCCTCAGCAGCCTTGTCATTCCATCAAACATCCTCAACTAGATGTCTCTCGTGCCCCTCACTTGGTAAGAAGTATCATTCCCCTAAAAAACTTTTCCATCATTGGTTTCCTTGAAATTCTTGAACCGATCCCAGTGAGGGCACATGTGATGAGTGCACCAGGTATCCAAGATCCATTTCCTACTGTCTTCTTACCCCTTACTAACACTTGAGCACATAACAAGAACATCATCATCTTGTTGTTCTTCCTTGGCAAACGAAGCCTCTCCTTTCTTGGTATGGCTTCCTCCCTCATCCCTCATCATCTTTTACAATCTTTCTTGAAATGACCCTTCTTATGGTAGTAGAAGCATCTCCCATAGTTTTCTCCTCTACCTCTATCCCGATAGTAGCCATGTATGTTATTGTGTGCTCTCCCATGGCTTTCTCCTCTACATCTATCCTGGTAGTAGCCATGTATGTTGCTGTGCACTCTCCCATGGCTTTCTCCTCTACCTCTATCCCGATAGTAGCCATGTATGTTACTGCCATACCGAGTTGTTGGCCTTCCTCTAACAAACAACCTTTCTCCACTTGATGCTTTCCTCATCTTGGCATCAAGATTATCTTGTAACTCTTTATTAGGATCCATTTTAAAAGTAAAGATTCATTTACAAAGATACCTCTTATTAGGGAGAGTCTTGGTAAGAAACAACTCATCTAGTTTCTTCTAAATTGTAGCTGGATCTTCCAAGTCTTCGTACTCCCTTGTGACACTATCTGACATGTGCAGAAAGATGGTGTTGTATGCCATCTTCTTTATCTCATTCCGTTAGACCTCCGTGATACTTGCTGGAAAAACATCATCTTCTCCAATAGCCAAGTCCACCTTTTATTGCATAAGAACAGCCTTGATTTTCCACTTCCAACGGGTAAAGTCTCCCTTTCCATCAAACTTCTTAGCAATAAAGTTTGAACCCATCTTGCAGAGAAGATCCCAGATTTATACAGCACCCACAATTGCTTTCCAACTTCTTCTAAATCTCAAGAACACGATAAAAGATTTATCTCAATATCGTTCTTGAATCACCTTCAAGAACACGATCAGATCTTGATCTCTACTCTGTTCTTGAATCACCTAAGAAGTTGATCCTTGATTCTTGGAGTCTTACTCCGATACTCGCCAATCTTGGCTCGGATACCTCTGTTCCAGCTCCGATACCCACTCACCAAAGCTTTGATACCACTGTTGGGGTATCTCCTCTAGCTCTGATACCACTGTTGTGGTATCTCCTCTAACTTTGATACCACTTTTTGGAAACTACCTCAAGATGCCCAGGTGGTGATCTTCCAAACACCCAAGTCTAGAATGACTTGTAAAGAAAAGAAACAGCAAACGAAGCAGGAAAAAACACAAGCAATTGTTATCGAGGTTCGGCAATGTGCCTGATAAGAGTTGTAAAGTGCATCTTAATAGTACTTATTTGTTAGTATTTTAGGGTTGATCTAGGGTTGAATTACACATTTATACCTTAACAATTCTAAAGTGTCATTCTTGGTTCATTGATCTATTTTGGTGCATTTTAAAGTGTTTTGGGTTCAAAAGAGATGGAAAAGCTATCGTTGCTTAAAGCATGATGATTCGAGGCATACCGGAGTGAAGGAATAATTACGAAAGGACAATGTTGGGAAACCACCTTGGATGATGCCCAAGTGATGGCCTTCCCAACACCTAAGTCTAGAATGGCTTGTAAAGAAAATAGATAGCAACCAATCAAAGCAAGAAAGAAAAGAACACAATAAATTTGTTATCGAGGTTCGACAATATGCCTACATCCTCGTGAGCTCCTTCGAGCTCTCTGCACTATCTTATCAATGGAGTTCTTTATAATTAGCAACTCCTCTTCAAGAATCCATAAGTTCTTGAATGAAGAAATAAGAAGAAGAAACAGAAAGTGATAAGAACTAACCCTGGAATTTTCCCAAGAAAATTCCCCTTACAAGCCCTTGAATCCCCTTTCTATTCTACTCTCTCTCTTCTAAACAACCAGTGATTACGCCCAAAGTATGACACGGTAGTTATAGCACAGCTTTGGGGTGTTGATTCCATAGGGAGACAAACTAACTATAAGAGAAAGTGCAAACCTTAAAATGAACGATAATAGTTAAACGAGAAAATCTGAGTTTGAAGTAATGTGAAATAATTAAGTAAATATAATAGAGAACAACAAGGGTCCAGGAATCCTCCCTAGGTTCGTTGCACTAATTCTAACTTGATTAAGTTGTTTTTATGTCGATTGCAAGTTTCACATCCCAAACAAGCAATTGGAAGATATTTAATGAGAGCACGTATAAAAACCCTAATGTAATTGTTATGACATACTTTACTTTTGCTTCATGCACACATGATCTATCCTATAGGTTTATCAAGAAACGACAATATATCTTTTATGACAATATTGCAGTAATGGACAAGCCTAAAGGATAAATCTACCAGACTCAATCAATCCCAAATAATCTTGACATAATAAAAGCATGACTAGATTTATATCAAGGAGAAAGATACAGTCACCGGATTAGAGAAAATCTTATAATTAGATAGCAAAGTAAATCATAACAATGTTTTGACATTAAATCCCTACTACAATTGAATCAAAGAACGGAAAATAGGAATAACTACACCTAGGGATTCATCCCTTCGTCTTGCGTGGAAATTAGTTGGCCATGGGGCTCGTGCTTGATGGATTTTTCCCCCGGCCTCTCAAAAAGATGATCTCATTCACAAACCCTAACTGGTCTATTTACAATCACAAAGTCCAAGGGTGTTTTAATGTTTAAAAAGTCATTAAAATCCCTAATTAAGTTGTAACTCAGAGACGGGGTATCGGGGTCGCGCCAAGGCTCAGATTAGGTCAGGTCGCGGCTCAGATTGTGCTAATTTACTCTCCTCCTGTGGGCCGCGGCCCAGCTTGATCCAGGCTGCGGCTCACCTTGATCCAGGCCACGGCCTGACCTGATGCTTTTTCCTTGCTCTTTTGATGCACTTTCTGAAGGCCGAGGCATGGATAATTCTAGGCCACAACGCACACTCTATAAACTTGATTTCTCTTTATTTGTCCTTCCACAACCATGTCTTTACTTCAGTGTGCCTCGAGTCTTTGTGTTTCAAACAACAATAGCTTTTTCTCCCCTTTTGAACTTAAATTACCTGAAAATGCACCAAAATAAGTTAATGATCCAAGAATACCACTTTAGAGTTATTAACGTATAAAAGTGCAATTAAGATCTAGATCAACCCTAAAATGCTAACGATTAAGAACAATTACGATGCATTTTATGGCTCTCATCACAACCCGAAACTAGCTTATTGCTAGTCCCTAGCAATTCAAGCAAAAATAAGAGATGAATTCTATGGTGAGAATCACAACAAAGTAAAGTAATTTCAGTGTTAACCAAGAGTAATTCAAAAATTTCACATAACACACAACACATAGAATCATTAAATTTCACCCCCAGTTCAAAAGTAATCCAAGCATCAATCTTGATATCATTATTGACTCTTTACATCCATCTTACAACAATCCATTAATCTGAACATCCAGATGATTTTATGTATAACATTCATGAATACAAGTCTTGGCCTCTAAAACATGATAAATTGCGTGACATCAATCACAAAAACAAGCTCCATAGGCTTACATTTCAAACCTCTCTCCACTATTGTAGAAAAATCACATTACATTGGATCAATAGGTCTTTAATAAGCTTGTAACGTTAGGCTAAGGTAAAGGTTAAGAAAGAATGGGAAGGATTCACAAGTAAAAGAACTCAATCTCTTAGCTTTAAACACAACCACTTTTAAGCACTAGATAACCTTTCTTCAACACCCAACTTTTTTTTTAAAACTTTTTTCGAGCATTTTTCTCAAATCACCACTTTTCTTTTCTTTTCTTCTTTCTTTGCCATAATTCACTTCTCTTTTCTTTTCTTTTGTATTTTGGCATGAGACCATTCACCTCTTTTTTTTCATTTTTCTTTTCTTTTCCATAATGCCCAACTTATCTCCTTTAATGTACTTGGGTTATGGTAGTGATATTTTCTCATATTTTCATCATTATTCATGTTAAGTGCTTCTCAACAAATATGTATAGCTAAGTTCTTTTAAGAGAGAGGTAAGGATAAAATATTTTCTTAGGCTCATAGGGGTAAGTAAATGGGTTTTCGAAAGAAACAAGGCTCAAATTCTTTTTCAAGAAAAAGGCTCAAACAGGTGACTAGTGATAGATATAGCAAGGATAAGTTTGATAGGCTCAAACGGTTCAAAAAATGGCCTATATCATATCCTAAGTAATATGCATTCTAGGAATTCGCCTCGAGTGATTATCAAATAAGTTCTAGACCTTGTCGAGACCACAAAAGTATTCACAAATAATCACACATAAAACTTCTCTAAATGCTTTAGACTATTCATACAATCTTACCACAAACTAGAGTCTCAAACCAAATCAAGATTGACACTTAAATTATTCTCAAACCGAAGCAAGATTTAACTACTTCTAAATGCTATATGCTATCTCAATTAAGCTCATATCATTGACATATGAATTATATCCAAGGCTAACACAAGGAATGCTAAAAACAAACAAAAAGGGAGAACGACACCAAGCAGTTCAATGGGAAAAAATGTATGGAAATAAAGAATATGGAAGCAAAGAGATGCGTTTCCTCTACCCCTAACTTAAAAATTACATTGACCTCAATGTAAAAGAAAGAGTAAAGGAAACTCCCTTTGTAGCCAAACGTGCACAACAACTGAAAATTGTGCTCCACCATTTGAACTGCTTCGTATATTTGACCCTAAAAAAATACTAAGTTAATACTGGAAAACAGGAAAAAAAAATACGAACAATAAACAAGAAAAAGAAATATGAAAACAATAAAAGTAAAAGGATATGCTATGGGGTGCCTCCTATGAGCGCTACGTTTTACATCTTCAGCCAGACGCCTTTATTTCCTCCTAGACAAACATAGGTTGAATTCACCAGCCACTGCTTCACTGCCAAATTCGGTACTTGTATGCTTTGGAGAGGCCTCAAGGATGTCATCAGTAACATCCACAAATTCTAGCTCGATATATGCTCTTGTGAAGCCATGGGTGAGGGTGGACTCCAATGGATTAAGGTGTTGGACCTTTTCCATGAATGGTTCAATCATGTATGCTTGGCGGCTTTCGTCCACATCCTCTGATTTTTTCGTTGTTGGAATGTGTAATAACTTACCACTTAGTATCTCAATGGCATTCACCTTTTTCAAATTTTGTTGCCCCAGGTGCTGACCATGGGATGTGGACTGAGCTTGAGAAGGGAACTTACCTCGCTCAGTCACACTCAAGTAGCTCATTAACTTGGACACTTGGCTCTTTATCTCTTTATTTTCTTCAACAGCCTGCGTAATTAAAGATTCAAGTCTTTGATTAGTCTAATCCTATGCCTCAATAAAAGTATGTAAAGTGTCTTCTAAAGAACTCCTAGAAGATACAGGTGCATGATATGGTGCAGGGGGTTGTGCAAGCTGCTGGTTTTCAGAGTTCCAGCTGAAATTGGGGTGACTTTGCCATCTTGTATTAGAGTTATCAGAGAAGAGTGCCAAAGACTTCTTGTAAATGCCTAAGGCATTACATTATTCCTCATACATCCCTCTCATCTCAGCAAATATGGGGCACTCTTGGGTGAGATGATCTACCCCGCCACACACAAAACATGGTTTCAAAGACAGTTCATGATTAGCTACTTGTGTTGGCTTTGAGCTTCTAGCCTTTAACACCTCTAGTTCCCTAGTGAGCATCTCGACTTTGGCCTTAAGGTTATCCTTTTCCCTAAGATGGTAAATTCCACCACCATTCGGGTGCCCTATAGATTGTGACCTAGTTGTGCTTTCAGTAGCACTAGGTCCAGTCCAAGTGTGAGATTTTTCAGCAAGCTCATTGAGGTACTCTATGGCCTCATCAAGATCTTTCTCCAAGAATTCACCATTACACATTATCTCTAGAAATTGGTGCTCCCTATATGTAAGTCCATCATAAAAATAGGTCACTAAGCGCCAATTCTCATACCCATGGTGAGGGCACGCACTCAACAACTCCTTAAATCTCTCCCAAGACTGATATAAAGTCTCACTATCCTTTTGTGCAAAGGTGATGATTTGCCTTTTTAAAGCATTGGTATTATGTTGGGGGAAATATTTATTAAAAAAAATCTAAGTCATCTCAGTCCACGACCCAATAGATTGTGGTCTCAGTGAGTATAGCCAACTCTTAGCTCTATCCTTCAAAGCGAAAGGAAAGAACTTAAGTCTCATAATGTCAGCAGTTGCATCTTGACTATGAAAAGTCGCAACTACTTCCTCAAACTCTCTAATGTGCACATATGGGTTTTCACTTTCAAAACCATGAAATGTAGGGAGTAATTGTATCATCCCTCTTTTAAAATCTAAATGGCGAGTATTGGCTAGAAACATGATGCATGATGGTGTGGTTATGCGTGTAGGGTGGAGATAATCCTGAAGGGTTCTAGGGGGTTGATCTTCGTGTTCACTCATCTCTTCGGGACTAGATGGGTTGTCAAATAAAGGATTTAGAAAAGAATTTAATTCTGACTCTAACACAGGCCTACAAGCAAATCTACCCAAAGTGTCTCCATATCAGGACATGCAAGATCACAAAATAATAAAAAAAAATACTTTAAAAAGAAAGAATAAAATAAATACAGCAAGCTAAAAGACGGAACGAAGTTACCGCCTTTACAAACTGCTGAAAAGAAAAATTATCTACAATTTTTCTACTATCTTTTCTCAAAGTTGACAATCTTCCTTGTACTTAAGCGCGTCTCCCAGGCAACGCCGTCAAAATTTGATTATGCCCAAAGTATGACGCGGTAATTGTAGCACAGCTTTGGGGTGTCCATTCCACAGGGACACAAACTAACTACAAGAGAAAGTGCAAACCTTAAAACGAACAATAAAAGTTAAACGAGAAAATCTGAGTTTGAAGTGGTGTGAAATAATTGTGTAAATATAATAGAGAACAACAAGGTTCCGGAAAGTCTCCCTAGGTTCGTTGCCCTAATCCTAACTTGATTCATTTTTTTTTATCTCAATTGCAAGTTTCACATCCCAAACAAGCAATCAGAAGATATTCTATGAAAGCACGTATAAAAACCCTAATGTAATTGTTATGAAATACTTTACTTTTGCTTCATGCACATATGATCTACCCTATAGGTTTATCAAGAAACGACAATATATCTTTTATAACAATATTGCAGTAATGGAAAAGCCTAAAGGATAAATCTACTAGACTCAATCATACCCAAACAATCTTGACATAATAAAAGCATGACTAGATTTATATCAAAGAGAAAGATACAATCACCGGATTAGAGAAAATCTTATAATTAGATAGAAAAGTAAATCATAACAATGTTTTGACAATAAATCTCTACTACAACTGAATCAAAGAAAGGAAAATAGGAACAACTACACCTAGGGATTCATCCATTCGTCTTGCTTAGAGATTAGTTGGCTATGGGGCTCGTGCTTGATGAAGTTTTACCCCACCTCCGACCACTCGAAAAGATGATCTTCTTCACAAACCCTAAGTGGTCTATTTATAATCACAAAGTCCAAGGGTGTTTTAGGGTTGAAAAAGTCATTAAAAGCCCTAATTAAGTTGTAATTCAGAGACAGGGTATCAAGGTCACGCCTAGGCTCAGATTGGGTCAAGCCGTGGGTCAGATTGTGCTGATTTCCTCTCCTTCTATGGGCAGTGACCCAGCTTGATCCAGGCCGCGGCCTGACCTGATGATTCTTTCTTTCTCTCTTGATGCACTTTCTAGAGGCCAAGGCTTGGATAAGTCTAGGCAGCAACGCACACTCTATAAACTTGATTTCTCTTCATTTGCCCTTCCGCAACCATGTCTTTACTTCGGTGTGCCTCGAGTCTTTGTGCTTCAAACAATAATAGCTTATTCTCCTCTTTTGAACTTAAATTACCTGAAAATGCACCAAAATAAGTTAATGATCCAAGAATACCACTTTAGAGTTATTAACGTATAAAAGTGCAATTAAGATCTAGATCAACCCTAAAATGCTAAAGATTAAGAACTATTAAGATGCATTTTATGGTTCTCATCACAACCCCCAACTAGCTTATTGGTAGTCTCTAGCAAGTCAAGTGAAAATAAGAGATGAATTCTATGGTGAGAATCACAACGAAGTAAAGCAATTTCAGTGTTAACCAAGAGTAATTCACATTTTGTCTCAAAAATTTAACATAACACACAGCACATAGAATCATTAAATTTCACCCCAAGTTCAAAAGTAATCCAAGCATCAATCTTGAGATCGTTATTGACTCTTTACATCCACCTTACCACAATCCATTAATCCGAACATCCGAGTGATTTTATGCATAACATTCATGAATACAAGTCTTGGCCTCTAAAACATGATAAATTGCGTGACATCAAACCTCTCTCCACTATTGTAGAGAAATCACATTACATTGGATCAATAGGTCTTTAATAAGTTTGCAATGTTAGGCTAAGGTAAAGGTTAAGAAAGACTGCGAAGGATTCATAAGTAAAAGAACTCAATCTCTTAGATTTAAACACAACCCCTTTTAAGCACTAGATAACCTTTCTTCAACACCCAACTTTTTTTTAAACGTTTTTTTGAGCATTTTTCGCAAATCATATGATTACGCCCAAAACAGTAATGTGGTAGTTGTAGCATGACTTTGGGGTGTCGATTCCATAGGGAGAGAAGTTAACTATAAAGAAAGATGTAAACTTTAATATGAGACGATATAATCAGAATAAGTAGAGAATCTGAAATTGATGATGAAGTAATTGTGTAGTTTGTACAATATAATAGAGAGACAACAAGGATCCGGGAATCCTCCCTAGGTTCGTTGCCCTAATCCTAACTTGATTCAGTTTTTTTTTATCTCGATTGCACGTTTCACATCCGAAACATGCAATCAGAAGATATTCAATGAGAGCACGTATAAAAACCCTAATGTAATTGTTATGAAATACTTTACTTTCGCTTCATTCACATATGATCTATCCTATAGGTTTATCAAGAAATGATAATATATCTTTTATGAAAATATTGCAGTAATGGACAAGCCTAAAGGATAAATCTACCAGATTCAATCATACCTAAACAATCTTGACATAATAAAAGGATGACTAGATTTTTATCAAGGAGAAAGATACAATCACTGGATTAGAGAAAATCTTATAATTAGATAGCAAAGTAAATCATAACAATGTTTTGACAATAAATCTCTACTACAACTGAATCAAAGAAAGGAAAATAGGAACAACTATACCTAGGAATTCATCCCTTCGTCTTGCTTAGAGATTAGTTGGCCATGGGGCTCGTGCTTGATGGAGTTTTACCCTGGCGTCTGGCCTCTCGAAAAGATTATCTCCTTCACAAACCCTAAGTGGTCTATTTATAATCACAAAGTCCAAGGGTGTTTTAGGGTTGAAAAAGTCATTAAAAGCCCTAATTAAGTTGTAACTCGGAGACAGGGTATCAGGGTCACACCTAGGCTCAGATTGGGTCAGGCCGCGGCTCAGATTGTGCTGATTTCCTCTCCTTCTATGGGCCACGACCCAGTTTGATCCAGGCCGCGGCCTGACCTGATGCTTCTTCCTTGCTCTCTTGATGCACTTTCTAGAGGGCAAGGCTTAGATAATTCTAGGCAGCAACGCACACTCTATAAACTTGATTTCTCTTCATTTGCCCTTCCGCAACCATGTCTTTACTTCAGTGTGCCTCGAGTCTTTGTGCTTCAAACAACAATAGCTTCTTCTCCTCTTTTGAACTTAAATTACCTGAAAATGCACCAAAATAAGTTAATGATCCAAGAATACCACTTTAGAGTTATTAACGTATAAAAGTGCAATTAAGATCTAGATCAACCCCAAAATGTTAACGATTAAGAACTATTAAGATGCATTTTATAGCTCTCATCACAACCCCCAACTAGCTTATTGGTAGTCCCTAGCAAGTCAAGCGAAAATAAGAGATGAATTCTACTGTGAGAATCACAACAAAGTAAAGCAATTTCAGTGTTAACCAAGAGTAATTCACATTTTGTCTAAAAAATTTCAAATACACACAGCACATAGAATCATTAAATTTCACCCCAAGTTCAAAAGTAATCCAAGCATCAATCTTCATATCGTTATTGACTCTTTACATCCATCTTACCACAATCCATTAATCCGAACATCCAGATGATTTTATACATAACATTCATGAATACAAGTCTTGGCCTCTAAAACATGATAAATTGCGTGACATCAAACCTCTCTCCACTATTATAGAGAAATCACATTATATTGGATCAATAGGTCTTTAATAAGTTTGTAATGTTAGGCTAAGGTAAAGGTTAAGAAAGAATGGGAAGGATTCACAAGTAAAAGAACTCAATCTCTTAGCTTTAAACGCAATCCCTTTTAAGCACTAGATAATCTTTCTTCAACACCCAACTTTTTTTTTAACGTTTTTTTGAGCATTTTTCTCAAATCACCTTATTACACCCAAAACAGTAATGTGGTAGTTGTAGCATGACTTTGGGGTGTTGATTCCATAGGCAGAGAAGTTAACTATAAAGAAAGATGTAAACTTTAATATGAGACGATATAATCAGAATAAGTAGAGAATCTGAAATTGATGATGAAGTAATTGTGTAGTTTGTACAATATAATAGAGGGACAACAAGGATCCGGGAATCCTCCCTAGGTTCGTTGCCCTAATCCTAACTTGATTCAGTTATTTTTATCTCGATTGCACGTTTCACATCCGAAACATGCAATCAGAAGATATTCAATGAGAGCACGTATAAAAAACCCTAATGTAATCGTTATGAAATACTTTACTTTTGCTTCATGCACATATGATCTATCTTATAGGTTTATCAAGAAACGACAATATATCTTTTATGACAATATTGTAGTAATGGACAAGCCTAAAGGATAAATCTACTAGACTCAATCATATCCAAACAATCTTGACATAATAAAAGCATGACTAGATTTATATCAAGGAGATAGATACAATCACCGGATTAGAGAAAATCTTATAATTAGATAGCAAATTAAATCATAACAATGTTTTAACAATAAATCTCTACTACAACTGAATCAAAGAAAGGAAAATAGGAACAACTACACCCAGGGATTCATCCTTTCGTCTTGCTTAGAGATTAGTTGGCCATGGGGCTCGTGCTTGATGGAGTTTTACCCCGGCCTTCGGCCTCTCGAAAAAGATGATCTCCTTCACAAACCCTAAGTGGTCTCTTTATAATCACAAAGTCCAAGGGTGTTTTAGGGTTGAAAAATTCATTAAAAGCCCTAATTAAGTTATAACTCGGAGACAGGGTATCAGGGTCACGCCTAGACTCAGATTGAGTCACGACGCGGCTCAGATTGTGCTGATTTCCTCTCCTTCTATAGGCCGCGGCCCAGCTTAATCCAGGCCGCGGCCTGACTTGATGCTTCTACCTTACTCTCTTGATGCACTTTCTAGAGGCCAAGGCTTGGATAATTCTAGGCAGCAACGCACACTCTATAAACTTGATTTCTCTTCATTTGCCCTTCTGTAACCATGTCTTTACTTCGGTGTGCCTCGAGTCTTTGTGCTTCAAACAACAATAGCTTCTTCTCCTCTTTTGAACTTAAATTACTTGAAAATGCACCAAAATAAGTTAATGATCCAAGAATACCACTTTAGAGTTATTAACGTATAAAAGTGCAATTAAGATCTAGATCAACCCTAAAATGCTAACGATTAAGAACTATTAAGATGCATTTTATGGCTCTCATCACAACCCCCAACTAGCTTATTGCTAGTCACTAGCTAGTCAAGCGAAAATAAGAGATGAATTCTACGGTAAGAATCACAACGAAGTAAGGCAATTTCAGTGTTAACCAAAGGTAATTCACATTTTGGCTCAAAAATTTCACATAACACACAGCACATAGAATCATTAAATTTCACCCCAAGTTCAAAAGTAATCCAAGCATCAATCTTGAGATTGTTATTGACTCTTTACATCCATCTTACCACAGTCCATTAATCCGAACATTCGAATGATTTTATGCATAACATTCATGAATACAAGTCTTGGCCTCTAAAACATGATAAATTGGGTGACATCAAACCTCTCTCCACTATTGTAGAGAAATCACATTACATTGGATCAATAGGTCTTTAATAAGTTTGTAATGTTAGGCTAAGGTAAAGGTTAAGAAAGAATGGGAAGGATTCACAAGTAAAAGAACTCAATCTCTTAGCTTTAAACACAACCCCTTTAAGCACTAGATAACCTTTCTTCAAAACCCAACCTTTTTTTAACGTTTTTTCGAACATTTTTCTCAAATCACCTGATTACACCCAAAACAGTAATGTGGTAGTTGTAGCACGACTTTGGGGTGTCGATTCCATAGGGAGACAAGTTAACTATAAAGAAAGATGTAAACTTTAATATAAGACGATATAATCAGAATAATTAGAGAATCTGAAATTGATGATGAAGTAATTGTGTAGTTTGTGCAATATAATAGAGGGACTACAAGGATCCGGGAATCCTCTCTAGGTTCATTTCCCTAATCCTAACTTGATTCAATTGTTTTTATCTCAATTGCACGTTTCACATCCGAAACATCAATCAGAAGATATTCAATGAGAGCACGTATAAAAACCCTAATGTAATTGTTATGAAATACTTTACTTTTGCTTCATGCACATATGATCTATCCTATAGGTTTATCAAGAAATGACAATATATCTTTTATGACAATATTGCAGTAATGGACAAGACTAAAGGATAAATCTACCAGACTCAATCATACCCAAACAATCTTGACATAATAAAAGCATGACTAGATTTATATCAAGGAGAAAGATACAATCACTGGATTAGAGAAAATCTTATAATTAGATAGCAAAGTAAATCATAACATTGTTTTGAAAATAAATCTCTACTACAACTGAATCAAAGAAAGGAAAATAGGAAGAACTACACCTAGGGATTCATCCCTTCGTCTTGCTTAGAGATTAGTTGGCCATGGGGCTCGTGCTTGATGGAGTTTTACCCTGGCCTTCGGCCTCTCGAAAAGATGGTCTCCTTCACAAACCCTAAGTGGTCTATTTATAATCACAAAGTCCAAGGGTGTTTTAGGGTTGAAAAAGTCATTAAAAGCCCTAATTAAGTTGTTACTCGGAGACAGGGTATCGGAGTCACGCCTAGGCTCTGATTAGGTCAGGCCGCGGCTTAGATTGTGCTGATTTCCTCTCCTTCTGTGGGCCGCGGCCTAGCTTGATCCAGGCCGCGGCTTGACCTGATGCTTCTTCCATGCTCTCTTGATGCACTTTCTAGAGGCCAAGGCTTGGATAATTCTAGGCAGCAACGCACACTCTATAAGCTTGATTTCTCTTCATTTGCCCTTCTGCAACCATGTCTTTACTTCGGTGTGCCTCGAGTCTTTGTGCTTCAAACAACAATAGCTTCTTCTCCTCTTTTGAACTTAAATTACCGAAAAATGCACCGAAATAAGTTAATGATCCAAGAATACCACTTTAGAGTTATTAACGTATAAAAGTGCAATTAAGATCTAGAACAACCCTAAAATGCTAACGATTAAGAACAATTAAGATGCATTTTATGGCCCTCATCACAACCCCCAACTAGCTTATTGCTAGTCCCTAGCAATTCAAGCGAAAACAAGAGATGAATTCTATGGTGGGAATCAAGGCAAAGTAAAGCAATACTAATGTTAACCAGGAGTAATCCACTTTTTGTCTCAAAAATTGCACTTAACATACGGCACATAAAATTATTAAATTTCACCTAAGTCCAAAAGTAATCCAAACATCAATCTTAAGATCCTTATTGACTTTTTACATCCATCTTACCACAATCCATTAATCCGAACATTCGGATGATTTTATGCATAACATTCATGAATACAAGTCTTGGCCTCTAAAACATGATAAATTGTGTGACATCAAACCTCTCTCCACTATTGTAGAGAAATCATATTACATTGGATCAATAGGTCTTTAATAAGTTTGTAATGTTAGGCTAAGGTAAAGGTTAAGAAAGAATGGGAATGATTCACAAGTAAAAGAACTCAATCTCTTAGCTTTAAACACAACCCCTTTTAAGCACTAGATAACCTTTCTTTAACACCCAACTTTTTTTTAACGTTTTTTTGACCATTTTTCTCAAATCACCTGATTACGCCCAAAACAGTAATGTGGTAGTTGTAGCACGACTTTGGGGTGTCGATTCCATAGGGAGACAAGTTAACTATAAAGAAAGATGTAAACTTTAATATGAGACGATATAATCAGAATAAGTAAAGAATATAAAATTAATGTTGAAGTAATTGTGTAGTTTGTACAATATAATAGAGGGACAACAAGGATCCGGGAATCCTCCCTAGGTTCGTTGCCCTAATCCTAACTTGATTCAGTTATTTTTATCTCGATTGCACGTTTCCGATCCCAAACATGCAATCGACAAATATTCAATGAGAATATGTATAAACCCTAATTTGATTGTTATGAAATACTTTTTATTTTCGATTCATACACACATGAACTATCCTATAGGTTTATCAAGAAATGATAATATATCTTTTATGACAATATTACAGTAATGGACAAGCCTAAAGGATAAACCTACCGGACTCAATCATACCCAAGCAATCTTGACATAAGGAAAGCATGACTAAATTTATATCAAGGAGAACAATACAATCACCGGATTAGATGAAATCTTATAATTAGATTCAAAAGTAAATCATAACAATGTCTTAATGATAAAGCTCTATTACAACTGAATCAAATAAAAGAAAATAGGAACAACTACACCTAGGGATTCATCCCTTCACCTTGCTTGGAGATTAGTTAGCCATGGGGCTCATGGTTGAACACTTTGATGGAGGAGAAGTTGCTGCTTCCTTGAGTCTTCCAACTTAATGAATGTCTAATATTAAACCCTAAGTGATCTATTTATAATACAAGGGTCCAACTATGTTTTAGTGTTTTAAACAATCATTAAAGACCTAATTCAGACCTAACTGGGAGAGCAAAATTAGTGTCTGCACTTAGGCTTGGATTTTCTCGCACCTAGGCTTGGTTTTAGGCTAGCCTTGTAAACTTTTTGGAAGGTGCGCCCCAGCTCCATCCAGGGTACGCCCTGACCTAATGGTCTTCTTTGCTTGTTTTGGCCTCTAATCTGGAGGGTGCACCCCAGCTCCATCCAGGGTGCGGCACACATACTTAGATCTCTTTATTTAGCCTTTCCGAAAGCCCTCCTTTGCTCTGGTATACATGGAATCTTTGTGCTTCATTCAACAATAGCTTTTTCATCTCTTTAAGACTCAAAATACCTGAAAATGCATCAAAACAAATAAGTGATCTAGGAATGATTCTTTAGAGTTGTTAACATATAAAAGTGTAATTATAACCTAGATCAACTCTAAAAATGCTAACAATTAAGTACTATTAAGATACATATTATGATTCTCATCACAACCCCCAACTAGCTTATTGCTAGTCCCTAGCAATTCAAGCGAAAACAAGAGATGAATTCTATGGTGGGAAACAAGGCAAAGTAAAGCAATACTAATGTTAACCAAGAGTAATCCACTTTTTGTCTCAAAAATTGCACTTAACATACGGCACATAAAATTATTAAATTTCACCCAAGTCCAAAAGTAATCCAAACATCAATCTTAAGATCGTTATTGACTCTTTACATCCATCTTACCACAATCCATTAATCCGATCATCCGGATGATTTTATGCATAATGTTCATGAATACAATTATTGGCCTCTAAAACATGATAAATTACGTGACATCAATCATAAAAACAAGCTCCATAGGCTTACATTTCAAACCGCTCTCCACTATTGTAGAAAAGTCACATTATATTGGATCAATAGGTCTTTAATAAGCTTGTAACGTTAGGCTAAGGTAAAGGTTAAGAAGGAATGGGAAAGATTCACAAGTAAAAGAACTTAATCTCTTAGCTTTAAACACAACCACTTTTAAGCACTAGATAACCTTACTTCAACACCCAACTTTTTTCAACCATTTTTCGAGCATTTTTCTCAAATCACCACTTTTCTTTTCTTTTCTTCTTTCTTTGCCATAATTCACTTCTCTTTTTTTTTTCTTTTCTTTTCCATAACCCCCAACTTATCTCCTTTAATGTACTTGGGTTATGGTAGTGATATTTTCTCATATTTCCATCTTTACTCCTTTTAAGTGCTTCTCAACAAATGTGTATAGCTAAGTTCTTTTAAGAGAAAGGTAAGGATGAAATATTTTTAGGCTCATAAAGGTGAGTGAATGGGCTATTGAAAGAAACAAGGCTCAAATTCTTTTTAAGAAAAGGCTCAAATAGGTGACTAGCGATAAATATAGCAATGGTAAGTTTGAAAGGCTCAAACGATTCAAAAATGGCCTATATCATATCCTAAGTAATGTGCATTCTAGGAATTCGCCTCAATTGGTTATCAAGTAAGTTCTAGAGCTTGTCAAGACCGCAAAAGTATTCACAAAATAATCACACATAAAACTTCTCTAGATGTTATAGACTAATCATAAAATCTTACCACAAACTATAGTCTCAAACCAAATGAAGATTGACACTTAAATTATTCTCAAACCGAAGCAAGATTTAACTTCATCTAAATGTTTTATGCTATCTCAATCAAGTTCATATCATTGACATGTGAATTAACTTTAAGGCTAACACAAAGCATGCTAACACAACCAATAAAGGAAAATGACACCAAGCAGTTTAATGAAAGAAAAAATAATATGTTTCCTCCACCCCCATATAAAAAATTACATTATCCTCAATGTGAAAGAGAAAGTAAAGGAAACTCCCTTTGTAAGTACAAGCACACAGCAGTTGAAAATTGTGCACCTCCATATGATCACCAACTTGACGTTTTGCTTGATGAGCCCAAAATCTTCTTGTACCAAGCTTTTTTTTGGAGAGATTCCCAACCAAAATCTGCAATTATAGTGTAAAATCCTACAATAAGTGGTGTTAGAATCAAGTAATTTTGAGAAAAAGGGAGTGGGTGAATGAGGGTTTAAGAGAGAAATGAGTGTGTTGTGTTTCTGTTAAAGAGAAGTGAAGAGGAAAGTGCAGAAACTGGTTTAAAATAGTATAGATTCGTGTGTGCAGAAGCAGGGGCAGCTGGCGCGGTGTAGTGCGGCTACAGACGTGCCCTGGCTTGAGCTGAAGGGCTAGATCTGTGCATTCTGTGGGGCGTGGCGCGGCTACAGCTGGGGTGCGATGCGGATGCTAGTGGAAATGGGTTGTGCTGTTGGGCGAGGCACACTGTGGGCTAGGCTTAGGCGCGACCTAGGCCTATTCCTGAAAAAAAACTTGTTTGGTTCACAAAAATAAAATAAAATAAGCCCAAATAAATAATAAAAACAATATGAAAAATCAATTTAAAGTAAAATAAACTAAACTAAAAATTAAATTTGAAATAAACTCAATCAGAAACAAAAATAAAAGTAAAAACGTACCTTTGTTGTGTGGTCAAGTTAAGGTAAATAGACCGGATCCATAAGTGGAATGTCTTCCACCTCTAGATCTTGCCTATTGATTAAGATCTTAAGGCGCTGACCATTCACTTTAAAAGTTCGACCGTCCTTAGTGTCCTTAATTTCCACCGCTCCATTTTCAAAAGCATTTTGTACTATGAAAGGACCGGTCCATCTTGACCGAAGTTTTCCAGGATGCTTATGAAGTCTAGAGTCGTATAAGAATACCTAGTCATTAGGGCTAAATGTTTTCCTTAAAATGTTTTTGTCATGGAATACTTTCATCTTAGCCTTATAGATTCTAGAATTTTCATAAGCATCGTTTCTTAATTCTTCTAACTCGGTCAGCTGATATTTCCTAAGCTTACCCGCTTCGCCAATGTCAAAATTAAAAGACTTGATGGCCTAATAAGCTCGATGCTCGAGCTCCACGAGTAAGTGGCAAGGCTTTCCAAAAACAAGCCGATAAGGCAAAAGACCTAAGGGAGTTTTAAAGACTGTTCGGTAAGCCCAAAGCGCATCAGTTAGTCTTAAAGACCAATCTTTGCGATCTGAGTTAACCGTTTTTTCTAAAATTTGTTTAATCTCCCTATTAGCAAGCTTTACTTATCCACTAGTCTGAGGATGATAGGCAGTAGAGATTTTATGTAATACCCCATATTTTTTCATTAAAGCTTCAAAAGAACGGTTGTAAAAATGTGTACCTCGATCATTAATTATAACACGTGGTGTACCAAATCGAGATAACACATTTTCTTTAAGGAATTTAATCACCGTTCCATTATCATTGTTTCAACAAGCTGCTGCCTCTACCCACTTGGATACATAATATATTGCCACAATGATATATTGGTATCCGAAGGAAGGAGGAAATGGTCCCATGAAATTGATGCCCCAACAATCAAAGATTTCAATCACTAAAATAGGGTTTAAGGGCATCATATTTCGGCGAGACACAGCTCCTAACTTTTGACACATTTCACATGAGCGACAATAGGTGTTTGCATCTTTAAACAAGGTAGGCCAATAAAATCCACACTGCAAAATTTTTGCAGCAGTTTTTTTCATTGAAAAATGGCCTCCATAAGCTTGGGAGTGACAAAATTCTAAGAGACTCGCAATCTCTTCATTAGGGATGCAACGCCTTAGAATTTGGTTAGGGAAGTGCTTGAAAAGATAGGGATCATCCCAATAAAAATTATGTACCTCATAGAAGAATTTACTCTTGTCTTGAGCACTCCAATCCATATGTATCTCACCTGTATCCAAATAATTTACGATGTGAGCAAACCATGGTAGAGAAGTAATGGAGAGTAAGTGCTCATCGGGAAAATCATCTTTGATTGGCATGTCATCACAAGTGTCCTCAAAAGTGAGCCTGGATAGATGGTCAGCTACTACATTTTCCACTCCTTTCTTATCCTTAATGGTGATATCAAATTCTTGTAAGAGGAGGATCCATCGGATTAGTCATGCCTTAGCATCCTTCTTTGTAAAAGATACTTGAGGGCTACATGATCTATAAAAATAAGGATATGAGAACCAATTAAATAAGCACAAAATTTATCTAAAGCAAATACTATAGCTAACAACTCTTTTTCAGTTATAGAGTAATTCATTTGAGCACTATTTAAAGTCTTACTAGCATAGTAAATGACAAAAGGTTTACCTTCCCTTTGCTGTCCAAGAACAGCACCTACAGCGTAGTCACTAGCATCTCACATGATTTCAAAAGGTAAAGTCCAATCCAGTGACTACATTATAGGTGCGAAAGTAAGCTTGCCAATCAGCATTTTAAAGGCCTTTTGACAAGCTTGAGTCCACTCAAAGGGGGTATCTTTAACTAGGAGGGCACATAATGGCCTAGATATGTTCGAAAAATTTTGTATGAACCTCCTATAAAAACCAGCATGACCAAGGAAAGATCTCACATCCTTTATTGTCTTAGGGTAGGTAATTTTGAAATTAATTCAATCTTAGATTGATCAACCTCTATTCCTTTAGAAGAGACAATATGCCCTAAGACAATACCGGATGATACCATGAAATGGCATTTTTCCCAATTTAAAACCAATTCTTTTTCCTCACAGCGAATTAATACTCTTTCTAAATTCATTAAGCATGCTTCAAATGAAGATCCGAAAATAGTTAGGTCATCCATAAAGACCTCCATGCAATTTTCAACCATATCACTAAAAATGCTCATCATGCAGCGTTGAAAAGTAGCAGGGACATTACACAATCCAAATGGCATTCTACAAAAAGCATAGGTGCCAAAGTGACAAGTAAAAGTGATATTTTCTTGGTCTTCTAATGCAATTTCTATTTGATAATAACGAGAATAACCATCTAGAAAATAGTAAAAGGGATGACCAGCGACACACTCAAGAATTTGATCAATAAAAGGAAGTGGAAGGTGGTCTTTCCGGGTGGCAGCATTTAATTTTCTGTAATCAATGCACATACGCCACCCAGTCACAAGTTTGATAGGGACTAGCTCTCCTAGGTCATTCTTTACCACCATGACTTCAGACTTTTTAGGAACAACTTGTCTAGGACTTACTCATTTACTATCAGCTATGGGATATATAATGCCCGCATCTAACAGTTTCAGCACTTCATTTTTCACTACTTCTTTCATAGTGGGGTTAAGTCTACGTTGAGGGTCTATACGAAGACTAGTTCCTTCATCCAAATTTATTTTATGGGAGTAGATTAGGGGACTAATTCCCTTCAAATCAGCATGCTTCAACCTAAGGCTGATTTATGTGCATTCAAAGTTTGAAGTAATTTCTCACCTTAGGTCTCAGATAATAATAATAACAGGAAAGGTATTGTCTGGACCGAGAAAAGCATGCTTTAAGCCCTTAGGTAGTGGCTTTAATTCAACTTTAGGTGCTTCCATACTTCAAGGGACTTGTTTCTCACTTCTTTCAGGTAGCTCCTCAAACTTTAGTTGCCATGCTCGAGTACCATAATTCTGAGATTTATCAAAAATAGCACAAATATCAATTATATCAGTTTTATTATTAAATAAATCAATCTTAGAATTCACAAAAAAATTTCAAGAGGATTATAATCATGAGTTAAGGAGACTCCCTCATTGATGAGTGACTCGATCATGTAAAGCTGGTGGTTTTCGTCCTCATCTTCGGGCTGTTTTGCAACATTGAAAATATTCACTTCAAGGGTCATGTTTCCAAAGGGTAGCTTCATAAGTCCATTCCTACAATTTATTAGAGCATTTGCAGTAGCAAAAAAAGATCTACCCAAAATCAAAGGAATCTTAGAGTTAGTGTTGATGAGAGTCATAAAATGCATCTAAACAATACTTAATTGTTAACACTTTAAGGTTAATCTCGGTCGTAATCGCACTTTTACATGTTGATAACTCTAAAGTGTTATTCATAAATCATTGACTTAATTCGATGCATTTTCAGGTACGTTGAGTACAAAAGAGATGATAAAGCGATCCATGTTTAAAGCGCCAAAAGATCTTGGGTGTCGGTGCTCGTTTTTTGTCCAAGGTTTAGACATTTCCAAAAATGATTTAAAGATAATTAAAAGTCTAAAACAAGGTTGGAGAAATAAAGTAAATTGAGTTAAAAGACTGCACACAAGTGTGTGCATCACTTTGGAACAAGTTAAGGGTAGGCACACTAGTGTGTGCACTTCTGCATACAAGCTGAAGGAGTTTCACTAAATTGCCAGAATTTCCCGTACAGATCAATCATATTTGCAGATTAAACTGTATTGATGTAGGAAGAACCAGGAGATGAGCCATATATTCTTTGAAAGATCCGGAAGTCTATTTTCTGGAGAATTTTACGGTTCGAAAAAAGAATTTTTCTAGTGAAAGTTATGGCAGTTTTAGCGGAAACAGTTCAGGCCTCCAGAACAAAGCCCAGCGCCTCACCTCTCACTGTCCAGCTCCCCAGCGCCCGGGAAAACAAGAGTGAGCACCTAGGTGCCCATGAACCAGTGCCCCAGTGCCCAGGCAAACAAGAGAGCACCTAGGCACCCATGAACCAGCACCCCAGCGCCCAGGCAAACAAGAGTGAGCGCCTAGGCGCCCATGAACCAGCGCTGCGCCCCTCGGCCATCAGCACCGCGCCCCTCGCCAACTAACGCTGCACCTTTACTTTCCAACGCCCAGGCGCACACTTGGACACTCGCACACACTGCTGGACCCACCTTCACATTCCAGCCTTCACTTTCCAGCGCCCAGGCGCACGCTCAGACAAAGCCAGCAGCGCGCACATGCTGTTGGACCCACCTTCACGTTCCAGCCTTCACTTTCCAGTGCTCAGGCGCACGCTCAGACAAAGCCAGTAGTGCGCACATGCTTCTGGACTCCAATTCAGACTCAAATTAAGGCTGTGCAAAGACAGCTCTCCCTCGTGGGCTATTAATATATGCTTAAGGTTTGCAGCCGGGGGGCGAGCTCGAGGAGAAAAACAAAGATAGTTTTTGATAGATAAAAATTAGAGAAGTTTTTAGCATTCTGTTTAAGTTTTCGTGAGTTGAAAATCAAGGAGAGAACATCCACATTGTTCTTCCACCTTGAGCTCCATGGCCAAGAAATCAAGGGGAGAACATCTATATTGTTTTTCCACCTTGAGTTTCATGGCTAACTAATCATCAAACAAGGGAAAGGGATGAATCCGTAGGGTTTTATTGTTCCTTATTTCCTGTTCTTGATTCATTTGTATGGACTTATTGTTAAAACATTGTCTATGATTTACTCTTTGATTAATTAAGAAGGATTTGAGTTCATGTGATAGCTGTATTCTATATTCTTCTTCTTTTAGTTTCTCTCAATCTGGTGATTGCATCCTTCTACTCCACATAAGTCTAGTCAAGCTTTTCTTATGTCAAGTTGTTTGGATGTAATTGATTTCGGTATATTTATCTTATAGATCGGCCATTACTGTGATATCATTATTGCAATATATTGTCGTTTCTTGCTAATCTATAAGATAAATCATGTGTGTTTGAATTGAAATCAAAGAGTAATTTGTAGCAATTATATTAGAGATATAAATGTGCTTGATTGAATACTTTCCGATTGCCTGTTTAGGATGTGAAACTTGCAATCGAGATAAAAATTTGAATCAATAGTGGAAATAGGGAACGAACCTAAGGAGGATTCCCGGAACCTTGTTATTTCTTATTTATATTCTTTGTTATATTCGCACAACTCTTTTACACAATATTGCATTATCAAAACTCATACTCTCTCACCTAATCATTGTCGTTAGTGTTAAAGTTTATACCTTCTTTCGTAATTAACTTGTTTCCCTGTGGAATCGACACCCTAAAACTATACTACAATAACCACTTTATGTTTTGGGCGTAATCAAATTTTGTACTCAATGCACCTGAAAATGCATCGAATTAAGTCAATGATTTATGAATAACACTTTAGAGTTATCAACATGTAAAAGTGCGATTACGACCGAGATTAACCTTAAAGTGTTAACAATTAAGTATTGTTTAGATGCATTTTATGACTCTCATCAAGTGTCAATAGCAGAAGTAGTATCAAGGATTAAGAAATCATCAGGATAATGAAATTTATCAATTTGAATTAAAACATCCTCTACCACACCCCAGGGTACTTTGACTGAACGGTTAGCCAATTGCAATACCACGCCGGTTGGTTTGATCTCTCATAAACCTAGCTATAAATAAATAGAGAATGGCATCAGGTTTACACTAGCTCCTAAATCTAGCAGGGCTTGTCCAACCTCATGATTTCCAATGCTACAAGTAATAGTAGGACAGCCTGGATCCTTGTGTTTTGGGGGAATTCTTTGCTCAATTAAAGCACTAACTTGCTCAGTTAGGAATGTTGTTTTCTTGACATGGTGCTTCCTCTTAATTGTGCACAAATCTTTGAGAACCTTTGCATAGGTGGGAACTTGTTTAATTATATGCAAGAGTGGAAGATTCAGTTTTACTTGCCTTAGGTTCTCCAGGATTTCATTATTTAGCTCCAAATTTTTCTTGTTTGATTTTAAGGCTTGAGGGAAGGGTGCCTTAATATGGCTTTTGGTCACTTCAGGGTCCTTGGGCAGCGCGCTATTACTACTAGCTTGCCCCTTGTCCACATCCTCAGATTTATTCATTGGTGGGATGTGTAGTGACTTACCACTTCGGGTCACAATGGCATTTACATCTTTTAAATTTTCTTGTGCCATATGTTGACCATGAGGTATGGATTGAGCTTGAGAAGGGAACTTACCTCACTCAGTCACACTTAAGGAGCCCATTAATTTGGACACTTGGCTCCTAATTTCTTTGTTTTCCTCAACCACTTACGTAATTAACGCCTCACACCTCTGGTTTGTTTTACCTTATGCTTCTATAAAATCATATAAGGTGTCTTCTAAAGAGTTTCTAAAGGATGAGGGTGTATGAGAAGGTGCAGGGTATGATCTAGAGGGTTGTGCATACTGCTGATTTTCAGATTTCCAGCTGAAGTTGGGATGATTTCACCACCCCGGATTATAAGTGTTAGAGAAGGGTGCTTGAAGCTTCTTGTACATGCATAAGGCATTACATTGTTCCTCGTACAACCCTCTTATATCAACATATGTGGGGCACTCTTGGGCAAGATGATCTATCCTGCCACACACAAAACATGGTTCCAAAGGTTCGGCTTGATTAACCACGTGTGTTGGCTTTTTAGTTTTTAATGCCTCCAACTCCCTAGTGAGTAATTCGACCTTAGCTTTCAGGTTGTCTTTTTCCCTGAGGTGGTATATTCCTCCACTACTAGGGTTACCTATAGGTCGTGACCTATTCGTGCTTTCAGTAACATTGGGTCCAGTCCAAGTATGAGCTTTTTCAGCAAGTTCATTGAAGTATTCAATAGCCTCATCAGGGTCTTTTTGCTGAAATTCACCATTACACATCATCTCTACAAATTGGCGTTCTCTATAGGTAAGACCCTCATAAAAATAGCTCACTAAACGCCAATTTTCATACCCATGATGTGGACACATACTTAACAGCTCTTTAAATTTCTCCCAAGACTGATATAAAGTCTCATTTTCCTTTTGTGCAAAGGTAGAAATTTGACTTTTCAAAGCATTAATCTAATGTTGAGGGAAGTATTTGTTAAAAAAGACTTGGGTCATCTCATTCCATGACCCAATTGATCGTGGTCTCAGTGAGTATAACCAACTCTTAGCTTTATCCTTTAAAAAGAAAGGAAAAAACTTGAGTCTCACGATATCATCCGTTGCATCTTGACTATGAAAAGTCGCAACTACTTCCTCAAATTCTCTAATGTGCACATATGGGTTTTCATTTTCCAAGCCATGAAAAGTAGGGAGTAATTGTGTCATCCTTGTTTTACAGTTTGATGGCAAGTGTTGGCTGGAAACGTAATGCATGATGGTGTACTGTTCGGCTAGGATATAGGTAATCTTTAAGTGTCCTAGCAACATTTTCGTTAGGGTTTTCAGCCATGTTATCAAAATTTTCTAAATTTTCGGGTGGGTGTACACTAGAGTTTGATCTAGGCGAGGTTTAACTAATGGACGTGGAAGGGAAAGGTATCTCTATTTTGGGTCCCTTAATGAATCTCTCTCGCGAATCTCTCGGTCTAAGCATACACCAACTGATTTTGAAAGAAATAAATAGAACAGAAAAAAAAAATCAGAAAATCCAAAACTTAAAGAAAAGAACGATAGTACCGTCTTGTCTTAGAGTTGACAAACTTCCTTGTATGTAAGCGCTTCTCCCCGGCAACGATGCCAAAATTTGATTACGCCTAAAAAAGCAATGCGGTAGTTGTAGCACGGCTTTGGGGTGTCGATTCCATAGAGAGACAAGTTAACTATAAAGAAAGATGTAAACTTTAATATGAGATGATATAATCAGAATAAGTAGAGAATCTAAAATTGATAATGTAGTAATTGTGTAGTTTGTAAAATATAATAGAAGGATAACAAGGATCCAGGAATCCTCCCTAGGTTCGTCACCCTAATTCTAACTTGATTAAGTTGTTTTTATCTTGATTGCACGTTTCACATCCCAAACATACAATCGGCAAATATTCAATGAGAACATGTATAAACCCTAATTTGATTGTTATGAAATACTTTTTATTTTCGATTCATGCACACATGATCTATCCTATAGGTTTATCAAGAAACGACAATATATCTTTTATGACAATATTACAGTAATGGACAAGCATAAAGGATAAACCTATCAGACTCAATAAACCCAAACAATCTTGACAAAAGGAAAGCATGACTAAATTTATATCAAGGAAAAAGGTACAATCACCGGATTAGATGAAATCTTATAATTAGATTAAAAAGTAAATCATAGCAATGTCTTAACGATAAAGCTCTATTACAACTGAATCAAATAAAGGAAAATAGGAACAACTATGCCTAAGGATTCATCCCTTCGCCTTGCTTGGAGATTAGATAGCCATGGGGCTCATGGTTGAACACTTTGATGGAGGAGAAGTTGTTGCTTCGTTGAGTCTTCCAGCTTAATGAATGTTTAATATCAAACCCTAAGTGATCTATTTATAATACAAGGGTCCAAGGGTGTTTTAAAGTTTTAAACAATCATTAAAGACCTAATTTAGACCTAACTCGGAGAGCAAAATTCGTGTCCGCGCTTAGGCTTGGATTTTCTCTTGCCTAGGCTTGGTTTTAGGCCAGTCTTGTAAACTTTCTGGAAGGTGTACCCCAGCTCCATCTAGGGTGCACCTTGACTTGATGGTCTTCTTTGCTTGTTTTGGCCTCTGATCTGGAGGGTGCGCCCCAGCTCCATCCAGGGTGAGGCACACATACTTGGATCTCTTTATTTAGCCTTTCCGAAAGCCCTCCTTTGCTCCGGTATACATGGATTCTTTGTGCTTCATTCAACAATAGCTTTCTCATCTCTTTAAGACTCAAAATACCTGAAAATGTATCAAAACAAATAAGTGATCTAGGAATGATTCTTTAGAGTTGTTAACATATAAAAGTGTAATTATAACCTAGATTAACTCTAAAAATGCTAACAATTAAGTACTACTAAGATGCATTTTATGATTCTCATCATCACCACTTTTCTTTTCTTTTCTTCTTTCTTTGCCATAATTCACTTCTCTTTTCTTTTCTTTTATATTTTGGCATGAGACCATTCACCTCTTCTTTTTTTTTTTCATTTTTCTTTTCTTTTCCATAACCCCAAACTTATCTCCTTTAATGTACTTGGGTTACGGTAGTGATATTTTCTCATATTTCCATCCTTACTCCTGTTAAGTGCTTCTCAACAAATGTGTATAGCTAAGTTCTTTTAAGAGAAAGGTAAGGATAAAATATTTTCTTAGGCTCATAGGGGTGAGTAAATGGGTTTTTGAAAGAAACAAGACTCAAATTATTTTTCAAGAAAAAGGCTCAAACAAGTGACTAGTGATGATATAGCAAGGATAAGTTTGAAAGGCTCAAACGGTTCAAAAAATGGCCTATATCATATCCTAAGTAATGTGAAATCTAGGAATTCACCTAGAGTGATTATCAAATAAGTTTTGGAGCTTGTTGAGACCGCAAAAATATTCACAAATAATCACGAATAAAACTTCTCTAAATGCTTTAGACTATTCATACAATCTTACCACAAACTAGAGTCTCAAACCAAATCAAGATTGACACTTAAATTATTCTCAAACCGAAGCAAGATTTAACTACTTCTAAATGCTATATGCTATCTTAATTAAGCTTATATCATTGACATGTGAATTACATCCAAGGCTAACACAAAGCATGCTAAAAACAAACAAAAAGGGAGAACGACACCAAGCAGTTCAATGGAAAAAAAATGTTTGGAAATAAAGAATATGGAAACAAAGAGATACGTTTCCTCCTCTCCCAACTTAAAAATTGCATTGACCTCAATGTAAAAGAAAGAGTAAAGGAAACTCCCGTTGTAGCCAAACGTGCACAGCAGCTGAAAATTATGCTCCACCATTTGAACTGCTTCGTATATTTGTCCCTAAAAAAAATACTAAGTTAATAGTGGAAAACAGGAAAAAAAATACGAACAATAAACAAGAAAAAGAAATATGAAAAAATAAAAGTAAAAGGATATGTTGTGGGGTGCCTCCCATGAGTGCTAAGTTTTATGTCTTCAGCCAGACGCCTTTATTTCCTTCTAGACAAACATAGATTGAATGCACCAGCCACTGCTTCACTGCCAAATTTGGTGCTTGTATGCTTTGGAGAGGCCTTAAGGATGTCATCAGTAACATCTGCAAATTTTGGCTCGATATATGCTCTTGTGAAGCCATGAGTGAGGGTGGACTCTAATGGATTAAGGTGCTGGACCTTTTCCATGAATGGGTCAATCATGTATGCTTGGTGGCTTTCGTCCACATCCTCTAATTTTTTCATTGTTGGGATGTGTAATAACTTACCACTTAGTGTCTCAATGGCATTCACCTCTTTCAAATTCTATTGCGTCAGGTGCTAACCATGGGATGTGGACTGAGCTTGAGAAGGGAACTTACCTCGCTCAGTCACACTCAAGTAGCTCATTAACTTGGACACTTGGCTCTTTATCTCTTTATTTTCTTCAACAGCTTGCGTAATTAATGATTCAAGTCTTTGATTAGTCTTACCCTGTGCCTCAATAAAGGTATATAAAGTTTCTTCTAAAGAACTCCTAGAAGATACAAGTGCATGATATGGTTCAAGATATGGTGCAGGGGGTTGTGTAAGCTGCTGGTTTTCAGACTTCCAGCTGAAATTGGGGTGATTTCGCCATCCCATATTATAGTTATCAGAGAAGGGTGCCAAAGGCTTCTTGTAAATGCCTAAGGCATTACATTGTTCCTCATACATCCCTCTCATCTCAGCAAATGTGGGGCACTCTTGGGTGAGATGATCTACTCCGCCACACACAAAACATGGTTTCAAAGACACTGCATGATTAGCTACTTGTGTTGGCTTTGAGCTTTTAGTCTTTAACACCTCTAGTTCCCTAGTGAGTATCTCGACCTTGGCCTTAAGGTTATCCTCGTCCCTAAGATGGTAAATTCCACCACCATTCGGGTGCCCTATAGGTTGTGACCTATTTGTGCTTTCAAAAGCACTAGCTCCAGTCCTAGTGTGAGCTTTTTCGACAAGCTCATTGAGGTACTGTATGGCCTCATCAGGATCTTTCTCCAAGAATTCACCATTACACATCATCTCTACAAATTGGCGCTCCCTATATGTAAGTCCCTCATAAAAATAGCTCACTAAGTGCCAATTCTCATACCCATGGTGAGGGCACATACTCAACAACTCCTTAAATCTCTCCCAAAACTAATATAAAGTCTCACTATCCTTTTGTGCGAAGGTGTAGATTTGCTTTTTTAAAGCATTGGTCTTATGTTGGGGGAAGTATTTATTAAAAAAAATCTGAGTCATCTCAATCCATGACCCAATAGATCGTGGTCTCAGTGAGTATAGCTAACTCTTAGCTCTATCCTTCAAAGTGAAAGGAAAGAACTTAAGTCTCATAATGTCAGTAGTTGCATCTTAACTATGAAAAGTCGCAACTACTTCCTCAAACTCTCTAATGTGCACATATGGGTTTTCACTTTCCAAACCATGAAATGTAAGGAGTAATTGTATCATCCCTGTTTTAAAATCTAAATGGCGATTATTGGCTGGAAATATGATGCATGATGGTGTGCTTATGCATGTAGGGTGGAGATAATCCTGAAGGATCCTAGGGGGTTGATCTTCGTGTTCACTCATCTCTTTGGGACTAGATGGGTTATCAAATAAAGGATTTAGAAAAGAATTTAATTCTGACTCTAACATAGGCCTACAGGCAAATCTACCCAAAGTGTCTCTATATTAGGGTATGCAAGATCACAAAATAATAAAAAATATACTATAAAAAGAAAGAATAAAATAAAATAAAATTAATGCAGCAAGCTAAAAGAGGGAACGAAGTTACCACCTTTACAAACTACTGAAAAGAAAAATTATCTACAATTCTTCTACCGTCTTGTCTCAAGGTTAACAATCTTCTTTGTACTTAAAACGAACTACAAGAGAAAGTGCAAACCTTAAAACGAACAATAAAAGTTAAATGAGAAAATCTGAGTTTGAAGTAGTGTGAAATAATTGTGTAAATATAATAGAGAATAACAAGGGTCCGGGAATTCTCCCTAGGTTCGTTGCCCTAATCCTAGCTTGATTCAGTTCTTTTTATCTTGATTGCAAGTTTCACATCCCAAACAAGCAATCAGAAGATATTCAATGAGAGCACGTATAAAAACCCTAATGTAATTGTTATGAATTACTTTACTTTTGCTTCATGCACACATGATCTATCCTATAGGTTTATCAAGAAACGACAATATATCTTTTATGACAATATTGCAGTAATGGACAAGCCTAAAGGATAAATCTACCGGACTCAATCATACCCAAACAATCTTGACATAATAAAAGCATGACTAGATTTATATCAAGGGGAAAGATACAATCATCAGATTAGAGAAAATCTTATAATTAGATAGCAAAGTAAATCATAACAATGTTTTGACATTA
This sequence comes from Bretschneidera sinensis, assembly GCA_023935145.1. Taxonomy (NCBI): domain Eukaryota; kingdom Viridiplantae; phylum Streptophyta; class Magnoliopsida; order Brassicales; family Akaniaceae; genus Bretschneidera; species Bretschneidera sinensis. Next base: position 58,591,906 of record CM043699.1, on the reverse strand, counting down.
AATCATTACTACAATTGAATCAAAGAAAGGAAAATAGGAACAACTACACGTCGGGATTCATCCCTTCGTCTTGCTTAGAGATTAGTTGGCCATGGGGCTCGTGCTTGATGGAGTTTTCCCCCGGCCTTCGGCCTCTCGAAAAGATGATCTCCTTCACAGACCCTAAGTGGTCTATTTATAATCACAAAGTCTAAGGGTGTTTTAGGGTTGAAAAAGTCATTAAAAGCCCTAATTAAGTTGTAACTCGGAGACAGGGTATTGGGGTCACGCTTAGGCTCAGATTGGGTCAGGCCGCGGCTCAGATTGTGCTGATTTCCTCTCCTTCTATGGGCCGCAGCCCAGCTTGATCCAGGCCGCGGCTTGACCTAATGCTTCTTCCTTGCTCTTTTGATGCACTTTCTAGAGGCCGAGGCTTAGATAATTCTAGGCTGCAGCACACACTCTATAAACTTGATTTCTCTTCATTTGCCCTTCCGCAACCATTTCTTTACTTCGGTGTGCCTCAAGTCTTTGTGTTTCAAACAACAATAGCTTTTTCTCCTCTTTTAAACTTAAATTACCTGAAAATGCACCGAAATAAGTTAGAGATCCAAGAATACCACTTTAGAGTTATTAACGTATAAAAGTGCAATTAAGATCTAGATCAACCCTAAAATGCTAACGATTAAGAACTATTAAGATGCATTTTATGGCTCTCATCAACCAGCCTTGCAAATGAGTCTCTCTTGTTTTGTGTCTTTGCACTCTTACAATTGATCTCACTTTTAATCACAATTTATGTTCCATTACATCTTAGATTGAAGCTAGGTGACCCTTTATATAGTGCACCAACTTCTTGACCAATCTTGAGGGCCAATATCCATCCTTAGATCTTGAAGACTAATCATCCTTAGCCTTTGATCAATCATAAGTGATCCTATGCATTTTGTACATGTATCCTCGCACTTAACAAAGGCTGAATCAAATGAACCATGTGTGCCTTGAAGGTGCAGCCTGGAACAAGGTGTGCTGCGGCCCGGAACATGGCACACTTGCTGCCACTCTGGGCACCGCGGCCTGCCCCTCCTCCTTGCACTCCTCCTTGCTATGCGCCGGGGCCTGGACAAGGCTAGGTCGTGGCTTGCTCTGATGTTGGACCATTTTCCTGCTATGTGCTGAGGCACACACCTAGTGTGCTGAGGCACCAATGACAAATGTTGAACCTCTTCCAATCTTGTTTAAACCTTAAACAAATACTAACAATCTCTACCTTTGTCTAAGTGTTTAAACCCAAACCCATTATGCAGAGAACTCAGTATCCAGACTCATCTTGAGTCACCATACTAACCTACTCCAATCCTAAGAAGTCCAAGGCAATGATTGAACTTACTTAGAGGTAGAACTTTAGTACCTAAATCTGTAGGGTTTTCTTCCATGACTACCTTGTCCACATGGATGCATCATTTCGTAACATTTTCCCGAACGAAATGGTATCGAACATCCATGTGCTTTTTCCTCTCAAAGAACACCAGATTCTTGCACAAATTCAAAGCACTTTGGCTATCTGAATACACCACAACTTACTCCTCTAGTACCTTCAACTCTTCCAGCAACCCTTTGCACCACATAGCCTCCTTGATGGCTTCCGTAGTCGCTATGTACTTAGCCTCGGTTGATGAGAGTGCTACCACCGGCTGCAACTGAGCCTTCCAACTTACACAAAATTCATTTAAGTTAAAGAAGTAGGAAGTAATTGATCTCTTTTTATCCCGGTCTGCTCAATAGTCCGAATCAGCATAACCCTCAAGGCAGATGGACTTACCCCTCTTCTTATAAACCAGCCCCATATCTGGGCTTCCCTTCAAGTACCTCAGTAACCACTTCATCCCAAGCCAATGCTCCTTTCCAGGATTACTCATAAACCTTCTGAAAACACTTATTGCATGAGCAATATTAGGTCTAGTGCTTACCATGGTGAACACTAAAAATCCAACTGCACTAGAGTAAGGGACCTTTTCCATTTCTTTCTTCTCCTCCTCTGATCTCGGACATTGATCGCTGGAGAACTTGAAATGACCAGCAAGGGGAACTTTGACTGGTTTGCTATCTTTCATAGAGAACTTAGATCTCATCTTCTCTATGTAGGAAGTTTGAGAGATCTTTAATCTATTTTTCTCCCTTTCTTGGATGATACACATCCCAAGGATCTTCTATGCATGGCCAAGATCCTTCATCTCAAACTCCTCACTAAGTTGAGCCTTCAATTTTATTATCCTCTCCATGCTGCTCCCAACCAGCAACATATCATCAACATAGATCAGGATGATCACCACTTCCTCCACCTTGTGCCCCTTGTAATACAAGCATGAATCATAGTAGCTCCTCATGAAACCTAGGATGGCTATAAAGGAATCGAACCTCTTATTCCATTACCAAGGTGATTGCTTCAGGCCATATAGAGATTTCTTCAGTTGGCACACTAGATCTCCCTGTCTTCCTTCCTCATAGCCTTCGAGTTGCCTCATGTAAATGGTCTCATCAAGCTCTCCATGTAAGAATGTTGTCGTCACATCTATTTGCTTGATTTCCCAATTGAATTGGACCACCAATGCTAACATTATCCTGATCGTCTTGTAATTCACAACCGGTGAGAAGATTTCGGTGAAATCTATGCCTTCCTTTTGTGTGAACCCCTTCGCCACCAACCTAGCTTTATACCGGACTTCATCTCCTAGAGTGTTCCTTTATTTGATCTTGTAGATCCATCTACAATCCACAACTCTCTATTTTTCTGGTTTGGGAACCAATTCCCAAGAGTTTTTCTTCCTCAAAGAATCTATTTCTTCCTCCATAGCTAGCTGCCAGTTTGATGAATCCTTACACTCCATGGCATCCATGTAAGTTTCTAGTTCAACCATCCCTCTTTATATCCAAGGAGCTGCTACATTAGCATTTGCAAACCCTATCTCAAAGGTGGTCTAACCACCCTCATTTCCCAATCCCTTGTGAGCTGGTAGTCATTCTGACTTGCTGCATCAACCCCTTCCAGTTCAGCCTCCTCTTGAGTTTCTTGAGCTTGGCCTTCATCAATGGGCTCTACCTAGTCCGAACCCTCTTGCCTTCCTTGCTCTACCTGAACGAAATTCTCCTTGATGCGATGCTCCACAAATTCTGGACTGGTTTGCTCACTAGCCCCTGCAGGGTTAGTTTTCTCCAAGTAGGGAAATAACAATTCATTAAAAATAACATCCCTACTTATTATGAGTTTCATTCCTTTTGATTCTAAGGACCACAACCTATACCCCTTAACCCCATCATCACACCTTAGAAACACACATTTTCTAGACCTTGAGTTAAGTTTATCATCCTTTTGATGTGCATATGCAGCACATCCAAAAGTTCTAAGGTTGTTCAACTCAGAGGGTTTTCCACTCCACATCTCCATGGGAGTCTTAAGGTCTAAAGCCCTAGAGGGTGATCTATTAACCAAGTATGCAGCTATAGACACAGCTTCCCCCCAAAAATATTTTGGTAAACCGGACCCAATCAACATGCACCTAACCTTTTCCATAAGGGTTTTATTCATCCTCTCAGCAACTCCATTTTGCTAAGCAGTTTTCACAACCGTTTTATGTCTTAGAATGCCATTTAATTCACAGAATTTATCAAAATCCTTATTAAAAAATTCTAAGCAATTATCAGTTCTGAACACCTTAACTACTCTGCCCGTTTTAGTCTCCAGTAACTTTTTCCACAGCATAAATTTATTCAAAGCATCCGATTTATTTTTAAGCAAATAAAGCCAAAAAATTCTTGAATAATCATCAATTAACGACAGAAAGTAACGATTACCTCCCTGTGTGGGTGTCCTTGCTAGTCCCCAAAGATTCGCTTGGATGTAGTCAAGAATCCCCTTAGCCTTGTGCACTTCTGTGTTGAAGCTGACCTGATGTTGCTTCCCAAGAATGCAACTTTCACAGAAATCAAGTTTCTCTACTTTGTCACCACCAAGTAGACCATTCTTGCTAAGAACTTGCAACCCCTTTTTGCTCATATATCCCAAGCGATTGTTCCAAAGTGCTGCCTTATCCATCTCAGCCATCAAGCTTACTGCTTGATCCTTGATTTTTGTCTCACCGATCATCTCATAAAGTCCATCTTTGATTGCTGCTTTGATCACTATCAAAGAACCCTTGGTTACCTTGATCTTTCCTCCCTCAGTTTTGTATGTATACCCTATGGAATCCAGCTGCCCCAGTGAGATCAAATTCCTCCTTAAATCTGAGAGATACCTTACATTTCACAGCAGCCATGTAACTCTATCAAATATCCTCAACTAGATGTCTCGTATGCCCCTCACTTGGCAAGAATTGTCATTCCCCAAGAAAACCCTTCCATCATTGGTCTCCTTGAAATTCTTGAACCATTCTTTGTGAGGGCACATGTGATAAGTACACCTGGAATCCAGAATCCATTTCTCACTGCCTTATCTCCTACTCACATTTGAGCACACAACAAGAACATCATCTTGCTATTCTCCTTTGGCAACCGAAGCCTCTCCATCGTTGGTATGACTTCTCCCTCTCTCATCCCATAACCTTTTCTTGCAATCTTTCTTGAAGTGACCCTCCTTGTTGCAGTAGAAGCATCGCCTTCCTCCAAACTTCGGTTTGGAATGCGATCTCCCATGGCTTTGCCCTCTGCCTCTTGATTTCTCCCGGTAGTTGCCATGAATGCTACTGCCATTCCGAGTTGTTGGCCTTCCTCTTACGAACAGCCCTTCCCCACTTGATGCCTCCTACTCTTGGCTTTGAAATCATGATTCCTTATAGCATTAACCACAATTTCTTTGGTTAGTGTATCTCTTCCATATTCAATTGCATTAATTAAACTATCAAAACAATCAGAAAGAGAATTTAATAACAAAACAGCTAATTGTTCATCCGGGAATTGAATACTATAACTAGCCAAATCTTGAACTAGTTTATTAAAGGCATCAAGATTATCTTGCAACTCTTTATTAGGATCCATTTTAAAAGCAAAGATTCTTTTAAGAAGATAAATCTTGTTAGGGAGAGTTTTGGTAAGAAGCAACTCATCTAGTTTCTTCCATATGATAGCAGGATCTTCCAAGTCTCCACACTCCCTTGTGACACTATCCGACATGTGCAAGAAAATGGTGATGTATGCCATCTTCTTCACTCAATCCGTTGGTCCTCCATGATACTTGCTGGAAAAGTATCATCTTCTCCAATAGCCAAGTCCACCTTATGTTGCATAAGAACGGCCTTGATCTTCCGCTTCCACAGGGAAAAATCTCCCTTTCCATCAAACTTCTCAACAACGAAATTTGAACCCATCTTGTGGAGATGATCCCAGATTTGTGCAGCACCCACAAATGCTTTCCAACTTCTTCTAAACCTTAAGAACATGATCAAAGATTGATCTCAATACCATTCTTGAATCAACCTCAAGAACACGATCTGATCTTGATCTTTAATCCGCTATTGAATCACCCAAGAAGTTTGTTCTTTGATTCCTGGAGTCTTGCTCCGATACCTTCTATTCTTGCTCTGATACCCAGTTGTGTAAGCTCTGATACCACTGTTGGGAAACCACTTTGGATGATGCCCAGGTGATGGTTTTCCAAACATCCAAGTCTAGAATGACTTGTAAAGAAAATAGACAGCAACCAATCAAAGCAAGAAAGAAAAGAACACAAGAAATTTGTTAGTGAGGTTTGGCAATATGCCTACGTCCCAGTAAGCTCCTCTGAGCTCTCTGCACTATCTTATCAATGGAGTTTTTTACAATTAGCAACACCCAATCAATACCGAAGTGAAGGCATGATTATGGAAGGACAAAACGAAGAGAATCAAGTCTTGAGTGTGTGCACTGCGGCCTGAAAATATCCAAGCCTTGGCGTCCAGAAGTTTGCCCAAAAGAGCCAAGTCTTTCTTCAGTGGGCACCTAGGCCTAGACCAGTGAGAGCCGCAGTGCCCAGAAGCTCACCCAACCAAAGAATAATCAGAGCTGTAGCGCCCATAAATGAGAGCCGCGGCACGCACACGAAAGTTTGTTTCCGAGTTATGACCTAATTAGGACTTTAATTATTGTTTAAACCCTAGAACACCCTTGGACCTCTTATATTATAAATAGATCACTTAGGGTTTGAGAAGGGACATCTAGGAAGTTTGGAAAACTCAAGAAGGCTACCACACTCTCCTCCATCAAAGTGTTCAACCATGAACTTCATGGTGAACTAATCTCCAAGCAAGGCGAAGGGATGAATCTCTAGGTGTAGTTGTTCTTATTTTCCTTTATTGATTCAGTTGTAGTTGGGATTTATTGTCAAAATATTGTTATGTGTTACTCTTTTATCTAATTAAAAGATTTTCTCTTAATCCGGTGATTGTATCTTTATCTTTGATATAAGTCTAGTCATGCTCTTCTTATGTCAAGATTATTGGATGTGATTGAGTTTGATAAATTTATCTTTTAGGTTTGTCCATTACTGCAATATTGTCATTAAAGATATATTATCGTTTCTTGATAAATCTATAGGATAGGTCATATGTGGTTAACTCGAAAGTAAAGAGTAATTCATATCACTTACATTAGAATTTATATGTGCTTTAGTTGAATATTTATTGATTGCTTGTTTGGGATGTGAAACTTGCAATCGAGATAAAAACAACTGAATTGAGATTGGAATAATGCAACGAACCTAGGGAGGATTCCTGGAACCTTGTTGTTTCTTTATCATATACTTCAATCTATTTACACAATTACTTCATCATTTATATCTTCTCACTTGATTATTATTGTTGGTGTTAAGGTTTGCACTTTTCCTTTGTAGATCGCTTTTCCCTGTGGAATCGACACCCTAAAACTGTGCTACAACTACCGCATTATACTTTGGGCGTCATCAAATTTTGGCGCCGTTGTCGGGGAAACGCACTTACATATAAGGAAGATTGTCAACTCTAAAACAAGATGGTACTATTGTTCCTTTCTTTAAGTTTTTGATTTTCTGATTTCTTTTATTTGTTCTATTTTATTTCCTTTTAACTCATTGGGTGTATCCTTAGACCAAGAGATTCACGAGGTAGATTCATTAAAGGACCCGAAGTAAAGCTACCCTTTCCTTCCACGTCTGTTAGTGAAACCTCACCTAGATCAAACCCTAGTGTACACCTAAACGAGAATTTAGAAAACTTTGTTAACATGGCTGAAAACCCTAATGAAAATGTTGCTAGGACACTTAAAGATTATTTACATCCTAGCCGAACAGCCACACCATCATGCATCATGTTTCCAGCCAATACTCGCCACCAAGACTTTAAAACAGGGATGATTCAATTACTCCCTACATTTCATGGCTTGGAAAACGAAAACCCATATGTACACATTAGGGAGTTTGAGGAAGTAGTTGCGATTTTTCATAGTCAAGATGTAGCTGATGATATCGTGAGACTCAAGTTTTTTCCTTTCTTTTTGAAGGATAAAGCTAAGAGTTGGCTATACTCGCTGAGACCATGATCTATTGGGACATGGAATGAGATGACTTAGGTCTTCTTCAATAAATACTTCCCTCAACATAAGACCAATGCTTTAAAAAGATAAATCTCCACCTTTGCACAAAAGGAGAACGAGATTTTGTATCAGTTTTGGGAGAAATTTAAGGAGCTATTAAGCATGTGTCCACACCATGGGTATGAGAGTTGGCACTTAGTGAGCTACTTTTACGAGGGACTTACCTATAAAGAGCGCCAATTCGTAGAGATGATGTGTAATGGTGAATTTTTGCAAAAAGACCCTGATGAGGCCATTAAGTACCTCAATGAGCTTGCTGAAAAAGCTCACACTTGGACTAGACCTAGTGCTATGAAAGCACAAATAGGTCACGACCTGTAAGAAACCTAAGTAATGGTGGAATATACCATCTTAGGGAAGAAGACAACCTAAAAGCTAAGGTTGAAATGCTTACTAGGGAGTTAGATGTGTTAAAGACTAAAGGCTCAAAGCCAACACACGTGGTTAATCATACCGAATCTTCGGAACCATGTTTTGTGTGTGGCAGGGTAGATCATCCCGCTTAAGAGTGGCCTACATTCATAGATATGAGAGGGATGTATGAGGAACAATGTAGTGCCTTAGGCATGTACAAGAAGCCTCTTACACACTTCTCTAACACCTATAAACTGGGATGGCGCAATCACCCCAATTTCAGCTGGAAATCTGAAAACCAGCAGCTTGCACAACCCCCTAGATTATACCCTGCACCATATCTTGCACTCTCATCCTCTAGGAGTTCTTTAGAAGACACTTTACATGTTTTTATTGAGGCACAAGGTAAAACAAACCAAAGGTGTGAGGTGTTAATTACACAGGTTGTTGAAGAGAACAAAGAGATAAGGAGCCAAGTGACCAAACTGATGGGCTTCTTAAGTGTGAATGAGCGAGGGAAGTTCCCTTCCCAAACTCAGTCCACACCCCATTGTCAACGCATGGCACAAACAAATCTGGAAAATGTAAATGCCATTGTAACAAGAAGTGGTAAGTCATTACACATCCCAACAACGAACAAATCCGAGGATGTGGAAAAGGGTGAAGGTAGTAGTGATACCAAATTGCCCAAGGACCCTGAGGTTTCCAAGAGCCCTGTTAAGGTACCATTCCCTCAAGCCTTAAAATCTAACAAGAAAAATCTGGACCTAAACAATGAAATCCTAGAGAACCTAAGGCAAGTAAAACTGAATCTTCCACTTTTGCATGTGATTAAACAAGTTCCTACTTATGCAAAGGTTCTCAAGGATTTATGTACAATTAAAAGGAAGCACCATGTGAAGAAAATAGCATTCCTAACGGAACAAGTTAGTGCTTTAATTAAGCAAAGAATTCCCCCAAAATATAAGGATCCTGGCTGTCCAACCATTGCATGTAGCATTAGAAATCATGAGGTTAGACAATCCTTGCTAGATTTAGGAGCTAGTGTAAACCTCATGCCATTCTCTATTTATTTGCAGCTGGGTTTGGGAGAAATCAAACCAACCACTATGGTATTGCAATTAGCTTACCATTTAGTCAAAGTACCATGGGGTGTGGTAGAGGATGTGTTAATTCAAATTGATAAATTTTATTATCCTGTTGATTTCCTAATCCTTGATATTACTTCTGCTGTTGACACTAACTCTAAGATCCCTTTGATTTTGGGTAGACCTTTCCTTGCTACTGCAAATTCTCTAATTAATTGCAAGAATGGACTCATGAAGCTATCCTTTGGAAACATAACCCTCGAAGTAAACATATTCAATGTTGCAAAACAGCCCGAAGATGAGGATGAGAGCCACCATTACACATGATCGAGTCACTCATCGATGAGGGAGTTTCTAAAGCTCATGATTTTGATCCTCTTGAGTATTTTCTTGTTAATTCCGAGATTAATTCTATTAATGATAAAACTGATATAATTGATATTTGTGCTGTTTTTGGTAAATCTCAGGATTATGGCACTCGAGCATGGCAACCGAAGTTTGAGGAGTTTCCTGAAAGAAGCGAGAAGCAAATCCCCTCAAGAGTGGAAGCACCTAAAGTTGAATTAAAGCCATTACCTAAGGATCATGCAGCCCTCAAGTACCTTCTTACAAAGAAGGATGCCAAGGAACGACTAATATGGTGGATCCTACTCCTACAAGAATTTGACATCACCATCCAAGATAAAAAAATAGTAGAGAATGTAGTGGCTGACCATCTATCCAGGCTCACATTTGAGGACACCTCTGATGACATGCCAATCAAGGATGACTTTCCCGATGAGCATTTACTCTCCATTACTTCTCTACCATGGTTTGCTCATAATGTGAATTATTTGGCTACCGATGAGATACCAATGGATTGGAGCACTAAAGACAAGAGGAAGTTCTTGAATGAGGTACATAATTTTTATTGGGATGACCCTTGCCTTTTCAAATACTGCCCTGACCAAATTATAAGGCATTGCACTCTAATGAAGAGATTGCTAGCGTCTTGGAATTTTGTCACTCCCAAGCTTGTGGAGGCCACTTTTCAATGAAAAAAAACCGCTGCAAAAATCTTACAGTGTGGATTTTATTGGCCAACCTTGTTTAAAGATGCAAACATCTATTGTCGCTAATGCGAAAAGTGTCAGAAGTTAGGAGCTGTGTCTCGTCGAAATATGATGCCCTTAAACCCAATTTTAGTGATTGAAATCTTTGATTGTTGGGGCATTGATTTTATGAGACAATTTCCTCCTTTTTTCAGATATCAATATATCATTGTGGAAATAGATTATGTATCAAAATGGGTAGAGGTAGTAGCTTGCCAAAGCAATGATAATAGAACGGTAATTAAATTTCTCAAAGAAAATGTGTTATCTCGATTTGGTACACCATGCGCTATAATTAGTGATCGAGGTACAAATTTTTGCAACCGTTCATTTGAAGCTTTAATGAGAAAATATGAGGTGTTACATAAGATTTCCACTGCTTATCACCCTCAGACAAGTGGACAAGTAGAACTTGCTAATAGGGAAATTAAACAAATTTTAGAAAAAATAGTTAACCCGGATCGTAAGGATTGGTCTTTGAGACTAGTTGATGCGCTTTGGGCTTACCGAACAACTTTTAAAACTCCCTTAGGTATGCCACCTTATAGGCTTATTTTTGGAAAGCCTTGTCACTTACCTGTGGAGCTCGAGCATCGAGCTTATTGGGCCATCAAATCTTTCAATTTTGACATAGGCGAAGTGGGTAAGCTTAGAAAATTTCAGTTGACCGAGTTAGAGGAGTTAAGAAATGATGCTGATGAGAACTCTAGAATCTATAAGGAAAAGATGAAAGTGTTTCATGATAAAAATATTTTGAGGAAAACATTTAAGCCTGATGATCGAGTGTTCTTATACGATTCTAGACTCCATAAGCATCCGGAAAAACTTTGGTCGAGATGGACCGGTCCTTTCATAGTGAAAAATGCTTTTGAAAATGGGGCGGTAGAAATTGAGGATACTAGAGATGGTTGGATCTTTAAAGTAAATGGTTAACACCTTAAAATCTTAATTAATAGGCAAGATCCGAAAGTGGAAGACATTCCACTTATTGATCCAATTTATTCACCTTGACTTCACCACGGAGGTATGTTTTTGTTTTTCTTTTGTTTATTTTGTTCTTAATTAAATTTCAATTTTTAGTTGTTTTTCTAGTTTGACTTGATCTAATTTTTTTAGTTTAATGTTTATTTTTATTTTTATTTTACTAATTTTATAGTTTTATTTTGCCCACAAACAAGTTTTTCCCCAAAACAAGCCCAGCACACACACCAGCCCAGCAGCAGTGCGCGCCCCAGTGTCCAGCCCCTTACCTTCTCGCCCCCTGCCTCACACCTAGGCCCAGCACTGTGCACGCTGCAGCACACAGAATGAACATACACACACCTTAGCCCAAGCCGCAGCGCACCCTTAGCTAAGCCGCGACTTCACCTATTCTGCCACCTATCCTTGCACATAAAATAAAACCCAATTCTGCACTTATTATCTTCATTTCTCCCTTACGAAAATAGCATCTCACTTCTCTCTCTTTCATCCTCTCTCCAAACCTTCACTTACCCACTCACTTTTACTCAAAATTTCTTGTTTTTAACATCATTTCTTGGGAGATTTTGCACTAATATTGTAGATTTTGCTGGAAATTTCTCCAAAAAGCTTGGTACTAAGAATATTTTGGGTTCATCAAGAAAATTTCAAGTTGGTGGGTACTCCTTCTTCTCTCCAACTTTGGGCATCAAGTAAGACCAATTTCTCCTCTTTGTTGTTCATTTGTGCTATTTGGTTGGTTGATTTTGAATTAGTACTATTGTTCTATATATTTGATTCAAATGGCCCCTAAGACTAAGAGACCAAGGGTGAAACAAGAACAAGAGTATGATGAGAGCAAATTTGTTAGTTTTGAGGCTAGTGAGAGATATGTTAGGATGATGCACACTAGAAAACCCATTCCTGAGAGAGGATTCAAGATAACAGAGAGAGCAAACCCTACCTTGTTTAGAATGATTATTGATAGGTATTAGGGTACATTTGCTAGCCAACCATCTCATTCCCTCACAAATGTGGTTAAAGAATTCTATGCAAATATAAAAGAACATAGGAATAGTAAGGTGAGAGTGAGAGGAAAAATAGTTTCTTTTAGAAGCACATCTATCAACAGATTCTATGGGCTCCCTGACATAGAAAACAGTGAGTATAGTGTATATGCATCTACTATTAATTATGAAGAGATTTAGAATACTCTTTGTACTCAGGGCACTACATGGAAAATGACTGGAGATACCCTTGTAACCTTTCCCGGTACCTCTCTAACTGTCAATACTAGAGCTTAGCAATATTTTGTATGTCAGAGATTGATGCCTGCCACACACTATAGTGACCTTACTGTTGAGAGAGTTGTGCTGATTTATGCCATTTTGATGGGCATGACTATTGATGTCGGCCAAATCATATTTAATTCTATCATACACACTGTACAACAAAAGCTTGGATTGTACTTCCCTTCCTTACTTACCTAATTATGCATCTAAGCCGGAGTTCAGTACAGTCTTGATAAGGACGCTCAGCAACTAAAGAAGCCCATCGATGATGGCATGCTTAATATGATTAAAACCTCAAGGCCGTCAGTTACAGGAGAGAGAGCGGTGATTGCAACCCCTTCTCCCCCTAGGCATTTCACTATTGCAGAGCACCTTGAGCGTTTAAAGATTTGTTTTGACGAGCATCAGAAATTTGTGCATGATAAATTTGATCGTCAGGAACGTTTCTTGGCTAGGCAAGCTGATTATCAAGCGGGGGTGTACTCTTCTTTTGGTAAACTGTACCAACACCTTGCCTCAGCTACTGGTTGTGACATGGATCACTTTCCTACTTTGCCACCCTATCCGGGTTCATCTTTTGATCCAACTCCTGAGGAAGGTGAAGAGAATGAAGAAGAGGATGACGACATAGAGGATTAATTTTGGGTTCTATCTTGTTTGTGTCCTTTTATCTTATTTTATTTTTTCGGATGACTGTACTAACATTTATTTTGTCTTCCTTTGCGTTATTTTATTTTTTCGTACTTTATTTTCATTTTTAGTTATTCATATCCATTTCATGTGTTAACCTAACCTACGGTGGGAATATTAGTGTTACACCACAGTTGCTTTCTTTTTGTTTGTTTTGTTCTATGTTCTAGATTGAAATTTCAACAAGACGAATGGCATGCAGTTCACATGGTGGTGCACAATTTTCAGCTTCTGTGCACTTTTGCTTACAAAGGGAGTTTCCATTACTCTTTTTTTTACATTGTAGTCAATGCAATTTTTAAGTTGGGGGTGGAGGAACATATTTCTGTTTTTCATTGAATTGTTAGGTGTCACTTTCCCTTTGTGTTTGTTTTTAGCATGCTTCATTTTTAGTCTTAGAGTTAATTCATATGTCATTGATAAGAGCTTAATTGAGATAGCATACAGCATTTAGAAGAAGTTAAATCTTGCTTCGATTTGAGAATAATTTAAGTGTCAATCTTCATTTGGTTTGAGACTCTAGTTTGCGGTAAGATTGTATGATTAGTCTATATTTATCGCTAGTCACCTATTTGAGCCTTTTCTTGAAAAAGAATTTGAGCCTTATTTCTTTCAATAGCCCATTTACTTACCTTTATGAGCCTAAAAATATTTTATCCTTACCCTTCTTTTAAAAGAACTTAGTTGTACACATTTGTTGGGAAGCACTTAAGAGGAGTAAGGATGGAAATATGAAAAAATATTACTACCATAACCTAAGTATATTAAAGAAGATAAGTTAGAGGTTGTGGAAAAGAAAAGAAAAAGAAGGTGAATGGTCTTATGCCAAAATAGAAAAGAAACAAAAAAGAGAAGAAGTGTGGCAAAGAAAGAAGAAATAGAAAAGAAAAGTGGTGACTTATCGAGAGATATGCTCTTATAAAAAATGGTTGAAAGACTTAGGTGTTGAAGTAAGGTTATCTAGTGCTTAAAAGTGGTTGTGTTTAAAGCTAAGAGATTGAGTTCTTTTATTTATAAAACCTTCCTGTTCTTTCTTAACCTTTACCTTGGTCTAACGTTACAAGCTTATTAAAGACCTATTGATCCAATGTAGTGTGATTTTTCTATAATAATGGAGAGTGATTTGAAAAATAAGCCTATGGAGCTTGATTTGTGATTGATGTCACACGATTTATTATGTTTTTAGAGGCTAAGACTTGTATTCATGAATGTTATGCATAAAATCATCCGGGTGTTCGGATTAATGGATTTTGGTAAGATGGATGTTAAGAGTCGATAACAACTTTAAGATTGATGCTTAGATTACTTTTTGACTTGGGTAATATTTAATAAATCTATATGCTATGTGTTATATGCGATTTTTGAGACAAAGAATGAATTGCTCTTCGTTTAACGCAAACATTGCTTTACTTTGTTTTAAATTCCTACCGTAGAATTCATCTCTTGTTTTCGCTTGAATTGCTAGGGACTAACAATAAGCTAGTTAGGGGTTGTGATGAAAGCCATAAAATGCATCTTAACGGTACTTAAATGTTAGCATTTTAGGGTTGATCTCGATTTTAATTTCACTTTTATACGTTAACAACTCTAAAGTGGTATTCTTAGATTGTTGATCTATTTCGGTGCTTTTTCAGGTACTTTGAGTCCAAAAGAGAAGGAAAAGCTATTGTTGCTTGAAGCACAATGACTCAATGAACACCAAAGTGAAGGCATGATTGCGGAAGGACAAAACAAAGAGAATCAAGTCTTGAGTGTGTGCACTGCGGCCTGAAAATATCCAAGCCTCGGCGTCCAGAAGTTTGCCCAAAAGAGCCAAGTCTTTCTTCAGTGGGTGCCTAGGCCTGGACCAGTGAGGGTCGTGGCACCCAGAACATGCACAATCTCACCACCAGCCAGAGCCATGGCTTGGACCAATGAGGGTCGCGGCGCCCAGAAGCTTACCCAACTAAAGAATAATCAGAACCGCGACGCCCATAAGTGAGAGCTGCGGCGCACACACGAAAGTTTGTTTTCGATTTATGACCTAATTAGGACTTTAATGATTGTTTAAACCCTAGAACACCCTTAGACCTCTTGTATTATAAATAGATCACTTAGGGTTTGAGAAGAGACATCTTGGAAGTCTGGAAAACTCAAGAAGGCTACCACACTCTCCTGTATCAAAGTGTTCAACCATGAACTTCATGGTGAACTAATCTCCAAGCAAGGCGAAGGGATGAATCCCTAGGTGTAGTTGTTCTTATTTTCCTTTATTGATTCAATTATAGTTAGGATTTATTGTCAAAACATTGTTATGTGTTACTCTTTTATCTAATTAAAAGATTTTCTCTTAATCCGGTGATTGTATCTTTATCCTTGATATAAGTCTAGTCATGCTCTTCTTATATCAAGATTATTGGATGTGATATAGTCCAGTAGATTTATCTTTTAGGTTTGTCCATTACTGCAATATTGTCATTAAAGATATATTGTCATTTCTTGATAAATCTATAAGATAGTTCATGTGTGCTTAACTCGAAAGTAAAGAGTAATTCATATCAATTGCATTAGAATTTATATATGCTTTAGTTGAATATTTGTTGATTGCTTGTTTGGGATGTGAAACTTGCAATCGAGATAAAAACAACTGAATTGAGATTGGAATAAGGCAACAAACCTAGGGAGGATTCCTGGAACCTTGTTGTTTCTTTATCATATACTTCAATATATTTACACAATTACTTCATCATTCATATCTTCTCACTTGATTATTATCGTTCCTATTAAGGTTTGCACTTTTCCTTTGTAGATCGCTTTTCCACGTGGAATCAACACCCCAAAGTTGTGCTATAACTACCGCATTATACTTTGGGCGTAATCAAATCCCCTTTCTATTCTACTCTCTCTCTTCTAAACAACCAGCCTTACAAATGAGTCTATCTTGTTTTGTGTCTTTGCACTCTTACAATTGATCTCACTTTTAATCACAAGTTATGTTCCGTTACATCTTAGATTGAAGCTAGGTGACCCTTTATATAGTGCACAAACTTCTTGACCAATCTTGAGGGCCAATATCCACCCTTAGATCTTGAAGACTAATCATCCTTAGCCTTTGATCAATCATATGTGATACTGTGTGTTTTGTAAATGTATCCTCATACTTAACAAAGGCTGAATCAAATGGACCATGTGTGCCTTGAAGGTGCAGCCTGGAACAGAGTGTGCTGCGGCCTGGAGCATGGCACACTTTCTGCCACTCTGGGTGCCGCGGCCTGCCCCTCCTCCTTGCACTCCTCCTTGCTGTGCGTCGTGGCCTAGACAAGGCTGGGCCGCAACTTGCTCTGATGTTAGACCATTTTCTTACTGTGTGCTGAGGCACACACCTAGTGTGCTAAGGCGCCAATGACAAATGTTGAACCTCTTCCAATCTTTTTTAAACCTTAGACAAATACCAATAGACAAAATGAAGAGAACCAAGGCTGTGTGTCGCGGCCTGGAAAGGCTGAGCCACTGCCTCCATAACAATGACCAAAAGAACCAAGAAGGCCACCACCTTTTACCGCTGCCTAGACCATTTTGAGTCGTGGCCTAGCAGTCTGAGCTACGGCTTGGACCAGTCTGAGCCGCGGCCTCCAGCAACACCACAAAACCATATGCAAGGTTGAGCCGCGGCCTGGATCGCACCTGTTTCCAAATTATTGTTTTAATGATAGTTTAGACCCAAAAATACCCTCAAACTTTTTGTATTATAAATAGATCACTTAGGGTTTGATAAAGTGGAGGGTTTTAAAGGCTAGAAAACTCAAGAAAGCTGCTACATTCCTCTCCATTATGGTGTTCAAGCATGAGCCCCATGGCAAACTAATCTCTAAGCAAGGCGAATGGATGAATCCCTAGGTGTAGTTGTTCTTATTTCCATTCTTGGTTCATTTGTAAGGATTTATTGTTAAATGTTTTTATGATTTACTCTTTGATTAAATAAGAAGAATTTAGGTTCATATGACAGCTGCAATTTATGTTCTTCTTCTTTTAGAATTTCTCTTAATCCGATGATTGCATGATTCTCCTCCATATAAGTCTAGCCAAGCTCTTCTTATGTCAAGTTGTTTGGATGTGATTGATTCTAGTAGATTTATCTTTTAGGTTTGTTCATTATTGCGATATTGTTATTAAAATAAATTGTCATTTCTTGATAAATCTATAAGATAGGTCATGTGTGCTTGAATCGAAATCAATGAGTGATTTGTAGCAATTACATTAGAATGTTAATGTGCTGTGATTGAATATTTACCAATTGCTTGTTTGGGATGTGAAACTAGCAATCGAGATAAAAACAATTGAATCAAGATTGGAATAAAGCAATGAACTTAGGAAGGATTCCCAGAACCTTGTTATTTCCCTATTGAATTATTTATTATATTTACACAACTCTCTTACATTATTTCGTTATCAAAACTCAGATTCTCTCATTTAAATTTTATTATTCGTGTTAAGGTATACACTTTCCCTTGTAGATCGTTTTTCCTTGTGGAATCGACACCCCAAAGCTATGCTACAACTACCGCGTTATTCTTTGGGCGTAATCAGTGCCTACATCACCGTGAGTTCCTCCGAACTCTCTGCACTAAATCAATGGTTCTTACAATTACAGCAACACCTCTTCAAGAACACGATCAAAGATGGATCTTAACCGTTCTTGAATCACCCTCAAGAACACGATATGATCTTGATCTTAACACTGTTCTTGAAGAATGAAAGAAGAGAGAAAAGTAAGTGATAAGGTCTTGAGTTACCCTAGAATTTTCCCCAAGAAAATTCCACTTACAAGTCCCTTGAATTCCCAATCTATACTAGTCTCTCTCTAAACATCCAGCCTCTCTACAATGAGATCTCTCCTGTGTTTAGTGTCTTTGCACTCTCATGCACCCATGTGTTCTATTTCACACACACTCACATGTTATGTCACACACACTCACATGTTATGTCACACTTGTTGAGATTGAATCTAGGTGACCCTTTATATAGTGCACCACTTTTTGAACCAATCTTGAAGTCAATCTCCACCCTTAGATCTTGAAGACTAATCAACCATAGCCCTTCATTAACTCTAAGTGATCCTATGCGTTTTGATCATGCATCCACGTACCTTTCAAAAGGGAAAAATAAGCATCAGTGTGCCTTTAAGCCGCGGCCTGAAGAAGGGGAGGTTTTGATGTCATGCTGGAGGCCGCGGCCTGGAGTGGCTGAGCCACTGCGCACACTCCTTGAGCCGTGGCGCACAGCCCCCTCAACCAACTTATGGTGTTGCTGGAGGCCGAGGCGTGCACACCTTGAGCCGAGATGCCAAGATCTAATGTTGAATCCTTTTAAACCATGTTTAAACCTTAGACAAATACCAACAAGTAACTAATCTCATCTCTTTGGATTAGATCATAGGTCATGAGCCCATTAAGATCCTATTACTTGGATTTAGTACGAAACCAATCACATGTCCACAAAGAAGTTGGAGATAGCTAGGAGAAGAAGCTTTGACACACCATCATGGTGAGACATTTTGGTGGTTGAAAAACTATGTGTTATGTGCATCTAGTTGATAGAGAGGATAATGCTAAATTCAAGGAGCTTGCTCAAGAATGGCTATTAATCGCGTGGCGAGGGTTGTTCATATTCTTCTAGTACTCGAGAAGGAACTAGAAGCTTTAAAATTTAATAAATTAATTGATAAGAAAATTTGAGAATATAGATATGATTATAAATCGATGTGTTAGAAGACTGTGTGTTTGTATATGTAAATATATATATTTACATTATGTTAAAGTTATACATGCTTGATTTATAAAGTGTTATTATTTAAATGAATTGTGATTGAGATGTAAAGAATAGTTGTAATGGTGACATGTGTACTTTCAGCTTGATGTGTGTATTAAAATCATTGATATTATAATGATGTGGTTGTCTTTGTTATTGCTTGTGTGTTGATTGTGTGTGCATTTTAGGACCATAGAAAATGAGTGTCATCCGTGAGTTGGTAGGACAACTGAAGGGGAGTGGGGTCCGAGAGCGAGTAGGACCATGACCATGGCTGGTCCGAGAGTAGGCGCTGCCACATAAGAAGATGTCTCGTTGAAATTATGAAAATGACTAAGATAATTGAGATGATGAAAATTATTGAAATGATTGTGATGATGAGATGGGTGGAGATGTGGGATGGAGGATGGTGTGGAGATGTTGTGTGCATGTGCATCGTTTTGGGATGTTGAGTTCCTTGATGTGTTGTGATAATGTGAATGAAAATTGTGTTGTGATATGGACATGTGTGATCGATTTGGAATCTATTGTGTGAAATGAATGATGTTATGAGGGATATTTTCTCTCTTGATGTGTTGTGTAATTGCTTTTCATGATGTGGATGGTAATGTGCTTATGAATACAGATCGTGCAAATAATGTAATGTGTGTAGTATCATTTGTGGAGTTTATTTTACCTTGACTTGGCAAGAATGACAAAATATGATATTAATCCTTTAAAAACAATAAAGATATTCACTAAGAGAGACATACTTAATAATTGTATATGTGTTAAGGCTTGGTAAATGAAATTAAAATCGATTACTTCTAGTAATGTGAATCTCACTAAGCTTTTAAGCTCACCTATTTCTTATTTTGTTTTTCCTTCAGGTGGTTAACAGGGCATGGAATAAGCTTTAGTGAAGAGTTGGCAGATGAGCATTGTTAGGTGGGTTTATGAATGACATCCTCAATGTCAATCTCGAGTCTGCATTCAATATTTTGTCGTCATAGAAATGTGAATTTGAAACATTCTTGAAAACTTTTCTGAAAACCTAAAAAGTGAAATAATAGTTTACATTTGTATAAATTTGATTGCACATTGTATTAAATTGATTTGAAATTATAAATGACGAAGTATAATTTATGATCAATTATGAGTATGACAGTTCAGGTTAGTGCTCGATGCTTAAAGGTGACGATTTCTTCTTGGGTTAGGCTCGCTTAGGACGGGTCGTTACATTTTTTTTGTATAAGTGCTTTAGGTTTGAAATTTTGTAGACTTTATTTGCGATGATGCATAAGGTGTTTGTGAAGAATCATTAGCGTAAGATAGGAGGATGTCGTTTAGGAATCAGAGCTAGTATTAGAATGGGTTAAGCTTGAGATTGGGTTGATTCGTGTATTTTAAAATTTGGATGAGTTGATGTTGTTGTTAATGTCCTTGTTATGCTTGTAACTTTTCCTAGTGACGCCTTTAACAAAAACTATGGATATAAATACTTTATCTTGATAATTAATAGTTTGATTTATACATACACATATGTGGGATACATTATTATGAGGTTTAGTTACGTGGTGAAGGTGTATGAATATGATAAAAGAGTTATTTTCTACAAGTAGTTTTATTGATTTAGGAATTTTACTTTGATTTTGGGTATTGTTAGTAGTTTATTAGTTAAAATACTAGTTAAATGACTTGAAGAAGTTATTATGGATGATCTTCCAGAGAATAAATTGCATAAGTTTGACTTTAAGAAATAGTTTTTAAGGAGACTATAAACTTGAATTGAATTAAATTATGAACAAAAGGGTAAGCATGTGTGTATAAGTTTAGTTGATTATGGTATTTAAATTCTTGGTTAATGGGTAGGACTAAACATTGTTTGAGGTGACACTGGAATTGGAGTGTTTCTTGAATTGCAGGTTATGTTGGCTGTAAAAAATAAAAAATAAAAAAAAATTGCTAGAAGTCCATAAAATTGAGAAGTACTGTTGAAATTTTTTGCAATGACCTATCCCTAGGTAGGCCCTACTCGAGATGGTATCGTCACCTTTCAGCTTTGAGCCTAAACTTGAATGACATACATACATCTTGCATATAACACACTCCATAATTTAACATAATCAATCAAATAATCCCAGGAACAATCATATTTATACAAAAAAAAAATAATAATAATACATCAATTTTTTTGTACACAACATTCTTGACTCAAGACAACTCTGAGGATGCTGCTTCCAAACCAGCTATAAGGTCAAACTGGTAGCTCTCAACTAGAGCTTTCATCTATAATCTGCTACTACCTAGGGGGGATAAAACATAAAGAAGGGGTGAGCTTCAAAAAAAAGCTTAGTGAGTATCATATTACTCAAAGTACTAGATTTTTAATTGTTGTTTACAAATTTATATTATACATTAAGTTATACAACATAAGACTATAAATCATTTCCATATCCTTTTGAGCATAACTTCATTTTTTTTCTTATCTTTAATTCAAGAAAGGTACCTATAAAAAAATGAGATTGCAACAACCCATCCCTAGGTAGGCCCTACCTGAGAAGGTATTATTACCTTTCAGTCCTGAGCACTCCGACTTACATGCAATCACACATAACTCACCACAAATATAAGTGTTCAATCAAAACATTTCAAATCATATAATTACAATTTCATAAATAACAATCTTTACAATATAACAATTTTAACTAGACAAAATAACAAAAAATCTTCCCCGCTACAAATTTCCTTTTACAATGACTAATCCCAATCCCAACTTAAACTCCTAACAAAAACTCTCAAGAGTGATGATGCCTCTGATGAAAGCCTTAACTTGGGCTTCTTCAACTTGACTGGCAAGCCTCCAGTAATACTTGAAAAGGTTAGCCATAGTAAATGAGTGAGCTAAAAAGATCAGTCAGACACACTTTACGAGAAGTAATCGTATTGTATGAATTATCTTTTTATTTATAATTATAGCACAACATTTATTATGGCTTCTAAGTACAAGTGATATCTTTCTTAATTATCCTCCAATTAAATCCTTTAAGTTTCCTCCAAGTGATTTTCTTTATATTTTTATACCATCATATATTTATTTACTCTATGGTTCATAAATTTTCTTAATTCACAGAACACAACGCTAAAGCAAACATAGTAGATTTTCATCTTGACACTTTTACATTCCCACAACCATAATCATCCCCTTTTTCAGGCCAAGCATATCACATCATCACTTACCCCACATGGGCCAATCATATCACATGCCCCTCATGGGCCAATCATATCACACGCTACTTGATGAGTGAAAAATATTGCATATTTTGGCCACTTAATTTACATTTGTTAGCTTAGGAATTTGTTACTTTGAGTTGTTTTCATTGCTTTTCAGGTTTACAAGCACTGGGAATGGAGTTTCACTAAAATTGCCAGAATTTCCCGTACAGATCAATCATCTTTGAAAATTAAACTGTATTGATTCAAGAAGAAGCAGGATATGATCCATATATACTTAGAAAGATCCAGAAGTCTATTTTCTGGAGAATTTTACGGCTCGTAAAAATGATTTTTCTACAGAAAGTTATGGCCGTTTTAGTAGAAAAAGGTCAGGCTGTGCGGGCTGTGCGGGATTTCAGCGTGAACAGAAGTTTTGAAGGGCATGTGAAGACTTAAATCCCACATCCCACATCGGTTGGAAACACATTTCTATATCCCACATCCCACATCGGATTATAAACATATTGCACTTGTGGTATTTGCCTATATAAGACCCACTCCACTTCATCATTCAGTGTGCAATTCTTGGGCCACTTTGGTGTTAACCGGTGGACGTCTGCTAGCATTCTGGTGGATCCCGAAGGCTTTGCTACCACGAGGGGAAGCGTCGCCCATCAGTGAGTGGAATTTCTCCCATGTAAAGTTATTTATTTCCTTTTATTTAGTTTTTTTTAGTTTAATATTTAGAACTTTTATTATGAACTACAGTTTCATAGTTATGAGTGGCTAGAATCTTCAGCTAAGATTGAAGATGAAGCCCTGCCGTTGTTTGGCATAGTCGTTCAGATTTGCTTGTACAAATCTGACAATTTTTAGTATAAATGTTCTGTCAATTATTTGAGTAAATCTTATGATTGATTGAGTTTAAATTGTTCTGTTGGATATTCCTTGTGTTTCATCTGATGGATACATCGAATTATTTTCGATTAAATTGGATTTCCTTTGTGATTTGTTAAAAGCGGATACATTGGATGCTTTTGGTTTAATTGGGATATTCTTTGTTTTTTGTCGTAAGTTGGATTCATGGAATGTTTTGATAGGCTATACTTTTAGGACATATATGCTTAAACTTTGGTGGGGTGGATTCGGAAACCTTAGTGTTTTTTTTATTAGTTTTTAAATCAATTTAGTTTAGCTTATATTTCTTTTGCAAAAATACACCCCAAAATTTGGAACTAGGTTAAAATAAGATTAGTTTAGATAAAATTATATTTTCACAACACAATTCCCTGTGGATTCGACCTCGCACTTGCACAACGCTATATTGCAAAAGACTAGTGCGCTTGTGAGTAAATTAAAACTCACAACACTACTCATGGGCCATTCATCTCAATATGTCCATGAAATATAATTCCATGTTGTATGATGCAATGCAATAAATGCATAATCAATCACTACCCCTCACAAGGCTATATTATCATTACAAGGATTTTTCCCCACATACTAGTACGTCCAATCATTATAGCAAATATTCAAAACCCTCTTGATCCGGGTCGGGTCCTACTCGTCCAATATCCATTCCATACCCTTACACCCTTTGTGGGAAGGGACCTATCGGCCTCACCCATCACTTGCCCCTCAATAACATACTGTCAAAAAAAGTTATACTGTAAAATGGATGAATTAATACGCATAGAAATAATCATCAAACATTCATATCGCATTTCATACAAATCCAACCAAACACATTTGTTACAATTCCTCAACACAAACACCTTAAATCATTTCAAGACTCATATCTTTAAACCTTTATTTTTTCCAATCTATTTCGATTCCTTATATTACTAGTTTTTACTATCTTCATACCATAATATAATTACTTAATATTCAAAAATTCTAAGGTTTACATTCATCAAGGTAGATCATATTATTTTTCTTTATTCTTTATTACTCAACTTACATATTATAAATACACTTACGAAAGGTAAGACATACTCACGTCGCTACGCGATCTTACTACTTCTTTGTCTCTCAAGGATTTCCCTATTAGTACCTAGGAATGAATAAAACTTAATCTCATTACTTTAAATCACTTAAAATAATCTCAAGCAACCTCAAAGTGGTTTGTGTACTTTAAATCTCAAGAGCGCACTAACCAAAAGTCAAAGAAATCGAGGCTTTAAGCCCTTTTTCAAAACATCTATTTTGAATCTCAAAATGACTTTAATTTTTGTGAATACTAACCTTTTTAAAGGTGTTTTAATTATACTTCAAATGTATAAAAATATTATAAATATTTTGGAAAGGTTTCATATTCAAAAACTGAGAAAAGGTTTGTTTTTTTTTTGTTTGAAAAAATCAGCATGATCTAGTCGAACTGGGTACTTGATCCAGTCGATTGGAAAACCTCTAGAAACATTTTTTTCCCATTACCAAGTCGACTAGAACTATGACCTAGTAGATTGAGTCCTTTAGAAACAGCACAAAAACCTTATCCAATCGACTGGCCTCCCGACCCAGTCGGCTGGGTCACCTGATTTTAGCAAAAATCACTTTGAAAATTCATATTTTTCCCCAAATTTCTTCTTGATTTAAAAAAATACTTTCAATTTTTCAAAGATACAAGTTTCTAAGGGTTTGAAGTTAAAAATTTTACATTACCCAAGAAAATTTGAACCAAAAACTCCCCAATCAACCAATTTTGCACAAAACCCACTTTTTAAAACAAACCCATTTTCTTCAAACTTTTTCTCAAAAACATTTGGATTTCAAAGCTCCAAATTCAAAAACCTTAACTTAATAAACATTTAAGAACAACTAGGAATAAATAAAACAAAATTTTTACCTTAGGTTTTGCAAAGATTTCATCTTTCTTCCTCTTTTTTCCTCTCATCCTTCCTCTCATTCTTCTTCCCTTCCTTTTTTCTCTTTTTTCTCTCGTTTCTCTCGAAATTTCTAGAGAAATCTAGAAAATGTTTGATTCTCTCCCTCTCTCTTCTTATTTATACTAAGAACTCTCCCTTAATTTCCCACTCATTCTTCGACTCTTCCTTTCCCCCATTAACTACCCCAAAGCTCTTTAAAACTTGATGTTTTCGGCAAAGACTAGATTTTACTATCAATTCTACTTTAATTACTTATTCCTAAGTTCCACAAGTCCAAGCATGAATTAAATTCTAAAATTCAAAACTAAACAAACACTTTAAATCATGTCAAAAAGGATTTATGTGATTAAAATATTTAAAATTAAGTACCGGGCTCTACGAACACTTTACATTATCTTAAAATTTTCATTTTTATTTACCAACAAATTCACAATCCATTCTCATACTTTCCACATCAAAAACTATAAAGCAACAAGCACAACATCAACATGTCATGCAAATCAACATCATATGTCCTTCACTAGGCCAATCGCATCATGTACCCCTCACTAGACCAATCACATCAATCATCATATGCAATGCAATGCATGATCATGTCTTGGTTCATTTAATTACTCGGCATTTCATTTCATTTAATTGTTCCTCAATAGGCTAATCATATCACAATGAGGACGTCTCCCCACTTACCAGTATGTCACTCAGCATGATCACTCAACATTGCTCAAAATCCTCACCCAGCATCACTCAACATCCTCACCCAGTATCACTCAAAGTGTTCATGATGTGAGAAAATATTTTTATATAACGCAACAAAAATCAAAGAAACCAAAGTGTGTTATACTCATTTTCATTCCTTTTTCAAATCATTTACTTTGGGTTTCAAAAACATTTTAATCTCATGAATATTAGGAATTTTAAAAGTGTTTTAACCATTATTCCAATGTATATAAACATTAAAATCACTTTCAAAAACTTTCACATTAAAAAACTGAAGGAAAAAGTCAATTTTTTCAAAAATCAGCACGGTACAGTTGACTGAGTACCTGATCCAGGCGAATGAAAAAAGTCCAGAAGTTTTTCCTCTTTCATTTAGTCAATTGAACAATTTATTCAGTCGATTGAATCCCTTGATTTAGCCATGTTTCTGGTTCAGATACTTCATCCAATCAACTGAGCACCCGATTCAGTTGATTGAATCCCTTATTTTCAGCAAAAATCTTTCTGAAAACTCATGTTTTACTCCAAAACGTTTCTTGATTCTGTTAGAGTTGGTGCATACTTCACGGGACTAGATTTTTAGAACCCCGGGTGAACACAGGGGTCCCGCTCACTAGTGAGCGGGCAGGGGTCTCGCTCCCTGGTAAGCGAGCGGGCGGCGGGGGTTAGGGGGTAGTGCCCTCGAAACTTTCAAGCCCTGCACATGAGTTGGGTCTGATTTTGTGCTTGGTAGTTTGGGTTTGGGCCCATGAATAGCTGTAGTTCTACAGCAGGGAAAAAATCTTATTTAGACTCTAATTAGGATGTCTTAAGTTGCTTATAAATGCTCTTTATGTACTAAGCATACATTGTAACGAGAGATTTGTGAGGTTGATAATAAGAAACTTCTGGCATGACGTAGCCCTATTCTAGGGTGAACCTCGATAAATCTTGTCTTCTTTTCTTTCTGTTTATAATTCCTGTGATTGACAGGTCTCGAATCGTTAAACTGGTATCAGAGCTTTGTGTTCGAGGATTAACAATCAGAGATGTCGATTAGATCACAGATTGAAATCGAGAAGTTCGAAAGAAAGGGCTTCGAATTATGGAAACTGAAGATAGAGGATCTATTAGTGGATAGGGATCTTGGACGGTGATAGAAATGAGATACTGAAGAGTATGACGTCCATGGTAGAGGCATCGCCGGTGGTGGTTTCGACATCATCTTCAGCTGCCATCACGGAATGGGAGAAGCTCGATCGAAAGGCACGAAGTTTTATTTGGCTGTGCTTGGTCGATTTTGTCCTAATAAACATTTCTGGAGAAAAGACTATGAAAGATCTTTGGAAGAAGCTAGAAAGCCTTTATCAGAGTAAATCTCTGGTAAACAAACTGTTTCTGCGGAAGAAGTTCTACAACCTTCGGATGGTTGAGGACGATTCTTTCTCTGTTCATTTACATAAGTTCAACACTTTGATAGGTCAGTTATTATCTATCAGTGTTGATATGACAAATGACAATAAAGCTATTACACTGCTTTGTTCATTGTCTGATTCGTGAGATAATTTGATAGTTGCGATTGGTAGTGGTACGACTGATCTGTCTTTTGAGAATGTCGTGGTAGCCTTATTGTCTAAAGAGATGAGGCGGTAGGGTATACAGAACTCATCAAAATAGGCCTTATCTGTGAGAGGGCGAACCCATGATAAAGACTACAAGTGGTCTGGTGATAAACCTAAGTTCAGGGGAAGATCGAAAAGTAAAGATAAATCTGGGTTGAAGTGTTAGAAGTGTAGGAAGCCTCAGCATCTAAATGAGGATTGCAGAAGTAAGAGTGTGAACACTGAAAAGCTGACAGGTGAGAGATCAGCTTCAGAAAACAAGGACCAGTATGATGATGATGTTTGTGACTTAAATATGGCATCCTGTTTGGCTTAATCATATCAGAGTGTTTGGATAATTGACAAAGCAGTATCCTTTCACATGACACCTCATAAGGACTAGTTTCATGAGTATGAAACCTTTGACAGAGGAAACATTTTATTGGGAGATAACTCTCCAGTGAAAATTATTGGTCGTGGAAAGTTAAAGTTGATGATGAATGATGGGACAGTCAAAACACTTCCAGGGATGATGCATATCCGAGTCTCAATAGGAACTTAATGTCAGTCAGTAAGATGGCAGATGGGGGAGTGAATTTCAGCTGTGACAAAAATTCGTGCAAGATGACTCGTGGATCATTAGTAATTGCACAAGGTGTTCGGTATGGTACGTTGTACAAGCTACTGTGAAGTGCAGTACAAAGTCAGTGCAGCGGAGGTTTTATCTTTGAGAAGGCGACTGATGATGAGGCAACGACCTCTATGTTGTGGCATCAGAGTCTTGGGTATATCGGTGAAAATGAACTATCTAATTTATCATCAAAGCATATGGTGAAGGGAGTCCCAAATCGCTCCATGGGATTCAGTTTTTGTGAGTATTTTCTTCATAGCAAGCATAACTATGTGAGTTTTAAGTCCACTAGAACGAGGGCAAAAGGTATTCTGGATTTAATACATAGTGATGTGTTTTACCAGTTCTAGTCCAATCTCTTAGAAAATCAAGGTATTATGTCTCTTTCATTGATGATTTTTCAAGGTATGCATAGATTTACTTCATGAAAAGTAAAGCTAAAGCATTTGATAAGTTATGTGAATTAAAAGCATTTATAAAAAATCAAATGGAAAGAAAGATAAAGGTACTGAGAATAGATAATGGAGGAGAATTTTTCTCAAACAAATTTAAGCAATTCTATGTGGCAAGCGGCATTATAAGATAGAAAACAACTCCATATACACCTCAACAGAATGGGGTGCCCGAAAGACTCACTCAGTAACTCATGGAGAAATTAAGGAGTATGTCGAGTTGTGCAGGCTTGGTGAGATATTTTCCCCGGTAGCAAAGTTGACATCTATTAGATTTGGCTTATCCATGACAGCTGCTTATGCTCTAGAGGTTGAGCACTTGAATGTGAAGACAGCTTTCCTTCATGGGGACTTAGAGGAGGAAATTTACATACCATCCTGAAGGCTTTGTGAGTAAAGGCAAGGAGGAGCTGGTTTGTAAATTGAAGAAGTCTTTGTACAGACTAAAGCAGTCACCACGGATGTGGTACCAGAATTTTTATACATATGCCACTTAGCTTGGGTTCACTCGTAGCTATGCTGATCACTACGTCTATGTGGAAAGGTTAGGGGTTGATTTTGTCATTTTAACCTTGTATGTTGATGATATGTTGTTGATTGAAAATAACAGGAAGATGATTAGCACTGTGAAGGCATTGTTAGCAAAGCAGTTTGACATAAAAGACCTAAGGCCAGCAAACTTTATCTTGGGCATGTAGATAAAGAGGGATTGTGAAAATCAAAAACTGTGGCTAAGTCAGAAGAAGTGTATTGAAGAAGTGTTGAAGAAATTCAATATGTCTGACAGCAAGCTGGTAGGGACTCCCATGCCTTTGGGAACTAAGTTATCTGCAAAATAATGTCCGAAGACGGAGGAAGAAGCTGAAGAGATGGGGCACGTACCTTATGCTAGTGCAGTTGGAAGCTTAATGTACGCCATGGTGTGTACGAGACTAGATATTTCCCAAGCAGTGGGAGTATTGAGTAGATATATGTCTAATCCTAGGAAAGAGCATTGAACTGCAATCAAGAGAGTTCTTAGATATGTTTGTGGCACGTCAGAGTTTGCATTGTGTTATGGAGGTATGGGAGGTAAGAAGAATCTTGATATTGTAGGATCAGTTGATGCTAACTAGGGAGGAGACATTGATAGCAGGAGGTCTACAAACGGATATGTATTCAATCTGTTTGGTGGGGCACTAAGTTGGATGAGCAAAAGGAAAAGTTTTGCTGCCCTTTCATCTACAGAAGCAGAGTATATGGCAATAACTCATACTAGAAAGGAAGCGGTTTGGCTTCAAAGATTGTGTGCTGAGCTTGGGTTTTAAACAAGAAGTAATGAAGGTGAAATGTGATAATCAAGGTGTTATCTTCATAGCAAAGAATCCTGCATTTCATTCATGGATGAAGCACATTGATATCCAATATCACTTCATCCGGGAGAAGATTGAAGAAAATGTGATAATCTTGGAGAAAGTCGATACATCAGTGAACAACGCGGATTAACATTAACACACCATTTCAATAAAGTGTTACTTAATTTAATTGAAGGACCCTGCTTATACATCAAATAGTATTTTTCACCTCTTGCACTCAACCTCTTGGACTCTTATTTACTTCTTGTGATAAAATTTAAAATCTTCTTTTAGAGCAACACATTATCTGATAGAAGTTTTAATTCTAATTCCACATTTTTCAATATCGTCCCCCATTTCTAATTCTTTCACATTCTTAACTTAATTCATTTATTCAGTCCAAAGAATAACGCGGTAGTTGTAGCACAGCTTTGGGGTGTCGATTCCACAGAGAAACAAATTTAAAAAATAGTAGAAAGAACAAAGAAACTAAAGAAAAATATTAAATGATTAATGGAGAACAAAGATTAATTTTAAATACAAATTAAAGTGAAGCAAAGTGACTAACGGAGAAAGTACTCAAATTTGACAAACAATAAAGCGTCGGGAATCCCTTGCACAAATATGGTATTTTAATTATCCTTAATTCATTGAATAAATCAATTGGGAACTCAATTTCCAAAATTCTCAATCGAAAGGTGTAGATTTATAAACCAAGATTAAACCAAATGTAACCCTTTGAAAAATCATTCACCACTTTTAAAATACGTAAATTATTATCACTATTGAGAAAATCCAACGACGACAATATACTCAGGAAGCGATATTGCAGCAAAGAATTAAATCAATATAGATAAATAATTGATCCAAACATAATCAAAAAGCTAAACCATTCAATAAAGAAAGCATAACTGAATCCATAAATAGAA
Organism: Bretschneidera sinensis; assembly: GCA_023935145.1. NCBI lineage: Eukaryota > Viridiplantae > Streptophyta > Magnoliopsida > Brassicales > Akaniaceae > Bretschneidera > Bretschneidera sinensis. The sequence goes on along the minus strand of CM043699.1, from coordinate 58,561,346 downwards.
TAAATTCTACGATTATTTGGAAAAGAAAACATCACCAATGAATTGAGAATGATAAAACAAAAAGAGTTTTAGTAATTGAAAATACATAAATTAAAAAATAAATAAAAATAACATCTACTGTGCAAGTTCATCCCTAGCCCCACTTGAGAATTTAGTTACCCATAAATATAATGGACAACAAAAATCTCAAGGGAAAAATTAGAGCAAACATTAAAGTGCTAAACATTAAACTTTAAAACCTAAAAGAAATAAATTAAAACAAACAATACATGGAGAGAGAAATTCCACTCGCAGTTGCTGTGCGGTGCTCCCCCCGATTGGTGGCAAACTCCTCCAGATTGCACCCCTTGGTAGCAAAGCCTCCGAGATTGCACACCCCTTTAGATGAAGTGAAATGGGGATATTATAGGGGAACTCCATGAGTGCAATGTGTTTCCAATCCGATGTGGGATGTGGGATGTAGAATATTGTTGTGAGTTTTAAATTACTCACAAGTGCACGAGTCGTTTGCAATATAGTGTGTGCAAGTGCGAGGTCGAATCCACAGGGAATTGCATCGTGAAAATATATTTTTATCTAAACTAAACCTATTTTAACCTAATTCTGAATTTTGAATTATATTTTGCAAACAATATAAACTAAACTAAATTGAGTTGAAAGAAATGATAAAATACTAAGGTTTCTGAATCCACCCCACCAAAATAAAGCATATATTTTCATGTTTTGCATAAAAGTAATCTATCAAATAATTCCATGAATCCACCGTTATACAAATCACAGCAAATACCCTAATTCAACCAAATCATCCAATGTATCTCTTTAGAATCACAATGGATATCTAATTTACTTTGGATGATCCGCCGTATCCGGCAGATGAAACACAAGGAATATCCAATTTGAACAATTTAAACACAATTAATCATAAGAATTTACTCAAACAATTGAAACAGAACATTAATACTAAAAATATCATAATTGTACGAACATATCTGAAAATATTATGCCAAACAATGGCGAAGCTTCATCTTCAACCTTAGATGAAGGTTTTAGCCTCTCATGATTATGAAACTAAATTTCACAATTAAAGTGCTAAACATAAAACTTTAAACTCAAAAGAAATAAATTAAAACTGACTATACATTGAGAGAAATTTTACTCGCAGTTGTTATGCGGCACTTTCCCACTTTAGTAGCAAAGCCTTCCAAATTGCACACAGAAATCCTCCGGATTGTACACTCATTTGATGAAGTGAAATGGGGCTTTTATAGGGGAACTCCAAGAGTGCAATGTGTTTCCAATCTAGTGTGGGATGTGGGATATAGAATGTGTTTCCAACCGATATGGGATATGAGATTTAAGCCTTCATATGCCCATCAAAACTTCTGCACACGCTGAAAACCCGCACAGCCTGACCTTTGTCTACTAAAACTGCCATAACTTTTTCTACAAAAATTATATTTATGAGCCGTAAAATTCCCCAGAAAATAGACATCCGGATCTTTCCAAGCATATATGGCTCATCGCCTGGTTCCTCCCAAATCATTACAGTTTTAATCCGTAAAAATGACTGATCTGTACGGGTAATTCTGGTAATTTATTGAAATTCCTTTCCAAGTGCTTGTAAACCTGTAAAACAACGAAAAAACAACTCAAAATAAAAAATTCCTAAGCTAACAAATACAAATTAAGGGGACAAAATATGCAGCATTTGGTACTCATCAAATACCTCCAAACTTACATTTTGCTAGTCCCTTAGCAAAACAAAATAAAAAAATTTAAATGAAAAACAAAGAACACAAAGATAAATCCATCATTCATGGTGTCGAAAAATTTAATTAGCACACAAAACCATGATATTCATTCATGACCAAGCTTAAAATATAAACCTATCTTCGTAATGAATAGGAACTTTAAAATCTAATTACTTACAAAAGAAAGGCTAAGGCATCATAAGTATGACTCAGTGTAAAGTGAATTAGCATATAATGATGAGGATTCCAAATAACTTCAATGTGCAATGTCTCCATGTCTTAAGATTCACAGAATTTCTCATCAGAATGAACAACAATGGCATAGTTTTATTTTCTTCTCTCTTTTATTATAAGGCTCTACTATGTTTAGTTCCCTTAAGGTTTCTAATTGACCCATGTAGCAAATGTTGAGTCAATGACTCCCAAACCAAATGATTTTAGGGCATTAGGTGAAAAAACACCCCTAAGGACTTACTAACTCGAGTAAAAAAGACTATAAAACTAAACTGGCCTTAATGCTACAAAGCAAAATTCTCACCTTTTGACGTGAACACTCACTGCTTACTGAGGCAATAGGTCCAGTCACTCAGCGAAAAGTTTCTCAATGATCATTACGAATAAAATTCCCACCTTTTGACGTGAACACTCGCTGCTTACAGAGACAAGAGGTCCAGTTACTCAGTGGAAAGTTTATTAATGATCATCTTGAGCATTTTTCTCTTTTTGTGCAAATTTTTTTTTTAATTTTTATTTGTACTTTTCTATGCCAAAGTGTTTATCCAACAAGTCATCCAGTTTCAGTTAAGTCATAGAAACATACACATTAAAATCACATGTCATACCTCACACTATTTTGTGCTAATGTGCTCGTGTCAGATTAGATCAAACATAGGAATTCTCAAATGCCTAAAGTAAGTAACAAAATTTTAAAACTCTATCATCAAATCATGTGTTCAAGATTTTAAGCTCGCCAATGACATCACATCATAGTATTCGTTTAGAATAACCAAAATTTCAAAACAATCATCAACATGCATTTATCTTTTCAATAATATATAAAAAAAATCTGGGACAAAGTGTGTCTGAATGTATCTCCCATACCCTCAAATTTGAATTACACATTGTCCCCAATGTGTGACTAATATGAAAAGAGCTAACCTGGGAGATGGAGAGCTAGTTGGATTGGCATGGCTCATAACATACCCCCAAACTTGAACTGAAGTACGCGTTGTCCCTGAAAAATAACGACTGGAAAACAAAAAATACTAGAAATAAACAGTAACAAGAAATATGTAAAATAATAAAAACATAAATGATATGCTGTGAGGTGCCTCCCATGAGCACTAAGTTTTACATTTTCAGCCAGACTCTCCATACTGACTGAACACGAGTTGGCACCAACTCGTCATCCTCATTCTTCACTACCGTCAATCCAGCCCGCTTGGGCATGACATGAATCGGGCTCACCCACTTGCTATCAGAGATAGGATAAATGATCCCTACATCCAACAACTTTATCACTTCAGTCCTCCAACCTCTTGCATAGCTGGGTTAAGCCTTCTCTGTGGTTCCCTCGATGGCTTGGCATTCTCCTCCAAATGTATCTTGTGCATCACCACCGAGGGGCTGATCCCCTTGATATCCTCAATAGTCCAGCCGTTAGCTTCCTTGTGCTCTCTTAAACCGTCCAATAATTTCTCTTCTTGAGCATTAACCAAATCTAAAGCTATAATCACAGGCAAAGAATCGGTTGGACCTTGGAACTTATACTTAAGATTGTCCGGTAAAGGCTTAAGTTCCTTCTTGGGGGGCTCAGGTGCTGCTGTCTCCTCTATCTTACTGTTCTTCCGAGGAGCAGACTCCAAAATGGCATTCACTTGCTCAAGTAACTTATCCAAATCCAAATCCTCTCCAATTTGAGCAAAGCATGCCTCCAGGGGGTCCTCAATGCTTGATTCATCCACAAGTCTCCTCAATAATCTCCTCTATCAAGCGTACATTTCTCACTTCATCATATTCCAGTGGTTGTTTACTGATATCAAAGATATTTAGCTCCAATGTCATATTTCCGAAGGAAATCTTCATCACCCCTTTCGTACAATTTATCAGGGTATTAGCCGTGGCTAGAAATGGTCGCCCTAGAATCACCGGTATCTGAATCCCCACATTCTGAACCGACTCTGTGTCATGCACAATAAAATCCACGGGGAAATAAAACTTATCCACCTTTATCAAAACGTCCTCAATTATTCCCCGTGGTATCTTCACTGACCTGTCAGGCAATTGAAACGTTATAGATGTGGGCTTTAATTCTCCTAACCCTAACTACAAATAAATTGAGTAGGGCAGAAGATTCACCCTCGCTCCTAGATCCAAAAGAGCCCTCTCAATCCAATTGACTTCTATCATGCAAGAGATGCTAGCATTGGTTGGTGGCAACACTATACAGGAAGGGGAGTTAGTCACAACGGGTGCGAACAAATCCCTAAGAGATGTAGTGAAGTCCACGTTCCAAGCTCTAGGTTGCTCTACATTCTCAGGTTGATTTGCATTCCTTAAATTGTCCCCCATGTCAATCGTCTCTCTCTCAATAAGTGCTCTCTTATTTCTCTTAAGAGTTTTTTCTAATTCGAGATCTAAAGGTATCGATTCTAATTTCAGGGATCTCCGACCAAGCATACACCAGTCAAACAGCAATAAAATAACTACCTAGCAGAAGAAAAAAAAAGAATAAAATGCAAATGATAAATAAAAATAAAATAAAATAAATGCAAAAACAGAAAACACAATACTCGCCAAATGGGTAATTGTAATTAGAAATAAATAAACTAGAATAAACTTGCAAAAAGAAAAATAAAACAAAAATGTTAACTAAACTAGTAGAAAAATAAAATTAATTCAGACAAAAATATAATTTTCAAAAACAAAACAACTCCCCGGCAACGGTGCAAAAAACTTGTTGTGAGTTTTAAATTACTCTCAAGTGCATGAGTCGTTTGCAATATAGTGTGTGCAAGTGCGAGGTCGAATCCACAGGGAATTGCGTCGTGAAAATATACTTTTATCAAGACTAAACCTATTTTAACCTAGTTCCGAATTTTGAATTGTATTTTGCAAAGAATATAAACTAAACTAAATTAAGTTGAAAGAAATGATAAAAATACTAAGGTTTCTGAATCCACGCTACCAAAATAAAGCATATATTTTCATGTTCTGTATAAAAGTAATGTATCAAATAATTCCACGAATCCACCATTAAACAAATCACAGCAAATACCCTAATTCAACCAAATCATCCAATGTATCCCTTTAGAATCACAATGGATATCCAATTTACTTTGGATGATCCGTCGTATCTAGCAGATGAAACACAAGGAATGTCCAATTTGAACAATTTAAACACAATCAATCATGAGAGTTTACCCAAACAATTGAAACAGAACATTAATACTAAAAATATCAGAATTGTACGAACATATCTAAAAATATTATGCCAAACAATAGCAAGGCTTCATCTACAACCTTAGATGAAGGTTTTAGCCTGTCATGATTATGAAAATAAATTTCACAATTAAAGTGCTAAATATAAAACTTTATACTCAAAATAAATAAATCAAAACTAACTATAAATTGAGAGAAATTCCACTCGCAACTATTGTGCGGTACTTTCCACCTTTGGTAGGAAAGCCTTCTAGATTACACAGTCATTTGATGAAGTGAAATGGGGCTTTTATAGGGGAACTCCATGAGTTCAATGTGTTTTCAATCCGATGTGGGATGTCGGATATAGAATTTTTTTCCAACAGATGTGGGATGTGGGATTTAAGCCTTCACATGCCCTTCAAAACTTCTGCCCACACTAAAATCCCACACAGCCTGACCTTTGTCTACTAAAACTGCCATAACTTTCTCTAGAAAAATCATATATACGAGCCGTAAAATTCCCCAGAAAATAGACATCCGGATCTTTCCAAGCATATATGGCTCATCTCTTGGTTCTTCCTGAATAAATACAGTTTAATCTGCAAAAATAACAGATCTGTACGGGCAATTCTGGTAATTTAGTGAAATTCCTTTCCAAGTGCTTGTAAACCTGTAAAACAACAAAAAAACAACTCAAAATAAAAAATTCCTAAGCTAACAAATATAAATTAAGGGGACAAAATATGCAACATTTAGTACTCATCAAATGCCCCCAAACTTACATTTTGCTAGTCCCTTAGCAAAACAAAATAAAAAAATCTAAATGAAAAACAAAGAACACAAAGATAAATCCATCATTCATGGTGTCCAAAAATTTAATTAGCACACAAAACCATGATATTCATTCATGACCAAGCTTAAAATATAAACCTATCTTCGCAATGAATAGGAACTTTAAAATCTAATTACTTACAAAAGGAAGGCTAAGGCATCATAAGTCTAACTCAGTGTAAAGTGAATTAGCATATAAAGATGAGGATTCTAAATAACTTCAATGTGTAATGTCTCAATGTCTTAAGATTCACAGAATTTCTCATCAGAATGAACAACAATGGCATAGTTTTATTTTCTTCTCTCTTTTATTATAAGGCTCTACTATGTTTAGTTCCCTTAAGCTTTCTAATTGACCTATGTAGCAAGTGTTGAGTCAATGACTCCCAAACCAAATGATTTTAGGGCATTAGGTGTAAAGACACCCCTAAGGACTTACTAACTCGAGTAAAAAAGGCTATGAAACTAAACTGGCCTTAATGCTACGAAGCAAAATTCCCACCTTTTGACGTGAACACTCACTGCTTACTGAGGCAATAGGTCCAGTTACTCAGTGAAAAGTTTCTCAATGATCATTACGAATAAAATTCCCACCTTTTGACGTGAACACTCACTGCTTACAGAGACAAGATGTCCAGTTACTCAGTGGAAAGTTTATTAATGATCATCTTGAGCATTTTTCTCTTTTTGTGCAAATTTGTTTTTCATTTTTATTTGTACTTTTCTATGCCAAAGTGTTTATCCAACAAGTCATCCAGTTTCAGTTAAGTCATAGAAACATACACATTAAAATCACATGTCATACCTCACACTATTTTGTGCTAATGTGCTCGTGTCAGATTAGATCAAACATATGAATTCTCAAATGCCTAAAGTAAGTAACAAAATTTTCAAACTCTATCATCAAATCATGTGTTCAAGATTTTAAGCTCGCAAATGACATCACATCATGGTATTCGTTTAGATCAACCAAAATTTCAAAACAATCATCAACATGCATTTATCTTTTCAATAATATATAAAAAAAATCTGGGACAAAGTGTGTGTGAATGTATCTCCCATACCCTCAAATTTAAATTACACATTGTCCCCAATGTGTGACTAATATGGAAAGAGCTAACCTGGGAGATGGAGAGCTAGCTGGATTGGCATGGCTCATAACATACCCCCAAACTTGAACTGAAGTACGCGTTGTCCCTGAAAAATAACGACTGGAAAACAAAAAATACTAGAAATAAACAGTAACAAGAAATATGTAAAATATTAAAAACATAAATGATATGCTGTGAGGTGCCTCCCATGAGCGCTAAGTTTTACATTTTCAGCCAGACTCTCCATACTGACTGAACACGAGTTAGCACCAACTCGTCATTCTTATTCTTCACTACCATAATCCAGCCCGCTTGGGCATGACATGAATCGGGCTCACCCACTTGCTATCAGAGATAGGATAAATGATCCCTACATCCAACAACTTTATCACTTCAGCCCTCACAACCTCTTGCATAGCTGGGTTAAGCCTTCTCTATGGTTCCCTCGATGGCTTGGCATTCTCCTCCAAATGTATCTTGTGCATCACCACCGAGGGGCCGATCCCCTTGATATCCTCAATAGTCCAGCTGTTAGCTTCTTTGTGCTCTCTTAAACCATCCAATAATTTCTCTTCTTGAGCATTAACCAAATCTAAAGCTATAATCACAGGCAAAGAATCTGTTGGACCTTGGAACTTATACTTAAGATTGTCCGGTAAAGGCTTAAGTTCCTTCTTGGGGGGCTCAAGTGCTGCTGTCTCCTCCATCTTACTGTTCTTCCGAGGAGCAGACTCCAAAATGGCATTCACTTGCTCAAGTAACTTATCCAAATCCAAATCCTCTCCAATTTGAGCAAAGCATGCCTCCAGGGGGTCCTCAATGCTTGATTCATCCACAGTCTCCTCAATAATCTCCTCTATCAAGCGTACATTTCTCACTTCATCATATTCCAGTGGTTGTTTACTGATATTAAAGATATTTAGCTCCAATGTCATATTTCCGAAGGAAATCTTCATCACCCCTTTCGTACAATTTATCAGGGTATTAGCCGTGGCTAAAAATGGTCGCCCTAGAATCACAGGTATCTGAATCCCCACATTCTGAACCGACTCTGTGTCATGCACAATAAAATCCACGAGGAAATAAAACTTATCCACCTTTATCAAAACGTCCTCAATTATTCCCCGTGGTATCTTCACTGACCTGTCAGCCAATTGAAGCGTTATAGATGTGGGCTTCAATTCTCCTAACCCCAACTACAAATAAATTGAGTAGGGTAAAAGATTCACACTCGCTCCTAGATCCAAAAGAGCCCTCTCAATCCAGTTGACTCCTATCATGCAAGAGATGCTAGCATTGGTTGTTGGCAACACTATACAGGAAGGGGAGTTAGTCACAATGGGTGCGAACAAATCCCTAAGAGATGTAGTGAAGTCTACGTTCCAAGCTCTAGGTTGCTCTACATTCTCAGGTTGATTTGCATTCCTTAAATTGTCCCCCATGTCAATCGTCTCTCTCTCAACAAGTGCTCTCTTATTTCTCTTAAGAGTTTTTTCTAATTCGGGATCTAAATGTATCGATTCTAATTTCAGGGATCCCCAACCAAGCATACACCAGCCAAACAGCAATAAAATAACTACCTAGCAGAAGAAAAAAAAAAGAATAAAATGCAAATAACAAATAAAAATAAAATAAAATAAATGCAAAAACAGAAAACACAATACTCGCCATATGGGTAATTGTAATTAGAAATAAATAAACTAGAATAAACTTGCAAAAAGAAAAATAAAACAAAAATGTTAACTAAACTAGTAGAAAAATAAAATTAATTTAGACAAAAATTTAATTTTCACAAACAAAACAACTCCCCGGCAACGGCGCAAAAAACTTTCTGTGAGTTTTAAATTACTCTCAAGTGCATGAGTCATTTGCAATATAGTGTGTGCAAGTGCGAGGTCGAATCCACAGGGAATTGCGTCGTGAAAATATATTTTTATCTAAACTAAACCTATTTTAACTTAGTTCTGAATTTTGAATTGTATTTTGCAAAGAATATAAACTAAACTAAATTGAGTTGAAAGAAATTATAAAAATACTAAGGTTTCTGAATCCACCCCACCAAAATAAAGCATATATTTTCATGTTCTGTATAAAAGTAGTCTATCAAATAATTCCATGAATCCATCATTTTACAAATCATAGTGAATACCCTAATTCAACCAAATCATCCAATGTATCCCTTTAGAATCACAATGGATATCTAATTTACTTTGGATGATCCGCCGTATCCGGCAGATGAAACACAAGGAATATCCAATTTGAACAATTTAAACACAATCAATCATAAGAATTTACTCAAACAATTGAAATAGAACATTAATACTAAAAATATCATAATTGCACGAACATATCTGAAAATATTATGCCAAACAATGACGAGGCTTCATCTTCAACCATAGATGAAGGTTTTAGCCTCTCATGATTATGAAACTAAATTTTACAATTAAAGTGCTAAACATAAAACTTTAAACTCAAAAGAAATAAATTTAAACTGACTATACATTGAGAGAAATTCCACTCGCAGTTGTTGTGTGGTGTTTTACCCCTTTGGTAGCAAAGCCTTCTAGATTGCACACTCATTTGATAAAGTGAAATGGGGATTTTATAGGGGAACTCCATTAGTGCAATGTGTTTCCAATCCGGTGTGGGTGTGGGATATAGAATATGTTTCCAACCGACGTGAGATGTGGGATTTAAGCCTTCACATACCCTTCAAAACTTCTGCACACGCTGAAATCCCGCACAGCCTGACCTTTGTCTACTAAAACTGTCATAACTTTATGTAGAAAAATCATATTTACGAGCCGTAAAATTCACCAAAAAATAGATATCCGAATATTTCCAAGCATATATGGCTCATCTCCTGGTTCTTCCTGAATCAATACACTTTAATCTGCAAAAATGGTTGATCTATACATGTAATTCGAGCAATTTAGTGAAACTCCTTTCCAAATGCTTGTAAACCTGTAAAACAACGAAAAAAACAACTCAAAATAACAAATTCCTAAGCTAACAAATGTAAATTAAGGGGCCAAAATATGCAACATTTGGAACTCATCAAATACCCCCAAACTTACATTTTCCTAGTCCCTTAGCAAAACAAAATGAAAAAATCAAAATGAAAAACAAAGGACACAAAGATAAATCCATCATTCATGGTGTCCAAAAATTTAAGTAGCACACAAAACCATAATATTCATTCATCAGCAAGCTAAGGCAGGCTAAGGCACTTTATAAACCCATCTTCGCAATGAATAGGAACTTTAAAATCTAATTACTTACAAAAGGCAGGCTAAGGCATCACAGGTCTGACTCAGTGTAAAATGAATTAGCATATAAAGATGAGGATTCCAAATAACTTCAATGTGCAATGTCTCCATGTCTTAAGACTCATAAAATTTCTCATCAGAATGAACAACGATGGCATAGTTTTATTTTCTTCTCTCTTTTATTATAAGGCTCTGTTATGTTTAGTTCCCTTAAGCTTTCTAATTGACCCATGTAGCAAGTGTTGAGTCAGTGACTCCAAAACCAGATGGTTTTAGGGTATTAGGTATAAAGACACCCCTAAGGACTTACTAACTCGAGTAAAAAAGGCTATGAAACTAAACTGGCCTTAATGCTACCATGCAAAATTCCCACCTTTTAACGTGAACACTCACTGCTTACTGAGGCAAGAGGTCCAGTTACTCAGCGAAAAGTTTCTCAATGATCATTACGAATAAAATTCCCACCTTTTGACGTGAACACTCACTGCTTACTGAGGCAAGAGGTCCAGTTACTCAGTGGAAAGTTTATTAATGATCATCTTGAGCATTTTTCTCTTTTTGTGCAATTTTTTTTTTCATTTTTATTTGTACTTTTCTATGCCAAAGTGTTTATCCAACAAGTCTTCTAGTTTCAGTTAAGTCATGGAAACATACACATTAAAATCACATGTTATACCTCACACTATTTTGTGCTAATGTGCTCGTGTCAGATTAGATCAAACATGTAAATTCTCAAATGCCTAAAGTAAGTAACAAAATTTTAAAACTCTATCATCAAATCATGTGTTCAAGATATTGAGCTCACCAATGATATCACATCATAGTATTCGTTTAGATCAACCAAAATTTCAAAACAATCATGAACATGTATTTATCCTTTAAATAAAATATAAAAAAAAAACTGGGACAAAGTGTGTGAAACTGTGTCTCCCATACCCCCAAACTTAAATTACACATTGTCCCTAATGTGTGACTAATATGCAAAGAGCTAACCTGGGAGATGGAGAGCTAGCTGGACATTGCATGGCTCATAGCATACCCCCAAACTTGAACTGAATTATGCGTTGTCCCTGAAAAATAACGACTGGAAAACAAAAATTACTAGAAATAAACAGTAACAAGAAATATGTAAAATAATAAAAACATAAATGATATGTTGTGGGGTGTCTCCCATGAGCACTAAGTTTTACATCTTCAGCCAGACTCTCCATACTGACTGAACACGAGTTGGCACCAACTCATCGTCCTTATTCTTCACTACCGTCAATCCAGCCCGCTTGGGCACAACATGAATCGAGCTCACCCACTTGCTATCAGAGATTGGATAAATGATCCCTACATCCAATAACTGTATCACTTCAGTCCTCACAACCTCTTGCATAGCTGGGTTAAGCCTTCTCTGTGGCTCCCTCGATGGCTTGGCATTCTCCTCCAAATGTATCTTGTGCTTCACCACCGAGGGGCTGATCCCCTTGATATCCTCAATAGTCCAGCTGATAGCTTCCTTCTGTTCTCTTAAACCATCCAACAATTTCTCCTCTTGAGGATTAACCAAATCTAAAGCTATAATCACAGGCAAAGAATCTGTTGGACCTAGGAACTTATACTTAAGATTATCCGGTAAAGGCTTAAGTTCCTTCTTGGGATGCTCAGGTGCTGTAGTCTCCTCCATCTCACTTCTCTCCCGAGGAGCAGACTCCAAAACGGCATTAACTTACTCAAGTAACTTATCCAAATCCAAATCCTCTCCAAGCTGAGCAAAACATGCCTCCAAGGGGTCCTCAATGCTTGATTCATCCACAGTCTCCTCAATAATCTCCTCTATCAAGCTTACATTTCTCATTTCATCATATTCCAGTGGTTGTTTACTGATATCAAAGATATTCAGCTCCACTGTCATATTTTTGAAGGAAATCTTCATCACTCTTGTCCTATAATTTATCAGGGCATTAGCCGTGGCTAAGAATAGTTGCCCTAGAATCACCGATATCTGAATCCCCACATTCTGAACTGGCTCTGTGTCAAGCACAATAAAATCCACGGGGAAATAAAACTTATCCACCTTTATCAAAACGTCCTCAATTATTCCCCATGGTATGTATACTGACCTGTCAGCCAATTGAAGCGTCATCGATGTGGGCTTCAATTCTCCTAACCCCAACTGCAAATAGATTGAGTAGGGCAGAAGATTCACACTCGCTCTTAGATCCAAAAGAGCCCTCTCAATCTGGCTGACTCCTATCATGCAAGAGATGGTAGTATTGGTTAGTGGCAACACTATACAGGAAGGGGAGTTAGTCACAACGAGTGCGAACAAATCCCTAAAGGATGTAGTGAAGTCCACATTCCAAGCTCTAGGTTGCTTTACATTCTCAGGTTGATTTTCATTCCTTAAATTGTCTCCCATCTCAACCATCTCTCTCTCAACAAGTGCTCTCTTATTTTTCTTAAGAGTTCTTTCTAATTCGGGATCTAAAGGTATCGATTCTAAGTTTAGGGATCTCCGACCAAGCATACACCAGCCAAATAGCAATAAAATAACTAAGTAGCAGAAGAAAAAAAAGAGAGAATAAAATGCAAATAACAAATAAAAATAAAATAAAATAAATGCAAAAACAGAAAACACAATACTCACCAAATGGGTAATTGCAATTAGAAATAAATAAATTAGAATAAACTTGCAAAAAGAAAAATAAAACAAAAATGCTAACTAAACTAGTAGAAAAATAAAATTAATTCAGAGAAAAATTTAATTTTCACAAACAAAAAACTACAAGGCAACGGCACCAAAAACTTGTTGTGAGTTTTAAATTACTTGCAAGCACACGAGTCATTTGCAATATAGTGTGTGCAAGTGCGAGGTCGAATCCACAGGGAATTGCGTCGTGAAAATATATTTTTATCTAAACTAAACCTATTTTAACCTAGTTCCGAATTTTGAATTGTATTTTGCAAAGAATATAAACTAAACTAAATTAAGTTGAAAGAAATGATAAAAATACTAAGGTTTCTGAATCCACCCCACCAAAATAAAGCATATATTTTCATGTTCTGTATAAAAATAATGTATCAAATAATTCCATGAATCCACCATTAAACAAATCACAGCAAATACCCTAATTCAACCAAATCATCCAATGTATCCCTTTAGAATCACAATGGATATCCAATTTACTTTGGATGATCTGTCGTATCTAGCAGATGAAATACAAGGAATGTCCAATTTGAACAATTTAAACACAATCAATCATGAGAGTTTACCCAAACAATTAAAACAGAACGTTAATACTAAAAATATCAGAATTGTACGAACATATCTAAAAATATTATGCCAAACAATGGCAAGGCTTCATCTACAACCTTAGATGAAGGTTTTAGCCTCTCATGATTATGAAAATAAATTTCACAATTAAAGTGCTAAATATAAAACTTTATACTCAAAATAAATAAATTAAAACTAACTATAAATTGAGAGAAATTCCACTCGCAACTATTGTGTGGTGCTTTCCGCCTTTGGTAGCAAAGCCTTCCAGATTGCACACTCAATGTGTTTCCAATCCGATGTGGGATGTGGGATATAGAATTTTTTTCCAACTGATGTGGGATGTGGGATTTAAGCCTTCACATGCCCTTCAAAACTTCTGCCCACACTAAAATCTCACACAGCCTGACCTTTGTCTACTAAAACTGCCATAACTTTCTCTAGAAAAATCATATATACGAGTCGTAAAATTCCCCAGAAAATAGACATCCGTATCTTTCCAAGCATATATGGTTCATCTCCTGGTTCTTCCCAAATCATTACAGTTTTAATCCGTAAAAATCACTTCTGCCACGCTAAAATCACGGACATCCTAACCTTTGTCTACTAAAATTGCCATAATTTTCTCTAGAAAAATAATATTTATGAGCCATGAAATTCTCCAGAAAATAGACATCTGGATCTTTTCAAGCATATATGGCTCATCTCTTAGTGCTTCCTGGATCAAAACAGTTTAATCCGCAAAAATGACTGATCTGTACTGGTAAATCTGACAATTTTGTGAAACTCATTTCCAAGTGCTTGTAAACCTGTAAAAAAACGAAAAAACAACTCAAAGTAACAAATTCCTAAGCTAACAAATGCAAATTAAGGGGCTAAAATATGCAATATTTGGCACTTATCAAATGTGTTTCCAACCGATGTGGGATGTGGGATTTTAGCCTTCACATGCCCTTCAAAACTTCTGCCCGCCCTGAAGTCATACACAACCTGACCTTTGTCTACTAAAACTACCATAACTTTCTCTAGAAAAATCATATTTATGAGTTGTAAAATTCTCTAGAAAATAGACATCCAAATATTTCCAAGGATATATGGTTCATCTCATGATTATTCCTGAATCAATACAGTTTAATCCACAAAAATTACTGATCTGTACAGGTAATTCTGGCAATTTAGTGAAACATTAAAAATCATAGAACTAACACAAAATATCAGATTATGACACAACTAAAGAATTAACAAATTTAAATTAAAGAGCAAAAATATACAATATTTGGCACTCATCAAATACCTCCAAACTTAAATTTTGCTAGTCCCTTAGCAAAACAAAATAAAAATAAAAAATCTAAATGAAAAACAAAGAACACAAAGATAAATCCATCATTCATGGTGTCCAAAAATTTAAGTAGCACACAAAACCATGATGTTCATTCATGAGCAAGCTTAAAATATAAACCCATTTTCGTAATGAATAGGAATTTTAAAAACTAATTACTTACAAAAGGCAGGCTAAGGCATCACAAGTCTGACTCAGTGTAAAGTGAATTAGCATATAAAGATGAGGCTTCCAAATAACTTTAATGTGCAATGTATCCATGTCTCAAGATTCACATAATTTCTCATCAGAATGAACAACGATGGCATAGTCTTATTTTCTTCTCTCTTTTATTATAAGGCTCTGTTATGTTTAGTTTCCTTAAGCTTTCTAATTGACACATGTAGTGAGTGTTGAGTCAATGACTCCCAAACCAGATGGTTTTAGGGCATTATGTGTAAAGACACCCCTAAGGACTTACTAACTCGAGTAAAAAAGGCTACGAAACTAAACTGGCTTTAATGCTACCAAGCAAAATTCTCACCTTTTGACGTGAACACTCACTGCTTACTGAGGCAATAGATCCAGTTACTTAGCGAAAAGTTTCTCAATGATCATTACGAATAAAATTCTCACCTTTTGACGTGAACACTCACTGCTTACTGAGACAAGAGGTCCAGTTACTCTGTGGAAAGTTTATTAATGATCATCATGAGTGTTTTTCTCTCTTTTTTTCAATCTTTTTTTATTTATAATTTTCTATGCAAAGTGTTTATCCAACAAGTCATCCAGTTTCAGTTAAGTCATGGAAACTTACACATTAAAATCACATGTCATACCTCACACTATTTTGTGCTAATGTGCTCGTGTCAGATTAGATCAAACATGTAAATTCTCAAATGCCTAAAGTAAGTAACTAAACTTTAAAACTCTATTATCAGATCATATGTTCAAGATTTTAAACTTTCCAATGAAATCACATCACAATATTTTTTCAGATCACCCAATATTTCATAACAACATGGGCATGCATTTATTTTCTCTTTAAAACGAAGAAAAAAAAAATAAACTGGGACAAAGTGTGTGTGAATGTGTCTCTCATATCCCCAAACTTAAAGTACACAGTGTCCCCAGTGTGTGAATAACATAGAAAGAGCTGACCTGGGAGATGGAGAACTAGCTGGACTAGCATGTCTCATAGCACACCCCCAAACCTGAACTGATGCACACATTGTCCCTGAAAAAGAAATACTGGAAAAAAATATTAAAAATAAACAGTAACAAGAAATATGAAAACAATAAAAACAAAATGATATGTTGTGGGGTGCCTCCCAGGAGCACTAAGTTTAACATCTTCAGCCAGACTCAAGTGTCACCTGGACCAAGGAAAACATCCTTTAAACCCTTAGGCAGAGGCTTCAATTTAACTTTGAGTGCTTTTACACTTGAAAGAATTTGTTTTGCACTTCTCTCAAGTAACTCCTCAAACTTCGGTTGCCATACCCGAGTGTCATAATCCCGAGTTCTATAAAAAAAACACAAACATCAACTACATCAGATGGATCACTGATAGAATCAAACTCAGAATTAACAAGAAAATACTCAAGAGGATCAAAATCATGAGCTATAGAAACTTCCCTATCCATGAGTGAGTCAATCATGTATACCTGATGGCTCTCGTCATCATCTTCTGGCTATTTTGCAATATGGAAGATATTCACCTCGAGGGTCAAGTTTCCAAAAAACAACTTCATGAGCCAATTCCTGCAATTAATAAGAGCATTAGTAGTGACAAGGAACGGTCTACCTAAAATCAAAGGAATTTTTTAAGTAGCATCAATAACAGAGCTAGTGTCAAGGATTAGGAAATCAATAGGATAATAAAATTTGTCAATTTGAATTAGAACATCCTCTACCACACCCTGAGGTACTTTAACTGAACGGTCAGCCAATTGTAATACCACAGTGGTTGGTTTGATTTCTCCCAACCCCAACTACAAATAAATAGAATATGGCATTAGATTCATGCTAGCTCCTAAATCTAGCAAAGCTTCCCCAACCTCATGATTTCCAATGCTGCATGTAATGGTTGGACAACCAGAATCCTTGTACTTGGGAGGAATCCACTGCTTAATTAGAGCACTAACTTACCCTGTCAGGAATGCTATCTTCTTCACATGGTGTTTCCTCTTAACTGTACACAAATCCTTGAGAACTTTGGCATAAGTAGGAACTTGTTTAATCATATGTAAAAGAGGAAGATTGATTTTTACTTGCCTTAGATTCTCTAGGATATCATTGTTTGGATCTATAGTTCACTTGCTTGATTTTAAAGCTTGAGGAAATGGTACCTTAACAGGACTCTTTGTCATCTCAGGTTCCTTGGGCAGCACAGCATCACTACTATCTTGACCCTTTTCAACATCCTCTGATTTATTCGTTGTTGGGATGATTAACAACTTACCACTTCGTGTCATAATGGCATTCACATCCTTCAAATTCTCTTGCGCCATGTGTTGACCATGGGGTGTGGACTGAGCTTGAGAAAGGAACTTAACTCGCTCATTCATACTCAAGAAGCTCATCAATTTGGACACTTGGCTCTTTATCTCCTTATTTTCTTCAACAACCTGCGTAATCAATGCTTCACATCTTTGGTTAGTCTTACCCTGTGCCTCAATAAAAGTATGCAAAGTGTCTTCTAAAGGACTCTTAGACGATGTAGGTGCATGATATAGTGCAGGATATGATCTAGAGGGTTGTGCAGGTGCATGATATGGTGCAGGATATGATCTAGTGGGTTCTGCAGGTGGCTGGTTTTCAAGCTTCCAGGTAAAATTGGGGTGATTGTGCCACCCCGGATTATAGGTATCAGAGAAAGGTGAAAAAGGCTTCTTGTACATACCTAAGGCATTACATTGTTCCTCATATATCCCTCTTATCTCAGCAAATATAGGACACTCTTAGGCGAGATGATCTACCCCGCCACACACAAAACATGGTCCAAAAGACTCTACATGATTAGCTACATGTGTTAGCTTTAAGTCCTTAGTCTTTAACACATCTAGCTCCCTAGTGAGCATCTCGACCTTAGCCTTTAGGTTATCCTCTTCACTAAGATGGTAAATTCCACCACCATTTGGGTTTCCTGTAGGTCATAACCTATTTGTGCTTTCAGTAGCACTAGGTCCAGTCTAAGTGTGAGCCTTTTCAGCAAGCTCATTGAGGTATTCTATAGCCTCATCAGGATCTTTCTGTAAGAACTCACCATTACACATCATATCCACAAATTGGTGCTCTCTAGGAGTAAGTCTCTCATAAAAATAGCTCACTAAGTGCCAATTCTCATACCAATGGTGAGGACACATACTCAACAACTCCTTAAATCTCTCCCAAGACTGATACAAAGTCTCACTGTCTCTTTGTGCAAAGGTGGAGATTTGCCTTTTTAAATCGTTGGTCTTATGTTGGGGAAAGTATTTATTAAAGAAAACCTGAGTCATCTCATTCCATGACCCAACAGATCGTGGTCTCAGTGAGTATAGCCAACTCTTAGCTCTATGTTTCAAAGAGAAAGGAAAGAACTTAAGTCTCACAATATCATCAGTTGCATTTTGACTATGAAAAGTCACAACTACTTCCTCAAACTCCCTAATGTGCACATATGGATTTTCATTTTCTAAGCCATGAAACATAGGGAGTAACTATATCATCCCTGTTTTAAAATCCAGTTGGCGAGTATTAGCTAGAAACGTGAAACGTGATGGTGTGGCTATGCTTGTAGGGTGGAGGTATCCTGAAGGGTCCTAGTGGGTTGATCTCCGTGTTCACTCATCTCTTCAAGACTAGATGGATTGTCAAATAAAGGATTTAAAAAGTTTGATTCTGACTCTAGCACAGGCTTACAAGCAAATCTACCAAAGGCGTCTCTATATATGTGCATACAAGGTAACAAAATAATAAAAAAAAATACTAAGAAAAGAAAGAAGGGAAAAAGAAAAAAAATAATGCAGCAAGCTAAAAGAAGGAATGAAGTTACCACCTTTACAAACTGCTAAAAAGAAAAACTATCTAGCAATTCTTCTACTGTCTCCCTGGCAACGGCCCCAAAATTTGATTACGACCAAAGAATAATGTGGTAGTTGTAGCACAGCTTTGGGGTGTTGATCCCATAGAGAGACAAATTTAAAGAATAGTATAAGGAACAAATAAACTAGAGAAAAATATTAAATGATTAATGGAGAACAAATATTAATTTTAAATGCAAATTAAAGTGAAGCAAAATGACTAACGGAGAAAGTACTCAAATTTGACAAATAGTAAAGCGTTGAGAATCCGTTGCACAAATCTGGTACTTGAATTATTCTTAATTCATTGAATAACTCAATTGGGAACTCAATTCCCAAAATTCCCAATCGGAAGGTGTAGAATTATAAACCAATATTAAACCAAATGTAACCCTTTGAAAAATCATTCACCACTTTTAAAATACGTAAATTATTATCACTATTGAGAAAATTCAACGACGACAATATCCTCAGGAAGCGATATTGCAGTAAAGAAATCAATATAGATAAATAATTGATCCAAACATAATCAAAGAGCTAATCCATTCAATAGAGAAAGCATGACTGGATCCATATACAAAATAAATTCTACGATTATTCGGAGAAGAAAACATCACCAATGAATTGAGAATGATAAAACAAAAGAATTTTAGTAATTAGAAATAAATAAATAAAAAAAAACAAAAATAACATCTACTGTGCAAGTTCATCCCTAGCCCCACTTGAGAATTTAGTTACCCATAAATATAATGGAGAACAAAAATCTCAAGGGAAAAATTACAGCAAGCATTAAGTGCTAAACATTAAACTTTAAAACTTAAAAGAAATAAATTAAAACTAACAATACATGGAGAGAGAAATTCCACTCACAGCTGATGTGCGGTGCTCCCCCCGATTGGTAGCAAAATCCACCAGATTGAACCCTTTGGTAGCAAAGCCTTCGAGATTGAACACCCCTTTTGATGAAGTGAAATGGGGCTTTTATAGGGGAACTCCATGAGTGAAATGTGTTTCCAATCCGATGTGGAATGTGGGATGTAGAATGTGTTTCTAACCGATGTGGGATGTGGGATTTAAGCCTTCACATGCCCTTCAAAACTTCTACCCACGTTGAAATCATGCACAACCTGACCTTTGACTACTAAAACTTCCATAACTTTCTCTAGAAAAATCATATTTACGAGCCGTAAAATTCTCTAAAAAACTAGACATCCGGATCTTTCCAAGCATATATGGCTCATCTCCTAGATTTTCCTGAATCAATACAGTTTAATCCACAAAAATGACTGATCTGTACGGGCAATTTTGGAAATTTAGTGAAACATTAAAAATCATAGAACTAACACAAAATATCATATTAGGACACAACTAAAGAGTTAACAAATGTAAATTAAGGGGCAAAAATATGCAATATTTGGTACTCATCACATCCCCATTTCTAATTCTTTCACATTCTTAACTTAATTCATCTCTTCAGTCCTTACTTACCAAATCATTTTACTCTTGTTCTTTACTACTTGACACACCTCCATGAATAAGCCCTTTAACAAAACACTTACTTGTCCTACACTTAAAGTTTTAAGCATCTCTGTCTTCAAATAAAATATGATATTCAAGATTCATCAACAATATCATCCAGACTTTTAAAAATTCAACTCATCATTAGTTCATCCGCTACTTTCTCAACCTATTCATTTCACATCTTTCCTTTACTTAATGTAGAAGTTCATTAATAACCTAAAATGTCTTATGGATCGAGTTGGGCTTGGCTCTTGTCTTGTGGGAAGAGTAAGAGGCCCTCATTTAAGGGTCGAATACATTATGTTAGCTCGACATATGGTGTGGTTGATCAAGAAGGCTTCCATATCAATCGAGTATGAGGCAATTAGTGTGCGTGCTTGGTAGCTGACAAGCATCGAGATAAGCTATTATCATATGAAAGCACACAAATGGTTCTTATAAAATGAGAATTGAATTCACAAAATAATTATGTGTTCATTGTGGTCTCGTTGTGTTGTTCTTAGAGTGTTCTTAGGGGGAAACGCGATTTGAAAATCAGGCTGACCTTGACTTAGAGATGTCTTGGTTCCACGCGATCCTCTAGGTTTTAGGGATAATCTCTAGGATCGTGACAGTTGCTCATCTTTCTACTCACTCACAAACTATACAACATCCTCCCATCATTTTTTATTTATTTCGCAGTTCACCTCTTTACACAATATGGATCTCTTAGCTTCCACTCAAAAGTTTCCACTATTATTTTAATATCATCAAGGTATTTAACTCTATTTAGAGTCACTCCTCTCTAGTTTAAAGCAATAATTACCAAATTATCTTATCATCATCTCAAGAATTTCCTTTGTTAGTTAATCTTTCCAATTTTTATTCACTAATAGTATCACTTTGATCCTCAAAAATTCTTCTCCAACTTTTGATTGTACCTCAAGTCATTAGTCTCCCTCTTTTCGCGAGTTACTTCACTTGGCAGTAGTTCTCTTAATTAAATTTCCCACTCACTGTTCACAATCATACACTCCACATTAATTCAATCTTCAACACCTTTTCCTTTAAGGTTTGCCAATTAAAATTCCTTATGTTATAGTCTTCTTGATCTTTAATATCATACTCCTTTACATACTTATCATTTTATTGTATTTAAGGTTCTTGCCTATCCCTTTTTAAAATTTAAACCATATCAATCTTATTGATTTTTCCATCATCATGATTACTAACATTTTTGTCATTTCAATGCTTCAAGAGATTTCCAAAACACACCTTAAATTATCAGCTAAACAATTACTTCTCTTGAATTTCAGTATTTTACACTCCTCCCATGCACCCTCATTGTCTCATAACAACATTATCCACTTTATTCTTATAAAAATTTCCCACTATCAATTCCAATAATAAATTACCTCATTTTGATCCATTAAGGAAAAAGATTTTTATATAACTTCTTTACTCTTTAACTCACCTTTACATCATTTAATTCACAAAATCATATTATCACCATTCTTTATCTACCTCTACTTCTTTATAAACATTAGAATCTTTATCTTACCCCTTTTCAAGTTATTGAATATCATTCTTTCTTCTACTCATAACAATTTTATCATCATTTAACGACTCATATTTCATTTTGAATTTAGCTTACATAACTTTACTCATTTGGAAAATTAGATTTTATAGAAAATAACCCACATAACGTTTTCCACGCCTCCCCATTATCAAATACTACCATTTCCTATAAGGTTTAATAGAAATCCAATAACCCTTACTAGTTTAACCATCATTAACAATATCATCTTTAGTTATTCAACATACAAAGTCTTTAGTCTTTACAAATCTTCAAAAGTATTTTGGGCCTTTAGCTTTTACTCATGCATTGAAACTCTTCTCCTATTGAATGGAGTTAGTAAAAAAATTTCATATCTCACTAAAACTTTCTCGATTCTTTCTCTATGTTTAAATTTTACATCTCAATACATCTAACCCTCCAAGTTAGATTTTTAGAACTTACTTTGTCTTTTACAAATTTCAAATTTTCTTCAACTATCTCCTTTACCAAACTATTCTCCCAAATTCATATTTTCTAACATTCTTCAAAATTTCAACAAACTCAAAAGCTAATTACTTTATTCTTCACGATTTTTATTAACTTCACTAACTGATAATCATTAAGACTTTATACTAAACAATATTAAAAATTAAATTCGGTAATTCTTAAACAAAATCTTGAACTCACCCAACAAATCCTTAATCAATTCTTCTTAACCTCACATCTAACCCTCACCTCCCTTCAAAACAAAATTTATAACGCTTTTATACTTCACTAAGTTCTCGATCTTCTATACACTATCCCACTAATACCCTTCTTAAAAGTATAACACTTAAAGTTAATCTCACATCTCAAACTTCCACTAATCATCGTTATTTTCTTTTATTCAGACAATACCGAGATCAAAATCATTTAGCAACTTCTATACTTTACATTATGACCACTTCTCATCTTTCATTAACTTCAAACTTGCATTTCTTATCTTATTTCTCCAATTGGAATAAAACTTTTAGGCTCACAAGCACCAATCTATACTCAAATTATTTCTCTCTTTTTACCTCAATCATTTTCAGCATTACTTCTTTTACCACATCAATTATTTGTTCAAATTATTTATCTTGTTATCCATTTTCAAGCTTGTTAAATCATCAAAATTTTCCCCAACATATCTATAATGCATCTATATTTCACAATTTAAAAGTAGGGTTCTTATGATTCTTACAAATTTTCAGTACTATGTCCACAATTTCTTAGACTTTCCATTCTTCCTAGTGGTAATTATATCATACCATTACAAAAACATTACAATTCCATGTTATTATTTCAATTATCGTCCTATTATGTCTATTTATCTCAGTCTCAATTACTTCTATCACCAAACACATACATTACTAATTCATTTATAAATTTATTATAGCTTCATTTTATTCTATATTCCCCAATCTGTCTAATAATCATTTCTCAAGCTCAAACAATTATCTTTTATTTTAAAGATTTACCTCTAGCAATTTCTCAAACTCATTTGACTAGTATTTAACCATTATATTTGTTGGGAAACCACCCTCAATGATCTCAGGAGGTGATCTTCCAAACACCCAAGTCTAGAGTGACTTATAATGAAACAAAATAGCAATCAATCAAAGCAAGAAAAAAAACAAGTAATTTTTCATCGTGGTTCGACAATGTGCCTACGTCCCCGTTATCTCCTCCGAGCTCTCTGCACTAAATCATTGGTTCTTACAGTTTACAACAACTTCTCTCCAAGAAACTTCTTGTTCTTGAAGAACGAAAGAAGAAGAAGTACAAGAAAGTGATAAGAACTAACCCTGGAATTTTCCCCAAGAAAATTCCACTTACAAGCCCTTGAATCCCCTTTCTATTCTACTCTCTCTTTCTAAACAACCAGCCTTTACAATGAGTCTCTCTTGTTTTGTGTCTTTGCACTCTTAAAATTGATCTCACTTTCAATCATAAGCTATGTCTCTTTGAAGCTAGGTGACCCTTTATATAGTGCACTAACTTCTTGACCACTCTTGAGAGTCAATCTCCACCCTTAGATCTTGAGGACCAATCAACCATTGCCCTTCATCAATCATAAGTGATCCTATGCATTTTGAACATGCCTCACGCACCCTTGGAATTGCTGAATCAGTGTGCATCAGTGTGCCTTCAAGCCGAGACCTAGAACAGGGTATGACGTGGCCTGAAGAGGGCTGAACATCTCCACAATTACATCCATTCTGGGCGTCGCAGCCTGGAGGAGACTGATTCGCAGTGCACACCTCCTCCAGGTCTTCTCCTTAACTAGGTGCCGTACCTTGGAAGAGCTGAGCTGCGGTACACACTGGTGTGCACACATTCTGGAGTTGCTGCAAGGTGAGGCGCGCACACCTCAAGCTGTGGCACCAAGACCTGATGCTGAACCATCTTCAAACCTTGTTTAAACCTTAGACAAATACCAACAATCTCTACCTTTGTCTAAGCATTTAAACCTGAACCCATTGTGCAGAGAACTCAGTATCCAAGCTCATCTTGAGTCATCATATCAACCGACTCCCATCCTAAGTTGTCCAAGGCAATGATTGAACTTTCTTAAAGGTCGAACTTTGGTGCCTAAATCTGTGGGATTTTCGTCCATGGCTACCTTGTCCATATGAATGCATCCTTTCGTAATATTTTCCTGAATGAAATGATACCGAACATCCATGTGCTTTGTCCTCTCATGGAACACTAGATTTTTGCACAAATGCAATGCACTTTGGCTATCGGAATACACCACCACCTGCTCTTTAGGACCTTCAACTCTTCCAACAATCCATTGCACCACATAGCCTCCTTAATAGCTTCCGTTACCACTATATACTCAGCCTCAGTTGTTGATAGTACTACCACCGGCTGCAGTTGAGCCTTCCAACTTATACAACATTCGTTTAAGTTGAAGAAATAGGAGGTAATCGATCTTCTTTTATCCCGGTCAGCTCCATAGTCCGAATCCGCATAACCTTCAAGACAAATAGACTTACCCCTCTTCTCATAAACCAGCCCTATTTCTGGGCTTCCCTTCAAGTACCTCAGCAACCACTTCATCCCAAGCCAATACTCTTTTCTGGGATTACTCATAAACCTGCTGGGAACACTCATTGCATGAGCAATGTCAGGTCTAGTGCTTACCATCATGAACATGACTAATCCAACCACACTAGAGTAGGGGACCTTTTCCATTTCCTTCTTCTCCTCATCTAATCTTGGACTTTGATCGCTGGAGAACTTGAAATGACCAGCAAGGGGACCTTTACTAGTTTGTTATCTTCTGTAGAGAACTTAGATATCATTTTCTCTATGTAGGAAGTTTAAAAGATCTTCAATCCATTTCTCTTCTTTTCCCGGATTATACACATCCCAAGGATCTTCTGTGCATGGCCAAGATCCTTCATCTCGAACTCCTCACTGAGTTGAGGCTTCAATTTTCTTATACTCTCCATGTTGCTCCCAACCAGCAACATATCATCAACATAGATAAGAATGATCACCACTTCCTCCTCCTTGTGCCCCTTATAGTACAAACACGAATCATAGTAGCTCCTCATGAAACCAAAGCTAGTTACAAAGGAATCAAACCTCTTATTCCATTGCTGAGGTGATCACTTCAGGCTATAGAGAGATTTCTTCAATTTGCACACCAACTCTCCCTACCTTCCTTCCTCATAGCCTTCTAGTTACTTTATGTAGATTGTCTCATCCCCATGTAAGAACGTTGTCTTCACATCCATTTTCTTTATCTCCCAATCGAATTGGACCACCATTGCCAATACTATCCGTATTATCTTTTACTTCACAACCGGTGAGAATATTTTGGTGAAATCTATGCCTTCTCTTTCTGTGAACCCCTTCGCCACCAGCCTTACTTTATACCGGACTTCATCCCCTAGAGTGTTCCCTTCTTTGATTTTGTAGATCCACCTACAATCCACAACTCTCTGTTTTTCTAGTTTGGGCACCAATTCCTAAAAGTTGTTCTTCCTCAAAGAATCCGTTTCTTCCTCCATAGCTAGCTGCCACTTTGATAAATCCTTACATTCCATGGCTTCCATGTAAGTTTCTAGTTTAACCATCCCTCTTTTTGTCCAAGGAGCTGCTACATTAGCATCCGCAAACCTATATCTCAAAGTTGGTCTGACCACCCTCTTTTCCCGGTCCCTTGTGAGCTAATAGTCATTCTGACTTGTTGCATCATCCCCTTACAGTTCAGCCTCCTCTTGAGTATACTGAGCATGGCCTTCATCAATGGGCTCTACCTGGTCCGAACCCTCTTACCTTCCTCGCTCTACCTGAACTGAATTTTCCTTGATGCGATGCTCCACAAATTCAGGACTAGTTTGCTCACTGGCCCCTGCAGGGTTAGTTTTCTCCAAATAGGGAAATAGTAAGTCATTAAAAATAGAATCTCTACTTATTATGAGTTTCATTTCTTTTGGTTCTAAGGACCACAACCTATACCCCTTAACCGTATCACGATACCCTAGAAATACACATTTTCTAGACCTTGGGTTAAGTTTATCATCCTTTTGATGTGCAAACGCAGCCCACCCAAAAGTCCTAAGGTTGCTCAACTAAGGAGGTTTCCCACTCCACATTTCCATGGGAGTCTTGAGCTCTAAAGCTCTAGAGGGTGATCTATTTACCAAGTACGCAGTAGTAGACACAGCTTTCCCCCAAAAATATTTTGGTAAACCGAACCCAATTAACATGCACCTAACCTTTTCCATAAGGGTCTTATTCATCCTCTCAGCAACTCCATTTTGCTGAGGTGTTTTTACAATAGTTTTATGTCTTAGAATGCCATTTAACTCACAAAATTTACCAAAATCCTTATTGCAAAATTCTAAGCCATTATCGGTTCATAAAGCCTTAACTGCCCTACCCATTTGAGTCTCCAGCAACTTTTTCCACATTACAATTTTATTCAAAGCATTTGATTTGTTTTTAAGCAAATAAACCCAAACCTTTCTCAAATAATCATCAATTAAAGATAAAAAGTAAACGTTACCTCCCTGTGTTGGTGTTCTTGCTGGTCCCCAAAGGTCTGAATGAATGTAGTCAAGAATTCCCTTAGACTTGTGCACTCTGGTGTTGAAGTTGACCCGGTGTTGCTTCCCAAGAACGCAACACTCACAGAAATCCAATTTCTCTACTTTGTCACCACCAAGTAGACCATCCTTGCTGAGAACTTCCAGGCCTTTTCACTCATATGCCCCAAACGAGTGTGCCAAAGGGCTGCCTTATCCATCTTAGCCATCAAGCTTGCTACTTGATCCTTGATTTTTGTCTCTCCGATCATCTCATAGAGTCCATCTTTTATTGCTGCTTTGATCACTATCAAAGATCCCTTGGTCACCTTGATCTTTCCTCCCTCTACTTTGTATGAATACCCCATGGAATCTAGCTGCCCCAATAAGATCAAATTCCTCTTCAAATCAGGAAGATATCTCACATTCAGTAGCAGCCTTGTGACTCCATCAAATATCCTCAACTAGATGTCTCCTATCCCCCTGACTTGGCAAGAAGTGTCATTCCCCAAGAAAACCTTTCAATCATTGGTTTCTTAGAAATTCTTGAACCAATCCTTATGAGGGCACATGTGATAAGTGCACCCGGATTCTAGAATCTATTTCTCACTGCCTTGCCTCCTGCTCACATTTGAGCACACAACAAGAACATCATCTTGTTGTTCTCCTGTGGCAACCGAAGCCTTTCCATTATTGGTATGGCTTCTTCCTCTCTCATCCCACATCTTCTTCTTACAATCTTTCTTTAAATGTCCCTCCTTATTGCAGTAGAAGCATATTTTTCCTCCAAATCTCGGTTTGGAATGAGATCTCCCATGGCTCTACCTTCTGCCTCTTTATTTCTCCCGGTAGTTGCCATAAATGCTACTGCCATTCTGAGTTGCTGGCCTTCCTCTAACGAACAATCCTTCTCCACTTGATGTTTCCCTCATCTTGGCTTTGAAATCATGAGCCCTTATAGCATTGATCACAATTTCATTGGTTAAAGTATCTCTTCCATATTCAATTGCATTAATCAAATTATCAAAACAATCAGGAAGAGAATTCAACAAAATAACAGCCAACTGTTCATCTAGGAATGTTATGCTATAGCTATTCAAATCTTGAACTAGCTTATTAAGCACATCAAGATTATCTTGCAACTCTTTATTAGGATCCATTTTAAAAGCAAAGATTCTTTTAAGAAGATAAATCTTATTAGGGAGTGTTTTGGTAAGAAACAACTCATCTAGTTTCTTCCATATGATAGCAGGATCTTCCGAGTCTCCGCACTCCCTTGTGACGCTATCAGACATGTGTAGGAAGATGGTACTATATGTCATCTTTTCATCTTAATCCGTTGGACTTCCGTGATACTTGCTGGAAAAGCATCATCTCCTCCAATAGCCAAGTCCACCTTCTGTTGCATAAGAACTGCCTTGATCTTCCGCTTTCAAAGGGAAAAGTCTCTATTTCCATCAAACTTCTCAATAATGAAGTTTGAACCTATCTTGCGAGAAAATCCCAGTTTTGTGCAGTACCCAAAATCGCTTTCTAACTTCTTCTAAACCTCAAGAACACGATCGAAGATTGATCTCAATACCATTCTTGAATCACCCTCAAGAACACGATCAGATCTTGATCTTTACTCCGTTCTTGAATCACCCAAGAAGTTGATCTTTGATTCTTGGAGTCTTGCTCCGATACCTTCTGTTCTTGCTCCTATACCTAGCTGTGCAAGCTCTGATACCGCTATTGGGAAACCACCCTCAATGATCCCAGGAGGTGATCTTCCAAACACCCAAATCTAGAGTAATTGTAATGAAGCAAAGCAGCAACCAATCAAAGCAAGAAAGAAAAACAAGCAATTTGTTATCGAGGTTCGGCAATGTGCCTACATCCCCGTGAGCTCTTCCAAGCCCTCTGCACTAAATCAGTGGTTCTTACAAGTTACAACAACTCCTCTCCAAGCAACCTCTTGTTCTTGAAGAATGAAAGAAGAAGAAGTACAAGAAAGTGATAAGAACTAACCCTGGAATTTTCCCCAAGAAAATTCCACTTACAAGCCCTTGAATCCCCTTTCTATTCTACTCTCTCTTTCTAAACAACCAACCTTTACAATGAGTCTCTCTTGTTTTGTGTCTTTGCACTCTTACAATTGATCCTACTTTTAATCACAAGTTATGTCTCTTTGAAGCTAGGTGACCCTTTATATAGTGCATCAACTTCTTGAACACTCTTGAGAGTCAATCTCCAATCTTAGATCTTGAGGACCAATCAACCATAGCCCTTCATCAATCCTAAGTGATCCTGTGCATTTTGAACATGTCTCATGCACCCTTTGAATTATTGAATCAGTGTGCATCAATGTGCCTTCAAGCCGTGGCCTAGCACAGGGCATGCCGCGGCCTGAAGAGGGCTGAACATCTCCACAATTACATCCATTCTAGGCGCCGTGACCTGGGGGAGGCTGAGCCATGGCGCACATCTCCTCCAGGTCTTCTCCTTTACTAGGCACCGCATCTTGGAAGAGCTGAGCCATGGTGCACACTGGTGTGCACACATTCTGGAGTTACTACAAGGTGAGGCGCGCACACCTCAAGCCGCGACGCTAACACTTGATGTTAAACCATCTTCAAACCTTGTTTAAACCTTAGAAAAATACCAACAATATTTACCAATGAGATATATATACATCATCAATTTAAAATTCACTAATAATAAATTCACTTCTTCGTATTACGTTCCTATACCTTCACTATACTTTTACTACTTAATTAACCACATCATAATACAATTCACATACATATACATATATATGTCAAACAATGCGTTATCAAGTTAGAATATTTATATTCATAACCTTTCTCAACAACATTTTCAAAACAGATTTCATAAGTACAACAAGTCACTTCACACAGTACAGCATCATCCAACGCAACATAAAATCAGTCCATTCCATTTCTAAGAACTCCTACCACATCTCATTTCAATATCAACCTTAATTTTCTAAACGGCATCCTCTCTAACCTTACATGACCGACTCTATATTAACTCCCTATACACCATGCTTATGCAACTAAAGTTTACAGAACCTTAAACCTATACTCTGATACAAAAAATGTAACGTCCCATCCATGGGTGGGCCCTACTCGAGATAGTACCGTCACTTTTCAGCTTTAACCCCTAACCTGAATGCTATACATACATATTGCATACAACACACTTTACAATTTAACATAATCAATCAAATAATCCTAGGTAAAATCATATTTATATAACAAAATAATACATCAATTTTTTTGTATACATCTTTAAAACAACATTCTAGACTTAGGATGACTCTGAGGATGTTACTTCCAAACCACCCATAAAGTCAAACTGGTAGCTCTCAACTAGAGCTTTCATCCATAGTCTACAACAACCCGGGGGGATAAAACATAAAGAAATGGATGAGTTTCAAAAAAAGCTCAGTGAGTATCACATTACTCAAAGTACTCGATTTTTAATTGTTGTTACTAATTTATATCATACATTAATTTAAATAGCATAAGACTATAAATCATTTCCATATCCTTTCGAGTATAACTTCATATTTTTCTTATCTTTAACTCAAGAAAAGTACTATCATTCACAATCCATTCTTTTACTTACCATTTTTATTTACAAACACATTCACAAAATCATTTATAATCCATTCTCGTACTTTTCATTTTTATTTACAAACACATTCACAAAATCATTCAAAATCCATTTTGGAACTTTCTACATCACAAACTATAAAACAAAAAGCATGAAATCAACACATCACTTATCGTGATAAAGCCAAGACTTTGATATGCTTGGCTTGATGAAGCCAAGGCTTTGCTCTTATTTGTATGATAAAAACAAGGCTTTGTTATGCTTAGCGTGATATAGCTAAGGTTTTGTTATGCTTGGTGTGATAGAGCCAAGGCTTTGCTTTCCTTAGTGTGATATAGCCAAGGCTTTGTTATGCTTAGCCTAATGGAGCCAAGGCTTTGCTGTTCTTGGAGTGATGTAGCCAAGGCTTTGTTGTGCTTAGCATGATAAAGCCAGATTTTTTTTGTGTTCGGCATGATGAAGCCAAGGTTTTTCTATGCTTAGCGAGATGAAGCCAAGTCTTTATTGTGCTTGGTGTGATGAAGCCAAAGCTTTGTTTTGCTCAGCATGATCAAGCCAAGACTTTCTTGTGCTTGGCGTGATGTAGCCAAGGCTTTGTTGTACTTTGCGTGATGGAGCCAAGACTTTGTCGTGCTTGGAGTGATGTAGCCAAAGCTTTGTTGTGCTTGGCATGATCATGTCTTAGTTTATTCCATTACTCAGCAATTCATTTCAATTCATTACCTTTTATTGGACTAATCATATCACAATGGGTACGTCTCCCCACGTACTAGTATGTCACTTAGCATCATCGCTCAGCATCACTCATCATCAACATTCTCACCTAGCATCACTCAACATCCTTACCAACTGTTGGTATTTGTCTATGGTTTAAACATGCTTCAAAGATGGTTAAAGTCTAAACCAAGGTTGGAAGATTAAATTTTAGCATGTTAAAGGAGTGCACACATGTGTGTGTATCACTTTGGGTGTGTGTGCACACCCCTATTCAGCAAGGCAAAGGAGTGTGCACAGCTGTGTGAAGGGCAGCATCAGTGTGTGCTACATCGCTCCTTCACCAACGCTGCACCACCCAGCAAGGGAGGTACTGAAAGAAGGGCAGCGCCACACCACTCCTTCACCAATGTCACACCACTTAGCAAGTGGTGAAAATGGTGTTTTGCCTAGCGCCGCATCATGCTCTGTTTAGTGCCGCAGCGCTAGGCACACTGATGCACACATAGACAGCTTGTTTAAGCCTCTTTTTAGGTACGTGGATGCAAGTTAAAATGCAAAACACCACTTAGGATTGATAGAGGGCCATGGTTAAGTGGTCATCAAGATCTAAAGGTGGAGATTGACTCTCAAGATTGGACAAAAAGTTAGTGCACTAGATAAAGGGTCACCTAGCTTCATTATCAACAAGAATAATAAGTTTGTGACATACTTTGAGATCAATTGTAAAGAGTGACAAGACACAATATAAGAGAGAATTATGTGAGAGTGCAAAGACATAAAACACAAGAGGGACTCATTGTGGAGAGGCTAGTTGTAAATAAGCGAGAGTAGTATAGATAGAGAGCTTTGTAATTGTTCTTATCATATTCTTTCTTCTCTTCTTGGTTTCTTCAAGAACTTGAAGTTTTTTGAAGAGGGTTGCTGTAATTATAAAGAACCATTGGTTTAGTGCAGAGAGTTCAGAGGAACTCATGGGGACATAGGCTATTGCCGAACCTCGATAACAAATCGCTTGTCTTCTTTTCTTTCTTGCTTTCGATTATTGTATTTCTTTCTATAAGTCATTCTAGACTTGGGTGTTTGGAAGATCACCACCTGGGCATCTTGTCAAGGTGATTTCCAACAGTAGTATCAGAGCTTGCACAACTGGGTATCGAAGCAAGAACAAGAAGGTTATGGCTTTAAGACTCCAAGAATCAAAGATCAACTTCTTGGGTGATTCAAGAACGGAGTAAAGATCAAGATCAGATTGCGTTCTTGAGGGTGATTCAAGAACGGTTTTAAGATCCATCTTTGATCATGTTCTTGAGGTTGAAGAAAGCATTTGTGGGTATTGCATAAATCTGGGATCTTATCCGCAAAGATGGCTTCAAATTTCGTTGTTGAGAAGTTTGATGGAAAAGGAGATTTTTCCCTATGGAAGTGGAAGATCAGGGCTGTTCTTATGCAACAGAAAGTGGACATGGCTATTGGAGAAGATGATGATTTTTTAGCAAGTATCACAGAGGACCAGCGGGTTAAGATGAAGAAGATGGCTTACAACACCATTTTCTTGCACATGTGTCACAAGGGAGTATGGAGACTCGAAAGATCCGGCTCTCATATGGAAGAAATTAGATGAGTTGTTTCTTACCAAAACTCTCCCTAACAAGATTTATCTTCTTAAAAGAATCTTTGTTTTTAAAATGGATCCTAGTAAAGAGTTGCAAGATAATCTTGATATCTTTAATAAACTAGTTCAAGATTTAGCTAGTTGTAGTATTAAATTCTCGGATGAACAATTGGCTGTCATTTCGTTAAATTCTCTTCCTGATTGTTTTGATAATTTGATTAATGCTATTGAGTATGGAAGGGATACTTTAACCAAAGAGATTGTGATCAATGCTATAAGGGCACATGACTTCAAAGCTAAGATGAAGGAGACATCAAGTGGAGATGGGCTGTTCGTAAGAGGAAGGCCAGCAACTCGGAATGGTAGTAGCAACCATGGCAACTACCGAGAGAAATCAAAAGGTAGAGAGCAAAGCCATGGGAGAGCACATTCCAAATCAAGATTTGGAAAGAGGTGCTTCTACTGCAACAAGGAGGGCTATTTCAGAAAAGATTGCAAGAAGAAGATGTGGGATGAGAGAAGAAGCCACACCAATAATGGAGAGGCTTCGGTTGCCAAGGGAGAACAACAAGATGATGTTCTTATTGTGTGCTTAAATGTGAGCAGGAGGCAAGGCAGTGAAAAGTGGATTATGGATTTCGGGTGCACTTATCACATGTGCCCTCACAAGGAATGGTTTAAGAATTTCAAGGAGATCAATGATAGAAGGGTCTTCTTGGGGAATGACAATTCTTGCCAAGTGAGGGGGATTAGAGACATCCAATTGAGGATGTTTGATGGAGTCACAAGGCTGCTGTGAAATGTGAGGTATCTTCCAGATTTGAAGAGAATTTTGATCTCATTGGGGCAGCTGGATTCCATGGGGTATACATGCAAAGTAGATGGAGGAAAGATTAAGGTGGCCAAGGGATCTTTGGTAGTGATCAAGGCAGCAAGAAATGATGGACTCTATGAGATGATCGGAGAGACAGAAATCAATGTTCAAGCAGCAAGCTTGATGGTTGAGATGGATAAGGCAGCCCTTTGGCACACTCACTTGGGATATATGAGCGAAAAGGGCCTGCAAGTTCTTAGCAAGCATGGTTTGCTTTGAAGAGACAAAGTAGAGAAACTGGATTTCTGTGAGAGTTGCATTCTTGGGAAGCAACACCGGGTCAGCTTCAACACCGGAGTGCACAAGTCTAAGGGGATTCTTGACTACATTCATTCGGATATTTGGGGACCAGCAAGAAGACCAACACAGGGAGGTAACTTTTACTTTCTATCTTTCATTGATGATTATTCAAGAAGAGTGTGGGTTTATTTACTTAGAAATAAATCGGATGCCTTGGATAAATTTGTTGTGTGGAAGAAGTTGCTGGAAACTCAAATGGGTAGGATACTTAGGGCTTTACGAACCAATAATGGCTTAGAATTTTGCAATAAGGATTTTGATAAATTCTGTGAATTAAATAGCATTCTAAGACATAGAACGGTTGTAAAAACACCTTAGCAAAATGGAGTTGCTGAGAGGATGAATAGAACCCTTATGGAAAAGGTTAGGTGCATATTAATAGGATCCGGTTTACCAAAATATTTTTGGGGAGAAGCTGTGGCTACAGTTGTATACTTGGTAAATAGATCACCCTCTAGAGCTTTAAAGCTTAAGACTCCCATGGAGATGTGGAGTGGGAAACACCCTGAATTAAGCAACCTTAGGACTTTTGGGTGTGCTGCATACGCACATCAAAAGGAGGATAAACTTAGCCCAAGATCTAGAAAATGTGTATTTTTAGGATATGGTGATGGGGTTAAGGGATATAGGTTGTGGTCTTTAAAAAATAAATTCATGAAACTCATTATAAGTAGGGATGTTATTTTTTATGAATTGTTATTTTCCTACTTAGAGAAAACTAACCTTTCAGGGGCTAGTGAGCAAACCAGTCCAGAAGTTGTGGAGCATCACATCAAGAAGAGTTCGGTTCAGGTAGAGCAAGGAAGGCAAGAGATTTTAGACCAGGTAGAGCCCTTGAATGAAGGCCATGCTCAAGAAACTCAAGAAGAGGCTGAACAAAAAGAGGTTGATGTAGTAAGTCATAATGACTACCAGCTCACAAGGGACCGGGGAAGGAGGGTGGTTAAACCACCTTTGAGATATGGGTTTGCGGATGCTAATGCAGTAACTCCTTGGACAGAAGGAGAGGTTGAACCAAAAACTTACATGGAAGCCATGGAATGTAAGGATTCGTCAAAGTGGCAGCTAGCTATGGAGGAAGAAATGGATTCTTTGATGAAGAACAACTCTTGGGAGTTGGTACCCAAACTAGAAAAACAAAGAGTTATGGATTGTAGATGGATCTACAAGATCAAAGAAGGAAATACTCTAGGGGATGAAGTCTGGTATAAAGCTAGGCTGGTGGCGTAGGGGTTCACAAAGAAAGAAGGCATAGATTTCACCAAAATCTTCTCACCAGTTGTGAAGTACAAGATGATACGGATAGTGTTAGCATTAGTGGTCCAATTTAATTGGGAAATTGAGCAAATGGATGTGAAGACAGCGTTCTTACATGGAGAGCTCGATTAGACTATTTTCATGAGGCAACCCGAATGCTATGAGGAAGGAAGGCAAAGAGAGTTGGTGTGCAAATTGAAGAAATCTCTCTATGGCCTGAAGCAATCACCTCGACAATGGAATAAGAGTTTTGATTCCTTTGTAATCAACCTAGGTTTCATGAGGAGCTACTATGATTCGTGCTTGTACTATGGGGTAGAAGGTTAAGGAAGTGGTGATCATTCTCATCTATGTTGATGAAATGTTGCTGGTTTGGAACAGCAGGAAGAGGATGGAAAGGTTTACATCTCAACTCAGCGAGGAGTTCGAGAGGAAGGATCTCAACTTTACACAAAAGATCCTTGGGATGTGTATAATCTAAGAAAAGGAGAGAAACTAGTTAAGGGTTTCTTGGGCAATGGGTGTTCTCAGCAGATTTGTGAGTAATCTCAGAAAGAAGCATTGGCTTGGGATGAAGTGGTTACTGAGGTATTTGAAGGCTTAGTGGCAGCCGGCGGTAGCACTCATAACAACCGGGGCAGAATGCATAACGGCTACGGAAGCCATAAAGGAGGCTATAGGGTGTAAAGGGTTTTTGGACAAGTGGATGGTCCTAAAAGAGCAAATGGTGGTGTCTTCGGATAGCCAAAGTGCGTGGCACTTGTGGAGGAATCCGGTGTTCCATGAAGGGACGAATCATATGGATGTTCGGTATCATTTCATTCGGGAAAATGTTATGAAATGATGCATCCATGTGGACAAGGTAGCCATGAAAGAAAATCCTACGAATTTAGGTACTAAAGTCCTACCTCTATGTAAGTTCAATCATGCCTTGGACTACTTAGGATTGGAGTCGGTTAATTGATGACTCAAGATGAGTTTGGATCCTGAAGCTCTCCGCACAATGGTTCGGGTTTAAACACTTAGATAAAGGTAGAGATTGTTGGTATTTTTCTATGGTTTAAACATGGTTCAAAGATGGTTAAAGTCTAAACCAAGGTTGGAAGATAAAATTTCAGTATGTTAAAGGAGTGCACACATGTGTGTGCATCACTTTGGGTATGTGTGCACACCTCTATTCAGCAAGGCAAAGGAGTGCGCACAGCTGTGTGAAGGGTATCATCAGTGTGTGCTACACCGCTTCTTCACCAACGCTGCACCACCCAGTAAGGGAGGTGCTAAAAGAAGGGCAGCGCCGCACCACTCCTTCACCAGCGCCGCACCACTCAGTAAGTGGTGAAAATGGTGTTTTGCCTAGCGCCGCAGCATGCCCTGTTCAGTGCTACAGCGCTAGGCACACTGATGCACACATGGACAGCTTGTTTAAGCCTCTTCTAAGGTGCATGGATGCAACGTTAAAATGCAGAGTACCACTTAGGATTGATAAAGGGCCATGGTTATGTGGTCATCAAGATCTAAGGGTGGAGATTGACTCTCAAAATTGGACAAGAAGTTGGTGCACTATATAAAGGGTCACCTAGCTTCATTATCAACAAGAATAATAAGTTTGTGACATACTTTGAGATCAATTGTAAAGAGTGACAAGACACAATACAAGAGAGAATTGTGTGAGAGTGCAAAGACACAAAACACAAGAGGGGCTCATTTTAGAGAGGCTGGTTGTAAAGAAGAAAGAGTAGTATAGATAGAGAGTTTTGTAATAGTTCTTATCATCTTCTTTCTTCTCTTCTTGGTTTCTTCAAGAACTTGAGGTTTCTTGAAAAGGGTTGATGTAATTGTAAAGAACCGTTGATTTAGTGCAGAGAGTTCAGAGGAACTCACGGGGACGTAGGCTATTTCTGAACCTCAATAATAAATCGCTTGTCTTCTTTTCTTTCTTACTTTCGATTGCTGTATTTCTTTCTACAAGTCATTCTAGACTTGGGTGTTTGGAAGATCACCACCTGGGCATCTTGTCAAGGTGATTTCCAATAGCAACCATCACTCAACATGTTCATGATGTGAGCAATGATTTTTACAACAACCATATTTATTAAATACATCCACATCTCAACCATCATCAAACACAATCAGTTCATAACAAGTCCACATAACAATATATGGTTTGTACACATCACAACTTAACTATATATACATATGTAAAATTTTAACTCATTTTTATACATACTTGTCTCCAAGTAAACAATCATTTATCATATTGTTGCGCATTTATCTACCTAAATAAATAAGTAAATAACCGTACAGTTTTACTTGCAAGTGCACAAGGTCAATGGTAGTATAGTGTGCAAGTGCGAGATCATTTCCCCAGGGATTGGTGAATTTCGTTTTAGAATTAGTTTCTTAATAAAAGAAGATCAAAATAACTGTTGAATGTGAATTAATAATAATGAGACATAGGGCTTTGATATTCACCACTAGTCATACTTTCCCAATGAGTAATAGGTCAATGCACTAGCCTTCTTATGAATACCTAATGGTTGCCAACCTAAGGGCATGGTATCTACTCCTTAAGCTATTGATTTCCCTAAGCACGGAGTTAGGCATGGTATCTACTCTAACTTTTTTCTTTCTTAAGGGATTCAGCATGGTATCTACTGAGTTGTTCCTTGAGAAAGCATAAGATTTATGAAAATCGACAACCACATGAGACCTAGGGTATAGTATCTACTCCCGGTTTCCCATGTTGATTAATCCAAGAATCCGATGTGGATAACTTTTGTTACTATTGTTAGGCCCAGGACTCGGTCATCCAAATTGGTCTAACTAACTAATCCATACCACATGCCCATATTGATCAGACATACACATATGAGGAATGTAAATAAGCACAGGAATTAATCAAGTTTAAGCATCATAATCAAGGCTATTACAAAGATAATCAATGAATGTATATATGGGAAAGCATAACTAGGGCTTCAATCGAGCCCTATAAAGAGTTAGTTACACATGCTGTCTAAGATAAACATTATAGCATAAACTAAACATAAACTATAAAACCCAAAGAATACTGTGGAGACGGATTATCAATCCTCTCCAAAGCTTACAACTCCAAGCTAAGCAAAAGATAAAAGAAGTCATTCCTTTGTGTGTGTTTACAGGTGTATTTATAGGGGTTGAATAACCCTAGAAGACTCAGTAAACCTTAAACTTCCTAAAACGTAAAACCTCCTCTTTTTCCAAAACTGGTTCTGTCGTTTTACTGTTCACGCCCTTACATGTGCGCTCGATCGCAAGGCTGCACTCGATCCTTCTTGTGTGCGCATGAGCACTTATGCGCTCAATTGCACCCAATAGTGTGATCAATCGCACTTTTGCCAGTAGCTGCTCCAGGACTTCCAGGTTTCTTCCTTTAGGTGCCAAAAATGCTTCTTTTTATCCAAGACCCTATAAAAACATGTGAAACACATAAATGAAGTAAAATGGACTAAATTATCATAACAAGGACTTAACAAATGTAAATAAGGGGGCTTAAATATGAATATTTAAGCACCTATCACACCCCCAAACTTACATATTGCTAGTCCCTTAGCAATACAACACTAAAAAATAAAATGAAAAATAACAACTCACAAATAGATCCAATATCCATAGTGTCCACAAAAGTTTAGGTCTTCACAAAAAGTTGTGATGCACAATCATGAGCAAGCTTAACAAATATAAACATATCTTTGCAATGAATAAGAATTTTGAATGCAAATCACTTTCATGAGGCAGGTTAAGACATCACAAGTTTGACTTTAGTGTGTGGTGAACTAGCACATAAAAGATTAGGATTCCAAATAATTCAAATGTGTAGTGTTTCGATGACTCAAGATTCACCATTTCCTATTAGAATCAACAAAAATGGCATAGTTTTTCTTTTTTTTTCTTTTATTTATGAGATTTTTGCAAAGTTAGTTCCCTTAAGCTTTCTATTTTACTCATGTAATGAATGTTTAGCCAATGACTCCCAAACCAGATGGTCTTAGGGAATTAGGTGTAAAGACACCCCTAAGAACTTACTAACTCGAGTCAAAAAGGCTATGAAACTTAACAGGTCTTAATGCTTAGTTCCCTTAAGCTTTCTATTTGACTCATGTAGCGAGTGTTTAGCCAATGACTCCCAAACTAGATGATTTTAGGGAATTAGGTGTAAAGACACCCTTAAGGACTTACTAACTCGAGTCGAAAAGGTTGTGGAACTTAACAGGTCTTAATGCTACCAAAAAGAATTTCCAACTTTTGATGTGACACTCACTGCTTACTGAGGCAAGAGGGTCAATTACTCAGTGGAAAGTTCTTTTTTTTATTATTATTATGCCAAAGCATTAATCTAACAGGTCATCTGGTTCACAGTCGAGCAAAAGAAATATACAAATCAAAATTACATGTCATACCCCACATAATTATGTGCTAATGTGCTCGTGTTAGTTTAGGTCAAACTTGTGAATCCTTAAATGCCTAAAAGTAAGTGATCTATGTTCAAAACTTAATTATTGGCTTATATGTTTAAATTTTTAAGCTCACTTATGAAGTCAAATCATAATATTTGTTTAGATCACCCAACATTTTTGGAACAGAATGAACATGCATTTATCTAAAAAAACAAAAAAAAATGGGACATAGTGTGTGTGTGAGTGTGTACCCATGCCCCCAAACTTAAATTGCACATTGTCCCCAATGTGTGAATAGCATGGAAGGA
Organism: Bretschneidera sinensis; assembly: GCA_023935145.1. Classification (NCBI taxonomy): domain Eukaryota; kingdom Viridiplantae; phylum Streptophyta; class Magnoliopsida; order Brassicales; family Akaniaceae; genus Bretschneidera; species Bretschneidera sinensis. The sequence continues at coordinate 58,521,088 of CM043699.1, read as the reverse complement.
GCTGACCTGGGAGATGGAGAACTATATGGCTAGCATGGCTCGTAGCACGCCCTCAAACTTCAACTGGATGCACTCACTCTGTCCTTGAAAAAGAATGATAAACAAACGAAAAATGGAAAACAAGTAATAATAAACAGTTATAGAAAAGTAAATACTAACAATAAAATAAAATAAAATACTAAAAAGGATATACTTTGGGGTGCCTCCCATAAGCGCTAAGTTTAACGTCTTCAGCTAGACGGGGTATCTTCTCACTGCTGATCGTCGGGTGGTGCAGTCGAAGAGGTACAGGGTGTCGGAGCTAGGTGATCAAGAATGGCTTGTAGTATCACCTCTTGTCATGCAAACCATGCCTCCAAGCCATCTATGCACTAGTGCACGAGTGATGTGGCTGCAGAGACCTCACCTCGAAAAGAGGATAACTCAGCGAGAAAGTACTGGGACTCTGTGGGTCCAATGTCTAGATGGTCTTCCTCTCATAATGGGCTAACTGCAGGGGTCTTTATCACCATATGATCCTCCTCAATCCTCTCAGCTACAGGTGCAAGGGCTGGGAGTCCTCGAGGCATATGCGAGAGACTATGTGTCCATTGAGCCTTCCCGAAGAAGGGATGCTCTCGCACTGGTCCGTCACTGGTGGTCCCATTAATCTCTTTCTTCTTGCAGATGTACGACAGTAGGAATGGGAATGGGAGCCCCCATGCATTGGCTGAGGTGGTTTGATGGCCATTGACATGATCCTAGAATTTATGCAGCTGGCTCCACATAACAGCTGGGAGAAAGTACTAATGGCCTCTGTGAAAGGCATACAAAATTTGTAGAAACTGGTCTCTCTTCTATGTCTTGTGCCCCAATGGACACACATTATGCTGGAGGATGGTGTCCACTAGCCAAAGCCATGGAGGCAACTTAGACTGGCTCGTTGTGTTGTTGTGTCTATCGGTGTACTGGCTAGCGCACATGTCCTCAATAATCATGGACAGGTCAAAAGAGTCTGGCTGCTCCTCTATATCGGTGTCCTCCGGAGGGGACTCATCACAGTAATGAAGAGCAGCGGCTATGTCGGCACTAGTCACCTCGATGGATGTGCCCTAGACTGAGGAAGTCAATACTCCCAGTCTGCTGCAGTCAAACGATAGGCTCTCATAGAACTGGACTACCAGCTGGGTGTAAGCAGTCGAGCAGACTGGTTTAAAGAGCCACTTCAACCCCTGGTGTTTAAAAGCTTGGACCGCCCATTGAGTGGCATCCATTTGCTTGAAGACTTCATCGATGGCAAAAGTAGTCTCGAATAAAATTTCTCTCTGTTCAATGCTTGGCCGAGATGACTGGGCACGACTACTCGAGGCATGGGAGGTGGAAGCGGTTTGCTTGGATATGTTGATCCTAGTTTCTGCCAAATTTGTGATCGATCTCAAATGTTGTGCGCTCGATCGCACACAGACTATGCACTCGATCGCAAATGTTGTGTGTTCAATCGCACACGGTCAATCTTTTTCTCCAACAGCTTGTGGGCGATAAAAGACCAAGCTATGGTCTTATGGATCCGAGTGTGTTCCTAACCTCCTGAAAATATAATAGAGCCCAATCATACATAATATAACATGTATATATACTGAAAAGTGTAATGAAAAACATTAAAATCCGTGTGTTGAACAAAATGGGTACCTTGTGTTTGGAAGGGATGTGTAATAGGGAGGGGGACGTGGCGAAGCTAGATGGTGGTGATGGTGGATAGTGGTGATGGTTGGTGATGGTGGTGTGGTGATGCTGGATTCGTTTGGTGGTGAGTGAGTGATGATTTAAAGAGAGTGAGAGTGGTCTATTGTGGAATGGAGAGTGCGAGTGCGTGAGTGTGAGTGAGTATGAAGAGTGGGTGAGTGAGTGAGTAAGTGCAAAGAGTGAAGTGTTTAAGTTTATTACGTGACTATCTGCCATGAGTGCGCTCAATCGCACTAGCTTCGCTCGATCACACTCTTGCGCTCGAGCACATTGAATGGTGCACTCGATCGCAAGCAGTGTGCATGGACAAAAATAAAAACTTACCACAACTGAAATGACAAAGTAGGAACAATACAACCTTACCATGTGTTAGTGGCCTCAGTGCCACTAACCTTAATAGAGATGCTTGAGCTGTATGGGTCAGTGAATATGAACTACTCAAGCACTCTCGTGCTACAGTGCTACTTGGTTGGAAGGAAACACTTCAAGTCCACCTCTTGTGGCTCCAGTGCTTGTATCTCAGCTGTATACTGTACCGATTCAAGTGCCAAGTCTTCATCTCTCGGAGGGAAGTTAATATAGGGGTATAGCTTGGCATTGTGTCCATTTATCGTAAAGGACTAATTTTCGTTAGGACTACGGACCTCTAAAGCACCATGAGGGAAGACTTTAGTGACCATGTAAGGACCATACCAACGGGACTTGAGCTTGCCTAGGAATAGTCTTAATCTTGAGTCGTATAGTAGTACCTTTTGTCCCACATGGAACTCTTTCCTCACTAGTTTTTTATCATGATAGGCTTTTGTCCATTCCTTATACAACTTGCCATTCTCATAGGCATCATATCTCAATTCTTCAAGTTCATTTAGATTAAGCTTCCTCTTCTCACCTGCTTGTTTCATATCGAAGTTGAACTGCTTTATGGCCCACTATGCTCGACACTCTAATTCTACTTGGAGATGGCATGCCTTTCCAAAGACTAGGCGGTAGGGAGACATGCCAATTGGAGTCTTAGAAGCTGTCTGATATGCCCATAGAGCATCATTTAGGTGTAGAGACCAATCTTTCCGATTAGGCTTCACTGTCCTTTCTAGGATTCCTTTGATCTTGGGTTGCTAATCTCCACTTGGCCACTGGTTTGATGGTGATATAGAGTGCCAACTTTATGAGATTCCATATTTCCGGAGCAGTTCGGCAAAAGAACGATGATGAAAGTGGCTGCCCCCATCACTGATAATTGCTTTTGGAGTCCCAAATCGTGTAAAGATGTTAGCCTGTAAGAACTTTACAACTACTTTGTGATCGTTAGTTTTTGAGGGGACAGCCTCGACCCATTTGGACACATAATCCACACCCATAAGAATATATAAATAACCAAAGGAGTTAGGAAATGGACTCATGAAATCAATGCCCCATACATCAAAAAGTTCTACTACATGAATATTTTGTAGGGGCATCTGATTTAGAGAAGAGATGTTACCTGTCCGCTGGCATCTATCACATGAGCTACAAAAGAATAAAGCATCTTTAAGCATATTAGGCCAATAAAAACCATATTGTAGTACCTTGAGAACTGTTCGTTTTGCCCCAAAATGTCCTCTACAAGCAAACTGATGGCAATGTTGTAATAAGCTTAAGTGCTCCTCTTCTGGAATACATCGTTGGATGATTTGATCGGGGCAAAATTTGAAAAGGTAAGGATCATCCCAATGGTAGTGTCTTGATAAAGATATCAGCCACTTCTTTTCTTGTGTGGTCTTACCTGGGGGAAAAACTTTTGCAGTTAAATAATTTACAATATCAGCATACCATGGAAGTTTTACCTCTAGAGCAAACAATTGTTCATCAGGGAAGTTCTCATTTAGAGGTAATTTTTTGTCGTCATTCTCATAGGGTAGCCTTGACAAATGATCTGTAACTACATTCTCACTGCCTTTCTTGTCTTTGATCTACAAATCAAATTCTTGTAATAGGAGTACCCATCTGATAAGCCTAAGCTTTGCATCTTTCTTAGAAAACAAATATCTCAAAGCAACATGGTCAGTGAATACAATAACTTTAGAACCAATAAGATATGATCTAAACTTCTCTAAGCAAAAATAACAACTAACAATTCTTTTTCAGTAATAGAATAGTTAAGCTGAGCCTCATTTAAAGTTCTAGAAGCATAGTAAATAGCACGAGGTACCTTATTGACTCTTTGACTTAAGACCACTCCCAAGGTGAAGTCACTAGCATCACACATTAATTCGAAAGGGAGATTCCAATCTGGTGCCATCATTATTGGGGCAGAGGTGAGAACATTCTTTAATGTGTTGAAAGCTTGCATACAGTCATCATTCCATTCAAACTTGGTATCTTTAGCCAACAACGCACAAAGAGGTCTCGAGATTTTGGGGAAATCCTTGATGAATCTTCTATAGAAACCGGCATGTCCAAGGAAACTTCTAATGCCCTTGACTGTGAAAGGAGGAGGTAGCTTTAAAATGATGTCTATTTTAGCCTTGTCTACCTCAATACCTCTGTTTGAGATGGAGTGACCCAACACAATACCTTGTTGAACCATAAAGTGACATTTTTCCCAATTTACTACTAAGTTACTTTCTTCACATCTCTTTAGGACACTCTCCAAATTACTTAGACATTTATCAAAATTGGAACCAAAGACACTGAAGTCATCCATGAATAGCTCAATGTATTTCTCCACCATATCGGAAAATATGTTCATCATACATCTTTGAAAAGTGGCTGGTGCGTTGCATAATCCAAATGGCATCCTCCGATAAGCAAATGTACCGAAAGGGCATGTGAAGGTAGTCTTTTCTTGATCCTCGGGCACTATTGTAATTCGGTTGTACCCACTGTACCCATCCAACAAGCAGTAATAACTGTGACCGACTAATCTCTCTAACATCTGATCAATGAATGGCAGGAGAAAATGATCTTTTTTGGTTACTTCGTTCAATTTCCGGTAATCAATACATACCCTCAAACCTGTTGTTTTTCTTGTAGGTATGAGCTCCTCATTTTCATTTTTTACAACGGTAATCCCACTCTTTTTAGGAACAACTTGGACCAGACTCACCCATTTACTGTCCGATATGGGGTAGATAATGCCAACATCTAGTAGCTTCAATACCTCGGCCTTTACTACCTCTTTCATGTGTGGGTTAAGTCTTCTTTGAACATCTCGAGTAGGCCTTGCTTCTTCTTCTAGGTAGATACTATGCATGCATTTAGCTGGACTTATCCCCTTAATGTCAGCAATGGTCCATCCAAATGGCAGATTTATGCTCCCTAAGAACTCTTAATAGCTTCTCTTATTCTCCACTACTCAAATTAGCAGCTATGATTACAGGTAAGGTCTTTTTTTCTCCCAAATAGGCTTACATTAAATGCTCAGGCAGCTGCTTTAATTCTAATGTTGGTGCCAGGATAATGGATGGAAGAAGAGTAGTATTAGTAGGTAAGAGAGATTCAAATGGAGGAGCATACTTACTTGAGTGTTTTGGAGAAGTCTAAATGAGGTGCACAGTATTAGTGGTATCTAATGGATCAATGTGTTGGATCTGAAAAGTTTGCTTGACAAAATTTTGTATCATACATACATTAAAGCATTCCAAATCATCTTAAGGCAGTTTTATTGCATCAAATATTTTAAATTCTATGTTCTCACCATTGATTTTCATACTCACTATACCCTTTTTCACACAAATCTTAGTGTCGACAGTTCTCATGAAGAGTCTCCCTAATATGATGGGCAGGGGTAATGGTATAGTGCATTCCTCCATATCTAATACAATGAAATCAACAGGTAAAATGAACTCACCAATTTTTACTAGGACGTCCTCAAGAATACCCCTAGGTCTTTTAAGACTCCTATCTGCCAACTGTAAGGTAATGGAAGTCGGTTGTAGCTCCCCCAAACCTAGGGTTTCGAATACCGTTTATGGTAATAAGTTTACACCCGCTCCCAAATATAGTAATGCTCTTTCAAATAGTTGATCACCTATTCTATAGGGAATAGTAAAGCTACCCAGATCTTTTAGTTTTGGTGGGAATTTTCTTAGTAGTACATCACTTACTTCTCCAGTTAATGCTACTATTTCATGCTCTTGAAACTTTCTCTTATGAGTGCAACAATCTCTTAGGAACTTAGCATATGTAGGTATTTGGTGAATTATATCTAATAAAGGAATGTTAATTTCAACTTTCTGCAAGGTTTCAAAAATATCAGTCAGTTTATTGTCTTTCTTTTGTTTTACTAACGTTTACAGGAAGGGTGGTGCATTCACCTTCTCCGTCTCACTTACCCTTGATGCTGATGGTGTCTCTTTGGATGTTGTTGCAGACTCGTCGGACCCTATCACTTTGCCATTTCTCAAGGTTGTGACAGCCTTCAGTTGTTGATGCCCCCCAGGGTTAGGTAATGTTTGAGCTGGCAGCTCACCTTGCTTTCTGCCACTTAGCTCTTTCGCCAGTTGTCCCATTTGTACCTCTAGCCGTTGGATGGCTTGTTCATGTTTTGCTGTGGTTTGTCTAAGTTCAGTTCGGAATTGCCTTTCATCTGCAATGAACTGATCTTGTAAGGTCATTAATTGTTGCTACTGAGTGGCCAATTGTCTCACAAGACTTTTGAGGTCATTCTTCTTTGGTTCGGGAGCATTATAGGCTGCTGGATGGGAGTTTCGTTGCTGCCCTTGCTGGTTAAGGGTATTTTAATTGTTGCTCCAAGAGAAGTTTGGGTGGTTTCGCCATCCAAGGTTATAAGTGTTTGCATATGGGTTGTTCTTTGGTGGATAGTTGTTAGGTCCCATGTAATTCGCTTGTTCCGGATCTGTAAGTGAATACAAAGGGAAAGTATCAGTATTATGATCGAATTGAGAACATATCGCACATACCTAGAGTGGTGTAGTTGGTAGGTTAGATGAGACGTTTTGAGCAGCCATGGCTTTTTCCAACAGGTCTAGTTTCCTTTCCACAGCAGCTATTTGAGGTGAAGATCCTCCATTTAGATTTACCTCATACACACCCTTACTTTTGGTTACATGCCTTCCTCGAGAGGAGAACTGCTGAGTGTGTTCACTTAGGGTTTAGAAAAGTTCCATTGTTTCTTCATTGTTTTTCTCCATCAACACTCCTCCACAACCTGAATCAACAATACTCTTGTTAGTATCACTCAAACCTTCATAGAAAGCTTGTACTAGTTTGTCTTGAGGTAGGTTGTGATGTGGGCATTTGAGTAGCAGCTCGTTGAAGTGTCCCCACGCTTAGAAGAAGAGGTCCCCATCCTTTTGTTGGAAGGATTGAATCTCCTTCCTCATTTGCCTCTTCTTTTGGGCTGGGAAAAATTTCCTTTAGAATCTGCTAGCCAACTCCTCCCAAGTGTGGATAGAAACTGCAGGCAATGAATTATACCATAATTTAGCATTATCTTTTAAGGAAAAAAGGAAAAGAATTAACCTTATTCCTTCTTGGTCTAAGCCTTGGATGTGCTAGAACTTGCAAAGATCGAAAAATTCTCGAAGGTGCAAGTGTGGATCCTATTTAGGAGTACCCCTAAAGTGAGTCAAAGTATTCAATATTTGCGGAGATATGTAGTAGTTTCCTGCCGCCTCAGGTTGATATGCAATATATGATGGCTTATCAATGTTTCGTGGGATAAAGGATTGTTTCATCGGTACTCGTGCAGGTGGTTGCTGGTTTTCAAGTTGTTCTCCATTGGTGCTTCATTTTCGAATTCTTCTTCGTTCTCCTCGGAGTTGTTCCTAAGTCTTTGTCGGATGGTCCTCTCAAGCTCAGGATCGAGGGGAAAGAATATTGGATGTCGGGATCGAAGTCCATGCATAAATCAGGTAAACCAGCTTCAGTGCAGCAGTTCAACTCTGCTACTCGGGTAACTCTCTGCCCTAATTGCACTCGATCGCACAGAAGGATGCGATCGATCGCAAGTATCACAGAAAGTGCGATTAGGGTTTGATGTGCCTGAAACAAAAAGGAAATTGATTAGGGTTTGATGAAAATAAAGATGAAAAACAGAAACTAAAAATTTTTAGAATAATGATGATTAAACTAAAGGAAAGTAATTCTAAAAGGAAATTTAGCACAATTCCCCGGCAACGGCGCCAAAAACTTGTTGCGCGTTTATCTACCTAAATAAATAAGTAAATAACTGTACAATTTTACTGGCAAGTGCACAAGGTCAATAGTAGTATAGTGTGCAAGTGCGAGATCATCTCCACAGGGATTGGTGAATTTCGTTTTAAAATTAGTTTCTTAATAAAAGAAGATCAAAATAACTGTTGAATGTGAATTAATAATAATGAGACATAGGGCTTTGATATCCACCACTAGTCATACTTTCCCAATGAGTAATAGGTCAATGCACTAGCCTTCTTATGAATACCTAATGGTTGCCAACCTAAGGACATGGTATCAACTCCTTAAGCTATTGATTGGTATCTACTCTAACTCTTTTCTTTCTTAAGGGATTCAACATGGTATCTACTGAGTTGTTCCTTGAGAAAGCATAAGATTTATGGAAATCGACAACTATATGAGACCTAGGGTATGGTATCTCCTCCTGGTTTCTCATGTTGATTAATCCAAGAATCCGGTGTGGATATCTTTTGTTACTATTGTTAGGCCCAGGACTCGGTCATCTAAATTGGTTTAACTAACTAATCCATACCACATGCACATATTGATCAGATATACACATATGAGGAATGTAAATAAGCACAGGCATTAATCAAGTTTAAGCATCATAATCAAGGCTATTGCAAAGATAATCAATGAATGTATATATGGGAAAGCATAACTAGGGCTTTAATCGAGCCCTATAAAGAGTTAGTTACACATGTTGTCTAAGATAAACATCATATCATAAACTAAACATAAACTATTAAACCCGAAGAATATTGTGGAGACAGGTTATCAATCCTCTCCAAAGCTTACAACTCCAAGCTAAGCAAAAGATAAAAGAAGTCATTTCTTTGTATATGTTTACAGGTGTATTTATAAAGATTGAATAACCCTAGAAGACTCAGGAAACCTTAAACTTCCTAAAACGTAAAACCTCCTCTTTTTCCAAAACTGGTTCTGCCATTTTATTGTTCACGCCCGTACATGTGCGCTTGATCACATGTGTTTTGCGCTCGATCGGAAGGCTGCGTTCGATCCTTCTTGTGTGCGCACGAGTGCTTATGCGCTCGATCGCACCTAATAGTGCTATCGATCACACTTTTGCTAGTAGCTACTCCAAGACTTCCAGGTTTCTTCCTTTAGGTGCCAAAAATGCTTCTTTTTATCCAAGACCCTATAAAAACATGTGAAACACAGAAATGAAGTAAAATTGACTAAATTATCATAACTAAGGACTTAACAAATGTAAATAAGGTGGCTTAAATATGAATATTTAAGAACCTATCACGTATCAATTCCTTATGATAAATTCTTGTATATCCTAAGTCAACTTCCATCAATTATTAAGTCCTTCTCGCTTTCTAAGAGTAAAAGGTACTTATCTCGCCATACGATCCATAACTAGTCATTAACTACTCCCTTTGTCTCTCAAAGATTTTACCACTTGTACCTAGGATTGAACAACACATAACCCTATTACTTTTAATCAGTTAAATGTATACCAGGAAACTCCAAGGTGTTTTATATATTTTAAATATCGGGTGTGCATTTTGAGCGTAACAAAAATCAAAGAAACCAAAGTGTGTTATGCTTTTTTTCATTCCTTTTTCAAATCATTTACTTTGGGTTTCAAAAAATTATAATCTCATGCTTTTTAGGCATTTCAAAGGTGTTTTAATCATACTTCCAATGCATATAAACATTAAAATCACTTTGGAAAACTTTCGCATTCAAAACTGAAAGAAAAAATAATTTTTTTTCAGAAAACAACATGATACAATCAACTGGGTACCTGATCCAGTCGACTGTAAAAGGTCCAAAAGTTTTTGCCCCTTCATTTAGTCAACTAAATCCCCTAATTGAGCCACATTTCTAGTTCATATGCTTCATCCAATCGATTGGGCACCCGATCCAGTCGATTAGATCCCCTATTTTCAGCACATAAAAAAATCTGAAAACTCATGTTTTTCTCCAAAATTTTTCTTGATTCATATAGATCTTTTCAAATTTTCAAATATAAAAGTTTCTAATAATTTTATTAACAAAAACCAATATTACCCACACCAAAAATTGAATCCCAAACTTCAAAAACAAATTTTTTGTTCAAAAACCCATTTTCTTCACACAAACCCTCCTTTCAAAATCTCTAAAAAAACTTAAATCCACAAAACCAAACTAAAATATTAAATTTATGAACATCCTTGAAGATTAAGATGAGGAAAGTATATTTTACCTTGGTTTTAAGCATTTTTCCCCTCTTTTTACTTCTCTTTCTCTTCTTCTTTCTCTTATTCTTCTTCTTTTCTCTCCCTCTCTGTTTCTTTCTCTCTCGGTCTCTCTAGAATTCTCCAGCCCCAACAATATGGTTTCTCCCTCCCTTTTATAGTCCCACTCTTTCCTAATTACAAAGTCATCCCTCAACTTCTCAATTTTTCCTACTTTTCACTACATCACTCTTTAAAATTTCAGTTTTACTTAGTTTTTCTTACAATCTTTTCAAAATAATTTGTAGTCCTCCTTTGACATGTGTTTTATTATTTGATTATTAGTTTATTTATTTAATTTCAATTCTCACTAATTCTAATAATAATTAAATTGAAATTTATTTCCAAATAGATATCGATTTCATGTAGAAACACACTCCGTGAATAAAACTAAATTAAATAAAATAATTGATAGACGCTTAAATATACATATTTAAGCCCCCTTATTTACACTTGTTAGATCCTTTATTACGTTAATTTGGTATCTTTTACTCCATTTGTGTGTTTTACATGTTTTTATAGGGTCTTGGAGAAAAAGAAGCAGTTTTGACACTTTAAGGAAGAAATCTAGAAGCCCTGAAGCACTTTCTGGACAAAGTGCGATCGAGCGCACATGCAATGCGATCGAGTGCACATACGATCGTGCGCACACTTGTAGGATCGAGCGCACACTGCGATCGAGCGCAAGGACACATGCGATCGAGCGCAAATGTACAGGCATGAATAGTAAACTGCAGAACCCTATTTTGGAAATAACCTTATTTTGGAAATAACTCTATTTTGGAAATAAAGGAGTTTTGTGTTTTAGGAAAGTTTAGAAACTCATGAGTCTATTAGGACTCCTCAAGGACCTATAAATACACTTGTAAACTCACACACAAAAGGAGACCTTACAACCTTAGATAGAAAACACTTTTCTCTTTTCTTTTACTTGGAGTGGAGAGCTTGGGAGAGAATTGACACCTCTTCTCTCGGGTTTATTCTTCTCCCTTATGTTTAGTTTAATTATGTTTACTTCAGTTAGTATGTGTAACTAACTCTCTTAGTAGGGCTTGGTTGAAGCCCTAATTATGTTTACTCAATAAATTTAGTATTGGCGCCTTGTGATATTTATGTTGTGTTGCTTAAACTTGATTAATACCTGCTTTTATTTAAATTCCTCATATGTATATGTCTGATCAATATGTGCATGTGGTATGGACTTGTTAGTTAGATCAATTTGGATGACCGAGTCCTGGGTCTAACATTAGTAACAAGGGATATCTTATCCGGATACCCGGGTTAATCAACATGGGAAACCGGGAGTAGATACCATGCCCTAGGTCTCATGTGGTTGTCGATTTCCATAGTACTTATGTTTTCTTAAGGAACAACTCAAGCAGATACCATGCTGAATCCCTTAAGGAAGAAAAGAGTTAGAGTAGATACCATGCCTAACTCGTTGCTTAGGGAAATCAATAGCTTAAGGAGTAGATACCATGCCCTTAGGTTGGCGACCAGTAGGTATACATGGCATGAATAAAGCATTGGCATACTATTATATTGTGGTAGCATAATTAGTGGTGGATATCAAGTCCCTACGCCTTTATCCTTAGTATTTTATCTTTATTATTTCTCAACACTTTTATTATTTCTATCTTTTTATATTACGAATATAATTCTAAACTGAACTTTACCAATCCCTGTGGAGATGATCTTGCATTCGCACACTATACTACACTGTTGACCTTGTGCACTTGCAAGTAAAACAAGTACGATTATTCACCTATTTATTTAGGTATATTTTCGCACAACAATAATGTACTCTAAATTTTTGTAGAACTTTCAGGGTTCTTGAACTTCAAATATGAAACAATAATATAGAGTTTCACTTCGGTGCATTATTGGTGTCACTTGTTCAGTTTTAAGCTATATTTTTATCTATTGTACTTGAGTTTATGGAACTTGGGGATAAGTAAATAACTAAGGACCAAGTATTTAAAATGACAGTCATTTGAAATTGGTAGAACTTTTGAGGAATAGTAATAGAAACTAAGCAAAAACGAAAATTTTGAAAGTTATATGGTGGAAATAGGAACGGGTGCAAAGTAGAAGGGTTAGTGTGTAATAAGTTTAAATTTTTTTCTATAAATAAGTGTGGAGAGAGGGAGAGACTAAAAAATGCTAGAACCCTTTAGAAAACCTAAAGAATAGAAGAGAGAGAGAACGAGAAGAGGAAAGAAAAAAATGGAAGGAAGAGTAAGGAAAGAAAGAATGATTTCATGCAAAATCTTAAGGTAAAAGCTTATATCTCTTCTTTTTAGATTTTCGAGTAAGTTTATTACTCTAAGATTTGAAATTTTTGAAGCTTGAATTGAAAATTTTGTTTAAGAAGAAAATTGTTTCCAAATAAATGGTTTTGTGTTAGATTTTTAAGTTTGATGTGTTTTCACATGAAATTTGCTTTGGGTAAGGTAAAATATTTGATTTGAAACCCTCAAGAACTTGTGTTTACCTTGGATTCGAATTCCTATGGGAGATAAGAAGTTATTTTGAAGAAAAACTGTGTTTTTTCCATAAAATTTTCTGAATTCGCGACCAGACAGTCAACTGTACAAAGTGCACAGTATACTGTGAAGCTCTCTAGACCTTGGACAGTTGATTGTCCATTTGGACTTAACTGTGTAAATCTTTGGACAGCCTATAGTTGACTACCCAAAATGGACAGTCGACCATCCGACCGACTGAAGTTGTTTCAGCCCTGTTTTCCCAAAATAAGCCACTCTTGTTAAGGTATTTCAAGCTTAGACTTTTTCCAACGTGCTATGATTTTAAAAACATGTTGAAGCTTTGAAATCTAATGTTTTGAAAGAGGTTTTAGTGGTTTTAAATCAATGCAATAACAAGGTTTACGAAAGCTTTAAACAAAAGGAAGAAGATTTGTGACTTAACCTCTAATTTTGTTTGCTAGTATGAGCTTTATGGTATGCTTGGATATATTTAAATTATATGCTTCTTGAATAAGTATACTAATCAATTATATATGTTAGGTGTGATAGGAGAAAAACACCAAAGGTTAAGAAGTAATCCAAGGTTAGAACTTGATACGACAAAAGTGAGGTTCACCTTACTTTTAGTTAGCGATATAGCATGTTTAAAAGTATGCAATGTAATTAAATTATAAAATCATAAATATTAGTATATTGAGATTGATGTTGTTGGCATTTGTCTAAGGTTTAAACATGGTTTAAACATGGCTAAGGTTTAAACCAAGGTTAGAAGAATAAATTTCAGCATGTTAAAAGAGTGCACACAAGTGTGCGCCTCACTTTGGGTGTGTGCACACCACTCCATTCAGCAAGACAAAGAAGTGCGCACAACTATGAGGGGTCCAGCTTCAGTGTGTGCTGCAGCCCTCCTCCTCCTAAGCCATAGCACCTAGAAAGGGAGGTGCTGGAGGAAGGGCAGCACCGCACCTCTCCCTCACCAAGGCCGCGGCACCCAGAAAGTGCTGAAAAGGGTGTTTTGCCTAGCGATGCAGCATGCCGTGTTCAGTGCCTAGGCGCTAGGCACACTGAGGCACACATATTCCACTTGATTTAGCCTCTTGTTAAGTGCATGGGTGCAAGGTTAAAATGCACAGCATCACTTAGGATTGACGGAGGGCCATGGTTGAGTGGTCATCAAGATCTAAGGGTGGAGATTGACTCTCAAGATTGGACAAGAAGTTGGTGCACTATATAAAGGGTCACCTAGCTTTATTCTCATTAATATTGTGACATAATTTGAGATCAATTGTAAAGAGTGATAGATATACAAGAGAGAATTGTGTGAGAGTGCAAAGACACAAAACACAAGGACTCATTGTAGTGAGGCTAGTTGTAAAGAGAGAGGAGTATAGATTAGATAGAGAGCATTATAATAGTTCTTATCATCTTCTTTCTTCTCTTCTTGGTTTCTTCAAGAACTTGAGGTTTTTTGAAGAGGGTTACTGGATTATAAAGAACCATTGATTTAGTGTAGAGAGTTCAGAGGAACTCACGGGGACGTAGGCTATTGTCGAACCTCGATAACAAATCGCTTGTCTTCTTTTCTTTCTGGCTTTCGCTGGCTGTTTCATTTCATTACAAGTCATTCTAGACTTAGGTGTTTGGAAGATCAACACCTGGGCATCTTGTCAAGATGATTTCCAATAGTGGTATCAGAGCTTGGTTAGAGGGTATCGAAGCAAGAACAAGAAGGTAACAATGTCAAGACTCCAAGAATCAAAGATCAACTTCTTGGGTGATTCAAGAACGGAGTAAAGACCAAGATCAGATCATGTTCTTGAGGGTGATTCAAGAATGGTGTTAAGATCCATCTTCAATCATGTTCTTGAGGTTAAAGAAAGAATTTGTGGGTATTGTATAAATCTGGGATCTTGTCCGCAAAGATGGCTTCAAATTTCGTGGTTGAGAAATTTGATGGAAAATGAGATTTTTCCCTATTGAAGCGGAAGATCAAGGCGGTTCTAATGCAACAGAAAGTGGACTTGGCTATTGGAGAAGATGAGGCTTTTCCAGCAAATGTCATGGAGGACCAGCGGACTGAGATGAAGAAGATGGCATACAGCACCATCTTCCTACACATGTCGGATAGTGTCACAAGGGAGTACGGAGACTCGGAAGATCCTGCTGTCATATAGAAGAAACTAGATGAGTTGTTTCTAACCAAAACTCTCCCAAACAAGATTTATCTTCTTAAAAGAATCTTTGCTTTTAAAATGGATCCTAATAAAGAGTTGCAAGATAATATTGATGTCTTTAACAAACTAGTTCAAGATTTGGCTAGTTGTAGTATTAAATTCCCAAATGAACAATTGGTTGTTATTTTGTTAAACTCTCTTCCTGATTGCTTAGATAATTTGATTAATGCTATTGAGTATGGAAGGGATACTTTAACCAAGGAGATTGTGATCAATGCCATAAGGGCACATGACTTCAAAGCCAAGATAAAGGAGACATCAAGTGGAGATGGGATGTTTGTAAGAGGAAGGTTAGCAACTCAGAATGGCAGTAGCAACCATGGCAACTACCGAGAGAAATTAAGAGGTAGAGGGCAAAGCCATTGGAAAGCACATTCCAAATCAAGATTTGGAAAGAGGTGCTTTTACTGCAACAAAGATGGTCATTTCAGAAAAGATTGCAAGAAGAACATGTGGGATGAGAGGAGAAACCATACCAACAATGGAGAGGCTTCGGTTTCCAAGGGAGAACAGCAAGATGATGTTCTTGTTGTGTGCTCAAATGTGAGCAGGAGGCAAAGCAGTGAAAAGTGGATTCTAGATTCCGGGTGCACTTATCATATGTGCCCTCACAAGGAATGGTTCAAGAATTTCAAAGAGATCAATGATGGAAGGGTCTTATTGGGGAATGACAATTCTTGCCAAGAGAGAGGGATTGGAGACATCCAATTGAGGATGTTTGATGGAGTCACAAGGCTGCTGCGAAATGTGAGCTATCTTCCAGATTTGAAGAGAAATTTGATCTCATTAGGGCAGTAGGATTCCATGGGGCATACATGCAAAGTAGAGGGAGGAAAGATCAAGGTGGCCAAGGGATCTTTGGTAGTGATCAAGGCAGCAAGAAACGATAGACTCTATGAGATTATCAGAGAGACAGAAATCAATGATCAAGCCGCAAGCTTGATGACTGAGATTGATAAGGCAGCCCTTTGGCACACTCACTTCGGACATATGAGCGAAAAGGGCCTGCAAGTTCTTAGCAAGGATGGTCTACTTGGATGAGACAAAGTAGAGAAACTAGATTTCTGTGAGAGTTGCATTCTTGGGAAGCAACACCGGGTCAGCTTCAACACCAGAGTGCATAAGTCTAAGGGGATTCTTGACTACATTCATTCAGACCTTTGGGGACCAGCAAGAACACCAACACAGGGAGGTAACTTTTACTTTTTGTCTTTAATTGATGATTATTGAAGAAGAGTGTGGGTTTATTTACTTAGAAATAAATCAGATGCCTTGAATAAATTTGTTGTGTGGAAGAAGTTGCTGGAAACTCAAACGGGTAGGGTAGTTAAGGCTTTACGAATCGATAATGGCTTAGAATTTTGCAATAAGGATTTTGATAAATTATATGAATTAAATGGCATTCTAAGGGCATAGAACGGTTGTGAAAACACCTCAACAAAATGCTGTTGTTGAGAGGATGAATAGAACCCTTATGGAAAAGGTTAGGTGCATGTTAATAGGATCCAGTTTACCAAAATATTTTTGGGTAGAAGCTATAGCTACAACTGCATACTTGGTAAATAGATCACCCTCTAGAGCTTTAGAGCTCAAGACTCCCATGGAGATGTGGAGTGGGAAACCCCCTAAATTAAGCAACCTTAGGACTTTTGGGTGTACTACATATGCACATCAAAAGGAGGATAAACTTAGCCCAAGGTCTACAAATTGTGTATTTCTAGGATATAGTGATGGGGTTAAGGGATATAGGTTGTGGTCCTTAGAAAATAAGGGCATGAAATTGATTATAAGTAGGGATGTTATTTTTAATGAATTGTTATTTCCCTACTTGGAGAAAACTAACCCTGTAGGGGCTAGTGAGCAAACCAGTATGGAATTTGTAGAGCATCGCATCAAAGAGAGTTCGGTTCAGATAGAGCAAGGAAGGCAAGAGGGTTCAGACCAGGTAGAGCCCATTAATGAAGGCCATGCTTAGGGTACTCAAGAGGAGGTTGAACTGGAATAGGTTGATGCAGCAAGTCAGAATGACTACCAGCTCATAAGGGGCCGAGAAATGAGGGTAGTGAGACCACTTTTGAGATATAGGTTTACGGATGCTAATATAGTATCTCCTTGGAAAGAAGGAAAGGTTGAACCAAAAACTTACATGGATGCAATGGAGTGTAAGGATTCGTCAAAGTGGCAACTGGCTATGGAGGAAGAAATGGATTCTTTGATGAAGAACAACTCTTGGGAGTTGGTGCCCAAACCAGAAAAACAAAGAGTTATGGATTGTAGATGGATTTACAAGATCAAAGAAAGGAATACTCCAGGAGATGAAGTCCAGTATAAATCTAGGCTGGTGGCGAAGGGATTCACACAAAAAGAAGGCATAGATTTCACCAAAATCTTCTCACCGATTGTGAAGTCCAAGACGATACGGATAGTATTGGCAATGGTGGTCCAATTTAATTGGGAAATCGAGCAAATGGATGTGAAGATATCATTCTTATATGGAGGGCTTGATGAGACCATCTACATGAGGCAACCCGAAGGCGATGAGGAAGGAAGGTTGGGAGAGTTGGTGTGCAAATTGAAGAAATCTCTCTATAGCCTGAAGCAATCACTTCGGCAATGGAATAAGAGGTTTGATTCCTTTGTAATCAGCTTGGGTTTCATGAGGAGCTACTATGATTCGTACTTGTACAACAAAGGGCAGAAGGTTGAGGAAGTGGTGATCATCCTCATCGATGTTGATGATATGTTGCTGGTTAGGAGCAACATGGAGAGGATAGGAAAATTGAAGGCTCAACTCAGTGAGGAGTTTGAGATGAAGGATCTTGGCCATGCACAGAAGATTCTTGGGATGTGTATCATCCAGGAAAAGGAGAGAAACAGATTGAAGATCTCTCAAACTTCCTACATAGAGAAGATGATATCCAAGTTCTCTATGGAAGATAGCAAACCAATGAAGGTTCCCCTTGCTGGTCATTTCAAGTTCTACAGCGATCAATGTTCGAGATTGGAGGTGGAGAAGAAGGAAATGGAAAAAGTCCCTTACTCTAGTTCTATTAGTTTTGTTATGTTCACCATGGTAAGCACTAGACCTGATATTGCTCATGCAATAAGTGTTCTCAGCAGGTTTATGAGTAATCCTGGAAAAGAGTATTGGCTTGGGATGAAGTGGTTGCTGAGATACTTGAAGGGAAGCCCAAAAGTAGGGCTGGTTTATGAGAAGAGGGTAAGTCCATTTTCCTTGAGGGTTTTGTGAATTCGGACTATGGAGCAGAACGGGATAAAAGGAGATCAATTACCTCCTACTTCTTCAACTTAAACAGATGTTCTATAAGTTGGAAGGCTCAGTTGCAGCCTATGGTAGCACTCTCAACAATCGAGGTTGAGTACATAGCGGCTACGGAAGCCATTAAAGAGGCTATATAGTGCAAAGGGTTACTGGAAGAGTTGAAGGTACTAGAAGAGTAGGTGGTGGTGTATTCAGATAGTCAAAGTGTATTGCACTTGTGTAAAAATCTAGTGTTCCATGAGAGGACAAAGCACAGGGATGTTCGGTATCATTTCATTCGGGATAATGTTACGGAAGGATGCATTCATGTGGACAAGATAGCCATGGATGAAAATCCTATAGATTTAGGCACCAAGGTTCTACCTCTAAGTAAGTCCAATCATTGCCTTGAACTACTTAGGATTGGAGTCGGTTGATATGATGACTCAAGATGAGTTTGGATCCTGAAGTTCTCTGCACAATGGTTCAGGTTTAAACGCTTAGACAAAGGTAGAGATTATTCATATTTGTCTAAGGTTTAAATATGGTTTAAACATGGCTAAGGTTTAAACCAAGGTTAGAAGAATAAATTTCAGCATGTTAAAAGAGTGCACACAAGTGTGCGCCTCACTTTGGGTGTGTGCACACCTCTCCATTCAGCAAGACAAAGAAGTGCGCACAGTTGTGAGGGGTCCAGCTTTAGTGTGCACTACAGCCCTCCTCCTCCCAGGCTGTAGTGCCCAGCAAGGGAGGAGCTAGATAAAGGGCAGCGCTGTACCTCTCCCTCACCAAGGTCGTGGCTCCCAAAAAGTGGTGAAAAGGGTGTTTTGCCTAGCGCCACAGTATGCCCTGTTCAATGCCTAGGTGCTAGGCACACATATTCCACTTGATTCAACCTCTTGTTAAGTGCGTGGGTACAAGGTTAAAATGCACAGCATTACTTAGGATTGATGGAGGGCCATGGTTCAGTGGTTATCAAGATCTAAGGGTGGAGATTGACTCTCAAAATTGGACAAGAAGTTGGTGCACTATATAAAGGGTCACCTAGCTTTATTCTCATTAACATTGTGACATAATTTGAGACCAATTGTAAAGAGTGATAGACATACAAGAGAGATTTTTGTGAGAGTGCAAAGACACAAAACACAATAGGGACTTATTGTAGTGAGGCTGGTTGTAAAGAGAGAGGAGTATAGATTAGACAGAGAGCATTGTAATAGTTCTTATCATCTTCTTTCTTCTCTTCTTGGTTTCTTCAAGAACTTGAAGTTTCCTAAAGAGGGTTACTGGATTGTAAAGAACCATTGATTTAGTGCAGAGAGTTCAGAGGAACTCATGGGGACGTAGGCTATTTCCGAACCTCGATAACAAATCGCTTGTCTTCTTTTCTTTCTTGTTTTCACTAGCTGTTTCATTTCATTACAAGTCATTCTAGACTTGGGTGTTTGGAAGATCACCACCTGGGCATCTCGTCAAGGTGATTTTCAACAGATGCATACATAGAGGTTCGTAAAAGATATTACTTGGTCCATTTTGATTCATTTTTGGGGTCCGTAAACCGATGCCACTAACTGGGCATAAACTTTTCTCCCACGAGTGGACAAGCGCCCCCGTAGCTGGTGCTTCAAAAATGGTTTTGATGGTGCCAATGATGGTAGTAGAATGCCCTTGATTATTCTGATGGCATTTCTTTTCTCGGATAGGCTTTCTAGGACTTTGCCTGAGGCTCTTTCTTGGGCTTTGGTGTTCCCTATACGGCTTCTCCAAGACCCGTCGAGATAGGCAGTGGGGATGATCTTTGTAATCCAAAACTTGATGAGATCCAATGTGTTCCCTTAAATGCCCCCTTTGGATGAGGGACTCAAGTTGTTGTTTAAGTGTGTGGCACTCCTCGGTGTCATGACCGTGGTCCTTATAGAAGTGACACCACTTGGATCTATTTCTACTAGGATAAAGCGGTCTTGGAGGCCAATGAAGGAGATCTCGGTCTTGGATATTCAAAAGTATATTCGTCCTAGAGGTGCACAACGGGGTGAAGTTCTTGAAGATAAGGGGAGCTCTTGCCCTCTCTTTTAGGCGTGATTTCTTGATGGAGCTTTACTGGGTTTGTTAGGGTCCCTTTCTCTTTTGTCCATTCCACCTTTTCTCTCTCTTCTTCGATCAAATGCTCCTCAACTTAAGCGAGTATGTCGCTCATATCCATGGGAGGGTGTTTGGTTAACTTAAAGCTAAAATTCCTGATTTGAGCCCATTTTGAAAGGCTAAAGTCTAGATAGCAAGGCCTAGGTCAGAGATTTCCCAGGCAGCTGCATTGAATCGAGAGATGTATTCCTAGAGCCTTTCTCCTTTCCATTGGATGATGCTGAAGAGGCTTCGTGAGGTCTTCTGCGGCCCCTTGTCGCTCAAGAAGTGAGATGCAAAAGCACAGCTTAGCTCTTTGAAGAAGTCAATGCTGTAAAGTTTAAGGTGGATGTACCAGGTGTTAGCATCTTTTTCCAAGGTCAGAGGAAAAGCCATGTACATAACGGTGTCAGGATGGTGGTGCAGCATGATGATGGTCTTGTAATATCGGAGATGATCTACGAGATTGTTGGAGCAATTATCAACCTAAATAAATATGCAAATAACCGTCCGAGTTTTACTTGCAAGTGTATAAGGTCTGTGGTAACATAGTGTGCAAGTGCGAGATCATTTCCACAGGGATTGGTGAATTTTGTTTTAGAATTAGTTTCTTCACGTTTAAAAAGAGAAATAGCAGTTTGATTATGAGTAAATAACAATAATGGGAACATAAGACTACGATATCCACCCTAATTATACTTTCCCACTAAGTAAAGCTTCAATGCTCTAGCCTTATCATGAATATCTAATGGTTGCCAACCTAAGGGCTTGGTCCACACCTTAGGCTATTGATCTCCCTATGCAACGAGTTAGGCACGGTGTATACTCTAACTCTTTTCTCTCTTAAGAGATTCAGCATGGATATATACTGAGTTATTCCTTAAGAGAGCATGAGGGCTGTGGAGATCGGCAACCACAAGGGACATAAGGCTTGGTCTGCTCCTGGTTTTCAATGTTGATTAACCTGGGAATCTGGTGTGGATATCACTTGTTACTAATGTCGAACCCAAGACTCAGTCATCTAAATTGATTCGACTAACTTATCCATACTACATGCATACATTGATCAGGCACATACATACGAGGAATGTAAACACAAACAGGTATTAATCAAGTTAAATATTCTAACAAGGCTATAGTAAAGATAATCAATGAATGAACATGTGGAAAAGCATAACTAGGGCTTCAATCGAGCCCTATAGGAGTTTAGTTACACATGCTAAGTAAACTAAATATTCTAAGCATAATGAAATAAAAACATAAAACTAAAACCAAAGTAGTATTTTACTTTATTTTACGTTTTTCTTGTGTTTTGTGTGTTTTTACAGCTTTGTGGAGAAAATGAAGCATTTCAGGAGATTTGAAGCTTCTAGAGACATTGTGATCGATCGCACGAGATATGCGATCGAGCGCACCTGCCTATGATCGAGCACACCTGCGCTCGAGCGCACCTGCCTATGATCGAGCGCAAGGTCATCAATCCCACATCGAAATGTTTGCAGTGCATCGCACCAGCGCAATCGAGCGCACCAGACACGCGATCGAGCGCATCTGCGATCGATCGCAACATACTGCGATCGAGCGCACTCGGGCCAGTATCCCACATCGTTTTTGCAAGCCACATTAGTCCGGGTCTTCCCCTATATAAACACCACCTGACTTCATAATTCAGTGTACAATTCCTGAGCCACTTTGGTGTTTACTGGTGGACTTCCGCCAACATTTTGGTGGATCCCGAAGGCATTGCTACCACGAGGGGAAGCACCGCCCGTCAGCGAGTGGAATTTCTCCCATGTAAAGTTGTTTATTTATTTCTTTATATTCAGTTGTTTTAGTTTAAATGTTTAGCACTTTTTATTATAGTTTTATAGTTATGAGTGGCTAGACTCTTCAGCTAAGGTTGAAGATGAAGCCCCGCCGTTGTTTGGCGTAGTAGTTCAGATTTGCTTGTACAAATCTGACAATTTTAAGTATAAATGTTCTGTCAATTATTTGAGTTAATCTTATAATTGATTGAGTTTAAATTGTCTGTTGGATTTTCTTTGTGTTTCATCTGATGGATACATTGAATGCTTTTCGATTAAATTGGATTCCCTTTGTGATTTGTTAAGAGCGGATACATCGGGTGCTTTTGGTTTAGTTGGGATATTCTTTGTTTTTTGTCTTATAGTTGGATTCATTGAATGTTTTGATAGGCTATATTTTTAGTACATGTATGCTTAACTTCGGTGGGGTAGATTCGGAAACCTTAGTGCTTTTTATTATTAGTTTTAAAATCAATTTAATTTAGTTTTAATTTGTTTTGAAAATTATCATTCAAAATTCGGAACTAGGTTAAGATAGAGTTAGTTTAGATTAAAATATAATTTCACAACGCAATTCCCTGTGGATTCGACCTCGCACTTGCACAACGCTATACTGCAAACAACTCGTGCGCTTGCGAGTAATTTAAAACTCACAACAAGTTTTTGGCGCCGTTGCCGGGGAGTTGTTTGGTTTGTGAAAAATTTTTTGTCTGAATTGATTTTATTTTTCTATTAGTTAATTTAATTTTAAAAAAAATTAATTTAATTTAATTTAATTTTTTAAAAAAAATGTGGATGAATCCAGCGCCGGTTTCACAGTCTTTAGAGGACGCCCTCAAGGATTTCATTAAAATGACCAGTCCGTCCCTCAATGCTGCCAACATATTCAATGTTGATAGCTGTTCCATCTATGCTAGTCCCATGCATCTAGCACAGAATTGCCCATCAATGCCGGCTTGTGCCGAGTATCCTATGGAACAAATGAATGCTTGCAATGACTGTTGTTGGCAATCAAATGGATCTTGCTCCGAAACATACAATCCAGGGTGGTGGGACCACTCTAATTTTTCATGGGAGCAGAACCAACCAATGAATCAGGGAGGAGCCCCTTACCATGCTCACAATCAATACACTCCCGAATTTCCTCCACCAATTCCAAATTATGGTCACTCAGCTTATCCAGCACCATCACCCGCTTACCAAGCTCCCATTCAAGCGCCAGCGTCGATTTCACAATCATTGGAAGACGCTCTCAATGATTTCATGAAAACGACTAGCCAATCTATGAGTGAAGTGATGAGTGCAACAATAGAAAACACCCAAGCGATTGCCACACTAGAGAGTCAAATTGATCAAATCGCAAGTTATATGGGTGAAGGAGAGGAAGGAACGTTCCCCAGTCAAACTGATCCTTACCCAAAGGAACAGTTTGCGGTGGAAAATTCTTCAACTCCCATGCATTGGCAGGAACAAGTGCAATCAACTGTCTCATACTTGTTTGGGAGACAAGTGGACAATCAAGTGGAAGAGAACCCTGCTATGCACCAAGGGCAAGAGAGTGGCAACAATGAGAAGAGAGATGCTGAGCCATCTACAGCCACTCGTATTATTAAGGATCTCTCTAGGTCGTTTTTACCTAAAGCGCCTTACCCTGAGAGACTACAAGTGCCCAAGAAAGAAGGGAAGTCTGAGGACATTATGGAGGCATGCTTTGCTCAGTTTGAAGAGGATTTGGATTTAGATAAGTTACTTGAGCAAGCAAATATTATCGTGGAGTCTGCTCCTCGGGAGAGTAGTAGGACAGAGGAGACTATGGATGAATCCCGTATTGAGGATCCCTTGGAGGCATGCTTTCCTCACTTTGGAGAGGACTTGGGCTTAGATAAGTTACTCGATGAAGTAAATGTCATTTTGGAGTCTGATCCTCGAGAAAGCAATGAGAAGGAGGAGACCGCCGCACCTGAAACCCCCAAGAAGGAACTTAAGCCTTTTCCAGATAATATTAAGTATAAGTTCCTAGGTTCAGCCGACAGTTTGCCTATGATTATACCTTCCGATTTGGGTGATGCTCTAGAGGAGAAATTATTTGACGTCTTAAGAGAGCATAAGGAAGCTATAGGCTGGACTGTTGAGGATGTCAAGGGGATCAGCCCCTCGGTGGTGACGTACAGGATACATTTGGAGGAGGATGTTGAGCCATCGAGGGAGCCACAAAGAAGGCTCAACCCTGCTATGCAAGAGATTGTGAGGGCGAAAGATATTAACCTGTTAGAGGCAGGGATCATTTATCCCATCTCTGATAGCAAGTGGGTGAGCCTGATTAAAGTCGTGCCCAAACGTGCTGAATTGACGGTAGTAAATAAAGACGATGAGTTGGTTCCAACTCGAGTGCAGTCAAGATGGAAAAAGTGTCTAGACTACCGTAAATTGAATGCTGCCACTAGGCCTAATCATTTTCCATTCCCATTTATTGATCAGATGGTGGAGTGTTTAGTTGGGCATGTTTACTAATGTTGAGTCTGACTGAAGACGTTAAACTTAGCGCTCATGGGAGGCACCCCACAGCTTATCTTTTCTTTTGTTTATTTATTATTTCGCATTTTTATGATTAATGTTTGTTTCCAGTATTTTTTGTTTTCTAGTATTTATTTTTCAGGGACAAAGCGTACTTCAGTTCAAGTTTGGGGGTATGCTATGAGCCATACCAGTCCAGATAGTTCTCCATATCTCAGGTCAGCTCTTTCCATATTAGTCACACATTGGGGTCAATGTGTAATTTAAGTTTGGGGGTATGGGAGACACATCACACACTTTTTCCTAATTTGTTGTCTTTTCGTCATAGAGATAAATGCATGCTCAAGTTATCGTGAAATTTTGGTTGATATAAACATTTTCTGTGATGTGATGTCATTGGTGAGCTTAACATTTTGAACACATGATCTGGTGATAAATTTTAAAATTTAGTTACTTACTTTAGGCATTTTGAGAATTCACATGTTTGATCTAATCTCACACGAGCACATTAGCACAAATTATGTGAGGTATGACACGTGATTTTAATGTGTATTTTTCCTTATCTTAACTGAAACTGGATGACTTGTTGGATGAACTCTTGGGCATAGGAAAATATAAAAAAAAAAAAAATTATCAATAAACTTTTCGCTGAGTAACTGGACCTCTTGCCTCAGTAAGCAGTGAGTAATCACGTCAAAAGGTGGAATTTTTCTTGGTAATATTAAGGTCGGTTTAATTTCGTAGCCTTTTTGACTCGAGTTAGTAAGTCCTTAGGTGTGTCTTTACACCTAATGCCCTAAAACCACCTGGTTTGGGAGTCATTGACTCAACACTCGCTACATGAGTCAATTAGAAAGCTTAAGGGAACTAAACATAGCCGTGCCTTATTAAAAAAAAAAAGACTATGCCTTTTCGTTCATTTTTTATGGGAAATTCGGTGAATCTTGAGACATGGAGACCTTACACATTAGAGTTACTTGGAAGCTTCATTTTTATATGCTAATTCACCTTACACTGATTCAAGCTTGTGATGCCTTATCCTGCCTTTTGTAAGTAATTAGATTTTAACATTTCTATTCATTGAGAAGATGGGTTTACCTTTTTAAGCTTGCTTATGAATGAATATCATGGTGATGTGTGCTCCTTAAATTTTTGGATACCATGAGTGATGACTTTATCTTTATGTTCTTTGTTTTTCATTGAGTCTTTTATTTTGTTTTGCTAAGGGACTAGCAAAATATAAGTTTGGGGGTATTTGATGAGTCTTAAATATTGCATATTTTAGACCCTTAACTTACATTTGTTATGCTCTTAGTTAGTAGTATTTTACTTTATTTTACGTTTTTCTTGTGTTTTGTGTGTTTTTACAGCTTTGTGGAGAAAATGAAGCATTTCAGGAGATTTGAAGCTTCTGGAGACATTGTGATTGATCGCACGAGATATGCGATCGAGCGCACCTGCCTATGATCGAGCGCAAGGTCATCAATCCGACATCGAAATGTTTGCAGTGCATCGCACCAGCGCGATCGAGCGCACCAGACACGCGATCGAGCGCACTCGGGCCAGTATCCCACATCGTTTTTGCAAGCCACATTAGATTTGGGTGATGCTCTAGAGGAGAAATTATTTGACGTCTTAAGAGAGCATAAGGAAGCTATATGCTGGACTGTTGAGGATGTCAAGGGGATCAGCCCCTCGGTGGTGACGTACAGGATACATTTGGAGGAGGATGTTGAGCCATCGAGGGAGCCACAAAGAAGGCTCAACCCTGCTATGCAAGAGGTTGTGAGGGCGGAAGATATTAAGCTGTTAGAGGCAAGGATCATTTATCCCATCTCTGATAGCAAGTGGGTGAGCCTGATTAAAGTCGTGCCCAAACGTGCTGAATTGACGGTAGTAAATAAAGACGATGAGTTGGTTCCAACTCGAGTGCAGTCAAGATGGAGAAAGTGTTTAGACTACCGTAAATTGAATGCTGCCACTAGGCCTGATCATTTTCCATTCCCATTTATTGATCAGATGGTGGAGTGTTTAGTTGGGCATGTTTACTAATGTTGGGTCTGGCTGAAGACGTTAAACTTATCGCTCATGGGAGGCACCCCACAACTTATCTTTTCTTTTGTTTATTTATTATTTCACATTTTTATGATTAATGTTTGTTTCCAGTATTTTTTGTTTTCTAGTATTTATTTTTCAGGGACAAAGCGTACTTCAGTTCAAGTTTGGGGGTATGCTATGAGCCATACCAGTCCAGATAGTTCTCCATATCTCAGGTCAGCTCTTTCCATATTATTCACACATTGGGGTCAATGTGTAATTTAAGCTTGGGGGTATGGGAGACACATCACACACTTTGTCCTAATTTGTTGTCTTTTCGTCATAGAGATAAATGCATGCTCATGTTATCGTGAAATTTTGGTTGATCTAAACATTTTCTGTGATGTGATGTCATTGGTGAGCTTAACATTTTGAACACATGATCTAGTGATAAATTTTTAAAATTTAGTTACTTACTTTAGGCATTTTGAGAATTCACATGTTTGATCTAATCTCACACGAGCACATTAGCACAAATTATGTGAGGTATGACACGTGATTTTAATGTGTATTTTTCCTTATCTTAACTGAAACTGGATGACTTGTTGGATGAACTCTTGGGCATAGGAAAATATTGAAAAAAAAAAAATTATCAATAAACTTTTCGCTGAGTAACTGGACCTCTTGCCTCAGTAAGCAGTGAGTGTTCACGTCAAAAGGTGGAATTTTGCTTGGTAATATTAAGGTCGGTTTAATTTCGTAGCTTTTTTGACTCGAGTTAGTAAGTTCTTAGGGGTGTCTTTACACCTAATGCCCTAAAACCACCTGGTTTGGGAGTCATTGACTCAACACTCGCTATATGAGTCAATTAGAAAGCTTAAGGGAACTAAACATAGCCGTGCCTTATTAAAAAAAAAAAAAAGACTATGCCTTTTCGTTCATTTTTTATGGGGAATTCGGTGAATCTTGAGACATGGAGACCTTACACATTAGAGTTACTTGGAAGCTTCATTTTTATATGCTAATTCACCTTACACTGATTCAAGCTTGTGATGCCTTATCCTGCCTTTTGTAAGTAATTAGATTTTAACATTTCTATTCATTGAGAAAATGGGTTTACCTTTTTAAGCTTGCTTATGAATGAATATCATGGTGATGTGAGCTCCTTAAATTTTTGGATACCATGAGTGATGACTTTATCTTTATGTTCTTTGTTTTTCATTGAGTCTTTTATTTTGTTTTGCTAAGGGACTAGCAAAATATAAGTTTGGGGGTATTTGATGAGTCTTAAATATTGCATATTTTAGACCCTTAACTTACATTTGTTATGCTCTTAGTTAGTAGTATTTTACTTTATTTTACGTTTTTCTTGTGTTTTGTGTGTTTTTACAGCTTTGTGGAGAAAATGAAGCATTTCAGGAGATTTGAAGCTTCTGGAGACATTGCGATCGATCGCACGAGATATGCGATCGAGCGCACCTGCCTATGATCGAGTGCAAGGTCATCAATCCGACATCGAAATGTTTGCAGTGCATCGCACCAGCGTAATCGAGCGCACCAGACACGCGATCGAGCGCATCTGCGATCGATCGCAACATACTGCGATCGAGCGCACTCGGGCCAGTATCCCACATCGTTTTTGCAAGCCACATTAGTCCGGGTCTTCCCCTATATAAACACCACCTGACTTCATAATTCAGTGTACAATTCCTTAGCCACTTTGGTGTTTACCGGTGGACTTCCGCCAGCATTTTGGTGGATCCCGAAGGCATTGCTACCACGAGGGGAAGCGCCGCCCGTCAGCGAGTGGAATTTCTCCCATGTAAAGTTGTTTATTTATTTCTTTATATTCAATTGTTTTAGTTTAAATGTTTAGCACTTTTTATTATAGTTTTATAGTTATGAGTGGTTAGACTCTTCAGCTAAGGTTGAAGATGAAGCCCCGCCGTTGTTTGGCGTAGTAGTTCAGATTTGCTTGTACAAATCTGACAATTTTTAGTATAAATGTTCTGTCAATTATTTGAGTTAATCTTATAATTGATTGAGTTTAAATTGTCTGTTGGATTTTCTTTGTGTTTCATCTTATGGATACATTGAATGCTTTTCGATTAAATTGGATTCCCTTTGTGATTTGTTAAGAGCGGATACATCGGGTGCTTTTGGTTTAGTTGGGATATTCTTTGTTTTTTGTCTTATAGTTGGATTCATTGAATGTTTTGATAGGATATATTTTTAGAACATGTATGCTTAACTTCGGTGGGGTGGATTCGGAAACCTTAGTGCTTTTTATTATTAGTTTTAAAATCAATTTAATTTAGTTTTAATTTGTTTTGCAAATTATCATTCAAAATTCGGAACTAGGTTAAGATAGAGTTAGTTTAGATTAAAATATAATTTCACAACGCAATTCCCTGTAGATTCGACCTCGCACTTGCACAACGCTATACTGCAAACGACTCTTGCGCTTGCGAGTAATTTAAAACTCACAACAATACACATTGTCCCAAATGTGTGTGTGACATGGAAAGATCTAACCTGGGAGATGGAGAACTAGGTTGTTTGCTTGCTTGCTTGTACACACCCCCAAACTTGTACTGGATGCACGCACTAAGTACCTGACAAAGAAAAATAAATATTGTTTCGGAAAACAAAATATAAATAATAGACATGCAAATATAACTATAAACAAACAAAAAGTACTAAAATGAAAAAGGATATGTCTAGGGTGCCTCCAATGAGCACTAAGTTTTACATCTTCAGCCAGACAGGGTATCCTCTCACTGCTGATCATCTGTGGGTGCAGTCGAGGAGGTACCGGGTGCAGGAGGTCGACGGTCAAGGATGGCCTGTAGTGTCTCCTCCTATCATGTAAACTGTGCCTTTAACCCATCGATCTGCTGATGGATCAAATGAGTTGCCTCACGATCCTCCCAACGGATGTTGGACAGCTCAGAGCGGAAGGAGGATAGCTCATCTAAGCGGTGCTGATACTCCATGGATCCCATATCTGTCTGATCCTCCTCCCATGAAGGGCTCACTGGTGAATGCTCGACCTCTATCAGATCATCCGCTATAGGCTCGGCAACTAGAATCTGTTCTCAGGGTCCTCGGTGCATGTGAGACTGGTTGAGGCTCCACTGGGCTCTCCCAAAGAAAGGATGGTCACTAACCGGGCCGTCAATAGAAGAGCCTCTAATCCCCTTCTTCTTGAAGGTGTGACTGAGCAATAAGGGAAAAGGAAGGCCCCAAGAATTAGCTGTGGTCGTCTGCCGGTTATGCACCTCATCCCGAAACTTGTGTATCTGACTCCATATGACCGCTAGGGTGGAGTACCAGTGACCTCGGTGAAAAGCGTAGAGAGCCTGTAAGAACTGATCCTGCCTTTGTGTCTTTTGCCCCAAAGGACATACGTTCCGCTGTAGGACTGAGTCAACGAACCATAAACTGGGAGGCAACCTCGACCGGCTCCCCGCATTGTTGTAGCGGTCTGTGTACTGTCCCGCACACATATCCTCTATGATGTGTCATAGAGGGAACGGATCAAGCTGCTCCTCTATGTGGCTGTCCTCCGATGGGGACTCATCACAACAGTGTAAAGAACTGGCTATATCGGTCATGGTCAGCTCTATGAATCTGCCCTGGACTGAGGAAGATAAAATCTCTGGCCTGGTGCAGTCGTAGGTCAAGTTCTCATAGAAACTGACCACGAATCGAGTGTATGTTGTCGAGCAGACTGGCTTGAACAGTCACTTGAGACCCCGGTTCTTGAACTCTTGGACCGCCCATCTTGTGGCGTCCAAACTCTTAAAGTCCACATATACACTGAATGTGGTTTCGAACAGTATTTCACACTGTTCGAAACTGGGTCGGGATGCCTGGTGTTACTATAAAAATTGCGCTCGATCACAAATATTGTGCGCTCGATTGCATGAGAGGTAGTGCGCTCGATCGCACTCGGTCAGGCAATTTGTCGAACACCTTATGTGCACCAAAAATTAGAAGCTGTGGAATTTATACACCCTTGATCCAAACCTCCTGCAAATGTAAAACTACCCAATCAACACATAAGAATAACATATATAGATAATGTATGTGTAATACTAAAGATCCAAAATCGTGGGTGTGTGTTAGTATCTAGAAAAAAAACATGCGTGTACCTTGTGTGCTTTAGGAGGGTGGCATGTGTGTAAGGGAGAAAGAGAATGTATTTGCCTCATGGTTGGCTTGGTTATGTGGTGAGGTGGTGGTGTGGAGTGCCGGATAAGGGTTGAAGGTAGGGTTTTGCTGTGTGTGCTGGTTCGTGCGAAAGAGAGATAGCAGAAGTGCGATTGAGCGTAAGTGAGTGAAGGAACAGGAAACTATTTGTAATATGCACGTGACTTCTCTGCCCCGAATGCACTCGAGTGCATTTGTGAAGTGCGCTCGATCGCACGATGCGCAAGTGCGTAGGGTATTGCGCTCGTTCACACTGGAATGTAGGAGATGTGCGCTCGAGCGTAATACAATATGTAAAGCATATTTAAGACTTACCAAAACTAAATTAGAACGATACAGTCATACCATATTTTAGTGGCATTCAGTACCACTAACCTTGATAGAGGTACTTGAGCTATATGTTATGCAAATGGAATTTGCTCAAGTGCTCTCTATGGTAGCTTCAAGGCTACATTTTTTGAAGAAGGCATTTAGGGCCCCCATCAGGTGGTTCCAGTGCCGTTGACAGCTGCTTTGTCTCCAATTTAGGCGCCTGGTCAATAAAATAAGGAAAAATCATATTAGTAAGTGCAAGATTTTTAAATTGAGGATTACACTTACTTGAAAGCTTGGGTGTTTTCTTGATGGTGTACACAGCTCCATTAATATCTTTAATCACGTTATCATCCGGCCCAATGTCCAATCTCATGTCAGCATGGTTGGGGATGGTCTCCAATGGAACAGTGCAATGGACTTTAGACACTTTCTCACCAATTTCTTGCATGAAACTCGCATTATGACACCTATCATCAGTTTTAGTGGAGTCTATTGTATTGAATATTTTAAATTCTACTTCTTCATCATTTACTCATATAGTGACAATACCCCTTTTTACATTAATGTTTGTGTCAGTAGTGATCATAAATGGTCTCCCTAAGATGATAAGGAGTGGTATAGGCATATGACATTCCTCTATGTTTAATACAATAAAATCGACAGGTAAAATAAATTTACCTACTCTTACCAAAACATCCTCGAGGATACCTCTTGGTCGTTTGATGCTTCTGTCAGCCAATTGTAATGTACTGGAGGTTGGTTGGAGTTCCCCCAAACCTAGTGTCTCGAATACACTATAAGGTAGCAAATTGATACTTGCTCCTAGGTCCAATAATGCATGCTAGAAAAGCTGGTCACCTAGCCTGCAAGGAATAGTAAAACTACCCGGATCTTTTAGTTTAGGTGGTAATTTTCTCAATAATACAACACTCACCTCTTTGGTCAAGGCTACTGTCTCATACTCCTTAGATGTGGAGGTTTGGTCTGGAGATGTTTGTGTAGGCTCATAGTCCTTGAATGGCTTGATCGTGTTTTGCAGTGATTTTCCTCATTTCAGTCCAAAATTGCCTTGACTCTTCCATGAATTGTTCATGTTTATTCAGGATTTGTTGTTGCTGAGTCACTAGTTGCCTCATAAGACTTTCAAGGTCATTCTTCTTTGGTTCAGGAGCAGATTGGGCTGTTGGTTGGAAGTTTCTTTGTTGCCCTTGACTGTTTTGGTTGTTGCTCCACGAGAAATTCAGGTGATTCCGCCATCCAGGGTTGTATGTGTTAGCATAGGGATTGTTCTTCGGTGGATAATTATTTGGTCCCACAAAGTTGGCTTGCTCATAATCTGCAGATGAATACAAGGGACATGTATCAGTATTATGATCAAATTGTGTGCAAATAGCACATACCTGGAATGGTGTAGCTAGTGGGATCGTTGAGGTGTTCTGAGCAGCCATGGCTTTTACTAATAGGTCAAGTTTCCTCTCCACAGCAGCCATTTGAGGAGATGATCCTCCATTTAAACTTACCTCATACATACCCTTACTTTTGGTTATATATCTACCTCGAGAGTAGAACTGCTGCATGTGTTCACTTAAGGTTTCGAAGAGTTCCATAGCCTCTTCGCTGCTCTTCTCCATCAGCACTCCTCCACAACCTGAATCAACAATATTTTTGTTAAAATCACTCAAACCTTCATAGAAAGCTTGTACCAATTCATCTTGGGGTAGGTTATGGTGTGGGCACTTGAGTAATAGCTCGTTGAAGTGTCCCCAGCCTTCGAAGAATAGATCACCATCCTTTTGTTGGAAGGATTGAATTTCTTTTCTCATTTGCCTCGTCTTTTGGGTTGGGAAGAACTTCCTTAGGAATTTGCTAGCCAACTCGTCCCAAGTGTGGATGAAAACTATAGGCAAATAATTATACAATAATTAAGTATTATCTTTCAAGGAAAAAAGGGAAAGAATTAACCTTATTCCTTCTTGGTCTAAGCCTCGGATGTGCTGGAATTTGCAAAGGTCGAAGAACTCTCGAAGGTACAAATGTGGATCCTCACTAGGTGTACCCCTAAAGTGAGTCAGTGCACTGAGTATCTGCGGAGATATATAATAGTTTCCTTCCACCTCAGGTTGATACGCAATACACGATGGTTGATCGAGGTTCTGCGGGATGAAGGATTACTTCATCGGCCTCCGCTCAGGTGGTTGTTGTTCAGCTATCTGTTCTGCCATTGGTATCTCTTCCTCAACTCCTCCTTCTTCTTCTTCCGAGTTATCTCTAAGCCTTTGTCGGATAGTTCTCTCTAGTTCGGGATCAAGGGGAAGGAATGTCGGATGCTTGGATCATCGTCCGTGCATGAATCGGTGGCAGTTACTTGAGTGCAGCAGTCAAACACTGCTGCTCGGATTACTCTCTGCCTCAATTGCGCTCGATCACATAGAGGGTGCGCTCGATCGCAAGTGGCACAGAAAGCTCTCTTGGAGTACCTGAAACAGAGAAAAAAGGAAATTGATTAAGGTTTTTAATGAAGCGAAAAATAAGATAAACATAATAATTAAGAATCGAATAAAAAGGAAATAACAATAATTAAATTAAATGAGAAATTAATTCTAAAAAGAAATTTTAGCGCAATCCTAGGCAACGGCGCCAAAAACTTGTTGGAGCAATTATCTACCTAAATAAATATGCAAATAACTGTCCGAGTTTTACTTGCAAGTGCACAAGGTCTGTGGTAGCATAGTGTGCAAGTGTGAGATCATTTCCACAGGGATTGGTGAATTTCGTTTTAGAATTAGTTTCTTCAAGTTTAAAAAGAGAAATAATAGTTTGATTGTGAGTAAATAACAATAATGGGAACATAGGACTACAATATCCACCCTAATTATACTTTCCCACTAAGTAAAGCTTCAATGCTCTAGCCTTATCATGAATATCTAATGGTTGCCAACCTAAAGGCTTGGTCCACACCATAGGCTATTGATCTCCCTATGCAATGAGTTAGGCATAGTGTATACTCTAACTCTTTTCTCTCTTAAGGGATTCAGCATGGGTGTATACTGAGTTTTTCCTTAAGAGAGCATGAGGGCTATGGAGATCGGCAACCACACGGGACCTAGGGCTTGGTCCGTTCCCGGTTTCCCATGTTGATTAACCGGAGAATCCGGTGTGGATATCCCTTATTACTAATGTCGAACCCAAGACTTGGTCATCCAAATTGATTCGACTAACTTATCCATACCACATGCATACGTTGATCAGGCACATACATACGAGGAATGTAAATACAAACAGGTATTAATCAAGTTAAATATTCCAAAGGCTATAGCAAAGATAATCAATGAATGAACATGTGAAAAAACATAACTAGGGATTCAATTGATCCCTATAGGATTTTAGTTACACATGCTAAGTAAACTAAATATTCTAAACATAATGAAATAAAAACAGAAAACTAAAACCGAAGAAGACTCGGGAGACGAGTCGTCAATTTCTATTGATGAGTCTTAAATATTGGATATTTAAGACCCTTAACTTATATTTGTTATGCTCTTAGTTAGTAGTATTTCACTTTATTTTATGTCTTTTTTGTGTTTTGTGTATTTTTATAGGTTTGTGGAGAAAATAAAGCATTTCAGGAGATGTGAAGCTTCAGGAGCAATAGCGATCGATCGCAGTATGCTACGATCGAGCGCATGGTCAACAATCACACATCAAAATGTTTGCAGTATAGTGCACCTGCGATAAAGGGCACCAGACATGCGATCGAGTGCACATGCGATCGTGCGCACAAGACATACGATCGATCGCACTTGCGATCAATCGCATCATTCTGTGATCCAGCGCACTCGGGCAATATCCCACATCGAATTTGAAACCCATGCTACTCTGGGACTCCCTCTATATAAACACCATCTGACCTCATCATTCAGTGTATAATTCGTGGGCCACTTTGGTGTTAACCGGTGGACGTCTGCTAGCATTCTGGTGGATCCCGAAGGTTTTGCTACCACGAGGGGAAGTGCCGCCCATCAGCGAGTGGAATTTCTCCCATGTAAAGTTATTTATTTCTTTTTATTTAGTTGTTTTAGTTTAATGTTTAGCACTTTTATTATGAATTATAGTTTCATAGTTATGAGTGGCTAGAATCTTCAGCTAAGGTTGAAGATGAAGGCTCGCCGTTGTTTGACATAGTAGTTCAGATTTTCCTGTACAAATCTGATATTTTTTTAGTATAAATGTTCTGTCAATTATTTGAATTGATCTTGTGATTGATTGAGTTTAAATTGTTCTGTTGGATATTCCTTGTGTTTCATCTGATGGATACATCGAATTGTTTTCGATTAAATTGGATTTCCTTTGTGATTTGTTAAGAGCGGATACATTGGATGCTTTTGGTTTAATTGGGATATTCTTTGTTTTTTGTCTTATAGTTGGATTCATAGAATGTTTTGATAGGCTATTTTTTTAGGACATATATGCTTAACTTTGGTGGGGTGGATTCAGAAACCTTAGTGTCTTTATTATTAGTTTTAAATCAATTCAGTTTGGTTTTAATTTGTTTTCTAAAAATACAGCTCAAAATTTGAAACCAGGTTAAGATAAGGTTAGTTTAGATAAAATACATTTTCACAACGTAATTCCCTGTGGATTCAAACTCGCACTTGCACAACACTATATTGCAAACGACTCGTGCGCTTGCGAGTAATTTAAAACTCACAACAAGTTTTTGGTGCCGTTGCCGGGGAATTGTTTGGTTTGTGAAAATTTTTGGTCTGAATTGATTTTATTTTTCTACTATTTAGTTAAAAAAAATTGTGGATCAATCTAGCACCGGTTTCACAGTCTTTAAAGGACACCATTAAGGAGTACATGAAAATGATCGGCCTGTCCATCAATGCTACCAACACATTCAATGTTGATAGCTATTCCATCTGTGCTAGTCCTATGCATTTAGCGCAAAATTGTCCATCAATGCTAGCTTTTGCCGAGTATCCCATGGAACAAATGAATGCTTTCAATGAGTGTTGTTGGCAATCAAATGGATCTTACTCCGAAACGTACAATCCAGGGTGGTGGGACCACTTTAATTTTTCATGGACGCAGAACCAACTGATGAATCAGGGAGGAGCCCCTTATCAAGCTCACACTCAATACCCTCCCGAATTTCCTCTGCCAGTTCCAAGTTATAGTCACTCAGCCTATCCAGCACCATTACCTGCTTACCAAGCTCCCATTCAAACACCAGTGCCAGTTTCACAGTCACTTGAGGACACCCTTAAGGAGTACATGAAAATGACTAGCCAATCTATGAGCGAAGTAATCAGTGCAACAATAAAAAACACCCAAGCGATTACCAAGCTAGAGAGTCAAATGGATCAAATCGCAAGTTATGTGTGTGAATGAGAGAATGGAGAGTTCCCCAGTTAACCTGATCCTAACCCAAAGGAACAGTTTGCAGTGGAAAATTTATCAACTTCTATGCATTGGCAGGAACAAGTGCAATCAACTGTCCCATACTTGTCTGGGAGACAAGTGTACAATCAAGTGGAAGAGAACCCTGCTATGCACCAAGGGCAAGAAAGTGGCAACAATGAGAAGAGAGATGATGAGCCATCTATAACCACTCGTATTATTAAGGATCTCCCTAGGTCATTTTTTCCTAAAGCGCCTTACCCTGAGAGACTACAAGCGCCCAAGAAAAAAGGGATGTCTGAGGACATTATGGAGGCATGCTTTGCTCAGTTTGGAGAGGATTTGAATTTAGATAAGTTACTTGAGCAAGCAAATACTATCTTGGAGTTTGCTCCTCGAGAGAGCAGTAAGACAGAGGAGACTGTGGATGAATCCCGCATTGAGGACCCCCTAAAGGCATGCTTTGCTCAATTTGGAGAGGATTTGGTTTTAGATAAATTACTTGAGCAAGCGAATGCTATTTTGCAGTCTCCTCCTCGGAAGAGCACTAAGATGGAGGAGACTGCCGCACCTGAAACCCCCAAGCCTTTACCAGATAATCTTAAGTATAAGTTCCTAGGTTCAGCCGATAGTTTGCCTGTGATTATAGCTTCAGATTTGGGTGAGGCTCAAGAGGAGAAAGTATTAGATGTCTTAAGAGAGCACAAAGAAGCTATCGGTTGGACTATTGAGGATATCAGGGGAATCAGCCCCTCGTTGGTAATGCACAAGATACATTTGAAGGAGAATACCAGGCCATCGAGGGAGCCACAAAGAAGGCTCAACCCAACAATACAAGAGGTTGTGAGCATAGAAGTAATTAAGCTGTTAGATGCGGGGATCATTTATCCCATCTCTGATAGCAAGTGGGTGAGCCCGATTCAAGTCGTGCCCAAACGTGCTGAATTAACGGTAGTGAAGAATAAGGACGACGAATTGGTGCCAACTCGTGTTCAGTAAGGGTGTAGAGTGTGTATCGACTACCGTAAACTGAACGCTGCCACAAAGACTGATCATTTTTCATTCCCATTTATTGATCAGATGGTGGAGCGCTTAGTTGGGCATGATTACTAATCTTGGGTCTGGCTGAAGACATTAAACTTAGCACTCATGGGAGGCACCCCACAGCTTATCCTTTATGTTTATTTATTATTTTACGTATTTATGATTAATGTTTGTTTCTAGTATTTTTTGTTTTCCAATCTTTATTTTTCAGGGACAATGCGTACTTCAGTTCAAGTTTGGGGGTATGCTATGAGCCATACCAGTCCAGATAGTTCTCCATATCTCAGGTCAGCTCTTTCCATATTAGTCACACATTGGGGTCGATGTGTAATTTAAGTTTGGGGATATGGGAGACACATCACACACTTTGTCCTAATTTTTTGTCTTTTCATCGTAAAGATAAATGCATGTTCATGTTCGTCTAAAAATTTTGGTTGTTCTGAAAAATTGTGATGTGATTTCATTGGTGAGTTTAAAACTTTGAACACATGATCTGATGATAGAGTTTAAACTTTAGTTACTTACTTTAGGCATTTTCGAGAATTCACATGTTTGATCTAATCTCACACGAGCACATTAGCACATATTTGTGTGAGGTATGACATGTGAGTTGAATGTATACATTTCCTTGTCTTACCGAAACTGGATGACTTGTTGGATAAACACTTTGGCATATAAAAAATAAAAAATAAAAATAAAACTACTAATATTTATAATGATCATCATCAATAAACTTTTCATTGAGTAACTGGACCTCTTGCCTTAGTAAGCAGTGAGTGTTCACGTCAAAATGTGGGAATTTTATTCATAATGATCATTACAAAACTTTCCTCTGAGTAACTGGACCTCTTGCCTCAGGAAGCAGTGAGTGTTCACGTCAAAAGGTGGAAATTTTGTTTGGTAGTATTAAGGCCAGTTTAATTTCATAGCCTTTTTTACTCGAGTTAGTAAGTCCTTAAGGGTGCCTTTACACCTAATGCCCTAAAACCATATGGTTTGGGAGTCATTGACTCAATACTCGTTACATGGGTCAATTAGAAAGCTTAAGGGAACTAAACATAGCAGAGCCTTATATAAAAAAATAAAAACTATGCCATCGTTGTTCTGTCCGATGAAAAATTATGTGGATCTTCAGACTTGAATTACCTTGTACATTGAAGTTATTTAGAAACCTCATCTGTATATGCTAATTCACTTTACACCGATTCAAGCTTGTGATGTCTTACCATGCCTCTTGTAAGTAATTAGGTTTTAAATTCTTATTCATTGTGAAGATAAGTTCAACTTATTTAAGCTTGCTCATGAATGAATCTCATGATTTTGTATGCTCCTTAAATTTTTGGATACCATGAATACTGAACTTATTTTTATAATCCTTGTTGTTCATTTAGTTTTTTATTTTGTTTTGCTAAGGGACTAGCAAAATATAAGTTTGGGGGTATTTGACGAGTCTTAAATACTGCATATTTAAGACCCTTAACTTATATTTGTTATGCTCTTAGTTAGTAGTATTTCACTTTATTTTATGCCTTTTTTGTGTTTTGTGTATTTTTATAGGTTTGTGGAGAAAATGAAGCATTTCAGGAGATGTGAAGCTTCAGGAGCAATAGCGATCGATCGCACTATGCTGCGATCGAGCGCATGGTCAGCAATCCAACATCGAAATGTTTGCAGTACAGTGCACCTGCGATCGAGCGCACATGCGATCGTGCACACAAGACATACGATCGATCGCACTTGCGATCGAGCGCACTCGGGCAATATCCCACATCGAATTTGAAACCCATGCTACTCCGGGACTCCCCCTATATAAACACCATCTGATCTCATCATTCAGTGTACAATTCTTGGGCCACTTTTGTGTTAACCGGTGGATGTCTGCTAGCATTCTGGTGGATCCCGAAGGCTTTGCTACCACGAGGGGAAGCGCCGCCCATCAGCGAGTGGAATTTCTCCCATGTAAAGTTATTTATTTCTTTTTATTTAGTTGTTTTAGTTTAATGTTTAGCACTTTTATTATGAATTGTAGTTTCATAGTTATGAGTGGCTAGAATCTTCAGCTAAGGTTGAAGATGAAGCCTCACCGTTGTTTGGTATAGTAGTTTAGATTTTCTTGTACAAATCTGACATTTTTTTAGTATAAATGTTCTGTCAATTATTTGAGTTAATCTTGTGATTGATTGAGTTTAAATTGTTCTGTTGGATATTCCTTGTATTTCATCTGATGGATACATCGAATTGTTTTCGATTAAATTGGATTTCCTTTGTGATTTGTTAAGAGCAGATACATTGGATGTTTTTGGTTTAATTGGGATATTCTTTGTTTTTTGTCTTATAGTTGGATTCATGGAATGTTTTGATAGGCTATTTTTTTTAAGACATATATGCTTAACTTTGATGGGGTGGATTCGGAAACCTTAGTGTCTTTATTATTAGTTTTAAATCAATTCAGTTTAGTTTTAATTTGTTTTCCAAAAATACAACTCAAAATTCGGAACTAAGTTAAGATAAGGTTAGTTTAGATAAAATACATTTTCACAACGCAATTCCCTGTAGATTCGACCTCGCACTTACACAACACTATATTGCAAATGACTCGTGCGCTTGCAAGTAATTTAAAGCTCACAACAAGTTTTTGGTGTCGTTGCCAGGGAATTGTTTGGTTTGTGAAAATTTTAGGTCTGAATTGATTTTATTTTTCTACTAGTTAGTTATCAATTTTTTTATAAAAAAAAAAACTACTAATATTTATAATGATCATCATCAATAAACTTTCTACTGAGTAACTGGACCTCTTGCCTCAGTAAGCAGTGAGTGTTCACGTCAAAATGTGGGAATTTTATTCATAATGATCATTCCGAAACTTTTCGCTGAGTAACTGGACCTCTTGCCTCAGGAATCAGTGAGTGTTCACGTCAAAATGTGAAAATTTTGCTTGGTAGTATTAAGACCAGTTTAATTTCATAGCCTTTTTTGACTCGAGTTAGTAAGTACTTAGGGTTGCCTTTACACCTAATGCCCTAAAACCATCTGGTTTGGGAGTCATTGACTCAATACTCGTTACATGAGTCAATTAGAAAGCTTAAGGGAACTAAACATAGCAGAGCCTTATATAAAAAAAAAATTAAAAAAAAATCTATGCCATCGTTGTTTTGTCTGATGAGAAATTCTGTGGATCTTGAGACTTGAATTACCTTGTACATTAAAGTTATTTGGAAACCTCATCTGTATATGTTAATTCACTTTACACTGATTCAAGCTTGTGATGTCTTACCATTCCTCTTGTAAGTAATTAGGTTTTAAATTCTTATTCATTGTAAAGATGGGTTCGACTTATTTAAGCTTGCTCATGAATGAATATCATGATTTTGTATGCTCCTTAAATTTTTGGATACCATGAATACTGAACTTATCTTTATAATCCTTGTTGTTCATTTAGTTTTTTATTTTGTTTTGCTAAGGGACTAGCAAAATATAAGTTTTGGGGTATTTGATGAGTCTTAAATATTGCATATTTAAGACCCTTAACTTATATTTATTATGCTCTTAGTTAGTAGTATTTCACTTTATTTTATGTCTTTTTTGTGTTTTGTGTATTTTTATAGGTTTGTGGAGAAAATGAAGCATTTCAGGAGGTGTGAAGCTTCAGGAGCAACAGCGATCGATCGCACTATGCTGCGATCGAGCACATGGTCAACAATCCAGCATCGAAATGTTTGCAGTACAGTGCACCTGCGATCGAGAGCACCAGACACGCAATCGAACGCACATGCGATCGTACGCACAAGACATACGATCGATCGCACTTGCGATCGATCGCATCATTCTGCGTTCGAGCGCACTCGGGTAGTATCCCACATCGAATTTGAAACTCATGCTACTCCGGGACTCCCCCTATATAAACACCATCTGACCTCATCATTCAGTGTACAATTCTTGGGCCACTTTGGTGTTAACCAGTGGACGTCTGCTAGCATTCTGGTGGATCCTGAAGGCTTTGCTACCACGAGGGGAAGCGCCACCCATCAGCGAGTGGAATTTCTCCCATGTAAAGTTATTTATTTCTTTTTATTTAGTTGTTTTAGTTTAATGTTTAGAACTTTTATTACGAATTGTAGTTTCATAGTTATGAGTGGCTAGAATCTTTAGCTAAGGTTGAAGATGAAGCCTCGCCGTTGTAAGGCATAGTAGTTCAGATTTGCTTGTACAAATCTGACATTTTTTTAGTATAAATTTTCTGTCAATTATTTGAGTTAATCTTGTAATTGATTGAGTTTAAATTGTTCTGTTGGATATTCCTTGTGTTTCGTCTGATGGATACATCAAATTGTTTTCGATTAAATTGGATTTCCTTTGTGATTTGTTAAGAGCAGATACATTGGATGCTTTTGGTTTAATTGGGATATTATTTGTTTTTTGTCTTATAGTTGGATTCATGGAATGTTTTGATAGGCTATTTTTTTAGGACATATATACTTAACTTTGGTGTGGTGGATTCGGAAACCTTAGTGTCTTTATTATTAGTTTTAATTTAGTTTAGTTTTAATTTGTTTTCCAAAAATACAACTCAAAATTCGGAACTAGGTTAAGATAAGTTTAGTTTAGATAAAATACATTTTCACAACACAATTCCCTATTTATTCGACCTCGCACTTGCGCAACGCTATATTGCAAATGACTCGTGCGCTTGCGAGTAATTTAAAACTCACAACCTTGTGAGTTTTAAATTACTCGCAAGCGCACGAGTCATTTGCAATATAGCGTTGCGTTAAATTACTCGCAAGCGCACGAGTCGTTTGCAATATAGCGTTGCGCAAGTGCGAGGTCGAATAAACAGGGAAATGTTTTGTGAAAATATAAATTTATCTAAACTAATCTTATCTTAACCTAGTTCCGAGTTTTGTATTATATGTTGCAAAATAAATAAAAGCTAAACTAAATTGATTTTAACAACTAATAAAAAGACTAAGGTTTCTGAATCCACCCCGCCAAAGTTAATCATATATCTCAATGTTCTAAAGATAGCCTATCAAAAAATTCCATGAATCCAACTTAAGACAAAAAACAACAAATATCCTAATTAAACCAAAAGCATCCAATGTATCCACTTTTAACAAATCACAAAGGAAATCCAATTTAATCAAAAACAATTTGATGTATCCATCAGATGAAACACAAGGAATATCCAACAAAACAATTTAAACACAATCAATCATAAGATTCTACTCAAATAATTGACAGAACATTTATACTAAAATCATTAAGAATTGTATAAACAAAACTGAAACTAATATGCCAAACAACGGCAGGGCTTCATCTTCAACCTTAGTTGAAGATTCTAGCCACTCATAGTTCTGAAACTATAGTTCATAATAAAAGTGCTAAACATTTAACTAAAAAGAAATAAATTACTTTACATGGGAGAAATTCCACTCGCTGTTGGGCAGCACTTCCCCTCGTGGTAGCAAAGCCTTTGAGATCCACCAGAATGCCAACAGACGTCCACCGGTTAACAACAAATGGCTTAGGAATTGCACACTGAATGATGAGGTCAGATGGTGTTTATATAGGGGGAGTCCCGGAGTAGCATGGGTTTCAAATTCGATGTGGGATACTGCCCGAGTGCGCTCGATTGCAGAATGATGCGATCGATTGCAAGTGCGATCGATCATATGTCTTCTGCGCATGATAGCATGTGCGCTCGATCGCATGTCTGGTGCGCTCGATTGCAAGTGAACTGTACTGCAAACATTTCGATGCTGGATTGTTGACCATTGCGCTCGATCGCAGCATAGTGCGATCGATCGCTATTGCTCCTGAAGCTTCACATCTCCTGAAATGCTTCATTTTCTCCACAAACCTATAAAAATACACAAAACACAAAAAAGACATAAAATAAAGCGAAATACTACTAACTAAGAGCATAACAAATATGAGTTAAGGGTCTTATATATGCAATATTTAAGACTCATCAAATACCCCCAAACTTATATTTTGCTAGTCCCTTAGCAAAACAAAATAAAAAACTAAATGAACAACAAGGATTATAAAGATAAGTTCAATATTCATGGTATCCAAAAATTTAAGGAGCATACAAAATCATGAGATTCATTCATGAGCAAGTTTAAATAAGTCGAACCCATCTTCATAATGAATAAGAATTTAATACCTAATTACTTACAAGAGGTATGGTAAGACATCACAAGCTTGAATCAGTGTAAAGTGAATTAGCATATACAGATGAGGTTTCCAAATAACTTCAATGTACAAGGTAATTCAAGTCTTAAGATCCACAGAATTTCTCATCGGACAGAACAATGATGGCATAGTTTTTTTTTTTTTATATAAGGCTCCGCTATGTTTAGTTCTCTTAAGCTTTCTAATTGACCCATGTAACGAGTATTTAGTCAATGACTCCCAAACCAGATGGTTTTAGGGCATTAGGTGTAAAGGCACCCCTAAGGACTTACTAACTCGAGTCAAAAAGGCTACGAAATTAAACTGGCCTTAATACTACCAAGCAAAATTTCCACATTTTGACGTGAACACTCACTGCTTCCTAAGGCAAGAGGTCCAGTTACTCAGCGGAAGGTTTCGCAATGATCATTATGAATAAAATTTTCACCTTTTGACGTGAACACTCACTGCTTACTGAGGCAAGAGGTCCAGTTACTCAGTGGAAAGTTTACTGATGATGATCATTATAAATATTAGTATTTTTTTATAAAAAAAATTGATAACTAACTAGTAGAAAAATAAAATCAATTCAGACCAAAAATTTTCACAAACCAAACAATTCCCCGGGCAACGGCGCCAAAAACTTGTTGTGAGTTTTAAATTACTCACAAGCGCACAAGTCGTTTGCAATATAGTGTTGTGCAAGTGTGAGGTCGAATCCACAAGGAATTGCGTTGTGAAAATGTATTTTATCTTAACTAACCTTATC
Source organism: Bretschneidera sinensis (assembly GCA_023935145.1). Classification (NCBI taxonomy): domain Eukaryota; kingdom Viridiplantae; phylum Streptophyta; class Magnoliopsida; order Brassicales; family Akaniaceae; genus Bretschneidera; species Bretschneidera sinensis. The sequence continues at coordinate 58,476,573 of CM043699.1, read as the reverse complement.
GTAACCTAGTTCCGAATTTTGAGTTGTATTTTTGGAAAACAAATTAAAACTAAACTGAATTGATTTAAAACTAATAATAAAGACACTAAGGTTTCCGAATCCATCCCACCAAAGTTAAGCATATATGTCCTAAAAAAATAGCCTATCAAAACATTCCGTGAATCCAACTATAAGACAAAAAACAAAGAATATCCCAATTAAACCAAAAGCATCCAATGTATCCGCTCTTAACAAATCACAAAGGAAATCCAATTTAATCGAAAACAATTCGATGTATCCATCAGATGAAACACAAGGAATATCCAACAGAACAATTTAAACTCAATCAATCACAAGATTAACTCAAATAATTGACAGAACATTTATACTAAAAAAATTTCAGATTTGTACAAGCAAATCTGAACTACTATGCCAAACAACGGCGAGGCTTCGTCTTCAACCTTAGCTAAAGATTCTAGCCACTCATAACTATGAAACTACAATTCATAATAAAAGTGCTAAACATTAAACTAAAAAAAACTAAATAAAAAGAAATAAATAACTTTACATGGGAGAAATTCCACTCACTGATGGGCGGCGCTTCCCCTCGTGGTAGCAAAGCCTTCGGGATCCACCAGAATGCTAGCAGACGTCCACCGGTTAACACCAAAGTGGTCCAGGAATTGTACACTGGATGATGAGGTCAGATGGTGTTTATATAGGGGGAATCCGGGAGTAGCATGGGTTTCAGATTCGATGTGGGATACTGCCCGAGTGCGCTCGATCGCAGAATGATGCGATCGATCGCAAGTGCGATCGATCGTATGTCTTGTGCGCACGATCGCATGTGCGCTCGATCGCGTGTCTGGTGCGCTCGATTGTAGGTGCACTGTACTGCAAATATTTCTATGTGGGATTGTTGACCATGCGCTCGATCACAGCATAGTGCGATCGATCGTTATTGTTCCTGAAGCTTCACATCTCCTGAAATGCTTCATTTTCTCCACAAACCTATAAAAATACACAAAACACAAAAAAGACATAAAATAAAGTGAAATACTACTAACTAAGAGCAAAACAAATATAAGTTAAAGGTCTTAAATATGCAATACTTAAGACTTATCACCTATCCTAAGCTTGCTACTTCGAATCTAGAACAAAAGGTGTAGTTTATGTGTTTTACAAGACTATTTATAGGGTCCTCTTGGTGTCCCAAAACCCTAATTCCTTTTTGAAGTCAGAAGACTTCTTTCCATATCTGGCTCTGCCGCCTCTGGAGTGATTGCACTCGTGCATATGGAGGATGCACTCGAGCGCAAGTGTGCGCTCGAGCCTTCTTCAAGCGCCCTCATGCTCTTGTGCGCTCGATCTCAATAGGGTGTGCTCGAGCACACCTTGCTGGATGACAAATCTTGACTTTTGCTTCTAAAAGCTCCAAATTATCATCTTTTTGTCTAAGTCCTGTGAAAAACACATAAAACATGAAAATGAAGTAGAAACTACTAAAATGTATAAATAAAGAGTCTACCAAGTGTAAATTAAGGGGCTTAAATATGACTATTTAAGCACCTATCAGAAATCCATCGTACGCCTTGATAATTGGCATCCGAAAGTGTCAAGGGAGAGGAGCTTCGAGGATTTCCTAAGTGAAATGTGGATCTTTTGAGCTAAGGTCATCAAGGACATTGGTGTTCCTTTCTTTAAAGGCTTCGTTTATTCTTTGGCCTATGTCCTCAAATCTCTTGTCTAGGTTAGTATGGGTAGAGTAGTTCTGAAACCTTTCTTTGGCGTGCGAGGAGAATCTAGTGGAGGACTGACCTGCTACAGATTGATGGCACCCAAGAGATATCTTTTGGCGAGAGTTTCGTTGTGAGTGAGGTGGAGACATGGGGTAACCAGCTCTTCCCCTTACCTTGGCGACGAGATCAGTGACTAACCGGGTGAGTTCCTGGAATTGTTCCTGAATCTGAAAGACAGTAAGGTGCAAATCAGGGAAGATTCTCGAATTCCCTTGATATCTGGCATCTATCGGATCTGGGTGAGGATCATGCCCAGCCCATGCGTCTGATGGTTCGTTGTCATGTTCGGAGCCAATGAGCTCCAAAATAGCAAAGAGTTGTTGATTAGCTTATCGTTGGCAAATAGATGTTCATGTGGCGACTAAATTGGTCTCGACAGTGCTTTTGGGCAGCATGATAACAGGTAAGTCATTGATCCTTCAGAATAGAAAAAGCCCTCCTTTTATAGCCAATATGTTGATACTGATCTTCTGCCAAACTCTGAACCATCGAAGAGTGGGACCTACACACACGGAACGAAGCTAAAACCTAAAGTCACAGAGGTCGAGGGGGCGTGCCTCTGGAGGACTCTTTGATGCCTAAGTTAGTTTAGGGCTTTTTCTAGAGAATAAAAGAAATCAAAAAGGACTAGCGGTTGTGTCTTCAGAATTGTTCGTACCTTTTGGCTTATGAGGACCCTTATTTATAGTGTGTGGGAGTAAAGTTTGATGAGGAGAACAACTGTAGCGTTAGGATAGGAGTAGTATTTTTTTGGAGTTATCCATTTGCCATGCAAGTTTATCCAGAAGTTGAAACGGTGGAATAGTATCAGGTCTTATGGTGTGAAATTACCCTCATGCTCCTTGCTACGTGTCTGGAGGTGATTGGTTGTCTCGTCATGGTTACGAAATTACCATTTCTACCATAGAGACTGACATATGTCATTGCGTTATTGGTAAGGGAATTTTCTCCCACACCAGGTTGCATAACACCGTACTCATCAATAGCTTTGTTTCTTTTGATTATATAGTGATTGTTGTGGTAACCCAAAGCTTTAAATAGGAGAAATCCAGTCAAAAAGTTGTTACTTAATTATGATTTCACTGTAGAAACGGAATAAATTTTTTTTTTGGTACTCTTTTTACTATTCTTCCTGTTACTAATCTGTTTTTTTTTCCCCCTCCACTCTCTAGGGGATGAAGCATGGAACTCTATTTTTATGGCTAACAAATTAATTCGAAATGTTCAACGAAGGTCTAAATAAAATGAATGTTACATAATATGTTATACAATGAGAAAGTTCTGAAGAGAGCTTCCTATTAACAAAACTATTAAACAGTTATCAAAGACAAGCTCATCCTGTAGAAACTCAGGGAGTTGACATAAACACTTCTAACCAAAAAGACCTTGGACATTAAGCATAGCAACCTTGTCTACAACCTGATGTACCTCCCTATAACAAAATGAGACCTTCATTTGGTCCCCAATTTTGATCAAGCAAGCTTTTCAACTCGTAGATCTTACACTAACCTTGAAGAGTTTAGGATGAGATGAGCAAGGATTTTTATCTGGTGATGACAGAATAAAGTCATCCATCTTTGAAGAGTAGGATGAGATATCTCTTCCTCCTATTTATTTATCTCATTATGAAGATGTTTGGATGCTACTTAAAGTAGCATTAAAACATGGCCTATATCCTCTTTTGTTATGACTTAAAGAAAAATATAGTAATAAAATAAACAAACAAGAGACACAAAAATTTATCGTGGTTCGGTCAAATCGACCTACGTCCATGTTAGAGATGATTTGAATTTTACAATGGAGAAGAACAGAGATTATAAGTAGCCTTAGTGTTTCTCTCAAACACTAAATACACCCACGCATTGCTCGAAAATTGGGCATTTTACCTTAGGGCATAGGAAAAATAGAATTCAAGACATATTACAACATCTTCCTTGTTCTGTCCACCAAAAACACCTTTAATGTATACCCCAAAGTAGATAATGCTATTGCAATTGGTAAATTAGCCCTGAACTTGCCCATTTGACACGAGTTTGATCCGTTAAATAGCCATTTTTTTCAAACAAACAAAAAGATTTTTTATTATTACGCTATAGTCAAGTGGAAAAGTAAGAAGCTGGTTCAAGAAGGTGAAGTAGAGAGAATGACATAGGGTTTGTTACTCAAGCAAAATACTTTCAAATTCAGGGGATTCAATCCCTTTTATTTCCAAACTACTTTTTCAAAATTCTCAAAATTTTGCAGATACTATCCAAACACAACCTTACTAAGTACAAGTTGCACCCTAAGAAGTATTTAAACATAATTGTCACGAAAATATTGCAGAACCCTCATACATTATTTGACGTGGTAGGTGCCAATGTGAGCATAAACGAAGGAAAACCCTTAAAGTAGCACAATTCTCGGTAGGCCTGAAGATGAAAGGAAATGACTTATCTAAAACCATCAATTCTTTACCACAATTTAATCTTTTTTATCTGTTGATAATGACCAAAACAACATTCCACAATCAAGTATTTATTCATTCTTGTTTGCTTCAGAACTTGTGTTCCCCTCTTTGGAATGAATTATATTTGCTCCAAATGAACTAATTCTATGAATGAGTGGAGTGAATCTCCACTTACACACACCACTCATGGAGCTGACATGAACTTATATTTTTTTACCGATGAGAATAATAAGCCGACCCTAAAGAGAGAAACTCTGACTTCTCTATAGAAAACCCTACTGTCTTCGTCCTCAGTCTCCTTCTTTTTGCTTCATTATTGTTGGTCGTGGCCAACTGCCACCAAGGGGAGGACATCACCCTTCTCCCCCTCCCGTACAACCCTCATAGCCTTTTCCGTCTTTTCCTTCATCATCCCAAATCACTTAGCCTTCTCCTTCCCTATGTTTGTACCTCATCCTTAGTTGAATAACCCTTCTGCTCTGGCTCAATCCTTTTCTAGTATCATGTTCGGGAACACACAACCCACTTGTTGAGTGTTTCTCTACCTAAATAAATAAGCAAATAATCGTACAGTTTTACTTGCAAGTGCACAAGGTCAATAGTAGCATACTGTGCAAGTGCAAGATCATCTCCACAGGGATTGGTGAATTTCGTTTTAGAATCAGTTTCGCAATGTAAAAATTGATAAAAATAAATATTAAGTTTAGATTAATAATGATGAGAACATAGGGCTTTGATATCCACCATTAATCATACTTTCCAAATAAGTAATGTGCCAATGCTCTAGCCCTACTATAAATACCTAATGGTTGTCAACCTAAGGGCATGGTATCTACTCCTTAAGCTATTGATTTCCCTAAGCAATGAGTTAGGCATGGTATCTACTCTAACTCTTTTCTTTCTTAAGGGATTCAGCATGGTGTATACTGAATTGTTCCTTAAAAGAGCATAAGATCTGTGGAAATCGACAACCACACGAGAACTAGGGTATGGTATATATTCCCGGTTTCTCATGTTGATTAATCCAAGACTCCGGCGTGGATTTCTTTTGTTACTATTGTCAGACCCAGGACTCAGTCATCCAAATTGATCTAACTAACTAATCCATACCATATGCATACGTTGATCAGACACACACATATGAGGAATTCAATAAAACATGCATTAATCAATTAAAGCATCATAACATGGCTATTTGCAAAGGCAGTCAATGAATATATATATATATATATATATATATATATATATAAAAGCATAATTAAGGCTTCAATCGAGCCCTATAAAGAGTTAGTTACACATGCTAAGTAAACTAAACATCATAACCATAACTAAACTAGAACAAAAAAATAAAACCCGAAGAATGCTGAGGAGACGAGTCATCAATTCCTCTCTAAAGCTTACAACTTCAAGAAAAAGTAAAGAATAAAAGATAGGATCTATTTTCTGTGTTTTAAAAGCCTATATATAGGGTTTTAAGAGTGCCTCGAAACTCTAATTTCAAAAATAGGTTCAGAAGAAAGCTTTCCAAAACTGGCTCTGCTGCTTCTCTTTGCGTGTGCACTCGATCGCTTGCTTCTGCGCTCGAGCGCATGGGTGTGCTCGAGCCTTCTATATGTGCGCATAATTGCTTGTGCGCTCGATCACGGCCATGTTGCGCTCGATCGCACTAACGTTTTCCAGATCTTCAGTTTCCTTCCTTTAAAGCTTAAAAAATTCTTCCTTTTCTTCATAAGCTTGTAACAAATACAGAGAGCACAAAAATGAAGTAGAACATAATAAAATATGTAAATAATGAGCTTAACAAATGTAAATTAAGGGGCTTAAATATGAATATTTAAGCACTTATCACATCCCCAAACTTACATATTGCTAGTCCCTTAGCAATACAGAACCAAAAACTACTGAAAAAATAAAATTAAAGACAAATTCATCATTCATATTATGTTAAAATTTTGGGTTGCACACAAAACCATGATATTTGTTCCTGAGTAGGCTTAAAATATAGACACATCTTCACAATGAATAAGAGTTTTAAATTTCAATTACTTACACAAGGCTGGTTTAAGGTATCACAAGTTTGACTTAGTGTGTGGTGAATTAGCACAAAAAGATGAATCTTCCAAATATCTCTACTGTATAGTATTTTAGTTTCTTAACATTCATCGAATTTCCTATCAGAATGAACACTAGTGGTATAGTTTTATTTCTTTTTTTTTCTTTTATCATGAGCTTTTTGCCAAGTTTAGTTTCATTGAGCTTTCTAATTGACCCATGTAGCGAGTATTTAGCCAATGACTCCTAAACCAGATGGTTTTAGGGCATTAGGTGTAAAAACACCCCTAAGGACTTACTAACTCGAGTCAAAAAGTTTTCAAAACTAACTGGTCTTAATGCTTCCTTGTAAAATCCCCACCTTTTGACGTGAACACTCACTGTTTACTGAGGCAAGAGGTCCAGTTACTCAGTGGAAACTTTTTATTTAATGATCATTATAAGCATCATTCCCAACTTTTGACATGAACACTCACTGCTTACTGAGGCAAGAGGTCCAGTTACTCAGTGGAATGTTTTAATGATCATTAGGAGCATTTTAGTTTCGCTTTTTGCATAATGACATTCTTCTTTATTTTTCTATGCCAAGGTGTTATTCTAACGAGTTATCCGATCACAGCTAGGTCATGGAAACATATACATAGAGATTATATGTCATACCTCACACCATTATATGTTAATATGCTCGTGTTAGATTTAGATCAACTTTGTGAATTCCTAAATGCCTTGAGGTAGGTAATTAAGACTTTTAAAACTTTATCATTAGACTATGTGTTTTAGATTTTAAGCTTACTGATGAAGTTTTATCATAATATTTGTTTTAAATCAACCAAAATTTTCAACATAATATGAATATGCATTTATATAAAAGAAAACTGTGACATAATGTGTGAATGTGTCCCCAATACTCCCAAACTTAATGTACACATTGTCCCCAATATGTGAGTGACATGGAAAGATCTGACTTGGGAGATAGAGAACAAAATGGCTGGCATTGCGAGTGGCACGCCCCCAAACTTGAACTGGATATACTCACTATGTCCTTGAAAAAGAAAAAAAAAACATAAAACTGGAAAACAAGGAATACTAATAAGAAACAGTGATATAAAACTAAATACTAAGTATAAATGACAATACTAAAAATAAAAAGGATATGTTGTGGGGTGCCTCCCATGAGCGCTAAGTTTTATGTCTTCAACCAGACGGGATACCCTCTCACTACTGGTCTCTAGGTAGTGCTGTCGAAGAGGTACTGGGTGTGGGAGGTAGTCGATCAAGGATGGCCTGTAGCATCGCCTCCTGTCATATAAACTGTGCCTCCAAACTATCTATGCGCTGATGGATCAATCGGGTCGCCTCTCTGCCCTCTCGACGGATGTCTGATAGCTCATAGCAGAAGGAGGACAACTACTTTAGAAGGTGCTGGTACTCTGTGGACCTTATTTTTGGCTGGTCCTCCTCCCATGTAGGGCTCACTGCCAGGTGCTCGGTGTCCATCGGATCATCTGCCATAGGCTCAGTAGCTGGGACCTGCACCCGGGGTCCTCGGGGCATATGGGACTGGCTAAGGCTCTATTGGGCCCTCCCGAAGAATAGGTGGTCGCTGACTGGTTCGTCGACTGAGGAACCTTTGATCCCCTTCTTCTTGAAGATGTGGCTGAGTAAGAATAGAAAGGGGAGCCCCCATGCATTAGTCATTGAGGTCTGTCGGCTGTGCACATGGTCCCAAAACTTGTGCATCTGACTCCTTATGACAGATGATATGGAGTACCAGTGTCCTCGATGAAAGGTGTAGAGGGTCTGTATAAACTGATCCCTTCTCTGAGTCTTATGCCCCAAGGGGCACACATTACACTGGATAATAGAGTCCACAAGCCATAGGCGATGAGGCAACTTCGATCGGCTCCCCACATTGTTGTGCCAGTCCGCATACTGGCCCGCACACATATCCTCGATGATATGAGGCAAACGAAACGGGTCTGGCTGCTCCTCCATATGGCTGTCCTCCAGAGAAGACTCATCACAGTAGTGGAAGGAAGTGGTGATATCAGCAGTGGTTAGCTCTATGAATCTGCCCTGGACTGAGGATGATAGAATCTCTGGTCGGGTACGGTCATAGGTCAAGTTCTCATAGAAGCTGACCACGAATCAAGTGTACGCTATCGAACAGACCGGCTTAAACAACCACTTAAGACCTCGGGCCTTGAACTCTTGGACCGTCCATCTTATGGCATCCAAGCTCTTGAAGTTCTCATCTATGTTAAATGTAGTCTCGAACAGTATTTCACACTGCTCGAAACTAGGTCAGGTGGAATTGGAGCAGCTGCTAGAGGCTCGGGATCCATAAGCTACTTACTGAGACATTATATGGTAGCATCTGGTGTAAATACGCTCGATCGCACAAATGGAGGTGCTCGATCACAAAGTGCTAGCGCTCGGGTCACTCACTTAGGCAATTGATCGAACATCTTCTGTGCGACAAAATTTTGAAGCTATGGAAAATGCACAAACGCGACCTTAACCTCCTGTAATCACAAAATACAACCACACATTAAACGAAAAATGCAAATAATTAGTACAATGTGATGCAATAATGTGTGTGATTGTGTATAATAATAAATGATAGAGAAAAGGAAAAAAAAACTGGGAACAGTATACCTAGTGCACGTGAATGGGATTAGTGGGGTAAGGGAGAAATGAGAGGGAGGTTAAGCTAATGAATTCTGGGATGGGGGAGGGTTGGTAATAGGCAAGGAGTTGGATTGGGAGTGAGATTGTTGTGTGAGCGGCGAGTGTGAGAGAGAGACAGAGGGAGTGCGATTGAGCATAGGTAAATGAAGATAAGGGGAAAACGTTTATAAATATCACGTGACCTCTCTGCCCCGAGTGCACTCGAGTGCATTGTGAAGTGCGCTCGAGTGCATTGTAAAGTACCCTCGAGCACATTGTGAAGTGCACTCGATCGCACTTACGCGCAAGTGTGTAGTGTGATACGCTCGTACGCTATGGAGCACAAGGCGAGAGTGCACTCGATCGCAAGGCAGAAAGTGCTGGTAATAATACATTATAAAAGGACTAAAATAATGAAACGAACAAGGAGAAAAACTAGTAACGATACAACCATACCGTACTTTAGTGGCATCAGTACCACTAACCTTAGTAGAGATGCTTGAGCTATGTGATTATCAAAGGTGGAATGGCTCAAGCAGTCTCATGATGCAGTGCTACTTTCTTTGAAGAGGGCACTTAGGGCCCACCTCTCGTGGCTCAAGTGCTCTTGGTTCAGCTACATACTGGATAGATTGAAGTGCCAAGTCTTCATCTCTAGGAGGTAAGTGAATGTCAAAGTATGGTTTTGGCTCTGTGTCCACTTACTGTGTAGGGCTGATTTCCGTTGGAACCTTGGACCTCCAAAGCACTATGAGAAAAGACCTTGGTGACCACATAGGGACTATACCATCGGGACTTGAGTTTGCCTGGGAACAGTCTTAATCTTGAGTCGTATAGTAATACTTTTGTCCCACATGAAACTCTTTCCTAACCAGTTGTTTATCATGACATACTTTTGTCCACTATTTGTAGAGCTTGGCGTTCGCATAGGCATCATACCTTAATTCCTCCAGCTCATTTAAATGCAGCTTCCTCTTCTCACTCGCTTGTTTCATGTCAAAATTGAATTGTTTTATAGCCCAATATGCTCGATGTTCTAACTCTACTAGGAGATGGCATGCTTTCCCAAAGACTAGGCGGTATAGAGACATGCCAATTGGAGTTTTGTAAGCTGTCTTATATGCCCATAGAGCATTATTCAGGCGCAAGGATCAATCCTTCCGATTATGATTCACGGTCCTCTCTAAGAGTCCTTTGATCTCTCGGTTACTTATCTCCAATTGGCCACTGGTTTGAGGATGATATAGAGTGCCAATTTTATGAGTGATTCCATATTTTCTGAGTAGTGCGGCAAAAGAGTGATAAAGAAAGTGGCTGCTGCCATCACTGATGATTGCTCTTGGAGTCCCAAACCGGGTAAAGATATTAGCCTGTAGAAACTTTACAACCATTTTGTGATCATTAGTCTTTGAAGGGACAGCCTTGACCCATTTGGACACATAATCCACATCCACAAGAATATATAAATAACCAAAGGAGTTAGGAAATAGACCCATGAAATCAATGCTCTATACATCAAAAAGCTCTACTATATGAATATTTTATAGGGGTATTTGATTCCGGGAAGAGATGTTACCTGTCCGCTGGCATCTATCACATAATTTGCAAAATTAGAAGGCATATTTAAATAGATTAGGCCAATAAAAACCAGATTGCAATACCTTAAGAGCTGTTCTCTTGGCCCCAAAATGTCCTCCACAAGCAAACTGATGGCAGTGTTATAATAAGCTCAAGTGCTCCTCTTCTGAGATACACCGTCTGATGATTTAATCAATGCATAATTTTAAGAGGTAAGGGTCATCCCAATGGTAGTGTCTAGACATAGATATTCGCCGCTTCTTTTCTTGTGAGGTCATACCTGGGGGGAAAAACCTTAGCAGTTAGATAATTGACAATATCAGAATACCATGGAAGTTTTACCTCTAGTGTGAACAATTGTTCATCAGGGAAATTCTCATTTAAAGGTAGCTCATTGTTGTCATTCTCATAGGGTAGCCTTGATAAATGATCTGCAACCGCATTCTCACTGCCTTTCTTGTCTTTGATCTCTAAATGAAATTCTTGCAATAGGAGTACCCATCTGATTAACCTAGGTTTTGCATCTTTCTTAGAAAACAGATATCTCAATGCAACATGATCAGTGAATACAATAACCTTAGAGCCAATAAGATATGATCTAAACTTCTCTAAAGTAAAAATAACAGCTAACAATTCCTTTTCAGTATTAGAATAGTTATGCTGAGCATCATTTAAAGTTCTAGAAGCATAGTAAATAGCATGAGGTACCTTATTGACTCATTGACCTAAGACAGCTCCCAAGGTGAAGTCACTGGCATCGCACATCAATTCAAATGGAAGATTCCAATCTGGTGCCATCATTATTGGGGCAGAGGTGAGAACATCCTTCAATATGTTGAAAGCTTTCATACAGTTATCAGTCCACTCAAACTTGGTATCTTTAGCTAACAATACACAAAGAAGTCTCGATATCTTAGAGAAATCCTTGATGAATCATCTATAGAAACCAGCATGTCCAAGGAAACTTCTAACACCCTTGACTGTGAGAGGAGGCAGCTTTGAAATGATGTCTATTTTAGCCTTGTCTACCTCAATACCTTTGTTGGAGATGGAATGACCCAACACAATGCCTTGTTGGACCATAAAGTGACATTTCTCCTAATTTAGCACTAAGTTGCTATCTTCAAATCTCTTTAAGACACTCTCTAGATGATTTAGGCATTCATCAAAATTGGAACCAAAAACACTAAAATCATCCATGAATACCTCAATGTATTTCTCCACCATATCGAAAAATATGCTCATCATACATCTTTGAAAGGTGGCTAGTGCGTTGCATAAACCGAATGGCATCCTTCGTTAAGCAAATGTACCGAAAGGACATGTGAAGGTAGTCTTTTCTTGATCCTTAGATGCTATAGCAATCTAGTTGTACCCACTATACCTATCCAAGAAGCAATAATAGCTATGGCCAGTTAATCTTTCTAACATCTGATCAATGAACGGCAAGGGGAAGTGATCTTTTCTGGTCACTTTGTTCAATATTCGGTAATCAATACATACTCTCTAGCCAGTTGTTTTTCTTGTAGGTATGAGCTCCTCATCCTCATTTTTCACCATTGTGATCCCACTCTTTTTAGGAACAACTTGGACCGGACTTACCCATTTGTTGTCGGAGATAGGGTAGATAATGCCAACATCTAATAGCTTTAATACCTCAGCCTTTACCACCTTTTTCATGTGTGGGTTAAGTCTTCTTTGAGCATCTCGAGTGGGCCTTCCTTCATCCTCAAGGTAGATATTATGCATGCACTTGGCTGGACTTATCCCCTTAATATTAGTAATGGTCCATCCAATGGTAGATCTATGCTCCCTAAGAACTCTTAATAATTTCTCTTCTTCTCCAATACTCAAATTAGCAGCCACAATCACAGGTAATGTCTTCTTCTCTCCCAAATAGGCATAAGTTAAATGCTCTGGCAGTTGCTTTAATTCCAATGTTAGTGCCTGGATAATATAAGGAAAAAGAGTAGTATTAGTAGGTATGAGACATTCAAATGGAGGAGCATACTTACTTGAGTGTTTTGGAGAAGCCTCAAGGAGGTGCACAGCTTTAATGATGTCATCAGTAACATCTTCAGGTTCTTGCTCAATATCCACTTCCATTAAGCTATGGGTAATAGTGGTCTCCAATGGATCAATGTGTTGGACCTGAAAAAGCTTGCTCAACAAAACTTTGTATCATACATACATTAAAGCATTACATATCATCTTGAGGTAGTTTTAATGCATCAAATATTTTAAACTCTATTTTCTCACCATTTACCTTCATACTTACTATACCCTTTTTCATACAAATCTTTGTATCGGCAGATCTCATGAAAGGTCTTCCTAAAATGATGGGCAGGGGTAATGGCATTGGGCATTCCTCCATATCTAGCACAATGAAATCAGCAGGTAAAATGAACTCACCTACCTTTACCAGGACATCCATAAGAATACCTTTAGGTCTTTTGATACTTCTATCTGCCAACTACAAGGTGATGGAAGTTGGTTGTAGCTCCCCCAAACCTAGGGTTTCGAATACTGTGTATGGTAGAAAATTTACACTCACTCCTAAGTCTAGTAATGCTCGCTCAAACAGCTGATCACCTATCCTACAAGGAATAGTAAAACTACTCGGATCTTTCAATTTTGGTGGTAGTTTTCGTAATAGCACAGCAGTTACCTCTTCAGTTAATGCTACCGTCTCATGCTCTTGAAACTTTCTCTTATGAGTGCAACAATCTTTTAGAAATTTAGCATAAGCAGGTATTTGTTGAATTGCATCTAATAAGGGAATGTTTATTTCTACTTTCCGCAATGTTTCAAAAATATCAGACATTTTATTTTCTTTCTTTTGTTTTACTAACCTTTGCAGGAAGGGTGGTGCATTCACCTTCTCCGCCTCACTCACCTTTGATGTCGATGGTTTCTCTATAGATGCTTTTGTATATTCATTGGTCCCTATCACCTTGCCATTCCTTAGAGTTGTGACAACCTTTAGTTGCTGGTGACTCCTTGGGTTAGGTAGTGTTTAAGCTGGAAGCTCACCTTGCTTTCTGCCACTTAGCTCTTTAGCCAATTGTCCCATTTGTACCTCTAGCCTTTGGATGGCTTGTTCATGTTTTGATTTGGTTTGTCTTAGTTCAGTCCGAAATTGCCTTTCATCTGCCATGAACTGATATTGTGAAGTCATTAATTATTGTTGCTGAGTTGCTAATTACCTCACAAGACTCGAGGTCACTTTTCTTTGTTTCGAGAGCTGAGTGATCAGCTGGCTGGGAGTTTCTTTGCTGCCCTTGCTGGTTAAGAGTATTCTGATTGTTGCTCCAAGAGAAATTTGGGTGGTTTCACCATCCAAGGTTGTAAGTGGTTGCATATGGGTTGTTCTTAGGCGGAGAGTTGTTTGGTCCCACGTAATTTGCTTGCTCTAGGTCTGCAGATGAATACAAGGGACATGTCTCAATATTATGATCAAATTGAGAACATATAGCACATACCTGGAGTGGTATAGCTAGTGGATTAGGTGAGGCATTCTGAGCAGTCATAGCTTTGACAAGTAGATCTAATTTCCTCTCCATAGCAGCTATTTGAGTAAAGGATCCTCCATTTAGGTTCACCTCATACATACCTTTGCTCTTGGGTCTATGTCTACCTCGGGAGGAGAACTGTTGGGTGTGTTCACTTAAGGTCTCGAATAGCTCCATTGCTTCTTCGCTGCTTTTCTCCATCAGCACTCCTCCACAACCTGAATCCACAATACTTTTATTAGTATCACTTAAACCTTCATAGAAAGCTTGTACCAATTCATCCTGAGGTAGATTGTGATGTGGGCATTTGAGTAGCAGCTCGTTGAAGTGTCCCCATGCCTCAAAGAATAGGTCTCCATCCTTTTGTTGGAAAGACTGAATCTCCTTCCTCATTTGCCTCGTCTTTTAGGTTAGGAAAAACTTTCTAAGGAATTTGCTGGCCAACTCCTCCCAAGTGTGGATAGATACTGCAGGCAATGAATTGTACCACAGTTTAACATTATCTTTTAAGGAAAAAGGGAAAAAAATTAACCTTATTCCTTCTTTGTCTAAGCCTCAGATGTGTTGGAACTTGCAGAGATCGAAGAACTCTCAAAGGTGCAAGTGTGGATCCTCATTAGGTGTACCCCTAAAGTGAGTCAATGCACTAAGTATTTATGGAGATATGTAGTAGTTGCCTTCCACCTCGGGTTGATACACAATGTATGATGGCTGATCAAGGTTCTGTGGGATGAAGGATTGCTTCATCAGTCTTCACTCCGGTGGTTGTTGATTTTCGATTTGTTCCGCTATTGGTGCTTCTTCCTCAATTTCTTCTTCTACCTCTTCAGAGTTGTCTCTAAGCCTTTATCGGATAGTCCAATCAAGCTCGATATCAAGGGGAAAGAACGTTGGATGTCTGGGTCGAAGCCCGTGCATGAATCGGTAACAATTTCTTCAATGCAATAGTTCAACACTATTGCTCGGATGACTCTCTGCCTCAAGTGCGCTCGATCGCAGGTGGCACAGAAAGTTCTGCTAGAGTGCCTGAAACAGAAAACAAAAAGAAATAGATTAGGTTTTGGTTTCAACAAAAATAAAGGAAAAAATAAAAACTTAAATTTTGATAGAAATAAAACAAAATAAATAAATAAAAATTATTGAATTAAATGAAACTAAATCTAGAAGGAAATTTAGTGCAATCCCCGACAACGACGCCAAAAACTTGTTGAGCGTTTATCTACCTAAATAAGTAAGCAAATAATCATACAGTTTTACTTGCAAGTGCACAAGGTCAATAGTAGCATACTGTGCTAGTGCAAGATCATCTCCACAGGGATTGGTGAATTTCGTTTTAGAATCAGTTTCGTAATGTAAAAATTGATAGAAATAAATATTAAGTTTAGATTGATAATGACGAGAACATAGGGCTTTGATATCCACCACTAATCATACTTTCCCAATAAGTAATGTGCCAATGCTCTAGCCTTACTATGAATACCTAATGGTTGTCAACTTAAGGGCATGATATCTACTCCTTAAGCTATTGATTTCCCTAAGCAATGAGTTTGGCATGGTATCTACTCTAACTCTTTTCTTTCTTAAGGGATTCAGCATGGTGTATACTGAGTTGTTCCTTAAAAGAGCATAAGATATGTGGAAATCGACAACCACATGAGACCTAGGGTATGGTATATACTCCTAGTTTCTCATGTTGATTAATCCAAGACTCCGGCATGGATTTCTTTTGTTACTATTGTTAGACCTAGGACTCAGTCATCCAAATTGATCTAACTAACTAATCCATACCACATGCATACGTTGATCAGACACACACATATGAGGAATTCAATAAAACAGGTGTTAATCAATTAAAGCATCATAACATTGCTATTTGCAAAGACAATCAATGAATATATATATATATATGGAAAAACATAATTAGGGCTTCAATCGAGCCCTATAAAGAGTTAGTTGCACATACTAAGTAAACTAAACATCATAACCATAACTAAACTAGAACAGAAAAATAAAACCCGAAGAATGCTGAGGAGACGAGTCGTCAATTCCTCTCCAAAGCTTACAACTTCAAGCAAAAGTAAAGGATAAAAGATAGGATCTGTTGTCTGTGTTTTACAAGCCTATATATAGGGTTCTAAGAGTGCCCCGAAACCCTAATTTCCAAAATAGGTTCGGAAGAAAGCTTTCCAAAACTGGCTCTACCGCCTCTCTGTGCGTGTGCACTCGATCGCTTGCTTCTGCGCTCGAGTGCACCTTCTATATATGCGCACGATTGCTTGTGCGCTCGATCGCGGCCATGTTGCGCTCGATCGCACTAGCATTTTCCAGATCTTCAGTTTCCTTCCTTTAAAGCTTCAAAAATGCTTTCTTTTTTTTATAAGCCTGTAACAAATACAGAGAGCACAAAAATGAAGTAAAACATAATAAAATATGTAAATAAAGAGCTTAACAAATGTAAATTAAAAGGCTTAAATATGAATATTTAATCACTTATCACTACTCAACCTTCTCACAATGATCCACATCAAGTTGGATTCCGGAAACTCCTTCCAGATTTAGCAATATCCTCTAAGCCTTTTTCGGCATAATGGTAAGTCGACTTTCATGCTTTATTCCTTCTCTCACATTGTGGTCATGAAATTTTATTCCGGCCTTCCACCGTTGAATTTGGTTCATCAACATGTTTTATCATGGAATCTTAAACATACTCCTATTGTTGGCGTTTTGGATGTGAGATGCATTCTTGTCTGCCTAGAGTCACATTATGATATGATCACAACGTGGGCTCACGAGAATAGAAAGGTGGAAATCACTCTGTATAGGCTAGTTAAATGTAAACCCGATTTCTCTGCCAAACGAAAATCTACAATGGCTGCCATTTGGATTCGTCTTCCAGGTTTGTCTTTTCCATTTTTTCACCAATCGGTCCTCAAAAGTACTGCTTCGTCCTTTGCTGAATTTTTTAAAACAGATGAAAAAACTCATACGTTGGAACGCCCGAGTTCTACTCCAATATGTGTTGAATTCGATCTCACTCAACCAAAACCAGCTCGGGTTTGGATAGGTTCTGAGAATTATGATGATGGATTTTGGCAAACAATTGTTTATGAAAGTAATATGGCTTTTTGCTCTAGATGTTGTTTACAGGGCTATAGTCTTGCTGATTGTCGAAAATCACCGACGGCTGTTGGTGTCTCAAAGGCTGGTGACGGATCGAAAAATGGTGGAGTTATGCCTGGGCCAGGTGCTTCTGATATGGCCCACCAAAACTGAGAGTTACCGTTGGCAGATAGGGCCCGCTCGAAAAGGTCCAAACGGTAACAGAACAAAGGAAAGGAAGTGATCCGGTTTGATGATCAAGATGGGCCTTCAAACCCAGTGGGTGATCAGCTCAATACTTCGAATATTCCTATGGAAAAGGGCTTCGTGTTCTCGGCCCAAAAACAAGTTGTGCTAGACAAGGACAATGATTGCGATATTGGGCCGGATAAGGTTGATGCTTCTGGGCCAAAGGGCGGTATGGGTCAGCCGGACAAAGGTGTGGGTTCTAGTGGGCCTCATGGTTCAGTGACTGATATGCACATAAGGTAGATCTTGTCTCAGAGCTTGTTAGTGGTTCGAAACGAAATGAGGACTCTACTCGTGCAGGTATTACTCGTTTGGGCTTGGTTGAACTTGAAACAATAGATGTGGTGAGTCCATTGATTCCTAACAGGGAAGATTCAGATTTGGCCCACTCTTGTGTACTTGAAACAGTTGGGTCTTCTATGCCTTTATCCAGTTGTTACTCTGGGACAGTCCAGCCTTCTTCAGCATCATGGGCTACAATCAGCTGGGCTCTTAAAGGTTGATAGTGGTCAGGAGATTTAAGAAGCCCAAGTTGTTGAGGACAGTTCGGCTTTGGAGGCAATTCCTAAGGAACTAGCTCAAGATGATAAATCAGGCTTGAATTCTCCCATTGCTCCTCTTCCTAAACTTAAGTCCACTATAACTTGCTTAGTTAATCTGGTAGATTGTGACCTTGCTTCTATTGATCACATTAAACTGATAAAAAAGTCGAAAAAACATAAGTCAAATGCCAAAGGTCTTATATTTCCTCCATCCATCAATGATTAATGATTAGTACAATCATATGGAACATTCGTGGTGTGGGAGTTCGGACAAAGTAGGGCATCTTAGGAGAATGGTTCAGGAGCATGCTGCGTTCTTGGTAGTCATTATTGAACCAAAACATGACGGATTGGCTTTAACTAAGTTTGCTAAAACGCTTAATTTAACCCTATTAATAAAAATATATTGTTGTTTTGGAAGGATAATCTTAATGTGGAAGTCGTGCAGATCATGGACCAGGAAATTTCTGTTAAGATTACTAGTGTGGATTTTCTTCTAGCTGCTATGGTTCCTTTGTCCATGGAAAGGGTTAGTATTATGATAAACGAAGTTTATGGTCAGACTTAACAAATTTTGGTGCATCCATAGACGGTCCTTGGTTCGTTGGTGGGGACTTTAATGTAGTGCTAGCTCTTGAGGAAAATGTAGTCGGGTTGCTATGGACATCTATGGTGCCTGTGAGTTTAAGGCGTTTATTGATAATAATAGCCTTGTTGATTCGGGTTTTGAAAGGAGTAAATTTATATGGAGCAATGACCACATATCCTCTTCTCGGTGATAGGGTCATCTTGATAGAGTGTTGGTGAACTCTGAGTTCATGGCCTTCTTACCTCCTCCTAAGGTAATTCATTATGCAAGAATGTTTTCTGATCATGCAGCATTAATTTTTTCTGCAGTACAAACAATTTCAGGTCCTCGCCCATTTAAGTTCTTCAAAGCTGGGCTACCCATTCTTCCTTCCATGCATCAGTAGCGACTTGGTGGAATGAGGATTGTTAGGATCTTTCTATAGAACAGTTACACAAGAAATTAAAGAAGGTTGCGCCAGTGGAATTTGGAGGTTTTTGGAGATGTCAACTGTCATATTTCCGATTCCAAAGATGCCCTTCTTGAGGTTGAATTCAATGTGCAACTGGATCATTCTGAGATTCATGCTGCGCAGTTGTGTCAGGAAAAAGCGGACCTGGAATATTGGTTGTCTTGTGAGGAATCCATGGCTCGTGATAAATCACGTGTCAAATGGCTTACGAAAGGGGACCGTAATACTAAATTTTTCGATGCTGCTATAATGAAGAGGGCTCTGCGCCTGAAATTTAAATTAAAGTAAGGAGATGAGAGGATAACTAATGTTTACACACTTGGGCATATGGCTTGTGATCATTTTCGAGATCTGTTCTCGGTTGGAACTAGTTTGGATGATAGCTTGGACATGCTTTCCTGTGTTCCTCAACTGATTTCTTCAAACTAGAATGTGAGTCTATGTATGCTTCCTGGTGAGGATAAGGTTAGACTAGCAATGAAAGGATTGGATCTTGATAGTGCTTCCGGATCGGATAGGTTCAACGGGCATTTCTTGAGACTATATTGGGACATTGTTAAAGATGATGTAGTGATTGCAGTTACGAAGCTTTTCAAAGGGGGAGTACTTGCCTCGGTCTTTCACGATACTAGCCTAGTGTTGCTTCCTAAAGTGGCGAATCCATCTGAGTTAGCCGACTTCAGACCTATTAGCTTGTGCACATTTATGTACAAGATTATTTCTCGAATCTTGGCTAATAAACTTGCTCCTTTGTTGCCTTCTTTAATTTCTGAGGAAAATGTAGGCTTTGTTTCGGGACGAAGAATTCATGAAAATATAAATTTGGCTTATGAGATGATTCGAGACATCAATAAGAAAACTCTAGGTTCTAATGTAATTATTAAGTTGGATATATCTAAGGCTCACGACAGGGTGAATTGGCATTTTTTGCTTTATATTCTTCGCCGTTTTGGTTTTTGTGAAACTTGGTGCAACCTCATTTATAGATGTTTGTCCAATGTATGGTTTTTGGTGTTGGTTAATGGCTCGCCTAAGGGTTTCTTTCCTTCTTCAAGAGGTTTGCGTCAGTTTGATCCTTTGTCCCCTTTCCTATTTATTATTGTTGAAGATATATTTTCTCAAAATTTTAAAACTTAGGTAGACAATGGGGTTATTGAGCATTTCAAAGTCTCAAGTTCAGCTTCAAGTATCTCGCACTTATTTTATGCGGATGATATGTTATTGTTCCTGAATGGGAAAAAGAGTTATATTGATGCTTGCATTGGTTTGCTTCAGAAGTATGAGAATTGCTCTAGATAGAAAATTAACCAGAGCAAGAGCTCTTTTATTTGTAGCTCTACATGGCACCGTAATCGTATTTTAATGATGGAGTGATGGTCGAAGTTAAAGAAAGCTTGTACTCCTATTATATACTTGGGAGTGCCGTTGTTTCAAGTTAAATCTATTAATCATTATTTTCTTCCAATCGAAGATAAAATTCGAAGGAGATTAGTGGTATGGAAAGCGAAATTTTTGTCCTTTGGTCGGAAACTCAAACTCCTCAAAAGTGTGTTGTGCTCGATTCCCCTCCGTATGCTTGCTTCAATTTCTTTGCAAAAGGGTTTTCTCCTTAATCTGGAATGGCTCCTTTCTGCGTTTTATTGGAATGATGGTGGGTATTAGAAGAATTATGGATATTTATAATGCGTTGCAAGGTAAGCCAGCTTGGAGCTTTATTCAAGGTAAGTCGCTGTGGGCTGGTTTTACGCAGAAAAAATATAGCTTACCTTTGCTCAATCTCACTGCTCCAGGTTATAGTTCTCACGATTGGAAGTGCATTCTTCCTCATGTGATAACAATTTTGGGGAACTCGACATTGGTTGTAGGGCAGGGTGAAATTAAGTTTTGGGTTGATCGTTGGCATTCTCTTGCTTGTCCAGAAGGGGATCTTCCTTTTCAAGATGCATTGGTTAGTGATGTGTTGCATGTTCAGGATAAGATGAATCTGCTGAAGGAGTTATATCCTGATGTTCACACTGCTGCTTCTAAGTTGCGCTTGACAAATGGTAATGATGTTCTGGTTTGGGACCATTCCAATTTAGAGAAATTTTCAACAAAGAGTTTCGTGGAGTATATTCGGGTTAAAAATCCAACCTTCTGTTGGTACAAGAAAGGGTGGAATAAATGGATTCCTCTAAAAATTGCTACTTTTGTTTGGAGGTTTCATTTACGGGTTGTTCCCGTGGATATCAAAATTAAGTCCATTGGTGTTCCTTTAGTGTCCAAGTGTATCTGTTGCAAGGATGCGCAGAAGGAGTCTTTGGATCATCTTATGTTTAATGGTGAGCTAGCTCGGACTGTGTGGAGTTACTTTGGTTCTCGGATGAATATTAGGGAGGCCAGTTCAGGAGCTAATCTATTAACTATCTGATTTCATAGGGCTAATCTGCATGATCTGTTTGGTTTTAATCGTGTGTATATTCTTGCCTTGGGTTTATGGGCCCTTTGGTGGGCTCGAAATAAGGCTATATATGAAGGGGTTCCGGCTCATGCTGATTCGGTCATTCACTATGTGCTTTTTGGGCTTCACGAGCTCAATTGTATTTATAGCCCAAAGCAAGATATCCCTTATACGAAGATGCAGTGTATTACTGCGCTGGGCTTAAAGGTCCTACCGGTAGCGCGTCGTTTGGATCGGTCTAGGCCTCAGGAAGGATTAACGAAGCTAAATATGGACGATTCAGTGTCTAAGGCGAGATGCGCTGGAGGTGGCGTTTTTCGAGCGAGATCTGATTTTCTGCTTGCTTTTTTGTGCGTGTTTAAAGACTGCACTAATATGCTTGCAGAGGCCTTAGCGTTATTAGAAGGCTTAAAACTTGCTCGGACCTGGAGTGTGATTCTAAGGCTATAGTTGATATTGTTCTTCAAATGTGTGAGTGCCCTTGGAGTATGACATACATTATTCATGAAATCCAAGAGTGCTTACTAGAGACAGTAACACTCCATCATGTGTTCAGGGAGGCAGACAGAGTTGCAGATAGTCTAGCAAAACTGGGCCCTTCGCTTGGTGGACCAAACATTTTTTGGTCTTTAGAGGATTTACCTCAATTATGTAAAGAAAAAGTAGCTGAGGATGCCATTGGCTTCAAAACACATAGGCGATTGTAATTCTTTTATAGTAAGGTCTAGGGCTCTCTGTGTTTGTACAGGTTGGGCTCTTTTGTTTCCCCCCCCCCCCCCCCCCTCCCCCCCTGCCTAACCCCCTCCACGTAAAGGAGGTTTTCTTTTAGAAAAAAGAAGAAAAAAAATTACCATAGCATATTATTAGTGATGTTTCTACGTTTTATTAATGAAGTTTGTACTAGTTAATTTTTAAGAAGGCACAGATGTACAAGTGGAGTAGATGTTGGGGATGTCCCTCGCATTATCATTTTATAAATAGTCCGATTCTATAAACCAATCAAACATGCTGGTATAAGCCCTAGAATCAAGGTTTGATGTTCTCTTGATGTACGGTTATTAGGGGGGGGGGGAGAAATTAAAAGGTTCTGATTTAATTAAAATTTTACAAGTTTGGTTTGCTAAGTGTAGTAGTTTAAAATGGATTTAGCACTAGAATTTCAGTAAAATCCAATAGCATTCTAATATTTCTTTGATTTCATTGATACAATCAATTTCAAGTTGATTCCATGTATAGCTGAGTTTCAGTCCCCCGAAAAATGCAATGACTATTACTCCATGGCATACCTTGACCTCTAACCTCTAAGAGAAGACAGCACAGATAACGATAAGCACAAAGCCAATCAGATGCAAGCAGCCAATTAGAGAATAACTACAATATGCATATGGACACACGAAGAGGGTAAGTCCAAACAACGATTGGGGGAGACATTCACTGTTCACAATCCTTTTTTTTATCACTGTTCAGAAAGCTAATTCTAGTAGTTGAGGCTCACATTGGTTTCTGAATAAGTCCCTATATTTCCAAGACATTCTAGTATGCCTCATTCTAAGACTACCCGGGTAATAAATAGTACTTGAAACCATAGCATACTTCCCAAAATTCCCTAGATTTCTAGGACATGACGTACCTGGAATATGACTAAAGTCAAGTAAATACAGCCGGAAAGGTGTAGTCAGTGTCTGGTGCTAATCGAATAACTTAAAGCTTTTCTTGCCACCAACACGTATGCCCATGTACAAGTGATGAGCTACACATTATCGCTGAGAATTCAACTTTTCTAGCTTAGTTTTGGCCCGATCATGATATTTACCAACCAAGAAGAAATATAACATTAGAGCTGTTTGGCACACAAGAAAATTATGGAGTGAGTTGGAAAGATCTCTTATTCTGTTCAGATGCTGTTGCTTTCTGGACAATTGTTCGAAAAAATACGTTCCCATTTTTCTGATAGACATTCTGCGCTTAAGAAGTAAATATAGTTACATTTTTATGAACTAACAGGCCACTACCAAAACTGTTGAAATTAATAATTAAAAAGAATTTTGTATTATTGATTGATAATCTTAATACAATTCAATAATAATATATATAAACTTATGAATATCAAACCTAATAGGACGACATCAACTAGATAAAATAGACATAAACTATGTAAGACTAAAAAAAGTATTATGACACATAATAAGAAACCTAATTAGAACTCAACATAAACCTAATTAGGACTCTTAACACTACCCTTCAAGTTGGAGCATACACATGCACCAACTTGTTACAAAGAGAAACTCATACCAACAACAAACTTCATCCAACAATAACCCATGATAACAAATCGAGGTTCCACACCCACAACAAACAATTAGCTCGGATCAAAAAGACTTTGATTTTTATTCGTCTTGTTTTTTTTTTTTTTACTAGCGTTGACTTTGACTTGAATGAGCTGTAATCATTAAGTCAGGAGGAAACAACATCAACAAAAGTTGGATCGGGTTAATAACATCAACATGTCAACAATATCAACATCGGGATAAGGAAGTCTTCTTCTTAAACTCTTATTCTTTTCTTCTTGAACTCTTCTTTTTTTTCAACTTTTTGAACTCAACAGATATATTTTTTTTAATACTGCATTTTTTTGTAACCTCCTTTTTTTTACTGCTCTTTTTTTTTTTTGTAACAGCTTCTTGTTTTTTTTAAAAACTCTTTTCTTTTTTTTTGGTATGAATCTATTTAGCTAAATTTAAATTTTTTTACATACAGCACCGGATCATGCCAGAAAATTGCCAAAAAAAAACATAAACTAAAAAGATTCTAAACTATATATATATATATATATATATATATATATGTTGAAATGAATTTTGTATTATTAATTGAAGATCTAAATACAATTCAACAGTTCTATACATAGACTTATGAATATCAAACTTAATAAGACTATGAGACATCAACTAAATAAGATAGACATAAACTAAGTAAAACTAAAAACCTACTAGGACACGTAATAGGAAACCTAATTAGGACTCTCAACGTAAACCTAATTAGAACTCTCAACAAGAAAAATGAGAGGCAAAAGTAAACATTCTATAAAGAGGCTGCTTTTAGTAACAGATAACTAATACAAAGACTTGAAGTAATAAGATAGGAAGAGCAGACTAGCAAGTAAAACTTGTTAGGCTTAGGTTAGGTCATTATGTCATATATCTTATAGGTAAATACAGGCGACAAAAGCATACAAACTTTTGCCATTTGGATGTATATGTCAGCTTTCAAGAAGAACCCATGTTTGACATTCACCATTAAAAGATCTAATAGTTTGTAAGTTATTCCTAAGGTTGAAAGAGGATATATGAAGACTTTTTTACTCCTTTTGCTCCATGGAAATGTTTTAACCATTGGTCAGTCAGGCTCAATAAGTGAAAAAGTCTTGAGTCTGTTTTACTTTACATAATCTAAGTATATCTATGCCAATTATAATTTTTTAGAGACTCATCACCACATTTTCAGATGGCATTTTTCCCCACCTCATTGGGGCTTCGTGCTAACCCACCCCAATTAGAGTAGGTTTGTGGCTTTTCAAACCCCAGCTGAGAGGGTTTGGAGAATATTTTAATCCCCAATAAGTTGGAGACAGGGTTGAGGCCAGGATGCTTTCACTGCCCAGTTACCTACATTTCAATTTTATCACTTTGGTATTATTTACATAATTTTCATTATATAAATACTTTTTTGATAAAAGTATATTAATAACGCACCAAGAGGATGCAACCCATTTACAAAAAAACTATCTACAAGATAGCAAGTCCAGGAAATCAAGGAACTCTTTCACAAGTAAAAAAAAAAAATTCCCCTTAAACAAAAAACAAAGAGTATTTAATAATTTACTTTTAATTGTATCTATTGAGCTCTCTACACCCTCGAAAGTACTATATCTCTCTTTCCAAGCTATCCATGTGTATAGAGAGATTTCATAGAAAAAAGCTTCCTCAATTCCTTATAAGCTTTAATTCCGCTCCAAGCCCAAATGTCACTTTGGATGGAGCCTACCATGACCTAAGTTAACCCAACCACACAAAACACCATCTCCCAAAGTTTCTTAGAAAAAGAACAACCCAACAAAGGTGATTGGCATTCTCGACCTCTTCTTTGCAAATATAGCACCGGTTAACAATCACTTTGTCTCTCTTTTGCATATTATCAATGGTCAAAATCTGTTCCCAAGAAGCCTCCCAAGGAAAGAAATAAACTTTCTTAGGAATGTTCGATCTCCAAATTGCTTTTCAAGGAAAGTCTAATCTAACTTCCATGAGAAGCTCATCAAGAAGAGCCTTGTAAAAACACTTAACATCAAAATCTCTCCCCTTATTCAACAACCATCTAGGCCTATCCTCACGTTGCAAACCAAACATCACTTGTTAAATAAATTCAAAGAAACCTCCTACACTTTCAATTTCCCAATTATGCACATCCAGAATAAAAGGAATATCCCAAGTGATGACACCATTGAAGGAAGAAACAAACGAACTAATCAAAGCATCTTTCTCCTACATTATTGCAAAAACCTCCGGAAAGCGCACTCTCAAAGCAACATCCCGACACTAGAAATCGTGCCATAATCTAATAGAACAACCATGGCCAACATCAAATATCACTAAAGAATGAAAGAATCTCATCCTTTCCTAATCCACTTCCAAACCCCCACTCCATAAACACTCTAACCTATTTGGAGACCCACCTATTCAGCTCAACCCCATATTTCGCACAAATTAAATCTCGCCACAATTGGTCCCTTTCCCTCATAAATCTTCAAAACCACTTCCCAAACAAAGCTTAAACCCAAGCCCCCCGTACACCAAAGGGTGCTTGCCCACACCACATTTAACCAAATGGTATTTACACTCATCCCCCATATGCCCCCAAAGAAAGTTGCGCGGGATGTTCTTCAATCTCCTAGAAACCAAACTCTTTTTCTCATAATTCAAAATTGTTTGCGCGGGATGTTCTTCAATCTCCTAGAAACCAAACTCTTTTTCTCATAATTGAAAATTGTTTTCGTTTCACCCTTTTAATTCCATAGAAAATAGTGTTCATTTTTGTTTTTAGGTTTTCTGAAAAACAATGAAACCGTCTTTTTCGTTTTCTGAATGTGGTTCATTTTCATTTCCTAATAATGTGTTTTGTTTTCTGTCGTCAAACGTATATTCACTCTTGTTTTCTATTTTATGAGAAATGAAAACAAAAGATATTTTATGTGAAAATGAAAACAAAAAATATTTTATGTGAAAATGAAAAAAAAAATATTTTATGTGAAAATGAAAACAAAAAATATTTTATGCGAAAATAAAAACAGAAAATATTTTGTGAAATTGAAAACAGAAAATATTTTGTGTGAAAATGAAAACAGAAAATATTTATGTGAAAATGAAAACAAAAAATATTTTATGTGAAAATGAAAACAAAAAAATTGTTTTCTAAAACCAAGTGCCCTCTAAAGCTTTTGTTTTCAGTATTTTCATCCCAACCTAAGCAGCCCTCACCCCATTGTCTCTCTCTCTATTGTTCTCTTTCTTCCTTTTTTTATAAATAAAATATATATTATATTCCAAAGCGCACCAAAAGGGTGAAGCCCAAGTTAAAAATCATTTAAAAAACAAAAAATATATAAACTCAAGGAACTCTTCCTCATTGATGAAAGAATGCTCACTAAACCAAAAATTAAGGGTTTGGAACCATCTATCTTTAATCACACCAATAAGATTTTCCACCCATCAAAAGCCCTTCTATTTCTCTTGATCCAAAAAATCCAAAAAAAATGGATATATGGATTAAGCCGCAAGCTTTCCTAAACTCTTTGGAACCACTAATCCTTTTCCACGCACAAATCTCCCCTTGCCACCACCCAACTCAACCCCAAAACAGCATAAGCCATTTCCTTGGCAACAAAGTAAAAGATGGGAAAGAGAAAATATTTTATGTGAAAATGAAAACAAAAAATATTATATGTGAAAATGAAAAAAATACATATTTTATGTGAAAACTAAAAAAAAAAAAAAAAAAATTGTTTTCTAAAACCAAGTAAGCTTTAAAGCTTTTGTTTTCCGTGTTTTCATCCCAACCTAAGCGGCCCTCACCCCATTGTCTCTCTCTCCTTTTTTTATAAATAAAATATATATTATATTCCAAAGCGCACCAAGGGGGTGCAGCCCAAGCTACAAATCATTTATATACAAAAAATCTATAAACTCGAGGAGCTCTTCCTCATTGACAAAAGAATGCTAATTAAACCAAAAATTAAGGGTTTGGAACCACCCATCCAAAGCTCTCCTATTTCTCTCAGTCCAAAAAATCCAAAAAAAATGGGCATACAGATTAAGCCGCAAGCTTTCCTAATCTCTTTAGAACCACTAATCCTTTTCCACGCACAATCTCCCCCCTAGCAAAGCTTGCCACCACCCATCTCAACCCCAAAACTGCATAATCCATTTCCTTGGCAACAAAGTAAAAGATGGGAAGCATAAAATATTTTACATGAAAATGAAAACAAAAATCTTTTCTAAAACCAAGCGTGCTTTAAAGCTTTTTTTTTAAGTGTTTTCATCCCAACCTAAGCGGCCCTCACCCCATTGTCTCTCTCTCCATTATTCTCTCTCTTCCTTTTTTTATAAATAAAATATATATTATATTCCAAAGTGCACCAAGGGGGTGCAGCCCAAGCTATAAATCATTTACAAGACAAAAAATCTATAAACTCAAGGAGCTCTTTCTCATTGACGAAAGAAATCTCACTAAACCAAAAATTAAGGGTTTGGAACCATCTATCTTTAATCACACCGATAGGCTTTTCCACCCATCAAAAGCCCTCCTATTTCTCTCTGTCCAAAAAATCCAAAAAAATAGATATATGGATTAAGCCGCAAGCTTTCCTAAACTCTTTTAACCACTAATCCTTTTCCACACACAAATCTCCCCTCTGACAGAGCTTGCCACCACCCAACTCAACCCCAAAACCGCATAAGCCATTTCCTTGGCAACAAAGTAAAAAATGGGAAACAGACTACCTCCCTGTTACAAAGATAACAACCCCAAAACCCCGTTTTGTTTGATTTTGTTCATCTTTACTAGTTTCCCAAAAACTAGATGCGAAATTTTGTTAAAGATGTAATGTTACCTCCCCTTTCCCTACCCAATCTCTTTTTTTGATAAGTTCCCCCATCTCTACAAGTTTGTCAAATAATAGGATGCACTATTTCTTTAGATAAATGTTACCTCTCTATTCCTTTTTTACCTCAAATGCCTAATGCTTGAAACTTTGTTCGACTTTCAAAGAATCTATATAATGCATTGTCGTTCCAGAGAAATTTTATCTTTTATTCCTAATTTACCTCATGCTTATCCTCTGCTTCAAGAATTAATATTATGCATTGTTTTAGTGAAGAAATGTTGTCTTTTTTTTAAAATTGGATATATAGTGCTTAGAGATACAATTTGTTTTACCTATAATTAATTGTCCGGTTTTAGTGCTGAGATTCTTTCTTTATTTTTTGGAAGGAGGAGGAGAGGGACCACCCAATAATTGTAAATTGGCTACAGATGAGGCACGTATGAGGCTTCATTTCCAGTCGGCAGCAAGGATAGGAAATGTAAATAATCCCTTAAGTAGATAGGGGCAAGGACGAAGGAAGTCTATTTAGGTAGGGGTGGGCTAGGAACAATCTCCTCCCAAAAGCCCCCAGCTCCATTCCTACCATATTTATACCTCAAACCTAATACAATTATAGCCAAAGCACTAGGACGAATTGTCACACCTGAACATAATACATAAACTTTATTCCATCCAACAGATGACAAACCTGTAGGACTAGAAGGTAAAAACTCTTTGCAGAAGATTTCTTCCACATCAACCAAATCCCTGCCCCCCTCCCCCATCTCCCAAAAGGCCAAAACATTATTTTGGGACTTGAGAACAAGCCTTTCAGCTCGAATGCAACATGGTATAACCTTTTCCTATTTTATAACTTAATGTGTCATTGCATAACAACCAATAAGATGCTTTTGTTTCTTCAAATAAATATTTTGTGTCCCAACTCCCAAGTCCTCCTCTTACTTATCAAAAAAAAAAAACTCCCAAGTCCTCCTTTGACAGATATGGTCAATCATATATTAATGACTTGATTCAATGAATACAACTACATAGAAGTCCTTGCAACATAAACACCTCTATGTGAGCACAAGCTGTAGTAGAAGTGAATGGCGCTCCTCTTGATTCTCATTGGAACTACCCTAGAAAGTTCATATAATGATTAAGGTCTCTCGATCTTCAATTCCTCAATTCAAGGTAGACAAGCCATAAAGCTCTACAATTTTAAAATCATATAGCAAGTTAAGTCTCATTTTTTCTACTCGCAATATTGTATATCAAATCATATTGCATAAAATAATATCGATATCAAACTTATACTAAATAAATAGGACACACTCAATAGAGCCTAAAACATAGAGCATGAAATGCACAGAAGGAATTATCCATCTGCTTCAAATATTGCATCTGTAACTAAGCAAATTTCACCAATACAGTGTTGCTGCATTCAATCATGAAGTTCACACAAACTAATTGTATTGTAAGGAGTTAGCAACCTATTCAACAGTTCATTATTAAGTAAAGCTCTTTAAGTAGAATTCAATTCTTTCGTGATCCAGCAAAATTCTAGCATGTCATTTTTGCTTTCCAATGAAGAGTCAGTTTTGATGTACTCCACAAATGCTTTAGTTCAAAGCGCAATAGGGATTACGAAAAACTCAGTAGATATTATTTTTTGAGATGGATTTTCATGAAGTACCAACATATAAAGAGAATCATCTCCGGAAACAGCCTACTAGTAAGTCTTGACACCTAAATTCTAAAAAATAAAATTCAAAAAATGGATAAGGTGGAAGAACCAGTAGGAAAAATAAAATCTAAACAATTCACATTTCATCAACCATGCCAAGCAAGGCCTAAAACCACCAACCCTCAAAAAACTTGTAGAACAAAGGGTTTAATGATCTCAAAAAAATTTCCAGTATAAACTGAGTGAAATAGAGGAAAATAATTCTATTAAACCTCTTGGAAACATTATAACCATCGAACATGATTTATATGTAAACCCTTTCAAATCAAAACCAAGACTAGTGAGCTCTATATCAATCACAGTTCAAAAACACAAAAGCAACCAAAGCAGGGCAAGCAAAGGCAAGACATTAAGGTCAAACCAGCTTAAAAGTGAAACCAAAACACCAGCCTCTCTTAACATTGTTCATTTGGGAACAGGATCTAAATGTATTTTTGAAAATTCCAATACATGGGCCTTTTATGATAAATAAAGAATAAATTCTTTAACATCATTGATTATGCAGGCACACAAAAAGAACTATCAGTTAACTAGAGATCAAGAATTGATAGCTGAACAATTTGGATGCATTCAGCCTTACAATGAAAAATTAAATACAGATTTAGAAAAGAAAAAAAAAATCCATACTCGAGACAATTTGAGACTATTCATCTCCGCTACTGCGACCTCGCACCTTCTTACTTGATTGAACAAAAATTACAAACCCATATATATATATATATATATATATATATATAGAGAGAGAGAGAGAGAGAGAGAGAGAGAGAGAGAGAGAGAGGGAGGGAGGGAGAGAGAAACCTGTTTGATGAGATCGATTTTTGGGTCTGTGGCAGTGCAGGACGGAGCTGCCATTGCTGAACGACAAATTCCAAACACCGATAAGTACTGCAGTAAATTTGATCCCATTCCGTTTCGCTTGGGAGTTTACCGGGGGAAGGAATTTAAAGGAAATGAAAGAAAAGGATTGGTTAAACTAAAATGATTTTATACAAAAGTAAATTATGTAGCAGCTTTATGACGTGGAATTTTGTATGAATGGTATATTTTATGTATATTTTTTTAAGCTAAAATGATTTATATAAATGTAAATCATGGGATGTTTCAATTAATCATGTACATTAGCAATTACGAAACTTTCAAGGAGTTTAGCGAATAGGTTTGGCAAACAGATCCAACGAGAATGACATGAAGTCAAATTGCTCGGAGCTTGGCGAACATGTACGAGGAGAATGACATAGTGTCAAACTGCTAGGAGTTTTGGCGAACAGGTCCAACGAGAATGACGTGAAGTCAAACTGCTCGGAGCTTGGCGAACAGGTCCGAGGAGAATGATATAGAGTAAAACTACTCGAAGTTTTGGTGAACAGATTCGAGGAGAATAACATGTAATCAAACTGCTTGGAGTGTGACAAATAGGTCCGATGAGAATGACATTGAGTCAAACTGTTCGAAATTTTGGCGAATAGGTCCGAAGAGAACGACATGGAGCCAAACTGCTCGAAGTTTGGCGAACAGGTCCAAGGAAAATGAAATTGAGTCAAACTACTCAGAGTTTTGGCAAACAGGTGCGAGGAGAATGACATTGAGTCAAACTGCTGGGAGTTTGGTGAATAGGTTCGACGAGAAAGACATGGAGTCAAACTACAAGGAGATTTGGCGAACATGTCTGAGGAAATGACATAAAGTCAAACTGCTCGGCTGAGAATGGCATGAAGTCAAATTGCTCAGTGTTTTGCTGAACAGGTCCGAGGAGAATGACATGGAGTCAAACTGCTCAAAGTTAGGTGAATAGGTCTAAAGAGAATGACATGGAGTCAAATAGCTCAGAGTTTTAGTGAAGAGGTCCGAGGAGAATGACATGGACTCAAACTGCTCGAAGTTTGGCGAACAGGTCCGACGAGAATGACATGGAGTCAAATTGCTCAAAGTTTTGGCAAACAAGTTCGAAAAGAATGAAATGGTGTGAAACTGCTCAGAGTTCGGCAAACTAGTCCGAGGAGAATGACATGGAGTCAAGGTGCTCAAAGTTTGGCAAATAGGTGTGAGGAGAATGACATGGAAAACTGCTCGGAGTTTTGGCGAACAAGTCTAAGGAGAATGACATAGAGTCAAACTGCTCGGAGTTTTGGTGAATAGGTTTGAGGAGATTGATATGGTGTCAAACTACTCGGAGTTTGGCAAACATGTCCGAGGAGAATGACATAGAGTCAAACTGCTCGGAGTTTGGTATACAGGTCCGAGGAGAATGACATAAAGTCAAACTTCTTGGAGTTTGGCGAACAGGTGCGAGAAGAATGACATTAAGTCAAACTGGTCAGAGTTTTGGCGAACAGGTCTGAGGAGAATGACATGGAGTCAAACTGCTCGGAGTTTAGCGAACAATTCTGAGGAGAATGACATGAAGTTAAACTGCTTAGAGTTTTGACGAACAGGTCCGAGGAGAATGACTTGGAGTCAAACTACTCAGAGTTTGGAGAATAGGTCTGAGGAGAATGATATGAAGTCAAACTGCTTGGTTTTTTTACAAACAGATCCGAAGAGAATGACATGGAGTCAAAGTGCTCGGAGTTTGGCGAACAGGCCCAAGGAGATTGACATGGAGTCAAACTTCTTGGAGTTTTGGCGAATAGGTCCGAGAAGAATGACATGGAGTCAAACTGTTGGGAGTTTGGCGAATAGGTCTGAGGAGAATGACATGGAATCAAAGTGCTAAGAGTTTGGTAAACAGGTCTAAGGAAAATAACATGGAAAACTGCTCAGAGTTATAGCGAATAGGTCGGAGAAGAATGACATGGAGTCAAACTTTTTGGAGTTTGGCGAACAGGTCCAAGAAGAATGACATGGAGTTAAACTTTTTAGAGTATGGCAAACAAGTCCGAGAAGAATGACATGGAGTGAAAATGCTCGGAATGTGAAGGAGATTTGGGATTATCTCCGAGGGGAATGGACTTGTTCATTTGAGGTGTAAAATAGATTCAACTAAGGGCTTTTTGCCTATTTGATCCTTATGGGCCTTCTTCTAGTGGGCCATGACTTTGTAATTTTTGGAGCTTTGCCAACTGGGCCCAGATTTCTGAATTGGGAGCCTATTGATTGGCCCAGAGTTCAAGTTTCATGGCCCATTGGCCGCATTAGTAGCTTTCTAGAATGTTTCTTGGACTTTAATAAGGGTGCGTCGAGCTGTCATCTTCAATGCACAGAATGGCAACAGATGTCCTCGATTTCTGGAAAAGACAAAACCTTTCTTGGGTTAGTAAAAATGTGGTGTTTCGATATTGCTGATTACAGTTGTGGTGATTACTCCTCATCGTTTACCTTTGCGAGGGGCTTTATATAATGGAAAGGAAACCTTCCTTTATTTTTACTTCATTCATTTGTAAGCAAGAGAGAATTTGAGAACCTTCGAAGTTTGGGAGCTTTTAGAAGAGCTCAGAGATTCGTTTCTAAGGTCTTCGGAGTTTGTTGGAGTCCACGGAGTTTGAGAGAGCCCGAAGATCCCAATGTTCATAAGGTGTTCAGAACCTGAGGAAGCAAACCTTTTTGGAGTCCCTAATTGGTGATTTCTTTCTTTTCCTCCCATGTATTCTGATAATAGTAGTGGTAAGAGTAGAGGTAGTGATAAAAAGAATTAGAGTAGTAACGATAGTAGGAGTAGCAATGAGGGTAATGAAAATAGTCGGAGTAGCAATAGTCTAGAGAATGAGGTGGATGACACCTTAACTAAGTCTTGCTCCATGGTGCTTTACGAGGGACGTGAAGCTTCTTCCACCTATTCGGAGGGTAACCATGCTTTATGCAAGCTTTGAGGAAAAATGAGAGAGGAAAAGAGGCCCAATTTGTTGTTTAGGGCAAACTCTGCACCAAATAAACTGAAGGAGGAAGAGCTTGAGTAGCTAAGGATCGAGTATAGGATCCTCGAGGAGTATGTACTTAGGAATGTCGAGGTTGGGGACCATGCTTGTGATGATCTGAATGAGGCCAAACTTTTTGTATATACCCATCACTTAAAATATAGGTTTAGGTGTCTCCTCCATCCCTTTATTTGTACTCTTCTTAGGTACTATAACATAGTCCTGTGTCAACTGGTGCCCAACTCTGTACACTTGCTGATGGCGTTCATATATGTGTGCATAAAAGTGGAGGGGGTGATGAACATGAGCATCTTCAAGAGTCTTTTCCAAATCAGTAAGCACAAAGAGTATGGTTAGGTGGTGCTGAGCTCGAGAGCTAAGAAGGGCTTGTTGAAAAAGACACTCTCCTCTATCAAACAATGAAAGAATAGTTTTTTCTTTATTTAGAGTGATAGGGATTTGAACCTTCCTTTAAAATGGGATATGGATATGGTAAGGCCCAATAAGAAACCAAACCTTTTGAGAGGGGAGATGGACACAGTGGCTAGGATGATAACTAGGCAAATGGATGTTGAGCTTATATAAAAGAACTCTAAGTTGGCCAAGCTCAGACTCTTCCCTGAGGGTTTTGATGAGGAGATAGGCCTGAACTCTTTAACTTTGCTTGTTTTTTCTTTCTTTTCACTTGTACTCACGCTTTGTTCCCTTTTGTAGTGATGGATGCGCTTAATGCTGCTCGGAAGGTGGCAAGCAGACCCAGAAGAGGAAGCTCGATGAACAAGCTCGAGCTAGAATTTGTCAGTCATCTGGAAAGAGGGCTAACTGTAATACCCGTGTTCTTAAAGTAAGGGTAAAAAAGTAATTTGATAAATATTATATGGAATTAAAATTATATATATATATATATGAAATATTTATTATTGAATAAAATAATTCTTTGAAAAAAAGAGTCCAGATGTAGCACGATAGTAAAGAAAAAAAATATCCAGGTGTAGCACGGTTGCAAAGAAGGAAAAAAAAAATGGGCCAACACCTGGATGTCTAGGTGCTGGCTCCAAGACATGCAAACCTCTCATGTGAGACAGCAAAAAGATGAGAAAAAGAGGTTGAACAGTGGTGGTGGGTTTTTGTATAAGAAATTAAATTTTTGTTTTGTTTTATTTTCCTACCAAATCCTATTTGGTTTCCTTCTTTCTTTAATTCAAATTACTCTCTTTCTTTAAACACTTAGGGACTTAAAGAAATGTTGAAAGATTGAAATTTTGAAAAAGTTTACATGAGTATTTTTAAACGATTCGAGGGAAGCTTTAAGGAAAAACAAAAGGTAATAATGTGAATTTTATTTTTGAAATTATGCATACATGAAATTACCCTGAATTTGATGTAGAAATTAAAGGGTATGAATTATGGAATAATCGAAGAATAAATTATAAATTTTAATATAAATATTATTTAAGGTGTTGACGATCAGCAATCAAACGAAATTGCTGAAAATAGCAGAAAAGGCAAGGAGGTGATTCATGGGTAGCTTTATGTGTTGCGTAGTGAGTTAGATTTACTTTTAGTAATATT
This sequence comes from Bretschneidera sinensis, assembly GCA_023935145.1. Taxonomy (NCBI): domain Eukaryota; kingdom Viridiplantae; phylum Streptophyta; class Magnoliopsida; order Brassicales; family Akaniaceae; genus Bretschneidera; species Bretschneidera sinensis. Next base: position 58,440,856 of record CM043699.1, on the reverse strand, counting down.
GATAAATATAAAATAAAAAGTGGTGATATTTGAATTAATTATTGAACTATGATTGGATGATATATGAAAGTTAGTTGATTGATATTATAGGAATAATTGGTATGTTAAAATTTTATTATATGAAAAGTAATATTATTGAAATAATGAGTTGATTAAATATATAATGAAAGGATAAATGAAATTCTTGACAAGCTATGATTGATAATTTGATATGATATATGAGGAGATAATTTAATGAATATGATAAAAATAATAGTTTTGAGAAAGAGTTAGTAGCTAAATTGAATGCTTGAATGTATGCTTGTTTTTATGTTATTGTTTATATGCATATTTCATATTATTGTTCATATGAATGAAATAAAAAGAACCGGGAAGGCAACCGATCTAAATGACAATAAAAGAACTGAGAAGGCAGCCGGTCTAAATGAAAATAAAAGAACCGAGAAGGCAGCCAGTCTAAATGAAAATAAAAGAATTGGGAAGGCAGCCGGTCTAAATGGAAATAAAAGAAATGGGAAGGCAGCCGGTCTAAATGAACATAAAAGAACCGAGAAGGCATCCGGTCTAAATGAAAATAAAAGAACCGGAAAGTGTAATGACTTATCCCGGGTTGGCCACCCCTGAGACGGTGTCATCACATTTTGAGAATCCCAACACGATACATATATGCAACAATAAAATAATACTAACAGAAATTTTTATTTTAATCTTCAACCCCCAACAGGGGAGGTACATAAATCTAATATTCACTTACATATATTATACAACGTAAGATGCATGAATATTTACAAATATTTATTTCATTTTCTCACTAGTTTGAGGATATTGACACGTACGTGACTTATAGAAAACGAATCCGTCTGACTTTTGACCCACCAGACTACTTGTCCTGTCTGCTACCTGAAATCATTGTACAATTAGAGATGAGATTCACAAGCTCAGTAAATTAAATTTACTAAAAGTATTCAAATTTCATAAATAGCCCTTTAATATTTAATCATTTATTTCTCCTATAACTGGATAATAGCATAATGTCTAACATTTAAATAGTCATCATATTATCATATTTCTATGTCTTTTTCTCTTTTTCTCACTGTGACTGTCTTTCCCCGGGGAGACTCACCCATCTATAAATAATTTCACAATAATATACCACACATCAGCATTTCAATTATGCAAGCAAATATTAAAACAGATGCAATGCTGGAATGCATATGATGAAAACGTCTTCCCACCTGTCGACATGTTATTATTATCTTAGACGGGCCCCTTCCCGATTTTTTACAGCTTATCCCGGCTGTCATGGAATTTATTTCCAGCCTATACCAGCTGTCATGGTGTCCCTTTTATTTCCAGCATATACTAGCTATCACGGTTGTTCCATTAGACCGGCCTTTTTCCAGTTCTTTCGGTTATATTATTAAATGCATATGCACATGAACAACAATATAAAATATGCATATGAACAGTAATATAAACACCACATGAATTCAAAATATTTAAATCAACTTTCCGGTCTTTCCTCAACTTTCTACTTAATAAATTTCAATTTTTCTTCTTCTTATATATCACATCAATTTATTCACTAACTAGTCCAAATCTCTTTATCACCATCATTAGTAAGTCAACTCATTATTCTAATAATATTCTTTTCACATACTAATTTTCTATGTGTCCAATATTCATATCCTACATATCAATTTAATTTTTATCTACCACCCAGCATAAGCTAATAATGAATTTTAATATTATCACTAAATATATGATTTTTACTTAGATTACTTAAAGTAAATTCAACTCACCGCGTAGCACTTAAAACTACTTGTGGATCACTTCCTTGCCCTTCCTGTTCCTCTCAGGAATTTCCTCCAGTCGTTGTTCGTTAACACCTGACATAATATTTGTATTAAATTTCTAATTATTTCTTAAATTCTTCATAAACCACACCCTTTGAAAATTCCCACTTTGACTTTCAGGAAATTTCATGAATGCTAAAAATTCAAAAATAAATATTACGTTATTATTTTCTATTTTTCCGATAGCTTCTAGTAGCTCTCTATAAAATTCTACCGTAAATTCCTTCAAAATTGTGCTATTTTCACTTTTTTTTAGTTCCCAAGTGTTTAAAGAAAACAAGCGATTTGAAGAAAACTAAGCGAAATATGTTAAGTGTATGTATGTTTATATGTAAGAGTGTTTATGTATACTTGCTGCCATAAAAATCTCGGCAACTCACATTTGTTTTGAAAACTCACAAGCTGCCACCTAATTGCAAGGTGGAAGGCATGCGAGCCTTCAACTTTGTACTTGGCAAAATACACTTAACTTGGCAGCTCACTTCCCCTAAGGCTTACACGTTTTGCTACTTGTAAAACACCCATTTCACTTGGCAGCAGGTGCTGCCACCTTTTTCTGTTCACTATTTTTTTTTTTTTGGAAAACTTTTTTTTTATTTCTTTAATTTGCTTTATTCAAATACTAATAAACCTTTCACATAGACTTTATTTTAATTTCATGTCATATTTATTAAATTACTTCTTTATCCTTACTTTACCGATTCGGGTATTACAATTCAACCCACTTTACAAAAATTTCGTCCCCGAAATTTCCTTATCTAAAATCAAGAAAAGAGTTGGGGATAATCTTTCCTCATTCTTGCTTCATGTTCCCATGTGACTTCTTCGACATCTTTATTTCTCCATAATACTTGAATCAAAGAAATGACTTTATTGCGCACGACATGTTCCTTTCTATTTAGGATTCTGACTGGTAGTAACACAAAAATCAAATCTTCTTGAATTTCTATTGCCTGATTCGAGACACAATGGGATTCATCATGTAAGTACTTTCTCAGCAGTGACACATGAAACACATTATGGAATTGCTTTAATTCTGGAGGCAAATTCAACGATACACTACTGGTCCAATTCTTTTGATCACCTTGTATGGCCCCACAATCTCGGGCTCAACTTTTCATTCTTTTTAAACGTCAACACACCCTTTCATGGAGATATTTTCAAAAATACCCAATCACCAACTTGGAACTCGAGAGGTCGTCTCCTTCTATTAGCATATCCTTTATGTCTGTTCCGAACTACTCTGAGGTTCTCCCAAACCAATTTAATCCTTTCAGTAGTCAAATCTATCATTTCTGGGCTATACATCTTTCTCTCTCCAACTTCTTCCTAGCATACTGGAGTTCTACACCTTCTACCATATAAAACCTCGAAGGGTGCCATCCTCATCCTAGTTTGATGTTGATTATTATAAAAAGAATTTGATCAATGACAAGTAGGCATTCCAACTTACTGAAAACTCCTAACATTTGCTCTCAATATATCTTCTAGTATTTTAATAATTTTTTCTGTCTGCTCATTTGTTTGAAAATGGAGAGTTGTACTAAATTGTAACTGCATACCCGTAGCTTTCTGAAAACCTCTCCAAAACCAATATGTAACTATAGCATCTCTATTTGACGCTACGCTCAATAGTACTCCATACAAACTCACAATCTTAGCTACATACTGGTCAACCACCTTTTTAGGACTGCAATTAGTTTTAATTGGAAGAAATTGAAATGGCTTAAAAATCTATCTACTATCACTTACCCTATATTGTGACCTTTCTAGTGATGGAAAAATCCATAAACAAAATCCATACTTCCATTTTTCTATGGTCATTCTGGCGTAGGAAGAGACTATAGTAAACCTCCCAAATGTTTGTTTTCTAACTTCACTCGCTGATAAACCAAACATCTAGAATTATATTAAGCTACATCTCTCTTTAATTCTAACCACCAGTAATGCTATCTCAATCCTATGTACATCTTATTGTTACTCGGTTGCATCGAATATACATCATCAGGTGCTTCATTCCATATCTTTTTCTTAATTCCGCATCATTGGGATCACAAATCCTATGTCCCAATACCAAAATATCATCATTTTAATTTTGAACTCATGTTGCTTTCTACTACACACTTCCTGCTCAATCTTCTCTATCTCTTCATCTCTACCTTGCATTTCTAATAAGCATTTTATTATGGATGACTATACAACAATATTTGCTGACCATGATCATCTATCACTGATATTCAACTTCATTCTTATCTCTCTTAAATCTATCGTCAATTTCACATCACGACTCTCAATAGTAGTTAATCTTCCTGTAGCTTTTCTACTCGATCCGTCAACTACCACCTTTGCCTTTTCTAGATGATAGTGAATTATACAATCATAGTCACAAATCAACTCCATATACCTTCTCTGTCTCAAATTCAACTCTCTATAGGTAGGTAAGTATGTCAAACTATTGTGATAAGTAAATGTTTCACAAGTAATTCCATACAGATGATTTCTCACAAATCTATAAAGCAAAACTATGGCAGCTAACTCTAAATCACGTGTAGGGTAATTTCTCTCATGATTTCTCAATTGCCTAAAAGCACATACCATTACCTTCTCGTGTTGTATTAACACGCATCCCAACTCTTAATGGGATGCATTACTATACACCACCAATCCTTCATCACCAGAAGGAAGCACCAATACTGGAGCTGTAATCAATTTTTTCTTTAGTAATTGGAAATTTTTCTCACAATTCCCTCACCATACAACTCTCACCTCATTCCTAGTCAGTCTATTCAACAGTAATTTAATAATAGAAATTTTTTAAAAGAGTCTTCTATAACAGCCAGCTAAACCTAAGAAAATTCGGATCTCAGTCACATTAGTTAGTCTCTCCCAACTCAACATTATCTCTATATTTTGTGGATCAATTGTCATACCATTTCCAGACACAACGTGCCCCAAGAAGATATTTTTCTCAACCACAACTCACACTTTGAGAACTTCGCATATAATTTCTCTTTCCTCAAAATCTCCAACACACTGTCTAGTGTTTCATCTGTTAGTTTTCCTTTTTAGAATATATCAAAAAGTCAAATACAACCATAAACTTGTTAAGATATAGCTTGAACACTCATTTTCTTTAGTCCATGAATGTTTCTGGAACATTAGTTAATCCATATGACATCACAAAAACTTATAACCATAACGTGTCCTAAAAACAGTCTTAGACATGTCTCCCTTCTCTATCCTCAAATGGTGATAACCTGATGTTAGGTTTATCTTAGAAAACACTCTCACTCCTTGCACTGCTCAAATAATTTATTTATTCTGAGAAGAAGGTATTTGTTCTTATTCAATTATCTGTAGTCTATACACACTCTTATCGTTCCATCTTCCTTCTTCACGAACAACATAGGGCTACCCAAATACATTAGATCCGATATATTGTTTATCAAAAAAAATTTTAAAATGGTACGATCAACTCTCTCAATTCAGCTAACGTCATTATATAGGGTGCTATTACCTATATGTGATGATCCTTGTATCACATCAATAGAGAATCAAATCTACCTACTTGAAAGCAACTTAGATAACTCATTAGGAATTACATTAGAATAATCTTTCACAACTAAGATTTATTCTAACTTCCTATTTTTCTTTCTAGAATCCATTATGTATGCCAAATACTCCTCACAACCCTTCTTCAACCATCTCCTAGTGGTCAGAGTAAAATAAGATAGTTCGAGAGTATCTTATGTTTTCCTTGAAAGTTAAACTCTTCATGTCCATACCTTGAATACTGTCATCCTTCTGGAACAATCAACCTAAGTATAATACATTGACAACTCATTCATTCTCTAAATTAAATGAAATTATATCATATTCAAAGATAATAAATTAGCTTCTGATTCTCTATCATTGATACGAATCACACAACCCTTATAAACATTTATGATTATCTCTCTATCTCCAGTGGAAACTTTAATAGAAATATTTTTGCATTAAAGGATTAATACATACTTCAATAGACTTCATATGAATACTGGATGCCAAAGAATGGGTTGCACCAAGATCATCCAACATTGCCATGTCCACATTTTCTATATACCAAGCACCTCAAATTAGAACAATTATGGAATAAATGTCTTATCTGAATATATCTATGAAAGCTTCTATCTCTCAATCATACACCAAATTACCACTTCTCCTTGGTGGCATGCTTACTTTTTCTGTCATGACTCACAATTCTCATAACCTGTCTCCCAAATCTAAGGGTCCCACCGATAGTATTCTAAGCTACAGAAGTAACAGATCCTGCTTGCCTCTGACTCTGTAATTCAGTTCCCTGTGACAAGGAATGGCTCCTCTGGGTGGTCTCCCTTCCTGCATACTCATACTAGTACCATCTCTGGGTTTCTCAAATATAGACTTTTTCTGCCAATATCTCATTCCTCTAAATTTTATCCCATCCTTCTCAATCTGAAGTGCTATATCCACAAATCTGACATAATTCATATGCCTTATACAAGATAGTTTTGATTAAATCTTAAAACATAGTTCATCTATGAACCTCTTATATTTTTTCTCCTCTAGGTCTACCATTTTCGACACAAACCTCGTCAAAACCACAATTTCTTATCATACTGAGTCATAGTCAACCCATTTGCCTCAAATAAATAAAATCTCTATCTTGTTGGGCTCTAAAAGTCTAAAGAAAGTATTTATCAAGGAAAATCTCCTTAAACCTATTCCAGGTTACAGGTCTATCAACATCTGCGCTTACCCTATGAAGAATATCCTCTCATCATTCTAAAGCTTCTCCTTCTAACTCAAACGAAGCAAAGGCAATCATCTACCTGTCAGTTACTGATAAAACTACCAAATAATTTTATCTACATGTTTTTCCCAAAACTCAGGCTTATAAGGATTCATAGATCCTTTAAACAACAAAGCATTCAACTTAAAATAATCCCTATGTATCTCATACATAAACTCACTTTTTCACCTTTGAGGATCTACCATTACTGGATTTACAACAACCTCAGGCCCTACTCTAGCCTGTTCATCAAGTCTATGCTATAAGCTATCAGTTCTATCATCTGTTACATTCATTTTCTCAAGAGCATGTGTAAGAGCTTATCTTAGCCCACCTCTTTCAACTTCAAATTCTCTCATACCTTTACTAATATCAATTCTATTACCAATATCGATCATACTATTAACACATTCACTTCTAGGAACAACATATACAAACTCAACCTCGACTTATCAAAAATTATTGGGCCCTACCATGCCCTCTCAAATCAATAATTCTAACTCTAGCTCCAGCGTGACCACGTATCATCCTCAAACTGTTCCTTAAAATATAATTTATTAGATCTTCCACTTTTTAAGTTCTCATGCAGTCTACAGAATCTTAAAACCTAATGCTCTGATACCAAAATTGTAACGACGCATCCCAGGTTGACCACCGTCGAGAAGGTGTCAGCACATTTTGAGAATCCCAGCACGACACATATATGCAACAATAAAATAATATTAACAGAAATTTTTATTTTAATCCTCAATCCCCAACAGGAGAGGTACATAAATCTAATATTCACTTACATAGATTATACAACGTAAGATGCATGAATATTTACAAATATTTATTTCATTTTCTCACTAGTTTGAGGATATTGACACGTACGTGACTTATAGAAAACGAATCCGTCTGACTTTTGACCCACCAGACTACTTGTCTTGTCTACTACCTGAAATCATTGTACAATGAGCGATGAGATTCATAAGCTCAGTGAATTAAATTTACTAAAAGTATTTCAATTTCATAAATAGCCCTTTAATATTTAATCATTTATTTCTCTTATAACTAGATAATAGCATAATGTCTAACATTTAAATAATCACCATATTATCATATTTCTATGTCTTTTTCTCTTTTTTTCACTGTGACTGTCTTTCCCCGGGGAGACTCACCCATCTATAAATAATTTCACAATAATATACCACACATCAGCATTTCAATACTGCAAGAAATAATTAAAACAGATGCAATGCATGAATGCATATGATGGGAATGTCTTCCCACCTGTCGATAGGTTATTATTATCTTAGACCGGCCCCTTCCCGGTTCTTTACAGCTTATCTCGACTGTCACGGAATTTATTTCCAGCATATACCGGCTGTCATGGTGTCCCTTTTATTTCCAGCATATATCGGCTGTCACGGTTGTTCCATTAGACCGACCCCTTCCCGGTTCTTTTGGTTATATTATTAAATGCATATGCACATTAACAACAATACGAAATATGCATATGAACAGTAATATAAACACCACATGAATTCAAAATATTTAAATCAACTTTCCAGTCTTTCCTCAACTTTCTGCTTAATAAATTTCAATTTTTTTCTCCTCATATATCACATCAATTTATTCACCAACTAGTCAAAATCTCTTTATCACCATCATTTGTAAGTCAACTCATTATTCTAATAATATTTTTTTTCACATACTAATTTTCTACGTGTCCAATATTTATATCCTACATAGCAATTTAATTTTTATCTACCACCCAACATAAGCTAATAATGAATTTTAATATTATTACTAAATATATGATTTTTATTTAGATTACTTAAAGTAAATTCAACTCACCACGTAGCACTTAAAGCTACCCGTGGATCACTTCCTTGCCCTTCCTGTTTCTCTCAGGAATTTCCTCTGGTCACTGTTCGTCAACACCCGACATAATATTTGTATTAAATTTCTAATTATTTCTTAAATTCTTCATAAACCACACCCTTTGAAAATTTCCGCTTTGACTTTCGGGAAATTTCATGAATGCTAAAAATTCAAAAATAAATATTGCGTTATTACCTTATATTTTTCCGATAGCTTCTAGTAGCTCTCTATAAAATTCCACCATAAATCCCTTCAAAATTTTGCTATTTCCACATTTCTTTGAGTCCCAAAGTATTTAAAGAAAACGAGTGATTTGAAGAAAACTAAACGAAATATGTTAAGTATATGTATGTTTATATGTAAGGGTGTATATATATGCTTGCTGCCATAAAAATTTCGACAGCTCACATTTGTTTTGAAAACTCACAAGCTGCCACCTAATTGCAAGGTGGAAGGCATGCAAGCCTTCAACTTTGCACTTGGCAAAAAAAACACTTAACTTGGCAGCTCACTGCCCCTAAGGCTTACACGTTTTGCTACTTGTAAAACACCCATTTCACTTGGCAGTAGGTGCTGCCACCTACTGTCACGTTTTATTGTTCACTTTTTTTTTTTTTAGAAAACTTTTTTTTTCTTTCTTTAATTTGCTTTATTCAAATACTAATAAACCTTTCACATAGACTTTATTTTAATTCCATGTCATATTTATTAAATTACCTCTTTACCCTTACTTTACCAGTACGGGTATTACAGGAAGGCAGCTGATAGGTGCTTAAATATTTATATTTAAGCCCCCTTATTTACACTTATTAGATCCTTAGTTATGTTAATTTAGTTCATTTTACTTCATTTGTGTGTTTCAAATGTGTTTTATAGGTCTTGGAAGAAAAGAAGCAGTTTTGGCACTTAAAGGAAGAAGCCTAGAATTCCTGGGGCAGTCTCTGGTCAATCTGCGATCGATCGCACCATTCAATGCAATTGAGCGCACATTGCGATCGTACGCACACAGGAAGGATCAAACGCACACTGCGATCGAGCACAAGACGCGTGCGATCGAGTGCACATGTACGGGCGTGAACAGTAAACTGCAGAACCCTATTTTAGAAATAAGAGAGTTTTGTAATTTAGGAAAGTTTAGGAACTCATGAGCTTTCTAGGACTTCTCAAGCCCTATAAATACACCTGTAAAGCACACACAACACACCGCAACTTAGAGAACACTTCTCTTATCTTTTACTTGGAGTTGTAAGCTTTGGGAGAGAATTGACGCCTCTTCTCTCGGGTTTATACTTCTCTTTATGTTTAGTTTATATATGATGTTTATTTAAGACAGCATATGTAACTAACTTTCTTATAGGGCTCGATTGAAGCCCTAGTTATGCTTTCTCATATATTTATTCATTGATAAATCTTTGCCAATAGCATTTATTATGTTGCTTAACTTGATTAATGCCTGTACTTATTTAAATTCCTCATATGTATGCGTATGGCCAGCATATGCATGTGGTATGGACCTGTTAGTTAGATCAATTTGGATGACCGAGTCCTGGGTCTAACATTAGTAACGAGGGATATCTTATCCGGATACCCGGGTTAATCAACATGGAAAACCAGGAGTAAATACCATGCCCTAGGTCTCATGTGGTTGTCGATTTCCATAGTACTTATGCTTTCTTAAGGAACAACTCAAGTAGATACCATGCTGAATCCCTTAAAGAAGAAAAAAGTTAGAGTAGATACCATGCCTAACTCGTTACTTAGGGAGATCAATAGCTTAAGGAGTAGATACCATGCCCTTAGGTTGGCAACCAGTAGGTATACATGATAAGGCTAGTGCACTGATACATTATACAATTGGGAAATTATGACTAGTAGTGGATATCAAAGCCCTATGTCTTTATTATTATCACTCACATTCAACAGTTATTTTATTTCTTTTTACCTTAAAGAAACTAATTCTAAAAATTGAACTTTACCAATCCCTGTGGAGATGATCTTGCTTTTGCACACTACACTACACTGTCGACCTTGTGCACTTGCATGTAAAACTAGTGCGATTATCTGCTTAATTATTTAGGTATATAATCGTCCAACAAGTTTTTGGCGCCGTTGCCGGGGATTGCGCTAAATTTCGTTTTAGGATTACTTTCATTTAGTTTAATCATTGTTTTTATTTTATTTACCAACTTTATTTCTACTTTTCATCAAACCCTAATCAGTGATTCTGTAATACTTGCGATCGATCACAACCTTCTGTGCGATCGAGCGCAAATAGGACAGAGAGTTACCCGAGCAGCTGAGTTGAACTACTGCACTGAAGCTGTTTTACCTGATTCATGCACGGACTTCGATCCCGACATCCAACAATCTTTCCCATTGATCCCGAGCTTGAGTGGACCATCCAACAAAATCTTAGAGACAACTTTGAGGAGGAAGAAGAGGAATTCACGGAAGAAGCACCAATGACGGAACAACTAGAAATCCAGTAACCACCTGCACGAAGACCGATGAAGCAATCCTTCATCCCATAGAACCTCAACCATCCTTCATGCATTGCATATCAACCTGAAGTAGATGGCAACTATTACATATCCCCAAAGATACTCAATGCTTTAACTCACTTTCGGGGTACACCAACAGAGGATCAACACTTGCACCTTCGGGAATTCTTTTATCTCTGCAAATTCCAGCACATCCAGGGCCTAGACTAAGAAGGAATAAGGTTAATTCTATTTCCCTTTTCCTTAAAAGATAATGCTAAGCTATGGTACAATTCTTTGCCTGCAGTTTCAATCCGCACTTGGGAGGAGTTGGCTGGCAAATTCCTAAAGAAGTTCTTCCCAGCCCAAAAGACGAGGCAAATGAGGAAAGAGATCCAATCCTTCCAACAAAGGGATGGAGATATGTTCTTTGAGGCATGGGGAAACTTCAACGAGCTACTACTCAAATGCCCACACCACAACCTACCTCAAGATGAGCTGGTACTAGCCTTTTATGAAGTTCTAAATGACATGAATAAAGGTATTGCTGATTCTGGTTGTGGAGGTGTGCTGATGGAGAAGATAAGTAAAGAAGCCATGGAGCTGTTTGAGGTATTGAGTGAGCATACCCAACAATTCTCCTCTAGAGGTAGACAAAGAGTCAAGAGCAAAGGTATATATGAGGTTACTCTGAATGGTGGACCCTCTGCTCAAATAGTTGCTTTAGAGATGAAGCTAGATATGAGGCTAGATATGATTGTAAAAGTCATGTCTACTCAAAACATCTCTCATCGACCACAAGCTACACAAAGCCAGGTATGTGCTTTATGTTCTAAATTTGATCACACTACTGAGACCTGCCATTTGTATTCATCTACAGATCCCGAGCAAGCAAACTATTAGGGACTGAACAATGCATATGCAAATACATACAACCCTGGATGGCGAGACCACCCCAACCTCTCATGGAGCAACAATCAAAACACCTTGAACCTTCAAGGGCAACAAAGGAACTTCCATAAAGCAACCCAACCAGTTCCAGAACCCAAGAAGGATGATCTAGAAAGTCTTATAAAGCAATTAGCCACTCAACAACAACAACTAATGACAACATTGATGACTTCATTAGATCACCAAAAATAAACCACTCAAAGGATAGAAGAACAAATGGGGCAATTAGCTAAGGAACTAAGTGAAATAAAGAAAGGTGAACTTCCTGCACAAACATTACCAAATCCAAGAGGACATCAGCAGCTGAACGCCGTTACAACTCTCTGAAATGGTAAAATCATAGGAGTTAATGAGCCAACTCAAGCATCTCAAGTTAAGCCATCCACATCCAAGGTAAGTGAATTAGAAAAGTGGAATGCACCACCCTTCCCTTAAAGGTTAGTAACGCCAAAGAAAGATAAATTGCTTGATATTTTTGAAACTTTGAGAAAAGTAGAAATTAACATTCCCTTATTAGATGCAATTAAACAAATTCCTGCTTATGCTAAATTTTTAAAAGTTTGTTGCACTAATAAAAGAAAGTTTCAAGAACATGAAACAGTGGCTCTAACTGAAGAGGTAAGTGCGGTATTGTTAAGAAAACTACCACCAAAACTAAAAGATCCGGGTAGTTTTACTATTCCCTGTAGGATAGGTGATCAGTTGTTTGAGCGAGCATTACTAGATTTAGGAATAAGTGTCAATTTGCTACCATACACAGTAGTTTAAAAGCTAGGTTTGGGGGAGCTTCAACCGACCTCCATCACTTTTCAATTGGCAGATAGAAGCATAAAAAGACCTAGAGGTATACTTGAAGATGTCCTGGTCAAGGTAGGTGAGTTATTTTGCCTGCTGACTTCATTGTATTAGATATGGAAGAATGCCCTATGCTATTACCTCTGCCCATTATCTTAGGAAGACTCTTTATGAGAACTGCTGATACAATAATTAATGTAAAAAAGAGTATTGAAAGTATGACGGTAAATGGAGAGACAATAGAATTTAAGATATTTGATGCAATGAAATTACCCCAAGATGATAATGATGATGAATGTTTTAATGAATATATGACGCAAAGTGCTGTCCAGCAAGCTTTTCAGATCTAGCACACTGATCCATTAGAGGCCACCCTCACCCATAGCTTCAAAAGATCGGATATTGAGCCTGCATAAAAAACTGTCCCTGATGGCATCTTTAAAGTTGTGCACCTCCCTGAAGTTTATCCTATGCATCCAAGACCAGGTGATAAGAAGAAATCACATTTGAATACACTGAAAGGATTGAGTCATGATGAATGTGCAACACCACCAAGAGCACTTGAGCCACATGAAGTGAACTTAAAGTACTCCCTGCCAAAAGACTAAAGTTGAGAGAATACCCCGTCTGGTAGAAGATGTTAAACTTAGCGCTCATGGGAGGCAACCCAAAGCATATCATTTTTCGTATTTTTTTCTTCTTGTTAATGTTTACGTTTTCATTTCTGTTTATGTTTACTTTTTCATTTATGTTTATTATTTGTTTCCCTTTTATGTGTGTTTTTCTTTCTTTTTCAAGAACAGTGTGAGTGCATCCAGTTGAAGCTTGGGGGCGTGCTACGAGCCATGCCAGCCATTAGTTTTCCATCTCCCAGGTCAGCTCCTTCCATGCTATTCATATATTGGGGACAATGTGCAATTTAAGTTTGGGGGTATGGGGACACATTCACACACTCACTATGTCCCATTTTGTTGTTATTTTGTTGTGTTATTGTTTTCATAGATAAATGCATGTTCATACTGTTCTAAAAAAAAAGAAGATGGAATTTCTAACAATTTGCTTGTGATCTAAACAAAGAATATGATTTGACTTCATAAGTGAGCTTAACACCTCGAACATATGGGCTAATAATTAAGTTTTGAACATAGATCACTTCCTTTTAGGCATTTAAGGATTCACAAGTTTGACCTAAACAATCACAAGCACATTAGCATATAATTGTGTGGGGTATGACATGTAATTTTGATTTGTATGTTTCTTTTGCTCGACTGTGAACCAAATGGCCTATTAGACTAACATCTTGGCATAAGAAGATAGAAATAACTGTTAGTACCCAAAAAGAAAGAAATACTCCTAATGATCAATAAAACAAATATTCCACTAAGTAACTGGCCTTCTTGCCACAATAAGCAGTGAGTGTCATGTCAAAAGGTGAAAAATTTGTTAACTCAAAAATATCATTAAAAAGAACTTTCCGCTGAGTAACTGGCCCTCTTACCTCAGTAAGCAGTGAGTGTCACGTCAAAAGGTGGAAATTCCGATAAGAGCATTGAGACTAGTTAGTTTCATAGCCTTTTTGACTCAAGTTAGTAAGTCCTTAGGGGTGTCTTTACACCTAATGCCCTAAAACCATCTGGTTTGGGAGTCATTGGCTAAAAGCTCATTACATGAGTCAAATAGAAAGCTTAAGGGAACTAACTTGGCAAAAATCTCACAAATAAAAGAAAAGAATAAAAATTATGCCATCTTTGTTGATTCTAATAGGAAATTTGGTGAATTTTGAGTTACTGAAACATACACGTTAAAATTATTTGGAAACCTAATATTTTATGTGCTAGTTCACCACACACCAAAGTCGAGCTTGTGATGTCTTAAATTGCCTCATGAAAGTGATTTGCGTTCAAAACTCTTATTCATTGCAAAACTATGTTTGTATTTGTTAAGCTTGCTCATGAATGCACATCATAGTTTTGTGTTAAGACTTAAACTTTTTTTTTGACACTATGAACATTGGATCTATCTGTGTGTTGTTATTTTTCATTTTAATTTTTTTTAGTATTGCTAAGGGACTAGCAATATGTAAGTTTGGGGGTGTGATAGGTGCTTAAATATTCATATTTAAGCCCCCTTATTTACATTTATTAGATCCTTAGTTATGTTAATTTAGTTCATTTTACTTTATTTGTGTGTTTCACATGTGTTTTATAGGTCTTGGAAGAAAAGAAGCAGTTTTGGCACTTAAAGGAAGAAGCCTAGAAATCCTGGGGCAGCCTCTGGTCAATCTGCAATCGATTGCACCATGCAATGCGATCAAGCGCACATTGCGATCGTGCGCACACAAGAAGGATCGAGTGCACACTACGATCGAGTGCAAGACGCATGCGATCGAGCGCACATGTACGGGCATGAACAGTAAACTGCAGAACCCTATTTTAGAAATAAGAGAGTTTTGTAATTTAGGAAAGTTTAGGAACTCATGAGCTTTCTAGGACTTCTCAAGCCCTATAAATACACTTGTAAAGCACACACAACACACCACAACTTAGAGAACACTTCTCTTATTTTTTACTTGGAGTTGTAAGCTTTGGGAGAAAATTGACGCCTCTTCTCTCGAGTTTATTCTTCTCTTTATGTTTAGTTTATATATGATGTTTATTTTAGACTGTATATATAACTAACTTTCTTATAGGGCTCGATTGAAGCCCTAGTTATGCTTTCTCATATATTTATTCATTGATAAATCTTTGCCAATAGCCTGTATTATGTTGCTTAACTTGATTAATGCCTATGCTTATTTAAATTCCTCATATGTATGTGTATGGCCAGCATATGCATGTGGTATGGACCTGTTAGTTAGATTAATTTGGATGACCGAGTCCTGGGTCTAACATTAGTAACGAGGGATATCTTATCCGGATACCCGGGTTAATCAACATGGGAAACCGAGAGTAGATACCATGCCCTAGGTATCATGTGATTGTCGATTTTCATAGTACTTATGCTTTCTTAAGGAACAACTCAAGCAGATACCATGCTGAATCCCTTAAGGAAGAAAAGAGTTAGAGTAGATACCATGCCTAACTCGTTGCTGAGGGAGATCAATAGCTTAAGGAGTAGATACCATGCCTTAGGTTGGCAACCAGTAGGTATACATGATAAGGCTAGTGCACTGATACATTATACAATTGGGAAAGTATGACTAGTGGTGAATATCAAAGCCCTATGTCTTTTTTATTATCACTCACATTCAACAGTTATTTTATTTCTTTTTACTTTAAAGAAACTAATTCTAAAAACTGAACTTTACCAATCCCTATGGAGATGATCTTACTTTCGCACACTACACTACACTGTCGACCTTGTGCACTTGCAAGTAAAATTAGCGCGATTATCTGCTTAATTATTTAGGTATATAATCGTTCAACAGCAGCCGGCCTAAGTTGAAACATGTCGACATGCGGGAAGACGTTCCGAAATGATAATATGAAATGATATGATAATTTAAATTCATGCATTGCATTTGTTTTAAATATTGATTCTTATTAATTAAGATGCTGAAGTATCAGACTTGATTGTGAAATTATTGATAGACAAATGAGTCTCACAGAGAGACAGATATGATGAAAAATAAATATGAAAGTATGATATGAAGAAAATTGTTTGATTGATTTGTTATATATGTTGTGAACCTCATAACGAGGTAAATAACGATGTTGAATTGATAATATCAAAATGATTAAATATATGAGAAGAAAAATTGATATATTTGATGATTAAAGATGAGATTCATAAATGATTGAAATAATAATAGGATGTTATTATTGATTTATATGAGATAATAGATGAATGAATATGGGAAGATTATTTGAATAATTGAATGATTATTTGTGAAGAAATAGATGATTTATATTGGTAAATTAGAAAAGATCGAATTATAAGATGTGGCTGGAAGTATATAATCGAGTACTTCTAGTAAATTTAATTCACTGAGCTTGTGAAGCTCACTCCTCACTGTTAAATAATTTCAGGAAGCAGGTAGGATAGATAGATTGATGAGTTGAGATTTAGACTGAGTCATTATAGGTAAGCCATGTGGTCCACATCCTCAGACTAATGGAAGGAAAAAAATATTTGTAAATATTCATGCATCATATGTTGTATATATTACTTCAGTTGAAATTTTAATAATGTAACTCCCCTATTGAGAGTTGAAGATTGATGTGTATGTGTGTGTCTATATATACACATTCAGTTGATGTACGTTTTTATATTGCTGCATATATGTGTCGTGCTGGGATTTCAAAATGTGTCGACATTGTCTCAAGGGTGGCCAATCCGTGATGGTTCGTTACACTAACACTGGGGGTTCTCGTGGCTAAACTCCACTTCCTCTTCCTTTCATCATAGTGGATGATGATCCTTCCCTAACTCCCTCTCTTCTTACTCTGAGAGTCATGGTGGCAGTTCAGACTCAACCTCACGAGGTCTTGAGACCTGACTGGTATGTTAAGGTCAATGACTCATGTTTCAGAAGCGCCAACATGGCTCAAGAGCATTTGATCCAGGGTATTCTCCCAAAGGATATGGCTCAACTTTCTCAAGAGCCCATATAGCATCTTACAGCGATGGTCAAAGGCTTAGCCTCTTAGATAACTTTCGACCCTTGAAAGTTTTGCAAATTTTTTTTGCTTATAGCTATGGAGTCCTAACTTATTTTATTTTTTCAGTTAAGTATAGCTTTGGGTATCCTGTCTCCCCACTGCCTCGATTCGACAAGAAGTTGGGCGAGTTCCACAACTTTATTTATACTTTTAGATAATCCCTTGCAAAGAATGTGGTGGAGCTTGGGCATTTGGAGAAAGGAAAGACCTTGATGCTGGAGGCTCCAAGTCGAGAAAGAGACTATTGTGGAGAAGGTATTAGCAGACTTCAAGGAGTCCCAAGAGTTTTAAACTATCGTGGAGGTAACTATTGGGGATTTCTACCTAAAAGGCTTCGAGGAGGCTAAGCTGTAATACCTGTATTCTTAAATTAAAGGTAAAGAAGTAATTCGATAGATATCACATGGAATTAAAATAATATACACATGAAAGATTTATTATTGAATAAAAATAATTCTTTTGAAAAAAAAGGCTCCAGTTGTTGCATGGAAAAAAAGGGGGACAACACCTGTAATCTAGGTGTTATCAAAATAACATGCAAGAAATGTATGTTTAACAAGCAGAGATATGAAGAAATGGTGGGGCGGTTTTTTTGGTATAAAATTAAGTTTTTGTTTTGTTTTATTTTTTCTTACCAAATCTTGTTTAGGTTTTTTCTTTCTTTAAACACTTGGGGACTCAAAGAAAGGCTGAGAGATTGAAAGTTTGAAGATGTTTACAAGAGAATTTTAAAGAGATTCGAGGGAAGCTTTAAGAAAAACAAAAGGTAATGATGTGAATTTTATTTTGAAATTACACATACATGAAATTACCTGGAATTTGAAGCAAAAATTTAAAATGTATGAATTATGGAAGAATTGAAGAATAAATAAAAAAATTTAATATAAATATTATGTCCAGTGTTGACGATTAGTAATTGGGTGAAATTGCTGAAAGGAGCAGGAAGGGAAAATAGGTGATCCACAGATAGCTTTAAGTGCTACCTGGTGAGTTAGATTTACTTTTAGTAATCAAGATAAATATTAAATATAAAGTGATGATATTTGAATTAATTATTGAACTACAATGATTTGATTATATATGAAAGTTGGTTTACTGATATTATATGAATAATTGATATGTTAAAAATTTATTATATGAGAAGTAATATTAATCAAGTAATGAGTTGATGAAATATATAATGAAAGGATAAATGAAATTCTAAACAAGCTATGATTGATAATTTGGTATGATATATGAAGAGATAATTTAATGAATATGATAAAAATAATAATTTTGAAAAAGAGTTGGATAGCTAAATTAAATGATTGAATGTGTGCTTGTTTTCATATTATTGCTCATATACATAAAATAAAAGACCAGGAAGGCAACTGGTCTGTTTGTTTTCATATTATTTTTCATATGCATGAAATAAAAGAATCAGGAAGGCAATCGATCTAAATGAAAATAAAAGAACTGGGAAGGCAACCGGTCTAAATGAAAATAAAAGAACCGGGAAGGGAATCGGTATAAATGAAAATAAAAGAATCTGGAAGGCATCTGGTCTAAATGGAAAAAAAAGAACCGGGAAAGTAGTTGGTCTAAATGAAAATAAAATAACCAAGAAGGCAGCCGGTCTAGCTGAAAATAAAAAAACTGGGAAGGCAGCTGGTCTAGCTGAAAATAAAAGAACCGGGAAGGCAGCTAGTCTAAATGAAAATAAAAAAAACCATGAAAGACAGCCAATCTAGCTGAAAATAAAATAATCGGGAAGACAGTCGGTCTAACTGAAAATAAAGAATCAGAAAGGCAGTCGATCTAAGGTGAAACATGTCGATGTGTGGGAAGACGTTCCCGAATGATAATACGAAATGATCTGATAATTTAAATTCATGCATTGAATTTGTTTTAAATATTGATTATTATTGCTTGAGATGCTAAAGTATCATTTTTTATTGTGAATTTATTCATAGACAAATGAGTCTCACAAAGAGACAAGTATGATGAGAAAGAAATATGACAATATGATATGATAAAAATTATTTGATCGATTGATTATATGTTGTGAACCTCATAACGAGGTAAATAATGATGTTAAATTGATAATATCAAGATGATTAAATATATGAGAAGAAAAATTGATATGTTTGATGATTAATTTAAGATGAGATTGATGAATGGTTGAAATTATAATAGGATGTTATTATTAACTTACATGAGATAATAGATGAATGATTATGGGAAGATTATTTGAAAGATTGAATGATTATCTGTGAAGAAATAGATGATTTATATTTCTAAATTAGAAAAGATTGAATTATAAGATGTGATTGGAATTATATAATCAAGTACTTCTAGTAAATTTAATTCACTGAGCTTGTGAAGCTCACTCCTCATTGTTGAAAATTTTCAGGCAGGGCGCAGAGCAAATAGAGCTTAGAGCTAATAGCAGAGAAACTACCTTAAGTAAATCCCGTGGTCAAGTCCTCAGACATTGTAAGAAAGAAGAAAGAAAAGTTTGTAATAAAAATCTTTTCATGCATTTTGTTATATGTATATATTGTTTCTGAAAGGAGGATGATGAGGTATTTTCTCTAAGAAGAGTTAAGTATTGGATGAAATTTTTAATTTCAGTTGATATATTTTTGTATTGTTGCATATATGTGTCATGTTTGGTTTCAAAATGTGACGACGCCATCTCAGGGGTGGCCAACTCGGGATGGCTCATTGCAATTTTGGAATCAAAGCATTAGGTTTTATGATTCTGAAGACTACAAAAAAATTCAAAGAAGTGGAAGATTTAAATAAACTATTGTTTAATGTAAAGTTTGAAGATAACACGTGGACATGCTAGAGGTAAAGTTCTGAATTAGAGAGGGCGTGGTAGGCCCCCAATTTTTAAACGAGCTGAGGTTGAGATGGAAATTGAGTTAGAATGAGTTTCCTAGAAAGGAAAATGTTTATAGTATAATTGATACTAGTATAGGTGTGAGAGAATACGAAGTTGAAAGAGATGAGCTCAGAGAAGCTCTTACTCATACTCTTGAGAAAATGAATGTAACATATGATAGAGTTGATTGTCTATATCATAGACTTGATGAGCAGGCTAGAGCAGTGCTTGAGGTTGTTGTAAATCCAGTAATGGTAGACGTTCAGAAGGGAAAAAGTGAGTTTATGCATGAGATGCAGGGAGATTGTTTTGTTAGATATATTAAGTTGAATGCTTTTTTATTTAAAGGATCTATGAATCTTTTTGAGCCTGAGCTATGGGTGAAACATGTAGAGAGATTATTTTGCATTTTACCAGTGACTGACAAGTAGAGGGTTGCCTTAGCTTCATTTAAGTTAGAATGAGAAGCTTTAGAATAATAAGAGGATACTCTTCCCAGGATGATGGGAGGATACTCTTCCCAAGATAAGTGCATATGTTGATACACCTTTAACTTGGAGTAGGTATAAGGTGGCTTGTTCTTTTATAAATATTACTCATATACTTTTAGATGCCTAATAGAAGTGAGATTTCTTTTATTTGAGGTAAAATATGTTGATTGTGGCTCAGTATGATAGCATATTTGTGGCCTTGACAAGGTTTGTATCGAAAATGGTATATATGAAGGAGAATAAGTGTAAGAAGTTCCTAGATGGATTATAATTTGAGATTAGATCGAAACAATCTTATGAGGCATATGAATTATGTTAGGATTGGCGGATATAACACTTCAGATTGAGAAGGATGTGATGAAATTTAGAGGTATAAGGAACCTATAGTTGGTAGTAGTATGAGTGTGCAGGGTGGAAGACCACCCCGAAGAAGGCGTTCCTTATCACAAGAAATTGTAATGCAGAGTCAGAGGCAAGTAGGATATGTTGCTTCTTTAGCTCAGAGTAATATCGGTGGGACCCTTAGATTTGGGAAACAGGTGATGGGAACTGGGAGTTATGGTAAAGGAGTTAGTATGCCACAAAAGGGAAGTGGTAACCTCATGTATGATCAAGGTACAAGAGTTTGCTTTAGATGTAAGTAGACAAGGCATCTGTCTTGGAATTACCATACTCAAATATGTTTTGTATGTGGGGAGGGATGACATATCAATGTAAATTGTCCAGTAGGGAAATCTGTTGAGATAGGTGTTAGAAGTGCTAAGAGAAATCAAGTACAGAGAGGTCGTGGATGAGGGAGTATGCGGGGCAGAGACAGAGGATCAGTAACTGAGAGAGGACGTGATGGTCAGTTACAGCCTAGAGACAACAGAGTCTATGCATTGATCCAACAGGATGCACAAGCCACTCCTGATATTATATGGGTATGGTATCCATTCTTGATAGACCTGCTAGATTATTGATTGATCTTGGTTCAACCCATTCTTTTGCATCCAGTGAGTATATGAAGTCTATTGATGTTTATATTAGTCCTTTGATGCATAATCTTATTGTTGAAATTCCTACTGAAGATAGAATTATGATTAAAACTATTTATTGGGGTTGCGTAATTTGAATGGATGATAGAGAGTTTAAATTTGATTTGTTTTCTATGAGTATGGTTGATTTTGATTGGATTTTGAAGATGAATTGGTTGTCGACGTATCATTTTTGGGTTGATTTCTTTAAGAAAAATGTGGTGTTCAAGATACCAGGACAAGAGAAGTTTAACTTTCAAGGAGAACGTAAGATACTTGTCAACTGCCTTATTTCTGCCCTGACTGCTAATAAATGGTTGAAGAAAGGTTGTGAGGGGTATTTGGCGTATGTGATGGATTCTAGAAAGGAGATTAGGAAGTTAGAAGAAATATTAGTAGTGAGAGATTTTTTCTGATGTGTTCCCTGAGGAATTGTTTGGTTTACCTCCCAACAAGGAGATTTAGTTTTCCATTGAGGTGATTCTGGGATTAGCACCAACATCTGTAGCACATTATAGAATGGCACAAGCTAAGTTGAGAGAATTGAAAGTTCAGCTTCAGGAGTTGCTAGATAAACCATTTATTTGACCTAGTACATCGCCTTGGAGAGCTCTTATGTTGTTTGTGAATAAGAAAGATAGAACAATGAGATTGTGTATAGACTATAGATAATTGAATAAGATAACAATTAAGATCAAATATCCTTTACCCAAGATAGATGATTTATTTGAGAAGTTGCAGTAAGTAAGGGTATTTTCTAAGATAGACCTGAGATCAGGATATCACTAATTGAGAATAAAAGAAGGAGACGTGTTTAAGACTGTGTTTAGGACATGTTATGGTCACCATGAGTTTCTTGTGATACCATTTAGGCTGACTTATGATCCAGCTGCATTCATGTACTTGATGAATAGAGTGTTTAAACTATATCTTAACAAGTTTATGGTTGCATTTATTGATGACATTATGGTATACTCTAAGAATGAAGAACAACATGTGAGGAATTTAGAAATGGTATTGGAGATTTTTAGGAGTGAGAGATTGTATGCTAAATTTTCTAAATGTGAATTTTGGTAGAATGAAACAACTTTCTTAGGGCATGTAGTATCTAGAGATGGTATCGCAATTGATCCATAGAAGGTAGAGGTAGTGTTGAGTTGGGAGAGACAAATTAATGTGACTAAGATTAGAAGCTTCTTGGGATTGGCCAGTTATTAGAGAAGATTCATTCAGAACTTTTCTCTGATTGTTACACCTTTGACTAGATTGACCAGAAAAGAGGTGAAATTTTTATGGTCTAAGGAGTATGAGAATAGTTTTTAGTTGTTGAATGAGAAATTAACTATTGCTCTAGTATTGATGCGTTCTTCTAGTGATAAAGGATTTGTTGTGTATAGTGATACTTCGCATCAAGGGTTGGGATGTGTGTTGATGCAACATGGGAAGGTAGTGGCATATGCTTCTATGCAATAGAAGAATCATGAAAGAAATTACCT
Organism: Bretschneidera sinensis; assembly: GCA_023935145.1. Taxonomy (NCBI): domain Eukaryota; kingdom Viridiplantae; phylum Streptophyta; class Magnoliopsida; order Brassicales; family Akaniaceae; genus Bretschneidera; species Bretschneidera sinensis. Next base: position 58,417,565 of record CM043699.1, on the reverse strand, counting down.
GATTCGTGACTTAGAGTTGGCCGCCATAGTGATTGGTTTGAAGATTTGGAGACATTATCTGTATGAAGCCACTTGTGAGATATTTACTGAGCATAAGAGTTTGATATACTTAAATACACAGAGAGGGCTGAATTTGAGACAGAGGCGTTGGATGGATTTGATTAGTGACTATGATTGTATAATTCTCTAGCATCTAGGAAAGGTAAATGTGGTAGCTGATACATTGAGCAAAAAATCTACTGGAAGATTAATTGTTATTGAGAGTTATGATATGAAATTGATGATAGATTTAAGAGAGATAAGAATGAAGTTGAATATCAGTGACAGAGGATCATTGTTAGCAAACATGGTTGTATAATCATTCATAGTAGAATGTTTGTTAGAGATGCAATGTAGAGATGAAGAGATAGAAAAAATTAAACAGGAAGAGATGAGTGGAGAACATACTAAGTTCATAATCAGAAAGGATGGTATGTTGGTATTGGTACATAGAATTTGTGTTCCCAATGATGTTGAGATAAAAAATGAGATATTGAGAAAGGCACGTGGTTCAGTGTATTCGATGCACCCGAGTAACAATAAAATGTATAGGGGAATGAGACAAAATTTCTGGTGGTCTGGATTGAAGAGAGATGTAGCTGAATACATTTCTAGATGTTTGGTTTGTCTGTAAATGAAGTCTGAGAATAGACATTTAGAAGGCTTACTACAGTCTCTTCCTATGCCTGAATAGCCATAGGAGAATATGAGTATGAATTTTGTTTCTAGAGTTCTCTATACCCGGAGAGGTCATGATGTTGTGCGGGTGATAGTAGATAAAATTTTTAAATCATCTCAATTTCTTTCAATTTAAAAATAATTGGAGTCCTAAAAAGTTGGTTGAATTTTATGTAGCTGAGATTATAAGGTTTGAATGGTATACTATTGAGTATAATGTCAAATAGATATGCTAGATTTACATCTGTGTTTTGGAGAAGCTTTCAGAAAACCACGAGTAAACAGTTACAATTTAGTATAGCTTTTCATCCTCAAACAGATAGGTAGACATAGAAGATTATTTGGATACTAGAATACATGTTGTAGAACTAATGATGAGTTTCTTAGTAAGTTGGGATGCTTACTTGCCATTGATTGAATTTGCATATAATAATCAACATCAATCTAGTATTGGAATGGCACCGTTTGAGGTATTGTATAGTAGGAGGGGTAGAACTCCTATATGTTGGGAAGAAGTGGGAGAGAGAAATATATTTATCTACAAATTATTGAATTAACAACTGAGATGATCAAACTGATTAGACAGAACCTTAAAATAGCATAGAGTATACCAAATAGTTATGCTGATAATAGAAGAAGACCTCTTGAGTTGCAAGTAGGCGATTGAGTATATTTGAAAATATCTCCATAGAAAGGTGTATTGAGGGTCAAAAAGAAAGGAAAGTTGAGTCAGAGGTATGTGGGACCCTATGAGGTTATTGAGAAAGTTGGGCTAGTTGTGTATAGCTTGGAATTGCCTCTAAAGTTGAAGCAGTTACATAATGAGTTTCATGTTTCACTTTTGATAAAGTGTTTACATGATGAATCCCATAGTATTCCGAATCAGGCTATAGAACTTCAGTAAGATTTGACCTTTATGTAAGTACCAATTGGAATTCTAGACTGAAAGGAACAAGTCTTGCGTAATAAAGTTATTCCTTTGATTCAAGTATTATGGCAGAACAAAGATGTTGAAGAAATTACTTAGGAGCATGAAACAAGAATGAGGAAAGAGTACCCCTAGCTTTTTCATGAGTTAGGTAGGGAAATTTCGAGGATGAATTTTTTATAAGGTGGGTAGAATTATAATACCCGTATTCTTAAAGTAAGGGTAAAGAAGTAATTCGATAGATATCACATTAAATTAAAATAATATATATATGAAAGATTTATTATTGAATAAAAATAATTCTTTAAAAAAAATCGGGAAGCGTCTAGGATTGGCTACAAAGAAAAAAAAAAAGTGGGGACAAATGCAGCGTGGAAAAAAAAAGGGGACAACACTTGGAGTCCAGGTGTTGTCAAAATAACATGTAAGGAATGCAAGTTTGACCAGTAGAGATATAAAGAAACGATGTGTAATACCCATATTCGTAAAGTATGGGTAAAAAAGTAATTTAATAAATATGACATGGAATTAAAATAAAATATATGTGAAATGTTTATTATTTGAATAAAACAATTCTTAAAAAAAAATTTGACACTTAGAGGCGGAGTTACAAAAAAAAAAAAAAAATTCGTGGACAGTATAAAGGAAAAGGAAAAAAAAAACAAATGGCAACAGGTGGCAACACCTGTTGCCAAAAGAGAAGAAATTGTACATGTGAGCCACCTTTCAAAGTCATGGCAATAATTTGAGGTGGGAGATGCTGAGCTTTTACAAAAGCTTAATTATATATATATATATATATATATATATATATATATATATATATATAGTTTTAGGTTTTTTTTTATTAATTACTTACCAAATCCTGTTTCGTTTTCTTCCAACTACGATTTAAATTACTCTATTACTTTAAACACTTTGGGACAGAAAGAAAAGTTAAAAGAGCAAAATTTTGAAGGGGTTTACGAGAGAATTTTATAGAGAACCACGGGAAGCTCTAAGAAAAACAGAAGATAATAACATGAAGTTTATTTTTGAAATTTATCATACATGAAATTTCCTGGAATTCATAGTGGGAATTTTCAAAGGGTGTGAATTATGGAAGAATTGAAGAATAAATTATAAATTTAATATAAATATTATGTCAGGTGTTGACGATCAGCAATCGAGGGAAATTGGTGAGAGAAGCAGGAAAGGCAAGGAGGTTATCCACGGGTAGCTCTTAGTGCTACGTGGTGAGTTAGATTTACTTTAAGTAATCAAGACAAATATGAAATATCTAGTGATAACATTAGAATAAATTATTAACTTATGCTTTGGTGATAAATGAAAGTTAGTGGATGTGTAGAGAATTATTTTATGAAAAATAATATTATTGGAATTATAAGTCGATTTAATAATAAAAATGATAAGTGAAATTCTTGATGGGCTATGGTTGATGATTTGATATGATTTACTAGGGGAGGAAATTTAGTGGATCTTGACAAGCTATGATTCATGATTTGATATGATTTATGAGGAGAGAAATTTATTAGAATTTTTTAAATAATAATTTGAGAATAATCAGGATAGCTAATTTAAAGATTTGAATTCATGTTTGTGTTTATATTATTGTTCATAGGCATATTTCATATCATTGTTCATATGCATATGCATGAAATAAAAGAATCGGGATGGAGGCGGTCTAATTGAAAAACTGTGACAGCCGGTATATGCTGGAAATAAATGAAAATCGTGGCAGCTGGTATATGCTGGAAATAAAATAACCGAGAGGGGGCCGGTCTAAGATAAAAACATGTCGACATGTGGGAAAACGTTCCCTAATAATAATTCATGCATTGCATCTATTTTAAATATTGATTTTATTACTGAAATGCTGAAGTGTTGTTTGTTATTGTAAATTTATTCATAGATGAATGAGTCTCACAAAGAGACAGTTATGGTGAGAAAGAAACATGGAAGTATGATATGATAAGAACTATCTTAATGGTAGACTATATGCTGTGAACCTCATAACAAGGAAATATGAGATAATTGATGGTCTTAAGGTGACAAATATATAAGAAGAAGAGATTGATGGAGAATGAGATTTATGATATGTGTAGTGAAAGTAGAATGCTATTATCAAGTTATAAGAGATATAAATGGTTAAATATTAAAAGATTATTTATATAAATTGAATACTTCTAGTAAATTTAATTCATTGAGCTTGTGAAGCTCATCCCTCATTGTACAATGATTTCAGGTAGTAGGCAGGACCAATGGTTTGATGATTTGATGTTCAGATAGAATTATTATCTGTAAGCCACATAGGTGTCCACATCCTCAGACTAATGAGAAAATAAAATTAAAATTTATTTGTAAATATTCATGCATTTTACGTTGTATATAATGTTTAAGTCAAGATCAAAATGATGTCTCTCCCCTGTTGAGGGTTGATGTAAAAATTTCTGTTGGCGTTATTTTTCTTGTTGCATATATGAGTCATGCTGGGATTTTCAAAATGTGACAGCACCGTCTCGGGGGTGGCCAACTCGGGATGGGTCGTTACAATTTTGGTATCAGAGCATTAGGTTTTATGATTCTGTAGACTGCATAAGAACTTAAAGAAGTGGAAGATCTAAGTAAATTATATTCTAATGAATAGTCTGAGGATGACACGTGGACATGCTAGAGCTTGAGTTAGAGTTGTTGATTTGAAAGGGCGTGGTAGGCCCCCAATATTTTGACAAGTCGAGTTTGAGTCTGAATCTGTGGTTCCTAGAAGGGAACGTGTTGGCAGTATAATTGATATTAGTAAAGGTGTGAGAGAATCTGAAGTTGAAAGAGATGAGCTAATATAAGCTCTTACACATGCTCTTGAGAAAATGAGTGTAACAGATGATAGAGTTGGTAGCCTAGAGTATCGACTTGATGAACAGGCTAGGGCAGTGCCTGAGGTTGTTGTAAATCCAGTAATGGTAAATGTTCAAAAGAGGAAAAGTGAGTTTATGCACGAGATGCAGAGAGATTGTTTTGTTAGATATATTAAGTCGAATGTCTTGTTGTTTAAAGGATCTATGAATCCTTTTAAGCTTGAGTTTGGATGAAACATGTAGAGAGATTAATTGGTATTTTACCAGTAACTGACAGGCAGAGAGTTGCCTTTGCTTCATTTTAGTTAGAAGGAGAAGCTTTGGAATGATGGAAGAATACTCTTCCCAAGGTAAGTGCATATGTTAATAGACTCTTTAACCTGGAATAAGTTTAAGTAGGTTGTCCTTGATAAATACTTTTGTTATACTTTTAGAGCCCGACAAGAAAGAGATTTTGTTTATTTGAGGTAAATATATTGACTATGACTCAGTATGATAGGAGATTAGTGGCTTTGTCGAGGTTTGTACCGAAAATGGTAGACCTAGAGGAGAAGAAGTATAAGAGCTTCATAAATGAACTATGTTTAAAGATTTGATCAAAATTATCTTACATGAAGCATATAAATTATGTCAAGTTGGTGGATATATCATTTCAGATTAGGAAAGATGTGAAAGAGCTTAAGGGAAAGCGAAAAAGTGGTTAAAGAGGCTTAGACATGAAGGTTCTAGAGGTAGTGGTAGTATGAGTGTACAAGGTGAGAGATCACCCCAGATGGGGTGTTCTTTGTTACAAGGAACTATAGTACAGAGTCGAAGGCAAACAAGATCTATTACTTCTGTAGCTCTGAATACTATCGGTGGGACCCTTAGGTTTGGGAAACAGGTTATGGGAACTGGGAGTCATGGCAGAGGAAGTAAGTATACCACCAAGGGGAAGTGGTAATATGATATATGACCGAGGAACAAAAGTTTGTTATAAATGTAATCAGATAAGATATTTATCCTAGAGTTGCCCTAATTTGAAGTGCTTTGTATGTGAAAAAGGTGGACATATCAATGTTGGTTGATATTAGTGCAACCCATTCTTCTGCATCCAATATTCATATGAAGTCTATTGAAGTATATATTAGTACTTTGATGCATAATGTTATTGTTAAAGTCCCCACTAGAGATAGAGTGATAATCATAAATATTTATAAGGGTTGTATGATTCGTATAAGTGATAGAGAGTTTGAAGTTGATTTGTTTTCTTTGAATATGGTTTATTGTTTTAAGAAAAATGTACTGTTTAGGATACCTGGACAAGAGGAGTTAAATTTTCAGAGAAAAACTCAAGATACTTGCAAATTGTCTTATTTTTGCATTGACTACTAATAGATGGTTAAAAAAGGGTTGTGAGGAATATTTAGCATAAATAATGGATTCTAAAAAGGAAAATAAGAAGTTAGAACAAATCTTAGTGGTTAAAGATTATCCTAAGGTATTTGTTGATGAGTTGTCTAGTTATCTCCTAGTAGAGAGATTAAATTCTCTATTGATGTGATACCAGGTTCATCATCTATATCTATAGCACCCTACAGAGTGACACCCACTGAGTTAAGAGAGTTGAAAGTTTAAGAGTTGTTAGATAAAAAATTTATTCGATTTAGTGTATCGTCATGAGGAACCCACGTAGTGTTTGTGAAGAAGAAAGATGGAACGGTGAGATTGTGTATAAACTAGAAATAGTTGAATAAGATAACCATTAAAAACAAATATCCTTTACCCAAGATAGATGATTTATTTGAGAAGTTGTATGGAGCAAGGTTATTTTCAAAAATAGACCTGAGATCTGGTTATCATCAATTGAGGATAGAGAAAGGAGACGTGCCTAAGACTGCTTTTAGGACACATTATGGTCATAAGTTTCTTATGATGTCATTTGGATTGACTAATGTTCCAAAAACATTCATGGACTTGATGAATAAAATGTTTAAACCATTTCTTGATAATCTTGTGGTTGTGTTCATTATTAACATCTTGGTGTATTCTAAGACTAAGGAAGAGCATGCAAAACATTTATAAATTATGTTGGAGATTTTGAGGAGAGAGAGATTGTATGCTATAATTTTCTAAACGTGAATTTTGGCTGAATGAAATGACTTTCTTGGAACGTGCAATATCTGAAGATAGCATAACAATTGATCTATAAAAGGTGGAATCAATGTTAAGTTGGGAGAGACCAACTAATGTGACTGAGATTAGAATCTTCTTGGGGTTAGCTGATTATTAAAGAAGATTCTTTTAGAATTTTTCTATTATTGTAGTATTGTTGACTTGATTAACTAGGAAAGAGGTGAGATTTGTATGGTGTGGGAAGTGTGAGAAAAGTTTCCAATTTCTAAAAGGGAAATTGGCTACAGCTCCAGTATTGGTGCTTCCTTCTGGTTATGAAGGATTTGTAATGTATAGTGATGCATCCCATCAAGAGTTGGGATATGTGTTGATGCAACATGAGAAGGTAATGGTGCGTGCTTATAGGAAATTAAGGAATCATGAGAGAAATTACCCTACCCATAGCTTAGAGCTGGCTGCCATAATGATTACTTAAAGTTTGGAGACATCATCTGTATGGAGCCACTCGTGAGATATTCATTGATCATAAGAGTTTAACATACTTACCTACCCAGAGATAGTTGAATTTGAGGCAAAGATGGTGGATGGATTTGATTAGGGACTATGATTGTATAATTCCCTATCATCTAGAAAAATGTGAAGGTGGTAGCTGAAGCATGGAGTAGAAAATCTACAAGAAGATTGTCTGCTATTGAAAGTCATGACGTGTAATTGATGACAGATTTAGAGAGATAAGAATGAAGTTCAATATCACTGATAGAGGATCATTGTTAACAAATAAGGTTGTACAGTCATCCATAATAAAAATTTTTAGAGATGCAAAGTAGAGATGAAGCGATAGAAAAGATTAAGCATTTAATGCTTACTAGAAAGCAATATGAGTTCAAAAATTGAAATGAGGGTATTTTGGTATTGGAACATTGGATTTGTGTTCCCAATGATGCTGAGTTGAGAAAGAAGATATTGAGAGAGGTACATGATGATGTATATTCGATGCACCCGAGTAACAATAAGATGTATAGAGGATTGAGACAGAATTACTGGTGACCAAGATTGATGAGGGATGTAGCTGAATATAATTCTAGATGTTTGGGTTGTCCGTAAGTGAAGTTAGAGGATAAACATCTGGGAGGCTTACTACAACCTCTTCCTGTGCTTGAAAATGTGAGTATGGATTTTGTTTATGGATTTTCCCATACTTAGAGAGGTCACGATACATTGTAAGTGATAGTAGATAAACTTTTTAACTCATTCCAATTTTTTTAAATTAAAAGTAATTGGAATCCTAAAAAGTTGGTTGAACTATATATAGCTGAGATTATGAGGTGGTATGGAGTACTATTGAGCATAGTGTCATTTAGAGGTGCTAGATTTACATCTTGGTTTTGGAGAGGCTTTTAGAAAGTCATGTGTACATAGTTGCAGTTTATTACAACTTTTCATCCTCAAACAGTTGAGCAAACAAAAAGAATTATTGAATTATTAGAAAATATGTTAAGGGAAAATGTGATGAGTTTCTCAGTAAGTTGTGATGTTTACATTCCATCGATTGAAATTGCTTATAATAATTAGTATCAAACTAGTATTAGAATGGCACCGATTGAGACATTGTATGGTAGGAGGTGTAGAACTCCTATATGTTGGGAAGAAATGGGAGAGAGAAATATATCTGGTCCATCAATTATTGAGTTAACAACTGAGAGGATCAAATTGGTTAGAGAGAACCGTAAAGCAGCACAGAGTAGACCGAATAGATATGCTGATAATAAAAGAAGACCTCTTGAGTTTCAAGTAGGTGATGGGTGTATTGAAAAATATCTCAATGAAAAGGTGTATTGAGATTTAAACAGGAAAGGAAAGCTGAATTTGGGGTATGTGGGACCCTATGAGGTTGTTAAGAAAGTTAGGCTAGTTGTGAGTAGCCTGGATTTGCCTCCAGAATTAAAACATTTATATAATGTATTTCATGTTTCACTTTTAAGAAAATATTTACATGATGAATATTATAATATTTCGAGCTAAGCTATAGAATTCAGAAAGATTGGGCTTATATATAAGTACTAGTGAGAATTTTAGACAAAAAGAACAAGTCTTGAGTAATAAATTAATTCCATTAGTTCAAGTTCTGTGGCGGAATAAAGATGTTGAGGAGATTACGTGAGAGCGTGAGGCAACTATGAAGAGATATTATTCACATTTGTTTTTTTAGTTAGGTAAGGAAATTTTGAGGACGAAATTCTTATAAGGTGGGTAGAATTGTAATACCCATATTCGCAAAGTAAGGGTAAAGAAATAATTTAATAAATATGACATGGAATTAAAATAAAATATATGTGAAAGGTTTATTATTTGAATGAAATAATTCTTTAAAAAAATCGACACGAGGAGGCATAGTTACAAAGAAAATGGAAAACAAAAAATAAAAAATTCGTGGACAGTATAAAGGAAAAGGAAAAAGAAAAAAAAAAACGCATGGCAACAGGTGGCAACACCTGTTGCCAAAAGAAAAGAAATTGTGCATATGAGCCACCTTTCAAAGTCATGGCAGCAATTTGAGGTGGGAGATGCTGAGCTTTTACAAAACTTGCATATATATATATATATAAACTCATATATATATATGAGTTTTAGGTTTTTTTATTAATTACTTACCAAATCTTGTTTGGTTTTCTTTCAACTAGGATTCAAATTACTCTCTTTCTTTAAACACTTGGGGACTGAAAGAAAGGTTGAAGGAGCAAAATTTTGAAGGGGTTTATGGAAGAATTTTATAGAGAACCACTGGAAGCTCTAAGGAAAACAGAAGGTAATAATGTGAAATTTATTTTTGAAATTTAGCATACATGAAATTTCTTGGAATTAAAAGTAGGAATTTTCAAAGGGTGTGAATTATCGAAGAATTAAAGAATAAATTATAAATTTAATACAAATATTATGTCATGTGTTGATGATGAGTAACCGAGGGAAATTGCTGAGAGGAACAGGAAAGACAATGAGGTATTCCACAGGTAGCTTTAAGTGCTACGTGGTGAGTTAGATTTACTTTAAGTAATCGAGATAAATATGAAATATCTAGTGATAACATTAGAATAAATTATTAACTTATGCTTTGGTAATAGATGAAAGTTAGTTGATAGGTGTAATAGGAATAGTGGATGTGTAGAGAATTATTTTAAGAGAAATAATATTATTGGAATAATGAGTCGATTTAATAATAAAAGCGATAGTGAAATTCTTGATGAACAATGGTTGATGATTTGATATGATTTACGATGAGAAGAAATTTAATGGATCTTAACAAGCTATGATTGATGATTTGATATGATTTGATATGATTTATAAGGAGAGGAATTTGTTTTTTTATTATTGTTCATATGCATATTTCATATCATTGTTCATATGCATATGCATGAAATAAAAGAACTGGGAGGGGGCCAGTCTAATTGAAAAACCGTGACAGCCGGTATATGCTGAAAATAAAAGAACTAGGAGGGGGCCGGTCTAAGATAAAAACATGTCGACATGTGGGAAGATGTTCCCTAATAATAATTCATGCATTGCATCTGTTTTAAATATTGATTTTATCACTGAAATGTTGAAGTGTTGTTTGTTACTGTAAATTTATTCATTGATGAATGAGTCTCATAGAAAGACAATTATGGTGAGAAAAAAACATGAAAGTGTGATATGATAAGAACTATCTAAATGGTAGACTATATGCTATGAACCTCATAACGAGGTAATACGAGACAGTTGATGGTCTTAAGTTAACAAATATATCAGAAGAAGAGATTGATAGAGAATGAGATTTATAATATTTGTAGTTATAGTAGAATGCTATTATCAAGTTATAAGAGATATAAATGGTTAAATATTAAAATACTATTTATACAAATTGAATACTTCTAGTAAATTTAATTCATTGAGCTTGTGAAGCTCACCCCTCATTGTATAATGATTTCAGGTAGCAGACATGACTAATAGTTTGGTGAGTTGAGGTTCAGACAGAATCATTATCTGTAAGCCACGTATATGTCCACATCCTCAGACTAATGAATTGATGAAATATATAATGAAAGGATAAATGAAATTCTAGACAAGCTATGATTGATAATTTGATATGATATATGAGGAGATAATTTAATGAATATGATAAAAATAATAATTTTGAGAAAGAGCTGGATATCTAAATTGAATGCTTGAATGTATGCTCGTTTTCATATTATTGCTCATATGCATAAAATAAAATACCGGGAAGGTAGCTGGTTTGTTTGTTTTCATATTATTGTTCATATGCATGAAATAAAATAATCGGGAAGGTAGCCGATCTAAATGAAAATAAAAGAACTGGGAAGACAGCTGGTCTAAATGAAAATAAAAAAAAAGGGAAGGTAGTCAGTCTAAATGAAAATAAAAGAACCAGGAAGGCAGCCAGTCTAAATGAAAAAAAGAATCGAGAAGGAAGCTGGTCTAACTGAAAATAAAAGAACCGGGAAGGTAGCCGGTCTATCTAAAAATAAAAGAATCGGGAGGGTAGTCGATCTAAATGAAAATAAAAGAACTCGGAAGGCATCCAATCTAGATAAAAATAAAAGAACCGGAAAGGCAGCCAGTCTAATTGAAATAAAGAATCGGGAAGACAGTCGGTCTAAGGTGAAACATGTCAACATGTGGGAAGACGTTCCCAAATGATAATATGAAATGATTTGATAATTTAAATTCATGCATTGTATTTGTTTTAAATATTGATTATTATTGCTTGAGATGGTAAAATATCATTCTTGATTGTGAATTTATTGATAGACAAATGAGTTTCATAAAGAGACAGATATGATGAGAAAGAAATATGACATTATAATATGATAAAAATTATTTGATTGATTAATTATATACTGTGAAGCTCATAACAAGGTAAATAATGATGTTAAATTGATAATCTCAAGATGATTAAATATATGAGAAGAAAAATTGATATGTTTGATGATTAATTTAAGATGAGATTGATAAATTGTTGAAATTATAATAGGATGTTATTATTAATTTACATGAGATAATAGATGAATGATTATGGAAGATTATTTGAAAGATTAAATGATTATCTGTGAAGAAATAGATTATTTATATTTGTAAATTAGAAAAGATTGAATTATATGATGTGACTGGAAGCATATAATCGAGTACTTCTAGTAATTTAATTCACTGAGCTTGTGAAGCTCACTCTTCATTATTGAAAATTTTCAGGTAGAGGGTAGAGCAGATAGAGTTTAGAGCTGATAGCACAGAAACTACCTTAAGTAAGTCACGTGGTCAAGTCTTCAGACATTGTAAGAAAGAAGAAAGAAAAGTTTGTAATAAAAACCTTTTCATGCATTTTGTTTTATATATATATATTGTTTCTGAAAGGACGATAATGAGGTATCTTCTCTAAGAAGAGTTAAGGATTGGATGAAATTTTTAATTTCAATTGATGTATTTTTGTATTGTTGCATATATGTGTCATGCTGGGATTTCAAAATGATACGACACCATCTCGGGGGTGGCCAACCCGAGATGGGTCGTTGCATAAGCAGCAGGCTTCATAAGCTTTTCTAGAGTAGGACTTCTCCATGGTGGAGATTTTTTTTGATGATGAGGGCATCGGTGAAAACCAGACTCGCATTGCTGAGGAGTCCAAAGAGGTCGAGGAGGAAAAGGAGAATCTAGACATAGATTAGGATTTTTCCTTTTCTCTCTTTTTGTACTTCCGGCCATTAGTGTCTTTTGTAAAAAAAAAAATCTAAGTTAATGAAGGCTTTCATTCTTGTTTTCCATTTAGTTTGTTCAATGTTTTCATACTTTTGTAATCCAATAGGAAAGTCTAAGGGACAAAGGCTCTAGGCTTTTTCCTCGAGATGGAAGAAAATTTAGAGATTAAAATTTTAACTTGGCAAAAAATAGATTGCCCTTTTAATGAAAATATTTGGAGATTACATAAGTAAATAGGCGAAAAAATTGGAGAAACAAAACTTGGTGAAGAAATAGGCAAAACTTGGCGAAGAATGCAGTAGTCCTCGAAGGAGTTCTACTGGAAGGATAGAAGAAACTCTACTGGTAGAACTTGCGGAGGTTTTCAGTATTCCAAGTCTGTGGTATTGGCTTGCCATCCAAATCTTCAAGTTCGAATGTGCCAGCTCGGTTAACCCTTTCAATACAGTAAGGTCTTTACCAGTTTAGTAGAAGTCTTCCTATCTTCAGAGAGTGAAATACTTTGTTATTTTTCAATATCAAACCTTGACACCCTTTGGTGGTAAGCAGCGAGTTTGATTTGGGCTCTATCTCTGGCTTCATCAATTAGATCAGTGTTTATACTGAAGGCCTCTTCATTATTGGTTCCATCGAAGCTTTGTGTTGGTAATGATGGTGTCCCTATTTCGAGGGGGATGACAACTTCCAATCCATAAGCTAGAAAAAATGGAGTCTCCCTTGTGGGAGCTCATGTGGTAGTTCAGTAGGCCCAGAGAACATTCAAGAGATGGTTAACCCATTGTTAGTTGGCATCATCAAGCCTCTTCTTGATGCTTTATAGGAGAGTTCTGTTGGTTACCTCGACCTGCCCATTGGCTTGAGAGTAACCTATTGAGGACAACCTTTGCTCGATCTGGAGGTCATAGTAGAAGGACTTGAATGGAGTCTTGTCAAACTGTGTACCATTATCAGTGATGATTATCTTTGGTATACCAAATTGACTTAAAACGAACCCTCGGGTCTAGTAGTCGGAGATACCATAAAGAGGTTTGGTCTCCACCCACTTAGTGAAGTAGTCGATAGCTACTACCAAATGTTTATTTTGACCTGGTGCTTCTTGAAATAGGCCGAGGATGTCCATCCCCCATATAGCGAAGGGAAGTGGACTAGCAATCATTGTTAAAGGATTAGCTGGTCGTTGGGGTGCAGAGGTGTGTTCTTGACAATTCTTACACTTTTGACCATCTCAGTGGCATTATGACTCATTTTCGTTCAATAGTAGTCGTGGCGAAGTATTTTGAGGGCCAATGCTCGGCCCCCAAAGTATTGTTGCATATTCCCTGATGAACCTCTCTGAGAGTGTAATTTGTATCAGTAGATCCAAGAAATTTCATATAGGGAGTGGAAAACCCCTTTTTATAGAGTTGGCCCTCGATGATGGTGTACTGTGATGTACGAGAGATGATTTTTTTGGCTTCGTTCTTCTACTCAATGAGTGTCCCGTCTCTTAATTATCGGAGGATCGAATCCATCCAAGATTCCCTTCGGCCATAGGCATTATTCATACTTCATCAATGTTGGGCACATCGAGGGTCTCGAGATAGACCGTCTGGCTGAGGTCGGACTGTGTGGAGGAGGTGAGTAGTGCTAAGGAATCCGTTTTCGAATTTTGTTCCTAGGGAACTTACACTATTCGAAGCCTTTTGAAGGTTGCTGCGAGCTCTCAGACTTTTTTGAGATATTTAACTATCATCAACCCTCTAACTTCATACTTACTAGTCATCTGGTTGATAACCAGTTGTGAATCGCTATAGGCTTCTAAAGCTTTGGCAGCTATTACGGTTGCTAGTCTCATCCCGACGAGCAATGCTTCATATTCAACTTCATTGTTAGAGGCCTTGAATCGAAACCTTAGGGCATACTCTACTGTGAACCCCTTAGGGCTACCCAAGATGAGTTTGGCTCCACTGTCGATGCTATTGGAGGATCCATCCATATACAATGTCCAGTTCAAAGTTGGTTCTGTTTCCCCGAGTGCTTGCACTTTAGTTGGGACGTCAAGGAATGCTATTTCTACTAAAATCTACAAGGGCCTAAGCCTTGATAATTATCCGAGGCTTGTATCAGATATCAAATTCCTAAAGTTTGATGGACCATTTGACCAACCTTTGAAGATATTTGGTTTATGAGGAACTTGCCTTAGAGGCTGATTAGTGAAGAGAACAACTATGTGAGCTTAAAAATATGGTCGGAGTTTCCTAGCTGTGATTAAGGGAGCATATGCCACTTTTTCGATGGGGAGGTACCATACCTCGGCATTATGTAAGACTCGACTGACGTAGTAAATCGGACTTGGCTGACATAGTAGACAAAGGCCACTACATCCTGGCCCGCTGATATGTAGAGAAAGAGCTCTTCCCCAGTGATGGATTTAGTTAGGAGTCGTGGCAAACTAAAGTATTCCTTCAGTTCCTCGAAGGCTTTTTGACAGTCTTCATTTCAAGTGAAGTCTTTAGCTTTTCTGATAACTTTAAAGAAAGGTAAGCACCTTTCAGTAGACTTAGACTTAAAATAGTTGAGCACTGCTATACGCTCGGTCAACCTCTGTACTTCTTTAATGTTCCAAGGAGGGGTCATGTCCATGATTGCCTTTATCTTTTCGGGATTAGCCTCAATCCTCCATTGTATGACCATAAAGCTTAGAAACTTTTTGGTGGTGACTTCGAAGGCACATTTAGCTGGGCTTAGCTTCATGTGGTAACACTGTAGTATTCCAAAAGCTTCTTTTAAGTCAGGCTCGTATTCCTTGATGCTGATGCACTTGACCAACATATCATCTATGTAGACCTCCATATTCTTCCCAATTTATTATTTGAAAATCTTGTTAACCAGCCTCTAATAGGTGGCCCCTACATTATTGAGCCTGAAGGGCATCACCTTGTAATAGTACAAGCCTCATTCAGTGACAAAGGCGATCTTATGCTGGTCGGGCTCATGCATCAAAATTTGATTATACCCTTAGTACGCGTCCATGAAACTGAGCAACTCATGCCCAAAGGTGGCGTCAACCAACTGTTCTATCCGAGGCAAGGAGAAGTTATCATTTGGACAAGCTTTATTCATATCTGTAGAATCAATACGCGTACTAAGGGTCCACCGCAAGGAGCTTGTCTACCTCTTCCTTTACAACACTTTGTCATTATAGGGTAAAGGACCTCTTCTTTTGGACTACAAGCTTATGATTTGGGTCCACGTTTAGTTGGTGGATGATGACTTCGAGATCGATCAGGCAAAAAGATCTTGATTCCTTCAGAGGAAAGAGATCAAAGATTCCTTGAGATCTTTAGAAAGGCTTAACCTAATCTGTATGGTCCTTGAATCTCCCCAGTTTAGAGGGATGACAATGAATTCTTCTTCTCGTTGACCTCGCAGAGTTTTAAGTTCATCTCTTAGGTCTTCAATTTTCAAAGGCAAGGCTTTGGCCTTTTTCTGTCCCCTAATTGAGTTTAAATAGTAGGATCGAAAGACTAGTTGATTGCCCTGAGCTTCCCCTGCACCCTCCCTTGTAGGAAACTTCATCTTCAAGTGATATATGGAGACTACCTCCCTCATTTCATTAAGCGTTGGTCTTCCAAGGATCAGTTTGTACGAGGATGGGTGTTTAACCACCAAGAATGTAGTTTGTACGAGCGTGAGTTTTCGTGGTGTTTCTGCGATGACTTAGAAAACTATGTTTCCTTCAGCAAACTCTAGTGTCCTTAAGAAGTCATATAGAGGAGAGGACACTGGCTTGAGCTGATCGTTCATTAACTTCATCCACTGGAAAGCATAATAAAAAAAGGATGTTCACTGAGCTCCTATTATCTACCAGGACCCATTTGACGTTATAGTTAGCGATGAGGAGAGAAATAAACATGGCATCGTCATGTGGTGTATGTATCCCTTCTAGGTCATCATCTATAAAGGACATTACCTGATTAGTCTTGATCCGTTTATGAGGTCCACTACCGATGCCACTGACCAAGTATAAGTTTTCCTTTTATAGGCGGACTGCCTCTTGCCGCTGGCCCCCCAAAAATGGTTTTAATGGTAGTGTGACCCTGGTCACTCCGAGGACATCTATCACTTTGGCTCTATCTTCTAGGACTCATCCTTGGGCTTCGCTTAGGGTTTCAGCAGTCCTGATTCGATCTTTTAATAGTCTACTGATATGGGCTGTAATGACCTATTCCGGGTTAGCCACCCGGAGACGGTATCGTTACGTTTTGAAATCTCAGCACGACACATATATGCAACAATATAAAATCATACACTAACTGAAAATATATATACATCAACCCTCAACTCTCAATAGGGGAGTTACGTTATTAATATCTCATATGAAACAATATATACAACATATTATGCATGAATATCTACAATTTTTGTTTCCATTAGTCTGAGGATGTGGATCACGAGACTTACAGATAATAACACAGTCTGAATCTCAACTCACAAATTTATCTGTCATGCCTGCTACTTGAAATTATTTAATAATGAGGAGTGAGCTTCACAAGCTCATTGAATTAAATTTACTAAAAGTATTCAATTTGTATACTTCTGGTTATATTCATTCATTGTTAAATCAACATAATTAATCATTTATCTCTTCTCACATTCTAATTCAATCATTTATCATTTTCTTTTAATAAATAAATTATTAGGCTCCTCTTTTAATACATATATCTCATATATTTTATCAATTTAATATCATCATAAAATTCACATCATACAAACAATCAATAATATAATTATTTATTATGTCATCCTTTCTATTTATCTATCATCAAAATGGTCTCATTATGAGACTCATCTATCTCTCAATCATTTAATAATCAAAACTAATTCTTTAGCATCTCAGGCATTAATAATAAATATTTAAAAGAAATATAATTCATGAATTTAAATTTTCTTTCTTTCTTTCTCGTTAGATCATTTCAAATTATCATTTGGGAACGACTTCCCACATGTCGACATGTTTCAGCCAGATCAGCTACCTTCCTATTCTTCTCAGCTAGACCATCTGCCTTCCTGGTATTCCCTTTTATGCATATGAGCAATAACATGCAAGCAAACATACATCAAAGCATTCAATTCAACTATCTAGCTCTTTCTCAAAATTATTATTTTTATCATATTTATTAAATTGTCTCCTCATATGGCATATCAAATTTTCAATCATGTTTTCAGAAATTTCATACAACTTCTCAGCATATTTTTCATTAATCCGTCATTTTTAAAATATAAATTTTTATATAATTAATATTCCACATACTATTTAATCTCTAATAAATAAACCAATCGATTATCATACATAACAGAAAATGCATCATTAAATCATTATAATTCAACAATTTATTCAAATATTATAAAATCATAATTTTATTGGTCTTGATTACTAAAAGTAAATCTAACCCACCATGTAGAACTTAAAACTAACCGTGGATCACCTCCTTGCTTTTCCTGCTCCTTTCAGCAATTTCTTGAGATTGCTGATCACCAACACCTAATAATAAACTTTCATAAATCTGACTATTTCATAACTTAATTCAAACAGTATAATTATTTAGTTATGAGTCTTATTGAAAATTTACCTAAAATATGATGAAATCTTACTATTCTAATTGGATGACTGTACTATCTCTAATATTAGAGAAATTTTCTTTATAACTTTTTCTAAGAAATTTGAATTGAAAAAAGAAGGAAAACCGCGAATTTTTTTTGAAAAAAAAAAAATGTCTCTGAGCCTTTAGAGACTAATGGTTCAAAGACAATATAAGGCTATACAAAAAAAAAAAAAATTATGCCGCTTTGCGCTTCACGTGAAGTCTACGTTTTTTTTTCGCTTCACCACTCAGACTTTTTAAAAAAAAAAAAATACAATTTACATATTTGCCATTGGTTATTTACAATTATTCCATCAGTTAAAATTTACTGTTTTGCAATTATATAATTACTGTTTTTCCATTACATAATTACAGTTTTTCTATTATATAATTATAGTTTTGCCATTTACCCTTTAAAAATCAAATTTTCATCTTTTTTCCTTCCAAAAAATTTATATGTTCTTCCAATTTTTTTAATTATTTTCCTCACCTTGAGTTAATATTTTTCTTCAAAATTCTTTCATTTCAATCTTAAATTTCAAAAAATTTCAGTATTTTCTTCTTAAAATTATTTTAATTTTTTTCAATAAAATTTTCAATATTATCTTTTAAATATTATTTCAAATCAATACTAAGTCTTTCATCAATGGATTATTTAATTCAATGTAATATATGTAAAATTACTTCACCCTTATTTTGTGAACACAAGTTCTACATGGGCGCCAATGACGATGTTCGTAGTCTTAGAACTAGCATGGTCTGATATGTTCTTTCAAGTACTCCCTTTAGATAAGGGATTCGATATGTTGTTTGAGAGCATGACATTCCTCCGTGTCATGACCGTGATCTCCTTGGATAGAACGGTTTTGGAGGCCATCGGAGGAGGTCTCGGTCTTGGAAGTGCATAAATATGTTCATTCTTGAGGCATTCAGTAGGTGAAGCTCTCAAAGTTGGGGGTGGTTCTTGCCTTTCCTTCCGGGTGAGGTCTTTTAGTTGAGCCATCCTTTAATTCATTGGTGTCCCTTTTTCTCTTTTTCATTCCTCTTTCTCTCTCGCTCCGGAATACCTGATCATCTTCAATAATCATGTACTCCTCAGCTCGAGTGAGGATATTGTTCATATCTTTTGGAGGGTGCTTGGTTAGTTTAAAGCTGAAAGATCTTGACTTAATCCCATTCTAGAAGGATAAGGTCTGGATCGTCAGATCAAGATCTGGAATTTCCCACGTAGTGACGTTGAACCGCGAGATACACTTTCAAAGCCTTTCCCCTTTGCGTTGAATAATATTGAAGAGACTATGGGTGGCATTTCGAGGCCCTTTACTACTTAGGAAGTGTGCTGCAAAGGCACAACTTATCTCTTTGAAGGAGTTGAGACTATCAGGCTTGAGGTTATAATACCACGTGTTGGCTGTCTTCTCTAAGGTTAAAAGAAAGGCTCCGCACATAACAACATCAGGATGACGATGCAACATCATTATGGTCTTGTAGAGTTAAATGTGATCTACTAGATCTGTGGTACCGTCGTATGCCTTTATGATTGGCATTCGGATATACCGAGGGAGAGGAGTGTCAATAATTTCTTGAGTAAAGGGTGGATCTTTGGAGCTGAGTTCATCCAGAACATTGGTGTTTCTTCCTTTGAAGGCCTTATTTATACTTTGGTCCATGTCCTCTAACCTTCTGTCCAGGTCAATATAGTTTCTAAAAATGGAGAAGCCTTGGGACCTAGTCCGTAGAGAAGACTTTGAGGTGGAGTTATTTTAGGACTTGGTCTTAGAATGCAGGAAGATCCGGTAGTAGAGTGGCTACCAACAAACTTGTTATGACTAGACTGCTTCCTTCGCCAGGAGCTTCATTTTGAGAGAGATGGAGGCATGGAACGATGGCTTTCCCCTTACCTCAGCGACCAGATCAATGGTATGAATTTCCAAGATAATGGGATACAGAGTGGGTGGAGCTTCTTGATTTTCTTGGAGCCTAGGTTCCACCGGATCATGCTGAGGATCACGCCCGGTTCGCCCATTAGATGGTTCACTATTACCATTATGCTCGGAGACAGTATGTTCAGAGATAACAAGGAGGTATGGGTTAGCCTGTTGGTTGCAAGTGGATGCCCGTACAACAATCGAACTGGTTCCGACAATGTTCTTGGCAAGGTTCTTGGGCGGCATCATAGCAGATGAGTTCTTAGCCCTTCAAAAATAAGTGGCCCTTATTCTATCGCCAATCTGTTGATGTTGAAAATCTACCGAGAACTTGAACAGCTGAGGAGCAAAACCTGCACACACGAAACGAGGAAAACCTAAAAGTCGCTGGAGGACCGGAGGGGGTGTGCCTTCGAGAGGACTCTTCAATGCCTAAATTAGAATAGGGCTTTTTAAAGTATGGAGAACCAAATTGAACGGAGAGCTGTGCATGAGAAATTGAATGTACCTTTTGATTTGTGAGAGCCCCCTTTTATGGTGTGTTGGAGCAGAGTCTGATTAGGAGAATGACTTTAGTGTTGTGATAGGAATAACATTCCTTTGGAATTATCCATAAGCATTGGATGAGGCCACGTGTCACCATATTATTGGAGAGGTAATTTTCTACCTCATCAGTGATCAATGTGTATAATTTACAAGATTTTAGGCAATAATTGATAATATTCTTTTGCTACATAAAAGAATTTTTCAAGCAACAATTGATAATATTCTTTTTCTATATAATTTTTTTTTTTTTAAAAAAAACTTAATTCTGTTAAATTTTTGTCCCTATATCATGTTAACAATTATGTTTGTTCTAAACCATTTTGTTCTTTTTTTATTTATGCTACTCTCGAATGTCTCACTAGATCTCCAACTAATCATAATTTTGCAAACCTTGAAACATTTTAGGTGCGTTTGGGAGCACTGTAGTTGTAACTAAACTAATCTCAAAAAGTTTTTTGAGGGTGCTGACATTGAAAAGTGTGGGAAGTTCTGTTTCAAAAAATTAGTATAGCATTTGATAAATTGTCTTGTAAAAGCACTATGAAAGTACTGTGATCAATAGTAGTGTTTGGAAATTATAATTTTAAATAGATCATGAAAATGTAAAATTACCAAAACAACCTAAGCTTAACTCATAACTCTCATAGTCATATAGCTAAAAGCATAATTCACTCACTTTCTCTCGTTTATTGCTCTAAAGAAAGACAAAAAAGGGAAAAAGAAAGAAATAGGAATGGTTGCTATCGAGCAACTACCTGCACCCCACATGAAGTTTCATAAACATAGGGCTTGAATTAATCACATTCTTCACTTTCACAGCTTCTCTCTGCTTTGCCACAACAACCAATGTTTCATATCTATTCATTTCATCGGTAAAACATTCTTTCTCTCTCTTTAAACTACAATTCCCTTTAAATTTTTTTCTCAAAAATGAAGAAAAAACTTTTGTTTCCCTTTAATTTTCTTGTTGAAATTTCTCCTATTCTTCGTCTTCTACAAGAGATATTAGCACCCAAAATAGTGCCTAGGTCTTCTTCGACTACTACTACACTATTGTCTCTTAAGTAGCCATGTTTTCTTCTTCAAGCAGCAATAATGTTACAACCTTTTACCTTTCACCACAAACCAGACCTCTTTTATGCCAGGAGAGAAGGTGGCGACATCCAAAATAGGGAAAGTCCCGTCGTTGTCAAGAGAGAAACAACACCGTCGCATCTTGCAGAGAGATGAGAAAAGAGGAGATGAGGGTTTGTAAAAGGATTTGGATTCAAGTAAGAATTGATTAAAATTTTTAAGGGTAATTTGGGGTAATCAAATAATTCATTAAACCAAGTTCTTTTTCTTTAGAAATCATGGTCCCCATTGCTTTTACAAAACATGGGGCTTTAACCGTCAAGGACAACTCTTTTGGTAAAAGCTATTATAGTTAAAATTTTCCAAACTCTAATATTCCAAAAAGATACCAAATCTATTTTAAACAATTCTTTTTATGTAGACAAAAGTTTTCCCAAATGCATCCTTTATCTCAATTTTAACCTGTTTAGTGGAGATGTACCCTCTTCATTAGGGAACCTCACAATATTAGCAAATTTAGATCTTGATTATAACAATTTAAGTGGCCAAATTACAACCTCATTTGCTAACCTTAACAAGCTAGTCTCGATGTACCTCAATAAAATTTCTTTTAGGGGAAAATTCCCGATTTTGCTTGCAAATCTGATTTAACTTCTTTCTCTAGACAATTCTTAGATAATTGATTGATTGATTGATGATAAGGATCCTTACCATTTTCACGGCCATTGATTTCTCGAACAACATATTCCATAGAATAATTCTATAATTTGTTGTCGTTTTAAAGGCACTACATGTCCTCAACTTGTCAAGTAACATTTTCATCACAACTAAGACACATCCAATCATCCTTAGGGAACTTGACAAAGCTCGAGTCACTGGATTTATCCCAAAATAACATCTCACGAGTGATACCTCAGCAACTAGTAAGCCTCCCATTTCTTTCGTGTTTGAACAATCTCTCACAAAACCAACTTACTGGTCCAATACCACAAGGCAGATAGTTCAAAACATTTTCAAACTCATCTTTCTTTGTCGAAAAAGATGCAGACGCATTGAAATTTGTTGGGATTTTGGCTCAAATCACCAGAAGGAGGACTTCTTATTGGTTTAAGAAAAGTGGCTTCCTATTTTATAGTTGTTTGTTCTAGCAGCGACAGCAATAGTAGTAGTAGTAGTAGTAGTAGTAGTAGTAGTAGTAATAGTAGTTTTCTATATTGTTATTATTTTCCTAGTGGTAGTAGAAAAATCTCTTTTATATAAAGGGGATTCTAGAGAAGGTTTGAGACACACTTATAATTCCAATATATATTTTAAATCAAAGGAGTTTACTACTAGAGCTAGTATTGATGTTTTAGGGTTGTCAAGTAGAGATAGCATATACAATTAGAGATAGGTTGGGAGTTTTGGTTGTATTGGGGGTTTTGAGTTGTGAAGTAGTGAGAGTTTAGCAACCTTGCTCTTCCTAAGGCTGTAATTGACGATTAATAAAGTAGTGGATTTGTTGATGGACATAGTCAAAAATGTTTCCAAACCACATTAATTATTGTTGTTTTACTATTTGTTTGTTTTGCCTATTTAATTGTTGTGGTTATATTTTTTGCCTAAAATTTGAGTAGGTGGATTTTAAAGGTAAAATTCCAAAAAGTGGTATCAAAGTAGTGGTTGTGATGGAAAAAACACTAAAGATAGTGTTGGAAATCACCTTGACAAGATGCCCAGGTGGTGATCTTCCAAACACCCAAGTCTAAAATGACTTGTAAAGAAAAGATACAGCAACCAAAGCAAGAAAGAAAAGAAGACAAGCGATTTGTTATCGAGGTTCGGCAATAGCCTACGTCCTCGTGAGTTCCTCTTAACTTTCTGCACTAAATCAATGATTCTTTACAATCCAGAAACACTCTTCAAGAAACCTCAAGTTCTTGAAGAAACCAAGAAGAGAAGAAAGAAGATGATAAGAACTATTACAATGCTCTCTATCAAATCTATACTACTCTCTCTTTACAACCAGCCTCACTACAATGAGTCCCTCTTGTGTTTTATGTCTTTGCACTCTCACACAATTCTCTCTTGTATGTCTGTCACTCTTTACAATTGATCTTAAATTATGTCACAATGTTATATTGAGAATGAAGCTAGATTACCCTTTATATAGTGCACCAACTTCTTGTCCAATCTTGAGAGTCAATCTCCACCCTTAGATCTTGATGATCACTCAACCATAGCCCTTGATCAATCCTTAAAGATCCTATGCATTTTGGAAATGTCTCCACACACTTCACAAGGCTGAATCAAATAGACTATGTGTGCCTTCAAGGTGCGGCCTGAAATAGGGCACACTTGCTACTACTCTGTGCGCCGCGGCCTGGGGTAGGGTGCACCATGGCCTGGCCTTCCTCCAGCATTCCTCCATGTTGTGCACTGCGGCCTGGACAAAGCTGGGCCACGGCCTGACCTGATGCACATACTTTCCAACTTGTGTGCTTAGGCGCACACACTAGTGTGCCTACCTTTGCCTTGCTCCAAGGTGTCGCGCACACTTGTGTGCACTTCTCTAACATGCTAAAATTTATTCTTTCAACCTTGGTTTAGACATTAACCATGTTTAGAACTTAGACAAATATCAACAATCTCTACCATTGTCTAAGTGTTTAAACCTGAACCATTGTGCATAGAACTTCAGGATCCAAACTCATCTAGAGTCATCAATCAACTGACTCCAATCCTAAGTAGTCCAAGGCAAAGATTGAACTTACTTAGAGGTAGAACTTTAGTACCTAAATCCACAGGGTTTTCTTTCGAGGCTATCTTGTCCACGTGGATGCATCCTTTCGTAATATTTTTCCGAATGAAATGGTACCGAACATCCATGTGCTTTGTCCTCTCATGGAACACCAAATTTTTGCACAAGTGCAATGCACTTTGACTATCCGAAAACACCACAACCTGCTTCTCTAGTACCTTAAACTCTTCCAATAACCTTTTGCACCATATAGCTTCCTTAATAGCTTCCATTGCCGCTATGTACTCAGGCTCGGTTGTTGAGAGTGCTACCACAGGCTGCAACTGATCCTTCCAACTTACACAACATCCATTTAAGTTGAAGGAGTAGGAGATAATCAATCTCTTTTTATCCCGGTCTGCTCCATAGTCCAAATCCGCAAAACCCGCAAGGCAGATGGACTTACCCCTCTTCTCATAAACCAACCCTACTTCTATGCTTCCCTTCAAGTACCTCAGCTACCTCAGCAACCACTTCATCCCAAGCCAATGCTCCTTTTTGGGATTACTCATAAACTTGCTGAGAACACTTATTGCATGAGCAATATCAGGTCTAGTGCTTACCATGGTGAACATAACAGAACCAACAGTACTAGAATAAGGGACTTTTTCCATTTCTTTCTCATTCGCCTCCAATCTCGGACATTGATCACTGGAGAACTTGAAATGACCAGCAAGGGGAACCTTCACTGGTTTGCTATCTTTCATAGAGAACTTAGATATCATATTCTCTATGTAGGAAGTTTGAGAAATCTTCAATCTGTTTCTCTCCCTTTCTCGGATGATACACATCCCAAGGATCTTCTGTACATGGCCAAGATCCTTCATCTCAAACTCCTCATTAAGTTGAGCCTTTAATTTCCTTATCCTCTCCATGCTGCTCCCAACCACCAACATATCATCAACATAGATGAGGATGATCACCACTTCCTCAACCTTCTGCCCCTTGTAGTACAAGTACGAATCATAGTAGCTCCTCATGAAATCCAAACTGATTACAAAAGAATCAAACCTCTTATTCCATTGCCGAGGTGATTGCTTCAGGCCATAGAGAGATTTCTTCAATTTGCACACCAACTCTCCCTGCCTTCCTTCCTCATAGCCTTCAGGTTGCCTTATGTAAATGGTCTCATCGAGCTCTCCATGTAAGAACACTGTCTTCACATCCATTTTCTCGATTTCCCAATCAAATTAGACCACCAATGCTAACACTATCCGTATCGTCTTGTACTTCACAATCGGTGAGAAGATTTCAGTGAAATCTATGCCTTCTTTTTGTGTGAACCCTTTTGCCACCAGCCTAGGTCTATACCGGACTTCATCCTCTGGAGTATTCCCTTCTTTGATCTTGTAGATCCATCTATAATCCACAGTTCTCTGTTTTTCTGGTTTGGGTACCAACTCCCAAGAGTTGTTCTTCATCAAAGAATCCATTTCTTCCTCCATAGCCAGCTGCCACTTTGACGAATCCTTACACTCCATGGCATCCGTGTAAGTTTCTGGTTCAACCTCTCCTTCTATCTAAGGAGCTCCTAAATTAGCATCCCCAAACCTATATCTCAAAGGTGGTCTAACCACCCTCCTTTCTCAGTCCCTTGTGAGCTGGTAGTCACTCTGACTTGCTGCATCAACCTCTTCTAGTTCAGCCTCTTCTTGAGTTTCTTGAGCATGGCCTTCATCAATGGGCTCTACCTGGTCCGAACCCTCTTGCCTTCCTTGCTTTACCTGAACTGAACTCTCATTGATGCAATGCTCCACAAATTTCGGACTGGTTTGCTCACTAGCTCCTGCAGGGTTAGTTTTCTCTAAGTAGGGAAATAACAATTCATTAAAAATAACATCCCTACTAATTATGAGTTTCATACCCTTCTTTTCTAAGGACCACAACCTATATCCCTTAACCCCATCACCATACCCTAGAAATACACATTTTCTAGACCTTGGGCTAAGTTTATCATCCTTTTGATGTGCATATATAGCACACCCAAAAGTCCTAAGGTTGCTTAATTCAGGGGGTTTCCCACTCCACATCTCCATGGGAATCTTGGGCTCTAAAGCTCTAGAGGGTGACCTATTTACCCAGTATACAGTAGTAGCCACAACTTCTCTCCAAAAATATTTTGGTAAACCGAATCCTATTAACATGCACCTAACCTTTTCCATAAGGGTTCTATTCATCCTCTCAGCAACTCCATTTTGCTAAGGTGTTTTTACAACCGTTCTATGTCTTAGAATGCCATTTAATTCACAGAATTTATCAAAATCCTTATTGCAAAATTCTAAGCCATTATTGGTTCGTAAAGCCTTAACTACCCTACCCATTTGAGTCTCCAGCAACTTCTTCCACACAACAAATTTATTCAAGGCATCTGATTTATTTCTAAGTAAATAAACCCACACTTTTCTTGAATAATCATCAATTAAAGACATAAAGTAAAAGTTACCTCCCTGTGTTGGTGTTCTTGCTGGTCCCCAAAAGTCCGAATGAATGTAGTCAAGATCCCTTAGTTACCTTGATCTTTCCTCCATCTACTTTGCATGAATACCCCAAGGAATCCAGCTACCCCAATGAGATCAAATTCCTCTTCAAATCTAGAAGATACCTCACATTTCGTAGCAACCTTGTGACTCCATCAAACATCCTCAATTGGATGTCTCAAATCTCTCTCACTTGGCAAGAATTGCCATTCCCCAAGAAAACCCTTCCATCATTGATCTCTTTGAAATTCTTGAACCATTCCTTGTGAGGGCACATGTGATAAGTGCACCCGGAATCCAGAATCCACTTCTCGCTGCCTTGCCTCCTGCTCACATTTGAGCACATAACAAGCACATCATCTTGCTGTTCTCTTTTGGCAACTAAAGCCCTCTTTCCTCCTCCAAGTCTTGTCTTGGAATGAGATCTCCCATGGTTCAGCCCTCTACTTCTTAATTTCTCTTGGTAGTTTCCATGAGTACTACTACCATTCCAAGTTGCTGGTCTTCTTCTTATGAACAACCCCTCTCCACTTGATGCCTCCCTTATCTTGGCTTTGAAATCATAAGCCCTTATGGCATTGATCACAATCTCCTTGGTTAAAGTATCTCTTCCATACTCAATAGCATTAATCAGATTATCAAAGCAATCAGGAAGAGATTTTAACAAAATAACAGCCAATTGTTCATCCGGGAATTTAATACTACAACTAGCCAAATCTTGAACTAGTTTATTAAAGATATATAGATTATCTTGCAACTCTTTATTAGGATCCATTTTAAAAGCAAAGATTCTTTTAAGAAGATAAATCTTGTTAGGGAGAGTTTTGGTAAGAAACAACTCATTTAGTTTCTTCCATATGATAGCCGAATCTTCCGAGTCTCCGCACTCCTTTGTGACACTATCCGATATGTGCAAGAAAATGGTGCTGTAAGCCATCTTCTTTATTTCAATCCGCTGGTCCTCCATGATACTTGCTGAAAAAACATCATCTTCTCCAATAGCCAAGTCCACTTTCTGTTGCATAAGAACAACCTTGATCTTCTGCTTCCATAGGGAAAAATCTTCCTTTCCATCAAACTTCTCAACAACGAAATTTGAAGCCATCTTTGCAGACAAGATCCCAGATTTATGCAATAGCCACAAATGTTTTTTTCAACCTCAATAACACGATCGAAGATGGATCTTAACACCGTTTTTGAATCACTCTCAAGAACATGATATGATCTTGATCTTTACTCCGTTCTTGAATCACCTAAGAAGTTGATCTTTGATTTTTGGAGTCTTGGCTCCGTCACATTCTTGTTCTTGCTTCGACACCTGACTGTTTTAGCTCTGATACCACTGTTGGAAATCACCTTAACAAGATGACCAGGTGGTGATCTTCTAAACACTCAAGTCTAAAATGACTTGTAAAGAAAAGATACAGCAACCAAAGCAAGAAAGAAAAGAAGACAAGTGATTTGTTATCGAGGTTCGGCAATAGCCTACGTCCCTATGAGTTCCTCTGAACTCTCTGTACTAAATCAATGGTTCTTTACAATCCAGCAACTCTCTTCAAGAAACCTCAAGTTCTTGAAGAAACCAAGAAGAGAAGAAAGAAGATGATAAGAACTCTTTGCAATGCTCTCTATCAAATCTATACTACTCTCTCTTTACAACCAGTTCACTACAATGAGTCTCTCTTGTGTTTTGTATCTTTGCACTCTCACACAATTCTCTCTTGTATATCTGTCACTCTTTACAATTGATCTCAAATTATGTCACAATGTTATATTGAGAATGAAGCTAGGTGACCCTTTATATAGTGTACCAACTTCTTATCCAATCTTGAGAGTCAATCTCCACCCTTAGATCTTGATGATCACTCAACCATGGCCCTTGATCAATCCTTAGTGATCCTATGCATTTTGGACATGTCTCCATGCACACAACAAAGGCTGAATCAAATGGACTATGTGTGCCTTCAAGGTGCGGCCTGAAACAGGGCACACTGACTGCCACACTATGTGCTGCGACCTGGGGTAGGGTGTGTCGTAGCCTGGCCTTCCTCTAACATTCCTCCATGCTGTGCGCTGCGGCCTGGACAAAGCTGGGCCACGGCCTGACCTGATGCACATACTTTCCAACTTGTGTGCTTAGGCGCACACACTAGTGTGCCTACCTTTGCCTTGCTCCAAGGTGTCGCGCACACTTGTTTGTATTTCTTTAACATGATAAAATTTATTCTTCTAACCTTGGTTTAGACATTAACCTTGTTTAAACCATGTTTAAACCTTATACAAATATCAACAGATAGGAAAAATTACTATTGAGTTATTTGATGGGAAAAATAATTTCTCTTTAGCAAAGTTCCATCAAAGATGCGTTGACACAATAAAGGGCACTACAAGATGATTGAAGAGTCCAAGCTATAAGAGATGATAGAAGAGGTTTGGAAAGATATGTCGATATGGGTGGTGAGCTCCTAAGATAAAGTATAGCATGTTGTTTGAGACATCTCCGAGGATTTTACTAGACAAACTTGAGAGGGCCTGCAAAGAGATGTATTTAATCAATCATCTAGACTTGAAGGATGAAGATATTGATGAATTGAAAATGGAAGAAGTTTGGATGGATGGGGAGGTTCCTGCAACAACTCTAGAGAGAAATAAGTTGAAAAGGCCAAGTGTGTTCAAGAATAAATAATTGTTCGTGAATATATCAAGAGATGAGCCAAACAATGAGAGAATGATCGTTTCAAAAAGTAAGTGGATGAGATGTGCAGGCCAAAAGGAATGATTACACCAACCAAAAAAAGAGGTCAAATTTGATGATGATATAGAGAATTTGAACCAAGGTTGAGATGTAAGTCTACTGGCATAGATAACGCAACGAAATTTAAAATTTTTCTTAATTATGCCAATAAAATTTCACCAAGAGTTCTCTACGAATATATTAAAGTGAAAAATCAATTCTCCATACAAGGTTAGGGTTTATACCTCAATGAAGATTCAGGTTGATCCTTTGGTGGTGAGTCCACAAGTCGTTCAAGTGTTCAACCTCTAAGTGTATCCACATAAGCAACCAAGGATGATGATCTTCTTCTCCGGTATGTTGAACACCATGCAAGGAAAATAACTAAGGCTGACCGAAAATTTAGAGTGGTAGCTCTACTTTTTTTTTTTTTTTTTTTTTTTGAGAGTGTGTGTCCAAAATCTAATTTTAGTCTCACAAAGTCTGTATTAGGGTTTCTATCAAATAGAACCTTTATATAGATTTTTTACTCCTTAAAACTCTACGATTTCTAGAATTACAATTAAACCCATGGTTTAATTAATTCCTAGAAATATTTCTATTAGCCTCTTAGTTTTTCTTATTCTTTTAATTGCTTTATTATGTGTGACCCTTTAGGTTCAATATTGCATTGGCAATAGGTCGTAACTTTTACGTAATAATTGGATCTCATCTAATTAATTAAAACTACTTTTAATTTGAATTCTTCCTTTAATTAAGAATTAATTATAATCAATTCTTAAGGGCTTCTAAAAGTTATGATTGACACCTAGCTATACGTCATTACTCCCCAGGCAATATGAATTAATGTGAACCTTTCTGTTGTCAGTTACCATACAGTTCAATCCTTCCATCATGAAACGTCCCTAATTAAATATAAGGTATGGATTTATTGTTAAGCCTAAATTATTTAATCCTATGCATCTCGATCTCAAGTCCATAATTTAAATGGTGAAATTAGAAACTCCTTTCTAATTTTTACTCTACTTTGGCTAAGGAATTTTCAAGCTATGTCTTATTCAGATTGCATAGGACATTCTTTTTCTTTTACTAAGAGTGATGAATCCTTTATTGTACACTCACATATCTCCATTCATAAATGGTTATACCCAATTACCCCTTATGTAACCTATGATTAGGATAACATAAAGCATGATGAGGTATACACAAGGCATTCATGGCACCTCAAATCCAAGGATCACTTGTACAACTACAACGTAATAACTCCTATTGATAATTAGTAAAATGTCCATTAGGGATTTCTTAGTTGAGTCAGTTCGGTGTACCTGTTCTTTAACAAACACCTACATAACTTGTTTTAGTGTGTCATACACTAGTGACTATGAGATCAATGACTCTCAACTCCTTGAGAAAATATAGTATGTACTAATCTATCTAAATTCACTAATGTTCATCTTAGTGATCCTACGATTAGGAACATTTAAGATTAAAGCTTAAGGAAATATATTTCACTAACATGATCTCATAATGGTGCTTATTTCCATTACTCTTATTCTATGGGTGTTATTATGTAATGCACATACAGTGATTTGTAATGAATATGATAAATAAGATAAATACCATTAATTAATATTTATTTTCAATAAATGAATAAGATTAATTACAAGTATGTCCATAACATCAAATGCTATTGGCTTGTAGGGCATACTATTACTAGGAGATTGTTGGGATTTTGGCTCAAATCGCCATAATGAGAACTTCTATTTGGTTTGGGAAAAGTGGTTTCCTATTTTATAGTTGTTTTAATAGTAATAGTAATAGTAATAGTAATTTCTTATGTTGTTCTTTTTCTAGTAGTATTAAGAAAATCTTCTCTATATAAAGGGGGTTATAGAAAAATATTTAAGATAGATTCATAATTCCAATATACATTGTAAATGAAAGGATTTTATAACTAGATCTAAGTAGAGAGCTTTGGGTATATTGGAGTTTTGAGTTACAAGTAGAGAGAGCACTTACAGCCACAGCTAGGTTGATGAGAACTTTGGTTAACTATGGTTATCTCTGGTTGCAAGTAGAGAGAGCATTTCCTGGCACAAGCCAATGACAAATCGAAACCTAAAAAATATGGGACCCAAAAATAATTTTGGTTAACTCTTGTTAATGAGAAACACACCACTTGGCCAACAAAGCTATCTCCCAGTACCAAAAACGAGGGACAAGATTTTTCCATTTACAAAAATTAAAAATCATTCCCTTCTCAATCTTTCCTTAAAACCAAACAGAAACTAGTTTTCCTCATCTCTATGTATCTTTTTCGAATTTTCTCTCGCCAACACCGTCTTTTTTCGGTGCCTTATCTTCCTGTAATGTAACATTGGGAGCTCAATATGATATTTTCTCTCTCCGTTCAAACTTGTACAAAGTATAGGAAAATGTATATTTTTCCCTTTACAACGAATGTAATTAGTTGGATGTTTTGTGTTGGATTTTGCTAGCAAATCTCTGAATGTTGTTTGAACCTCTTTGAATTTTGCTAGCTAGAAGAGTAAAATCTTCATCTTTTTCTTTTTCTTTTTCTTTTTCTTTTCCTTTTTCTTTTATTTACTGTTAGTTTAGTTGTTTGTTTTTAGTAATCTTTCTCTTTCTCTCTCAATTATTCAAATGGAGTTTTTGTGGGTATGTGTGGAAGATGGATTGTATATTATCTTCTGTTTATATGTATTGTAAATTATTGGTAGTAGTACCTGCAAGTCTACATGGCTAAAAATACTCCGGATTGAATGTGGATGTAAAATTTCACCTTAACATTTTCAATGCCTTCTTACAGATTGCTGGACCTTTTAGTTTCAGAGTTCACATAGGAGTTGTGATTGATTTGAAGAATAGAAATTACCCTATACGTTTAGATGACCTTGTATTTGTTGTTAAGTGTGCAGGGTCGAGTCTCATTGTTTTACTTTGGTTTCATGTAAAGAAAGCTTAGAGAGATTTAAAATTCAAAATTGTGAGAGGCAGTAGTTGGTAGGAACTGAATTTGTTTTACTACATTATGTTCTGCAAGTGAAATAGGGTTCTCTATTTGGATGGTTGTTGATGTACATAGTGCATTATATTTTTTGGCCAAAAATATGGATGATTTTTTGGATAAATGAAATCAGATTATGCATTCCAAAATGATCTGTATTTTCAAGGACTAAACTTAAAGAACCCAAGAAATTTGGGTACCTAAAAGTTCTATTGTATATCCTTGTTTGATTTAGATTTGTCTTCATACAAAGATGGAGGGTGATCACTGATACCTTGATAGTGGATGCTCAAAGCACATGATCGATGATCAAAACATCTTTGTGGAGGTAACTCCAAAGGATGGTGGACATGTCACCATTGAAGATGACACCAAGATAAAGATAACATGGTAAAGTTTGTGAAAATTCTTTAATTGTTGATCATATCTTATTTGTTCAAGGACTTGAGCATAATGTTCTTAGTATTAGTCAATTGTGTGATAAATGTAATAAGGTTATATTTGAGTCCACTCATTGTCTTATAATAGACATCGAAAGTAACAAGATCAAATTTGTTAACCAAAGACATGAATATTTCTATATAGTAGACCTCAAATCTGTCGTTAGAAAATGAAAAATATTTTTTAGCTTTTAGTTTACTCATGGTTATGGCATAGAAGACTTGGTCATGTGAATATGGATTTAATTCAGATGCTTTCGATAAAAGATTTAGTTGTTGGTCTTCCAAAAATCAATTTTGAAAATGACAAAGTTTTGTATGCTTGTCAAATGAGAAAACAAACTAGGATTTTTTTCAAATCCAAAAATGTTGTTTCAACTTATAGACCTTTACAACTTTTACACATGAAATTATTTAAACCAATTAGGACTATTAGTCTAAATGGCCATCAAGATACTCCTTTTATTGTGGATGACTATTCTAGATATACTTTTGTTTACGGCCTATAAGAATGAAGCATTTAAAGGTTTTGTAAACTTTTTTTAAAATGTTCAAAATGAAAAAGGTTTTGCTATTTCTAGTATAAAAAGTGATCATGAAAAAGAATTTAAAAACAAAATCTTTTCAAAATATTGTGATGATCATAGTATTGATCACAATTTTTCAGCTCTTAGAACTTCTTAACAAAATGGTGTTGTTGAAAGGAAAATAGAATTTTAGAAAAAATTGGTAGAACTTTTTTTTATGAAAATAATTTATCAAACTATTTTTGGGCAGAAGCCATAAACATCACTTGCTATGTTTTGAATAGAGTTTTAATTAGGTCTATACTCAAGAAAACTCCATATGAATTATAGAAGAGTAAAAAGCCAAATATTTCTTATTTTCGTGTTTTTTGGTTGTAAGTGCTTCATCTTGAACAATAATAAAGATAATTTAGGTAAATTTAATTCTAAGAAAGATTAAGGGATTTTCTTAGGTTATTCAACCTCTAGAAAATCTTATAGAGTCTTTAATAAAATAACTCGTGGTTAAAGAATTTATATATTTTATATTTGATGAGTCAACCCTTTTTGTGGAAGAAGAGTTTTGTTTGATGATGATGTAGATTTTATGCCAAGAATAGAGACCACCACTACCATTGTTGACCCTAAGGAGAATCAACCTCAAATGGCTCAAGGAAAAGGTGAATCAAAACTTAATTAGTCTTCAACAAGTCAACAAAGATAGGGTCTTCCTAAGGATTTGAACCATGTGAATTATCACCCAATCGATCAAGTGATTGGTGATCCTTCATAAGGGGTAAGAACTCATTCTTCTATTAGAAATGTATGTAATTATGTAGCTTTTTTATCTCAAATTGAACCTAAGCCTTTTAATGAAGTCGAACATCATGAAAATTGGATAATGGCCATGCAAGAACAATTAAAGCAACTTGAAAGAAGTAAAGTTTGGACTTTTGTACTTAGACCTAAAGATCATTTAGTAATTAGAACTAAATGGGTTTATAAGAATAAAATGGATGAAAATAGTGTAGAAACTAGAAACAAAGATAAGCTTGTAGCAAAATGATATAATCAAGAAGAAGGAATAGATTTTGATGAAACTTTTGCACCGGTAGCTAGACTTGAAGCTATTCGCATGTTGCTTGCATTTGCAAGTTTTAAGAACTTCAAATTATTTCAAATGGATGTGAAAAGTTTTTTTTTAAATGGTTTTATAGAAGATTAGGTTTATGTTGAACAACTTCTTGGTTTTGCTTAATTTTCTAAACCATGTCTATAAGCTTTCTAATATCTTCTATGGGTTGAAGCAAGCTCCTAGAGTATGGTATGAAAGATTAAGTAAATTTTTACTCAATAATGGTTTTATAAGAGGAAAGATTGACACTACTCTTTCCACAAAAATTAATGATCATGACATTCTCATGGTACAAATATATGGTGATGATATAATATTTGGTGCTACTAATGAGATCATGTGTCAAGATTTTTCTAAGTGCATGCAAGGTGAATTTGAGATGAGCATGATAGAAGAGCTCAATTACTTCTTTGGTTTTCAAATCAAATAAACAAAGGAATGGATCTTCATCAACCAATCCAATTATACAAAGGATTTGCTAAAGAGGTTTGGGATGGAGAATGCAAAGTCAATTGCGACTCCCATGAGCACTTTAACAAAGCTTAACATGGATGAAGGAGGTAAAAGTGTCGATAATAAGAAATATAGAAACATGATAGTTGCTTTACTTTATTTAACCGCAAGTAAACCCAATATTATGTTTAGTGTTTGTATGTGTGCTATATTTCAACCTAATCCTAAAGAATATCACTTAATCATCGTTGAAAGAATTTTAAGATATTTGATAGGAACTCAAAACTTAGGTTTGTGGCATTATAAAGGGTCTTCTTTTGACTTAATTGGATATTCGGATATTGATTTTGTTGGTTATAAGTTGGATAGAAAAAGTACTAGTGAAACATGCCAATTTCTGGGTTGTTTGTTAACCTCTTGGTTTTCAAAGAAACAAAACTTGGTTGCACTATCAAAGGTCGAAGCGGAATATGTAGCCATTGGTAGTTGTACACAAATTTTATGGATAAAACAACAACTTGAAGATTTTGGCATACGTCTTGAAAATGTTCCGATCTTATATGATAATACTAGTACTATCAGTCTAACTAAGAATCCAATTCAACATTCTATGACCAATCATATTGAAATTAGATATCACTTTATAAGAGATCATACTAAAAAAAAGAGGATATTAAACTTGAATTTGTTAGTACTAAAAAAACAAGTAGCTAATATTTTCACAAAACCATTAAACGAAAATAGGTTTTGCATGATTAGAATGGAGTTCGGCATGTGAAATTGTGTGATTGATCTTTGCATTCATTTGCATTCATCACTTACATATTTTCCATTGTATGAATGAAGATTAATTCTCAATTTAATGTTCTTTCATTCATAAATGGAATAAAGTAATTTTATATTGCTAAAGAATCACTTTTCTTTGAGTTGGAGTTTCAGTACCGTCAACTGAATAACCCTCACGATCAACTGGATGAAAGGTTGTGTCAATAGATATCAAGTATTGCATAATCAACTAGAGTGTCCTATATAGTCAATTGTGAACCCGTATCTCCCTAATTCCAAATTTCCAAAACTGCCTCTCCAATTGACTATATCCTCCCTTACAATCGATTGTAAACTCGTGCTTTCCTTTTGAAAAATCCAGATTGCAACTCACAGTCGACTGTGTCTTTCTTACAGTCAATTGGATGCTCAAGCCTATATATACTCTTTTCATATCTGTACTTTCATTTTTCCCAAATTTCAGACCTTACTAGCACGTCTCTCTCTCCTCATAATTTCTTCATAGTCTCTAATTTTTTCACTTACCCACCCCATAAAATAAACTATTTTCCTTCTTTTCACTCTTTTTACCTCTGATGTCTTCCCAACTAAGGAAGAAATCACTCACTTCTTGTCCTTATGGGAAGAGATCCAAATAAGGTTCCTCCAACAACAAAGGGAAATAAATCGCAAGTGAATCTAGCAAAAAGAGGAGACATGATTTGGATGCAAAGAGTTTTAACCTCAACACCAAAAAAAGGTACAATGACTATATTCGTCTCAAAATGGTAATTAGGGGTCGCTATGTCAATTTCAACGAAATTATGTTCTCAAATTTCGATGTAGAATACTTTTTAAGAATATTGGGTGGTTACCATTGGTCTCAATCAAAGAGAGTGTATACCCTAGGTATATCCATCAATTTTATGCCAATCTAGTGAGGGGAGTGAGTCCCTAAGTTTTAGGACAATAGTGATGGGAATAGAATTTAAAGTAACTCCTGATGTTTTGAGGTCTATTTTTTAAGATTCCTAATGAGGGACTTAGTTGGTATGCTGATGGGTGGCCTAGTGATTTTGATAAGCAAGAGGCTTGTAAGTGATGATTTTCAGTATAGGCTTCATGCTTAAATATTTAATAACTATTCAGCCTGGCCTTTTGAGTCGAGGATGATGCACTTGATAAACAATTACTGTATTAATCCTAGGACAGGTAGCCGTACTTAAATTTCTAAGTTATATGTGGTAATGTTATGGTGTTTGAGGACGGGAACCATATTTAATGTGTATCCTTTGATTTTTAGTAAAATGACAGAAGCAACTGAAAGCTCTAAGGGTGGTTTGCGATATGGTATGTTGATCACAAATATCTTGCCATATTTTAAGGTTCCTCTTTATGAAGAAGAATCTCAAGATTGGGACCGCTATGTAGTGTTTTATCAAGCTACCCTAAAGAGGATGAAGTTTGCAATTCGTGAGAATATGATTAAGGAAAAACCTGGTGTGATGTTTTGGTAGGAGAAGAAAGTAGTGATGAGGGTGATGATGAGGAGATTGGTGGTGACGAGGCTAGTGATTAAGAGGGTGGAGGATAGAAGAGTAGTGTAGCTGGTCAAGGATTGGATGCCAATGCTGACATCTTCCAAGCCTTGGCAAATTTTTACCTTTCTGTCAATGGGTTGAGGACTAAAATTGTATCGAGTTTTCAAGCCATGAGGACCAACTTTGATTCCTTCCGAGCCAGCATGGAAGCTTGATTTCATTCTATCCGAGATGACTTGCGGATCTTTAAGACTCGCACCGATGGATCTCGCAGTTCTGACCCAGTTTCTTTGTTTTCCCAGCTCTCTTCTTTGCTTTATCTTTCTAGCTAAAAATGAGTTGTGAAAAATTAAATGACACATCATTGAACTGAAATTTTCTGATAAAGTGCTTTTAAATTTTCTGTTAAAACTGGCTTAAAAGGAGTATTTTAGATAAATTTATCAAGTTTTAGAATCCATTTGATTATCCCACAATAAAAGGCATCCCTTTGATTCAACCTCCAGCCATCAACATTAATGTTTTAATTTTGGAACATAACTACCACTTTCTTTTAATCTTTTTTATAAAATCAGTGGTGGTAATTTATTTAGCATGTCTTCTCTTAGAACTTAAATTTAGATTTCACAAATAAGCTTTTAATTATATCTTGGTCATATTAATGCTAGGTAGCTTTAAAAAATTGTTGCAATCCATGCCAAAAAAGAGTGATGTGGCGTTGAAGTGGTGCTTATATGACAAAGAGTATCTTATTTCTCAAAATAAGATTTACCCTAGTTTACAATAAAGATTTTTAAAAATCCTTTCATAGAAAAACAATATAAAAGAAAACACTCGATGCTTTATACTTTTATGCAATATCTTCAAGAGTAGGTATAAAAGGAAGCAAAATTAACACATTGTTTTGACTGACAAGTAGTTAATGAAATAACAAAGAGGTATATGCATTCCAAGTTTTGTCGTAGGACAAAAAACGCAGTATTCGTCCAAAGTAATAATCATTTTATCAATACAAAAATTCTCCAGCCTTCACACTGTTCTCCCCCTAAGTAGCCCCATTTCTAATCATACTTCCATCAGCAACAGCCATATGAAGCCTCAAGTTAAGGGAGGTTCGATTACCAAAGTGCCACAAAAAATTCTTAGTTAACACTTC
The DNA here is from genome assembly GCA_023935145.1 of Bretschneidera sinensis. Lineage (NCBI taxonomy): Eukaryota > Viridiplantae > Streptophyta > Magnoliopsida > Brassicales > Akaniaceae > Bretschneidera > Bretschneidera sinensis. The sequence continues at coordinate 58,379,019 of CM043699.1, read as the reverse complement.
CCTACCAGACAAAAAAGCTTTCCACACGCAAAATCACTCTTCTAAATTTACATGAGACTTCGTAGTTAATGAGTGAAAGTCGCCCTCCTGGAGTGATTAACTTTACTAGAGATTCCACCCAATGGTGGTAGGATTGACCACTTAAAGAGGAAGTTCAGACACTCAAATCAAACATTCAGGAATTACCAAACTCATACAAATACTTTCTTTAAAGTACGCTTCAGGAAGGTGAACTTGTTTCTATACTGCATCTACTTTCAGGAAGCACAATCCCTTTTGAGAAAAACCTGTTGGCCATACCAAAGATGTTGGCCATCTGTAAAACTACAGTTTGAGATGCAGCAGCTGTTGGTAGAACAGACACTGGAAGACAAGGCAAGCACTCTGGATGAAATTCTTTCTTGTTAAAGGTTGGGACATGTAGTGTCAACACAGCCCGGCAAAATATGAATCTGCGGAAACACAAAAACCAAACCAAATGTAAACATTTATCATATAAACAACAATTACACACTTTCCAGTTTTCCCAGGCATTCTTGCTCACAAAAAGAGCATGTTGGAAATGCATGCCCAGATTATGCAATTTAGAGAGAATTCATCAAATAATTTCACTGATTTAACAAGGGGTAAATGTTTAAACCTTTAATACAAACTTCCAGAAACCATAAAGTGGCAGGAATATATAGGCTGTAAGGAGTTAACGACAAAACCAGGAGAGTTACAGCCATTTTAAAGTCATATATGAACTTCTGTGCAAGTCACAAAGTATCGCAACATTAGATGCTGGCATAATCTTAGCATCCAGCCCACAGGTAAAATGTTTTATTGCAGTTCCATTTTACTAATTCCAAGGTTAGTAAGAAAGATGACCAAGCATTCCTTTGACCTTCTAGGCCATAAAAGGGTGACAAGACCTCTAAGCGGGCTGAAATTTAAGAGCTTTATCAACATGTAATGGAAAATCGGTTAATAAGATTCTGACAACTAATTTAAGACAATGAACCATATTATATTAATAAATGAGCCCTAACTTGGCATCCAAATGAGATTGAGTTTATACTGATTTAGAACTTGAAACATTGCTAAATTAAGTTGATAAAAATATTCACCATTGCACTTCGGGTTTCCTCAAATAGATTGATTGCATACAGGCACATGTTACAAGTTCATGTACCCATCAGATTAACTTCGTCAAAGTTCACACGGTTTCAAAAAAGGTAGCCTTCATGAAAGTGCCAATCAAATGAAAAAGGTTGTCAATACAAATTCCTCACAAACACATAAGACTAATGACCATTAAAGCACTTGTTCAGTCAAACAGTGGTTTGGAACTTTTTACCACCTTGCAGACCCAAAAACCTAAACCTCACAAGTGAAAAGAAAAGTATTGAACAGTACCTTAAAAGAAGACGCCTCAGGAATGGATCTCTTAAAATCTGTGCCCAAACAGGATCAAGAGTGTCTGAGGTAGCCAAAATTGATCCCCAGTCATTTAACGATGAAGAAAGCAGCTTTTCAGCCTTGTTATATGTATCCTAAGCATTTTGCCTCCATTAGCATACCACAAAACAAATAAATAAAAGACAGAATATGAAGGGACAAATAATTTTACTGTTACCATTTCTATATCAGAGCCAGAAATACCAAGCAACAAACAAAAAGCCTGCAATGGAGCTGTGAGAAAAAGGGTGTAAAGGCTACCACTGGGATGATGAGAGCAATCAACAGCAACAATGGGTACTGTACTGCTTGGAGACAGAAGTAATGCTGCTGGCTCTCCTTTCTCAGCTCCATTTATAGTCTGCACATGTTTAAGGCCACGATAACCTTTCATATAAATTTAGAGTTTAGCTTTACTGATGATGCAGGCTGAGATCCAAATGCAACTATTCAAGATGTGAACATTTAGAGGATGGACTGAATTACCATATAGTAAACATTTCATCTAAACAACATAGAATCATTTTATCACAAACTACATACGAATAATCCTAAAACATTAAAAGGACTTGTTATCTCGCTCAAACTTTTCAATCAAATATATGCAGCAAATACATCAATAAAAAGGACAAAATATGAAACCTGTGAACAAAATGAATGTTATAACCTGCCTTTGGCTTACAGAAAAAAAAATTCCAAACAGAAAATCCAATCTGGACGAAGTTCTGAGACGAAAGTATAATCATCGTCTTTGATCTGTTAAGACACATTCAACTCTTCACTTTAAAAACCCAACTTCCACCTACAAACACTCTAAAAGCCACAAGTTCAGACACATAAGGATCTACGAGTAAGCATATGCACTGGTCTCAACTTTCAACTTCCTCTGACTTAGCTTTTAAGTTTTTGGGATAACAGGTTTCATATATTCTAGATAGCATAGTATATGATAACAGCAGAATAATAATTAATCCCTTTATTATGGATGGAAAACATAAAAATATAAATGGGTCATGATACTTTGTAAGCTGTAGGAATTCATTCAAATTAAATTTCACCAATTCATTCATTTTCCCAGAAATTTGGAAGTCATCTAATGCAGGATAGATTCAAATAACTGTCACGTGGCTTAGTTGTGGGCTTAAAATAACAAGGGATTCTAGGGTTTGAATGTGTGGAGGAAAGGATTAGCGTTTAGAACTGGTCTGATTGAGGTTTGATTTTAAAGAGAGGTTGGAATGGAAGAAAATGGTTGCTGGAAACTTCTGGCAGGAGTAGAGATGTAGAATTCAAGAAGCAGAACAAAGAGAAAGAAAGAAACATGCGGACACAATGCCTCTATATCCATATATTGTATAATAATTCCACTATTAAAGAACGTTTTTTTTTTTCCAAAACCTAATAGAGGTGCTATATAGGCATCAAATACAATCACAAAAAAGGAAATCATATTCTAATAAAACCAACCAAAATCAAATCCTAAATAAAATCCCAAATCCCTGCTCATAAAAATAAAAAAAGAAACTAAAATTCCTAGTTTCTTAAGATTTCCAATAAAATTAAAATTACAAAATAATCCATAGCACATAGCCCTAACCCTAAAATAACAAGTCTAGTTTCCAATGGCTGCATCATCATCAATCTAATTAAAGTAGATGAAGGTTCTTCCTCTAATTAAATCTTGAAAATTTCACTGAAAATACTTTTACGTGAAAAAATCTAACGGAAAATAATTGTACGGGCAGAAAACTAACCAAAGGAAATAATTAACAGTAGGATGGCAAAAATCCCGCCTCACTGGGGCTCTGGCAACCCTCGCGCAATTTGGGATGGGTTTGGAAGGATTTTTTTTCCCACAGGATGGGGACAGGGATGTGGTTAAATTCCCCATCAGGTTCAGGCCCGAGGTCAGGGATTGCATTCCCCACCCCAATTATTCCCCGAACCTGATATATATTTTCATATATAACATTTAATATAGGGAAAATTAATTTTTCCTCCCTGGTGAGAACCTGTGTTTTGAAAATCTACACTTACCTCCCTTGTTATTCCTAATTTCATTTTTTTATTACACTTACCTTGCTAACGTTAACTTTCCATCAGTCCAAGACGTTAAAAATTTTCAAAAAGGTGGACACATCAGCAATAACTTTTAAAAACCCCTAAATGCCCTTCTTAACCATGGCTTCTTTATTTATTTCTTACTTTTTTATTTCTTTCTTTATTAATTTAAATTGAACTTATATTAAAAAATTTAACTTATACTTTATTCATAATTAATCATGATTAAACTTAACTAAATGACACTAATTGATTTAACTAAATGTTAAATCTAATAATTGCCTTTAAACATTATATACAAACAAATGCAAAAATCATAGAACATCCGACCGGATCTCTTCGCCTGGCCAAGGGTCAGCAGCGTGGCTACCCCTGAGGCATTGTGCAGTTTAATTGTACTCTGCTCTTTCAAACTGCTGTGATTAATAATGCTGGGACAAAGAGAGTAGGATCCCCAATAAGAGATTGTCATGCCCAGTCGAGATTCATCATGACAACATCCCAGAAATCATATTTTAAGAGGATATAGCGCAACCAACTGATATAGGATTTCACTGGTTACTTTGTTTTATATCAAAATGAAAAAGGGATATGAACCACCTCGGCAAAATTAACACTTAAGAGCAAACTTGCATGCATCTTTGGCCGGTTTCCATAGCATAGCTGTTTGATGTATGGTTCACCATGTTTTCGCAGATAAATTCTCTCAGAAATTGCCAAGCAGGTCTCTTTGGACACCATCAATCCAAAAAAAATTAAAAAGAAAATACCCCGCCATTGGTAAAACCAGAAACCATGGTTCCCATAAGTGGTCTTGGTTATCTTTGGATTCGCAAAACCGATTTCCTTGCCAACTGATATTTTTCCATTGCTCCCTATTTATGCGGTGTAAGTATAATTGATAAGAAAATTAGGTCGAAAAAAGAAAACGAGTTATTTAAGCAGAGTTTACATGGCTGCTGCATCAGGGAAGAAAAGAAGGAGAAATGACAGAAGATAAGAGAGGAGAAGATGAGAGAGACCAAGAAAAAAAAGAACAGATAAGAAGGAGAAGAGAAAAAAAATGAAAGGAAAAGAAAAGTTTGACTTTGACCAATCTGGAAAAACTTTCTATAAGGGGCAGTTTAGTCTTTTCTTTTCTCCCGTTAAGATCTAAAAAATTCTGTCAAGTCAACATCGGTCAAAGGACTTAAGCGCGTTTTAGCACAAGTCCTCATCTTACTATGGAGAGGAAAAAGTAATTTTCTCTCATGTTATATTATATATATTATGATAATTACATTTATGAATATAATATTTACGTATTTCTTTGGTTGTGTTATACTAGTGTTTCAATTAAATTACGCATAATTATTAAAAAAATAAAGTTTGTAACACTCTCACAGGAATCCCTGGATTTGAAAATGGGGAATCGATGCTCCTAATGAGTAAATAGGGTGGGGACAGGAATTTGTATCAACTTCAGAAATGGTGATGGGGCTAAGAAAAAATTTCCACTTGGAGTAGGGGCGGGAGAGGAGGCAGGGACGAGGGAAGATTTGGTAACGAGGACGGATACGAGGAATGCATTCTCCGGCCCGTTGCCTTTCATAGTGGCATGCATGCATTCACATAAATTAGAAAGAGAAATAAAGAATAAAACTATAATTCAGCACATAACTTCATTCAAGAACAAAGATAATAATCAGGTGTTTCACATGTAAACTGTCTTCCTCAACCCGACTTCAGCACGAAATTCAACCACTTTACATGGTTTCAACCCAAAATATAACATTTAAACAGTTGCATCTTCATCTAAACAAACATTTCGAGAACACCCATTCATCTAACAAACATTTAGAGAAGAAAAGTTATCTGTAACCAAAACAAACATTCTTTTCCTCCCTCCCTGCTTCTTCGACTATTTAACCGTCTAGAATAGAATCTGTCAACCCCTTGAGTTGTCTCGCGTTTATTGTTACCATTTTAGTTTTCCTTCCATATTTTGAAAGGAAAATAGAAGTAAAACAACCCTTAAGAAAGGACAAAAGCACCAAAAAGCACCTGTCTCTCCTCGAAAAACTGCCTTCGTTATTCCCGAAATCGCCTTTATCTCTCTCTTCACCTGATTCTCTGTTACCCAAAAGTGGTTTTATATTCTTTTTATTTCATTTCAATTCACCAAAACAAAAGTGGTGTGGGTATTTTTTTTTTTGTTAATTGAAAGGCTGTTTTTGCTAAAGAGCACCGGGACTGTGTAGGATAGAAGAAGAGGAGGTTGTGTTTGTGACTGTGGTTTACGTATCAGGCTGTATACATAGAGAGTGGTGATGATAGGGATGGGAGGGTGGGGAATGTGGGAGCTGCTGCTGGGTGGGGCTGTCCTTTGGCATGGAACCTGATAGGGGTGTTCACTAATCGGTTAAAACCGATTAACCCAACCGTTTCAAACTGTTCTAGCAAAATATGACCGATTAACCAAACCGTTTATAAATCTGTCGAAAATTGATCAACCAAAATCTATACTGATTAATTGATTTAGAATTTAAATTTTAATTAATTAATTAAATATTAATAATAAATATGTATGGGTCAAGTGTCTTAACATCAACCCTAATACTTCATTATATATATAAATATTATTAATAATAATAAATTAAATCTGAAAATATGGAGGAAAAAAAAAACAAGTTTGGTAGTTTAACAGAAATTTGTTGACCAAACCGACTGAAATGAAACGGTTGAAACGGTGTCGGTAACACCACTCATAATCGGTCAAAATGGTATAAATATTTTTATTCCGAAAATTTCGGTTAAAATTTTTAACCAATCGTTTGAACACCCCTATATAACCCGAGATTGGAATGCCGTCGCCAATGAGCTTTGTACCATCGCCCTTTGCCGTTACACTTTCACCCGTGAGATTAATGTTCCTTTTTCCCATGTGTGGATTATTAACAGACGTTACCCCCAGTAACAATGAACCTTAGGGGGTGATTTGTTGCTAAAAAGAGGTAAAAAATAAATAAAAAAAAAAGCTAAAACATTTTTTTTTTGTAATTAAGCCAAATAATATTAATTATTTTAAGTGGTGGCCGTTAGGGCCAGATCGACCCTCAACCGTGGAGGTTGATAGGCAACTCGTCCCAAGGCCGCTGGCCAGCCACACTGCACGGACGCCAGCTGATCGGCCTGGAATGAGAGAGAGAGGGCGAGGCAGGTGGATTTTTTGGAATTGGCCAGGGAAAATCGGTATTTTACTTGGCCAATGAGATCAACTTAAATCAACTGAAAATGATAACACACCTTCCCCAACTTAAGGAATTAAGCTAAAAATCAGCTATAAGCCGTTATCACGCTAAGCACTTTAGCAACCCCAAATACTTTTCTTCCCCCTTAATAAGCTTAGCTAAATGCATTCTTGAATAAGGAATCCTAAATACCACCCTTACTTTAGCTAATAGCATCCATGCTAATAACTACTTCACACACCAAAGCTAATAAAACATAACATAGAAACGCAAGACAAAATATTTTGACCGAAAATGGTACAATGCTTTTGGACACCATTGATATTGCATGTCTCATGACAACATTAACCAAGCTAAGGCCTAATCCATCACAGGCAAGGCATTTACTAATGTGAGACTTAGACTATGATAGTTTAATGACAGTTACCACAAATATAGCACATAAATTATCTTTTTAAATCAACATTAGTGGGTGCTTCGAATGATCTTCTTACATACACTAAAATTTCCACAGTGGCAAGGTCATAAACTCTGTTACACAAACTCGGCTACTTGGGCCAGAGTACCTGCGTAGACATGATATGACACGTACAGGTACTGAATACGAGTCCTATACAATGAAAAAATTTGGGACAGCTAGTTGGAGAAGATGAAAACAGAGAGAGAAAGCAAGAGAAAGAGTTTTTAAATGATTGGCTCAAGAAAGAGAGTGGAATGGTATAACTATGAGAGAGTGTGAGTTGAAAATAGTGACTGGCAGGAACCAAGGGGTAAGCACGTTTTATACCTGATTCTATGAGGGCACTTCTCTGCCTCCAGTTCTTTCACCAGACAGTAAAACTTTTGAGGTAAAGATGTGCATGTAGGCATCTTGGAGTGGTATTCAAACTTCTAAAGAGAAGCAGAAAGTCATTGTTTCGATCCCACTCCTCCATGTGAATGGTTTGGACTGAAAGAAACAAGAGACTTTTTGAGAGTGGAAAGATCAAAGTCATCTGGAACGCAGTACGCTATGGTACGTGGATGGGTACGGGTATACGGTATAGGATTTTGCCCGGTATGGAGTACGGGGTAGGCTTAGTTGGATTGCTATTTGGGGTTGATATATATATATATATATATATATATATATATATATATATATATATATATATATATATTAACATCAAATTTTAAAAAATAGAAAAAACAAATCAAAACACAAATCTCATAAGTCATAATATAATTTAGGATAAATAGTCGAAAACTTCAAATATCTAAAGACAAACTAGTCCCAAATAAATAAAACCATAAAACGAAAATAAAAATAAAAATAAAAACTTTTAATATTCCAATAAGCAAATAAGCTAAAGTTCACTAATCCACCCTCTTTCTTTTTGCTTTTGCAGATGCAAAGCTAAAAATCTGAGTTTGATGAAGTCCAAAGCGACGAACTTGTTGTGAGCTTCTAGAACTAGGCGTAGTAGATTTTGAAGGCAAATTGGGCATAGGAGTTGATGGACTTTCTTTATCTTCATTTGCATGTTTTCTGTATATTCACCTTCAAGGGATTTCCACCTCATCTCTTCTAATTTCACAATAGAATTATCTAAATAAGTCTTTTCTGGAGCAATGACTCATTTACGGTAAGGTCCAGTCATATTCTTTCAGTAAATCAAGATACAAGATGAATATTATAATAAATAAAAACCAATTTATCAACAGTGGCAACATTCAATCTATTTCTCTTAACATTGAATGCAAGAATATATGCTCCAATTCCGCTCAGCTGATGAACTTGTAATTGGTTGAGACAACACCTTTCTAGCAACCTCGACTAACTGTGAAGTTTTTTATCCATATGTAACCCGCCAATCAATGGCATCCATAGTCACTACATCAGTTTGAGCTATAGCCATAGCATAAAGACCCATACGAGAGTGAAAAACACCAAATTGCTCACGTAACATTTTAGTTTCAGCCTCACTTTCAACTATCTTCTCAAATGTTTCCATAACCCCCACAATTACTTCTCTTTCTTCATTTGGAGCCTTTCTAGTTGTCCCTCCCTGCACTGGCGAAGCAAGATATCTAGAATCATAGAACCTAAGAGTGAGTGCAAAGCCTAGACAATGCAAGGGAATGAACATTTTCTCCCACCGTCCAAGCACTAACTCTTCAACTCAAATATAATCAGTAGCATAACTACTTTTGGTCATTACATCCTTTATTTTACAAAGCATGTTATCCATCTATTCATAAATCTCACCCATTTTAGAGCCATCACCATCACAAAATTTAATCAACAAATAAATTGGTTTTGTGATAGTGATTATGCTATCGAATTCATCCCAAAATTCTCCACTTGTTACAGTTTCTGCAATTAAAGCATCCATTATCCTTGCACGTTCATCTCCATGTTTTACTTTATTAAGAACAACAGTAGTTACTAGAGCCTCTCTACAATCAATGAGCAGCTTCAATAAGATATAATGCGAGACAAACCTTGTCTTTGCCACTTTCAAAAGCTCTAATTTTGATTGAGTTCTAAACATAGTCAATGCATGTGTGATTCAAAAAATATTTCACAAAATTTTTCGCTCTTTTATATGTACTTCTCAACTAATCAAATTCTTTCGCTAAATCTTTAAAAATAAGATTGGTATGAACAATACAAGGAGACCAAAAAATATGTTTGTGCAGCTTTTTCTATCTCCCTCCTAGCAAGTTTGCAATTTGGGGCATTATATGAAGAACATTATGAGACACCAAATCTTCAATTTCCTTCAACAAATATTCTGCAATAAACAAACTCGTCTTTTCAGTTCCTGAAAAATCCTAAGCATATAGAAACATCGCTCCATGACTATTAACTGCGAGTACATTGATTAATGGTTGACTTTGGCAATTTGACCATCCATATGACACAATAGACGCCCCTTGAAAATACCATGTGTCTTTTACTCGAATTAGATATTTCTCTATGCTCCTTTTGCACTCATCCAATAAAGTAGTTATATCCTTTTCAAACGAAGGAGCTTTGTAGCCTTTAGGAGCCCTATTAATAGCTAATACCAACTCATGAAATTGGGGATTTCTCAACACATTAAATAGAATTCCATTAGCACACAAACCCCTCATCACTTTCAGATCAACCATATCCCTCTCCGTCATATTGAATGATTCTTCAATATTTTTAGAGACTGGTTGTTTGTGTTGTTTTAAGCATTGAATTTTTAAGTGATGAAGAAACTCCAATTTTTTCAGCATCTTGAACCCTTTTCCTTACTTTTTTCATAAGTAGCTTGATCATTCATCAGTGCTAGACATCTCTGAATTTGTGCTTTCATACCCGATGGAGTAACAAAAAAGTGATAATGAATGCTAGTATAAGAACTAGTAAATTGATTCTAACAATATTTGCATGACCAACTTTTTGAACCTCCTAGATTTTTTTCTTGTGCCACACCAAGAAGAGTAACTTCCTCCATTAAAGGTTTAGATTTTGAATCTATTTGAACCGGTTGTGCTCCCTCTAACTTTGATGACTTGCTACTGCCTATAACTTGTTCAACATCCTCTTCATTGTTGCTTGAATCATCATCCACTTCATGATGCCCTATTTATTAGGCTTATGATTCTAATTATCATAGGAGTAGGATTGCTTAGCCGCATAATTAATGACCAAAAAACGTTTCCACCACTACACCTTATTACTTGGTTTGTTGGGCTTACGATTCTAATAATCCGGGTGATATTTTATAGATAAGGCCGGGGGATATATGATTCTAATAATCTAGTTCTTATAGAAGTTGGAAATGTGTCCACCATTTGTTAAATTAATAATATATTTCACCTAAATTAATGCCAATCAACCAAAATATTTATATTCCATATAATAATAATAAAAAAAGACTATGCCTATTCAAAATTTCAACCCAATTCTGGACCTCTGGTCTGTCTCTCTCTCGGATGTCAAATGCAGATATGGAACGCATCGAAGATTTCTCTATGGACTTGATGGTTTTTGCTATTCAACAAATATGATTTTCAGTGAGTTGGGACTTGATGGATCATTTGTTTCCAGCAAATCGATGGGACAAAAATCCCTAGATTTCTCTGCCCACGACTGGCAGCGCCTTCCTCTTCCCCACTACGGTGGTCAGGCCGTCTCATTCCATCCTCCACTAAAGCAGCATGCACTTTCCTTGACTGAGCGGCGGCGGATTGCTGCCGGCGACGGATTTCTGTTTCACCTCTTCCTGGACTACGACACTAGAGATCTTCTCTCCCTCTACTTGCGGCGGCGACCACTTTTTCTCCTTGATCAGTATGTTTTTTACCTTTCTTTTTATTCCATATCAAGTATGTATGTGTGAGGCTGAGAATTTGGGATCGTTGATAATCACGATCCAGATCGCAAACGCACCGCGATCTGGGTCGCGCAATCCGGAACGTGGATCCAAGGGGGTCTATGTTCCAAGTATCCTTGGGAAAGATCGATTGGTTCTACTTCTTTTTTCATAGAAAATTTGCTTCATTTGTTCTACTACGGAGGGGTGGTTAAATCTCTCTACGGGGAATTGTTTTTTGTAAATTCGTAAGTCTTATAGAGTTTATAGACTAACTATCTTGTAGATACCAGGTAGTCCCTTTATGTAAATGGGTGGCACCCCATTGGTTCCCTATATATAAACATTTACTTACAAGAAATATGGCCACGCAGGCAGTTCTCTAACCTTTTAATCGGTTGACAGTAAAGCTAATGTTTTCAACTCAAAAGTGGAAAACAGCTGGCAGCAACATCATTGTTAATTATAAAATAAATGAATATCAGCTAGTGTCATTATATGTGATTTTCTTTCCTTTGTTGGCTGAATTGTTTTTCCTTTCTTGGTCTGGGTGGAATTGTTTCATCACACTACCTTTTTTCTTTACTAAACAGCGATTGAACGAGCCAGGCAACCCCTAAAGAGTCATTCTTGAAAAGATTAGCAAACCCATTTTGGGTAGTTCTTTTTAATTACATTATCCTTTATATTAATAGTATCAATACCCCCATACCCGTATCCAATTCGGATACATGTCCCCTCATCTAAAATTTAGAATTTAGACGAATCAAACCCTTGGAAACCTACACATTCGGACACTTGCAGCTGAGTCCATGGAACATAGCTCATAACAAAGCACATCTCCCTTGTCAAATCCTCTACATTAAAATTATCATGTGATGTGCCCATATGCAAACTTCAACATAAAACTTAATCCAACAGATCAAAAATAGGAGTTGATGCACTTGCCTTAAATGCTTCACTACTGTCACTGTCGATGACTATAAAAAGAGGCCTTCTTGTGAAGGGAATTAAATCACACGGGTAAATGCAACTCAATCCTGGAAAGAGTTATTTGATGTCAGAATAAACATTCTACAACCAGAAAATCATAGGTAAAAAATTGCACAAAATCATCATATGAAAAAAGCAATCATATCAGTTAAGAACTCAAAAAAGTATATATATAAAATAGCAAACTAGTAATAATCAGTACACAACATGACATTAGTTACTCAATCAGCACTGCATAATAAACGGGCTGGAGAAATAAAAGACCTAGCATTACAATTTCAGTGTGTATCACTTCTCAGTATCCATGCCTCCTTCAACCCAGTCCTACCCTTTGACCACCATCAAACTGTAGAAACTAGAAGTTTTATGTTCACAATCCCCATGATATCCTGAAGTCATGACAGAGCCCTTTCTATGAGCTTCCTCATCACATATTTGGTTTATCACCACTAAGGTCCTCCCTGGTGCAGTCTATCCATTGTTGCACTACTCATTTACAGCCTTTGGCACAAAATGACACCTAATTTTTCTCAAAGTATTCATTGCAATAAAATTATAGAACTTGTAAGAGCACAACTATTATTACGGACTGTAGATTTATAAAGTTTCTACAAATCCTCTTACATCTCATTAAAAAGCTCCCATTTCTTTTTGCCTTTTTTTATTGTTAAAGCCCACACACATACACCTTGAACCCTGGGCAAAAAATAAATAAAAATAAGCTCCCATTTCAAATATTTGTGGGAACTTGAGATGAAAAGACAACTATTCAAGTTTCCCTGAATAGTTCTTTAAAATACAATACATCATTATCTAGAATCTATAGGTAGGTGGACCATGGTTTCAACTTATTAAGCTTTACCAAGAGAAAGGAAAATTCGCAAAAAAGCTGTAAAAAATGAATTTTGAACTGACAAGACTTTAGAATATAAGTAGCTCTATAGTTGTAATTCCTCAAACGCTAGAATTTATAGCTTCTAAGTACCAGGGTCATGGAATCACAACATAATTAAGACTAAGATTGAGCATAATTTTAAACAATAAATCAGAAAGGGTATTTGTAATCACTTTCCTACATAATATTGGCCATGTCCAGAGTGTGTGCTTAATAGTCAATATAAAGAACAATTTCAGAGAAAACCAAATCTTACGAACACATCTTAAGCTTTGAATGAATATTCAATCACCCTCAAAGATTCTTCATTTCCTCTCCTTCTAGAACACCAGAAAATCAAAGTAGAGTTTCTTCCAAATTAGACTACCCTAATTCCAATTTCCAATCATAACCACAAATCACACCAGAGATCCTTCACTAATTTAGCCATGTCCCATATAATTGCAAACAAGAAGGAGAGACTTCCATGGTTCCGAGGATATTGCTAAGTGAGTTGGGGATGAGAGGAAGAAAAAGATAAAGATAGTGAACAAAAAAATTTATTCCTAATACACATGCATAACTTGTATAACCGACATCTACTTGTCATTTGCCTCTACCGAAACACATAAGTGACACCCTAGAGGACCTCTTTCGCTAAGAAGCATCCAAGTTATCCACCAAACTGCCAGTTTTCCAAAAATCATTGATCATATCCAAACATGCCATTTAGACTCTCCATCTGAGTTATCGCATCATCATACAGTGTCATGAAGCTTCTCAAAGAAGAGCAATGCCAGCGAAGCATCACATTTAAGCTTCCAGCAATTAACTGTCAAACAGAATCCATCTTTTTCAACTTTAAATGAATTCCAGTTTCGATTGCCAAAGCAAACTTCATGAACACACTTATCCAAAAAACTAAAAGCTGAAGAGCATAAATCAAATGAGACTTCTTCACCATCACAAGATCTGGTCAACTTCCACCAGCAGTTTGTGCAGCTTTAGCCTCTCACAAAAGATTGTCTTTGCAGCTGCTTTGGCACAACTCACAAGTACCAACTTCCCACAAATCTCTTAGATTCTAATGAATATGAACAGATCCATCAGCACGAGGGAAGCCCTAAATTCCCAATCCAATCCTCAGACAGATAGGGAACTAAGAAAAAAATCAATCTGGCATACCCAGCTACAAAGAATAGTTATTACTGAAGACAGAAAGACTATTGATCCCAAAGATCCGATTCTTGTAGCCTTCCTGGGAACACAACAAAGAATAGTACGTGATGTAGGACAAGTAACCAAATAAAGGGAAGAAAGGGGAGAGAAACAGACCAGAGAGAAGACTCACAGATACAGGGATAAGACTGTAGAGGGACAAGAGAGATACCAAACAAAGTAGTTTATTTCATAATCATAATCTGCTTAAACTCAACATAATCAAGTGCTTATATAGACACTAATCCTAAACATAATAGAAAACTAACTAATAATAAAAATCTTGATTTACACAATAATCCCACAAATAATTTAAAATTTACATAAATCATAAAATAATTCATTACAACATTCTGCATCAGTACGCAAATGTCTTAAAAGGGATGAAAAACAATGAAGTCTTTCAAGCTCCATATTATATATAAATCTCCCTGAATATTCTCCGTTTTTTTATAAGTACTCTCAATATCCCCCAGTTGAAGTCTAGGTCAGCTTCTCCCTGATTTCCCATGATCTTTTGAAATAATTAAAACATAATCATCAAAGATAGGAGACAGAAAATTATTTTGGCTCCATGAAATGATTTCCCATCAGGAAACTTGAGATCCAGCCTTTGATTAAAAAGAAAAATGATGAAAAGTACCTTAAAGTAATAGATTTAGCCTTGAAAGAAGCACTGCAATTTGAAGCACTAGTTTCCAAATTCCATCACATACTTAACAAATCTGCTGAGTGATTAAACCTAGCAGTGATACAATGGATTGACTTCTCTTATGATGCTCTAAGATCCAATGGTACAAGATGACCTGTATAATTTATGATCGACAAAAGGAACCTCTAGTGTTTGAGTAGAGAATGATTTTTATGAAAATATTTGACACATTTTTAATAGTTTTAGAAAATACTCTCCAAAAACTAATTCAATAGAGCAGGGACCAGCTGTGTGCATGCACTGAATTTTCAAATCACACTTTTTTCCTACTATAAGCTGTACCGTCTTTTGCTTGGTAGAAGTGAAGGGCAGAGCACAAGGACTTCACAGGACAGCAAATTACACTGTCCAAATAATTAAGACTACTATTCATTACTTCTATAATCAGGATATATAAACTCTAATGAGACATATTGCTGAAATTAGTTTATCCTAGCATCCACAAATGGTATGACATTAACTGCAACATAAAAGCATTTTGGAACAAGAATGCATTATAGATTTGATAAGAAAAGTCTTTCAGCAAATATTTTCAGGTGATCAAGCACGAGCCTTTACATAGCAGTTAAGTCGCACATGGTTTTACAGAGTGGTCCCTGTAAGTGGTACTAGGCCCTCATGCGGTGATAGTGATAAATCGTATGCAAGAACCCAACCTCAAAAATATCTCATTACAGGAGACAGAAAACTGAGCTGGAAGTATCAATTTTGCAATCTCTTTAACTTAAGCCCATAAATATAGATTAGTATATTGCATTGGGAGCTAACCTAGAATAGAATTTTGTGTCAGATTAGATAGTATGACTCTGCAAGTTCCTCATGATGTTCTGAGTAAAGTACCTCCATTTCCACGAGTACCAAAGTGCAAGCAACTGCTATGGTAACTCCTGCAGTCTCCTTTGCTTTGCCTCAAAGGAGGGTTTGAGCTATCACTTGGAGGCCTAATTGGAGAAGCTGGGGATGCATCTGAAGGGATTGTAAAAGAATGTAAGTCCCTAACAATAGACTCTGCAATGTTGCTACAAGTTCCAGCACTTAAGGGAGATGAAATAGTTTGTCAAACTCTTCCTGAAGCAATTTGTAGGATGTAAGAGGCATGACAACCTCATATTCCTATAACAGGAAAAAAATAACCAAGGGTGAGAGATAAACAGAATCTGTGTGACCTGAAGCTGACAGATATATTAAGAGAACTCCATCAGGTGGAAGCTCCTCGCAAACAGTGGCCAGAACCTGCCCAGAGAAAACACATTCACATGTAATTTCAAAACATATGAGAGCACAAAACTTGTAAAGAACATATGCTCTACAATGTTTATAATTAATTATCCTTCATCAGTACAGAAATGTGGCATATAAATCACATATATTAGCATTTTCATGTGTTCTTGAATGTGTTTTTGCAAGGAATACCCCCCACCCCACCAACACACAGACACACACAATAAATAAATCCATGTAAAGCATGCAACATCACACTATCGGGATCTAATAAGCTGTATGAATCATAAACTCTAATATTCTCGTAAAAAGACAATAAACTCTAGTTGGCAGCACTATATGGATAATGAAGCATCATCAACTTACCTCATCAATTCAAAAGCTCTACATTTGTTTTAAAATTGTCCATGTAAATATAATATTTTACGCCCTTTACTTGTTTTGATAAGTGAGGTTCTTTACTTGAGCCTCATTTTTTTATAATGTATATAGAAGAAAGCACCAATGGGGTGCAACCCATTTACAAAAGGACTATCTATAAGATAATATATCTATGGAATCAAGGAATTCTTCCTCCTGAACAAAGTATTGCCCCTTAAGCCAAAAACTATGGGTAATTAAAGGTCTACTTTTAATGGTATCAATTGAGCTCTCTATAGTCTAGACCCTCAAAAACCCTACTATTTCACTCTTTCCCTACCGACCAGATGATATAGAGAGGTATCAACACAAAAGCCTTTCTCATCTCCTTAGAGCCTTTAATTTCGCTCCAAGCCAAAATCTCATCCTGAATGGACCCGACCATAACCCAGTTTACTCCCACCACACACAAAGCCATCTCCGAAGGATGCTTTGTAAAGGAACAACCCATCAAAAGATGATTTACATTCTTGGCCTCTTCCTTGCAAAGATAGCCCCGATTAACAATCACTTTTACTCTCTTTTGCAAATTATCAATAGTCGACATTCGTTCCCAAGAAGCCTCCCAAGCAAAAAAAAATTCAACCTTCTTAGGGGCACTTAACCTCCAAATTGCTTTCCAAGGAAAGTTTAATCTACCTTCCATGGGGAGCTCACCAAAAAGTTCCTTATAAAAAGGACTTAACATCAAAGCCTTTCCCCTTATTCAAAATCCATCTCGGCCTATCCTCGCAAAGCACATTAACAACACTTGGTAGATGAAATCAAAGAAACCACCCACACAATCAAGTTCCCAAGCACATTTCTAATAAAAGAAATATCCCAGATGATAGCACCATTAATGGAAGAAACACACAAACTAACAAGAGCATCTTTATCCCGCACAATCGCAAAGACCTCCGGGAATTTCTCTTTAAGGCCACATCACCACTCCAAAGATCATGCCACAATCCAATGGTGCAGCCATTATCCACCTCAAACGCCACGAAGGGGAAGAAAAAATCCCAACCTTTCCTAATCCATTTCCATACCCCCAATCCATAAGCCCATTGAACCTCCTTGGAAACCCAGCCATTAAGATCAACCCCATACTTTGCACAAATAACATCTCGCCACAACTAGTCCCTTTCTCTCATACAACTCCATAACAATTTCCCAAGCAAATTTTTATTGAACGATGTGAGGGATTTAAACCCTAGTTTATGGTTGAGCCTCATTAAACTATGAGCAAACCAATGCAATCCTCCTAAATTCATGAACAGCTCAAATGAGTATGATTTTTGCCTTGTTCAACAATATGAAGAGAGGTACATTTCCCTCCCACCTCGATAAGATCATAAATAACACAAAATACACCGGAAGAAACCTCCTCATTTAGCCAGAAGCACCATTTCTTCATTTTTGAACATGTAAGCCATCACCATTCTTATCTTAAGAACCCAAGCTAGAGTCGACTAATATGAAAGTTGTCAGGCATGAAACCCTCAATTACCCAAGTCTTATGGTAGGAATGACATATAATGCAAACCACCATCCAAATAAAACTAAATTTTCCCAGGCACTCTTTCAGAGAAAAATATGTGCGTTAACCTTCAGTCTGTTTCCCTTCTATTACCTTCATACATTTGTGTTGTGTGTTTCTTTGTCTTTGTTCAGAAAAAAAGGAAAAATATCTCTCTATATTTTGACCAAAAGTTTTATTGTAACAATAATATTTACATCTTTTAACCTACCAATCTAAATCTAAAAATTATTAATTCAATAATAGACAATCCTTACAAAAACCAAATCTCACTACAGTAATTGGGCCAAGAAATATCCATGTATAAAGCCTTTTCTTTTTTTTCTTTTCTTTTATGTTCTCGTCCAGCCTGTACACATATATAAAACATACCCAACAACCTAATAATCAGTACAGAAAACAGTTAACCAAGAGGCAGCAAGAGATTAGTAAAATTAGTACAATAAGTCATACTCTACTCACTGCTAAAAAATGCGTCATGGATGGATGATATAAGACAGCTTTCCGTGGGTTAGGTGGCAAAGTAGGATCAGTTATATCTTGGAAAGAATTAACACGACTAGGCGCTGAGGCCCCATTTTGACCAATTTTAATATTAGTTGACTGGTAAAATGAACCACTGGGTTCCCACTCCAGGCATTGAAGCATCCTGAAGGCATCAAGAGTGAGCTCTGAAAACTTGACCTACCAAGAAATAAACAGTCAAAAAAAGGAAAATTATAAGACATTTCAAAGCATTATATAGAATAATAATACCAGATAAAACAAGTTACAGATAAATTTCAATTTAATTTTGCTATTAATGGGGGGAAGAGGAAAAGTAAAACCTTAATACTTAACCTCATTATGATGGTAGCTGCTCAGTATCGCATCTCGTAACCTTAAATTCCGCTTAGCAACAGATGTGACAACATGTGGCAGAGCATCTGGATGAGGGTCCATTACAAGACTATATCTTATAGGCCTGATATTCATAAAAGCCATGTCAGCTTTCAAAAATCTAACTATTTCCTGAACCACCAGCTTCCATTCTTTAAAGTCAGTTTCCTGGACACAAGATCAATTAAAAGTCATTACTCAACTTACCTACAAGTAAGAAAAGATGCCCAAAAAAATCGCGTGAATTAAGGAACTGGCATGTTTGCATATTGCATGGAAAGTGAAATGCTCAGGTGTGCCATTTATAGCAATTAAGGGAAAAGGTCCAAACCTAGAATAAGACCATCACAGAAGACAAGAACCATCACCAGAGCTGATGGTATACAATCAGTTTAGGATTTTGTATGATGATCCTTATATTGTACATGAGGAAGACCTCATAGATCTTATGGATTTACTATCATATATATAGTTTTTGTAATTGAGTTGCACCCCCTTGGTATTTTATTTATACAACTTTTAACTTATAAAAAAAGGATGCTACAATGTTGAAGTTTTACCATCTCTCTTGATGAGTACACCCACTTTGGGTAATTATTTCATTCGGCATCAAAAACTTGTGAGAACTTAATTTAAGAAGAAAAGAACGAGAAAAAAAAATCATGGTAAACCCAAACACACAGTAAAACGAGAATGATATAAGATGTTTTTACATGGTAAACTATCTTCTCCTCCCTTTTTTTATTCATGTACCATGATGACTCTCTCTTACTTTGTTAATCATGCACCCAACCATATCAAATAAATATATCAATATCACCTTTTTTTCAAGACAGTTCTCAAGGATGAATTTGAATTATGTTCATGCATATGAATACATGTGAGAGCACATGAATACACATACTTTTTTTATAAGTAAAATGCATTCAAAAGCGCTACAAGGTGGTGCAAACCCAAAAAAAACATTTACACATGCACATTAATTGAAGAGGAATGAACTTCATTTAAGCTTTCTTATGTTAACCAAACATGCCACTTAAAACGATTTATCCACAAAAAAAGAAACAGCCACTGACAAATATGTCTAAGAAAAGTGGACAAGAATGACCTGGAAAGTCCTCTTGCATTCATCAAGCAACAGTTTGAGCTGATTAACCAACTGATACACCATATCTCGTCGGTTTAAAACCAAACATACCATCAGAAACCTAGCAAGAAATCTCAATTGTTTATTCGCAAGGTTGAGATCCTGAAATAATCCCTCTTTGAAATACTCGCGATTCAATATTGCTTCATAAAAGATGTATGACTCAGACAAATAACTCGCCTCACTTGTCTGCATGTATTGCCCATAATAAAGCTGAGCAATTCGAGAAGCAATCTCGCCAATCTCCCATCTCTTCAGCCCTGCTTCCACCAGCTTCTGCCGATTTTCTTGTTGAAACTTCCACAACTGGGTGTACACCTTGAATACCTTGTAAAAGTATGTATCATACCTGAAAATAAAACAAAATATAGTAATTTTACCACCTCGCAGCAAATCCCCATGCACCATAATTCCCATATGATAATGGGAAACCAGTTAAATTGTTTGTAAAGGATATTGAACAGGAATATAGTTGTGCAATTGCAAAATTTTATGCAACCATTCAAGTGCTTCCTTCTTTGTCTCTATTCTCTGATTGCCAAAGAAATGCAGGGAAAGAAACAAAAGTGAATTAACACTTTAAATTTTAGTTTCTCCTATCATGCTCCAGTTGGTGTACATATATCATTTAAAATCAATTGGTATTGATCAACTGAAGTTGTTTTGACAGTAACATGTTCACAATTATAATTCAAATTGAAGAATGAAAGTTCCATATTGCTCAGTTTCATCTTCATTTCCTCATTAGATTTATTGAATTAAACTACTGCACTAAGAATCGGTTTGGTCATGGAATGGAATCGGAAAAATAACCCGATTCCATTCCAATGTTGACAACTTTAGACCAAAAAGGGAAGGAATAACATGCCAGTGGTAATAGGATGCCAGGAAAATTTTGAAATCTCATACCTGCTTTGCTACTGTGAGTACCATTCCGTTCCTATTGAAATATATGAAGGGTGATACAGTAACATATATACCCCTGCCTTTACTTTCAAATGACACATATACCCTCAGCTCTATCAACCAACACGTTTTTGTTATTTCTCTCTTTCTCTCTCCCTATTTTTTTCTCTGCTAGATTAAAATACCAGATTCACGCTTAGTTATCTCATGAAACCTTAATATATTAAAACTGATTTATTTTGTAATGTTTACATAAACTTGTTTTACTGTCTTAGTTTCATTCAAAAACCATTTTTTATAAGTAATTCAAAACCATTATTATTTTCACATATAACTGGTTTTTCATAATGAAATCTGGGGAGATTCACTTTATACAATCACAAAATACATCTTCTAAAAGGGATTTTTTCGTCATTTTAAGTCAGTTTTTATTCTATTCAAATGCTATGTCCTTGTCGATCCCAAACAGCACAATAGAATTACATTGGCATCTTATTCCAAGTAATCAAATTGCACACAGTACGAGTGCATACCTATTCCAATTGTTGGAAACCAAATGGAGCCTAAGATGCAGCCTCAGCTCAAGTAAAAGACTAAAATTCAATTTTTTAAGCCAGAGGACATTTCACAACCTACATTTTCTGCTAGATTTTCCTTTTTCTTCCTTCAACCAAGCACAGGCTTAGATCATTTGCAATCCTTTGCTCCCTTTCAGCCTAACGCAACCTTTTTCCAAGTTTAACTGTCCTTTTTGCCTTTTGGCACTTAAGCAACAAGAGTAATGAAATCAACATTTTTTTTGCTGCACCCTAGACTTTTCAATTACTTTGCTCGGATTAAACTAGATTAACCACGTTTTCAACCCATACACATGCATACGCTTGCACCCACAGGCATATATATACACCACGGTTCCAATTTCACACAGTAATAGCACAGATAAGCAACAAATAACAGTAATGCATAATTCCAAATTACCGAATAACTGACAAATTCAAGCAGAAGATAACAAAAATTAAGATAAAACTAATATGAACGGCACTGTCTGGTTTTTGAGCAAAATATAACTAGAAATAGAATAAATTAATAAAAACTATTCATTTACTCGAATTCATAGAGAATGACTTCTGTTTGGCCTATGAGAAATAGCAGGAAACTGAAAAATTCAAACCTACTTCTACTTTCATTATCATTTAGGATGTAGATAATACAATGCAAATAACTCACTTTATGATACTACTTTAATCTTGTAACCCCAGTTAACAACAAAAAACCGGAAGAAAGAAACTGTAGAACCAAAATTTTTATATAATTTTTTTTCTCAGCAACCAACAGATTATAAAATAGGAAAAAGAGAAGAAAATTACATGAAATACAGACGAAGAAAGGGAAAGAGAAAGAGAAGTACCTGTTGCGTTCATAATAGGGCAAGTCCCTGATCTTAGAGAACTTCTTGTCGGCTTTATCGACGAGTGACCAATACACTTCACTCACCGGAATATTGCTATTACTGTTACTGTTGATTTGCTGCGACATTTTCTTGATGAAAAATGACAATTATTCACATTTGAGGTCGTTCTGAACAAATTTGAGGTTGTTTCTTCTGACGATCTGATCTAAGTATTAAATTAAGGACTAATGGAGTAGAAGAAGGCGAAGTCGGTGGTTAAACAAGGAGATCCGGTGAACGGAGATGGTGAGATGGACGAAAACTTTTACGGGAGCGAGAAAAGTGAGTGCGTGTGCATCTGTATATTAATAATACTCCGCTGCATAAATTATTTTTTTTATGCATGATTCAATGAAAATTATCACATCAGATAAGAAGGTATTAAAGACGTGGGGTTGTGTCAGGTCAATTGTGTTCGTGTGGAATCCTATTCGAATCGTATGGATCATTCAAATTTGCGACTCGTTTCGGCTTAGGTTTTAAAATTGTATTGAGTTTTGAGTCATGTCAAAGTTAGATTGGATTAGATTTGAATCATTTTAAGATTGAGTCAGGTTGAGTCGACAAAATAGATATTTATATTTAATTAAAAATATATTTTATTTATATATAATAAGGTTAAACGAGTTACATTGTTAAATCTTAAAGATGAAATTTTATATAATTATTTTATTTTATTATATTTTTTTAGGATAATTAAAAATAAAATTTTATTATGATTTGAAGAACGATGTAAAATTTATTATTTTTTATTTAAAATTAATGAGATTACTCACATTAATTGAATGTTGAATCATGCATATAAAAACATGTAAATTTATAAATAATTAATTATGATATAATTTATTTTATTTGACAACTAGTAAATTAATTATTATCCCAATTTTAGAAAGAAATTTGTTTTTTTATGAAAAAATTATATTTTCAAATCATTTTGGGTCGGGTCGAGATCGAGTCATTTTGATTTCGAGTCATTTCGAGTTTTGGGTCCCTCATTTTAGGGTCGGGTCGGGTTTGGATCTTATTATTTTAATGTAGTTTCGAGTTTAGACTTAATCGAGTTTTCGAGTCGGATCAGATTTTGTCACCTCTAATTTATATTGTTCAACTAAATTGCATGAAGTATCTATGTGATTTGAGCAAATTATGTATGAACCTTAGGACCTCTATTCCTTTTTAGATTAAATGCACTTTAAACCCCAAAGTTTGAAGCTCTTTATACTTTGAGCCATAACGTTTTAATTATAATCCATTGACACTTGATGTTTCAAAATCAATGCAGTCTTTCTTTTGTTCACATTTCATCTAAATTGACAACGAATAGAACATATGTTGCATCAAGAAAAAAAGTGAATATGAGAAAAATGATCTTCAACACAGTTTGCATCCCTTCGAATGGTTAAATGTTTGAATCATGGTTTACACTGGCAACTGGAGGATTGAAATGCATATCATTATGGTTTGGTAGGTGGACAGCAGAGCAAAGTATTACAGAAATGATTAATTATCACATCCATCCCATTGAAGGTTACTTGAGTGTGGGTGACATCATAGGAGAACATGGGAATGGTAACTTGATTCTTTTGTTACTGAGTTTCCTAAGAAAGTTGTCAAGCTTGTTGAGCATTTTAAAATCCCAACTTCTAGAGGATAAGATGCTTGACTATGGGCGGGTATTAAAAATGGGGAGTTCAGCACCAGCAACGCTTATCAAATTGTGAGTAGACCTCTTTTGGACTCTACTTCCTCTTTGGATTTCAAATGACTATGGAAACTCCGGTGTCCTAAAAAATTATGAGTTTTTTTAAGGTTGGCCTATCAAGATGAAGTGCATACAAACTCTTTGTGGTGTCGTAGGAATATTTCTATGTGTTCTTCACTATGGAGCAGTGACAAAAACTTTCTTCGCTTGTTGCAAGACTACCCAAGAGCTAGCCATCATTGGTGATATAGGATAAATATATCCTCAAACTAGAAGATGACACTTGTCAACTATAAGAGCAAAATGGTAATTTCTACCAAGTTGGATCCTATAAATAAGGGGTACCTTAAACAGTAAGCAAGACACTATTTTTACTCTTGTTGTTGCTCTCCTCTAATTCGTACTCTAACTTAATCTTCAAAGGGTCCTTCACGGAGTCAACCACTCCAAGTCGGCTTCCTTTTCAAGTACCGTCAAACCAACTCGATCCAAACAAGTGTTAGTCAACGTACAACCTTCTTTGGATCGACTCAAACTTGACCCCAGTAGTAGAACCGATCAGACCCTAATACACCTGACCTATTTTCGGCATCAACAGAATTGGCACCGTCCGTGGGAACGAGAGCAAAACTTACCTCTGTTGAAAATGTCGCCTAAGAAAATCCCGACATGAAACACCACCCAAACGACCTCGGAGGTCAACCTGTTCGAATTACCACCACCTTCGCCTTTGATGGAAGGGCAGAACCCTCATCATGCCTCGGCGAGTAATAACCCAACTAAGGTAAATGAATAGTGGGCCCCACTTGACCAACAACCATTTCATACTCGAACCAAGTAGTCCAACGAGAAACCCGAGAGATGGATCTCAATGAACCTACCAATAAAGCCGAGTACGACGCTCTTTAGCACAGACTTGAGGAAGTCATCGCACGTCTCGGACAACCTGAGCCGAGCAGAACTCGAAACCACCAATCCACAATCTGAATCGCCTACACCACCCGAAGCACTACCGAGCTAGTACTTCCTCATCAAAATGTCTGACCCTGAGAGGTGAATTCGAGAAGAATGCGTGAACCCTCAGCTTGGGACAAAAGCCAAGGGTGTCCTCGAGATAGAGGAGAGCCAAGTAGACAAAGCTCCCGGCACAGTCCCCGACGTTTGATTCGAGATAACAGATCTGTCTCAAACTCACATCCTTCCAAGAAGCAACAGGAATAACACAAGTCTGAGGTGAGCAAGCACTTGAAAGAAATGAATGAACATATCGGACTCGCCATCAAAGCCACTTAAGGAAACATCCTCGACGAAATCAAAGTCGTGGACAATCCCTTCTCCTAGAAGCTCATGGATGAGATGATGCCTTCGAACTTCAAAATGCCTCCATAGAGCTATACACGGGGAAAATGTGTCCTATAGACCATTTGGAAACTTTCAAGTCCTTAGCCACTCAGAAGCAACGATGTGTTTTGCGTTCTCAATAACTCTTCAAAGTACAGCGAGGACATGGTTCTCTAAACTGGCTGCAGGGTCGATATAATCATTTGATGAACTCAGGGAAATGTTTGCAACACACTTCTTTAACAGCCGAGGCCCTAAAAAGACCCCTGAAATTTTGCTAAGTATAACTTAACAAGTTGAAGAAAGCCTCTACGATTACATCACACGATTCAGCTCGGGTATAGTACAAGTAAGGGAGTTTATCAGAAAATGGCGTTCATGGCCTTCACTAGCGGCCTCAAAGCTTCCGACTTTCACCATTACCTCTCCATAAATCCATTACAAATCATGTCGGCCCTTCTGGCCAAAGCAGACAAGTTTGTGATTACGAAAAAAGACCAAGCCATCTGCAAAAGAAGAGAAGATGCCCTAACAAGCAGGAAAAGAAAAGAGCTCAAACAACACATGCCCAAAAGAGAACAAAAAAATGGAGGATAAAACGATGCTCGAAAGAATGAAAAATCATAAGTTCATCGAGGATACAAGACTTATACCCCTCCTCAACACCTCGAGGATGAACTTCCTAATGGAGATAACCAACCAAGACATCATCATATGGCCTCCCAAGATCAGGACCCTAGCCACAAAAAGAGACATGAGCCTTTTTGTCTCTTCCACAAGGACCACGACCATGATACAGATGAGTGCAGACATTTGAAGGATGAAATCGAAAGCCTAATACAAAGAGCATACTTAAAGAAATATGTAAATATATAGTCAAGAATAAGCCAAAGTCGGAGGAGCCCAAGTCATAAAAGCTCGGGCCAAAGAAGTTCAAATCCTAGAGAAAGGAACAGAACGAGGCAAAGCCCGACCAAGAGAGAAAATTAAAAATACGACCGACCCCCAAAAAGAAGTTGGTGCACTCGAGTGTATACTGGTGCACTACAAAGCATTTTTAACCGATGTGGGATGTGCGAGTGCGCACTTGCGATCGATCGCAAGTCTGGTGTGATCGAGCGCACTAGACATCTTCAGCTTGACCCTTGTCTACTAAAACTGCCATAACTTTCTCTAGAAAAATCATTTTTACAAGCCGTAAAATCCCTCAGAAAATAGACTTCCGGATCTTTCCAAGCATATACGGTTCATCTCCTAGTTCTTCCTGAATCAACGCAGTAAAATCCACAAAAATGATTGATCTGTATAGGCAATTCTGACAATTTTAGTGAAACTTCTTTCCCAGTGCTTGTAAACCTGAAAAACGATGAAAACAACTCAAAGTAACAAATTCTTATGCTAACAAATGTAAATTAAGTGTCCAAAATATGCAATATTTTTCACTCATCAAATACCCCTAAACTTATATTTTGCTAGTCCCTTAGCAAAACAAAATTAAATAAATAAAAAAACTAAATGGAAAACAAAGAACATAAAGATAAGTTCATCACTCATGGTATCAAAAAATTTAAGGAGCACTCAAAATCATGATATTCATTCATGAGCAAGCTTAAAAAATATAACCCATCTTCGCAATGAATAGGAATTTTAAAACCTAGTTACTTACAAGAGGCAGGCTAAGACATCACAAGCTTGAATCAGTGTAAAGTGAATTAGCATATACAGATGAGGTTTCCAAATAACTTCAATGTACAATGTCTCCATGTCTCAAGATTCACAAAATTTCTCGTCAGAATGAACAACGATGGCACAGTTTTATTTATTTATTTTTTATATATAAGGCTCTGCTATGATTTGTTCCCTTAAGCTTTCTAATTGACCCACGTAGCGAGTGTTGAGTCAATGACTCCCAAACCATATAGTTTTAGAGCATTAGGTGTAAAGACACCCCTAAGGACTTACTAACTCGAGTAAAAAAGCTATGAAACTAACCTGGCCTTAATGCTACCAAGCAAAATTTTCACCTTTTGACGTGAACACTCACTGCTTACTGAGGTAAGAGGTCCAGTTACTTAGTAGAAAATTTCGCAATGATCACTATGAATAAAATTCCCACATTTTGACGTGAACATTTATTGCTTACTGAGGCAAGAGGTCCAGTTACTCAGTGGAATGTTTATTGATGATGATCATTATAAATATTAGTAGTGTTATTTTTTTTTACGTCCAAGTGTTTATCCAACAAGTAATCCAGTTTCAGTTAAGATAAGGAAACATATACATTAAAATCACATGTCATACCTCACACAAATATGTGCTAATGTGCTCGTGTTAGATTGACTCAAACATGTGAATTCTCGAATGCCTAAAGTAAGTAACAAAGTTTTAAAACTCTATCATCAGATCATGTGTTCAAAATTTTAAGCTCACCAACGAAATCACATCACAATTTTTCAGATCAACCAAAATTTTCAGACCAACATGAACATGCATTTATCTTCATTAAGAAAAACAACAACAAAATAGGACAAATATGTGTGTAATGTGTCTCCCATACCCCCAAACTAAAATTACACATTGACCCCAATGTGTGAATAATATGGAAAAAGCCAACCTGGGATATGAAGAACTATCTGGACTTGGTATAGCTCATAGCATACCCCCAAACTTGAACTGAACTACGCGTTGTCCCTAAAAAATAAATACTGAAAAACAAAAAATACTGGAAACAAACATTAATCATAAATATGTAAAATAATAAATATACAGAAAGGATATGATGTGGGGTGCCTCTCATGAGCGCTAAGTTTAACGTCTTCTGCCAGACCCAATATTAGTAATCGCCCAGCTAAACACTTTATCATCTGATCAATAAATGAGAGTGGAAAATGATCATTCATTGTGGTAGCATTCCACTTACGGTAGTCTAGACACACTCTCCATCCTGATTGCACACGAGTTGGAACCAACTCATCGTCTTTATTTATCACTACCGTTAATCTAGCCTGCTTTGGCACGACATGAATCGGGCTCACCCACTCACTATCAAAGATTGGATAAATGATCCCTACATCCAACAGCTTTATCACTTCAGTCCTCACAACCTCTTGTATAGTTGGGTTGAGCCTTCTTTGTGGCTCCCTCGATGGCTTGGCATTCTCCTCCAAATGTAACTTGTGCATCACCACCAAGGGGCTGATCCCATTGATATCCTCAATAGTCCAGTCGATAGCTTCATTGTGCTCTCTTAAAACGTCCAATAATTTATCCACTTGAGCATCAACCAAATCTGAACCTATAGTGAAAGGCAAGGAATCAGCTGGACCTAGGAACTTATACTTAAGATTGTCCGGTAAAGGCTTAAGTTCCTTCTTGAGGGGTTCAGGTGTTGTGGTCTCCTCCATCTCACTGCTCTTTTGAGGAGCAGACTCCAAAGTAGCATTTGCTTGCTCAAACAACTTATCAAAATCCAAATCCTCTTCAAACTGAGCAAAGCATGCCTCCAGAATGTCCTCAGACTCCCCTCCTTTCTTGGGCGCTTGTAATCTCTCATGTTAAGGCACTTTAGGTACAAACGACCTAGGGAGATCCTTAATAATAAGTGTAGCTGTAGATGGCTCAGCATCTCTCTTTTCCTTGTTGCTACTTTTTTGCCCTTGTTGCATAGCTGGGTTCTCTTCCACTTGATTGTCCACTTGTCTCCCAGACCTCAATGGGATAATCAATTGCACTTGTTCCTACCCGTGCATAGAAATTGATGAATTTTCCGCCGCAAACTGTTCCTTCGGGTTAGGCTCAGGTTGACTAGGGAACCTTCCCTTCTCTCCTTCACCCAAGTGACTTGCGATTTGACCCATTTGATTCTCTAGCTTGGCAATCGCTTGGGTGTTTACTATTGTTGCACTCTTTACTTCGCTTATAGATTGGCCGGTCATCTTCCTGAAATCATTGAGGGCATCCTCCAATGACTGTGAAACCGACACTGGCGCTTGAATGGGAGCTTGGTAAGCGGGTAATGGTGCTGGATAGCTTGAGCGACCATAACTTGGAACTGGTGGAGGAAATTCGGGAGGGTATTGATTGTGAGCATGATAAGGGGCTCCTCCTTGATTCATTAGTTGGTTCTGCGTCCATGAAAAATCAGGGTGGTTCCGCCACTCTAGATTGTACGTCTCGGAGTAAGATCCATTTGATTGCCACCAATAGTCATTGAAAGCGTTCATTTGTTCCATGGGATACTCGACAAAAGTCGGCGTAGATGGACAATTCTGTGCTAAATGCATAGGACTAGCACAGATGGAACAACTATCAACATCGAATGTATTGGTTGTATTGATGGACTGGCCGATCATCTTCATTAAATCCTTGAGAGCATCCTCTAAAGACTGTGAAACCGGTGCTGGATTCATCCACATTTTTTTTATATATCTATAATTTTTTATTTTTATTTTTTATAGGCCAATGCAAATAGAAACAAATAAAATAAAATAAAATTGCAAAAAGAAGAAAAAAATAAAAAAAAATTGGTAATTAACTAGTAGAAAAATAAAATTAATTCAGACAAAACTTTAATTTTCACAAACCAAACAACTCCCCGGCAAGGACACCAAAAACTTGTTGTGAGTTTTAAATTACTCACAAACGCACGAGTCGTTTGCAATATAGTGTTGTGCAAGTGCGAGGTCAAATCCACAGGGAATTGTGTTGTGAAAATATTTTTATCTAAACTAAGTCTATTTTAACTTGGTTCCAAGTTTTGAATTGTCTTTTGCAAAACAAATATAAACTAAACTAAACTGATTTAAAAACTAATGATAAAAACATTAAGGTTTCTGAATCCACCCCACCAAAGTAAAGCATATATTTTTATGTTCTATAAAAATAATCTATCAAAACATTCCATGAATCCAACTTTAAACAAATCACAACAAATATCCCAATTAAACCAAAATAATCCAATGTATCCGCTTTTAACAAATCACAAAGAATATCCAATTTAATCAAAAACGATTCGATGTATCCATCAGATGTAACACATGGAATATCCAACAGAACAATTTAAAAACTATCGATCGTAAGAATTTACTCAAACAATTGACCAGAACATTTATACTAAAAAAAAATCAGAATTGTATAAACAAATATGAAAATCTTATGCCAAACAACGGCGAGACTTCATCTTTAACCTTAGTTGAAGATTTTAGCCACTCATAATCATGAAACTAAAGTTCACAATAACAGTGCTAAACATTAAACTAAAAAAAACAGTAAATTAAAACTGACTATACATGGGAGAAATTCCACTCGCTGTTGGGCGGCGCTTCCCCTCGTGGTAGCAAAGCCTTCGGGATCCACCAGAGTGCTAGCAGACGTCCACCGGATTTCACACCGAATGATGAAGGGAGATAGGGCTTTTATAGGGGAATTCCCGGAGTATAATGTGTTTCAAATTCGATGTGGGAAACTGTCCGAGTGCGATTGTTGTGAGTTTTAAATTACTCGCAAGCGCACGAGTCATTTGTAATATAGTGTTGCACAAGTGCGAGGTCGAATCCACAGGGAATTGCGTTGTGAAAATATAAATTTATCTAAACTAATCTTATCTTAACCTAGTTGTGAGTTTTGTATTATATGTTGCAAAATAAATAAAAGCTAAACTAAATTGATTTTAAAAACTAATAAAAGGACTAAGATTTCTAAATCCACCCCGCCAAAGTTAAGCATATATCTCAATGTTCTAAAGATAGCCTATCAAAAAATTTCATGAATCCAACTTAAGACAAAAAACAAAGAATATCCCAATTAAACCAAAAGCATCCAATGTATCCGCTTTTAACAAATCACAAAAGAAATCCAATTTAATCGAAAACAATTCGATGTATCCATCAGATAAAACACAAGGAATATCCAACAGAACAATTTAAACTCAATCACTCACAAGATTAAATCAAATAATTGACAAAACATTTATACTAAAAAATTGTCAGATTTGTACAAGCAAATCTGAACTACTATGTCAAACAACGGTGAGGCTTCATCTTCAACCTTAGCTGAAGATTCTAGCCACTCATAACTATGAAACTACAATTCATAATAAAAGTGCTAAAGATTAAACTAAAACAACTAAAAAGAAATAAATAACTTTACATGGGAGAAATTCCACTCGCTGATGGGTGGTACTTCCCCTCGTGGTAACAAAGCCTTCAGGATCCACCAGAATGCTAGCAGACGTCCACCGGTTAACACCAAAGTGGCTCAGGAATTGCACACTGAATGATGAGGCCAGATGGTGTTTATATAGGGGGAGTCTCGGAGTATAAAGGGTTACAAATTCGATGTGGGATACTGCCTGGGTGCGCTCGATCGCAGTATGGTGCGATCGATCGTATGTCTTGTGCGCACGATCGCATGTCTGGTGCGCTCGATCGTAGGTGCGTTTTACTGTAAACATTTCGATGTGGGATTGTTGACCATGCGCTCAATCGCAGAATAGTGCGATCGATCGCTATTGCTCCTGAAGCTTCACATCTCCTGAAATGCCTCATTTTCTCCACAAACCTATAGAAATACACAAAACACAAAAAAGACATAAAATAAAGTGAAATACTACAAACTAAGAGCATAACAAATATAAGTTAAGGGTCTTAAATATGCAATATTTAAGACTCATCAAATACCCCCAAAATTATATTTTGCTAGTCCCTTAGCAAAACAAAATAAAAAACTAAATGAACAACAAAGATTATAAAGATAAGTTCAGTATTCATGGTATCCAAAAATTTAAGGAGCATACAAAATCATGAGATTCATTCATGAGCAAGCTTAAATAAGTTGAACCCATCTTCACAATGAATAAGAATTTAAAACCTAATTACTTACAAGAGGCATGGTAAGACATCACAAGCTTGAATCAGTGTAAAGTGAATTAACATATACAGATGATGTTTCCAAATAACTTCAATGTACAAGGTAATTCAAGTCTCAAGATCCACAAAATTTCTCATTGGAAAGAACAACGATGACATAGTTTTTTATTTTTTTTTATTTTTATATATATATATAAGGCTCTGCTATGTTTAGTTCCCTTAAGCTTTCTAATTGACCCATGTAACGAGTATTGAGTCAATGACTCTCAAACCAGATGGTTTTAGGGCATTAGGTGTAAAGGCACCCCTAAGGACTTACTAACTCGAGTAAAAAATGCTACGAAATTAAACTGGCCTTAATACTACCAAGCAAAATTTCCACCTTTTGACGTGAACACTCACTGCTTACTGAGGCAAGAGGTCCAGTTACTCAGCAGAAAGTTTCACAATGATCATTATGAATAAAATTTTCACCTTTTGACGTGAACACTCACTGCTTACTGAGGCAAGAGGTCCAGTTACTCAGTGGAAAGTTTATTGATGATGATCATTATAAATATTAGTAGTTTTTTTTATATATGCCCAAGTGTTTATCCAACAAGTCATCCGGTTTCAGTTAAGACAAGGAAACGTATACATTCAACTCACATGTCATACCTCACACAAATATGTGCTAATGTGCTCGTGTGAGATTAGATCAAACATGTGAATTCTCGAAAATGCTTAAAGTAAGTAACTAAAGTTTAAACTCTATCATCAGATCATGTGTTCAAAGTTTTAAACTACTAATGAAATCACGTCATAATTTTTCAGAACAACCAAAATTTTTAGAAGAACATGAACATGCATTTATCTTTACGACGAAAATACAACAAATTAGGACAAAGTGTGTGATGTGTTTCCCATACCCCAAAACTTAAATTACACATTGACCCCAATGTATGACTAATATGAAAAGAGCTGACCTGAGATATGGAGAATTATCTGGACTGGTATGGCTCATAGTATACCCCCAAACTTGAACTGAAGTACGCATTGTCCCTGAAAAATAAATACTGGAAAACAAAAAATATTAGAAGCACACATTAATCATAAATATGTAAAAAAAAATAAAAAAAATAAACAAATAGAAAAGATAAGCTGTGGGGTGCCTCCCATGAGCGCTAAGTTTAAAGTCTTCAGCCAGACTCCCCTTAGTAGACGACACTCAATCAGAGTAACTAGGATCCTCCAATAATATCGTCTCTATGTCCGGACTCTTCAACTCCAAGAATGGTTTTAGCCTTTGTCCATTTACCTTAAAAATGTTACCATTCTTTGGATCCTTAATCTCAATGGCCCCATGAAGAAAAACTGACCGAATAATAAATTGGTCTGTCCAACGAGATTTGAGCTTGCCTGGAAAAAGATGCAAGCGTGAATTGTAAAGAAGAACTTTTTGACTCGGCTCAAAAGCTCGTCTCAAAATGTGTTGGTCATGAGTCTTGATGAGAGTCATAAAATGCCTGTTATCAGTACTTAATTGTTATCATTTTAGGGTTGATCTAGGTTTTAATTGCACTTTTATATGTTAACAACTCTAAAGTATCATTCTTGGATCATTGATCTACTTCGGTGCATTTTCAGGTACTTTAAGCTCAAAAGAGGAGGAAAAGTTATTATTGCTTGAAGCACAAAGACTCGCGGCATACTGGAGTGAAGGAATACTTCCGAAAAGACAAGATGAAGGGCTTAAAAGAGCAACAACTGCTGCCCGCATTGGAAAAGAGTTTCACTAAATTGAGAGAATTGCCCGTACAGATCAATCATCTTTGAAAATTAAACTGTATTGATACAAGAAGAACCAGGAGATGAACCATATATGCTTAGAAAGATCCGGAAGTCTATATTCTGGAGAATTTTATGGTTCATCAAAAGGATTTTTCTAGAGAAAGTTATAGCAGTTTTAGTAGACAAAGGTCAAGCTGTGTGGGCTGTGCGTGATTTCAGCGTGATTTTGGGCTTAAATCCCACATCCCACATCGATTGGAAAACATATTTCTATATCTTACATCCCACATCGGATAGAAAACACATTGCACTCTTGGTATTTGCCTATATAAGACCCACTCCACTTTAGCTTTGGAAATAAATCGGGGATGAATCCAGAGGGCCTTTAGGAGCAATCCAGAGGGCCTTTAGGAGGAACCCGAAGTTTAAAGTTTGAAAGTCGGGAGAGATGATTGTCGGGAGGCCGGAGGCAACTCGAGGACGCATGAGCCCCATGGCCGGCTAGTCTCCAAGCAGGGCGAAGGGATGAATCCCTAGGTGTAGTTGCTCTTATTTTTCCTTTATTTGATTCGGTTGTAGTTGGAATTATTTTTGTTAAATATTGTTATGTTTTATTCTTTAATTTAATTAGTAGATT
The DNA here is from genome assembly GCA_023935145.1 of Bretschneidera sinensis. Classification (NCBI taxonomy): domain Eukaryota; kingdom Viridiplantae; phylum Streptophyta; class Magnoliopsida; order Brassicales; family Akaniaceae; genus Bretschneidera; species Bretschneidera sinensis. Next base: position 58,344,299 of record CM043699.1, on the reverse strand, counting down.
TATTATAACTCCGGTAGTTGCATGCTTCTTTTCCATATAAGTTCAGTCAGGCTTTTCTTATGTGTACCTGTTTGGGTGTGATTGAGTCCGGTAGATCTCTTTTATAGATTTGTCCATTGCTGCGGTATCATCATTTAGATATATCGTCGTCTCTTGATAATTTATAAGTTAGGTCATGTGTGCTTGAAAGTAAAGAAGATTTCATAACAATTACATTAGGATTTATAAATGCACTTTAATTGAATATTTTTCGATTGCCTGTTTGGGATGTGAAACTTGCAATCGAGATAAAAACAACTTAATCAAGTTAGGATTAGAGCAACGAACCTAGGGAGGATTTCTGGAACCTTGTCATTTTTATTTTAAACTTATTTACACAATTACTCTTTTTCTCAAACAACTCAGATTCTTTTAATCTTTTATCGTTTGTGTTGAGGTTTACACCTTCTGTTGTACTTAACTTGTTTCCCTGTGGAATCGACACCCCAAAACTATACTACAATAACCACGTTATGTTTTGGGTGTAATCAAATTTTGGCGCCATTGCCGGGGAAACGTACTTAAGTACAAGGAAGCTTGTCAACTTTGAGTGTGATGGTAAAAAAAAAAAAAAAATTCTTTTTTTATTTATTTTATTTCCTCTCTGATTCATTTGGTGCATGCTTAGACAAGAGATCTGCGAGGTAGATTCATTAGAGGACCTGAGCTAGAATTACCCTCTCCTTCCGAGTCTGATAGTGAAACCTCGCCTAGATAAACCCATAGAGAAAACCCATGTGAGAATCTAGAGGATTTTGTTAACATGACCGATAAACATAATGAGAATGTTGCTAGGACACTTCAGGATTACCTCAACCCTACATGCACAACCACACCATCATGGATCATATTTCCAGCCAATACTCGCCCATTAGAGTTTAAAACAGGGATGATACATTTACTCCCTACATTTCATGGCTTGGATAATGAAAACCCATATGTGCACATTAGAGAGTTTGAGGAAGTAGTCGCGACTTTTCATAGTCAAGACGAAATCGATGACATTGTGAGGCTTAAGTTCTTTCCTTTCGCTTTGAAGGATAGAGCTAAGAGTTGGCTATACTCACTTAGACCATGATCTATTGGGTCGTAGACTAAGATGACTCAGATTTTTTTTAATAAATACTTTCCCCAACATAAGACCAATGTTTTAAAAAGGCAAGTCTCCACCTTTGCATAAAAGGACAGCGAGACTTTGTATCAGTCTTGGGAGAGATTTAAAGAGTTATTGAGTATGTGCCCTCACCATGGGTCTGAGAGTTGGCGCTTAGTGAGCTATTTTTATGAGGGACTTACATATAGAGAGCGCCAATTTGTAGAGATGATGTGTAATGGTGAGTTTTTAGAGAAAGATCCTGATGAGGCCATAGAGTACCTCAATGAGCTTGCTGAAAAAGCTCACACTTGGACTGGACCTAGTGCTACTGAAAGCACAAATAGGTCACGACCTACAGGGCACCTAAATGGTGGTGGAATTTACCATCTTAGGGAAGAGGATAACCTTAGAGTCAAGGTCGAGATGCTCACTAGAGAGTTTGATGCATTTAAAACTAAGGGCTCAAAGCAAACACATGTGGCTAATCATGCCGAGTCTTTAGAGCCGTGCTTTGTGTGTGGCAGGGTAGATCATCTCGCCAAAGAGTGCCCCATATTTTTTGATATGAGAGGGGCATATGAGGAACAATGTAATGCCTTAGGCATGTACAAGAGGCCTCTTGTACCTTTCTCTAACACTTATAACCCGGGGTGGCGAAATCACCCCAACTTCAGCTAGAAATCTGAAAACCAGCATGCACAGCCCCCTCGATCATCCCCTGCACCTTATCACGCACCCTCAGCCTCTAAGAACTCTCTAGAAGACACCTTACAGGCTTTTATAGAGGCACAAGGTAGAACAAACCAAAGGTTTGAGGCACTAATTACGCTGGTGATGGAAGAGGGTAAAGAAACTAGGAGCCAAGTGTCCAAGTTGATGAGCTACTTGAGTGTGACTGAGCAAGGTAAGTTCCCTTCTCAAGCTCAGTCCACACCCCATGGTCAACACCTAGCACAAAAGAATTTAGAGGAGGTGAATGCCATTGAGACACTTGGTGGTAAATCAGTACACATCCCAACGACGAAAAAATAAGAGAATGTGGCTGAAAGCCATCAAGTACAAGCATACATGATGGACTCGTTCATGGAAAAGGTCCAGCACCTTAATCCATTAGAGTCCACCTTCACCCATGGCTTCACCAAAGCATATATCGAGCCAACATTTGCGGATATTACTGATGACATCCTTAAGGCCCCCCAAAAGCATAGAGGCATCGAATTTGGCAGTGCAACAGCGGCGGATGCATTCAACCTATGCTTTTCGAGGAGAGAATAAGAGTGTCTGGCTGAAGACGTAAAACTTAGCGCTCGTGGAAGGCAGCCCACAACGTATCCTTTTATTTTTATTGTTTTCTATATTTCTTTTTTCTTGTTTATTATAATTGTTTTGCTGTTTTCCAGTTTTATTTTAGTATTTATTTTTCAGGGATAAATAAACGAAGCAGTTCAAATGATCATGCACAACTTTCAACTCCATGCACCGTTGGTTAAAAATGGAGTTTCTTTAACTTTTGCTTTTTCATTGAGGACAATGCTTATCTTAAGTTGGGGGTAGAAGATATATATTTCTTATTGCATATCATTGAACTGCTTGGTGCTATCTTTTTTTTGTGTTTAGCATGCTTCGTGTTAGCTTTAGATTCAATTTACATGTCAATGATATAAAACTTAATTGAGATAGCATATAACATTCATAAGTAGTTAAATCTTGCTTCGGTTTGAAATTAATTTAAGTATCAATCTTGATCTGGTTTGAGACTCTAGTTTGTGGTAAGATTGTATGATTAGTCTTAAACATTTAGAAAAGTTTTATGTATGATTATTTTGTGAATATTTTTGCAGTCTCGACAAGCTCTAGAACTTACTTGATAACCACTTGAGGCGAATTCCTAGAATGCATACTACTTAGGATATGATATAGGCCATTTTTGAACCGTTTGAGCCTTTCAAACCTACCATTGCTATATTTATCACTAGTCACCTATTTGAGCCTTTTTCTTGAAAAGAAAAAATTGAGCCTTGTTTCTTTGGATAAACCATTTACTTACTTTTATGAGCCAAAAAATATTTTATCCTTACCTTTCTTTTAAAAGAACTTAGTTATACACATGTTGTGAGAAGCACTTAAAAGGAGTAAGGGTGGAAATATGAAAAAATATCACTACCACAACCCAAGTACATTAAAGGAGATAAATTGGGGGTTGTGGAAAAGATAAGAAAAAAAAATGATGAAAAAGAAGGTGAATGGTTATGTGCCAAAATAAAAAAAAATGAATTATGGCAAAGAAAGAAGAAAGAAAGAAGAAAGAAAAAAAAAGAAAAGAAAAAAAAAATGGTGATTTGTTAAAAGAAATGCTCGAAAAATGGTTGAAAGAGTTGGGTGTGGAAGTAAAGGTTATCAAGTGCTTAAAGTGATTATGTTTAAAGCTAAGAGATTGAGTTCTTTTACTTGTGAATCTTTCCCATTCTTCCTTAGCCTTTACCTTTGCCTAACGTTACAAGCTTATTAAAGACCTTTTGATCCAATGTAGTGTGATTTTTCTACAATAGTGGAGAGTGGTTTGAAATGTAAGCATATGGAGCTTGTTTTTGTGATTGACGTCACACTATTTATTATATTTTTAGAGACCAAGATTTGTATTCATGAATGTTATGCATAAAATCATCCGAATGTTTGGATTAATGGATTGTGGTAAGATAGATGTTAAAAGTCAATAACGATTTTAAGATTGATGTTTGAATTACTTTTGGATTTGGGTGAAATCTAATGATTCTTTGTGCCGTGTGGTATGTGCAATCTTTGAGACAAAATGTGAATTACTCTTGGTTAACACTAATATTGCTTTTCATTTACTTTGATTCCCATCATAGAATTCATCTCTTAATTTCGCTTGAATTGCTAGAGACTAGCAATAAGCTAGTTGGGGGTTGTGATGAGAGTCATAAAATGCCTGTTATCAGTACTTAATTGTTAGCATTTTAGGGTTGATCTAGGTTTTAATTGCACTTTTATATGTTAACAATTCTAAAGTATCATTCTTGGATCATTGATCTACTTCGGTGCATTTTCAGGTACTTTAAGCTCAAAAGAGGAGGAAAAGTTATCATTTCTTGAAGCACAAAGACTCGAGGCATACTGGAGTGAAGGAATACTTCCGGAAGGACAAGATAGAGGGCTTAGAAGAGCAACAGCTGCTGCCCGCATTGGAAAAGAGTTTCACTAAATTGCAAGAATTGCCCGTACAGATCAATCATCTTTGAAAATTAAAATGTATTGATACAAAAATAACCAAGAGATGAACCATATATGCTTAGAAAGATCCAGAAGTCTTTTTTCTGGAGAATTTTACGGTTCGTCAAAAGGATTTTTCTAGAGAAAGTTATGGCAGTTTTAGTAGACAAAGGTCAGGCTGTGCGGGCTGTGTGGGATTTCAGCGTGATTTTGGGCTTAAATCCCACATCCCACATCCCACAGCAGTTGGAAAACATATTTCTATATCTCACATCCCACATCGGATGGAAAACACATTGCACTCTTGGTATTTGCCTATATAAGACCCACTCCACTTTAGCTTTGGAAATAAATCGGGGATGAATCTAGAGGGCCTTTAGGAGCAATCCAGAGGGCCTTTAGGAGGAACCCAAAGTTTAAAGTTTGAAGGTTGGGAGAGATGATCGTCGGGAGGCCGGAGACAACTCGAGGACGCATATGCCCCATGGCCGGCTAGTCTCCAAGCAAGGCGAAGGGATGAATCCCTAGGTGTAGTTGCTCTTATTTTTCCTTTATTTGATTCGGTTGTAGTTGGAATTATTTTCGTTAAATATTGTTATGCTTTATTCTTTAATTTAATTAGTAGATTTATTATAACTCCGGTGGTTGCATGCTTCTTTTCCATATAAGTTCAGTCAGGCTTTTAAACTTATTTACACAATTACCCTTTTTCTCAAACAACTCAGATTCTTTTAATATTTTATCGTTTGTGTTGAGGTTTACACCTTCTGTTGTACTTAACTTGTTTCCCTGTGGAATCGACACCCAAAACTATACTACAATAACCGGGTTATGTTTTGGGCGTAATCAAGTCTTCTTCATTTGTGCCTTGTAGGACCGTGCACAATCGTATGCATCATTTCATAGCTCCTCTAATTCTTTGAGTTGGAGCTTCCTTTGTGTGCCAGCCTTCGAAATATTGAAGTTCAACTGCTTGATAGCCCAATAGGCTCTATGCTCTAAATCAACCGGAAGGTGACATGCCTTTCCGTACATAATACAATAGGGAGACATGCCAATTGGCGTCTTGAAGGCTGTCCGATATGCCCACAGTGCATCAGTTAATCGCAGAGACCAATCCTTTCTACTAGGGTTCACAGTTTTCTCTAAAATGTGTTTAATCTCGCGATTAGAAATTTCTACTTGTCCACTCGTCTGCGGGTGATATGGGGTGGCAACCTTGTGTGTGATAAAATACTTCTTCATCAACTGCTCAAAAATCCGGTTACAAAAGTGCTTACCTCCATCACTTATGATTGCTCGAGGCATACCAAATCGAGCAAAAATAGTGTCCTTCAAAAACTGGACCACGACTCTGTGGTCATTGGTCTTGCATGCATCGGTCTCCACCCACTTGGACAGATAGTCCACAGCAACTATAATGTACAAGTTGCCAAAGGAGTTTGGGAACGGTCCCATAAAATCAATGCCCTATACGTCAAAAATCTCAACAACTAGAATAGGGTTGAGGGGCATCATATTCCTCCTAGAAAGACTCCTTAGCTTTTGGCAACTCTCACAAGATACACAGTAGGTGTGAGAGTCTCGGAACATGGTAGGCCAATAAAATCCACACTACAAAATCTTTGCAGCGGTCTTTTTAGCACTGAAATGGCCTCCACAAGCATGATCATGACAAAAGGCGATGACGTTAGATTGATCATGCTCAGGAATACACCTTCTGATGATCTGATCGGGACAATACTTAAACAGATAAGGATCATCCCAGAAAAAATGTTTTACCATAGCTAAAAACTTTGATTTATCTTGTCGACCCCAATGCAAAGGCATGTGTCCGGTGACAAGATAGTTCACTATATCAGCAAACCATGGAGCGGGATTTTGAGCAATAAGCATTAGCTGCTCATCAGGAAAGGTCTCAGAAATGGGAGTGGCGGCCTCAATGAAATCCACAATCAATCTAGATAAATGGTCTGCCACCACATTTTCAGAACCTTTCTTATCCCGAATCTCGATGTCGAACTCTTGAAGTAGCAAGATCCATTGGATAAGACGAGATTTAGCATCTTTTTAGAGAAAAGATACTTCAAGGCTGCATGATCCGAGTAGATAATGACCTTAGATCCTAACAAGTAGGATCTGAACTTGTCTAATTCAAAAACAACTGCAAGCAACTCCTTCTCAGTGGTAGAGTAATTAAGTTGTGCGTCGTTTAGAGTTCGACTTGCATAGTAGATAACATGGGGAAGTTTATCAACACACTACCCCAAAACAGCTCCAACAGCATAGTCTGATGCGTCACACATAATCTCAAAGGGCACACCTTAGTTGGGTGGCTGAATAATGGGTGCGGACGTCAAAATATTCTTCAGATCCCCAAATGCTTTCTTACAGTCCTCATCAAATATAAATGGAGCATCCTTTTGTATTAACTGGCATAAGGGCCTGGCAATTTTGCTGAAATTATGGATAAATCGCCTGTAGAAACCTGTATAGCCCAGAAAAGATCGAACCTCCTTCACTGTACGTAGGGGTGGGAGGTTGGAAATTAGGTCCACCTTCGCTTTGTTGACCTCAATCCCCTGATGAGATATGACATACCCCAGTACAATGCCTTGCTTAACCATAAAATGGCACTTCTCCCAATTAAGCACTAGGTTCTTCTCCTTGCACCGCACTAAAACCAAAGCGAGACGGTGCAGGCACTCTTCAAAGGTTGAACCGAAGACGGAGAAGTCATCCATGAAAATCTCTAAGAACCGCTCTACCATGTCAGAGAATATACTGACCATAGATCGCTGAAAAGTAGCGGGTGCATTGCATAACCCAAAGGGTATGAGACGGTAGGCGAAAGTCCCAAAAGGACAGGTAAACGTCGTCTTCTCCTGATCTTCGGGGTCCACGGGGACTTGGTTATATCCAGAATAACCATCCAAAAAACAATAATACTCGTGCCCAGGCAAACACTCCACCATCTGATCAATAAATGGCAGTGGAAAGTGATCCTTCCTTGTGGCAACGTTCAGCTTACGGTAGTCTATACACACTCTCCACCCTGACTGAATATGAGTTGGCACCAACTTGTCGTCCTTATTCTTTACTACTGTCAATCTCGCTCGCTTGGGCACGACATTAATCGGGCTCACCCGCTTGCTATCAGAAATGGGACAAATGATCCCTGCATCTAACAGCTTAATTATTTCTGCCCTCACAACCTCTTGCATAGCTGGCTTGAGCCTTCTTTATGGCTCCCTCGATGGCTTAGCATCCTCCTCCAAATGTATCTTATGCATCACCATCGAGGGGCTGATTCCCCTGATATCCTCAATGGTCCACCCGATAGCTTCCTTGTGCTCTCTTAAGACATCTAATAATTTCTCCTCTTGAGCTTCACCCAAATCTGAAGCTATAATCACAGGCAAACTATCGGCTGAACCTAGGAACTTATACTTAAGATTATCTGGTAAAGGCTTAAGTTCCTTCTTGGGGGTTTCAGGTTCGACGGTCTCCTCTGTCTCATTGTTTTCTTGAGGATCAGACTCCAAAATGGCATTCACTTCTTCGAGTAGCTTATCTAAGCCCAAGTCCTCTCCAAAGTGAGCAAAACACGCCTCTAGGGGATCCTCAATACTTGATTCGTCCACAGTCTCCTTAAGAATCTCCTTTATCAAGCATACATTTCTCACTTCATCATACTCCAGTGGTTGCCTAGTGATATCAAAGATGTTTAACTCTACTGTCATATTTTCGAAGGAGATCTTCATCACCCCTGTCCTACAATTAATTAGGGCATTAGCCGTGGCTAAGAATGGTCGCCCTAGAATCACTGGTATTTGAATCCCTACATTCTGGACCGGCTCTGTGTCAAGCACAATAAAATCCACTGGGAATAGAATTTATCCACTTTTATCAGGACGTCCTCAACTATTCCCCGTGGTCTTTTCGCTAACCTACCAGCCAATTGAAGCGTCGTGGATGTGGGCTTCAATTCTCCTAACCCCAACTGCAAATAAACTGAGTAGGGTAGAAGATTCACACTCGCCCCTAGATCCAAAATAACCCTCTCAATATGGCTGACTCCTATCGTGCAAGAGATGGTAGGACATCCCGGGTCTTTATACTTGATGGGTAGCTTGCACTGAAGGATTAAGCTGGCACTTGATGGATGACGTCCAAAAATGGGATATTGATTTGGACCTGCTTGAATAGCTCCAAAATTTCCTCATACTTCCCTCATTTCTTAGGCACATGTAATCTCTTAGGGTAAGGCACTTTAGGTACAAACGACCTATTCATTTGAAAAATTTTGGTTGATCTGAAAAATTCAGGTGTTGTGGTCTCCTCCATCTCACTGCCCTTCTGAAGAGCAGACTCCAAAGTAGCATTTACTTGCTCAAACAACTTATCCAAATCCAAATCCTCTTCAAACTGAGCAAAGCATGCCTCCAGAATGTCCTCAGATTCCCCTCCTTTCTTGGGCGCTTGTAATCTCTCAGGGTAAGGGGCTTTAGGTACAAACGACCTAGGGAGATCCTTAATAATAGGTGTGGCTGTAGATGGCTCAGCATCTCTCTTTTCCTTGTTGCTACTTTCTTGCCCTTGTTGCATAACTGGGTTCTCTTCCACTTGATTGTCCACTTGTCTCCCAGACCTCAATGGGATAATCAATTGCACTTGTTCCTACCCGTGCATAGGAGTTGATGAATTTCCCACCGCAAACTGTTCCTTTGGGTTAGGCTCAGGTTGACTGGGGAACCTTCCCTTCTCTCCTTCACCCAAGTGATTTGCGATTTGACCCATTTGACTCTCTAGCTTGGCAATCGCTTGGGTGTTTACTATTGTTGCATTCCTTACTTTGCTTATAGATTGGTCGGTCATCTTCCTCAAATCATTGAGGGCATCCTCCAATGACTGTGAAACCGACGCTGGCGCTTGAATGGGAGTTTGGTAAGCGGGTGATGATGCTGGATAGGCTGAGCGACCATAACTTAGAACTGGTGGAGGAAATTCGAGAGGGTATTGATTGTGAGCATGATAAGGGGCTCCTCCCTTATTCATCAGTTGGTTCTGCGTCTATGAAAAATCAGGGTGGTTCCACCACCTTGGATTGTACGTCTCGGAGTAAGATCCATTTGATTGCCACCAATAATCATTGAAAGTGTTCGTTTGTTCAATGGGATGCTCGACAATAGCCGGCGTAGATAGACAATTCTGTGCTAAATGCATAGGACTAGCACAGATAGAACAACTATCAACATTGAATGTATTAGTTGTATTGATGGACTGGCCGGTCATCTTCATTAAATCCTTGAGGGCGTCCTCTAAAGACTGTGAAACCGGTACTGGATTCATCTACATTTTTTTATATATCTATAATTTTTTTATAAGACAATGCAAATAGAAACAAATAAAATAAAATAAAATAAAATTGCAAAAAAATTAAAATAAATGATAAAAACACTAAGGTTTCTGAATCCACCCCACCAAAGCAAAGCATATATTTTTATGTTCTATAAAAATAATCTATCAAAACATTCCATGAATCCAACTTTAAACAAGTCATAACAAATATCCCAATTTAACCAAAACAATCAAATGTATCCACTTTTAACAAATCACAAAGGATATCCAATTTAATCAAAAATGATTCGATGTATCCATCAGATGAAACACACTAAATATCCAACAGAACAATTTAAAAACTATCCATCGTAAGAATTTACTCAAACAATTGACTAGAACATTTATACTAAAAAAAACATCAGAATTGTAGAAACAAATCTGAAAATCTTATGCCAAACAACGGCGAGGCTTCATCTTTAACCTTAGTTGAAGATTTTAGCCACTCATAATCTTGAAACTAAAGTTCACAATAACAGTGCTAAACATTAAACTAAAAAAAAAACAGTAAATTAAAACTGGCTATACATAGGATAAATTCCACTCGCTGTTGGGCGGTGCTTTCCCTCGTGGTAGCAAAGCCTTCGGGATCTACCAGAATGGTAGTAGACATCCATCGGATTGCACACCGAATGATGAAGGGAGATGGGGCTTTTATAGGGGAATTCCCGAAGTACAATATGTTTCAAATTCGATGTGAGATACTACCCGAGTGCGATCGATCGCAGTCTGGTGCGCTCGAGCGCATACTGGCGCACTAAAGAATGTCTAAAAGATAACTTTCCTCTACCAAGAATCGACCAGCTAGCCGATGCAACCTTGGGCTACGAGATGTTGAGTTTCATAGGTGCATATTCGGGCTACAACCAAATCCGAATGTATAAGCCGGACCAGCTAAATACCGCCTTTATGACAGAAAGATTCCTTTACTGCTATAATGTAATGTCGTTCGGGTTGAAGAATACCAGAGCAACATACTAAAAACTAGTCAACAAGCTATTCAAAGACCAAATTGGAAAGAACATGGAAGGTCGATTTACTACGTGAGCAGAGTACTTCAAGACGTGGAAACACAGTACCAAACCCTTGGAAAATTATCATTTGCAGTAGTCATCTTGACCCGAAAGCTATGACTCTACTTCCAGTCACATCCTATCAATTTACTAACAGACCACCGTTTGAGAACAATAGTTCAAAAACCTGACCTCTTAGGATGACTTGTGAAGTGTTCTATTGAGTTGGGAGAATTTGAAATCAGGTTCAAACTAATACCAGCGATCAAAGTGCAAGCACTAGGCAACTTTATCTTCAAGTGCAAGTTTTCTAAAAGGACATTGAAAGAACAAGGAGAAAGAGAACAAAAATAGTAGACTTGGAAATTCTTTGTGGATGGTTCCTCTAATGATCGATGAAGTGGCACATGACTCATTTTTGTCAACCTTGAAGAATTCACAATAGAATACGCCCTGCAATTTAACTTCAGAGCATCAAACAATGAAGCAGAGTAAGAGGCACTCCTGGCCGGGTTAAAACTAGACCAATATTTGGTCGTGGAGAATCTAGAAGTATTCAACGATTCTTAGCTAGTGGTAAGCTATGTGACTAGAGAATACAAAGCAAAAAGAGCGCGGATGATCCAATACTTAGCCAGAGCAAAGAAACTAATAGCAAGTTTAAAGAGGTCAGTGTGAATCGAGTACCAAGGGCAGAAAATGCTAAGGCCGATGCCCTAGCACAGCTAGCATCTTCTAAGACTTCATACCTCTTGAGAGTCACATATATTAAGATCCTACTAAAACCAACTATAGATAAAATGGAATTCATCCACATTGATGATGAATCAAGCTAAATGGACCCAATTGTCAAGTACCTAAGAAATGGTGAACTCCCAAAGAAAAGAGTAGAAACAAGAAAACTCATGTCTAAGGTAGCCCTTTACTATATGATCGGAGACTAGTTATACCAATGATCTCTCGCATAGTCTTAACTCAAGTGCCTCAAATTTAGGGAAGCCAACTATGCCCTAAGGGAGATACATGAGAGAATCTGCGGGAACCACTTGGATGGATGAGCTCTAGCCCATAAAATACTAAGGAAATGCTACTACTGGCCTATACTATAGAAAGAAGCCACAAAGTTTTTTAAAAAATATTCCAAGTGTCAGAAATTCGCACCAATCCCTCACTTTCTAGCAAACCTGTTGATCATTGTAACCAACTCGATCCCATTTGCGATGTGGGGTGTAGACATACTCGACCCATTTTCAAGAGCACCCGGACAACTTAAGTTCCTAATCATGGCAATCGACTACTTCGCCAAATGGATGGAAGCAGAACCGCTTGCATTGATAACAGAAGATAAAACCAAAGGTTTTATTTGGAAGTCGATAATCTGCTGCTACGGAATCCCAAGGGTACTGGTGATGGACAATGGGAAACAATTCGATGTAGCACAGTTCAAAAGATTCTGCCAAGACTTAAAAATCAACCAATGGTTCACTTTAGTGGGGTACCTACAAGCCAACAGTCAAGCTGAGGTCACAAATAAAATGATACTGCAAACCTTGAAGACGCCCAAGGACTGTGGGTCAAAGAGTTATCACATGCGCTATGGGTCTACAAGATCACGCCTCAGTCGTCAATAGAAGAAACACATTTCTTCATAGCTTTCGGATTCAAAGTTATGGTCCCCGTTGAGGTGGGAGAACCTTCCCTTAAAATTCAACTCTTCAATTTAAGAAACAACGATGAGGGTCAGAAAAAACCAAGACCTAATCAAAAAGACTAAAGATGAAGCTTTGTTGAAACTCACTATGTATCAGCAAAGGACAACCAAGTATTACAACTCTAGAGTAAAGCAAAGAACCTTCAGACTCGGAGAACTGGTCTTTTGAAAGAAAATAATCTCCAACCTTCGCAACATAAGGAAGCTCTCCGCAAATTAGGAAAGCCCGTACCATATCAGGAGGGTGATCAAGACAATAACCTTTGAGCTGGAAAGGTTAGATGGTACACCGTTACCATGAAGATTGAACTCAGAGAACTTGAGAAAGTTTTATTAGTAGATTACAAGTGTAAAATAGCATAAGAGCCAAACAATTTATGTCAGCACCTCAACTTCATCAAATTAAATGGATTTTGTCAAAAATTTATGTATATTTACTTTCCAGCATCCACCTCGGACATCCTCCGTAGTCAAGGATCGAAGCGAGATACCAAAAATAGCATCTAATCTTGAACATCCTCCACAGCCAAGGACCGAAGTAAGGTGCACAAAATAGTATCCATCTCGGACATCCTCCATAGCTGAGGACCAAAATGAGATGCCCAAAATAGCACCCACCTCGAACATTCTCCACAACCAAGGACTGAAGTCGATCGCCTAGAACTTAGGGTTCTACAAAGGAAAACCCAACCTTAGGCAAAGAAGACTAAAAGAGAACTTGGAGTTCCACAAAAGAAAACCCTAATTCATGCAAAAAAGACCCGAAAAGAACTTGGGGTTCCACAAAGAAAATCCCAAACAATGGTAAATAAGATCCAAAAAGAACTTGGGGTTCTGCAAAAGTAAACCCTAACTCGTGCAAATAAGACCTGAATAGAACTTCGGGTCCTACAAAGGAAACTCCAACATGGGCACAAAACTAAATGGAGGGCTTAAAAAGAAAAGCTTTGATTCACAAACATAAAAAATGACAAAGATAAAAGCAATAGAGGGAAATAACATAACATAATCCATTCTACAACAATAAGAGTACCAAAACAGGTTTATGAAAAGATAAGAGTACTAAAACAAGCGACTAACGCCGAATACAAAGAAAAATATAAATAAATCTGAAGCCTAAGCCTAATCCCCTTGCTGGTCACTAAGGTTTCTAACATACCCTGTGACGATCTGCCCTTCTGAATCACTAAGCACAACTTAAGCATCTCCAGCACAAAATTGAGCACCATCGTCTCCTAGAGGGGTTCTATCTCTAGACAATGTTAACTTCTAGAGCTCAACATGTATCTGGTCAAGGCTATGGTCGGAAGCAACCGTGACCACCTTACCTTTTGCATTATTGAAGCTCGCAAGGAACTCCACAATAGCCTTCTCGTAGAGCAAGTCCTCGAAGGCACTGGTTTTCTTGAACACCTTAATGATCTCCTCAAAAGACATCTTTTACTCTACCTTAAGCCTTTCTACCTCGAGCCTAAGTTTCTCTACCTCGGCATTAGCCTCTTCTACCTAGGTAATCGCTAATTGGACCTCTACCCTCAAAGTGCAGCAATCCTCCCTCAAACCAGCACCCTACTCATCTCAACCATGTACTTGAGACTAGAGATCATCCTTTTCTTTGGGCAGACAGCCAACCTCAGTAACAACCTAAGGATACTTCTCAACGACCATGGCGTAAAACACCCCAACCTGAAAAAGACCAAAGGACCGATCAGAGACCACCAAATAAAAATTCAAAGATAAATCACTGAGTATGAAAAGGTATACCTTTTGGGCAGACTAGCTCATGATCCTGGCCATAACCTTGGGAGGGTAGCTCACGATGTGAGCTTCATCCTTGGGAAAGATGGATCCCCGGATGAGATGGTGAACTATCTTCAACTCAATAAATGTCGAATTTGTATGCTGCACAAACCAGCAACCTCGAAATACATCAAGAGTCAAACCCGAACTGCGATCGCTAAGTGTTAGGTAAGAAAAAAGGCTCATTCTTCCCAGGGGAAAAGTTAGTAGATGGATGTTCTCCTAAGCCTGTACCACTGCTAGCAAGATGCCTCTTCCTCTATTCAATAGTATGAGGAGAACCGACGGGGGAAGCAGTTGAAGGAGGTTGATTTTTCTTGTTCACAACCAAGCGAAGAAGACGAGACCTATCAGCAACCATGGCTACAAAAAGAAGAAGGAAAATTAATATAAGAAAGAAAATAAAGGAGCAAGCAATCAAGGAAAATAAAGTTAAAAATTTTCTAAGTTAAGGTAAATTACCGAGAGTAGCCCGACTCAACTTATAATAGACAAAAACGTCTTTTTTTAACAACTCTAGCAAAAACAGGCTTGGAACACATCCTACCAAGAATATCCTCTTCCATCTCACTCAGTGGAGGAAGATCTTTCTAAGAGTCAAAAATACCATACTCTCATTCCCAACTGACAGGAAAATGATATCTATGTCGGATGAAGAAAAACCTTTTCTTCCAATCATGGACTGATGATGAGTTCTCAATCACTATTTTCCCATTAGTCCTCATGGATATATTGTATCAATCACTGTTATGAAGTTTCTTGATGATGTAAACATTATGGAAGAGGTTCATAGTAAAAGGTATACGTCGGCCATACCTTATAAGGCTAATAAAGAAACTTATGACCATTATCATAGAATTCGGATGTAGTTAGTTAAGAGCAATGCTAAAGAAATTGAAGACCTCAACCATCTACAGATCTATAAGAAGATCAGAACCCCTTTTAAAAAAGCCTTATAGACACACATCTCATAAGGGGATTCTCCATGGATAGGGCTACATGCCCTCTCCTTAAGAGTAATGAGATGTATCTCGCACTCCTCTAAAATACAATATTTTCGATAAAAAGTCGAAAATAACTTCTTAGAAATTGAGCAAGTGATCAACTCAGCTACGTAATGAAAACGATCATGATCCCGAGACATCTTAAGACACACATTCTCTAAAGGAGGAACCACTCCCTCTAGCTCAGGATCTACTTGATCCTTCTCAAACCTAGGGTTTGGATCATGTAAAGTCCTCTCAGAATAGGAAGAATCAGACCTAGAACAATGGCTAGTACCCTTACCCTCACGAAATGAAGATATTGTTATGTAAAAAAAAAGGATGAGGTAAAATTTCTTACCGGAACAAGAAACAAAGTATAAAGTCGGACGAAGCTGATTAAGAGGCAATAGACGAAACTGACAAGAAAGAATGAACAAAGCTAAGAAAGAATACGGGAGAAAAGAAGTCAAGACCGATTAGGGCTAGACGAGGCCGAATTGTGCTATAATATCTTAAAATTGAAGTAATTTTGCAAATAAAAAGTGTAGGGAAACCCCCCCCCCCCAAACCTCTCTTATATAGAACTTGGAGTGTTTAGAAAAATTTAAAAGCAAACCTAGAGTAGTGCAACAATCACTTCAATCGCATCAACGGCCACATGGAGAAGTGTAAAAGACTTGTCGAAAAACGCAACCATAGGAAGCTAACCAGGTCGATACTTGACTCTTAAGAGTAACCGACCACCGAGTTGGGTGCCATAATTTTACAAGAGGCACACCAACCAAAACAGAACAACCACCGAGTTTGGTGTTCCAATTTCATTAAGACCTACCAACATAGCTCAAAGACCAACCGAACACCAAGTTGGGTGTCCCAATTTCCCTAGGACTCACCAACTTGGCCCAAGGAACTGCCGAGTATAGAGTTGGATGTGCCTAATTACAATGGGACCCACCAACTAGGCTCAAGGAGAAGTCGAGTATCGAGTTGGGTGTCCCAATTTCACTAAGGCCCATTAACTCGGTCCAAAGAGCAACTAAGTACTGAGTTGGGTGTCTTAATTTCACTAGAACCGACCAACTCGGCCCAAAGACCAGTTTAGTACCAAATTGGGTATGCTCAATTTCAATGGGACCTACTAACTCACCCCAAGGACCAACCGAGTATCGAGTTAGGTGCCCTAATCTCAGTAGGACCCATAACCTCAATCCAAAGAGCAACTAAGAATCGAGTTGGGTGTGCCTAATTCACTAAGACCTATTAACTTTAACCAAAGAGCAACTGAGTACCAAGTTGGGTGTGTTCAATTTCAACGGGACCCGCCTACTCAACTTAAGGACCAGTCGAGTACCAGTTAAGTGTGTCCAATTTCAATAGGACCCACCGACTTAACCCAAGGACCAACCGAGTACACAATCGGGTGTCTCATTTCACTAGAACCCATCAACTCAACTCAAGAAGCAACTGAGCACCGAGTTGGATGTGCTCAATGAGTTGGGTGTGCTCAATTTCAATGAGACCCACCAACTCGGCCCAAGGACCAACCGAGCACTGAATTGGGTATTCTAATCTCATTAAGACCCATCAACTCGGCCTAAAGACCAACCGAGTACTGAATTGGGTATGCTTAATTTCAATAAGACCATCAACTCAACCCAAAGGCCAATCGAGTACCGAGTTGTGTGTGCCTAATTCACTAAGACCCACCAACTAGGCCCTTAAAAAAATTTAAGTACTAAATTGGGTGATCTCAATTCACTAGGACCCACCGAATTAGCCCTAAAGAAGGCTAACTAAAAAAATGCTTTCAGACATCAGTGAGAAGATGAAGTTCGAAAACCACCATTCCTTTAGTTAAGGAGTGGAAAAAGGGGAAGGGCATGTGATATAGGACAAATATATCCTCAAACCAGAAGATGACACTTGCCAACCACAAGGGGAAAATGTCAATCTCTACCCCAATTGGACCCTATAAATAGGGCATCCCCAAACAATAACCAAGACACTATTTTCATTTTTACTTTTGCTTTCCACTAATTCATACTCTGAGTCAAATTGCGAAGAGTTCTTCCCAAAGTCAACCACTCTGGGTCGGCTTCCTTTTTAGGTACCATCAAACCAACTTAAACCAAACGAGTGTTAGTCAACGTACGACCTTCTTTGGACCGACTTAGACCTAACCGGTAGCAGAACCGATCAGACCCTAATACACCCGACTTATTTTTGGCATCAACAATTAGTGCATATTGTTATTACAAATAAATATTTTTCAATCCTAATCTGCATAATTAGTTAAAATGGAGTATGTTGTCTCTCCTTTAAAATATGGCTAGTACTACTTAATTGGGTGTTTTTTTTTGGTTCATTTGCGAGTGATTTGGTGTTCGCATAACAAGGAACGAACTTCAATTAGCACTGATTCTAAATGATATCACATTAAATACTTGACTGAGGCAACAAGCTTTATTCTAAGATTTTACAAACTTTAGTGAGATATTAGCGTCACATGCTTATTGGAAGTAGTGGGTGGGTCTTAACAAGTGGTGGTAATGCATGAGGTCTCTTTAATAAAGACAAGGGATAGTGGTGAATTAGTTGGTTTTTCTTCTAAGATCTACACTTAGGATATTTTTTAGGTTGAGATTATTAGAATTTGCACTATGATTTTTCAATGGGCTTTAATAAGTTGATAATGGGAATGTGTAGAAGCATTGTTAGGTAGAGGTTGGGATAACATTATGTTTAGAAATGTGTTGGATGAATGCAAGTCTACTATTAGCTGCTTTGAGGAAATAATTTGTGTTGCATGCTTTTAAAGAGGGTAACTTGTGTGCTGACTTCATGGCCAAAGTTGGGAGAGGTTTGCTGTAACGACCGATCCCGGGTTGGTCACCCCTGAGACGGTGTCGTCATGTTTTGAAATCCTAACATGACACATATATGCAACAATATAAAAACATCAACTGAAATGATATATATCTATACATCGATCCTTAACCTTTAACATGGGAGTTATATTATTAAAATTTCAACTGAAATAATATATACAACATATGATGCATGAATATTTACAAATATTTTTTTTATTTTTCTAAAGAATTATTTTATTCAATAATAAAACTTTCATGTATATATTATTTTATTTCCATATAATATTTATCAAATTACTTCTTTACCCTTACTTTAAGAACACGGGTATTACAATTCTACTCACCTTATAAAAAAAAATTTCCCAAAATTTCCTTACCTAACTCAAGAAACAATAGTGAATAATATTTCGTCATAGTTGCCCCATGTTCTCACGTAATCTCTTCAACATCTTTATTCCGCCACAGAACTTGAACTAATGGAATTACTTTATTACACAAGACTTGTTCTTTTCTATCTAAAATTCTCATTGGTATTTGTATAAAAGTCAAATCTTCCTGAATTTCTATAGTTTGGCTCGAAATATTATGAGATTCATCATGTAAGTGCTTTCGCAAAAATGAAACGTGGAATACATTATGTCACTGCTTCAACTCTGGAGGCCAATCTAGGTTATTCACAACTAGCCCAACTTTCGCAATAACCTCATAGGGTCCCACATACCTCGGACTCAACTTTCCTTTCTTTTTTACCCTCAACATCTCTTTTAGTACTTTAATAATCTTTTATATCTGCTCATCTGTTTGAGGATGAAAAGTTGTACTAAACTGCAACTGTGTACACACACTTCTCTGAAAGCCTCTCAGAATCTAGAATTTCTATCCTATACCATACTCAAAGGTACCCTATGCAATCTTATTATCTCAGCTACATATAGTTCAACTAACTATCAAGACTTCAAGTAGTATTAATAGGAAGAAAATGAGATGATTTAGATAATCTATCTACAATCACCCACACAACATTAAAACTTGTCTGGGTACAGAAAAGCTTGACTAAACGGTCAGCCAATTACAATACCATAGTGGTTGGTCTGATTTCTCCCAACCCCAACTGCAAATAAATAGAATATGGTATTAGATTCACGCTAGCTCCTAAATCTAGCAAAGCTTGCCCAACCTCATGATTTCCGATACTGCATGCAATGGTTGGACAACTAGGATCCTTATACTTGGGAGGAATCCACTGCTCAATTAAAGCACTAACTTGCTCTGTCAGAAATGTTATCTTCTTCACATGGTGCTTCCTCTTAACTGTACACAAATCCTTGAGAACTTTTGCATAAGTAGGAACTTGTTTAATCACCTACAAAAGAGGAAGATTGATTTTTACTTGCCTTAGATTCTCTAGGATTTCATTGTTTGGATCCAGAGTTCGCTTGCTTGATTTTAAAGCTTGAGGGAATGGTACCTTAATAGACTCTTTATCACCTCAGGTTCCTTGGGCAGCTCGGCATCACTACTATCCTGACCCTTTTCCACATCCTCTGATTTGTTCGTTGTTGGGATGTGTAATGACTTACCACTTCGTGTCACAATGGTATTCACATCCTTTAGATTCTTTTGTGCCATATGTTGACTATGGGGTGTGGACTAGGCTTGAGAAGGGAACTTACCTCGCTCATTCACACTCAAAGAGCTCATCAATTTGGACACTTGGCTCTTTATCTCCTTATTTTCTTCAACAACCTGCGTAATCAAATATTCATATTTTTGGTTAGTCTTACCTTGTGCCTCAATAAAAGCATGCAAAGTATCTTCTAAAGGACTCCTAGAAGATGAAGGTGCATGATATGGTGTAGGATATGATCTAAGGGGTTGTGTAAGCGACTGGTTTTTAGACTTTTAGCTAAAATTGGGGTGATTGCGCCACCCCGGATTATAGATATCAGAGAAAGGTGAAAAAGGCTTCTTGTACATACCTAAAGCATTACATTGTTCCTCATACATCCCTCTCATTTCAGCAAATGTGGGACACTCTTGAGTGAGATGATCTACTCTGCCACACACAAAACATGGTCCAAAAGATTCTGCATGATTAGCCATGTGTGTTGGCTTTAAGTCCTTAGTCTTTAACACATCTAGCTCCCTAGTGAGCATCTCGACCTTAGCCTTTAGGTTATCCTCTTCCCTGAGATGGTAAATTCCACCACCATTTGGGTTTACTGCAGGGCGTGACCTATTTGTGCTCTCAGTAGCACTAGGTCTAGTCCAACTGTGAGCTTTTTCCGCAAGCTCATTGAGGTATTCTATGGCCTCATCAGGATCTTTTTGTAAGAACTCACCATTACACATTATCTCCACAAATTGGAGATCTCTAGGTGTAAGTCCCTCATAAAAATAGCTCACTAAGCGCCAATTCTCATACCCATGGTGAGGACACATACTTAACAACTCCTTAAATCTCTCCCATGACTGATCCAAAGTTTCACTGTTCTTTTGTGCAAAGGTGGAGATTTGCCTTTTTAAAGCGTTGGTCTTATGTTAGGGAAAGTATTTATTAAAGAAAACCTGAGCCATCTCATTCCACAACCTAATAGGTCATGGTCTCAGTGAGTATAGCCAACTCTTAGCTCTATTCTTCAAAGAAAAAGGAAAGAACTTAAGTCTTACAATGTCATCAGTTGCATTTTGACTATGAAAAGTCGCAACTACTTCCTCAAACTTCCTAATGTGCACATATGGGTTTTCATTTTCCAAGCCATGGAACGTAGGGAGTAACTATATCATCCCTGTTTTAAAATCCAGCTGGCGAGTATTAGCTGGAAACATGATGCAAGATGATATGGCTATGCGTGTAGGGTGGAGGTAATCCTGAAGGGTCCTAGTGGGTTTATCTCTGTGTTCACTCATTTCTTCAAGACTAGATGGATTGTTAAATAAAGGATTTAAAAATTTTGATTCTGACTCTAGCACAGGCTTACAAGCAAATCTACCTAAGGCGTCTCTATATATGTGCATGCAAGGTAACAAAATAAAAAAAATACTATAAAAAGGAAGAAGAGAAAAAGAAAAAAAAAATAATACAGCAAGTTAAAATAAGGAACGAAGTTACCGCATTTACAAACTGCTGAAAAGAAAAACTATCTATCAATTCTTCTACCGTCTCCTAGGCAACGACGCCAAAATTTGATTATGCCTAAAGAATAATGTGATAGTTGTAACACAGCTTTAGGGTATCGATTCCACAGAGAGACAAATTTAAAGAATAGTAGAAGGAACAAAGAAACTAAAGAAAAATATTAAATGATGAATGGAGAACAAAGATTAATTTTAAATGCAAATTAAAGTGAAGCAAAGTGACTAACGGAGAAAGTACTCAAATTTGACAAATAGTAAAGCGTCGGGAATCCCTTGCACAAATCTGGTATTTTAATTATTCTTAATTCATTGAAAAACTCAATTGGGAACTCATTTCCTAAAATTCTCAATCGGAAGGTATAGATTTATAAACCAAGATTAAACCAAATTCACCACTTTTAAAATACGTGCATTATTATCACTATTGAGAAAATCCAACGACGAAAATATACTCAGGAAGCGATATTGCAGCAAAGAATTAAATCAATATAGATAAATAATTGATTCAAACATAATCAAAGAGCTAATCCATTCAATAGAGAAAGCATGACTGAATCCATAAACAAAATAAGTTCTAAGATTATTCGGAGAAGAAAACATCACCAATAAATTGAGAATGATAAAGCAAAAGAGTTTTAGTAATTGAAAATCAAATATATAAATTAAAAAATAAACAAAAATACCATCTACTGTGCAAGTTCATCTCTAGCCCACTTGAGAATTTAGTTACTCATAAATATAATGGACAACAAAAATCTCAAGAGAAAAATTAGAGCAAACATTAAAGTGATAAACATTAAACTTTAAAACTTAAAAGAAATAAATTAAAACTAACAATACATGGAGAGAGAAATTCCACCCGTAGCTGCTGTGCGATGCTTCCCCCGATTGGTAGCAAAATCCTCCAGATTGCACCCCTTGGTAGCAAAGGTTTCGAGATTGCACACCTTTGATGAAGTGAAATAGGGCTTTTATAAGGGAACTCCATAAGTGCAATGTGTTTCCAATTCGATGTGGGATATGGGATGTAGAATGTGTTTCCAACCGATTTGGGATGAGAGATTTAAGCCTTCACATGCCCTTCAAAACTTCTGCCCACACTAAAATCAAGCACAGCCTGACCTTTGTCTACTAAAATTGTCATAACTTTCTCTAGAAAAATCATATTTATGAGCCGTAAAATTCTCCAAAAAATAGACATCTGGATATTTCCAAGCATATATGGTTCATCTCCTATTTCTTCCTAATCATTATAGTTTAATATGCAAAAATCACTTCTGTCACGCTGAAATCACGCATAGCCTGACCTTTATCTACTAAAACTGCCATAACTTTCTCTAGAAAAATCATATTTATGAGCTGTAAAATTCTCTAGAAAATAAACATCTGGATTTTTCCAAGCATATATGGCTTATCTCCTTGTTCTTCCTAAATCAATATATTTTAATCCACAAAAATGATTGATCTATACTGGCAATTCTGGCAATTTAGTGAAACTCTTTTCCAAGTGCTTGTAAACCTGTAAAATAATGAAAAAAAACAACTCAAAGTAACATTCCTAAGCTGAACATATAAATAAATACTTGAGCGTTGTTGCGCTCGATCGCAACAGCAGATTCCAGCTTTTTCCCAAGTTTGCTCTTTAAGCCAGATAATTCCATAGTGCTCCAAAAAACCTAGAAAAACACAGAAAGCACAGAAAGGAAATAAAATAGGATGAAATAACACAAACTAGGAACTTAACAAATGTAAATTAAGGAGCTTAAATATGAATATTTAAGCACTAATCACATCCCTAAACTTACATATTGTTAGTCCCTTAGCAATACAAAACTAAAAGCTAAATGGAAAACAAAGAACACAAAGATAATTCCATCATTCATGGTATCCAAAAATTTAAGTCTCACACAAAATTATGATATTCATTCATGAGCAAGCTTAAAATATAAACCAATCTTCGCAATGAATAGGAATTTTAAAATCTAATTACTTACAAGAAGCTAGCTAAGGCATCATAAGTCCGAATTAGTGTAAAATGAACTAGCACATAAAAATGAAGCTTCCAAATAACTCCAATGTGTAATGTCTCAAGATTCACCGAATTTCCCATCAGAAAGAACAACAATGGCATAGTTTTATTTCCTTATTTCTTTTATTATGATACTCTGCCATGTTTAGTTCTCTTAAGCTTTCTAATTGACCCATGTAAAGAGTGTTGAGTCAATGACTTCCAAACCAGATGGTTTTAGGGCATTAGGTGTAAAGACACCCCTAAGGACTTACTAACTCGAGTAAAAAAGGCTACGAAACTAAACTGGCCTTAATGCAACCAAGAAAAATTCCCACATTTTGACGTGAACACTCACTGCTTACTGAGGCAAGAGGTCCAGTTACTCAGCGAAAAGTTTATCAATGATTATTATGAGTAAAATTCTCATCTTTTGACGTGAGCATTCACTACTTACTAAGGCAAGAGGTCCAATTACTCAATGAAAAGTTTATCAATGATCATTATGAACATTTTTTTTTCTATTTTTGTACAATTTTTTTTTTCTACTTTTCTATGCCAAAGTGTCCATCCAACAAGTCATTCGGTATCAGCTAAGCCATAGAAACATAGACATTAAATTCACATGTCATACCTCACACAGTTATGTGCTAATGTGCTTGTGTCAGAGTAGATCAAACATGTGAATTCTCAAATGCTTAAAGTAAGTAACTAAAGTTTAAAACTCTATCATTAGATCATGTGTTCAAGATTTTAAGCTCACTAATGAAATCACATCATAATTTTTTAAGTCAACTAAAATTTCAAGATGAACATGAACATGCATTTATTTTATTCTATGGCCTATTTTAAAACGAAAAATAACAATAAACTGGGACAAAGTATGTGTAAATGTGTCTTCCATACCCCCAAACCTAAATTACACAGTCCCCAATGTGTGAATAACATGGAAAGAGCTGATCTGGGAGACGGAGAACTGGCTGGTTTTGCATGGCTCATAGCACACCCCTAAACTTGAACTGAAGTACACATTGTCCCTGAAAAACAAAAACTAAAGTAATACTGGAAAACAAAAAGAAACTAAAAATAAAAAACAAAAAGAAATGAAAAAAAAAATAATAAAAACATAAAGGATACGTTGTGGGGTGCCTCCCATGAGCGTTAAGTTTTACGTCTTCAGCCAGATGGTGCAACCACTTTAATGATGTCATCAGTAACATCTTCAGATTCAGGCTCAATATTCGATCTTGTGAAGCTATGGTTGAGGGTGGTCTCCAATAGATCAATGTGATGGACCTGAAAAGCTTGCTCAACAATACCTTGCATCATGCATACATTAATATCATCTTGAGGTAATTTTAATGCATCAAATATTTTGAATTCTATCTTCTCACCATTTACCTTCATACTTACAATACCCTTTTTCACACAAATTTTTGTATTAGCAGTTCTCATAAAGGGTCTTCCTAAGATGATGGGTAAAGGTAATGGCATGGGAGATTCTTCCATATCTAATACAATAAAATCAGTAGGTAAAATAAATTCACATATCTTTACCAAGACATCCTCAAGAATACCTCTTGGTCTTTTGATGCTTCTGTCTGCCAATTGCAAGGTGATGGACGTTGGTTGAAGCTCCCCTAAACCTAGTGTTTCAAATACAGTGTATGGCAGCAAATTGACACCCGCCTCTAGATCCAGTAGTGCACACTCAAAAAGCTGGTCACCTATCCTACAAGGAATGGTAAAACTACCTGGATCTTTTAGCTTTGGTGGTAGTTTCCTTAATAACACCGCACTTACCTCTTCAATTAAAGCCACAATTTCATACTCCTGAAACTTCCTTTTATGAGTTCAACAATCTTTCAAAAATTTAATATAAGCAGGAATTTGTTGAATTGCGTCTAATAAAGGAATGTTAATTTTTACTTTTCTCAAAGTTTCAAAAATATCATGCAATTTACTTTCTTTCTTTGGCTTTACTAACCTTTGAGGGAAGGGTGGTGCATTCACCTTTTCCATTTCACTTACCTTTGATGTGGATGTTTTAATTTGAGATGCTTGTGCAGGCTTATCGGTTCCTATAATCTTACCATTTCTGAGAGTTGTAACGGCCTTCAGTTGCTGGTATCCTCCTGGATTAGGTAGCGTTTGGGTTGAAAATTCACCTTGCTTTCTTCCACTCAGCTTCTTAGCCAATTACCCCACTTGTACTTCGAGTCTTTGAATAGCTTGCTCATCCTTTGCATTGATTTGTCTTTGTTCAGTCCAAAATTGTCTTTTTCTGCCATAAACTGATCTTGTGAAGTCACTAGCTGTTGTTGTTGAGTTGCAAATTGCCTTACAAGACTCTTTAGGTCACTATTCTTTGATTCTGGAATTGATTGGGTCACTAGTTGGGAGTTCATTTGTTGCCCTTGCAGGTTCAAGGCATTCTGATTATTATTCCATGAGAAGTTAGGGTGGTTTCGCCATCCTGGATTGTAGGTATTGGCATATGGATTGTTCTTAGGAGGTGATGAGTGCCAAATATTGCATATTTTGGCCTCTTAATTTATATTTGTTAGCTTAGAAATTTGTTACCTTGAGTTGTTTTTCGTTTTTTTACAGGTTTACAAGCTTGGAAAAGAGTTTCACTAAATTGCCAGAATTGCTCGTATAGATCAGCCATTTTTGAAGATTAAACTGTATTGATTAAAGAAGAACCAGGAGATAAGCCATATATGCTTGGAAATATCCGAATGTCTAGTTTCTGAGAAATTTTATGGATCAATAAAATGATTTTTCTAGAGAAAGTTATGGCAGTTTTAATAGACAAAGGTCAGGCTGTGCATGATTTCAGCGTAACAGATCAGCCATTTTTTAGGATTAAACTGTATTGATTCAGGAATAACCAGGAGATAAGCCATATATGCTTCGAAAGATACCGATGTCTATTTTCTGGGAGATTTTACGGATCAATAAAATTATTTTTCTAGAGAAAGTTATGACAGTTTTAGTAGACAAAGGTCAAAGAGCAAAAGCTGGAATTTGCAGTATCCCACATCGGATTGGAAGCATATTGCACTTGTGATGTTTCCCTATATAAGCCTCTCTTCACTTCATCTTTAGTAAGCAATCCAAGTGCCATTTTGGTGCAATTTGGAGGACTTCTACTAGCATTCTGGTGGATCTCCGAAGGCTTTGCTATCACGAAGGGAAGCGCCGTTCAACAGAGAGTGAAATTTCTCCCATGTATAATCAGTTTTAATTTACTGTTTTTTTTAGTTTAATGTTTAGCAGTGTTATTGTGAACTTTATTTTCATGATTATGAGTGGTTAGAATCTTCAGCTAAGGTTGAAGATGAAGCCTCGCCGTTGTTTGGCATAATATATTCAGATTTGTTTATACAATTATGATGTTTTTTAATATAAATGTTCTGTTCAATTATTTGAGTAAAATATTATGATTGATTGAGTTTAAATTGTTCTGTTGGATATTCTGTGTGTTTCATCTGATGGATACATCGAATCATTTTTTATTAAATTGGATATCCTTTGTGATTTGTTAAAATCGGATACATTGGATTGTTTTGGTTTAATTGGGATATTTGTTGTGATTTGTTTAATGTTGGATTCATGGAATGTTTTGATAGATTATTTTTATATAGAACATGAAGATATATGTTTTACTTTGGTGGGGTGGATTCAAAAACCTTAGTGTTTTTATCATTAGTTTTTAAATCAATTCAGTTTAGTTTATATTTGTTTTGCAAAAGACAATTCAAAACTTGGAACTAGGTTAAAATAGGCTTAGTTTAGATAAAAATATTTTTACAACGCAATTCTCTGTGGATTCGACCTCGCACTTGCACAACACTATATTGCAAACGACTCGTGCACTTGCGAGTAATTTAAAACTCACAACAAGTTTTTGGCGCCGTTGCCGGGGATTTGTTTTGTTTGTGAAATTTATGTCAGAATTAATTTTATTTTTCTACTAGTTTAGTTAGCATTTTTGTTTTATTTTATTTTATTTAATTTTAATTTAATTATTTTTAATTTTAATTTTAATTTTAATTTTTAATTTTTAGTTTGTATTTGTATTTTATTTTGTTTTGTTTCTACTAGTTAGTTTATTTTTTTTGTGGTGTATGCTTGGTCGGAGATCCCTGAATTTAGATTTGACACCTTTAGATCCCGACTTAGAAAGAACTCTTAGGAGACAGAAAAGAACACTAGTTGAAAGAGAGACAGTTGAGATGGGAGAAAATTTTAGGAATGCAAATCATCCGGAGCATGTAGAGCAACCTATAGCTTGGAACGTGGACTCCACTACATCCCTTAGGGAATTGTTCGCACCCGTTGCGACTAATTCATCTTCTTGCATAGTGTTGCCACCTACCAATGCCACCCATTTTGACTTAAAGCCACATGTCATCCAACTCTTACCCTCATTTTATGGCTTAGATCTTGAAAATCCTTATAGTCATGTAAAGAAGTTCAAAGACATTTGTGCCACATTCAAGTTTCAGAATTTCTCTGAGGAGTCAGTCCATCTTCGAATTTTCCCTTTTTCTCTTCACGATAGAGCTAGGGCATGGTTGGATTCCAACATGCCCGGGTCTATTACATCTTGGGAAAATCTGCTTAGCAAATTTTATCATAAGTTTTTCCCAATGTCTAGAGTGAATGAGTGCCGAAAGGAGATTAGTTCTTTCACTCAGAATGAGGATGAAAAGTTTTTTGAGATCTGGGAGCGCTTCAGGGAGTTACTGATCAGATGCCTTCCGCATGGATATGAAAAATGGAGACTCGTTCAGTTCTTCTACCAAGGGTCGACTCAACCCAACCGTAGCATGATCGAGTCTATGAATGGGGGGGCATTCTTAAGTCTGACGGGGGATGAAGCATACAAGGCTTTGGACAAGTTGTCCGACAACTCGCAGCAGTGGGATTTTTCAAGCTGTCGGGACAAGTCCAGTCGTGCTCTTAGGAAAGGAGGCATCTATGAGATTAAGGAGGATACTGACTTGAAGATAATGATAGATGTTCTCACCAAGAAGATTGACGCTCTCGCTGTGGGCAAGTCCATCAATGCTGCCAATACATTTAATATTGATAGTTGTTCCATCTGTGCTAGTCCTATGCATTTAGCACAGAATTGTCCATCTATGCCAGCTTTTGTCGAGTATCCTATGGACCAAGTGAACGCTTTCAATGACTATCGGAGGCAATCAAATGGATCTTACTTCGAGACTTACAATCCAGGGTGGTGGAACCACCCTAATTTTTCGTGGAAGCAGAACCAATCGATGAATCAGGGAGGAGCCCCTCATCATGCTCACAATCAATACCCTCCCGGATTTTCTCCACCAATTCCAAGTCATGGTCGCTCAGCCCATCCAACACCATCACCTACTTACCAAGCTCTCACTCAAGCACCAGCGCCGATTTCACAGTCACTAGAGGACACCCTTAAGGAGTTCATGAAGATGCACGGCCAATCCATCAGTGAAGTGAGGAGCGCAACAATAGTAAACACCCAAGCGATTGCCAAGCTAGAGAGTCAAATAGGTCAAATCGCAAGTCACTTGGGTGAAAGAGATAAGGGAACGTTCCCTAGTCAACCTGTGCCTAACCTGAAAGGACAGTTTGCGGTTGGAAATTCATCAAATCCTACGCACGAGCAGGAACAAGTGCAATCGATTGTCATATTAAGGTCTGGGAGACAAGTGGACAATCAATTGGAAGAGAACCCTGCTATGCAGCCAGGACAAGAAAGTGGCAACAAGAAAAAGAGAGATGCTGAGCCATCTACAACCACACCCACTGTTAAGGATCCTCCTAGGTCATTTGTACCTAAAGTGCATTACCCTGAGAGATTACAAGCGCCCAAGAAAGGAGGGAAGTTTGAGAAAATTCTGGAGGTGTTCAAGTAAGTCCAAATCAATATCCCACTTTTGGACGCCATCCAGTAAGTGCCGTCATATGCCAAGTTCTTAAAAGACTTGATCACTATCAAGAGGAGGACGAATGTCCCAAAGAAGGCATTTTTGACCGAGCAGGTTAGCTCAATCCTTCAGTGCAAGCTCCCCATCAAGTATAAGGACCCAGGGTGTCCTACCATCTTTTGCATGATAGGAGTCAGCCAGATTGAGAGGGCTCTCTTAGATTTAGGAGCACGTGTGAACCTTCTACCTTACTCAGTCTATCTATAGTTAGGGTTAGGAGAACTAAAGCCCACAAACACGACACTTCAATTGGCTGACAGGTCAGTGAAAACACCACGGGCAGTAGTTGAGGACGTTTTGATAAAGGTGGATAAGTTTTATTTCCCTGTGGATTTTATTGTGCTAGACACAAAGCCGATTCAGAATGTAGGGATTTAGATACCGGTGATTCTAGGGCAACCATTCTTAGCCACAGCTAATGCCCTGATAAATTGTAGGACAGGAGTGATGAAGATTTCCTTTGGAAATATGACAGTGGAGTTGAATATCTTTGATATCACTAAGCAACCACTGGAATTTGATGAAGTGAGAAATGTATGCTTGATAGAAGAGATTATTGAGGAGATTGTGGATGAATCAAGCAATGAGAACCCCTTGGAGGCATGCTTTGCTCAGTTTGGAGAGGATCTGGATTTGAATAAGTTACTTAAGCAAGCAAATACCATTTTAGAGTCTGCTCTTTAGGAGAGCAGTAAGACGGAGGAGACTATAGGTGAATCAAGCATTGAGGACCCCCTGGAGGCATGCTTTGCTTAGTTTGGAGAGGATTTGGATTTGGATTAGTTGCTTGAGCAAGCAAATGCTACTTTGGAGTCTGCTCCTCAGAAGAGCAGTGAGACGGAGGAGACCACAACACCTAAACCCCCCAAGAAGGAACTTAAGCCTTTACCGAATAATCTTAAGTATAAGTTCCTAGGTCCAGTAGATTCTTTGCCTGTGATTATAGCTTTAGATTTGGTTGAGGCTCAAGAGGAGAAATTAGTGGACATTTTAAGATAGCACAAGGAAGCTATCGGCTGGACTATTGAGGATATGAAAGAGATCAGCCCCTCAGTGGTGATGCATAAGATACATTTGGAGGAAAACTTCAAGTCATCGAGGGAGCCACAGAGAAGGCTCCACCCAGCTATACAAGAGGTTGTGAGGACTGAAGTGATAAAGTTGTGGGATGCAGGGATCATTTATCCAATCTTTGATAGCAAGTGGGTGAGCTCGATTCATGTCGTGCTAAAGCGGGCTAGATTGATGGTAGTGAAGCATAAGGACGACGAGTTGGTGCCAACTCGTGTTCAGTCAGGATAGAGAGTGTGTCTAGACTACTGTAAGTTAAATGATGCCACAAGGAAGGATCATTTTCCACTCCCATTTGTTGATCAGATGGTGGAGCACTTAGCTGGGCACGATTACTAATGCTAGGTCTGGC
The DNA here is from genome assembly GCA_023935145.1 of Bretschneidera sinensis. NCBI lineage: Eukaryota > Viridiplantae > Streptophyta > Magnoliopsida > Brassicales > Akaniaceae > Bretschneidera > Bretschneidera sinensis. Next base: position 58,313,591 of record CM043699.1, on the reverse strand, counting down.
TGAAGACGTAAAACTTAGCGCTCATGGAAGGCACCCCACAACATATCCTTTCTGTTTGTTTATTATTTTACATATTTCTTGTTACTGTTTTTTTTTCCAGTCTTTATTTTTCAAGGACAAAGCGTACTTCAGATCAAGTTTGGGGGTATACTATGAGCCATACCAGTCCAGATAGTTCTTAATATCCCAAGTAAGCTCTTTCTATATTATTCACACATTAGGGTCAATGTGTAATTTAAGTTTGGGGGTATAAGAGACACATTACACACACTTTGTCATAATTTGTTGTTGTTTTTCTTCATTTAAAAAAAATGGAAAAAGAAAGAAGGTAAATGCATGCTCATGTTATTTTGAAATTTTGGTTGATCTAAACAATTTCTGTGATGTGATGTTATTGGTGAGCTTAAAATTTTGAACACATGATCTGGTGATAAATTTTTAAAATTTAGTTACTTACTTTAGGCATTTGAGAATTCACATGGGTTTGATCTAATCTAACACGAGCACATTAGCACAAATTGTGTGAGGTATGACATGTGATTTTAATGTGACGTTTCCTTGTCTTAACCAAAACTGGATGACTTGTTGGATAAACACTTTGGCATAAAAAAGTACCCAAAAAAAATATAAAAAAATTTGATGATCATAAATAAACTTTCCACTGAGTAACTGAACCTCTTGCCTCAGTAAGCAGTGAGTGTTCACGTCAAAAGGTGGGAATTTTGCTTGGTAGTATTAAGGCCAGTTTAATTTCGTAGCCTTTTTTACTAGAGTTAGTAAGTCCTTAGGGGTGCCTTTACACTTAATGCCCTAAAACCATCTGGTTTGGGAGTCATTGACTCAACACTCGCTACATGGGTCAATTAGAAAGCTTAAGGGAACTAAACATAGCAGAGCTTTATTATTAAAAAAAAAGAGAGAAAGAGAGAGAAGAAAATAAAAACTATGCCATTTTCGTTCATTCTGATGGGAAATTTGGTGAATCTTGAGACATGGAGACCTTACACATTGGAGTTATTTGGAAGCTTCATTTTTATATGCTAATTCACTTTACACAGTGTCAGACTTGTGATGCCTTAACCTGCCTTTTGTAAGTAATTAGATTTTAACATTTCTATTCATTGCGAAGATGGGTTTATCTTTTTAAGCTCTCTTATGAATGAATATCATGGTGATGTGTGCTCCTTAAATTTTTGGATACCATGAGTGATGAACTTATCTTTATGTTCTTTATTTTTCATTTAGTCTTTTATTTTGTTTTGCTAAAGGACTAGCAAAATGTAAGTTTGGGGGTATTTAATGAGTGCCAAATATTGCATATTTTGGCCTCTTAATTTACGTTTGTTAGCTTAGGAATTTGTTACCTTGAGTTGTTTTTCGTTGTTTTACAGGTTTACAAGCTTGTAAAGGAGTTTCACTAAATTGCCAGAATTGCTCGTACAGATCAGCCATTTTTGAAGATTAAACTATATTGATTCAGGAAGAACCAGGAGATGAGCCATATATGCTTGGAAAGATCCGAATGTCTAGTTTCTTGGGAATTTTACGGATCAATAAAATGATTTTTCTAGAAAACATTATGGCAGTTTTAGTAGACAAAGGTCAGGCTGTGCATGATTTCAGCGTGACAGATCAGCCATTTTTTAGGATTAAACTGTATTGATTTAGGAAGAACCAGGAGATGAGCCATATATGCTTGGAAATATCTCGATGTCTATTTTCTGGGAAATTTTTCGGATCAATAAAATGATTTTTCTAGAGAACGTTATGGCAATTTTAGTAGACAAAGGTCAAAGAGCAAAAGCTGGAATTTGCAGTATCCCACATCGGATTGGAAGCATATTGCACTTGTTATGTTTCCCTATATAAGCCCCTCTTCACTTCATCTTTAGTAAGCAATCCAAATGCCATTTTGGTGCAATTTGGAGGACTTCTACTAGCATTCTGGTGGATCTCCGAAGGCTTTGCTATCACGAGGGGAAGCGCCGCCCAACAGCGAGTGGAATTTCTCCCATGTATAGTCAGTTTTAATTTACTGCTTTTTTTTAGTTTAATGTTTAGTACTGTTATTGTGAACTTTAGTTTCATGATTATGAGTGGCTAAAATCTTCAGCTAAGGTTGAAGATGAAGCCTCGCCATTGTTTGGCATAATATTTTCAGATTTGTTTATACAATTATGATGTTTTTTAATATAAATGTTATGTTCAATTATTTGAGTAAAATCTTATGATTGATTGAGTTTAAATTGTTCTGTTGGATATTCCATGTGTTTCATCTGATGGATACATCGAATCGTTTTTGATTAAATTGGATATCCTTTGTGATTTGTTAAAAGCGGATACATTGGATTGTTTTGGTTTAATTGAGATATTTGTTGTGATTTGTTTAATGTTGGATTCATGGAATGTTTTGATAGATTATTTTTATATAGAATATGAAGATATATGCTTTACTTTGGTGGGGTGGATTCAGAAACCTTAGTGTTTTTATCATTAGTCTTTAAATCAATTTAGTTTAGTTTATATTTGTTTTGCAAAAGACAATTCAAAACTTGGAACTAGGTTAAAATAGGCTTAGTTTAGATAAAAAATATTTTCACAACGCAATTCTCTGTGGATTCGACCTCGCACTTGCACAACACTATATTGCAAACGACACGTACGCTTGCGACTAATTTAAAACTCACAACAGGAGGATAGTTGTTCGATCCCACATAGTTTGCTTGCTCTTGATCTGCAGATGAATGCAAAGGGCAAGATTCAGTAGTGTGATCAAAATAAGAACATATAGCACATGCCTGGAGTTGTGTGGCTTGTGGACTAGGTGGGATGTTCTGAGCAGTCATGGCTTTTACAAGCATATCTAGTTTTTTTTTTTTCCACAGCAGCCATCTAATTTGGAGAGCCACCATTTAAGGTTACTTCATACATACCCTTGCTCTTTACTCATGGTCTTCCTCTGGATAAGAATTATTGGGTGTGCTCACTTAATGTCTCAAAAAGCTCCATAGCTTCTTCATTGCTCTTTTCCATCAGCACACCTCCACAACCTGAATCTACAATACCTTTATTTATGTCACTTAGACCTTCATAGAAAGCTTGTACCAGCTCATCTTGAGGTAGACTATGATGTGGACACTTGAGAAGCAGCTCATTGAAGTGTCCCCTTGCTTCAAAGAAAAGGTTTTCATCCTTCTATTGGAAAGATTAAATCTCATTCCTCATCTGCCTTTTCTTTTATGCTGGGAAAAACTTCTTTAGGAACCTACTGGATAGCTCTTCCCAAGTATGGATAGACACTGCAGGTAATGAATTGTACCACAACTTAGCATTATCTTTTAATGAAAAATGGAAAAGAATTAACTTAATTCCATCTTGATCTAGGCCCCGGATGTGCTGGAACTTGCAGAGATCAAAGAATTCCCAAATATGCAAGTGTGGATCCTTAACAAGTGTACCCCTGATACAATTACAAATTTGGAACTAGGTTAAAATAGACTTAGTTTAGATAAAAATATATTTTTCACAAAACAATTCCCTGTGGATTTGACCTCGCACTTGCACACACTATATTGCAGACGACTCGTGCGCTTGCGAGTAATTTAAAAATCACAAAAAGTTTTTGGCGCCATTGCCGGAGATTTGTTTTGTTTGTGAAATTTTTGTTTAAACTGATTTTATTTTTATACTAGTTTAGTTATCATTTTTGTTTTATTTTTCTTTTGCAATTTTATTTTAGTTTATTTGTTTCTATTGGCAATTGCCCATAAAAAATAAAATAAAATAAAGTAAAATAAAATAAAATTTTAAAAAATATGGATGAATCCAGCACCGGTTTCACAGTCTTTAGAGGACACCCTCAAGGATTTCATGAAGATGATCGGCCAGTCCATCAATACAGCCAATACATTCAATGTTGATAGTTGTTCCATCTGTGCTAGTCTTATACATTTAGCACAAAATTTTCCATCTACCCCGGCTTTTGCCGAGTATTCCATGGAACAAATGAACGCTTTCAATGACTATCGATGACAATCAAATGGATCTTACTCCGAGACGTACAATCCAGGGTGGCAGAACCACCATAATTTTTCATGGAAACAGAACCAACTGATAAATCAGGGAAGAGCCCCTCATCATGCTCACAATCAATACCCTCCCGAATTTCCTTCACCAGTTCCAAGTTATGGTCGCTCAGCCTATCCAGCACCATCACTAGCTTACCAAGCTCCCACTCAAGTGCCAGCGTTGGTTTCACAGTCATTGGAGGACACCTTCAAGGATTTCATGAAGATGACTGGCCACTCCATCAACGAAGTAAGGAGTGCGCAAGTAGTAAACACCCAAGCGATTGCCAAGCTAGAGAGTCAAATGGATCAAATCACAAGTCACGTGGGTGAAGGAGAGAAGGGAAAGTTCCCCAGTCAACCTGTGCCCAACCCGAAGGAACAGTTTGCAGTGGGAAATTCATTGACTCCTACGCACGGATAGGAACAAGTGCAGTCGATTGCCACATTGAGGTCTGGGAGACAAGTGGACAATCAAGTGGAAGAGAACTCTGCTATACAACAAGGGCAAGAAAGTGGCAACAAGGAGAAGAGAGATACTGAGCCATCTACAGCCACACCTACTATTAAGGATCTTGCTGCGTCGTTTGTACCTAAAGTGCCTTACCCTGAGAGATTACAAGTGCCCAAGAAAGGAGGACAGTCTGAGGACATTGTGGAGGCATGCTTTGCTCAGTTTGGAGAGGATTTAGATTTGGATAAGCTACTTAAGCAAGCAAATTCTATCTTGGAGTCTGCTCCTTGGGAAAGCAGTAAAACGGAGGAGACTGTGGGTGAATCAAGCATTGAGGACCCCCTGGAGGCATGCTTTGCTCAGTTTGGAGAGGATTTGGATTTGGATAAGTTGCTTGAGCAAGCAAATGCTATTTTGAAGTTTGCTCCTCAGAAGAACAATGAGACAGAGGAGACCACAGCACCTGAACCCCCCAAGAAGGAACTTAAGCCTTTACCGGACAATCTTAAGTATAAGTTCTTAGGTTCAGCAGATTTTTTGCCTATGATTATAGCTTCAAATTTGCTTGAGGCTCAAGAGGAGAAATTAGTGAACATCTTAAGAGAGCACAAGGAAGCTATCGGCTGGACTATTGAGGATATCAAGGGAATCAGCCCCTCGGTGGTGATGTACAAGATATATTTGGAGGAGAATGCCAAGCCATCGAGGGAGCCACAAAGAAGGCTCAACCCAGCTATGCAAGAGGTTGTGAGGACTGAAGTGATTAAGCTGTTTGATGTAGGGATCATTTATCCAATCTTTGATAGTAAGTGGGTGAGCTCGATTCATGTCGTACCAAAGTGAGCTGGATTAGCTATAATGATGAATAAACATGACGAGTTGGTTCCAACTCATGTGCAATCAAGATGGAGAGTGAGTATAGACTACTGTAAGTTGAATGCTGCCACAAGGAATGATCATTTTCCACTCCTATTTATTGATCAGATGGTAGAGCATTTAGCTGGCCACGATTACTAATGTTGGGTCTGGCTGAAGACGTTAAACTTAACGCTCATGGGAGGTACCCCACAACAGATCCTTTTTGTTTGTTTATTATTTTACATATTTCTTGTTACTATTTTTCTCTAGTGTTTTTTGTTTTCCAGTCTTTATTTTTCAGGGACAAAGCGTACTTCAGATCAAGTTTGGGGGTATACTATAAGTCGTACCAGTCCAAATAGTTCTCCATATCCCAGGTCAGCTCTTTCTATATTATTCACACATTGGGGTCAATGTGTAATTTAAGTTTGGGGGTATGGGAGACACATTGCACACACTTTGTCCTAATTTGTTGTTGTTTTTCTTCATTTAAAAAAAAAAGAAAAAGAAAGAAGGTAAATGTATGCTCATGTTATTTTGAAATTTTAGTTGATCTAAACAAATACTGTGATGTGATGTCATTAGTGAGGTTAAAATTGTGAACACATGATTTGATGATAGAGTTTTAAAACTTTGTTACTTTAGGCATTTGAGAATTCACATGTTTGATCTAATCTGACACGAGCACATTAGCACAAAATTGTGTGAGGTATGACATGCAATTTCAATGTATATGTTTCCTTAACTTAACTGAAACTGAATGACTTGTAGGATAAACACTTTGGCATAGAAACGCAAAAAAAAAATATTTATAATGATCATCAATAAACTTTCCACTGAGTAACTGGACCTTTTGCCTCAGTAAACAGTGAGTGTTCACATCAAAAGGTGAGAATTTTATTCATAATGATCATTGCGAAACTTTTCGCTGAGTAACTGGACCTTTTGCCTCAGTAAGCAGTGAGTGTACACGTCAAAAGGTGGGAATTTTGCTTGGTAGCATTAAGGCCAGTTTAGTTTCGTAGCCTTTTTGACTCGAGTTAGTAAGTCCTTAAGGGTGTCTTTACACCTAATGCCCTAAAACCATCTGGTTTGGGAGTCGTTGACTCAACACTTGATACATGGGTCAATTAGAAAGCTTAAGGGAACTAAACATAGCAGAGCCTTATAAAAAAATAAAATAAAACTATGCCATTGTTGTTCATTCTGATGAGAAATTCTGTGAATCTTGAGACATGGAGACATTGTACATTGAAGTTATTTGGAAACCTCATCTGTATATGCTAATTCACTATACACTGATTCAAACTTATGATGTCTTAGCCTGCCTCTTGTAAGTAATTAGGTTTTAAAATTGCTATTCATTGCGAAGATGGGATATGTCTTTTTTATGCTTGCTCATGAATGAATATCATGGTTTTGAGTGCATTTGATGAGTGCATTTGATGAGTTCCAAATATTGCATATTTTGGCCCCTTAATTTACATTTGTTAGCTTAGAAATTTGTTACTTTGAGTTGTTTTCGTTGTTTTACAGGTTTACAAGCACTTGAAAAGGAGTTTCACTAAAATTGCCAGAATTGCCTGTACAGATCAGTCATTTTTGTGGATTTTACTGTATTGATTTAGGAAGAATCAGGAGATGAGACATATATGCTTTAAAAGATCTAGATGTTTATTTTCTGAGGAATTTTACGGCTCATAAAAATAATTTTTCTAGAGAAAGTTATAGCAGTTTTAGTAGACAAAGGTCAGGCTGTGTGTGATTTCAGTGTGGCAGATTAGTCATTTTTGTGGATTTTACTGTATTGATTCAGGAAGAACTAGGAAATGAGCCATATATTCTTGGAAAGATCCAGATGTCTATTTTCTGAGGAATTTTACGGCTCATAAAAATGATTTTTCTAGAGAAAGTTATGGCAGTTTTAGTAGACAAAGGTCAGGAAGTGCACCATGCTGCGCTCGAGCGCACAAGACTATGATCGAGCGCACTCGGGCAGTATCCCATATCGAATTTGAAATACATTGCAATCTTGAGTTTCCCTATAAAATCCCCACCTCACTGAAGCAATTGGGGCGCAATCTGGAGGACTTCTACTAGCATTCTGGTGGATCTCTAAGGCTTTGCTACCATGAGAGGAAGTGCCATCCAACAGCGAGTGAAATTTCTCCAAATGTATAGTCATTTTTAATTTATTTCTTTTTTAAGTTTTAAAGTTTAATGTTTAGCACTTTTATTGTGAACTTTAGTTTCATAATTATGAGAGGCTAAAATCTTCATCTAAGGTTGAAGATGAAGCCTCGCCATTGTTTGACATAATATTTTCAGATTTGTTTATACAATTATGATATTTTTAGTATAAATTTTCTGTTCAATTATTTGAGAAAAACCTTATGATTGATTGTTTTTAAATTGTTAAATTAGATATTCATTGTGTTTCATCTACCAGATACGACGGATCATTCAAATTAGATTGGATTTCCTTTGTGATTTGTAAATTAAACGGATACATTAGATGGTTTTGGTTTAATTTGGGTATTCGCCGTGATTTGTATAATGGTGGATTCATGGAATTTTTTGATTATTTTTATATAGAACATGAAAATATATGCTTTACTTTGGTGAGGTGGATTCAGAAACCTTAGTATCTTTATCATTTGTTTTTAAATCAATTTAGTTTAGTTTATTTTGTTTGCAACATACAATTACAAATTTGGAACTAGGTTAAAATAGACTTAGTTTAGATAAAAATATATTTTCACAACGCAATTCCCTGTGGATTTGACCTCCCACTTGCACACACTATATTGCAGACGACTCGTGCGCTTGCGAGTAATTTAAAACTCACAACACCAGCAAATAGATCCACCAAGTGACTTCTTATTATTCTTTGCTTTTTGCTTGTGAGTTAAAGAAACTACACAATGTGTTTCTTGTTTCACTTTTGAGAAAGTGTTTACATGATAAATCCCATAGTATTCCGGGTCAGACTGTAGAACTTCAGGAAGATTTGACCTTTATGCAAGTACCATTTAGAATTCTAGATAGAAAGGAACAAGTCTTGTGTAATAAAGTTATTCCTTTAGTTCAATTGTTATGGTAGAACAAATATGTTGAAGAAATTACTTGGGAGCATGAGGCAAGAATGATGAAATAGTACCCCTAGCTTTTTCATGAGTTAAGTAAGGAAATTTCGGAGATGAAATTTTTATAAGGTAGGTAGAATTGTAATATTCATGTTCATAAATAAAGGTATAAAAGTAATTTTAAATATTATATGAATTAAATAATTCATAGCTGAAAGATTTAGTATTGACTTGAAATAATGTTTGAAAGGTAATATTGAAAATTTTGTTGAAAAAAGTTAGAAATTTTTGAAGAAGAAAGTACTGAAATTTTTTGAAATTTGAAGTTGGAATGAAAGAAATTTGAAGAAAAATATGGAATGGGGTAGAGAAAAATAATTAGAACAGTTGGTAGAAAAATATATAAATATCTAAATATTTATATTTTTTTATAAGTTTTATAAAATTTTTAGAAGGAAGAAAAGATGAAAAATTGATTTTTAAAGGGAAAATGACAAAACTATAATTATATAATGGCAAAACGATAAATTTTAAACGATAGCGAAATTGTAAATAATCAATGACAAATATATAAATTTAAAAAAAGGGCAGGCGGTGAACATCAAGAATGTTCATGAGAAGGTAAGTTATATATATATATATATATATATATATATATATATATATATATATATATATATATATATATATATATATATAATATTAAAAAAAAGGGCAAATGGTGAAGGAAGAGTTTGGACTTTGGAGATTGATCATGTTCATGTGAACATAATCATTAGTCTTTCATTTTTTTTAATTTATTTATTAAAAAAAATCAACAAAGCTTTAAAATTCTCTGAAACCATCAAAGAGTTCATTTTTATGCCTAAATGGTATTTTTCTTTAGTTTCTCTCCTTTCTCCAACTCTGTTTCTTTTAGCAAAAATTTAGAAATAATTTCTCCAAAGGATTTAGATAATTATAGTCATCTAATTACAATAGCAAGATTTTATCACATTTGAGGTAAATTTTCAATAAGACTCACAACTAAATGATTAAATTGTTTAAATTAAGTTATGAAATAGTAAGATTTATGAAAGTTTATGATTAGGTATTGGTGATCAGCAATCCCAAGAAATTGCTGAAAGGAGCAGGAAAGGCAAGGAGGTGATCCACGTGTAGCTTTAAGTGCTAAACGGTGAGTTAGATTTACTTCTAGTAATCGAGGCCAACAAAAATATGAATTTATTATATTTGAATAAATTGTAGAATTATAATGATTGGATGATGTATTTTCTTTTATGTATGATAATTGGTTGATTGATTGATTAAAGATTAAATGATATGTTGAATATTAATTATATAAGAAGATATATTTTTAAAAGGATGGATTAATGAAAAATATGCTGAAAAGATATATGAAATTCTTGAAAGATATGATTGTAAAAAAATTGATATGATATATGAGGGGACAATTTAATATATACGATAAAAAAAATAATTTTGAGAAAGAGATAGTTGAATTGAATGCTTTGATGTATGTTTGCTTGCATATTATTGCTCATATGCATAAAAGGGAGGACCAGGAAGGCAGCTTGTCTGGTTGAGAAGACCAGGAAGGTAGCTGAAACATGTCGACATGTGAGAAGACGTTCCCAAATGATAGTATGAAATGATCTGATGAGAAGAAAGAAAGACAATTTAAATTCATGCATTATATATTTTTTTAAATATTTATTATTGTTGGCTGAGATACTAAAGAATCAATCTTGATTATGAAATGATTGGTAGACAGAAGAGTCTCATAGTGAGACAACTTTGATGATAAATAAATTGAAAGGATGATATAATAAAGAATTATATGATCGATTGTTTGTATGATGTGAACCTTATGATGAGGTAAATGATGATATTAAATTGATAAAATATATGAGATATATGTGTTGAAAGATGATAGCCTGATAATTTATTTATTAAGAGATTGATAAATGATTGAATTAGTATGTCAGAAGAGATAGTTGATTATATGTTGATTTAACAATGATTGAATATAACTAGAAATATACAAATCGAGTACTTCTAGTAAATTTAATTCACTGAGTTTGTGAAGCTCACTCCTCATTGTTAAATAATTTCAAGTAGCAGGCAGGACAAATAATTTGTGAGCTGAGATTCAGACTGAGTTATTATATGTAAGTCTCGTGGTCCACATCTTCAGATTAATGGAAGAAGAAGAAGAAAAAAATTTGTAAATATTCATGCATCTTTAATATGTTGTATATATTGTTTCAGACAGAATATTGATAATGTAGTTTCCCTGTTGAGAGTTGAGGGTTGAGGCTTGATATATATATATATATATATATATATATATATATATATATATATATATATATATATATATATATTCAGTCGATGTATGTTTTTTTATATTGTTGTGTATATGTGTCATGCTGGGATTTCAAAACGTGACGACACCGTCTCGGGGGTGGCCAACCCGCGATGGGACGTCACATTACTTTTCGACAACAAGGATCTCCCCCTACCCCTTATCGGGTGTAATTTTACTACTTAAGATACTAGGAATTCCTCTCTACCCTTACAAGATGGAATTTACATAACCATTGAGTTAATCCATTCATTTCACATTACACAATAACAACAAAAGTAATATAACAACTACAAAGCATTCTTGGTAATATAATTTTTCAATACGTATTCAATGAACTAATTACATTCAGCATCCCCCAAACATATAGATGTCAAATATACAAGTATATTTATAAATATCTCATATTATTTCAATCTTTAAATCTATAATATGTAAAATACTTAAATCCTCATAATCATGTATAACCTAAGCTTTTAATTTCATTTAAGATTCTCACGCTTACTAGGAGTAAGGCGATACTCACCTTGGAGACTAAGCTTTTACTCTCGAATAACCTCATTTCCCTTAGACAATTCTTAAAAAAACACCTAAAGAATTCATCGATTACAATCAACCACCAAAGTACATCCAATTACACATTAATTATTCAAGTCAAGAAATCAAGATCAACTATTTATTTCGTTTAGTTATTCCTAAGGATTTGTGATTTGAAAGAAGAGGAAGAAATTGGTATAAAAATCTGAAAAGGGTTACACAGTTGACTGTCCTACTTGCAAAGTCGACTATGAGACTTCCAGAGAGTTTCACAGTCGACTGTTTAACTCCACAGTCGACTATGGATTCTTAGAAGAAAAGCACATTTGACTGTGTTAAGGACTATAACTCTGCCTCTTTCACAGTCGACTGTGCAATTGCACAGTCGACTTTCCTAAGGTCTGAAACCCAGAAATGCGTGAAATCTTTAATTTTTCGTTTCGAAAACCAAATCAATCCTTCATAAAACCTAAAAACCTTTTGAGATACAAGTTTTTCAAGACCTTGAATCAATTTTATTTATTACCCATGAGAAAATTTTCAAGTTAAAGTCTTTAAATCCACAACCAAGTATAAAACTCTTTTCTTCAAACCAAAAACCTAACTTTTCTTCAATTCTTTCTTAAATACAATTTAAATTCAAAAATCTTGAAACAAAACCTAATGGATCTTGGCTAATGTAGTATAGAAATGAAAGAGAGACAACTTACTTGAGATCCTTGCACTTAAAACTCACCAAAAACCAAAGGGGAAAGAAAAAACAAAGAAAATTTTAAGTGTTTTCTTGATAAAGAAAAAGGAAGAGCTAAAAAAATGAAGAACTCTCCTCTCCTTTATCTATTTATACTACTTACCAAAATAAAATGGCTAGGTTAGACCTTGCTCTTGAAATCCCTTAATATTCTAATTAGACCCTAAGTTAAAACTTATTCTCACAAGGTCCCTAAATAATTAACTCATCATTTAATTATTAATGTCTCAAGATAGCAACACACATTTAAATTTACTAGGCCACTAAATAATTAAATTAAAAGGAGATAGAATCTGGAATTCTCCTTTCCTAACAAAAATTTTGCCCTCAAAATTTAACTAACCTAAGCTCATGAATAAGAAGGGGTACTAACTTTTCATATATGTTTCACTTTCCCAAGTAGCCTCTTCAACTTCTCTTTTTCTCAAAAGTACTTTCATCAATGGTATGACTTTGTTACGTAAGGCTCGCTTCTTAGTGTCTAAATTTTTTATCGTGCCTCTACATAAGAAAGATCCTTTTGGACTTCCATGGATTAGGATAGAATAACATGCAATTCATCCGGTATGTACTTGTGAAAAGTCGGCACATAGAAGACATCATGTAACTGAGCAAGTTTTGAGGGTAAGGCTGATCGATATACCACGATTCCAATTCTTTCAAAGATTTCATAAGGTCTGATGTAGCGAGGCCTCAACTTCAATTTTCTCCCAAAACTCAACATTCTTTTCCATGGAGAAACTTTAAAATGGACTCGATCACTCACTTAGAACTCTAACGATCTTCTTCTCTTATCTGCATAACTCTTCTGCCTACTTTAAGTTGTCTTCAAGTGTTCCCGTATTCGTTTGATCCTTTCTGTAGTCAACTTCACTATTTCTGGGCCAAAGACCTTACTCTCGCCTATTTCTTCCCAACATTTCAAAGTTCTACATCTTCTACCATAAAGCACCTTAAAGAGGGCCATTCCAATACTGGAATGAAAGTTATATTTGTAAGCAAATTCCATAAGGGGTAAGTATGCATCCCAAGTACCCGTAAAACTCATAACACAAGCTCGTAGCATATCTTCTAATGTTTGAATTTTCCTTCCAGATTAACCATCCATTTGAGGATTAAAAGCGGTGCTGAAATGCAGCTTGGTACCCATAGCTTGTTGGCATCCTTTCACAATTTATGCTAATCTCTCAAGAGACAATGTTATCTTAATTGGGAGAAAGTGTGTTGACTTTGATAATCGATCAACGATAAGCCAAATGGAATTAAAATTTCTTTGTGTACGAGGAATTCCGGTAATAAAGTCCATTGTTACTCTTTCCCACGACCACTCTAGTATAGGAAGAGGTTGTAACAATCCTGCTGGGTGTTTATGTTCAGTCTTCACTTGTTGACATACTAGACAACAAGACACGTACTCTGTCACCTCCTTCTTTAGTCCTGACCACTAAAAATTTTATCTGAGTCCCCTACACATGTTGTTGTTCCTTGGATGCATGGAATAGATAGTATCATGAGCTTCCTTCAGAATTTCCTTCCTCAACTCCAAATCATTACGTACACAAATCTGGTTTTCCATCATTAGCATGATGTCTTCTCTCACCAAGAATTTTGTTTATTGATCCCCTAAAACTTCCTTCTTTATTGACACTAATGCCTCATCTCTACTTTTAGAATCTAGGATATGATCCACCATAGGTGATTCCACTACCATATTAGCTATTAGTCCTCCATCGGCATTCACTTCGAGTTTCACTTCCAAATTCCTTAATTTCTTTATAAATTCCAAACTATAAGTCTTCAAAGTTGCCATCTTACTACTAGACTTGCGACTTAAAGCATCTACCACCATATTAGCCTTCCTAGGATTATAATTTATAGTACAATCATAATCATTGATTAGCTTTATCCATCATCTCTATCTTAAGTTTAACTCTTTTTGGGTAGGTAAGTACTTAAGGCTCTTGTCATCCATGAATATCTCACAACAAGCTCTATATAGATGGTGTCTCCAAATTTTTAGTGCAAAAACTATTGTTGCTAACTCCATATCATAGGTAGGGTAATTCTTCTCGTGATTCTTTAACTGCCAAGATACATAAGCCACGACCTTCCCATTTTGCATAAAGACATAGCCTAAACCCTAATGTGATGCATCACTATAGACCACAAACCCCTCATTACTCAATAGAAGAATTAACACTAGTGTCGTCGTCAAATTTTCCTTCAACAGTAGGAAGCTCCTTTCACAATCATCCGACCATATAAACTTCTATCACTTTCTTGTCAACTTAGTCAAAGGAATTGCAATGAGTGAAAAGTCTTTAATGAATCTCCGATAATACCCTGCCAACCCCAAGAACTCCTGACTTTAGTCACATTCGTAGGTCTCTCCCAATTGAAAACTGCTTTGACCTTTTGGGGATCTACATCCACACCTGCTTCTGACACTACATGTCTAAAAAATATCACTTCATTAAGCCAAATCTCACACTTACTAAACTTGGCATAAAGCTTCTCCTTTTTAAGAATCCCCAATACAACTTCCAAATATCTAGCATGTTCTTCTTCACTCTTTGAATACACTAGAATATCATCGATGAAAACCATGACAAATTTATCCAATAAGGGGTTGAACACCTTATTCATCAAGTCCATAAAAGTTGCGGGGGAATTTTTCAGACCAAACGACATAACTAAAGACTCATAATGACCATACCGTGTTCGAAATGCATTTTTGGTACATTTGGATCCTTGATTCGCAACTGATGGTATCCTAACCTCGGGTCTATCATGGAAAACACTTTTTCTCCTTGCAGTTGTTTAAATAAATCATTAATCCTTAAAAAATGGTACTTGTCACGAATTATAATCTTGTTCAATTGTCTATAATCAATACATAACCTCAAAGTCTCGTCCTTATTCTTAACAAACAAAATTAGGGCTCCCCAAAGCGACATACTAGGATGAAAGAATTACTTATCTAATAACTCCTGCAGTTGAATTTTAAGTTCCTTCAATTTTGCCGGTGCCATTCGATAAGAGGCCATCGAAATAGGAGTGGAACTAGAACTAGATCAATAAAGAACTCAACTTCTCTACTGGGTGGCAAACCAGGTAATTCCTCAGGAAAAACATCTAAGAAGTTTTTGACTACATCCACGTTATCTATCTTCACACTTTTCTCAATAGAATTGATTATATAAGCTAGATTACCTTCACACCCTTTCTTCAATTACTTTCTAGCTGAAATAACAGAGATAATACAATGAGAAAGTATTTTACACTCCCCTTGAAAATTAAACTTCTCTTCTCCTGTAATTCGAAAGATCACCATCTTCTTACCCAAGCTTGATATGCGACTAACCAATCTATACCCAAAATCAATTCAAAGTATTTTATCTCCCAGAGCAAGAAATTTATCATAAATTCTCTATCTCCAATATTCAAGGTACAATCCCAATACACCCATTTAATTTTTACTCTTTCTCCATTAGGAGTCTCAACAACAAAGCTGTTTTCCAAATGTATTTTAGATGCATCAACAAATAGCATAAAAGAAGTAGATACAAAATAATGAGATCCTCTGAGATCAATTAATATTCTAGCATTTCTATCGAAAATAGAAACCATACCAGTAACAACATCGGGTGTAGCTTGTGCATCTTGTTAGGTAATGGTATAAACACGAATCTGCCCTTGCTAACTCTAACTTCCATTTCCTCCTTCCACTACAGTCCCTCGACCTTAAGTTCCACTTCTTCCACCTCCAAATCCACTGCCTTAACTCAGTTGGCCTCTACCGGAACCCCTTGTAGTGCTCACATTGCCAAGTGATTTAAACTTCGACCAACACTCTGAGCCCACATGGCCACTTCGACCACAGAAAAATTATACACTACTCTGCAATATAGAATAATCCCCAAGGTGATGTCTAGTCAAACCACAATGATGACATGACCCATTAGGGTAGTTTCAAGAAAAATGGTCCACTTAGCCACGTTGAAAACAAGCCCTATAACTTGATCCTAAGACCACACTACCCCCCTTTGCCTTAAGTACCTACTCCTCTGCTCTGAGCTCCAACTAGTGCGGACTGTTCTATGATTCTTTGACTTTCTCCTATCGAACTCTGTACAGCCGATGTTGTCAGCCTATTCTATTGATTTTTATTCATCATGAAAGGTTTACTCCCCACATTTTGTCCCCCTTAAATAACTGATCTACTTCTCTAAGGAGGATAGCCACCTTGAATTCCATGTCTATAACCACTCTCCCTAACACCTCCGACCTACCTCTCTTTTGCCTTTCATGCCATCATTTCCACTCCATTACATCATTCTCTGCTCATAACACTTTATCCACTAATTTTGCGTTAGTGGGCAGTTTCAAACAAGAAAGTCAAGAGCAAATGTCATAATTTAAATGATCAAGAAATCGTTTGCACTTCTTTTCCTCCATATTCACCATTTCAAGGGTGAACCTAGACAAGGCAATAAATCTCCTGTCATACTGAGTTAGTGATATACAATATGACTTCAAGTGAATGAAATCCTTCTCTAGTTGAGCTTTTATAGTTTCAGGGAAATACTTCTTGAAGAATACTTGTTTAAATCTTTCCCAACATAAGGGTCAATCCATATCTCCATTCAACCTAGATAAGATGTCTTTCCACCAATTTGATCCTTCTCCTTCTAATTTGAATGATGCAAAAGCCACTTTTTGTAATTCAATAACCGAAAATACTCTAAAAGGGAATTCCATCTTCTTAATCCATTTCTCTTCATCAAGCGGTTATCAGCACTACTGAAACCTAGTGGTGTCAACTTTTAAATCGGGCAAACAAATCTCCCTCTATTTCCCGTCTCAAGTCTTCTTCCATTACTTGAACACTACAATCTTCAAGAGCTCTTGTTTAACCTTCAAATAATTCATGATCTTGTCTATCTTGTCCTTCCAATCAGCGCTCAAATTTCCTAATTTTTCCCAATGCATGGACTACGGCTTCTCGCAATTTGTCCCTCTCAACAATAGTATCCTCAGTAGTCCTACTAGTAGAATTAGTAGTGCTACCAACATATTCCTCTTTGGGGACTTCAGGTTTCACATCAACATCAACCTTACGCAAAAGGGGCCATCCACGGCCCTGGGTTGGGACACTACCCCTTCATCGGGTATGTCCCGCACCCTTACTTCTACCTCTATTCCATCCATGTGGCATCCTTAAACCTTACACGAAAGAACTTATCTAAAAATGACAACACCATACTCAAAAATTTTGTAGAATCTTAAACATAAATCTCCAATACAAAAAAATGTAACAATCCATCTCGAGCGAGCCCTCTTAGAGTTGACATCTTTACTTTTCAGAATTGAGCACTAGGACAAATATAATATGAATAGAATCTAACACAGACGTAGGATAATATATATGTCAAAATAAGCATGTACAACTTTGAGCTATAACACAATCCTTTAACTTTACAAAAAGGGCATCTCATAAGACATAAACTTCAAAATACACAACTTAATACAAAATGTTAACTTCTACAACAAAAGGGGATTGGGCGAGAACGCTAGCACATAGACCCACCTAGTGACTTATTCTTTTTCCTTGCTTCTTCACTTACAGTTAAGGTTCGCAAATAATCTTCCTGAAATAATAATCTTACCTAGTGGAATTTTACTACTTAAGACACTAGGATTTCCTTCCTACCCTTTACCGGGTGGAATTTACATAATCACCGAGTTAATCCATTCATTTCACATTACACAATAATAGAACAAGTAATATAACAAGTACAAGGCATTCTTGGTAGTATAATTTCTCAATATGTGTTCAATTAATTAATTACATTCAACATCCCTCAAACATATAGATTTCAAATATAAGAGTTTTATTTATAAACATTTCATACTCTTTCAATCTTTAAATTTATAATACATAAAATAATTAAATCCTCATAATCATGTATAATATAGGCTTTTAATTTCATTTAAGATTATCACACTTACTAGGACTAAGGTGATACTCACCTTGGAGACTAAACTTTTACTCTTGAATCACCTCCTTACCCTTAGAACATTCCTCAAACACACCTAAAGAATTCATCAATTACAATCAACCACCGAAGTATATCCAAATACACATCAATTACTCAAGTCAATAAATCAAGATCAACTATTTATTTCATCTAGTTATTCCTAAGGACTTATGATTTGAAAGAAGAGGAAAAAATTGGTGTAAAAATATGAAAATAGGGTTGTATGGTCGACCTCATACAAGCCAAAAGATTAAGTCAATTTCCTCTCATACCTAGATTTTGGAAATGGAATGATGATGTTTTTAGATGAAGAAAAACCAAGAATTGCACCAAATTCCTCAAAAGTTAGACAAATTTTAGTGAACCCAAAGATAGACATGTCTTTTAGGATCCAAAAAGTGAGAAATCATTCTCAAGAACTCACAATCAATCTTCACCTAAAACAATACGAACATTGCATCCAAGTTGAAAACTTTGAGGTTGAAGTGAGGAATTCCTTGTAAATTGTGAAATCAAAACTTGAATTTAACATTCTTGGATGTTGCCATTATGTTTAAAGAGAGATCTCTCAAGTTTATGATGTCTCAATACAAGTCTCTGCCAATTTATAAGGGTTTAGAGAAGTCCTAAGTTATATAGGATAAGGAATAGTAGTTTAAATAAGTCCTAGTTCAAGTAGTATAAGGAAAACCACACAAAAAGGGAAAATTATGTCAAAAATCGAAAGATAGCGACCCACCACTTTCATCTGGCAGTTGCAGTTGTCTTGCCACTTCAAAGTGGTGGCTTATCTGTGTGTTTTCTAATGAGTTTTGTTTCAAGTCTTCTTTGACTCCCATCCATTCATACATTCATCACTAGCATTCTTGTGTGCATTCTAAGCATAAAAACATGCATCATAAGCATTTAATCACATACATCATCTTTCAATTTTAGAAGTCAAATCATTGCATTAATCATAAATAAACACAAGCTCAAGAGAAAATTCAAAAAAATAAAGTAGATATTTCACTTGCATTCATATGCATTCATGCATATTCATGCTAAATTCTAGTCAAACATCACGCATAATTAAGTTCATACATGCATCCCAGCATCCATCCATCCATTATGAATTTCAAATTGTTCAATAGGTACAAATTCAAATCCATGACACCAACCCTTCCAATTCGACGCCTTTTGAGCTTGAGCCAAGCTATCTACTAAAAACTCATCAGATTGAATGTGGTCACTGTCTTCATCACCGTCCTCGCCATCATCCACATACTTTGATTCCTTTGATACATGAGAAGAAAAAGCTTTAGCAACTGAGCTATTGTTACAACCTCTAAAAGTCCTCATGTGTTAATGCATGTGTGCAATGGATATAAAGTGCTAATGGATCAATAGTGTGCAAGAATCTCATGATTCTAGTCTGTACCTCATCCAGTTTGTTGTTAGCCTTCACCCTTTAGTTTAGTGATAAGGATCTTAACCCACGCACCAATGTCAGAAGCTCATTCACCTTATCTCGAGGAATTTGGTTCAAGAAATTTCAAAGTTTTCTGTAAACAAGCAGTATTTAAAGTTTTTAGTTTTTGCAAACATAAATATGTGGTGAACTCACTCGATATCCTCAGGGATAAGATAACTAATAGTGAAGTGCTGGGTTTGATAGGCACAATACACATCTCGTCAGACTCCAAGGAATACATCTCTATATCCCACTATTGATGGTCAGATACCATGGAAGCTTGACTAGGAGCACCCTTGGTTTGTGATGGTGTTCAATGAAGATTAGCAACCATGGACAATTGAATGTGAAGTGATTTAGTGGGAAAGGTATTATACCAAGTCAAAAAGTGACAAAAGCTAAGATACTACAAATGCCTCATAAAAAATACCCGAAGTGTCAAACCAAATGTGCACAGGCCATCCTCGCATGCCTTCCTCAATAGTTTGTGTAGCAAATTATAAGTATACTAGCATGGTAAAAGGGGGATGGCTAAGAACTCTAGTCTCTAAATATCCGTAACTCTGGATCGAGACTCTCTCTCCAAGATACATGATCGACTTCAGGTGTTGGAAGCAAGATGCGTTTCTTATTTGCTTTTATGCTCTTTACCAAGAAAACTGGCTATGTCTCCTTTGGTCCTTAAGGGTTTCTAATCATCTACATGGTAATCAAGGGATAAGAGTACATGAATAAGGTAATGTGCATGCAAATATATTGACAATAAAATACTGAAAGCTCTCTGTTTCTATAGAAATACCTACTACCTTCTTCCTTCAATCCTTCAGATCACGTGACTTGCTCTTGTTGTGTTCCCACCTAGCAAATCTAGGAAAGGAAGTCGGTCCCGGTGGTGCTACACCCATTTTGATGAACTAATCATATGCCCAAATCTACACATGTTACAAACTCATGAGAACCCAATTGAAAACACAATTCCAATGAGAGAAAACAATTGTGAGAAAATGTCTCTAAAGCCACCACAAAGCCTTGAACTCTATTTGACATTCTAGATGCCACATCCAAACCCAAGTATAGAAAGTTGTAGCTTTTAATCTTTTCCAAGTCTTTCAAAGAGCTTAAATAGTACAAGTGTACGGTGTTATTGAAATTTGCAGACAATGTGCTACCAATGAGGAAAAGGATAAATGTGCGCTCAATTTTAGCAGAATCTCTCTTGGTTCTCCCTATTTTTCCCTTATACATGTCCTTCACCAGTAAGGTCCATAATCACGTGTGAGTCCAAGTGGATATTTGTAACAACCCATCCCGGGTTGGCCACTCCCGAGACGGTGTTATCACATTTTGAAAATCCCAGCACGACAGGGGTAAGATACATCAATCTGATACTAACTTAAACATAATATATAACGTAAAATGCATGAATATTTACAAATAAATTTTTATTTTATTTTCTCATTAGTCTGAGGATGTTGACACGTATATGGCTTACAGAAAATAATCTCGTCTGAACCTCAACTCACCAAACTATTTGTCCTACCTGCTATTTGAAATCATTGTACAATGAGGGGTGAGCTTCACAAGCTCAATGAATTAAATTTACTAGAAGTACTCAATCTTTATAAATAGTCTTTCAATATTTAATCATTTGCATCTCATACAACTTGATACTAGCATTCTACTATCACTACACATATCATAAGTCCCATTCTCTATCAATCTCTTCTTCTTATTTATTGGTTCACCTTAAGACCATCAATTATCTCATAATTACCTCGTAATGAGGTTCACATCATAAAGTCTACCATTTAGATGGTTCTTATCATGGCATATTTCTAGGTTTCTTTCTCACCATAACTGTCTCTTTGTGAGACTCATTCATCTATAAATAATTTCACAATAACACACAACACATTAGCATTTTAATGATATAATCAATATTTAAAACAGATGCAATGCGTGAATTATTATTGGGGAACATCTTCCCACATGTCGACATGTTTTTATCTTAGACCGGCTGCCTTCCTGGTTCTTTTCTTTCTCATTTAGACCAGCTGTCTTCTCGGTTCTTTTATTCTCATTTAGACCGATTGCCTTCCCTGTTCTTTTATTCTCATTAGATCGGCTGCTTTCTTGGTTCTTTCATTTTCATTAGATCGGCTGCCTTCTTGGTTTTTTCATTTTCATTAGACCAGCTGCCTTCCCGGTTCTTTTCTTTTATTTAATGTAGATGCATATAAACAATGGTATGAAATATGTATCTGAACAATAACATAAAAAAACAAACATGAATTCAAATATTTAAATTTAGCTATCCTGTCTTTTCTCAAACTATTATAAAAAATTTCACTAAATTCCTCTCATAATAAATCACATCAAATCATCCATCTTAGCTTGTCAAGATCCACTAATTTTCATCTCCTCATAATTCGTATCAAAACATCAACCATAGCTCATCAAGAATTTGACTTATCGCTTTTATTATTAAATCAACTTATTATTCCAAAAATATTATTTCTCCCCTAATAATTTTCTACATTACAAAATTCATATCATACCTATCAATCAAATTTTTATCTATCACCAAAGTATAAGCTAATAATTTATTTAATATTATCACTAGATAATTTCATTTTTTTTATTTAGATTACTTAAATAAAATCTAACTCACCACGTAGCACTTAAAGCTACTCGTGAATCACCTCCTTGCCTTTCCCGTTCCTCTCAGAAATTTTTTCTGGTTGCTGATTGTCAACACCTAACATAATATTTATGTTAAATTTCTAATTATTTCTTCAATTCCTCATAAACCACACCCTTTGAAAATTCCCACTTTGAATTTTGAGAAATTTCATGTATGCTAA
Source organism: Bretschneidera sinensis (assembly GCA_023935145.1). Taxonomy (NCBI): domain Eukaryota; kingdom Viridiplantae; phylum Streptophyta; class Magnoliopsida; order Brassicales; family Akaniaceae; genus Bretschneidera; species Bretschneidera sinensis. The sequence goes on along the minus strand of CM043699.1, from coordinate 58,291,112 downwards.
AAATTCAAAAATAGACATTATGTTATTACCTTATGTTTTTCTGATAGCTTTTCGTGACTCTCTATAAAATCCTCCATAAACTTCTTCAAAAATTTGTCCTTTCAACCTTTCTTTGGGTCCCCAAGTATTTAAAGAAATAGATTAGTTTAAAGGAAAACTTAAACAAAATCTGTTAAGTATAATAAAATTACGCTTATATATATACAGGTGAAAGAAATCTTTGGCAGCCCTCCACGTTTTGGCCACCTACAGCACATGCAAAACCTTTTCTTTACTTTGGCAGCAGGTGTTGCCACCTACTGCCACGTTTTTCTTATTTTTTTCTTTTTTCTTTTTCTTTTCCTTTATACTGTTCACGTTGTTTTTAGAATTGCTTTATTCAATACTAAATCCTTCGCGTAAATATATTATTATAATTTTATGTCATATTTATTAAATTACTTCTTTACCCTTACTTTATGATTACGCGTATTATAATATTGGTATCATACTCGAAAGGCATTCCATGTACCGCCAAAGAGGTAATCTTTGGAAAAATCAACCAGGGTCAAAGTTATTTCTATCTTGTCAAAGTGAAAGGTATGTGTTACATCTAACCATCTCTCAAAGAGGTACCTTAATAAGAGCAAGTTCTTGTACCATTTCTACATTGATTCGATGAAGCCTTTGAATCTGGAATTTTCCACCATCTTCCACAATCTTTTGGATAAGTTATTATAACACTCCTTTGCATCATGAAAATTTTCATATCACCTTAAGTGAGCCTAGGAAAAAAAAATTGAACATGTTTGGATCTATATTAAACTATAGTGGGAAAAGAAAAAGAGAGAAACAAAGTAAGCTAGGGTGCCACTTCAAAGTGGTGGGTGGAAGCAAACCGCCACTTTGAAGTGGAATTTAATTCTAATTTTCCTTCTCTTGTGTTTTGTAATTCATGCATTAATGCCTTCGTTTTTATGATCTTAGAGTGTTTTTAATGTGTTTCCAAGCTTGAAAACCAACTCCCAATATCATCAATCATCAAATCAAAGTTGATAAATTCACCTTAAAATTTTCAAAAATACTCTGCATTAATAACTTCACATACACATTTTCACAAAATTCGTGCACAAATCTTGATCAAATTTAAAACAAAAAGCAATAAAACCTTACCTTTTCACTCATTGGGTTCAAATATTTGTGTGGATCCACCTAAAGCATACTTACATCTTTTTTTTCTTCATTGGTTACATATCTTTGAATTCCCCTTCATTGAATGTCTGATCTATTGTTGCATGGCTTTTTTTTATCTTTCTTGGCGGAGAATGACTATCATCTCATTCTTGAGAAATTTTTTAAACTATCCTTTCAAATAATGCACAAGTTTGTTTTCAAGTGAGTTTTTAGTTCCATAAGGAAGAATACAATACTTCCTCATTTCTTTAAATGCCAATTTCAACTCATCTTCTACTTTTATGCCTTTCTTTCAAGACTTGTGCCCTACACATGGACATTTAAATGAACAAATCTCAAATTTCCCTTATGTCCTTCAAGTTAAAGTCAAAAGTCTTTTAATTCAAGTGTTATCTTTACAAAAATTCCAAGATCATTTTCTCAAAATCAAGTGTTCTCTCTTCAAAAATCATTTTGGTAAAACAAATTCCAAAATTTTCTTAATTTGCAAAGTCCTTTCAAAATTAATGTCTTTTCTCTCTCCAAAAGTCAAAATTTCCTCAAATCATTATAGTAATGCAACTTTCAAAGTTCCCCTCAATTTTAGGAATTCTCCCAAATCGAATTATTCTCTCCAATTATTTTGTTAACACAACCTCCAAAAATTTCAAAAGTCACAACAAAATTCGAGTTTTTTTTTTTCTCAAGCAATGAATCCCTAAAGGATTCTTTTAGCAGCAAATTTCTCAAATATTTTTCAAGCAATGATCCCTCAAAGATCCCATTAGTAACAAATTCCTCAAAGATTTCTTTAGCAACAAATCCCTTAGATATTTCTTAAGCAATGATCTGTTAGAGATCCCTTTAGCAGCGAATCTTTTAAAGATTCCTTTAGTAGTAAATCCCTTAGAGATTTCTCAAGCAATGATCCCTCAAAGATCCTATTAGCAATGAATCCTTTAGAGATTCATTTAGTAACAAATCCCTAAGATATTTCTCAAGCGATGATCACTCAGAGGTCCTTTTAGCAATGAATCCCTCAAAGATTCCTTTTAGTAGCAAATCCTTAAGAGATTTCTCAACGAATGATCCTTTAGAGATCTTCTTAGCAATGGATCCTTTAGATATTCATTTAACAATGAATCTCTCAAAGATTCTTTTAGTAGCAATCCTTTCTAAGAATACCTCTATTTAATAACAAACCTTCTTGGATTATCTCAAGTGATAGTCTTTCAAGGTGTCAACACATTTTGCCATGATTCATCGAGTATGGAATGAAATGAACTCGTCAAGCAACCAAGTATGCAAAGGTTTAATTTGATAAGTTTGAAATGAATTTACACTTCAATTAAAAAAATGTTGTATTTTCCTATGTTTGCTGAACTACGCTTAGTCTAATCACTAGTAGGTACGTAAGCAACTCAAGCTCTTGAGTACAATCATTTGTGTGTGCATATTTGATTACTTGCTTGATTATTTTAATGTATGTCTCTGATTATCATTTACCCAATGGTAAAACTTTTGTCTTTAAGTCTTTGAAGCCGCATGCATTAATATGCATGTGTCTCCAAAGAGGAGTAAATGTAGCCACCCAATTTTATACCATTAGATAAATGATAATTCATCTTCTTGAGACTCTATGAAAATAACTAAGGCGATGAATTGCCTCACGATATTAAGTTTAATTACTCAATGCATTAAGATGCTTACCATATTAAGGGTAGATTAATACAATAGAATAAGAGGATTCCCAAGTCATAAAAATTGACTTCGCCATCCCTATTTTCGTTGTTTTGAGAACCTGACTTCCAAGCTTAATATCTTTTCATCCCAAAAATCAAGAAATTTCCCTTCTCTATATCAATAAAATATTAATTATCTTTCTAACAATATATTATGGCCATTGATTCGATAAGAGATAGGTAAGAACTTATTTTTTTTTTTTACCAAAACGGCTCTAGAAAAGCTTCAGACCATACCAGTGTTTGTATTTCATGCCTCATTTAACATCCATGATGAATTTGTATGCCAAACCATTTGGACTTGAAATAAAACTCACTAGTCTTTCCATAACATACAAAAACTATCCTAAACTTATTCATATGAGTGACAATAGCCCATTCCAAATCAAAGTCTAGATTTTACCTTTTTTTTCCTAATTAGTGCGATAAATGGTTTTGGAAAGTCATTAAACATTTGCCTATTCTTTCTAGGATGGCCAAATCTTATTCCTAACCCTAATAGGACCTCCTAAAACTTAAAAATATCCCTATTAAAAAAGAAGGTTCTAGAATCTTTTTCTAGCTATTTCGATCCTACGTATAAGTCTTGGCTACAAATGTACCAATTTTCATATTTATTCTTGTCTCCTCACCAAATCACAAACCCTAGCCTCCAAAAACTCATATAACATAAAAAATTCATCCCCACTCTATACCCAACTAATATCCTTCATCAAATTAGTCTCATTTTAGCATTTCATCAATCTTGTGATGATGTAAACAATGAACAATGCCCGGTTTGTTCATCGATTAAACGCATCACAACAACGTCATCTTGAGAGCTTCTAAAGAGATAATCACCCAATTCAGAGGAACTAAAAGAGATAATACCTTATAATTTTGCACAAGGATATTTAAGAAGATCCAAATAAACAATTTATTGATCTTCGCAAGAGTTTTACACGCGATTAAGGTATAAACTTAGGTACACTTCCTTGTATATTTCTCTTAAGATTTTCTTAATTAGCTTGATTGAAAACAGTTTTTGCTTTCTTTAATTCATGTTCGATTTTGTTTTTTATGGTTTAAATACATTCATATCTAATTGTTTAAGCTTGTTTGTTTGTTCTTTCAAGTTATTTTTTTTTCGAATCAAGGGTTGGAATTAAGAATTTGAAGCTAGAAAACCGTAAATTGCACCACCTTTTGGCCACCACTTTAAAGTGGCAATTGGATCTTCTCGGCACTTCAAAGTGGAAGCTAGGGCTTGTCTTCCTCTTTCTTATTTGTAACATTTTTGGTTTGGTTCTTTTGATTTGTTTGCATATTTGCATGACTTTTAACATAGTTTTATGAATCATATAACATTTAGAAACTATGTGAAGGTGTGTTTTAGGGTTTTTTCATGCATAACTTTTGTCATTTAATTCAAATCTAAGATTATGCTCGATTCTATGTTTCAACATATTTCCTTTGATTTACTTAAGCCTTAAATCATTGATATGATGGTTCTTGAGTTACCTTGATGATTAAATCATGTTAAAATATTTTATCTTTTTATTTTTATTACATGTCTGCATGTATATATTAGGATTTTAGTGTGTTAAACCTTAGATTTCATGGTTTGTTTGTCTTAAGTGCTCCATGATATTATCCTTGCTAGCATGATCTACTTGACTGAGAAAAATTTATTGATTTATATCAATAATGCATGATGAAGTTTTTTCCCTCATAATTCTCACATATCTCGCTTCTTTATGCTTGGATCTTGCTTGGTTATGTGCTTACACTTGCATACAGTGATTGTGTGTGATTATGATTAGTTAAATTGATTGTTTGGAGTGATTTTACATGTATTATTGTTTCAATTAGTTGTTTTCCTCTCTTGATTATTACATGTGGATGGATGAATGGAGTTACTTTACTTTTTTATACTTCCTATGGATGAATGGTTTACTTACACACTCATTGATGGTTTATTTTACCGCTTCTGTTTAAGTTATGCAATTTTTTTGAGGATGTAGTTACATTTAGGCACTTTTAAATTTCACTATTTCCATGTAATTTCTTTTATTGTTTCTTTTGGGGATGTATTCCATGTTGAGGCAGTCTTTCAATTCCGTTATTTTCCTATAGTCGCATTTTTTTTTCTTGCACCTTTTTAACTACTATGAATTAATATTCTTATAATGTGAATGCTCATATTTTGTGTGTGATTCTATACTTCGTTATGTGCATGTTTGATCAATAAATTAAAAAAAAATAAAGTTAATAATTAATCAACATAAAATGAATCCATTTGAAATGAAAGTGTAAGGGCTAGGCCCTTTGAGATCTAGGCATTGGTGGAGTGCTCACTTGTGACTTTCCCACCGTAAAACTAATCTCCAGACCCATGAATCTTAAACCTTAATTGACCAATGACTATAGGTTTCTTGCTCCTTAAAAATCAAGTGGCAACTACTTAATGTGATTATTCGTCAATGGCCTTGTATAGTTGTCACGTCCTTCAACACCCTATTTGATAATCCATTTAGGAAAATATTTGTCCCTTTAGATTGTCCATTCAGTTTTTCCCATACATTATGCTCATGTCATGGATTTGAGTGATGACCGTGAGGTACCATCTCGTGTCCTCACACATGGCTCTTCGTAGTTAAGTAGAGAGTGTTTATATGGTTTTGGCCACCTGGTGGTATGTCCTTATCACCGAAAGTCATATTTGGTTCTTCTTTCCTTGAAATGTTAATATGATCCAAAAGATCATCAAGTGAAGCATTTGTAGGGACTTCTACCCCACCTAGATGATCTAGCACTATTTGTCTGTTCTTTTTCGATGACATCATCAATTCCCAAATGCAGATGTTTGCTTTTCTATTCCTTCACCTTTTCTGCCATCACCCTCTCCTTGTTTTCCTCATCTTTTCTAGGATTGCTTGCCTCGAGGTGAGTTAGTTTGAAATGGTGACCACCATGAGTCAAATGACTCACTTCTTTCTTTTCTTCACTACTACTACTGTCGTAAAAATGTTTCATATTCACTATTAGCTTCCTTGCCTCCACCACTATCTTCACCTTCTCTGCTACCATTACTATCTTACCTACCACAACTTTGCCAACAGTTGTCTTGTCAACTATTGCCATTGTCTTGCCACTTGCTACCTAACCCACTGAACCACTGGTTGCCACCTTACCCATTGTCTTGCTTGTCATTGCATCGTCATCTCAAATTCCATTGATAGAAAGCTTCTTAAATAAGTTCTTTCATTTATGGTTTCTAAGGAATTCCATGGTAATTATGGCGTTGTATGGGTATGCGAGTGGGGAAGTCATGTTTAGAGATGCGTTTGATGATTGGGGTGATAAGAATAGAGGGCTTAAAAGTGTTTGTGGAATCCACGATCATATTTAGGAGTTAGGTGGAGGAACGTTATGGTAATTTGGTATGGTGTTTTGGGACACTTCAACCTTCTCTAGGCCATCATCAATAAGGTCTGGAATTTCATTCCTTAATCTATGACATATATATGTGTCATAGCCTGCATGTTGGTGAACGAAAGAAAACTTGGAAAGGTCCCAATCAATTGGCTACTGATAATGCGCCTCCGCCTTCTGCTTGCGCAGTAAGAACAATAAAAATCACTTAAGTCAATCAAAAAATCCATGAAACTTTCGGTAATTCCCTTCGCTAATTTTCCAAGTCGCTTACTGAATTGGGTTGAGTAAAGGTCTAGATGAAAAGGTTGGAGTTTTTCCTTCTTCATTAGTCTTCTTAGAGCTTGAGAAAAGCTCATCCCTAAAGGTTTGAATTCGCCAGGTCCTTGGTGCTTCATTTATTTCCGGTTGAAATTGATGTTGTTGTGGCTTTGTTGGCGTCTTGAGGTTTCATTCACCCATACACTGGCTTGAACATTATGTATTTGGGCGTAGTTCATATCATTGGTTATGGTGCCATAATTGCCCGAACCATTTTTCTTCTAAAGCTTTCCATTGGCCTTTTTGAGCTTTCCCTTGAAAATAGCATCCTCAACTTGCATGCTAGAAACAATTAACTGCTCAAAATTAACAATCAGTATTACAAACATCTTCTTTTGGTACACTGGTTGTAAGTTCTTCATCACTAACCTCACTCGATCTTTCTCCCCAGCCCTTGAGGCCATCTTGATAGCTTTACTCCTTTAGTGATAAATAAATTCCAAGAACATCTCATTGGCTTCTGCTTAGTTGTTTCAAAGTCTCGAATGGTGATATCTAGTTGAATATTACAATCTTACTAGGTCACAAAATATTGGGATATATCTTCCCATTCTCTCAATGTGTTAGGCTCTTAAGAGTATCACCACTTTAGCGCAACACCGATGAGAGAATTAGGGAAGAAAGCGAACAACTATCTTGAATCAAGTTCAGATAACTTCAATAGGCCCACATACTATCTTAAGTAGGTCTTAGGATCACCGAATCCATCAATATGATCCATCTTTACTTTTGGATGAGTACGAAGTCCATCAATGTCGATGAGGTACCCATCTATGACTTGTGACTTCCTTATGGTGTTTTGCATTTTTTTGAATTTTTCACTGATGCTTTTGACTTCTTGGTTAGTCACATTTTTCTCCATCTCATAGTGGTACTCATCTTCGTCACCAAATAAGTCACCATTATCCCCACAAGACTCCATAAAATCTTTTTTGGCCACTATCTCTTCTACAACTATCATATTCCTTGCCGAATCAGCCTCCAATGTTGTCATGTATTTCTTCAAAGGCCTCATATGTCTTGGTTGTCATTTCAAATCGCTCCGTCCATTTCTCTCACTAAACTAGGACTTGGCTCTAATTCTTCCTCTGAAATTGACCCAGCAAGTCTTTGTGCACAATCACGTAGAGCCTTATCATGCTCTTACTTGTCTATAGTATAATTTTGGCTTTATTAATGGGTTTTGGGTTTAACCAAAGGCCCATTAAATACGTCAAGATCAACTTTAGCATAAGTTCTCTTAGCCCAAAAAGTTAGAAACAAAATCATGGAAAAAACTTTATTTTCACTAAATTCTAATTAAACTTCTAAGTAAGCCCAAAGTTTCAATATTTTCCAATCCACAAGTTGGTTCTATCAAATTTAAGTTTTGTTGACTTGCATCAATAAGCCTCCCAAGAATTTTGAAGCTCAATAGAAGTTTGGGCTAAAGTCGAGCTGCCCAAATGAAATAAAATGGCCATGATGAAGATTACCATTCATTACCTTCCATTTTAGAGCTCTTAGGTTAGGGCCCAATTACTATTGGTCTTTTCATGGGCTTCTTAGTGAAGTCAAGCTAATAAGATTTAACTAAGAGATGGTCCCTTCTTCTAGATCAAATCACATTTCAACCTAGGGTATGGACTTGTCTAAGCTTGATTTTAACTTAACCAAAAGGAAAATCAAATCAACCAAATAAAAAAACAAATATGTTATTAATCAATTTGGTTCATTTCATCTTTCCTATGTGAGGTGAATCAACCATATCCAATCAAGCACACAAAAGGATAGAAATGATCCATGTCTTAAAAAGAAAGTTCTAAGGTTTTTCGATCTCACCATGAGCATCCCCCCTTGGTAGCAAAGCCTTGGAGATTCCCCAGCTTGCCCTCCAAAAGTCCTCTGAATTGCTCCCAAAAGCCCTCTAGATCTGCACCCAGATGATCCTCAAAGCTGAAGTGGAGTGGGCCTTTTATAGGGAAACTCCAAGAGTGCAACGTGTTTCCAATTCGATGTGGGATACTACCCGAGTGTGCTCGATCGCAGCCTGATGCACTTGAGCACAGCATGGTGTGTTACAAATTATTTCTAACCGATGTGGGATGTCAAAGTGCGCACCTGCGCTCGATCGCAGGTCTGGTGCGCTCGAGCGCACTAGGCATCTTCTAGCTTGACCTTTGTCTACTAAAACTACCATAAATTTCTCTAGAAAAATCATTTTTATGAGCCGTAAAATTCTCCAGAAAATAAACTTCCGGATCTTTCTAAGCATATATGGCTCATCTCCTGGTTCTTCCTAAATCAATACAGTTTAATTTGAAAAAATAACTTATTTGTATGGGCAATTATGGCAATTTAGTGAAACTCATTTCCAAGTGCTTGTGAACCTGTAAAACAACAAAAAACAACTCAAAGTAACAAATTCCTAAGCTAACAAGTGTAAATTAAGGGGCCAAAATATGCAATATTTGGCACTCATCAAATACCCCCAAACTTACATTTTGTTAGTCATTTAGCAAAACAAAATAAAAAAATAAAAAAACTAAATGAAAAAAAAGAACACAAAGATAAATCCATCATTCATGGTATCCTAAAATTTAAGCATCACACAAAACCATGATATTCAGTCATGAGCAAGCTTAAAATTTAAACCCATCTTCGCAATGAATATGAATTTTAAAATCTAATTACATACAAAAGGCAGGCTAAGGCATCACAAGTCTGACTTAGTGTAAAGTGAATTAGCATATAAAGATGAGGCTTTCAAGTAACTCCAATGTGCAATGTTTCCATGTCTCAAGATTCACAGAATTTCTCATCAGAATAAACAACGATGGCATAGTTTTATTTTCTTCTCTCTTTTATTATAAGGCTCTGCTATGTTTAGTTCTCTTAAGCTTTCTAATTGACCTACGTAGTGAGTGTTGAGTCAATGACTACCAAACCAGATGGTTTTAAGGCATTAGGTGTAAAGACACCCCTAAGGACTTACTAACTTGAGTAAAAAAGGCTATGAAACTAAACTGACCTTAATGCTACCAAGCAAAATTCCCACTTTTTGACGTGAACACTCACTGTTTACTGAGGCAAGAGGTCCAGCTACTCAGCGAAAATTTTCTCAATGATCATTATGAATAAAATTCCCACCTTTTGACGTGAACACTCACTGCTTACTAAGGCAAGAGGTCCAGTTACTCAGTAAAAATTTTATTAATGATCATCATGAGCATTTTTCTCTTTTTGTGCAATTTTTTTTTCAAAGTGTTTATCCAACAAGTCATCCAGTTTCAGTTGAGTCATGGAAACATACACATTAAACTCACATGTTGTACCTCACACTATTTTGTGCTAATGTGCTCGTGTCAGATTAGATCAAACATGTGAATTCTCAAATGCCTAAAGTAAGTAACAAAATTTTAAAACTCTATCATCAAATCATGTGTTTAAGATTTTAAGCTCACCAATGACATGACATCATAGTATTTGTTTAGATCAACCAAAATTTCAAAATAACATAAGCATGAATTTATCGTCTCTTTAATATGAAGAAAAAAAAAACAACAAGCATTTTAAATACTGAATTTGCACCACCACCCCCCAACTTAAATGAAACATTGTCCGCAATGTTTAAGAATCAAATTTGAATGGGAAAGAACTAAAAAGGGTAGAATACACCTGATGAGTGACGTGGGTAGCTCTCTAAGCACCAAAGATGGTAACCTGAAATGACAAAATGAAACTAACCTACAAACAAAAACCAAGAAAACAACAACAAACAAAAAGGACAGAAAGAAAATAAGAGAAAACAAAAGTAAAACAAAACAAACGAAACATATAAAAAAACCATTCATGCGTGGTGTGGTTGAAGCGATAAAATTGATACTAGAAAGTGCACTAATCGTTCAAGTAATAAAATGATGAGTAAGTATCGTTCCCAACGAGGACTAAATAAAATCTACAGAAAGTATGACTCAACTTTTACCGTTATTTGAGCAAATGAATAATTCTAGGAGAAGAATTTACTAAAATTAACTAAAGGACAAACAGATGACAATAGTAAATAAAACGAAGAATTGCAAACTTTGGAATTATATTCTTATAAACTTACATGCTAAGGACTGGACTTCACCTAAACCATTATTGCCAAGAGTTTCAAATGGACAAGTTTCGGTTAATATATTTTTCAAGATGGTAGAATTCCTAATAAATTGGTTATCCATATTTCAGGTCTAACCACAATCTCAAGAATAATTAATTTCAAATATTCATATTCCAGGTCTATTCTAGATTAATTCAGATTAAGAAGCATTAAGTTCAATGAAATTCCTTTCATTTAAATCTCTCTATTCGGTTACGATTTAAATGGACCACATGAATTTCCTAGAATCTCTATTCGGTTACTTCTATTCGATTCATGGCATGTTTTACCCTGGCTTTTGCATAGACAACATTCCAACATCATATTTATTAATTCAACCATTCATAAAAACATAGCTTCTCTATTCGACACATCACCATGCTTGAAGAAGGAATCAAAGTAACAAAAAGCATTAAGAACAATAAAACACACTCTTTGAAAAAAAATATTTAATTCCAACTTGTCCAAACAGCAACTCAAGACATAAGTTTAGGATTCATCTATCCTTAACACAAAAATACCTACTCCATAATAATATTCAAGCAAACCAAGTTCGTATTATAGAACATCAACATAATGTTATAAAAATAATGCAAAACCAGAGAAGAATGATTAAAGCTTCAAAAGAGCCTCCAGGAGCGTCTCTAACTCCCCTTTTGCGTCTCATCTCCTCAAAATCTGTTTTTCTTTTCAATAGCCGCCTCTTTTTTGTTCAGCTAGGGTTGCTATTTATAATATTCTGAATCCGCCGGCCAGCGCTGCAGCTTTGACTTCCCAACGCTGCAGTGCTATGCACAAATCGAACCCTAACCAGAGCTGCAGTACCCTACAAACCAACGCTGCAACTTTGAGTTTCTGTCCTATTTTCACATATTTCGCAAATTCCAGCGCTGCAGCACCCTTGAACCAGCACTGCAGCATTGAGTTTCTATCCTCTCTTCACAATTATTGCCCTTCCAGTGCTGTAGTGCCCTTGAATCAGCGCTGCAGCATTGAGCGTCTGCACAGTAAAATAAAATAAACTAAACTAAAAATTTCTAAAAGCATATGAAACACAAATCTAATGCTCCAGATCCACACCAAAAACGTGCCTAAAAGCAGTATAATAACATGATTTATTTTGAGTTATCACACCCCCAAACTTATGTTTTTGCTAGTCCTCGAGCAAACTAAAACAAAATCCTAAAACACACATCCTTAGAGTGAGAGATGGTTTGATTCGATTGGATAACAACATGCCTCAAAGATTGCATATAGATTATAACACAAGATAAGTTTCCAAATACTGCTAATGTCTAGAATTTCGAATTCATTGCCAGCCCTATCCTACATCAAATTCTTCAAACATGTGTGTGTGTGTAACACCTTTATAAACTTAATCGCCTTGCCACTCTGATTGGTTTATGCATGCAAGTAGGATAATGCCAATCTTTCATAGTCCATAAGCTTGCTTTTCACACCACTCTCCACTAATGTAGGCTATGACAATACCCGAGATCATCAGGACTTTATTTAGCTTATAACTTTGGCTAAGGCTAAGGTATGGTAAAGGACCAAATGAGGCTTACATCACCTTAAGCACATCAACTAATAAAAATTTTCTTTCAAACTTTCCCTCAGTTATCATGTAATACTCCAATACTTTTGCTATTGTCACATCTTCTTCTTCTTCTTTTCTTTTCTTTCCTTATTTTTTTTCGTATACTTGTACTATAGTAGCACCAATCTTTATTTTCGTGTGCATGAATGAAACTGTAACAGAGCATGTACGCGACGATCAAACACGGCTTTGTCAGCTGCCTGTGATAGGAAAAATACAACTTGATCAAATAGTTCATGTGGTAAACCATTTTGCCTTCGATATTTTCCTTGCTCACTCTCGATGGGAAATATTTGATACTTAACACAGCCAAGTCGAAGACCACTTTCTCTTGCTCAATCATTTGCTACCACTTAAGATAATAGTCCATTCACTAGTCGATGTGCTTACAGGTGAAAGGTAGAGTTGTAGCATTTTTTTATAAAAAAAATAGGTTAGATGATCGGGTGACAAAACAACGGATATTCAAGCTCAAAAGGGGAAAACTAAGGATAATCGCATATCAAGGGTTGGCTAGAAAAGCTCAAATGTTCCAAACATGGCCTAAATCATTTCTTTGGTACTGTACTACCTAGGATTTCACCTCGAGTGGTCTTCAAACAAGTTCTAGAGTCCATGAGATCTCAAGAAACTACAATACTCACATAAACATATTCTGAAATGGCAAAACAACAAAGTGCTTAGGTGTAAGTGCTCATTGTGTTCAAAGAGTTCGATGTAAAATAGCACACAACAACAAACTCAAGCACATAGACAAATGCAACATTTTTCAAATTTTCAAGGGCTACAATCAAGTCAATCTATTTCTCATCCTCGGCAAAATCAAAATCAAACAAAATAAAACAAAAAAGATAAAATAAACATAAAAATAACTAAAACATGAACAACACACAACTCAAATACTTTTCCCCACCCCCAAACTTAAATGATACATTGTCAACAATGTATAAACATTTAGCATAAAGTAAGAGAAAGGAACTTCCCTGATTAGTTGGAGCTCGAATCAATCGTCTTCTTCATTATCCTAATTCTCCTGATCATTGCTGAAAGTGCGAGGAGAGTGTTTTTTTTTTTTTTAAAACACAGTAATGTGACCTAGCGCTGCAACTCTGACTGTCTAGCGCTGCGACTCTGAGCTCCTTTCCTGTGGACGCTACAAGGTTGTATCCTGGGGATGCAGCGCTGAGTCTCGGGTCCAACTTCTTCAGATTGGTCTTTTCAGTGTCGCGGCGCCCAAAACTAATGGCTGCAGCTCTGGTTCTCGGGTCTGACTCTAATACAACCTGAAAACAAGAAAATAACTAATTTAAAACAATAAAAACTTAATTAAAAGACAAACATAACAAAAATAAACACATAAAACAATATCAAATTCAAGAAACATAAAAGTGAAATGTTAGTTCTAATTTATATTCTTTAGCTTGACTTCCCGATTTATGGCTCTTAGAGAATGGTTGTGGACGATTGAGGGTCAAACATCCCCATGATGTAGTGCTCCAATCTGTGAACGTCTCCTTGTTTTTCTTGTGCCGTATTTCAACGACACCAAAAGGTGATACACTTATCACGATGTATGGTCCAGTCCACCGAGATTTCATCTTTCCAAAAAATATGTGCCTTCTTAGGACTTCCAGCAACCGTTCTTCCATTTTTCCTGTCAACGAAGAAGATATTATAACAGGGAAAATATTTTTGTCTAAATAAGCATATTTCAAATGAGCAAGTAAAGTTTTCGATTCAGTTATTATTATTTGTTCTTCTGGCACTTCTTTTCCCATTTTAGACTTAAAGTTCCTTGCTTCTTCTTGGATGACGAGTTCTTCAGTGGTAGTAGTTCCTGATTCCATGATGCATCTCTTTAAAGTATCTTCATTTAATGTTTTCTCCTGAAACTCCTCAATGAGGTTATCAACAATATCCACTTGAAAACAAGAAGAAGTAGATAAGCCAGAAGGGTATTTCATAATTATATACATATCAAAAACTACTTGCTCATCATTGACTCTTAAAGTCAATTTCCATTGTTGTACATCAATTAGGGCTCTCTTTGTAGCAAGGAATGGACGTCCAAGTATAAGAGGTACCTCACGATCCTCTTCCATGTCGAGAACAATGAAGTCTACAGGGAATATAAATTTATCAACCTTTACCAGTACATCTTCTTTAATTCCTTGTGGTCTTTTAATCGATCGATTAGCTAATTACAATGACACTGTCGTTGTTTTGATTTCTCCTAATCCAAGTTTCCTGAAAATTGAAAGAGGCATAAGATTGATACTTGCACCAAGGTCACATAAAGCTTTATCAAAGAATGAACTTCCCAAAGTGCAGGGTATAGTAAAACTCCCTGGATCTTTCAATTTTGGAGGTAGCTTGTTTTGCAGTATAGTGCTACACTCTTCAGTTAACATTACCATTCCGTGTTCGTCAAGCTTCCATTTATTAGACAAAATTTCCTTCAAAAATTTAGTGTAACTAAGCATCTGTGATAACGCCTCTGCAAATGGAATGTTAATATGCAATTTCTTGAAAATATCTAAAATTTTTGAGAATTTCTTATCTAATTTTTCTTTCTGAAATTTCTGAGGATAGGGAAGAGGTGGTATATATTTAGTTTCAGAGTTAAAATTGATCAAACCTTTACTAGTAGACTTCTTTTTTGAAACATGTTTCTCCTTTTGCGTGGTCTCTTCTCTCTCGCCTTCTTGATTAGATATTTCTTTAGATTTTGTCTCATCAAATTGTGTGCCATTCCTTAGTGTTATGGCCTTGACATCCTCCTTAGGATTTTTTTTTTTGTGTTGCTCGGAAGAGAACCTTGTGCACGTCCAGAAAATTATGGTTGCTAGTTGGCCCACCTGAACTTCCAGATTTTTGATGGATGCTTTTTGATTTTGGAACCTAGTTTCTACTGCATTTAAGAATTTGGCCATCATGCCCTCCAAGTTGGACTTTTTTTCTTAAGGTGGGTATTCAGGAGGAGGTTGTTTCGCATTGCTTTGATTCCAAGACAAATTCGGGTGATTCTTCCATCCCGGATTATATATATTGCTATAGGGATTGTTTTGCCTGTGAAAATTTGAAACAAAGTTAGCTTTTTCAGCAAATGAATTATATGCAAACTGATTACCTGCCTGACAGTTACTGCTATGGTGGCCACTACCACCACACAATTCACATATTCCATGTGTAGTAGGATTAAGGCCATCTATCTTCTTGGCGAGAGTCTCCATTTATGCTGCTAAAGCTGTAACAACATCTATATTGTGCAATCCTGAAGCTCTGTTAAGAGGGAACCTTTCAACTGGCCATTGATAAGAATTTGTGGCCATCTCTTCTAGTAACTCAATAGTTTCTTCTGGAGTTTTTCTCATGATAGTGCCACCTGCAGCTGCATCAATCATGTTTCGGGTTGTATTAGTTAAACCGTTATAAAAAGTTTGTACCTGCATCCAAGTGAGCAACTCGTGATGAAGATATCTTCTCAAAAGGTCTTTAAAATGTTCCCATGCCTCATAGAGTGACTCCCTATCGACCTGCAAAAACATGGTAATTTCATTACATAACTTTGCAGTTTTTGCAGGAGGAAAGTATTTCCCTAAAAAATTTTGTGCCAATTCTGCCCATGTCGTTATGGATCCTGCTGGCAAGGAAATCAACTAGCTTTTTGCTTTGTCCCTAAGTGAAAATGGAAAAAACCTTAAGCGAATTGCATCCTCTGATACTCTGTTATGCTTAAATGTGTCGCAAATTTCAAGGAAATTCACCAAGTGAACACTTGGATCTTCTTGTAATAGGCCCCCAAACTGTACTGAATGTTGAATCATCTTAATGATGGCAAGCTTAATTTCGAAATTTTTCTCTTGTATAGGTGGTCGTCGGATGCTAGATTCAACACCATCCATCTTTAGCATAGCATAATCCCAAAGTGCACGTTGCACCTCTCCTTTGTTTTCTTCTGCCATTATATTGACTGTTACTGACACTGCTATTCTCAACACATGAAAAGTACGCTCAATTTCTGGATTAAATTCTGCAAGTATTCTCCCACTAGTATGTGTCATGCACTAGAAACGAAAACCCTGCAAAATAGACTTAAAAACCAAATTAACAAACTCTCAAATTAACTAGTAGAATCACAATAAATGTAATATATTATTTCAGTCCCCGGCAACGGCGCCAAAAACTTGATGCGATAAAATTGACACTAACAAGTGCACTAATCGTTCAAGTAATAAAATGATGAGTAAGTATCGTTCCCAACGAGGACTAAATAAAATCTACAGAAAGTATAACTCAACTCTTACCGTTATTTGAGCAAATGAATAATTGTAGGAGAAGAATTTACTAAAATTAACTAAAGGACAAACAGATGACAATAGTAAATAAAACGAAGAATTGCAAACTTTGGAATTAGATTCTTATAAACTAACGTGCTAAGGACTCGACTTCACCTAAACCATTATTGCCAAGAGTTTCGAATGGACAAGTTTTGGTTAATACATTTTTCAAGATGGTAGAATTCCCAATAAATTGGTTATCCATATTTCAGGTCTAACCACAATCTCAAGAATCATTAATTTCAAATATCCATATTCCAGGTCTATTCTAGATTAATTCAAATTAAGAAGCATTAAGTTCGGTGGAATTCCTTTCAGTTAAATCTCCCTATTCGGTTACGATTTAAACGGACCACATGAATTTCCTAGAATCCTTATTTGGTTACTTCTATTCCATTCCTGGCATGTTTTACCTTGGCTTTTGCATAGACAACATTCCAACATCATATTTATTAATTCAACCATTCATAAGAACATAGCTTCTTTATTCGACACATCACCATGCTTAAAGAAGGAATCAAAGTAACAAAAAGCATTAAGAACAATAAAACACACTCTTTGAAAAAAATATTTAATTCCAACTTGTCCAAACAGCAACTCAAGACATAGGTTTAGGATTCATCTATCCTTAACACAAAAATACCTACTCCATAATAATATTCAAGCAAACCAAGTTAATATTATAGAACATCAACATAATGTTATAAAAATAAAGCAAAACCAGAGAGGAATGATTAAAAACTTCAGAGGAGCCTCTAGGAGCGTCTCTAACTCGCCTTTTGCGTCTCGTCTCCTCAAAATCTGTTTTTCTTTTCAACAGCCGCCTCCTTTTTGTTCAGCTAGGGTTGCTATTTAGAATATTCTGAATCCACCGGCCAGCACTGCGGTGTCGACTTTCCAGCGCTGCAACACTATGCATAAATCGAACTCTAACTAGAGCTACAACGTCCCAAGAACCAGCGCTGCAGCAGCCCACGAACCAACGCTGCAGCTTTGAGTTTCTGTCCTCTTTTCACATATTTCGCAAATTCCAGCGCTACAGCGCCCTTGAACCAGCGCTGCAGCATTGAGTTTCTGTCCTCTCTTCACAATTATTGCCCTTCCAGTGCTGTAGCGCCCTTGAATTAGCGCTGCAACATTGAGTGTCTGCACAGTAAATTCCCAAAACTCAGCATCAAACACTCAAATTAACTAAAACAAACTAATAGTAAAATAAAATAAACTAAACTAAAAATTGCTAAAAGCATATGAAACACAAATCTAATGCTCAAGATCCACACCAAAAACGTGCTTAAAAGCAGTATAATAACATGATTTATTTCGAGTTATCAGTGGTCAAGGTTGATAGACCGGATCCATAAGTAGAATGTCTTCCATTTTCGGACCTTGCTTATCAACTAATACTTTAAGGCTTTGACCATTTACTTTAAAGATCCGACCATCCTTAGGGTCCTCTATTTCTACCACCCTATTTACAAAAACATTCTTCACTACAAAAGGGTCGGTCCACCTAGACTGAAGTTTTCCTGGGTGCTTATGGAGTCTAAAATCATATAAGATCACTCGATCATTAGGCTTAAATGTTTTTCTCAAAAATTTTTTATCATAAAACACTTTCATTTTAGCCTTATAGATTCTAGAGTTCTCATAAGCATCATTTCTCAATTCTTCTAACTCGGTCAACTGAAATTTTCTAAGTTTACCTGCTTCTCCCATGTCAAAATTGAAATACTTGATGGCCCAATAAGCTCGATGCTCGAGCTCCACTGGTAAGTGGAAAGACTTTCCAAAAACAAGCCTATAAGGTGACATACCTAAGGGAGTTTTGAAAGCTGTACAGTAGGCCCAAAGTGCATCAACTAGTCTCAAAGACCAATCTTTGCGATCCGGGTTGACCATTTTTTCTAAAATTTGCTTAATTTCCCTGTTTACAAGTTCTACCTGTCCACTTATCTGGGAGTGGTAGGCAGTAGAGATCTTATGTACCACCCCATATTTTTTCATCAAGGCTTCAAAAGAACGGTTGCAAAAATAGGTACCCCGGTCACTAATGATAGCACGTGGCGTACCAAATCGAGATAACACATTTTCTTTGAGAAATTTAATTATTGTCCTATTATCATTGCTCCTGCAAACTGCTGCCTCTACCCATTTTGAGACATAATCTATTGCCACGATGATATATTGATACCCAAAAGAATGAGGAAATGGTCTCATAAAATCAATGCCCCAACAATCAAAGCTTTCAATCACTAAAATTGGGTTTAAGGGCATCATATTACGACGAGACACAGCTCCTAACTTCTGACAATTTTCACATGAGTGACAATAGATGTTTGCATCCTTAAACAAGGTAGGCGAATAAAATCTACACTGTAGAATTTTTGCAACAGTTTTCTTCATTAAAAAGTGGCCCCTACAAGCTTGGGAGTGACAAAATTTCAAGGCGCTGGCAATCTCTTCATCGGGGATGCAAGCCTTAAAATTTAGTCAGGGCAGTATTTGAAAAGACAAAGGTCATCCCAATAAAAATTATGTACCTCAGTCATGAACTTCCTCTTGTCCTGAGCGCTCCAATCCACTGGTATCTCACCGACAGCCAAATAATTCACGATATGAGCAAACTATGGTAGAAAAGTAATAGAAAGTAAATGCTCATCGGGAAAATCATCCCTGATGGTGGTCAGAGGTGTCCTCAAATGTGAGCCTCAAGAGATGGTTAGCCACTACATTCTCTACTCCTTTCTTGTCTTTGATGGTGATGTCAAATTCTTACAAAAGTAGAATCCACCGTATTAGTCACGCTTTAGCATCATTCTTTGTAAGAAGGTACTTAAGGGCTGCATGATCTGGGAAAATAATAATAGGAGAACCAATCAAGTAAGCGGTGGAGTAATTCATCTGAGCACTATTTAGAGTTCTACTAGCATAGTGAATGACAAAAGGCTTCACCTCCCTTTGCTGTCCAAGAACAACACCTATAACAAAGTCACTAGCATCACGCATGATCTCAAAAGGTAAATTCCAATTAGGTGATTGCATTATGGGTGCTGAGGTAAGCTTGCCAATTAGCATTTTAAAGGCCTCTTGACAAGCTTGTGTCCACTCAAATAGGGCATCTTTAGCTAGGAGGTCACATAGTGGTCTAGTTATGGTAGAAAAATTCTGTATGAACCTCCTATAAAAGCCCGCATGACCAAGAAAGGATCTCACATCCTTTACTGTCTTACGTGTAGGCAACTAAGAGATTAATTCAATCTTAGATTAATCAACCTCTATCCCCCTAGAAGAAATAATATACCCTAAGACAATACCTGAAGGTACCATAAAGTGGCATTTTCCCAATTCAAAACTAATTCATTCTCCTCACAACGAGTTAATACTCTCTCTAAATTCAATAAGCATACATCTAAAGAAGAACCAAAAACAGTCAAGTCATCCATAAAAACTTCCATGCAATTTTCAACCATATCACTAATAATGCTCATCATGCAACGTTGAAAAGTAGCAGGTGCATTACACAATCCAAATGGCATTCTACGAAAAGCATAAGTACCAAAAGGACAAGTGAAAGTGGTTTTATCTTGGTCTTCTAATGCAATTTCAATTTGATAATAACCAGAATACGCATCCAAGAAACAATAGAAAGGATGACCAGCAACATGCTCAAGAATTTGATCAATAAAAGGGAGGGGAAAATGATCTTTCCGGGTGGCAGGATTCAATTTTCTGTAATCAATGCACATCCACCACCCAATCACAAGTTTTGTAGGGATTAACTCTCCTAGGTTATTCTTCACCACAGTAACACCTGAATTTTTAGGAATGACCTGTGTTGGACTTACCCATTTACTATCAGCAATAGGATATATGATTCTCACATCTAATAGTTTCAACACTTCATTCTTCACTACTTATTTCATAGTGGGATTAAGCCTACGTTGGGGGTCTCTACGAGGGTCACTTCCTTCCTCTAAATTAATTTTATGAGAACAGACCAAGAGCTAACACCTTTTATATCAGCCATGCTCCAACCTAAGGCTGACTTATGCTCACTTAGGGTCCGAATTAATTTCTTACCTTAAGACTCAAACAATTCAGATGAGATAATAACAGGAAAAGTATCACCTGGACCAAGGAAAACATGCTTTAAACCCTTAGGTAGAGGCTTCAATTCAACTTTGGGTGCTTCCACACTTGAAGGAATTTGTTTTTCACTTCTCTTAGGCAACTCCTTAAACTTCGGTTGCCATGCTCGAGTACCATAATCCTGAGTTCCATAAAAAATAGCACAAATATCAACTACATCAAATGAATCACTAATAGAATCAAACTTAGAATTAACAAGAAAACACTCAAGGGGATCAAGATCATGAGTTATAGAAACTCCCCTATCCATGAGTGAGTCAATCATGTATGTCTGGTGGCTCTAGTCATCATCTTCTGGCTGTTTTGCAACGTGGAAGATGTTCACCTCGAGGGTCATGTTTCCCAAAGACAGCTTCATGAGCCCATTCCGACAATTAATAAGAGCAATAGCAGTGGCAAGGAAAGGCCTACCTAAAATCAAAGGGATTTTAGAAGTAGTATTAACAGTAGAGCTAGTGTCAAGGATTAGGAAATCAATAGGATAATAAAATTTGTCAATTTGAATTAGAACATCCTCTACCACACCCCGAGGTACTTTGATTGAACGGTCAGCCAATTGTAATACCATAGCGGTTGGTTTGATTTCTCCCAACCCCAATTGTACGTAAATAGAATATGGCATTAGATTCATGCTAGCTCCTAAATCTAGCAAAGCTTGCCCAACCTCATGATTTTCAATGTTGCAGGCAATGATTGGACAACTAGGATCCTTGTACTTATGAGGAATCCACTGCTCAATTAGAGCACTAACTTGCTTTGTTAGGAACGTTGTCTTCTTCACATGGTGCTTCCTCTTAACTGTACACAAATCCTTGAGAACTTTTGCATAAGTAGGAACTTGTTTAATCACATCCAAAAGAGGAAGATTGATTTTTATTTGCCTTAGATTCTCTAAGATTTCATTGTTTGGATCCAGAGTTCGCTTACTTGATTTTAAAGCTTGAGGGAATGGTACCTTAACAGGACTCTTTGCCACCTTAGGTTCCTTGGGCAGCTCGGCATCACCACTATCTTGACCCTTTTCCACATCCTCTGATTTGTTCGTTGTTGGGATGTGTAATGGCTTACCACTTCGTGTCACAATGGCATTCACATCCTTCAAATTCTTTTGTGCCATATGTTGACCATGGGGTATGGACTGAGCTTGAGGAGGGAACTTACCTCGCTCATTCATACTCAAAGAGCTCATCAATTTGGACACTTGGCTTTTTATCTCCTTATTTTCTTTAACAAGTTGCGTAATCAACGCTTCACATATTTGGTTCGTCTTACCCTGTGCCTCAATAAAAGCATGCAAAGTGTATTCTAAAGGACTCCTAGAAGTAGCAGGTGCATGATATGGTTCAGGATATGATTTAGGAGGTTGTGCAGGCGGCTGGTTTTCAGGCTTCCAGCCAAAATTGGGGTGATTGCACCACCCCGGATTATAGGTATTATAGAAAGGTGAAGAAGGCTTCTTGTACATACCTAAGGCATTACATTATTCCTTATACATCCTTCTCATCTTAGCAAATATGGGACACTCTTGGGCGAGATGATCTACCCCACCACACACAAAACATGGTCCACAAGACTCTGCATGATTAGCCACGTGTGTTGGCTTTAAGCTCTTAGTTTTTAACACATCTAGCTCCCTAGTGAGCATCTCGACCTTGGCCATTAGGTTATCCTCTTCCCTAAGATGGTAAATTCCACCACCATTTGGGTTTCTTGCAGGTCGTGACCTATTTTTGCTTTCAGTAGCACTAGGTCCAGTCCAAGTGTGAGCTTTTTCAGTAAGCTCATTGAGGTATTCTATGGTCTCATCAGGATCTTTATGTAAGAACTCACCATTACGCATCATCTCCACATATTGGCGCTCTATATATGTAAGTCCCTCATAAAAATAGCTCACTAAGTGCCAGTTCTCATACCCATGGTGAGGGCACATACTCAACAACTCCTTAAATCTCTCCTAAGACTGATACAAAGTCTCATTGTCCTTTTAT
This sequence comes from Bretschneidera sinensis, assembly GCA_023935145.1. NCBI lineage: Eukaryota > Viridiplantae > Streptophyta > Magnoliopsida > Brassicales > Akaniaceae > Bretschneidera > Bretschneidera sinensis. Next base: position 58,268,286 of record CM043699.1, on the reverse strand, counting down.
ACAAAAGTGAAGATTTGCCTTTTTAAAGCATTGGTCTTATGTTGGGGAAAATATTTATTAAAGAAGACCCGAGTCATCTCAATCCACGACCCAATAGATCATGGTCTTAGTGAGTATAGCCAACTCTTAGCTATATCCTTCAAAGAGAAAGGAAAGAACTTAAGTCTCACAATATCATCAGTTTTATTTTGACTATAAAAGGTCGCAACTACTTCCTCAAACTCCCTAATGTGCACATATGAGTTTTCATTTTCCAAGCCATGAAACGTAGAGAGTAACTGTATCATCCCTGTTTTAAGATCCAGTTGGCAAGTGTTAGCTGGAAACATGATGCATGATGGTGTGCATATGTATGTAGGGTAGAGGTAATCCTGAAGGGTCCTAGTGGGTTGATCTCCGTGTTCACTCATTCCTTCAGGACTAGATGGATTATCAAATAAAGGATCTAAAATGTTTGGTTCTGGCTCTAGCACAGGCTTACAAGCAAATCTACCTAAAGCATATCTATATCTGGGCATGCAAGGTCACAAAATAATAATAATAAATAAATAATAATATAAAAAGAAAGAAGGAAAAAAGAAAAAAAAATGCAGCAAGCTAAAAGAAGGAACGAAGTAACCGCCTTTACAAACTGCTGAAAAGAAAAACTATCTAGCAATTCTTCTACTGTCTCCCTGGCAACGACGCCAAAATTTGATTACGCCCAAAGAATAATACGGTAGTTGCAGCACAGCTTTAGGGTGTCGATTCCACAGGGAGACAAATTAAAAGAATAGTATAAAGAACAAAGAAACTAAAGAACAATATTGAATGATTGACGGAGAAAAAAGATTAATTTTTGAATGCAAAGTAAAGTAAAGTGTCGGGAATTCCTTGTGCAAATTTGGTATTTTAATTATTCTTAATTCATTGAATAACTCAATTGGGAATTCACTTCCCAATTCCTAATCGGAAGATGTAAATTTATAAACCAAATGTAACTCTTTGAAAAATTATTCACCACTTTTAAAATACGTAAATTATTATCACTATTGAGAAAATCCAACGATGATAATATACTCAGGAAGTGATATTGCAGCAAAGAACTAAATCAATATAGATAAATAATTAATTCAAACATAATCAAAGAGCTAAATTATTCAATAGAAAAAGCATGACTGAATCTATAAACAGAATAAATTCTAAGATTATTCGGAAAAGAAAATATCACCAATGAATTACAAATGATAAAAAAAAAGAGTTTTAGTAATTGAAACTCAAATACATAAATTAAAAATAAATAAAAATACCATTAACTGTGCAAGTTCATTGGTTACACCCAAAGACTAACGTGGTAGTTATAACACAGCTTTGGGGTGTCGATTCCACAGGGAAACAATGTTAACTATAAGAGAAAATGTAAACCTAAACATGAACAATAAGATCGAGTGAGAATATATGATAATGAAGTAATTGAGATCAGAATATGTAATAAGTTGTGATTAATAATAATAGAGTAACAACAAGGTTCCAGGAATCATCCCTAGGCTCGTTGCCTTTATTCCAATCTTAATTCAGTTGTCTTTATCTCGATTGCAAGTTTCACATCCCAAACAAGCAATCAGTGGATATTCAATTAAAGCTCATATACAAACCCTAATGTAATTGATATGACTTACTCTTCTTTATTTGTTAAACACATATGGCCTAAACTATAGAGTTATTAAGAAACGACAATGTATCTTTAACGACAATATTGCAGTAATGGAAAACCCTAGAGAATAAGCCTACTGGACTCAGTCATATCCAAACAATTTTGACATGAGAAAAGCATGACAAAATTTATATCAAAGAGAAAGATATAATCACCGGATTTAAAGGAAATCTTCTAATTAGATTAAAGAATAAGTCATAACAATATTTGACAATAAATCCCCATTACAACTGAACTAATAAAGGAATTAAAGAACAACAAAACCTAGAGATTCATCTCTTCGCCTTGCTTGGAGATTAGTTCGCCATGGAACTCATGGCTGAACACTTTGATGGAGGAGAATGAGGCTGCTTCTTGGAGTTTCCAGATCTTGATTGATTGCCTTTTCTTCAACCCTAAGTTCCCTATTTATAGTACAAAGGTTCAAGGGTATTTTTGGGCTCAAAATAGCGATTTAGAGGTCCTAATTAGGTCAGGAGACCGTGTGCGCGCCGCACCTCTCCCTTCTGGGTAGTGCAGCGCTCTCCTTTCTTCATGACTGTGCCTTGCTGGGCGGTGCAGCGCTACCTTAGCCGCGGCGCGGCGCTAGGAGGGGTGCAAGGGATGCCGTTTTGGGTAGTGTGGTGCTGCGCTGGTCTGGCCGTGTCGTGGTGCACACTGGTACTCCTAGCTCTTTAGTGCTGAAATAACTTCTCTTGGTCATGGCATGCTTTGGCTCTTATGTTTTGAATGCTTTTCATCACTTTTGTCTCTTCATAACCACTCTTCCATTCCCATATGTATCGAAACTTTGTGCTTTAAGCGATGATATCTTTTCTATTTCTTTTGAACTCCAAGGCACCTGAAAAATGCATCGAATTAAGTCAATGATTTATGAATATCATTTTAGAGTTGTTAACATGTAAAAGTGTGATTAAGACCGAGATCAACCCCAAAATGCTAACGATTAAGCACCCTTGAGATGCATTTTATGGCTTTCATCACAACCCCCAACTAGCTTATTGCTAGTCCCTAGCAATTCAAGCTAAATGATAGATGAATTCTATGGTAAGAATCAAAACAAGGTAGAGCAATGCTAGTGTTAAACAAGGACCAATTCAAATTTTTGTCTCAGAAATTGCACATAATATGCAGCACATAGAATCATTAAATATCACTTAAGTCCAAAAGTAATCTAAGCATCAATCTTAAAATCGTTATTGACACTTATCATCCGTCTTACCACAGTCCATTAATCCGAACATCCGGATGATTTTATGCACAACATTCATGAATACAAGTCTTGGCCTCTAAAATCATAACAAGTTGTGTGACATCAATCACATAAACAAGCTCCATAGGCTTATTTTTCAAACTATTATCCACTATTGTAGAAAAATCACACTTCATTGGATCAATAGGTCTTTAATAAGCTTGTAATGTTAGGCCAAGGTAGAGGTTAAGGATGAATGGGAAGGATTTGCAAGTAAAAGAACTTAATCTCTTAGCTTTAAACATAACCACTTTTAAGCACTAGATAACTTTACTTCAATGCTCAACTCTTTCAACCATTTTTTATAAGAGCATATCTCTTGATAAGTCACCACTTTTCTTTTCTTTTTCTTCTTTCTTTGCCATACTTCTCCTCTTTTTCTGTTTTTTTTTTTGGCAAATACCCATTCACCTATTTTTTTCTCATTTTCTTTTTCTTTTCTTTTCCACAACCCCCAACTTATCTTCTTTAATATACTTAGGTTATGGTTTTTCATATTTCCATCCTTACTCCTCTTGAGTGTTTCTCAACAATGTGTACAACTAAGTTCTTTTTAAAGGAAGGTAAGGATAAAATATTTTTAGGCTCATGATGGTAAGTAAATGGGTTTTTTTGAAAGAAGCAATGCTCAAATTATTTTTCAAGAAAAAGGCTCAAATAGGTAACTAGTGATATATATTGCAAGAGTAGGTTTGAAAGGCTTGAACGGTTCAAAAATGACCTATATCATATCCTAAGTAGTGTGCATTCTAGGAATTCATCTCGAGTGATTATCAAATAAGTTGTAAAGCTTGTGGAGACCGCAAAAGTATTCATAAGGTAATCACACATAAAACTTCTCTAAATGCCTTAGATTAATCATACAATCTTACCACAAACTAGAGTCTCTAACCAAATTAAAATTGATACTTAAATTATTCTCAAACTGAAACAAAATTTAACTTCTTCTAAACGCTGTATGTTATCTCAATTAAGCTTATATCATTGACATGTGAATTACATCCAAGGCAAACACAAAGTATGCTAAAAACGAAAGGTAAGGGAAAGTAACATCAAGCAATTTAATGAAAAAGAAATACGTTTCCTCCACCCCTAACTTAAAAAGTGCATTGTTCTCAATGTAAAAGATAAAGTAAAGGAAACTCCCTATGTAAGCACAAGTGCACAGGTGCTGAAGATTGTGCACCACTAGATGAATTGTGGCGCGGGCTGGGCTGTTTCTCACCGGAAAAATGTTGGGTTTTTTTGCCAAATGAGAAAGAAAAATAAAGTCACCAAAAAATAATGAAAAAATAATCCTAAAAATTTAAATTAAACTAAAAACTAATAATTAAGATTGAATAAAAATTAATTAAAAATAGAAAAAAAATAAAATAAAAGAAAAACCTACATTTGTTGTGTGGTCAAGGTGAATAGACCGGATCCATAAGCGGAATGTCTTCCACTTCCGGATCTTGTCTATCGATTAAGATCTTAAGTAGTTGACCATTTACTTTAAAGACCCGGCCATCTTTAGTATCCTCAATTTCTACTACCCCATTTTCAAAAACATTTTTTTACTATAAAATGGCTGGTCCATCTTGACCGAAGTTTTCCAGGATGCTTATGAAGTCTAGAGTCATATAAGAATACCCGATCATTGGGTTTAAATGTTTTCCTCAAAATGTTTTTGTCATGAAATACTTTCATCTTAGCCTTATAGATTCTAGAATTTTCATAAGCATTGTTTCTTAATTCTTCTAACTCGGTCAACTGATATTTCCTAAGCTTACCCGCTTCGCCCATGTCAAAATTAAAAGACTTGATGGCCTAATAAGCTCGATGCTCGAGCTCCACGGGTGAGTGGCAAGGCTTTCCAAAAACAAACCGATAAGGCAACATACCTAAAGGATTTTTAAAGGCTGTTCGGTAAGGCCAAAGCGCATCAGTTAGTCTTAAAGACCAATCTTTGCGATCGGGGTTAACCGTTTTTTCTAAAATTTGTTTAATCTCCCTATTAGCAAGCTCTATTTGTCCACTAGTCTGAGGATGGTAGGCATTAGAGATTTTATGTAATACCCCATATTTTTTCATTAAAGCTTCAAAAGAACGGTTGCAAAAATGTGTACCTCGATCACTAATTATAGCACGTGGTGTACCAAATCGAGATAACACATTTTCTTTAAGGAATTTAATCACCGTTCCTTTATCATTGTTTTGACAAGTTGCTGCCTCTACCCACTTAGATACATAATCTATTGCCATAATGATATATTTGTATCTGAAGGAAGGAGGAAAGGGTCCCATGAAATTGATGCCCCAACAATCAAATATTTCAATCACTAAAATAGGGTTTAGGGGCATCATATTTCGGTGAGACACAGCTCCTAACTTTTGATACCTTTCACATGAGCAACAATAGGTGTTTGCATCTTTAAACAAGGTACGCCAATAAAATCCACACTGCAAAATTTTTTCAGCGATTTTTTTCATTGAAAAGTGGCCTCCACAAGCTTGAGAGTGACAAAATTCTAAGACACTCGTAATCTCTTCATTAGGGATGCAATGCCTTAGAATTTGGTCAAGGAAATGCTTGAAAAGATAGGGGTCATCCCAATTAAAATTACATACCTCATATAAGAATTTCCTCTTGTCTTGAGTGATCCAATCCATAGGTATCTTACCTGTAGCCAAATAATTTACGATGTGAGCAAACCATGGTAGAGAAGTAATGGAGAGTAATTGCTCATCGGAAAAATCATCTTTGATTGGCATATCATCACAAGTATCCTCAAAAATGAGCCTAGATAGATGGTCAGCTACTACATTCTCCACTCCTTTCTTATCCTTGATGGTGATATCAACTTCTTGCAAGAGGAGGATCCATCGGATTAGTCGTGCTTTAGCATCCTTCTTTGTAAGAAGATACTTGAGGGCTACATGATCTGTAAAAATAAGGATAGAAGAACCAATTAAATAAGCACAAAATTTATCTAAAGCAAATATTACAGCTAGCAACTCTTTTTCAGTTGTAGAGTAATTCATTTGAGCACTATTTAAAGTCTTACTAGCATAGTAAATGACAAAAGGTTTACCTTCCCTTCGCTGTCCAAGAACAGCACCTACAGTGTAGTCACTAGCATCGCACATGATTTCAAAAGGTAAAGTCCAATCCGATGACTGCATTATAGGTGCGGAAGTAAGCTTGCTAATCAGCGTTTTAAAGGCCTCTTGACAAGCTTGAGTCCACTCAAAAGGGGTATCTTTAACTAGGAGGGCACATAATAGTCTAGATATGTTCGAAAAATTTTGTATGAACCTCCAATAAAAACCAGCATGACCAAGGAAAGATCTCACATCCTTTATTGTCTTAGGGGTAGGTAATTTAGAGATTAATTCAATCTTAGATTGATCAACCTCTATTCCTTTAGAAGTGACAATATGTTCTAAGACAATACCAGATGGTACCATGAAATGACATTTTCCTAATTTAAAACCAATTATTTTTCCTCACAGTGAATTAATACTCTTTCTAAATTCATTAAGCATGCTTCAAATGAAGATCCAAAAATAGTTAGGTCATCCATAAAGACCTCCGTGCAATTTTCAAACATATCACTAAAAATACTCATCATGCAGCATTGAAAAGTAGCAGGGGCATTACACAATCCAAATAGTATTCTACGAAAAGCATAGGTGCCAAAGGGACAAGTGAAGGTGGTTTTTTCTTGGTCTTCTAATGCAATTTCAATTTGATAATAACCAGAATAACCATCTAGAAAACAGTAAAAGGGATGACCAGCTACACGCTCAAGAATTTGATCAATAAAAGGGAGTGAGAAGTGGTCTTTCCAGGTGGCAGCATTTAATTTTCTATAATCAATGCATATACGCCACCCGGTCACAAGTTTGGTAGGGACTAACTCTCCTAGGTCATTCTTTATCGCAGTGACTCTGGACTTTTTAGGGATGACTTGCGTAGGGCTTACCCACTTACTATCAGCTATGGGATATATAATACCCGCATCTAACAATTTCAGCACTTCATTTTTCACTACTTCTTTCATAGTGGGGTCTACGTTGAGGGTCTCTACGAGGACTAGTTCCTTCATCCAAATTTATATTATGGGAGCAGATCAGGGGACTAATTCCCTTTAAATCAGCCATGCTCCATCCTATGGCTGATTTGTGAGCATTTAAAGTTTGAATTAATCTCTTACCTTGGGTCTCAGATAATTCAGAAGATAATAGGAAAGGTATCACCTGGACCGAGAAAGGCATGTTTTAGACCCTTAGGTAGTGGCTTCAATTCGACTTTAGGTGCTTCCACACTTGAGGGGACTTGTGTCTTGCTTCTTTCGGGTAGCTCCTCAAACCTTGGTTACCATGCCCAATTGCCATAATCCTGAGATTTGTCAAAAACAGCACAGATATCAATTATATCAGTTTTATCATCAAATAAATCTATCTCAGAATTAACAAGAAAATTTTCAAGAGGATCATAATCATGAGTTAAGGGACTCCCTCATTGATGAGTGACTGGATCATGTAAAGCTAGTGGTTTTCGTCCTCATCTTCGGGCTGTTTTGCAACATTGAAAATATTTACTTCAAGGGTCATATTTCCAAAGGACAGCTTCATGAGTCCATTCTTACAATTTATTAGAGCATTTTCAGTAGTAAGAAAAGGTCTACCCAAAATCAAAGGGATTTTAGAGTTAGTGTCAACAACAGAAGTAGTATCAAGAATTAAGAAATCAACAGGATAATAAAATTTATCAATTTGAATCAAAACATCCTCTACTACACCTCGGGGTACTTTGACTGATCGGTCAGCCAATTGCAATACCACACCGGTTGGTTTGATTTCTCCTAACCCCAGCTGTAAGTAAATGGAAAATGGCATTAGGTTTACACTAGCTCCTAGATCTAGCAAGGTTTGTCCAACCTCATGATTTCCAATGCTACAAGCAATGGAAGGATAGCCCGGATCCTTGTATTTCGGGGGAATTCTTTGCTCAATTAGTGCACTAACTTGCTCAGTTAGGAATGTTGTTTTCTTGACATGGTGTTTCCTCTTAATTGTGCATAAATCTTTGAGAACTTTTGCATAGGTAGAGACTTGTTTAATTACATGCAAAAGAGGAAGATTAAGTTTCACTTGCCTTAAGTTCTCAAGGATTTCATTATTTATTTACAGATTTTTCTTGTTGGACTTTAAGGCTTGAGGGAATAGGGCCTTAACAGGACTTTTGGACACTTCAGGGTCTTTAGGTAACTCAGCTTCATTACTAGTTTGACCCTTTCTCATATCCTCGGGTTTATTCATTGGTGGGATGTGTAGCGACTTACCACTTCTGGTCACAATGGCATTTACATCTTTCATATTTTCTTGTGCCATATGTTGATCGTGAGGTATGGACTGAGCTTGGGAAGGGAACTTACCTCACTCAGTCACACTCAATGAGCCCATTAATTTAGACACTTGGCTCCTTATTTCTTTGTTTTCCTCAACCACTTGTGTAATTAAAGCCTCACACCTTTGATTTGTCTTATCTTGTGCTTCTATAAAAGCATGTAAGGCGTCTTCTAAAGAGTTCCTAGAGGAGGAGGGTGCATGATAAGGTGCTGGGTATGATCTAGGGGGTTGTGCGTGCTGCTGATTTTCAGATTTCCAGCTGAAGTTGGGATAATTTCGCCACCCCGGATTGTAAGTGTTAGAGAAGGGTGCTGGAGGCTTATTGTACATGCCTAAGGCATTACATTGTTCCTCGTACAACCCTCTCATGTCAACAAATATGGGGCAATCTTGGGTGGGATAATCAACCCCGCCACACACAAAACATGGTTCTAAAGGTTCAGCTTGATTAACCATGTGTCTTGGTTTTTTAGTTTTTAATGCCTCTAACTCCCTAGTAAGCATCTCGACCTTGGCTTTAAGGTTATCTTCTTCCCTAAGATGGCAGATTCCTCCACCACTAGGGTTTCCTATAGGTCGTGACCTATTTGTGCTTTCAGTAGCACTAGGTCTAGTCCATGTGTGAGCTTTTTTAGCAAGCTCATTGAGGTACTCAATAGCCTCATCAGGGTCTTTTTGCAGAAACTCACCATTAGACATCATCTCTACAAATTAGCGTTCTTTATAGGTAAGACCCTCATAGAAATAGCTCACTAAATGCCAATTTTTATACCCATGATGTGGACACATACTTAACAGCTCTTTAAATTTCTCCCAAGACTGATACAAAGTCTCGTTTTCCTTTTATGTAAAGGTGGAGATTTGTCTTTTTAATGCATTAGTCTTATGTTGAGGGAAGTATTTATTAAAAAAGACTTGGGTCATCTCATTCCATGATCCAATTGATCGTGGTCTCAGTGAGTATAACCAACTCTTAGCTTTTTCCTTCAAGAAGAAAGGAAAAAACTTGAGTCTCATGATATCATCAGTTACATCTTGACTATGAAAAGTCGCAACTACTTCCTCAAATTCTCTAATGTGCACATAGGGGTTTTCGTTTTCTAAGCCATGAAAAGTAGGGAACGATAGTACCATTTGGTTTAGGGTTGAAAATCTTCTTGTAAGTAAGCGCATTTCCTCGGCAACATCGCCAAAATTTGGTTATGCCCAAAGACTAACATGGTAATTGTAGCACAGCTTTGGCGTGTTGATTCCACAGGGAAACAATGTTAACTATAAGAGAAGATGTAAACTTAAACATGAACAATAAGATCGAGTGAGAATATATGATAATGAAGTAATGGAGAGCAAAATATGTAATAAATTGTGATTAATAATAATAGAGTAACAACAAGGTTCCGGGAGTCCTCCCTAAGCTTGTTGCCTTTATTCCAATCTCAATTCAGTTGTCTTTATCTCGATTGCAAGTTTCACATCCAAAACAAGCAATCGGTGGATATTCAATTAAAGCTCATATACAAACCCTAATGTAATTGATATGACTTACTCTTCTTTATTTGTTAAACACATATGGCCTAAACTATAGAGTTATCAAGAAACGAAAATGTATCTTTAACCACAATATTGCAGTAATGGACAACCCTAGAGAATATGCCTACCAGACTAAATCATATCCAAACAACCTTGACATGAGAAAAGCATGACTAAACTTATATCAAAGAGAAAGATACAATCACCGGATTGAAAGAAAATCTTCTAATTAGATTAAAGAATAAGTCATAACAATATTTGACAATAAATCCCCAGTACAACTGAACTAATAAAGGAATTAAAGAACAACAAAACCTAGAGATTCATCTCTTCGCCTTGCTTGGAGATTGGTTCGCCATGGAACTCATGGCTGAACACTTTGATGGAGGAGAATGAGGCTGCTTCTTGGAGTTTCCAGATCTTGATTGATTGCTTTTTCTTCAACCCTAAGTTCCCTATTTATAGTACAAAGGTTCAAGGGTATTTTTGGGCTCAAAATAGCGACTTAGAGGTCCTAATTAGGTTAGGAGACCGTGTGCGCACCGCGCCTCTCCCTTCTGGGCAGTGCAGCGCTCTCCTTTCTTCATGAGTGTGCCTTGCTGGGCGGTGCAGTGCTACCCTAGCCGTGCCGCAGCGCTAGGAGGGGTGCAAGGGATGCCGTTTTGGGTAGTGCGGTGCTGGTCTGGCTGCGACGCGGTGCTAGAAGGGATGCTAAGATGCGGTTCTGGGCGGTGCGGCGCTGCGCACACTGGTACTCCTAGCTCTTCAAGTGCTGAAATAACTTCTCTTGGTCTTGGCATGCTTTGGCTCTTATGTTTTGAATGCTTTTCATTACTTTTGTCTTTTCATAACCACTCTTCCATTCCTATATGTATCAAAACTTTGTGCTTTAAGCGATGATATCTTTTCCATTTCTTTTGGACTCCAAGGCACCTGAAAATGCATTGAATTAAGTCAATGATTTATGAATATCACTTTAGAGTTATTAACATGTAAAAGTACGATTAAGATCGAGATCAACCCCAAAATGCTAACGATTGAGCACCGTTGAGATGCATTTTATGGCTCTCATCATTCATCCCTAGCCCCACTTTAGAATTTAGTTACCCATAAATATAATGGACAACAAAAATCTCAATGGAAAGATTTGATCTCACCGTGAGCATCCACCCTTGGTAGCAAAGCCTTGGAGATTCCCCAGCTTGCCCTCCAAAAATCTTCTGGATTGCTCCTAAAAGCCCTCCAGATCTGCTTCCAAATGATCATCAAAGCTAAAGTGGAGTGGGCCTTTTATAGGGAAACTCCAAGTGTGCAGTGTGTTTCCAATTCGATGTGGGATACTGCCCGAGTATGCTTAATCGCAGCCTGGTGCGGTCAAGCACAGCATGGTGTGCTATAAAGTATTTCTAACCGATGTGGGATGTCAAAGTGCGCACCTACGCTCAATCGCAGGTCTGGTGCGCTCGAGTGCACTAGGCATCTTCCAGCTTGACCTTTGTCTAATAAAACTACCATAACTTTCTCTAGAAAAATCATTTTTATAAGTCATAAAATTCACCAGAAAATAGACTTCCGGATCTTTCTAAGCATATATGGCTCATCTCTTAGTTATTCCTGAATCAATACAATTTAATTTGCAAAAATGACTGATCTGTACGGGAAATTCTGGCAATTTAGTGAAATTCCTTTCCAAGTGCTTGTGAACCTGTAAAACAACGAAAAATAACTCAAAGTAACAAATTCCTAAGCTAGAAAATGTAAATTAAGGGGCCAAAATATGTAATATTTGGCATTCATCATTTTCTAAGGGATGGTTCCACCTTATATCTTCGGTTGGCTCAAGGTCGGATACCCCATGGCTAGAAGGATGCCATTATGCTCCTCGAGTGTCCTAATAAATGGACCACAAGAGTACAAATGTGGTGACAAACCTTCATTACCTTGACAAGAACAAAGATGAATTTGTCCCACACCAAGGGTTGACATAAGCATATTAGGGTCACACCAAGATACCTAAGTGGATATCAGGGGCCCAACCTACTTTGTCACGAGCAAGAGTAAGTATAAGTGTGCAAGTAGAGTGTGGTATATAGTAACTTGAAATTAAAATTTAAAACTTGTCCAAGAACATTATAAGGTCAAATCTCCCTAGTGGAGTTTTTACTGTGGGTACAATGCTTTACACCACCCTTTGTCAATTAATAAGGGGGATCCTGTAACGACCCATCCCGGGTTGACCACCCCCAAGACATTGTCATCATATTTTGAAAATCTTAGCACGACACTTATATGCAACAATAAAAAATAATACCAATAGAAATTTTTACATTAATCCTCAACCCTCAACAGGGGAGATACATCAATCTAATATTAACTTAAACTTAATATACAACGTAAAATGCATGAATATTTACAATTAAATTTTTATTTTATTTTCTTATTAGTCTGAGGATGTTGACATGTACGTGGCTTACAAAAAAAAGATTTCGTCTAACTCTTAACCCACCAGACTATTTGTCCTGCCGGTTACCTGAAATCGTTGTATAATAAGGGATGAGCTTCACAAGAGTTGTGCAAAAATCTACCAAAATTAATAAGTAAATAATTGAACAGTTTTACTTGCAACTACACAAGGTCAACATAGTAGTATAGTGTGCCAACGCGAGATCATCTCCACAAGGATTGGTAAATTTTGATTTAGAATTAAATTCGCAATATAAAACGAGAGAAATATATATTGAGTTTGAATCGATAATGATAAAAGCGTAGGGACTTGATATCCACTACTAATCATGCTACCACAACAAAACAATATGCCAATGCTTTAATCACGTCATGAATACCTAATGTTGTCAACATAAGGGCATAGTGTATACTTCTTAAGCTATTGATTTCCCTAAGCAACGAATTAGGCTTGGTGTATACTCTAACTCTTTTCTTTCTTAAAGGATTTAGCATGGTGTATACTAAGTTGTTCCGTAAGGAAGCATAATATCTGTGGAAATCGACAAACACACAAGACCTAGGGCATGGTATATACTCCTGGTTTCCCATGTTGATTAACCCAAGAACCCGGCATGGATTTGTTTTGTTACTATTGTTAAACCCAGGACTCAATCATCCAAATTGATTTAACTAACTAGTCTATACCACATGCATATGTTGATCAGGTAAACACATATGAAGAATTCAAGAAAACAAGCATTAATCAAGTTAAGCATCACAATATAACTATCGTAAAGGCGCTAATCCTGAATTATTGAGTAAACATAATCAGGGCTTCAATCAAGCCCTTACTAGCAAATTAGTTACATATAAGTTTGATGCTAAACATCTTCATAAAATAAAGGGAAGAAGAAACCCGAAAATACTATGGAGAAAAGTCATCAATTTGTCTCCAAAATCTCTCTCTGAATCCTCCCATTTTCCTTTTGTGTTTACAAGCCTATTTATAAGGTTTAGAAACATTTGGAAACCCTAAACTCGTAAAATAAAACCCTATCCCTACTTTTCAAAATAGGTTCTGTCATTTTACTATTCACTGATGCACGTGTGCACTCAAGCCTTCTTCTTGCGCGCGCGAGCGCTCGATCCTGGCTTGGGCACTTGAGCGCTGTTGTGCTCGATCGCAGGTCTCCTACCCTCGATCGCACTAAGCAGCTTCCATTTCTTCCAGATTTGTTCTCTAAGCCAGATAATGCTCCAATTTTCTTCAAAAACCTAGAAAACCATAGAAAACACATAAAAGACATAAAATAGCATGAAATAACACAAACTAGGAACTTAACAAATATAAATTAAGGGGCTTAAATACGAATATTTAAGCACTTATCACACCCCCAAACTTACATATTGCTAGTCCCTTAGCAATACAAAACTAGAAACTATATGAAAAACAAATAACACGAAGATAAATCCATCATTCATGGTATCCAAAAATTGAAGTCGCACACAAAACCATGATATTTATTCATGAGTAATCTTAAAATAAAAACCCATCTTCGAAATGAATAGGAGTTTTAAAATCTAGTTACTTACAAGAGGTTGGCTAAGGTATCACAAGTCTGACTTAGTGTAAAGTGAACTATCACATTGATGAGAGTCATAAAATGCATCTTAATAGCACTTATTTGTTAGCATTGTAGGGTTGATCTAGGGTTGAATTACACATTTATACCTTAACAATTGTAAAGTGTCATTCTTGGATCATTGATATATTTCGGTGCATTTTCAGGCGTTTTGGGTTCAAAAGAGATGTAAAAGCTATCATAGCTTAAAGCACGATGCTTCGATGCATATCAGAGTGAAGGCATGATTACGGAAGGAAAAAATGAAGAGAAACCAAGTCTTTAGTGTTCCATGCTACGGCCCAAAACTTCAACCCTCGGCCTCCAGAACCATGTCCAAAATAGCCAAGAAGACACTAGTGTGCACTACGGCCTACCAGTCTGAGCCGCGGTCTGGCAGTCTGAGCCGCAGCCTGGAAGGTCTGAGCCACAGTCTCTAGAAAGTTGAAGAAAGTCAATGTAAAGGCTGAGCCACGGCCTGGATTAGTGTGCGTCGCGGCGCAAGCGTGATGCCCTGTTTCTTAATTAGGGTTTTAATGATAGTTTAGACCCGAAAATACCCTAGAACCTTTTGTATTATAAATAGATCACTTAGGGTTTGATAAACGATATATCACCAGCCCCAGAAAACTCAAGAAAGCTACTGCATTATTCTCCATTATGGTGTTCAAGCATGAGCCCTATGGCCAACTAATCTCCAAGCAAGGCAAAGGGATGAATCCCTAGGTGTAGTTGTTTTTATTTCAATTTTTGATTCAGTTGTAAGGATTTATTGTTAAACATTATTATGATTTACTCTTTGATTAAACAAGAATAATTTAGGTTCATGCAATAGCTACAATTTATGTTCTTCTTCTCTAAGAATTTCTCTTAATCTGGTGATTGCATCCTTCTCATCCATATAAGTCTAGTCAAGCTTTTCTTATGTCAAATTGTTTGGATGTGATTGATTCTGGTAGATTTATCTTTTAGGTTTGTCCATTACTACGATATTGTTATTGAAATATATTGTCGTTTCTTGATAAATCTATAAGATAGGTCATGTGTGCTTGAATCAAAATCAATTAGTGATTTGTAGCAATTACATTAGAGTGTTAATGTGCTGTGATTGAATATTTACCGATTGCTTGTTTGGGATGTGAAACTAGCAATCGAGATAAAAACAATTGAATCGAGATTGGAATAAGGCAACGAACTTAGGAAAGATTCCTGGAACCTTGTTATTTCCCTATTATATTTACACAACTCTTTCACATTATTTCATTATCAAAACTTAGATTCTTTAATTTTTATCGTTCGTGTTAAGGTTTACACTTTCCCTTGTAGATCGTTTTTCCCTGTGGAATCGACACCCCAAAGTTGTGCTACAACTACTGCATTATTCTTTGGGCGTAATCAAATTTTGGCGCCGTTGCCGGGGAAACGCACTTAAGTACAAGGAAGATTGTCAACTTTGAGACAAGACGGTAATATTGTTCTTTGCTCTCTGTTTAGATTTTCTAATTTTTTGTTTTTTGTTTTATTTGTTTCTCTCTAATTCCTTTGGTGTATGCTTAGACTGAGAGATTTGCGAGGTAGATTCATTAAAAGACCCGAATAGAGTTACCCTCTCCTTCTGTGTCCGATAGTGAAACCTCGCCTAGATAAAACCGTAGTGCAAACCCAAGTGAGAATTTAGAGGATTTTGTTAACATGGCCAACAATCATAATGAGAATGTTGTTAGGACACTTAAGGATTACTTGCACCCTAGCCGAAGAGCCACACCATCTTGTATCATGTTCCCCCTAGTGTTCAACAACTTAAGTTTAAGCCGAGCATGATCCAATTGCTACCAACCTTCCATGGGTTTGAGAATGAAAACCCCTATATCCATATTAGGGAATTTGAGGAAGTAGTAGCTACCTTTCAAAGTAGGGCTGATATGGTAGACACCGTCAAACTTAAGTTTTTCCTCTTTTCACTTAAGGAAAAGGCCAATGTTTGGATGTACTCATTAAGGCCTAAGTCTATAGGTAGTTGGGATGAGATGACCCAAGTTTTCTTCCAAAAGCACTTCTCAACCCATAAGACCAATAACCTCAAGAGACAAATTTCAAACTTTGCACAAAATGAGAACGAAATAGTATATCAAGTATGGGAACATTTCAAAGACCTTTTGAATTCTTGTCCACACCATGGGTATGAGAGTTGGCAGGTAGTTAGCTATTTCTATGATGGACTCCTAAGTAGGGAGAGGCAGTTCATAGAAATGATGTGTAATGGGGATTTTCTTCAAAAAGATCCCGACCAAGCCATAGATTTTCTAGATGACCTATCAAAAAAAGTTCACACTTGGACAGGACCAAATGCCATGGAAAGTACTAAGAGAAATCAACCCACTGGGATTTATCAACTTAAGGAAAATGATAGCCTTAAAGCCTGTTTAGAGGTCCTAACTAAGGAAATTAAAGCCTTAAAAACTAAGGATGCTATAACCCCTGAACTGGTTGCTAGAGTCGAGTCCCACGAGCCTTATTTCATGTGTAATGGGGTAGATCATCTACCTAGGGAGTGTCTAACCTATTTTGAGATGAAGGGAGAGTGTAATGCTTTAGGTATACCCTTTAGGAAACTAGACTCACCCTACTCTAACACCTACAATCCTGGTTTGAAGAATCACCCAAATTTTAGTTGGAGATCTGATATACAATCTTCTGCCTAATCTAGCACCCATTGGAGATCCGATATACAACCTTATCCCCACTCTAGTACCCAATGAAAACCAGAAGCAACCTCATCTAATGCACCACAACAATCTTTACCTTTGAAAGATATGTTTAAGTCATTCTTGCAGGTACATGCCAAGAGTGTGGAAGAGCAGGGCAAAATAAATCAACAGTTACTAGAGGAGCAACAAGCGATCAAAGAGGAACAAAAGGTGATAAAGAGTCAACTCGCCAAGCTGACTAGCTTCTTGACGATTCAAGAGCAAGGTCGTTTTCCTTCGCAGCCACAACCTAATCCAAGGGAACAACATATGAATCAAACCTCCAGTCTTGATAATCAAAATGTTAAAGAGGTTAATGCCATAATCACTCGCAGCAGTAAGAAAATTGATGGACCTACTTTACCATTAAGCTTGATTCCTAACACCGTGAACAACAAGGATGAAGCCCCCAAGGAACAAGATGCCCATAGTGATTCTTTACCGGTGTCTTTCCCTCAAGCACTCCTTAAACCTAAAGAGAGAAATTCAGCATTAAAAGGTGAGATTCTTGAACAACTTCAGCATGTTAAAATTAACCTCCCACTTCTTCATGTTATAAAATAGGTTCCCAACTATGCTAAAGTCATTAAGGATCTATGCACACTCAAGAGGAGGCACAATGTGAAGAAAACAACATTCTTAATGGAGCAAGCAAGTGTAGTAATTGACAGCAAGACACCGGCCAAATATAAAGATCCGGGTTGTCCAATGGTGGCTTGCCAAATTGGGAACAAATCTTGTGTCCAAGCATTGCAAGATTTGGGTGCTAGTGTGAACCTCATGCCATACTCCATGTACTTGCAACTAGGTCTAGGTGAGATCAAACCAACTTCTGTGGTACTCCAACTAGTGGATCGATTGGTAAGAAAACCAATAGGTATTGTGGAAGATGTTTTGTTGAAAATTGATAATTTTTATTATCCCGTTGACTTTTTGGTTTTAGATACCGTTTCTATGGTGAATATGGAGTCAAAAATTTCGTTGATACTTGGAAGACCATTCCTTGCCACCGCCAATGCCCTCATTAATTGTAGGAATGGCCTAATGACATTATCATTTGGAAATATGACTCTCGAGGTAAATGTTTTCTGAGTCTCAAGGCAGCCACATGAAGATGATGAGTGTTTCGACACTTACATGATCAATGAGCTGATTTTGGAGAATGAGTACATTAAAGATAATTCTAACTCTTTGGAATTCCCTCCTAATAATTTTAACTTTGATGATTCTTCAATTTATCCCCATGCCATTATTGTTGTTGATGTTTTTGATAAGTCGCAGGGATTTATTAAGAAACCATTGAAACCATGCTTTGAGAAATTGTCTAAAGAGAGGGAGGCACCCAAACCATGCTTTGAGGAGTTGCTTGAGAGAAGTCACAGGGATGCGGGAATCACATATCCTATTGCTGATAGTAAATGGGCAATACCAAGAATACTTGAGCCACATGTGGTGGACTTTAAGTATTCCATGCCAAAAGAATAGCACTAAATAAGGCCACTAAGTATGGAGCCTCATCTTCAGCACCACAATGAGGCCAACAGTGAGAGTGGTGCAGCGTCTGGCTGAAGACGTAAAACTTAGCGCTCATGGGAGACACCCCACAGCATATCCTTTAATTTTGATTATTTTTCATATTTCTTTTTCTTGTTTATTATTAGTATTTTGCTGTTTTCCAGTATTACCTTCGTATTTCTTTTTCAGGGACAAATATTCACATCAGTTCAAATGGTCGTGTACAAATCTCGGCTTCTTCGCACTTTTGGTTAAAAATGGAGTTTTCTTTACTTGTTCTTTCACATTAAGGTCAATGCAATTCTTAAGTTAAGGGTGGAGGAAACGCATTTCTTTTTCCATACCATTGAACTGCTTGGTGTCACTTCCCTTTTTCAGTTGTTAGGATATATATATATATATATATATATAATAGAAAAAAATAAATATGTTTTGTGTTAGCCTTGGAGTTGATTTACATGTCAATGATATGAGTTTAATTGAGATAGCATATATCATTTAGAAGTAGTTAAATCTTGCTTCGATTTGAGAATAAATTAAGTGTCGATCTTCTTTTGGTTTGAGACTCTGGTTTGCGGTATGATTGCATGATTAGTTTAAAGCATCTAGAGAAGTTTTATGTGTGATTGTTTTGTGAATATTTTTGCGGTCTCGACAAGCTCTAGAAATTATTTGATAATCACTTGAGGTGAAATCTTAGAATGCACATTACTTAGGATATGATATAGGCCATTTTTGGACCGTTTGAGCCTTTCAAACTTACCCTTGCTATATTTATCGCTAGTCACCTGTTTGAGCCTTTTCTTGAAAAAGAATTTGAGCCTTGTTTCTTTCGATAACCCATTTACTTAATTTTATGAGCCTAAAAATATTTTATCTTTACTTTTCTTTTAAAAGAACTTAGTTTATACACATTTGTTGAGAAGCACTTAAGAGGAGTAAGGATAAAAATATGGAAAAAATATTACTACCATAAGCCAAGTACATTAAAGGAGATAGGTTGGGGGTTGTGGAAAAGAGTAAAAAAAAACATGGAGGTGAATAGTTATGTGTCAAAAAAAAGAAGTGAATTATGGCGAAGAAAGAAGAAAAAAAGTGGTGATTTATTGAGAGAAATGCTCGAAAAATGGTTGAATGGGTTGGGTGTTGAAGTAAGGTTATCCAGTGCTTAAAGTGGTTGTGTTTAAATTAAGAGACTGAGTTTTTTTACTTGTTTAATCCTTCCCATTCTTTCTTGACCATTACCTTAGCCTAACGTTACAAGCTTATTAAAGACCTATTGATCTGATGTAGTGTGATTTTTCTACATTAGTGGAGAGTGATTTGAAAAGTGAGCCTATGGAGTTTGATTTGTAATTGATGTCACACAATTTAATATGTTTTTAAAGGCCAAGACTTGTATTCATGAATTTTGTGCATAAAATCACCCGGGTGTTCGGATTAATGGACTGTGGTAAGATGGATGTAAGAGTCGATAACAATTTTAAGGTTGACATTTAGATTACTTTTGGACTTGAGTGATATTTAATGACTCTATATGCTGTGTGTTATGCATGATTTTTGAGACAAAAATTTTGAATCACTCTTGGATTAACGCTAACATTGCTTTACTTTGTTTTGATTTCTATTATAGAATTCATTTCATATTGTCTTGTTTTTCGCTTGAATTGTTAGGGACTAGCAATAAGATAGTTGGGGGTTATGATGAGAGTCATAAAATGCATCTTAATAACACTTATTTATTAGCATTGTAGGGTTGATCTAGGGTTGAATTACACATTTATACTTTAAAAATTCTAAAATGTCATTCTTGGATCATTGATCTATTTTGGTGCATTTTCAGGCATTTTGGGTTCAAAAGAGATGGAAAAGCTATCATAACTTAAAGCACGATGCTTCGATGCATATCAGAGTGAAGGCATGGTTGCGGAAGGACAAAATGAAGAGAAACCAAGTCTTTAGTGTTCCATGCTGTGGCCCAGAACTTCAAGCCTTGGCCTCCAGAACCATGTCCAAAAGAGCCAAGAAGACACCAGTGTGCGCCGCGGCCTGAACCAGTCTGAGCAGCGGCATGGCAGTCCGAGCCACGGCCTGGCAGTCCGAGCCGCGGCCTGGAAGGTTTGAGCCGTGGCCTCCAGAAAGTTGAAAAAAGTCAGTGTAAAGTCTAAGCCATAGCCTGGATTAGTGTGCACCATGGCGCAAGCGCGATGCCCTGTTTCCTAATTAGGGTTTTAATGATAGTTTAGACCCGAAAATACCCTAGAACCTTTTGTATTATAAATAGATCACTTAGGGTTTGATAAACGATATATCACCAGCCCTGGAAAACTCAAGAAAGCTGCCACATTTTTCTCCATTATGGTGTTCAAGCATGAGCCCCATGGCCAACTAATCTCCAAGCAAGGCAAAGGGATGAATCCCTAGGTGTAGTTGTTCTTATTTCAATTCTTGATTCAGTTGTAAGGATTTATTGTTAAACATTGTTATGATTTACTCTTTGATTAAACAAGAAGAATTTAGGTTCATGTGACAACTGCAATTTATGTTCTTCTTCTCTAAGAATTTCTCTTAATCCGATGATTGCATCCTTCTCCTCCATATAAGTCTAGTCAAGCTCTTCTTATGTCAAGTTGTTTGGATGTGATTGATTCCGGTAGATTTATCTT
Source organism: Bretschneidera sinensis (assembly GCA_023935145.1). NCBI lineage: Eukaryota > Viridiplantae > Streptophyta > Magnoliopsida > Brassicales > Akaniaceae > Bretschneidera > Bretschneidera sinensis. Next base: position 58,247,419 of record CM043699.1, on the reverse strand, counting down.
TTAGGTTTGTCCATTACTGTGATATTATTATTGAAATATATTGTCGTTTCTTGATAAATCTATAAGATAGGTCATGTGTGCTTGAATCGAAATCAATGAGTGATTTGTAGCAATTACATTAGAGTGTTAATGTGCTGTGATTGAATATTTACTGATTGCTTGTTTGGGATGTGAAACTAGCAATCGAGATAAAAACAATTGAATCGAGATTGGAATAAGGCAATGAACTTAGGAAGGATTCCCAGAACCTTGTTATTTCCCTATTATATTTGCACAACTCTTTCACATTATTTCATTATCAAAACTCATATTCTTTCATTTAAATTTTATCGTTCGTGTTAAGGTTTACACTTTCCCTTGTAGATCGCTTTTCCTCGTGGGATCAACACCTCAGCTATACACAATAACCACATATTAGTTTGAGTGTAATCACACATAAAAATGAAGCTTCCAAATAACTCCAATGTGTAATGTCTCCATGTCTCAATATTTATCGAATTTCTCATCAGAATGATCAATAATGGCATAGTTTTATTTCCTTCTTTCTTTAATATGAGACTTTGCCATGATTAGTTCTCTTAAGCTTTCTAATTCACCCATGTAGCGAGTGTTGAGTCAATGACTCCCAAACCAGGTGGTTTTAGGGCATTAGGTGTAAAAACACCCCTAAGGACTTACTAACTCGAGTCAAAAAGGCTACGAAACTAAACTGGCCTTTATACTACCAAGTAAAATTCCCACATTTTGATGTGAACACTCACTGCTTACTGAGGCAAGAGGTCCAGTTACTCAGTGAAAAGTTTATTAATAATCATTATGAGCAAAATTCCCACCTTTTGATGTGAACACTCACTGCTTACTGAGGCAAGAAGTCCAGTTACTCAGTGGAAAGTTTATTAATGATCATCATGAACATTTTTCTCTTTTTGTGCAAAAAAATTTTTTTATACTTTTTTATGCCACAGTGTTCATCCAACAAGTCATTCAATTTCAGTTAAGGCATGGAAACATACACATTAAAATTATATGCCAAACCTCACACAATTATGTGCTAATGTGCTCGTGTCAGATTAGATCAAACATGTGAATTCTTAAATGCCTAAAGTAAGTAACTTACTCTAAAACTCTATTATCAGATCATATGTTCAAGATTTTAAGCTTACTAATGAAATCATATCACAATATTTCTTTAGAACAACCAAAATTCAAAACAACATGACATGCATTTATCTTCTCTTTTAAACAATAATAAATAAATAAAAAACTTGGACAAAGTGTGTGTGAAATGTGTCTCCCATACCCCCAAACTTAATTTACACATTATCCCCAATGTGTGAAAATCATGGAAAGAGCTGACCTGGGAGATGGAGAACTAGCTTGACTGGCATGGCTCATAGCACACCCCCAAACTTGAACTGATGCACACATTATCCCTGAAAACGAAATATGAAAGTAATTGTTGGTATTTGTTTAAGGATTAAACGGGTTGAAGAGTTCAGCATCAGGTCCAGGTGTGTGCCACGGCCACCAGCAAAAGAGGAAGTCCAGGAAGGTGTGCGCCACGGCACAACCTCCCCTACGCCATGGCACCCAGCAAAGATGAAGACCTGGACGAGTTTCTGCCCTATGTGTGCCGCGGCCAGCCCTATTCTGGGCCACAGCGCCAGACACACCTGATGCTTCCTGATTAGCACTTTGGATTGGTGCGTGGGACTTGGTTAAAACACACATGATCACTTAGACTTATTAAAAGGGCTATGATTGATTGGTCCTCAAGATCTAAGGGTTGAGATTGACTTCAAGATTGGTTCAAGAAGTGGTTGCATTATATAAAGGATCATCTAGGAGCAATAACATAATGTGTGTGAAATATAACACATGGTGTGTGAGAGTGCAAAGACACTAAACACAAGAGAGACTCATTCAAGAGAGGTTGGTTGTTTAGAGAGAGAGTAGTCTAGATTGGGGATTCAAGGGCTTTATAATTGGAATTTTCTAGGGGAAAATTCCAGGGAAACACATAGTTCTTATCACTTTCTTTTCCTCTTCTTTCATTCTTCAAGAACAAGAGAGTTCTTGAAGAGGTGTTGCTGTAATTGTAAGAACTCCATTGATTTAGTGTAGAGAGCTCGGAGGAGCTCACAGAGACATAGGCACATTTCCAAACCTCAATAACAATTGCTTGTGTTCTTTCTTTGATTGGTTTGATTCCTGTTTATTATAAGTCATTCTAGACTTGGGTGTTTGGAAGATCACCACCTGGGATTCCGCAAGAAGGTGATTTTCCAACAATGGTATCAGAGCTACAACAGCGGGTATCAAAGCTGGAACAGCTCAAGTGGATATTCGTTATTGCATTTGAGGGCAGCGGCTATATCTGATGATGTCAAGTTAACATACTTGCCTTAAATAGATGAGGATAAGACACCTGGCCTGCTACAGTCGAAAGAGAGGTTCTCATAGAATTGAACAACGAATCTGGTGTAAGCAGTAGTGCTGATAGGCTTGAACAACCCTTTCAAACCATGGCATTTGAACTCTTGAACGGCCCATTGAGTGGCTTCAAAGCTTTTGAAATCACCATCTATGTTAAATGTGGTTTCGAACAGGATCTCTCATTGCTCAAAAGTAGGTCGGGAAGACTGTGCTCGGCTTTCCAAAGCACGGGATATGGAGGCAGTGTGTTTAGGCATTCTAGACACAATCTGTAGCAGTGGTGTGCTCGATCATAGCAAAGTTCGATTGATCGCACTGGGCTAGTTGCGCTCGATCATAATCTTCTTTCGCTCGATCGTGCCTTTTGGCAGGTCACTGAGGTCTTTTGTCGAACAGATGGGGGCGATGCCGAACCCAAGCAATGGGCGACAATCTCTGAAAGTGCCTAACCTTTTAGTGGTGGTGACGTGTGGTGGTGTATGGTGGTGAGTGGTGGTAGCCTTACTGTGAGAGCAGAGAGTGAAGAGAGTGCAAGTGCTATGGTGAGTGCAAAAGAGTGTAGAGAGTGTAGAGAGTGAGAGGGAGAGTGAGGGAAAAAACGAAATGACCTAAAATAGGCAGGTGACTCTCTGTCCCGAGTGCGCTCGATTGCACTTATGCACAGGTGTGTGAGTGTGGATACATGATGAGAGTCATAAAATGCATCTTAACAGTACTTAATTGTTATCATTATAGGGTTGATCTAGGTTTTAATTGCACTTTTATATGTTAACAACTCTAAAGTATCATTCTTGGATCATTGATCTATTTCGGTGCATTTTCAGGTACTTTAAGCTCAAAAGAGGAGGAAAAATTATCATTGCTTGAGGCACAAAGACTCGAGGCATACTGGAGTGAAGGAATGCTTCCGGAAGGACAAGATGGAGGGCTTAAAAGTGCAACAGCTGCTGCCCGCACTGGAAAGGAGTTTCACTAAATTTCCCGTACAGATCAATCATCTTTGCAAATTAAACTGTATTGATACAAGAAGAACCAAGAGATGAGCCATATATGCTTAGAAATAACCGAAAGTCTATTTTCTGGATAATTTTACGGTTCGTAAAAATGATTTTTCTAGAGAACGTTATGGCAGTTTAAGTAGACAAAGGTCAGGCTGTGCGGGTTGTGCGGGATTTCAGCGTGAAAGGCATGTGAAGGCTTAAATCCCACATCCCACATCGGTTAGAAACACATTTCTGTATGCCACATCCCACATCAGATTGGAAACACATCGCACTCATGGTATTTGTCTATATAAGACCCACTCCACTTCAGCTTTAAGGACCATCGGAGAATCTGAGATCATTAGAAAGTGAATCCAGAGAGCCTTTAGGAGCAATCCAAATGGCCCTTAGGAGCAATCCGAAGTACTTTTGGAGGACAAGCTGAGGAATCACTGAAGATTTTCCTACCAAGGGGGAGATGATCGTTGAGAGGCCGGAGGCAACTCGAGGACGCATGAGCCCCATGGCTGGCTAGTCTCCAAGCAAGGCGAAGGGATGAATCCCTAGGTGTAGTTGTTCTTATTTTCCTTTATTTGATTCAGTTGTAGTTTGGTATTATTTTCATTAAACATTGTTATGTTTTATTCTTTAATTTAATTAGTAGATTTCTTATTAGTCTAGTGATTGCATGCTTCTTTTCCATATAAGTCTAGTCATGCTCTTCTTATGTGTATTTGTTTGGGTGTGATTAAGTTCGGTAGATCTCTTTTATAGATTTGTCCATTGCTGTGGTATTGTCATTTAGATATATCGTCGTCTTTTGATAATTTATAAGTTAGGCCGTGCGTGCTTAAAAGTAAATAATAATTCGTATCAAGTACATTAGGGTTTATACATGCGCTTTCATTGAATATTTGTCGATTGCTTGTTTGGGATGTGAAACTTGCAATCGAGATAAAAACAATTGAATCAAGTTAGGATTAGGGCAACGAACCTAGGGAGGATTTTCGGAACCTTGTTGTTTCTTTATTATATTATCCATCAATTATTTACACAATTTTCACACAATCAACAATTCAGATTTTGTCACTTTAACTTTTATCATTTGTGTTGAGGTTTACACCTTCTTTTGTAATTAGTTTGTTTCCCTGTGGAATCGATACCCCAAAGCTATACTACAATACCGCGTTATGTTTTAGGCATAATCAATACACTCCCGCACCATTGGGCTTATAGCAAGATTGCACTAGAGCGCACTTTGAAGTGCGCTCGATCACAAGGACAGAAAGCCACATCTATGTACTGACTCACTAAATTAACTAAAGAAAAGACAAAAAAAAGTTAAAAGTAATAAAAAACAATAAACAAAAAAATAAAGGTGTATCGTACGCAGTGGCCTCAGTACCACTGACCTCAATAGAGGTGCTTGAGCTACATGTTTATTAAAGCCTGGACTGCTCAAACTCTCTCTTATAGTAGCTTCAGTGCTACTTTTTTAGAAGGGAGCACTTAAAGTCCACCACATGTGGCTCAAGTGTTCTTGGTGCGACTGCATACTGGATAGATTGAAGTGCCAAATATTCATCTCTTGGTAGCAAATTGATTTCAAAGTATGACTTTACTCTTTGTCCATTCACTGTGAATGTCCGATTGCTGTCGGAACCATGAACCTCCTTCCTAACCAGCTGTTTCTATTGATAGGCTTTGATTCTTTGCTTGTAGAGCTTGGTGTTCTCATATGCATCATGCCTCAATTCTCTGAGCTCATTCAAATGTAACTTCCTTTTATCACCCGATCTTGGATGCATTGGAGAGGCCTCAGGGAGGTGCACAGCTTCAATGATATCATCAGTAACATCTCAGATTTAGGCTCAATATCTAATCTTGTGAAACTATAGGTGAGGGTAGTCTCCAATGGATTAATGTGCTGGACCTAAAAACCTTTCTCAACAACACTTTGCATCATACATACATTTAAACATTCCATATCATCTTGGGGTAATTTCAATGCATCAAATATATTGAATTCTATTTTCTCACCATTTACCTTCATACTTATAATGCCCTTTTCACACAAATTTTTATATCAGCAGTTCTCATAAAGGGTCTTCATAAGATGATGGGCAGAGGTAATGGCATAGGACATTTTTCCATATCTAATACAATAAAATCAACAAGTAAAATAAATTCACCTACCTTTACCTAGACATCCTCAAGAATACCTCTTGGTCATTTGATGCTTCTATCTGCTAATTGCAAGGTGATGGAAGTCGGTTGAAGCTCCCCCAAACCTAGTGTCTCAAATACAATGTATGGTAGCAGATTGACACCAGCCCCTAGATCCAGTAATACCCGCTCAAAAAGCTGGTCACCGATCCTACAAGGAATGGTAAAACTACATGGATCTTTTAGCTTTGGTGGTAGTTTCCTTAACAACACCGCACTTACCTCTTCAGTTAAAGCCATTGTTTCATGCTCCTGAAACTTCCTTTTATTAGTGCAACAATCTTTCAAAATTTTAGCATATGCAGGAATTTGTTGAATTGCATTTAATAAAAGAATATTAATTACTATTTTTCTCAAAGTTTCAAAGATATCAAGTAATTTACTTTCTTTCTTTGGCTTTACTAACCTTTGAGGGAAGGGTGGTGCATTCACCTTCTCCATTTCACTTACCTTTGATGTGGATGTTTTAATTAGAGATACTTGTGCAGGCTCATCGGTTCCTATGATCTTACCATTTCTGAGAGTTGTAACAGCCTTCAATTGTTGGTGTCCTCCTGGATTAGGTAGTGTTTGGGCTGGAAATCCACCCTTCTTTCTTCCACTCAGCTCCTTAGCAAATTGTCCCACTTATACTTCCAGTCTTTAAATAGCTTGCTCATGTTTTGCATTGTTTTATCTTTGTTTAGTCCAAAATTATCTTTCTCCTGTCATAAACTGATCTTGTTAAATCATCAACTGTTGTTGTTGAGTTGCCAATTGCCTTACAAGACTCTTTAGGTCACTCTTCTTTGATTTTAGAACTGATTGAGCTGCTTGTTGGGAGTTCCTTTGTTGCCCTTGAAGGTTCAGGGCATTCTAATTGTTACTCCATGAGAAGTTGGGGTGGTTTCGCCATCCTGGATTATAGGTATTTGCATATAGATTGTTCTTGGGAGGATAATTGTTTGGTCCCACATAGTTTGTTTGCTCTGGATCTGCAGATGAATACAAAGGGCAAGTTTCAGTAGTGTGATTAAAATGAGAACATATAGTACATACCTGGAGTTGTGTAGCTTATGAACTAGGTGAGATGTTCTGAGCAGTCATGGTTTTTACAAGCATATCTAGCTTTCTTTCCACAACAGCCATCTGATTTGAAGATCTACCATTTAAGGTCACCTCATACATACCCTAGCTCTTCACTTCTTGTTTACCTCTAGATGAGAATTTTCGGGTGTGCTCACTTAATGTCTCGAACAGCTTCATAGCTTCTTCACTGCTTTTTTCCATCAGCACACTTCCACAACCTGAATCAACAATACCTTTATTTAAGTCACTCAAACCTTCATAGAAAGCTTGTACCAGTTCATCTTGAGGTAGATTGTGATGTGGGCATTTAAGTAGCAGCTCATTAAAGTGTCCCCTTGCTTCAAAGAAAAGGTCTCCATCCTTCTATTGGAAAGATTGAATCTCCTTCCTCATTTGTCTTGTTTTTTTTGCTGGGAAAAACTTCTTGAGGAACCTACTAGATAGCTCTTCCCAAGTATGGATAGACACTGCAGGAAATGAATTGCACCATAACTTAGCATTATCTTTTAATGAAAAAGGGAAAAGAATTAACCTGGTTCCCTCTTTATCTAGGCCCCGTATATGCTAGAACTTGTAGAGATCAAAGAATTCCCGAAGATTCAAGTGTGGGTCTTCAGCAGGTGTACCCCTGAAATGAGTCAAAGCATTGAGTATCTACGGGGATATGTAATAATTGCCTTCTGCCTCAGGTTGATAAGCAATTCATAAGGGTTGATCGAGGTTCCATGGAATGAAGGATTGCTTCATGGGTCTTCACTCTGGTGGCGATTGGTTGTCAAGCTGTTCTGCCATTGGTGTTTCTCCCTTGAATTCTTCTTCTTCCTCCTCAACGTTGTCTCTAAGCCTCTATCGAATGGCCTACTTAATCTCTATATCAAGTGGAAAGATGGTTGGATTCTTTGATTGAAGCCCTTGCATGAATCAGCTGAAACTCTTCAGTGCAACAGCTTCAGTACTGCTATTCGGGTAGTTTTTGGACCTTTCACGCTCGATCGCACCAAGCACTGCGCTCGATCGCAATGCCAGAAATTACTCTGCTGCAAACCTGAAATAGAAAAAAAAAACAAAAAAAAATAAATTAGATATTTGATGAAACAAAATAAAACTGAACGAAAAATAATTCTAAACAGAAATTAGCGCAATCCCCGGCAACAGTGCCAAAAACTTGTTGTGAAAAAATCTACCTAAATTAATAAGCAAATAATCGAACGGTTTTACTTGCAAGTGCACAAGGTCAACATAGTAGTATAGTGTGCAAATGCAAGATCATCTCCATAGGGATTTGTTGGAGTTTGTCTAAGGTTTAAACAGGAGAAGAAGAGTGAAGTTTAGCATGTTAAAGGAATGCACACAAGTGTGCGCCGCACCTTGGGAGTGTGTGCGCCTCACCTTGTAGCAAGGCAAAGGAATGCACACCAGTGTGCGCCGTAGCTCAGCCTAGTCCAGGCCACGACGCCCAACAAAGAGGAGTGTTGGAGGAAGGGGCAAGCCACGGAGCTGCCTTTCCCAGGCCGCAGCGCCTAGAAGGGGCAACAAGTGTGCTCTGCTTCAGGCCTCAGCACGCCCTGTTCTAGGCTGTAGCCTTTAGGCACATGATGCACATTAGTTCAGCCTTTAGTTGAGTTTGTGAGACATATTTGAAATTCATAGGATCACTAAAGATTGATCCAGGGCCATGGTTGATTGGTCATTAAGATTTAAGGGTTGAGAATGACACTCAAGATTGGACAAGAAGTTGGTGCACTATATAATGGGTCACCTAGCTTCAATCTCAATGTAATGTGATGTAATGTGATAGAAACACAAGTGTGTGTGTGTGACAGAACATGTGAATGAGAGAATTGTGTGAGAGTACAAAGACACAGACATACAAGAGGGACTCATTAGAGAGGCTGGTTGTAAAGAGAGAGATTAGTATAGAAAGGGGATTCAAGGGACTTGTAAGTGGAATTTCCAAGGGGGAAAGTTCCAGGGTAACTCAAGACCTTATCACTTTCTTGTTCTCTTCTTTGTTTCTTCAAGAACTTATGGATTCTTGGAAAGATGTTGCTGGATTATAAGAACTCATAGGTTTAGTGCAGAGAGTTCGGAGGAACTTACGAGGACGTTTTCTTGAATGATTCGAGAGGTCAACTTCTTGGATGATTCGAGAACAAAGTAAAGATCTATATTTGATCGTGTTCTTGAGGTAATTCAAGGATGGAGTAGAGATCAATATCTGATCGTTTTCTTGAGGGCGATACAAGAACGGAGTTGAGATTAAGATCTGATCGTGTTCTTGAGGGTGATTCAAGAACAGTATTGAGATCAATCTTTGATCATGTTCTTGAGGTTTAGAAGAAGTTGGAGAACAATTGTGGGTGCTGCATAAATCTGGGATTCTTTTCGCAAGATGGCTTCAAACTTCATGGTGGACAAGTTTGATGGAAAGGGAGATTTTTTCCTGTGGAAGCGGAAGATCAAGGCTATTCTTATGCAACAAAAAGTGGACTTGGCGATTAGAGAAGATGATGCTTTTCTAGCAAGTACCACGGAGGTCCAGCGGAATGAGATGAAGAAAATGGCATACAGTACCATCTTCTTGCACATGTTGGATAATGTCACAAGGGAGTGCGGAGACTCGGAAGATCCAACTGTCATATGGAAACTAGATAAGTTGTTTCTTGCCAAGACTCTCCCTAATAAGAGGTATCTTCGTAAACAAATCTTTGCTTTTAAATTTGATCTTAATAAAGAGTTGCAAGATGATCTTGATGCCAAGATGAGGAGTGCATCAAGTGAATAAGGGTTGTTCATTGGAAGAATGCCAACAACTTGGTATGGCAGCAACATCCATGGCTACTACCGGGATAGAGGTAAAAGAGAGAGCCATGGGAGAGTGCACAATAACATACATGGCTACTACCAGGACAGAGATATAGGAGAGAGCCATAGGAGAGTGCACAGCAACATACATGGCTACTACCGGAACAGAGGTAGAGGAGAGAGCCATGGGAGAGTGCACAGCAACATACATGGCTACTACCGAGACAGAGGTAGAGGAGAAAGCCATAAGAGAATGCATTCCAAACTGAGATTTGGAGGGAAGAGATGTTACTACTGCCATAAGGAGGGTCACTTCAAGAAAGATTGCAAAGAGAAAATGAGGGATGAGGGAAGAAACCATACCAAGAATAGAGAGGCTTTGGTTGCCATGATAGAACAGCAAGATGTTGATGTTCTTGTTATGTGCTCGGATATGAGTAAGGGGCAAGAAGGCAGCAGGAAATGGATCTTGGATACCGGGTGCACTCATCACATGTGCCCTCACTGGGATTGGTTTAAGAATTTTAAGGAAACTAATGATGAAAGGGTTTTCTTGGGGAATTACAATTCTTGCCAAGTGAAGGGGATAGGAGACATCCAGTTGAGGATGTTTGATGAAATGACAAGGCTGCTGAGGAATGTGAGGTATCTTCCGGATGTGGAGGAATTTGATCTCATTGGGGCAATTGGATTCCATAGGATATACATATAAAGCAGAGGGAGGAAAGATCAAGGTAACCAAGGGATCTTTGGTAGTGATCAAAGCAGCAATGAAGGATGGGGTCTGTGAGATGATCGGAGACACGGACATCAAGGATCAAGTAGCAAGCTTGATGGCTGAGATGGAGAAGGCAGCCCTTTGGCACAATCTTTTAGGACACATAAGCGAAAAGGGGCGGCAAGTTCTTAGCAAGGATGGGTTACTTGATGGTGACAAGGTAGAGAGACTCAATTTCTGTAAGAGCTGTGTTCTTGAGCAGCAACATCGAGTCAGCTTCAACACCGAAGTGCACAAGTCTAAGGGCATACTTGACTACATTCATGCGGACCTTTGGGGACCAGCAAGGACACCAACACAAGGAGGTAACTTTTACTTTCTGTATTTAATTGATGATTATTCAAGAAAGGTTTAGGTTTATTTGCTTAAAGATAAATCATATGCTTTGAATAGAGACTCAAAGGGGCAAGGTAGTTAAAGTGTTAAGAACCGATAATGGCTTAAAAAATTTTAACCAAGAACTTGATCAATTTTTTAGGTTAAATGGCATTTTAAGACATATAACGGTTTTGAAAACCCCTTAGTAAAGTGGAGTTGCTGAGAGGATGAATAAGACCTTTATGGAAAAGGTTAGGTGCATGTTAGATGGATTTGGTTTACCCAAATATTTTTGGGAGTAAGCGATGTCTACTACTGCGTATTTGGTTAATAGATCACCCTCTAGGGCTACGTACCATAAGACTCCCGAAGAGATGTGGAGTGAAAAACCCCTTGAGTTGGACAACCTTAGGACTTTTGGGTGTGCTACATTTGCACATCAAAAGGAAGATAAGCTTAGCTCAGGATCTAGAAAGTGTGTGTTTCTAGGATATGGGGAAGGGGCTAAGGGGTATAGGTTGTGGTCCTTAGAACAAAAAGGATTGAGACTCATAATAAATAGGGATGTTATTTTTAATGAATTGTTATTCCCTATTTGGAGAAAACTAACCCTGCAGGGGCTAGTGAGCAAACCAGTTCGGTATTTGCGAAGCATAGCATCAAAGAAGATTCAATTCAGGTCGAGCAAGGAAGACAAGAGGGTTCAGACCAGGTTAAGCCCATTGATGAATGCCAGGCCCAGGACACTCATGAGGAGGCTGAACTGAAAGAGGATGATGCAGCAAGTCAAAAGGACTATCAACTCACAAGAGACCGGGAAAGAAGGCTGGTCGGACTACCTTCAAGATATGGGTTTGTGGATGCAGCCGCTCCTTAGACAGAAGGAGAGATGAGTGAACAAGAGACTTACATTGATGCCATGGGATGTAAGGATTCGCCAAGATGGAAGCTAGCTATGGAGGAAGAAATAGATTCTTTGAGGAAGAACAACTTCTGGGAATTGGTGCACATTCCAGGAAAACAGAGAGTTGTGGATTATAAGTGGACTTACAAGATCAAAGAAGGGTACCCTCTAGGAGATGATGTCCGGAACAAGGCTAGGCTAGTGGCGAAGGGGTTCACGAGAAGAAAAGACATAGATTTCACATAAACTTTCTCACCTGGACACAAGGTAGAGAAAATAGTGAGTATCCTCATCTATGTCATTGATATGCTGTCAGTTGAGAACAACAGGGAGAGGATGAAAATGTTTACATCTCAACTCAGTGAGGAGTTCGAGCGGAAGGATCTCAGTCTTACATAAAAGATCCTTGGTATGAGAAAAATTTGGGAAAGGGAGAGAAATAGGTTGAAGGTTTCTCGGTCTTCTATGGAAGATGGTAAACCAGTGAAGGTTTCCCTTGTTGATTATTTCAAGTTCTCCAGCAAATGATGTCCTGGAATGGATGAGGAGAATAAGGAAATGGTAAAAGTCCCTTACTCTAGTGCGATTGGACCAGTCATGTCCATGATGGTGAGTACTAGATCCGACATTTCTCAGGCAATAGGTGTTCTCAGTAGATGTGTGAGCAATCCTGGGAAAGAGCTTTGGCTTGGGATGAAGTGATTGCTAAGGTATTGTAAGGCTCAAAGGCAGCCGGTGGTAGCACTCTCAGCAACGAAGGTAGAATACATAGTGGCTTCGGAAGCTATAAAGGAGGCTATATGGTGCAAAGGGTTGTTGGACGAGTGGATGGTCCTAAAAGAGCAGGTGGTGGTGTCTTCGGATATCCAAAGTGCGTGGCACTTGTGGAGGAATTCGGTGTTCCATAAGAGGACAAAGCATATGGATGTTTGGTATCATTACATTCTGAAAAATGGTACAAAAGAATGCATTCATGTTGACAAGAAAGCCATGGAAGAAATTCCTACAGATTTAGGTACCAAAGTTCTACCTCTAAGAAGGTTCAATCATTGCTTTGAACTTCTTAGGAATGGAGTCAGTTGAATTATGACTCAAGATGAGTTTGGATCCTGAAGTTCTCTACACAATAGGTTCTGGTTTAAATGCTTAGACAAAGGTAGATACTGTTGGAGTTTTTCTAAGGTTTAAACGGGAGAAGAATAGTGAATTTCAGCATGTTAAAGGAGTGCACACAAGTGTGCGCCGCACATTGGGAGTGTGTTCGCCTCACCTTGCAGCAAGGCAAAGGAATGCACACTAGTGTGCGCCATGGCCCAGCCTTGTCCAGGCCGCGGTGCCCAATAAGGAGGAGTGCTAAAGGAAAGGGCAAGCCACGGCGCTGCCTCTCCCCGGCCGCGGCTCCCAAAAGGGGCAGCAAGTGTGCTCTGCTTCAAGCTGCAGCGCCCCCTGTTCTAGGCTGCAGCCTGAAGGCACACTGATGCACATTGGTTCAGCCTTTAGTTGAGTTTGTGAGACATGTTCAAAACACATAGGATCACTAAGGATTGATCAAGGGCCATGGTTGATTGGTCATCAAGATCTAAGGGTGGATAATGACACTCAAGATTGGACAAGAAGTTGGTGCACTATATAAAGGGTCACCTAGCTTCAATCTCAATGTAATGTGATAGAAACACAAGTGTGTGTGTGTGACAGAACATGTGAATGAGAGAATTATGTGAGAGTGCAAAGACACAAACATACAAGAGGGACTCATTAGAGAGGCTGGTTGTAAAGAGAGAGATTAGTATAGAAAGGGGATTCAAGGGACTTGTAAGTGGAATTTCCAAGGGGGAAAGTTCCAGGGTAACTCAAGACCTTATTACTTTCTTGTTCTCTTCTTTGTTTCTTCAAGAACTTGTGGATTCTTATAGAGGTGTTTCTGGATTGTAAGAACTCATTGGTTTAGTGTAGAGAGTTCGGAGGAACTCACGGGGACGTAGGTTATTGTCGAACCTCGAGAACAATTGTTGTGTCTTTCTTTCTTGCTTTGTGTGCTGTTTCTTTTCTTTATAAGTCATTCTAGACTTGGGTGTTTGGAAGACCATCACTTGGGCATCATTGAGGTGGTTTCCCAATAGAATTGGTAAGTTTTGATTTAGAATTAAATTTGCAATATAAAACGAGAGAAATAAATATTGAGTTTGAATCGATAATGATAAAAGTGTAGGGACTTGATATCCACCACTAATCATGCTACCACAACAAAACAATATGTCAATGCTTTAATCACGTCATGAATACCTAATGTTGTCAACCTAAGGGCATGGTGTATACTCTAACTCTTTTCTTTCTTAAAGGATTTAGCATGGTGTATACTAAGTTGTTCCTTAAGAAAGCATAATATATGTGGAAATCGACAAACACACGAGACCTAGGGCATTGTATATACTCCCAGTTTCCCATGTTGATCAACCCAAAAACCCGACATGGATTTCTTTTGTTACTATTGTTAAACCCAGGACTCGGTCATCCAAATTGATTTAACTAACTAGTCCATATCACATGCATATGTTGACTAGGCAAATCCGTATGAGGAATTCAAGAAAACAGGCATTAATCAAGTTAAGCATCATAATATAACTATTGCAAAAGCGCCAATGCTGAATTATTGAGTAAACATAATCAGGACTTCAATCAAGCCCTTACTAGCAAATTAGTTACACATGAGTTTGATGCTAAACATCTTCATAAAATAAAATAAAATAAAGGGAAGAAGAAACCAAAAAATACTATGGAGAAGAGTCATCAATTCGTCTCCAAAATCTCTCTCTGAATCCTCCCCTTTTCCTTCTGTGTTTACAGGCCTATTTATAAGGTTTAGAAACATCTGGAAACCCTAAACTTGTAAAACAAAACCCTATCCCTACTTTCCAAAATAGGTTCTGTCATTTTACTATTCCCTCATGCACGTGTGCGCTTAATCACAGACTGGTGCGCTCGAGCCTTCATCTTGCGCGCTCGAGCACTAGTTGCGCTTGATCCTGGCTTGGGTGCTTGAGTGCTATTGCACTCGATCGCAGGTCTCCTACGCTCAATCGCACTAAGCAGCTTCCATTTCTTCCAAATTTGTTCTCTAAGCTAGATAATGCTCCATTTTTCTTCAAAAACCTAGAAAACCATAGAAAACACAGAAAAGACATAAAATAGCATGAAATAACACAAACTAGGAACTTAACAAATGTAAATTAAGGGGCTTAAATACGAATATTTAAGCATTTATCAACAAGCTTAGTGAATTAAATTTACTAGAAGTATTCATTTGTATAAATGATCTTTCAATATTTAATCATTTACATCAAATACAACTTGATACTAGCATTCTACTATCACTACACATGTCATAAGATCTATTCTCTATCAATCTCTTCATCTTATTTATTGGTTCACCTTAAGACCATCAATTATCTCATAATTACCTCGTAATGAGGTTCACATCATAAATTCTACCATTTAGATGGTTCTTATCATATTATACTTTTAGGTTTCTTTCTCACCATAACTGTCTTTCTGTGAGACTCATTCATGTATAAATAAATTCACAATAACACACAACACATCAGCATTTCAGTAATGTAATCAATATTTAAAACTGATGCAATGCATTAATTATTACTAGGGAATGTCTTCCCATATGTCGACATGTTTTTATCTTAGATCGGCCCCCTCTCGGTTCTTTTCTTTCTAGCATCTACCGGCTGTCACGATTTTTCCCTTTTTTCCAGTATATACCTGCTATCACGATTTTTCTTTATTACCAACATATACTGGCTGTCACGGTTTTTCAATTAGACTGGCTCCCTCCCGGTTCTTTTATTTTATACACATGTATATGAACAATGATATAAAATATGCATATAAACAATAATATAAAACAATATGAATTCAAATATTAAATTTAGTTATCCTGTCTTTCCTCAAATTTATACTTGATAAATTTCATTAATTTCTTCTCCTCGTATATCACATCCATTTACCATAACTCATCAAGAATTTTATTTATCACCATCATTATTAAATCAACTCATTATTCTAATAATATTTCTTTTCACATAATAATTTTCTATGTGTCCAATATTCATATCATACCTATCAATCAAATTTTTATCTACCATCAAAGCATAAGCTAATAATTTATTTTAATATTATCACTAGATATTTTATTTTTTATTTAGATTACTTAAAGTAAATCTAACTCACCATGTAGCACTTAGAGCTACCCGTGGATCACCTCCTTGCTTTTCCTACTCCTCTCAGAAATTTCCCCCGGTTACTAACCATCAACACCTGATATAATATTTATATTAAAAATTTAAATTATTTATTCAATTCTTTAATAATTTACACCTTTTGAAAATTCCCACTTTGAATTCCGTAAAATTTCATGTATGCTAAAAATTCAAAAATAAACATCACATTATTACCTTTTGTTTTTCTTATAGTTTCTCGTGACTCTTTATAAAATTCCCCCGTAAAGCCCTTTAAAATTTTGCTATTTTAACCTTTCTTTCGGTCTCCAAGTGTTTAGAGAAAATGAGTAGGTTGAATTGAGGAAAGAAGAAAACCAAAGATTTAGTAAGAAAAATTAAGTGAAAATTATGTGTGTGTGTGTGTGTGTCTATATATATATATATATATATATTAAGAATTGCTCTATTCAAATAATAATAAACTTTTCACATATATTTTATTTTAATTCTATGTCATATTTATTAAATTACTTCTTTATCCTTACTTTACGAATATGGGTATTACAAATCTACCCACCTTATAAAAATTTCGTCCCCGAAATTTCCTTACCTAACTCTATAAACAATTGTGAATAATATTTATTCATAATTGTCTCATGCTTTCACATAATCTCTTCAACATCCTTATTCAGCCACAGAACTTAAACTAATGAAATTATTTTTATTATACAAGACTTGTTCTTTTTTTTCTAAAATTCTCACTGGTACTTGTATATAAGCCCAATCTTTCTGAATTTCTATAGCTTTGCTCAAAATATTTTAATATTCATCATGTAAACACTTTCTTAAAAGTGAAACATGAAATACATTATAAAAATGTTTTAATTCTGGAGGCAATTCCAAGCTACTCACAACTAGCCCAACTTTCTCAACAACCTCATTGGGTCCCACTTACCTCAGACTCAACTTTTCTTTCTTTTTGATCCTCAACACACCTTTTTATGGAGATATTTTTAATTATACCCAATCACCTACTTCAAACTTAAGAGTTCTTCTCCTTTGATCAGCATAGCTATTCGGTCTACTCTGTGCTGTTTTACGGTTCTCTCAACCCAATTTGATCCTCTCAGTTATTAACTCAATAATTGATGGACCAGATATATTTCTTTCTCCTATTTCTTCCCAACATATAGGAGTTCTACACCTCCTACCATACAATGTCTCAATTATTGCCATCCCAATACTAGTTTGATACTTATTATTATAAGCAATTTCAATCGTGGCATGTAAGCATCCCAACTTACTGAAAACTCATCACATTTGCCCTTACAATATCTTCTAGTACTCTAATAATCCTTTCTGTCTGAGCATGAAAAATTATATTAAATTGCTACTGTGTATCCGTGGCTTTCTGAAAGCCTCTCCAAAACCAAGATGTAAATCTAGCATCTCTTTTTGACACTATGCTTAATGGTGCTCCATACAACCTTACAATCTCAGCTATATCCTTCTTCAATTCTGACCACCAGAAATTCTGTCTCAATCCTCTATACATCTTATTGTTACTTGGTTGTATCGAATCTACATCATCATGTGCCTCTCTCATTATCTCCTTTCTCAACTTCGCATTATTGGGAACATAATTTCCATGTTCCAATACCAAAATACCATCATTTCAAATTTTGAACTCATATTGCTTTCTAGTAAGCACTCAATGCTTAATCTTTTCTATCTCTTCATCTCTTCCTTGCATCTCTAAAGCATTTTACTATGGATGATTGTACCACCATATTTGTTAACCAAGATCCTCTATCACTGATATTCAACTTCATTCTTATCTCTTTTAAATCTATCATCAATTTCACATCAGAACTCCCAATAGCAGTTAACCTTCTTGTAGACTTTCTACTCGATGCATCAGCTATCACTTTCGCATTTTCTAGATGATAGTGAATTGTACAATCATAGTTACTAATTAACTCCATCCATCATCTTTGCCTCAAATTCAACTCTCTGTAGGCAGGTAAGTATGTCAAACTCTTATAACCCATGAATATCTCCCAAGTGGCTCCATACAGATGATGTCTTCAATCTTTAAAGTAAACACTATAGCAGCCAACTCTAAGTCATGAGTAAGATAATTTCTATCACGAATCTTTAATTGCCTAAAACTATGGGCCACCGCTTTCCTATGTTACACATATCCAAATCATTGATGTGACGCATCACTATATACCACAAATCCTTCATCACCAAAAGGAAACACCAATACTGGAGCTGTAGTCAATTTCTCCTTTAGTAAGTGGAAATTTTTCTCACACTTCCCTCACCATACGAATCTCACATCTTTCCTAGTCAATCTATTCAACAATATTTCAATAATAGAAAAATTCTAAAAGAATCTTCTATAATAACCAACTAACCCCAAGAAGATTCTAATCTCAGTCACATTTGTTGGTCTCTCCTAACTTAACAATGCCTCTACCTTTTGTGGATCAACTGTTATGCCATTTTTCGATATTACATGTTCCAAGAAGGTCATTTTTTCAGTCAAAATTCTCATTTAGGAAATTATAGCATACAATCTCACTCTCCTCCAAATCTCCAACACAATTTCTAAATGTTTTGCATACTCTTCCTTAGTCTTAGAATACACCAAGATGTTATCGATGAAAACGACACAAGATTATCAAGAAATGGTTCAGACATTTTATTCATCAAGTCCATGAATGTTTCTAGAACATTAGTCAATCCAAATGACATCACAAGAAACTTATGACCATAACATGTCCTAAAAGCAGTCTTAGGCACGTCTCCCTTCTCTATCATCAATTTGTGATAACATTATCTTAGGTTTATCTTAAAAAACACTCGCCCTCCTTGCAACTACTCAAACAATTCATTTATCTTGGATTAAATATATTTGTTTTTATTCAACTATTTGTAGTCTATACATAATCTCATCGTTCCATCTTCTCCTTCATGAACAACATAGGGGCTCCCCAAATACATTAGGTCCGATAAATTGTTTATCTAAAAATTCTTGAACTTTCAGCTCTCTTAACTCAGTGGGTGTCACTTTGCAGGATGCTATTAGATATATGTGATGAACCTGGTATCACATCAATAGAGAATTAAATCTCCCTACTGGGAGGCAACTTAGACAACTCATCATGAAACACATCATGAAAATCTTTCACTACCAAGATTTCTTCTAACTTTCTATTTTCCTTTCTAGAATCCATTATGTATGCTACATACTCCTCATATCCATATCTTGAACACTACAATCTCTCTGGAACAATCAACCCAGACATAATACATCGATAACCAATTCTTTCCCAAAATCGAATGATGATCTATCATATTCAAAGGTAATAAATTAGCTTCAGATTCTCTATCACTGATACGAATCACACAACTCTTGTAAACATTTATAATTATCACTCTATCTCTAGTGGGAACTTCAACAAAAATATTTAGCATCCAAGGACTAATACATACTTTACTAGACTTCATATGAAAACTAGATGCAAAAGAATGGGTTGCACCAAGATCAACCAACATTGATATGTCTGCCTTCTCTACATACAAAGCACTTCAATTTTTTTTTTGAAAAATTCTAGGATAAATATCTTAATTGAATATATCTAAAACAAATTTTTGTCTCTCAATCATACGTCAGATTACAACTTCCCCTTGGTGGCATACTTACTTCCTCTACTATGACTCCTCGTTCTCATAACTTGTCTCCCAAACCTAGATGTCCCACCAATATTAATTTAAGCTACAAAAGCAACAGATCCTGTTTTTCTCTAACTCTGTACTATAGTTCCCTGTGACAAGGAACGCCTCCTTTGGGTGGTCTCTCACCCTACACACTCATACTGGTACCATCTCTGGGTTATTCAAATCTAGACCTCTTTCACTGATTCCTCTTACCTCTAATTTCCATTACATCCTTCTTAATCTGAAGTGTTATATCCACCAATCTGGCATAATTCAAATGTCTAATGTAAGATAGTTTTGATCAAATCTTAAAATATAGTTCATCTATGAACCTCTTACACTTCTTCTCCTCTAGGTCTACCATTTTCGGTACAACCATTGATAAGACCATAAATTTGCTATCATACTGAGCCACAGTCAACACATTTACCCCAAATAAATAAAAAAATCTATTTTGTTGGGCTCTAAGGGTATAAGAAAAGTATTTATCAAGAAAATCTTTCTTAAACCTATTCTAGGTTAAGGGTCTATCAATATTTGTACTTACCCTAGGAAGAGTATCCTATCATCATTCTAAAGCTTCTTCTTCTAACTCAAACAAAACAAAGGCAACCATCTGCTTGTCAAATACTGGTAAAATACCAAATAATCTTTCTACATGTTTCTCCCAAAACTCAAGCTTAAAAGGATTCATAGATCCTTTAAACAACAAGACATTCGATTTAATATATCTTACAAAACAATCTCTCTGCATCTGGTGCATAAACACACTTTTCCCTTTTTGAACATTTACCATTACTGGATTTACAACAATCTTAGGCACTGCCTAGCCTGTTCATCAAGTCTATGCTATAGGCTACCAAATCTTTCATTTGTTACATTGATTTTCTCAAGAGCATGTGTAAGGGTTTATTTTAGCCCATCTCTTTCAACTTTATATTCTCTCACACCTTTACCAATATCAATTATATTATCAACATGTTCCTTTCTAGGAACCACAGATTCAGACTCAACCTCGACTTGTCAAAATATTGGGGGTCTACCACGCCCTCTCAAATCAACAAGTTTAACTCTAGCTCTAGCACGTCCATGTGTCATCTTTAGACTATTAAAATGTAATTTATTTTAAATCTTCCACTTTCTTAATTTTTATGCAGTCTATAGAATCATAAAACCTAATGCTCTGATACCAAAATTGTAATGACCCATCCCAGGTTGGCCACCACCGAGACGGTGTCATCACATTTTGAAAATCCCAGCATGACACGTATATGCAACAATAAAAAAATAACACCAATAGAAATTTTTACATCAATTTTCAATCCTCAACAAGGGAGATACATCAATCTGATATTAACTTAAACTTAATATACAGCGTAAAGTGCATGAATATTTACAAATAAATTTTTATTTTATTTTCTCATTAGTTTAAGGATGTTGACACGTACGTGGCTTACAGAAAAAGATTTCTTCTGACTCTCAACCTACCAGACTATTTTTCCTGTCTGCTACCTAAAATCATTGTACAATGAGGGATGAGCTTCACAAGCTTAATGAATTAAATTTACTAGAAGTATTCATTTGTATAAATGATCTTTCAATATTTAATCATTTACATCTCATACAACTTGATACTAGCATTCTACTATCACTATACATGTCATAAAATCCATTCTCTATCAATCTCTTCTTTTTATTTATTGGTTCACCTTAAGACCATCAATTATCTCATAATTACCTCGTAATGAGGTTCACATCATAAATTCTACCATTTAGATAGTCCTTATCATATCATACTTCTAGGTTTCTTTCTCACCATAACTGTCTATCTGTGAGACTCACTCATCTATAAATAAATTCACAATAACACACAACACATCAGCATTTCAGCAATGCAATCAATATTTAAAACTGATGCAATGCATGAATTATTATTAGGGAATGTCTTCCCACATGTCGACATATTTTTATCTTAGACCGGCCCCCTCTCGATTCTTTTCTTTCCAGCATATACCGGCTGTCACGGTATTTATTTTCAGCATATACCAGCTGTCACGGTTTTTTCTTTTTTTCCAGCATATACCGACTGTCACGGTTTTCCTTTATTACTAGCATATACCAGTTGTCACGATTTTTCAATTAGACCGGCCCCCTCCCGATTCTTTTATTTTATACACATGTGTATGAACAATGATATGAAATACGCAAATGAACAATAATATAAAAAAACATGAATTCAAATATTAAATTTAGCTATCCTGTGTTTTCTCGAATTTCTACTTGATAAATTTCATTAATTTCTTCGCCTCATATATCACACCATTTATTAACCATAATTCATCAAGAATTTTATTTATCACCATCATTATTAAATCAACTCATTATTCTAATAATATTTCTTTTCACATAATAATTTTCTACGTGTCCAATATTCATATCATACCTATCAATCAAATTTTTATCTACCACCAAAGCATAAGCTAATAATTTATTTTAATATTATCACTAAATATTTTATTTTTTATTTAGATTACTTAAAGTAAATCTAACTCACCACGTAGCACTTAGAGCTACCCGTGGATCACCTCCTTACTTTTTCTGCTCCTCTCAGAAATTTCTCCCAGTTGCTGACCGTCAACACCTAATATAATATTTATATTAAAAATTCAAATTATTTCTTCAATTATTCAATAATTTACACCCTTTGAATTCCGAGAAATTTCATGTATACTAAAAATTCAAAAATAAACATCTCATTATTACCTTATGTTTTTCTTATGGCTTCCCGTGACTCTTTATAAAACTCCCCCGTAAACCCCTTCAAAATTTTGCTCTTTCAACCTTTCTTTCGGTCCCAAGTGTTTAGAGAAAATGAGTAGTTTGAATTGAGGAAATGAGAAAACCAAAGATTTAGTAAGAAAAATTAAAGTAAAATGAAAATTATGTGTGTGCATGTATATATATATATATATATATATATATATATATGAAACTTTAACTTCAGCCCCCCTGTACTTGCCACGAAAATGCCAAGTGGAGCACATGCAACCTCCAAATTTAACTTGGTAGCAGGTGTTGCCACCTGTTGCGACGTTTTGTTTTTTTTTTATAAAAATTTTTTCTTTCTTTTTTTTTCTTTTATACTGTTCACGAATTTTTTTTCTTTTTCTTTGTAACTACGTCTCCACACATCCATTTTTTTGAAGAATTGCTATATTCAAATAATAATAAACCTTTCACATATATTTTATTTTAATTCCATGTCATATTTATTAAATTACTTCTTTACCCTTCCTTTACGAATATTGATATTATAGATCCCTCAAGGAGAGATATTTTAAGCCAAGACACATTTTTCACTTATGTTATCTTAGCACGAAGCAAGGATGTCATTTGACCTTGATGGGGCCAAATCCCTTGTAATTGGTCTTATGCGAGAGATTTCTAGGTAAAGAGATTCATGTGCGAAAGAATGAGGAATTAAAGCTCCTTCCCTCGCCTAAATGGTAGCCTAGTCATTTATGTTCTAGGGAAAACATTTAGAAATTAAGTTAAGTTATCTTACCACATACTAGCATACGACACACGCAACTTACAATTTAATCAACAAAAGCATAATTTAAACAAACATCACAATCAAAAGGAAAACATGTATACTTGGAAGATTACTGACCCAACATTCATTTGTTGGAGAACATCGTCCTCCCAAGGACAATGGGCTTGACCCAATTGATTACTTTTCAAAAAAAATAATTTATGATAGTCATGAGAGCATAAATCTAAAAATGGAATTAATAACATGTTGAAATATGAAAAATAAGAATATAACTATCTAGGCGATGTTTGGATAGAGATTTAATCTCCACTTAATGCAATTTTTCTTTTTAAAAAAGTAAGAAAAGTTTCTTTAACTGGAGATTAAATCTCCACCCAAACATTCCCCTAAATCACATTAGTGCGTATAAAAAATCAATTGGTTCAATAGGAAAGTAAGTTGGTCAAAACAGAGGAAAGGTTTCTACTTGAAGAGAATGTGAGCCGATTGGTCCATGGGTGGAGCTGATTGGTTTAACTGTTGGGTCGATCAATCTGTATATGTCAGGTACATAATATTATCAATTTTAGCAACTTAAATATACGATAAAGCATGCCTTATTCCATACATTTACATGTAAATACTAGTCTAAACAATACCAATGAAGAGGAAAGGACTACATTCCATCGAGATATGACATCATGATTTTAGATTATATATTATTCCAATTTTCACATAGTGAAATTTAAATCCTAGCCAAGTGGCATTCAATATAAACATATTTTCCATATCTTCAAGACATTCCAAATATCATGTGAAATACAGTTTTTTTCATTTCAAAGGCATAATAAGAGCAACTATGGTTAAAATGAAGGAAATAAGTATACTAACCTTTCTATGTGCTTAGGATTTCTACTCATGGATGTGTGTAGTTTCCCTCTAAGATCCTTTCTTTCTCCTTTGGATTGGAGTAGCTTGAAGCTTGAGCTTTGTTCTTGAGGATGATCAACCAATTACAAATCAAATTTTGGTTTGGCTAGTGAGATAAATGTAAGGGTGGGTGTTTTGAGAACCCAGCCCAATACAAGAATAACTAAATCCTAGACTATTTCCCAAAGAAAACCATAATGTTATGATAAAAATTTGGTAGAGTTTCAGTGAAGTAAATGAAGGATGTGTGTCTTGAGGTAGAAGATGATGAAGCATTTATAAGATTAAATGGGGGACAATGGTGTAAATGAGTTGCTAGAAACGTTACAGAATTAATTCTGTAATGTTTCTCTTTGAGATTAAAGCAAGATCATGAAAGTGAAGCTTGGAAATAAAGTTGTTGTTTGTGTAACTATCGTGAGCAGATCAGTTCAATCCATGGGCTAATCAGCACATAGGTCAAGGTGTGAGTTTTGGTTTAAATCAGGCATTT
Source organism: Bretschneidera sinensis (assembly GCA_023935145.1). Taxonomy (NCBI): domain Eukaryota; kingdom Viridiplantae; phylum Streptophyta; class Magnoliopsida; order Brassicales; family Akaniaceae; genus Bretschneidera; species Bretschneidera sinensis. The sequence goes on along the minus strand of CM043699.1, from coordinate 58,222,985 downwards.
TAGGATTTAAGTTAGGCCTTTGGCCATTAAGTTTAAATTTGTGGCTGATTCTTTTTTAAGAACAAAATCTTGGTTCTCGTTTTGTTTTTTTTTCTTTCAAATTCGAGCATTTTATGATCGAATTCTCATCATCGGGCTCCACAAGTGACTCATTCTATAACTTGGAATGAAATTTGGTCTACAAGCGCACCAGATCTCACCCACCTTTGTCTTCGATGTTCGAGAGAAAGTTTACAGCGATGAAGATTAAGAGATATAACCAGGGGAGTGAGGCTTCTAGGCTACTCATTGAGGTCAATATAACGGATGTTAACGCATGCTGCTAATGTTTTTACTTCCGTCTATTGCGTCCAGATACACCATCTCTGGTATTTTTCTTAACCTAGAATCATTTCAATTTACTGATTTATCTTTATGCTTTGTCTAACTAAGTTGTTTATTTCATCTATGTTTAACGCTCCTACTGGTGCAGGCCACTCATTGAGTGTCGCACAGTCGAAGACTGGTGTATAGAGCATTCCCTATGATCTACATCCCCCATCTGGCACTACTTACTTCCTAGGCTTTAGAGAGGATTTAGGTCCTCGAGTGTCCCCTAATCACTGCTGGTAAGGGTTTCCCTCTCCCGATGTATGTGCACTCGATATATACTCCCTTTCTCACTATTTTTCCCTTTCCTATTTATTTTTGTGATTTATGAGCAATGGCACTGACCAAAACTTTTCAATCCAAGTTTCTTGATCTTCAGTTTGGAGATTTCTCTAAACACTGGATGAAGTGAAGAAGTTTGTGCTTGCTGAGGCCTTAAAGATCATTTTCAATCTCAAATCCTGTATTAAGACTAATGACGAGGAGATTGTAAGTAAAAACACATGTTTACAAAAACTACACATGCACATATATACATATACATACATTTGCTATATATTTACATGTGTACTAATGGTCAAACTGCTTTCTCGTTTGTTAGCCCGATTAAGAACTGAGTTGGAACGAGAGAGGGCTAGGAAGAACCAGTCACCATCTAGAACTCCCAGTGATGATGAGGACATGGAGGGCCCAAATGTTATAGAGAGGATGTCTAAGTACTCAAAGGACTAGATTCGTGGTAAGAGGCTCTCGTCAATGATTAGACTATAGGGATTTTTCTATTTTGGTTTTGAAATTGGTGTTTCATGCACGGACATGTTATTTTTGGTAGGTGTGGGCTCGTTTTTGTTTTAAGGATGCTTATTTTTAGGTCTTTTGGATTTTTTTTGGTTTTATGGATGATTTTTGGGATGCTTAGATGCATGTATAAGTTTAAATGAATGAATGGATGGATTTTTGGATGAATTGTGTTATATTATGATGTGGTTTCTTATGCAAAATGCCATGTGAATGACCACGAGCTATGGTTTATATGATTACAGTGTAAGTCTATGCATGAATGATTGTTTTATAGGGCTTGAAGCAACAAAAATATGTTGGAGAAAGCAGGAACTGCACTTTCTACAGTTTTTACGACTAAACTACTAATCGATAGTCAAACCCTACCAAAAGGTAGGATCATGCTCCCAATCAATACTTTTGTAGAAAGTTTTTCAAAATTCCAAATTCCAAATTATTTCTATTTTTTCTTTAAGACTGTTTTATTTAAACTAAAACCACCCTTCACTCGATACAAGCCATCTAGAAACAAAAAAAAAATCAAAACTCTTTGAATCCCTTCACTCAAACACAAAAATGGAGGTTATTATAGCTCAATTAACTCGTTTTCTCAATGATATGAATGGGATCTAGTTGCACAACTTCTCACAGTTCGGTGTGAATGCAATTTTCTCATTGAAAAGGGTGAGAATTGACTAGAACCTCTTAACGACAACAACAGTAAGGCCACCCATGTTTTCCTATTTGATTTTAACAAAATAGTCTCGATGTACGAGGAGTTTTTCATGCTTCTTCAATGAAAATCACCCAACAAAGTTTTTTAGCCCTAATTTCAAGATCACTATGCTGACCTTGTTGTGGAACTATGTGGAGTCGCAAAAAGGTGTGCCAAAGCCCTACTAGTTGATGACCATTTCGATTTCGCTCCACTTGCTTTTAAGCTTTTCGAGATGGATGCCAAGCTACTAACGGACCAGCACTGGAACTTACTATTTTTATGTGCATTGGTTGTGTTTTTCATGAGTGAACACGGTCCAAATTTCCATAAATCACTTCTGGACATGGTCAAGTAAACTGTCGATGGCTTTTATCCAATACGAGTAGTTTTGACCATAATACTGAATGATCTTAACACGTTCAAATGACGTGAAACCCCATACCTTTTTGGCAACCCTATACTTCTTCAAGTAAAACTCCCACTTTACCCTTTTTCATTTAATTTTGTCCTCTCAAATGACTCTTAACATAGTTTCTTTTATAAATGTGGTTATTTGACATATTGTCCATTGTGGCACCATCGGGCGTACTAAATGCCAAATATGAACTCAAATACTCTCGAGAGCATAAAATCTTGGTGAAACACAAGTCTGTGGAAGATTGGATCAATTAGTTCTACACACCGAATATATCAAAAATTTGTTGGGTGTGCCTATGGCAGCGTATTACTTTAACCACCCTTTATACTTTCAAGAAGGTTTGCATTATGCATGTTGGCACAGCTTATTGCTCATATTACTCTTCGATTCAGATTTCTAGGCAATATGGTAGCCTCAAATGATTTCAGATCTTGACTATAGGTACTATATTTTTCCAATGACTCCATAGTTCGTTGAACACTTCCAGAAGACTTGGTCGAAGCGTACCAAGACCCAAGTGCTTTGAGCCATCACTGTGGCTGAATCAATTGCTTTGGATAATTATCTTACTTAGGTTTGGAGTCAAGTGGAGTCGACTTAGAAGGAAGAAATGAGGAAAAGAAGAAATGCCATGGAAACGAAAGAGAAGAAGTCCAAAATGACTTAAAATGATGTATTTATCTTTGTATTTTGAGTTTTCAATGGGTGATGTTAAAGCCCATGAAAATGAATAAGTGGCATAAACCTATTAATAAAGTAATTAAAGAAAACTCATTTTATCAATTCAAGCACTAAATCAATCCAAATTTCATTTGTATTGGCTCAGCATATCTTAGTTAAGTTAATGGATTTCCTTTTATTTATTCTTGAATCAAATGTACAAAGAGTGTAATTTACATGAAAATTACATAATCAAGGTGGATAGGGTTTATAAGAAAAAATGTGGTTGCACTAATGTGGTTACACCAATCCTACATGCCCAAAATGGGATCAACCCTTACGTAGTTCAGGGGGGATCAAGTTGAAAGAATGACCAAATCATCCTTTGCAAGTTTTTATTTTGGTTTTTGTGTTTAACCCTATCTTTTTCCTAAGTCATCCTTTTAGGTTTTCGACTTAATGGGTTATGCTCTGATTTTTGCCTAAGCTGCCCTTTCGGGTTTTTGACTTAACGAACCTACTTTTTAGAATATGAGAGATAAATAAGGGATACAACAAAAGAGAGGGGGAAAAGGTCACAAGTATTACTACTTGAGTCGGTCCAAATTGATGGGCTTTGTGAATTCAATTCCATTAAGGTCCATGAGAAGAACAGCTCCACTGGATAGGGTTTTCTTGAATTGGTACGAGCCGACCCAATTCGGTCTAAGTTTGCCTCTTAGGTAAAAAACTGGAGGTCTAAGTTCCTTTACAACATAGTCTCATTCCTTGATATCTCTAGGCTTCACTTGGATCTCCAACTTTCACTTGAAGTTAGTCTGCCATCAAAACACCCTTAGCTTCACAATCCAAGTTATGAACCTAATCCTCTGCTTGTTACACCTCTTTCTCCTTTTCTTCTTGTTCTTTATTAGAGAATTCAAGATCAAGGAATATCTCGCATCTTGTTTGCTTTTATTAGGTCTTCTTGTTCATCCATGGCACTATGAACTCACAATAAGGAAAGTCATCACCAGCTTAACAAAATAGTCATTCAAAGTTCCTCGGAACCCTCTTTCCACCAGCTTTTCTTTCTTTTATTTACTTGGTTTGTATCCTAAGCCATGTCTTCCAAACTGTTGTTTGAAATTTGGAAACTAAGTCACACCTTGTCCGTACTTCCCCGAACTTATCCCAAGGAGATAGTGCCTTCCCTTCATGATCATGGACATTATTGGATTGATGTAAGGGTAAAAATTTGCTGGTAACTCATCAATTAATGCCATTTCATCATATGCAAAGCCATTTAGATCTTTTTTCTCATCTTTAATTTAAAAAATAAGGGTGATTCCAACATCGTCTCCAAACAAGGTAACCACCTTAGCACCTTCTCTAAATTTGAGCATTTGGTGCAAGGTCAAGGGAACCGCTCCCAAGCCATGTATCCAAGGATTCCCAACAAAAGGTTGTATGTGGAAATCAATCTACTAGTTACTCAATCCAAGAGTATGATGACCCATCCCGGACGGGCCCTACCTAGGTGAAATCATTACTTTTAAGCACCAAGCACTAACCTGAAATGTCATGCTCACATTGCATCAAAATACACACTTCACTATTCACAAATTCAAATCAATTCATTATAACATACAATCAAATTTATACAAATGCAAACTATTACTTCACTTTTTAGAATTTCTGAAATTTACAAGACTGTACCAAATATAGACATTTCTAGAAGGATAATTTACTAAATGAAGACTCGAGGAAAATGCTGAGGATGTCGTTCATGGACCCACCTAAGAAATTCTAATCTTCCAACTCTCCACTAGAGCTTATTCTAATCCTTGCTAACCAGCTGGGGAAAATATAAAATAGAAGGGGGTGAGCTTAAAAAGCTCAATGAAGCTCACATTACTAGAAGTAATCTCTTTTTAATTTCATTTACCAATATCTATTATATATATATATATATATATATATATATATATATATATATATATATATATCCAGTTTACAAGTTCTGTGCATCCCTATATAGCTACATTACTTAGCTTATCCATCCCAGTCTTTCCATTCTCGTTTCATCATGGAAGCATCATTGTAAATGATATAATGAACAATGAAATATCCACGCAATCTCAGTCGTAAACATTTCATCATTCACAATACATTCTCATCACAACCACCATCATCATATGTAATGCAGTGCAGAATAAGATCTCCACATAATCTTAGTCATAAGCATTTCATCATTCACAATTCATTCTCATCATGTCTATATCATACTTAATCTCAATACACACATTTTCATCACATCACACCAACTATCATCATATGTAATGCAATGAACATACACAGCTATATCTTAATCCACCTCAATCATCACAAACGGGACATCTCCCCACGTGTTAGCACACTAAATTATCATCATAATCTGGACTTGTAAGAATCTCATCCTTCCTTAGACCCGAAGGTCCAACTATTAAGAAACCAAAATTTATCAAGTTTCAATTAATTAAAAGAGATCCCACGCTTCAATCTTTTCCTCGAACCATCCTCCATTTTCGTGGTCCTACCATTCTTCGAAACCGAAGTCCCTACAATTATTATCTTTAAATTTAGTATGGAATTCACATGGAATCAATCACACAATCAAGTAGCAAGGTAACACATTTCTCTATTCATCAACACAAGTTTACAAATATCATATTTCATTCACAACTCATTTAAATAATAACATAATATAGTTCAAGAAATTAGTATACATGTATAGCTTTTAGCATAAATATGTATATTTACATATACACACACAATCACATTACATATCAAATATGCAATCATATATATATATATATCATCAACTTTTCATATTCTTTAATTTATTCAAGTCTTAGAGCTCTAAGTTCCTTCTCGCTTACTCGAAGTAATGTGAACTCACCTCGATTCTACGCTAGAGTATCAATCTTGAAGATTTAGTTCACCTTCCTCACGAATTTGATCACTAGTTTCATCAGGTCCATTATATAAAAATAAATTCTTGACCGAAATAACCCAAATTAAACTCAAGAAATATAAATCATATTTGATTTACTTAATCTAGATTTAAACTATAAAATTTAAATCCCTGAAGTTAGTTTAATTAATCATCCTTAAATTCACATATTTAGTTTGTTAAAAAAAAATTATAAATCCAAATCCACTTTCTAAAAGAATTGCATAACTTGTTATCACAATTCCAATTCTTATTGAAAAAGAATTTCCCAATCCAACATAAATTTCAAGCCATTATTTACAAACTCTTTCCCAGTTCATTTTCTTATTCACTAACCACAGCCTTCTTTATGACCAATTTTTCCCAAATTTTTCAATCCCTTTCTAAAAGTCAAGTTTAATGGCTCAAAATATCTTTTCTATAATGAATTACTTAAAAACTATATATTTGTTTCAAATATGTTACCAATTTTTAAATAAATTAAACAAATTGGATAGCCATCGACTATGTTGGTACAACAGTTGACTGTAAAGAAGTCAAAGACTTTTCGTAGTCGACTATATGAAAATCACAATCGACTGTGCCCTTGTTGTACCTAATTGATTCCAAATTTTTAAAGGGATAATTGACTGTGCAATATCCACAATCAACTGTAGTATCGCGAATCACTCCTAATTTCTTCAATATTTCATGGAATCCACACAATCCTAACTAGATTCATAATTTTCATATCTAAAATCATACTCCTACATCACCCATAACCCAAAACAATGCTATTTCATCATATATCTTAAGGGTGGTTCAAGAAATTACTAAAAGCTTAACTCTAACTTCAATTAACTCATTAATCTAATTTGTATATACAAGAAATTAGAAATCAAGAAAAGCATCAAATTTGCAAGACTTGGGATGAGAAATACCTTGATTTGAGAAATTTTCCTTCAAAATTTCCTACCATCCCTCCCTCTCGTTCTTTCTCTTTTTCTCTCTTTCTATTTCTCTTCCTTCGAAATTCTTTAGAGGGAGGGAGAACACTTTGTAGAAATGAATTCTTAGGGCTGGTCACATATATAAATAGGCCCCTTATGGAAGGTTTTACCAATTTGGTAATCTTTTACCCATTTTGTTATATTAAACTTAAACCTTTATAGAAATTTTTATAGAAACTCATATTTAACTTATATGTTGGCAAATTTTTCGAACTGACAGATGACTGTCTAAAGTTTCTGAAAAATATGACAATCGACTGTCATTATGACCATAATCGAATGCACCCAAATTTTCTTCACATTCCTCCGTTCTTTTTGGTCTTTCGGATTTCCAAAAATTCTCCTAATTGAATCAAACTTTCTTGTGCATTGAACACATAAATTAAACACTTTAAGAGTGTTTTATTAATGTCTAAATCAAGCTCTAATAAAATCGGGTTCTATAAAGAGTGCATATCAAACCCACAACTTTAGCAACATACCTTTTGGTATTGTCATATACCCTTACTATTTGGGTGGTTAAGGAAAAGTCAACTTCCTCTAACCTTAAGATTTTGGTAGTTCTCAAAGTACACATTCAATGTAGATCCATTATCTAAGAACACCATAGGAATCTTTTCCCTCGATTTTTCGTTGTCAAGTACAAACCATTCGTGTGGTTCCCTCCAATCGATCGTAGATCCTTGTCACCAAAAGTTAGATTTGGGTCTCTTTTCCTTGAAACGTTAATCAAAGCTAATAGATCATCACGTAAATCATTTGTAGGGACTTCTACCCCACCCAAGTGATCTAGCACAACTTGTCAACTATTCTTGACCGGCCCCATATTGAAATTTTGGCATGCAACTAACGCAACATTGGGTCTTCTTCTTTTTCTTTTTCTTTCTGTTTCTATCTTCTTTCATTCTCCTTTTCTACCATCACCTTATCCTTATTTTTCTCTTCCCTTTTGGGATTACTTTCCTCGAGGTGGCGTGGTTTAAAATGACAACCACCATGAGTCAAATGATTCACTTCTTCTTCTTCATCACTGTTATTATCCCACATCTTCTTCTTCCTCATCATTGTTCTTTGTTTGTCATTTTCAATTACCTTGGTTTCCTCAATTTTGCCAACTAATTTGTTCTCATAACCAATAGTTGCCATGTTTATCTTTTTAACCACTACATCTATCACTGCTGCCTTTCCAACCTCTAAGTTTGCCACTAACTTGTTCACTGAACTTTTTAGTGATACTTTGCTCATTGCCTTGTTTACCACTGAATCGACCATTGTTATTGTGTCACTCACTACTCTCAATTATCTTCACTATCATTATTCCAAATATCATTAATAGTGACTTCCTTACAAGGGTGCTTGTACCTTAGGTTTCTTAGGAAGTCCGAGGTAATCAGGAGTATGTGTTTAGGTTTGTGTATAGAGAATACCTGTTTGGGAGCTGGTGTGATTAGGGTGGATGGGCCAAGGGTAATGGATGAATCCTCAATCATGTTGAGGAGATTAGGTGGTAGTATTGAGTAGTAGTTAAGCATGGGATTTTCAATGACTTCAGGTGGTAATAGGCCATCATTTATGAGATCTTAGATCTTATTTCTTAGCCTTTAGCATTTGTCAGTGTCATGGCCAAGGTATTAGTGAAAAGCAAATAACTTGTTAAGGTCGAGATAAGGTGGGATAGGATTAGGTACATGTTTGGTAGGTAAAGGATGAAGCTTATCCTTTTTTATAAGTTTCCTTAGGGCTTGAGATAATCTCATCCTTAATGGAGTGAACAGTTATTAGGGCCTCTACGCTTCCTTTTTGGTTGGTAATAGTTATTTTTATTGGGGGTCGTTTGGTTGTAGTTGTATTTTTTTGGTTGTTATGGTATTTAGGTCTGGAATTGTCTACCTATGCACTTGATTGTACGTTATGTAATTGGATATAGCTAATCTTGTTGCTCTTGGTGCCATTGCCACCAGCACCACCTGTAATGACCTATCTTGGGTTAGCCACCCCCTAGACGATGTTGTCACATTTTAAAAATCACAGCACAACACATATATAAAACAATAAAAAAAATAATACCAAGTGCAATTTTTACATCAATCCTCAACCCTCAACGGGGGAGATACAGCATTCAGATCTTGACTTACACATTATATACAACGTAATATGCATTAATATTTACAAATACATTTTTATTTTTGTTTTCCATTAGTCTGAGGATGTGAACCATGTGGCTTACAGATAATTCTGAATCTCAACTTACCAAACTATTTGTCCTGTCTGCTACCTGAAATCATTGTACAATAAGGAGTAAGCTTCAAAATCTTAGTGAATTAAACTTACTAGAAGTATTCAATTTGTATAATTAGTCTTCCAGTATTCATTCATCTATATCTCATATATTTTGATAATAACATTCTAATATCACTACTCATATTAAATCTCTATCCTTTATAAATCTCTTCTTCTCGTATTGTTAATCATCCTCTTGAGCTTATCAATTCTATCTCATAATTACCTCATTATGAGGTTCACAGCATATAATTAGTCACCCAGATAATTCTCATCATTTTATATTTCCATATTTCTTCTCAACATAATTGTCTCTCAGGGCGACTCATTCATCTATCAATAAATTTACAATCATGAATAGCACTTTAGCATCTCAAATAAAAATAATCAATATTTAAACAAATGCAATGCATGAATTTAAATGTTATTATTGGGAATGTCTTCCCACATGTCGACATGTTTATCTTAGACTGGTTGCCTTTTCGGTTCTTTTATTCTCATTCAAACCGGCCAGTTCTTTTATTTTCATATATATGCATATGAATAATGACATGAAATATGCATATGAACAATAATATAGAAACAAGCATGTATTCAAACATTTAAATTAGCTATCCTGATTATTCTCAAATTATTATTTGAAAAATTTCACTAAATTCTTCTCCTCATAAATCATATCAAATCATCAACCATAGCTCGTCAAGAATTTCATTTATCACATTTATCATTACATCGACTTATTATTATAATAATATTACTTATCATATATTAAGTTTCTACACATCAATTATTCCTATTATACCTATCAACCAATTTTTCATCTACCACCAAATCATAAGTTAATAATTTATTCTAATATTATCACTGTATATTTCATATTTATCTTGATTACTTAAAGTAAATCTAACTCACCACATAGCACTTAGCTACTCGTGGATCACCTCTTTGCCTTTTCTACCCCTTTCAGCAATTTTCCCCGGTTGCTGATCGTCAACACCTGATATAACATTTATGTTAAAATTTCTCATTTATTCTTTAATTCCTTATAATTCACACCCTTTGAAAACTCTCACATTGAATTCTGAAAATTTTCGTGTATGCTAAATTTCAAAAATAAACTTCATGTTATTACCTTCTATTTTTCTTAGAGCTTCCTCTGACTCTCTATAAAATTCTCCCGTAAACCCCTTCAAAATTTTACTCTTTCAGCCTTTATTTCGGTCTTCAAAAACTTGTTGTGAGTTTTAATTTACTCGCAAGCGCATGAGTCGTTTGCAGTATAGCGTTGTCCAAGTGCGAGGTCGAATCCACAGGGAATTGCGTTGTGAAAATATAATTTAATCTAAACTAACTCTATTTTAACCTAGTTCCGAATTGTGAATGATAATTTGCAAAACAAATTAAAACTAAATTAAATTGATTTTAAAAACTAATAATTAAAAGCACTAAGGTTTCCGAATCCACCCCACCGAAGTTAAGCATACATGTTCTAAAAATATAGCCTATCAAAACATTCAATGAATCCAACTATAAGACAAAAAACAAAGAATATCCCAACTAAACCAAAAGCACCCGATGTATCCGCTCTTAACAAATCACAAAGCGAATCCAATTTAATCGAAAAGCATTCAATGTATCCATCAGATGAAACACAAAGAAAATCCAACAGACAATTTAAACTCAATCAATTATAAGATTAACTCAAATAATTGACAGAACATTTATACTAAAAATTGTCAGATTTGTACAAGCAAATCTGAACTACTACGCCAAACAACGGCGGGGCTTCATCTTCAACCTTAGCTGAAGAGTCTAGCCACTCATAACTATAAAACTATAATAACAAGTGCTAAACATTTAAACTAAAACAACTGAATATAAAGAAATAAATAAACAACTTTACATGGGAGAAATTCCACTCGCTGCCGGGCGGCGCTTCCCCTCGTGGTAGCAATGCCTTCGGGATCCACCAGAATGCTAGCGGACGTCCACCGGTAAACACCAAAGTGGCTTAGGAATTGTACACTGAATGATGAAGTGGAGTGGGTCTTATATAGGCAAATACCACAAGTGGAATGTGTTTCCAATCCGATGTGGGATGTGGGATATAGAAATGTGTTTCCAACCAATGTGGGATGTTGGATTTAAGTCTTCACATGCCCTTCAAAACTTCTGTTCACGCTGAAATCCCGCACAGCCCGACCTTTGTCTACTAAAACGGCCATAACTTTCTGTAGAAAAATCATTTTTACGAGCCGTAAAATTCTCCATAAAATAGACTTCTGGATCTTTCTAAGCATATATGGCTCATATCCTGGTTCTTCTTGAATCAATACAGTTTAATTTTCAAAGTAACAAATTTCTAAGCTAACAAATGTAAATTAGAGGGACAAAATATGCAATATTTGGCACTCATCAAATACCCCCAAACTTACAATTTGCTAGTCCCTTAGCAAAACAAAATAAAAGACTCAATGAAAAACAAAGAACATAAAGATAAAGCCATCACTCATGGTATCCAAAAATTTAAGGAGCACACATCACCATGATATTCATTCATAAGCAAGCTTAAAAAGGTAAACCCATCTTCGCAATGAATAGAAATGTTAAAATCTAATTACTTACAAAAGGCAGGATAAGGCATCACAAGCTTGAATCAGTGTAATGTGAATTAGCATATAAAAATAAAGCTTCCAAGTAACTCTAATGTGTAAGGTCTCCATGTCTCAAGATACACCGAATTTCCCATCAAAAATGAACGACAAAGGCATAGTATTTTTTTTTTTTTTTAATAAGGCACGGCTATGTTTAGTTCCCTTAAGCTTTCTAATTGACCCATGTAGCGAGTGTTAAGTCAATGACTCCCAAACCAGGTGGTTTTAGGGCATTAGGTGTAAAGACACCCCTAAGGACTTACTAACTCGAGTCAAAAAGGCTACGAAATTAAACCAACCTTAATATTACCAAGCAAAATTCCACCTTTTGATGTGAACACTCACTGCTTACTGAGGCAAGAGGTCCAGTTACTCAGCGAAAAGTTTATTGATAATTTTTTTTTTTTTTTATTTTCCTATGCCCAAGAGTTCATCCAACAAGTCATCCAGTTTCAGTTAAGATAAGGAAAAATACACATTAAAATCACATGTCATACCTCACATAATTTGTGCTAATGTGCTCGTGTTAGATTAGATCAAACATGTGAATTCTCAAAATGCCTAAAGTAAGTAACTAAATTTTAAAAATTTATCACCAGATCATGTGTTCAAAATGTTAAGCTCACCAATGACATCACATCACAGAAAATGTTTAGATCAACTAAAATTTCACGATAACATGAGCATGCATTTATCTCTATGACGAAAAGACAACAAATTAGGACAAAGTGTGTGATGTGTCTCCCATACCCCCAAACTTAAATTACACATTGACCCCAATGTGTGACTAATATGGAAAGAGCTGACCTGAGATATGGAGAACTATCTGGACTGGTATGGCTCATAGCATACCCCCAAACTTGAACTGAAGTACGCTTTGTCCCTGAAAAATAAAAACTGGAAAACAAAAAATACTGGAAACAAACATTAATCATAAAAATGCGAAATAATAAATAAACAAAAGATAAGATAAGCTGTGGGGTGCCTCCCATGAGCGCTAAGTTTAACGTCTTCAGCCAGACCCAACATTAGTAAACAGGCTCAACTAAGCTCTCCACCATCTGATCAATAAATGGGAATGGAAAATGATCAAGCCTAGTGGCAGCATTCAATTTACGGTAGACTATACACTTTCTCCATCTTGACTGCACTCGAGTTGGAACCAACTCATCGTCTTTATTTACTACTGTAAATTCAGCACGTTTGGGCACGACTGGAATCTGGCTCACCCACTTGCTATCAGAGATGGGATAAATGATCCCTGCCTCTAACAGCTTAATATCTTCCGCCCTCACAACCTCTTGCAAAGCGGGGTTGAGCCTTCTTTGTGGCTCCCTCGATGGCTTGGCATTCTCCTCCAACTGTATCGTGTGTATTACCAACGAGGGGTTGATTCCTTTGACATCCTCAATAGTCCAGCCTATAGCTTCCTGATGCTCTCTTAAGACATCCAATAATTTCTCCTATGGAGCATCACCCAAATCTAAAGCTATAATTATAGGCAAAAAATCTGCTGGACCTGGGAACTTATACTCAAGATTATCCAGTAAAGGCTTAAGTTCCTTCTTGTGAGGTTCAGGTGTTGTGGTTTCCTCCGTCTCACTGATCTTTAGAGGAGCAGACTCCACGATAGTATTTGCTTGCTCAAGTAACTTATCTAAATCCAAATCCTCTTCAAACTGAGCAAAGCATGCCTCCATAATGTCCTCAGACTTCCCTTCTTTCTTGGGCGTTTGTAGTCTCTCAAGGTAAGGCACTTTAGGTAAAAACGACCTAGAGAGATCCTTAATAATACGAGTGGCTGTAGATGGCTCAACATCTCTCTTCTTATTGTTGCCACTCTCTTGCCCTTGGTGCATAGCAGGGTTCTCTTCCACTTGATTGTCTACTTGTCTCCCAGACAAGTATGGGACAGTTGATTGCACTTGTTCCTGCCAATGCATTGGAGTTGAAGAATTTTCCACCGCAAACTGTTCCTTTGGGTTAGACTCAGATTGACTGGGGAACTCTCCTTCCTCTCCTTCACCCACGTAACTTGCGATTTGATCAATTTGACTCTCTAGTGTGGCAATCGCTTGGGTGTTTTCTATTGTTGCACTCATTATTTCACTCATAGATTGGCTAGTCGTTTTCATGAAATCATTGAGAGTGTCCTCCAATGACTGTGAAACCGACACTGGCGCTTGAATGGGAGCTTGGTAAGCGGGTGATGGTGCTGGATAAGCTGAGTGACCATAATTTGGAATTGGTGGAGGAAATTCGGGAGTGTATTTATTGTGAGCATGGAAAGAGGCTCCTCTCTGATTCATTGGTTGGTTCTGCACCCATGAAAAATTAGAGTGGTCCACCACCCTGGATTGTATGTTTCAGAGTAAGATCCATTTGATTGCCAACAACACTCATTGAAAGCATGCATTTGTTCCATGGGATACTCGGCACAAGCAGGCATTGAAGGGCAATTCTGTGCTAGATGCATGGGACTAGCACAGATGGAACAGCTTTCAACATTGAATGTGTTAGCAGCATTGAGGGACGGGCCGGTCATTTTAATGAAATCCTTGAGGGCGTCCTCTAAAGACTGTGAAACCGGCGCTGGATTCATCCACATTTTTTTAAAAAATTAAATTAAACTTTTTTTTCTTTTTTTAAAATTGATAACTAACTAGTAGAAAAATAAAATCAATTCAGACAAAAAAATTTCACAAACCAAACAATTCCCCGGCAACGGCACCAAAAACTTGTTGTGAGTTTTAATTTACTCGCAAGCGCACGAGTCGTTTGCAGTATAGTGTTGTGCAAGTGCGAGGTCGAATCCACAGGGAATTGCGTTGTGAAAATATAATTTAATCTAAACTAACTCTATTTTAAACTAGTTCCGAATTGTGAATGATAATTTGCAAAACAAATTAAAACTAAATTAAATTGATTTTAAAAACTAATAATTAAAAGCACTAAGGTTTCCGAATCCACCCCACCGAAGTTAAGCATACATGTTCTAAAAATATAGCCTATCAAAACATTCAATGAATCCAACTATAAGACAAAAAACAAAGAATATCCCAACTAAACCAAAAGCACCCGATGTATCCGCTCTTAACAAATCACAAAGCGAATCCAATTTAATCGAAAAGCATTCAATGTATCCATCAGATGAAACACAAAGAAAATCCAACAGACAATTTAAACTCAATCAATTATAAGATTAACTCAAATAATTGACAGAACATTTATACTAAAAATTGTCAGATTTGTACAAGCAAATCTGAACTACTACGCCAAACAACGGCGGGGCTTCATCTTCAACCTTAGCTGAAGAGTCTAGCCACTCATAACTATAAAACTATAATAACAAGTGCTAAACATTTAAACTAAAACAACTGAATATAAAGAAATAAATAAACAACTTTACATGGGAGAAATTCCACTCGCTTCCGGGCGGCGCTACCCCTCGTGGTAGCAATGCCTTCGGGATCCACCAGAATTCTAGCGGACGTCCACCGGTAAACACCAAAGTGGCTTAGGAATTGTACACTAAATGATGAAGTGGAGTGGGTCTTATATAGGCAAATACCACAAGTGGAATGTGTTTCCAATCCGATGTGGGATGTGGGATATAGAAATGTGTTTCCAACAAATGTGGGATGTTGGATTTAAGTCTTCACATGCCCTTCAAAACTTCTGTTCACGCTGAAATCCCGCACAGCCCGCACAGCCTGACCTTTGTCTATTAAAACGGCCATAACTTTCTGTAGAAAAATCATTTTTACGAGTCGTAAAATTCTCCAAAAAATAGACTTCTGGATCTTTCTAAGCATATATGGCTCATATCCTGGTTCTTCTTGAATCAATACAGTTTAATTTTCAAAGATGATTGATCTGTACGGGCAATTCTGGCAATTTTAGTGAAACTCCTTTCCAAGTGCTTGTAAACCTGAAAAACAACGAAAACAACTCAAAGTAACAAATTCCTAAGCCAACAAATGTAAATTAGAGGGACAAAATATGCAATATTTGGCACTCATCAAACCCCTTCAAAATTTTACTCTTTCAGCCTTTATTTCGGTCCCCAAGTGTTTAGAAAAATAGAGTAGTTTGAATTGTAGAAAGAAGAAAACCAATCAAGATTTGGTAAGTATAATTAAAATTAAGAACAAAGTGTATATATAAGCAAATTTGCCCCCCGTCCCCATAATACCCTTTTTTTTCTTCTTCTTACCCACACCTGAACACGTCCGTTTTTGTTTTTTTTTTTCTTATTCTACTTCTTTTTCTTTGTAACTACACCACTGCACGCCCAGTTTTTTTTAAAGAATTATTTTATCCAATAATAAATCTTTCACATATATGTTATTTTAATTCCTTGTCATATTTATCAAATTACTTCTTTACCCATACTCTAAAAGCACAGGTATTACAATTCTACCCACCTTATAAAACTTTCTTCTCCAAAATTTCCTAACCTAACTCAAGAAAAGGTTGGGGGTATTCTTTTCTCATTCTTGCCTTATGCTCCCATGTAATTTCTTCAACATATTTGTTCTGCCGTAATACTTAAACCAATGAAATTACTTTATTACATAAGACTTGGCTTTTTGTTTAAAATTCTCACTAGTACTTGTATATAAGTCAAATCTTTCTAAATTTCTACAGCTTTGCTCGAAATATTATGAGATTCATCATGTAATCACTTTTGCAAAAGTGAAACGTGAAATACATTATATAACTACTTCAACTTTGGGGGCAAATCCAGGCTACTCAAACCTAGCCCTACTTTCTCAATAACCTCATAGGGTCCTACATACTTCGGACTAAATTTTTCGTTCTTTTGACCCTCGACACACCTTTCCATGGAGATATTTTTAAATACACCTACTTGAAATTCAATAGGTCTTCTTCTATTATCAGCATAACTATTTGCTCTACTATGTGCTGCTTTAAGGTTCTCTCCAACCAGTTTGATCATATCAGTTGTTAACTCAATTATTTACGGATCAAATATATCTCTCTCTCCCACTTTTCCCAACACATAGGAGTTCTACACCTCCTATCATACAATGCCTCAAACGATTCCATTCCCATACTAAATTGATGTTGATTATTATAAGAAAATTCAATCAATGGCATGTATGTATCCTAACTTATTGAGAAACTAATCACATTTACCCTTAACATATCTTCTAGTACCCTAATAATCCTTTATGTCTGCTCATCTATTTGAGGTGTAAAAGTTATACTAAACTACAACTGTGTACACATGGCTTTCTAAAAGCCTCTCCAAAACCAAGATGTAAATCTATCATCTCTAAATGACACTATACTCAATAGTACTCCATACTACCTCACAATCTCAGTTAGATACTGTTCAGCCACCTTTTTAGGACTCCAATTAGTTTTAATTGGAAGAAATTGAGATTACTTAGAAAGTCTATCTACTATCACTTACACTGTGTCATAACCTCTCTAGATATGGGAAAATTCAGAAACAAAATTCATACTCACATCTTTCTATGGTCATTCAAACACAGGAAGAGGCTGTAGTAAGCCTCCCAGATGATTATTCTATGACTTCACTTGCTGACAAACCAAACATCTAGAAATATATTCAGCTACATCCCTCTTTAATCCTGACCACCAGTAATTCTGTCTCAATCCTCTATACATCTTATTGTTACTCAGTTGCATCAAATATACATTATCATGTGCCTCTCTCAGTATCTCCCTTCTCAACTCACTGTTTAATATTTTCTATCTCTTTATCTTTACCTTGTATTTCTGATAAGCGTTCTACAATGGATGACTGTACAACCATATTTGCTAACAATGATCCTCTAGCACTGATATTTAACTTCATTCTTATCTCTCTTAAATCTATCATCAAATTCACATCATGACTCTCAATAGCAATTAATCTTACTGTAAATTTTCTACTCAAGGCATCAGCTACCACCTTCGCATTTTCTAGATGAAAATGAATTATACAATCATAGTCACTAATAAGCTCCATCCACCTCCTCTGTCTCAAATTCAACTCTCCCTAGGTAGGTAAATATGTCAAACTCTTGTCATAAGTAAATATCTCACAAGTGGTTTTATACAGATGATGTCTCCAATCTTTAAAGTAAACACTATAGCAGCCAACTCTAAATCATGGGTAGGGTAATTTCTCTCACTATTCCTCAATTGCTTAGAAGCATATGTCATTACTTTTCTATGTTGCATCCATCCGAATTCTTGATAGGATGCATCACTATATATCACAAATCCTTTATCACTAGAAGGAAGCACCAATACTGGAGCTGTAGTCAATTTCTCCTTTAGTAATTGGAAACTTTTCTTATACTTCCCACACCATAAAAATCTCATCTCTTTCCTGGTTAATCAAATCAATAGTACTGCGATAATAGAAAAATTTTGAATGAATCTTCTATAATAAGCAGCTAACCCCAAGAAGATTCTAATCTCAGTTACATTAGTTGGTCTCTCCCAACTCAACATTGCCTCTACCTTTTATGGATCAACTGTTATGCCATCTCTAGATATTACATGTTCCAAGAAAGTTATTTCATTCAGCCAAAATTCACATTTAGGAAATTATATCATACAATCTATCTCTCCTCAAAATCTTCAACACAATTTCTAAATGTTTTATATGTTCTTACTTAGTCTTAGAATATACCAAGGTGTTATCAATGAACACAACCAAAAATTATTAATAAATGGTTTAAACATTTTATTCATCAAATTCATGAATGTTTCTGGAACATTAGTCAACTCAATTGGCATCACAGAAACTTATGACCATAATGTGTCCTAAAAGTAGTTGTTGACCCTCACATATATTTTAATGATGACAAAACACAACTCTTATCATACTAACGATGCTATCTAAGTGTATTAAGCAATAAGAGCATTCAACCAAGGATCAAGGTGCAAGAACTCAACCCAAGTGAAGACAGAAGAACTAGTATAGGTCTAAGGTATTATAAACAAGTTGTAAGTCTCACTTGTTCAGGTAATCAGCTTGTCCAATGGCTTTTTTTGAAAAGCATTTTGACAAAACCTTTTAATCAAATGTTTTAAAATTAAAATCTCTTCAAAACATGAAAACTGGGTTGTAAAGCAACCCAATCGACTGGGCACTTATACCAGTCTTTTGGTATAAGGGACAGTATGTCCCCAATCGACTGGATCAAACATACCAGTCGACTGGAACTTTGGACAAAAGTTTCCTAGTTGACTGGTAAGTCATACCCAGTCAACTGGTAATTTGGACAGAAGGTTTCCAGTCAACTGGTAAGTCATACCTAGTCGATTGGTACCTTCAACAGCCTTAAAAATGTGATTTTTAAGCATGACCCAGTCGACTGGGTATTCAAAAAATATGACTGTTGGAACGTGAGAATTCAGAACAACTTGCTCAAATTTGAACCAAATCTGTTAAAAATGGCCATATAACATTAAGGCTATATAAACTCACTCTATTGAGCATTTCAAAAGAGGAGAATACACATTCAATCAAGTTTTTACTCATTGATACTCAAAAAGTTTTGAAAATAAATTGTTGAGCTATTCTTCAAGCTTTACCTTGAAAGAGAGATATTATTCAGTTGTATAAGCTTACATTGCTGTTTCTCTACTATTTTCTTAACAATATTTATTGTAAAGGGATTTTCTTCTGAAAGGAAGGGTTTGGCTTCCATAAGGAAGGGGTTTGCTTCCGAGAGAAAAGGGATTGTAAGGTTTGTACAACACCCATGAAGTTACACGACTAAGTTTCTTAGTGGATTACTTCAAAGAGGTTCCTTGAAGAGAGTGGACATAGGGTCAGAACGAATCCGATATTGTCGAACCACTATAAACTGAGTTTGCATCCTCTATTCCTTAAACTCTTTATTTACAGCACATTACTTGTTTACATGCTTGTTGATTTATCTGTTTTTATAAACTTATGTTTAATCCGCGAAAGTTTTTAAAAACCCAATTCACCCCCCCTCTTGGGTTGAAACCTCAGTCTACAATAGTCTTAGACATGTCACCTTCTTTTATTCTCAAATGAGTGATAACCTGATCTCAGGTCTATCTTAGAAAATACCCTAGCTCCCTGCAACTTCTCAAATAAATTATCTATCTTGGGTAAAAGATATTTGTTCTTAACGGTTATCTTATTCAACTATCTATAGTCTATACACAATCTCATCATTCTATCTTTGTTCTTCACAAACAATATAGGGCTCCCCAAGGTGACACACTAAATCGAATAAATTGTTTATCTAACAAATCTTGAACTTTCAAATTTCTTAACTCAGTGGGTGTCACTCTGTAGGGTGCTATAGATATATGTGATGAACCTGGTATCACATCAATAGAGAATTTAATTTTTCTACTGGGAGACAAACTAGACAACTCATCAAGAGATACATTAGAATAATCTTTCACCACTAAGATTTATTCTAACTTCCTATTTTCCTTTTTAGAATCCATTATGTATGCCAAATACTCCTCAGAACCCTTCTTCAACCATCTACTAGTAGTCAGAGCAAAATAAGATAGTTCGAGAGTATCTTATGTTCTCCCTGAAAGTTAAACTCCTCATGTCCATATCTTGAATACTATATTCTTTCTGGAACAATCAACCTAGGCGTAGTACGTCGACAACCAATTCATTCCCAAAATTAAATGAAAATCTATCATATTCAAAGGTAATAAATCAACTTCATATTCTCTATCACTTATACGAATCACACAACCCTTGTAAATATTTATGATTATCACTTTATCTCCAGTGGGAATTTCAACAATACTATTATGCATCAAAGGACTAATACATGCATCAATAAACTTCATAAATACATTGGATGCAAAAGAATGGGTTGCACTAGTATCAACCAACATTGATATGTCCACCTTTTCTACATACAAAACACTTTAAATTAGGGCAATTATAAGATAAATATCTTATCTAATTATATTTATAATAAACTTTTGTTTCTCGATCATACATCAGATTTCCACTTCTCCTTGGTGGCATACTTACTTCCTCTGCCATGACTCACAGTTCCCATAAATTGTCTCCCAAATCTAAGGGTCCCATCGATATTACTCTGAGCTACAGAAACAACAGATCCTGCTTACCTCTGGCTCTGTATTATAGTTCCCTGTAACAAGGAACACCCCCCTTTAGGGTGGTCTCCCCCTCTGTACACTCATACTACTACCACCTCTAGGTCCCTCAAATCTAGACCTCTTCAGTCAATCCCTCCTACCTCTAAACTCCGTCACATCTTTCTCAATCTGTAGTGCTATATCCACCAACCTAGCATAATTCATATGCCTCATGTAAGATAGTTTCGATTTAATCTCAAAATGTAGTTCATCTATGAACTTCTTACATTTTTCTCCTCAAGGTCTACCATTTCTGGTACAAACCTCGACAAACCCACAAATCCTATCATACTGAGCCATAATCAATATATTTTCCTCAAATAAATAAAATTTCTCTCTTGTTGGGCTCTAAAGGTATAAGGAAAGTATTTATCAAGGAAAACCTCCTTAAACCAATTCCATTATAAGGGTCTATCAACATATACACTTCCTTGGGGAGAGTATCTCCCGTTATTTTAAAGCTTCTCCTTCTAACTCAAACGAAGCAAATGCGACCCTTTGTTTGTTAGTCACTAGTAAAGTACCCAAATAATCTCTCTACAAGTTTCACCCATAGCTCAGGCTCAAAAGGATTCATAGATCTTTTAGACAACAAAGCATTCAACTTAATATATTTAACAAAACAATCTCCCTGCATCTCGTGCATAAACTTATTTTTCCCCTTTTGAACGTCTACCATTACTGGATTTACAACAACCTCAAGCACTGCTCTAGCCTGTTCATCTAGTCTATTATATAGACTATCAATTCTATTATTTGTTACAAACATTTTCTCAAGAGCATGAGCAAGAGCTTATCATAGCTCATCTCTTTCAACTTCAGATTATCTTACACCTCTACTAATATCAATTATACTGTTAACAGGTTCCTTTCTAGGAACCACAGATTCAGACTCACTCGACTAGTCAAAAGATTGGAGGCCTACCACGCCATCTCGAATCAACAACTCTAGCTCTAGTACGTCCACGTGTCATCCTCATACTATTCATTAAAATATAATTTATTTTAATCTTCTACTTTCTTTAAATTCTTATGCAGTCTACAGAATCATAAAACCTAATGCTCTGATACTAAAATTGTAACGACCCATCCCGGGTTGGCCACCCCCGATACAATGTTGTCACATTTTGAAAATCTCAATATGACACGTATATGCAACAATAAAAAAATAATACCAACTACAATTTTTACATCAATCCTCAACCCTCAACAAGGGAGATACATCATTCAGATTTTGACTTAACATTATATACAACGTAATATGCATTAATATTTACAAATAAATTTTTATTTTTGTTTTCCATTAGTCTGAGGATGTGAACTACGTGGCTTACAAATAATAACTTCGTCTGAATCTAAACTCACCAAACTATTTGTCTTGTCTACTACCAGAAATCATAGTACAATGAGGAGTGAGATTCACAAGCTCAATGAATTAAACTTACTACAAGTATGCAATTTGTATAATTAGTCTTCCAATATTCATCCATCTATATCTCATATATTTTTATAATAACGTTCTATTATCACTACTCATATCAAATCTCCATCCTTTATAAATCTCTTCTTCTCATATAGTTAATCATCACCTTGAGATTATTAATTCTATCTCATAATTACCTCATTATGAGGTTCACAGAATATAATCAGTCACCCAAATAATTCTCATCATTTCAGATTTCCATATTTCTTCTCAGCATAGTTGTCACTCTGGGTGACTCATTTATCTATCCATAAATTTACAATCATGAATAGCACTTTAGCATCTCAAGTAATAACAATCAATATTTAAGCAAATGCAATGCATGAATTTAAATGTTATTATTATTGGGAACGTCTTCCCACATGTCGACATGTTTATCTTAGACCGGCTGCCTTCACGATTATTTTATTCTCTTTCAGACAGGGTGCCTTCTCGGTTCTTTTATTTTCATTTAGACCGGCTGCCCTCCTAGTTCTTTTATTTTCATATAGACCGGCTGCCTTCTTAGTTCTTTTATTTCCATATATATGCATATGAATAATATATAAAAACAAGTATGTATTCAAACATTTAAATTAGCTATCCTCATTATTTGGAAATTATTATTTGAAATTTTTTGTTAAATTCTTCTCCTCATAAATCATATCAAATCATCAACCATAGCTCGTCAAGAAATTTATTTATCATTTTTATTATTAAATCGACTCATTATTCTAATAATATTACTTCTCATATAATAATTTTCTACACATCAATTATTCCTATCATACCTATCAACCAATTTTTCATCTACAACCAAATCATAAGTTAATAGTTTATTCTAATATTATCACTATGTATTTCATATTTATATTAATTACTTAAAGTAAATCTAACTCACAATGTAGCACTTAGAGTTACTCGTGGATCACCTCCTTGCCTTTCTTGCCTTTCCTGCTCTTTTTAGCAATTTTCCCTGGTTGCTAAACGTCAACACCTGACATAATATTTATGTTAAAATTTCTAATTTATTCTTCAATTCCTTCATAATTCACACCCTTTGAAAATTCCCACATTGAATTCTGGGAAATTTCATGTATGCTAAATTTCAAAAATAAACTTTATATTATTACCTTCTGTCTTCCTTAGAGCTTCCCGTGACTCTCTATAAAATTCTATCGTAAACCCCTTCAAAATTTTACTCTTTCAACATTTATTTCGGTCCCCAAGTGTTTAGGGAAATAGAGTAGTTTGAATTGTATAAGGAAGAAAACCAATCAAGATTTGGTAAGAATAACTAAAATTAAGAACAAAGTGTATATATAAGCAAATTTGTGCCCCCCACCCCCCCTCCCCCCACTGTTTCACCTTTTATGTTGTGTATCATGCAGTGATATACACAACACTCAATCTTTCTCTTTTAGCAACACCTGGATTCCAAGTGTTGCCACATTTTTTTTGTATACTTTTCTTTTTTCTTTTTTTTTTCTTCTTCTTTTTCTTTGTAACTACACCACCATGCATCTAGTTTTTTTTTCAAAAGAATTGTTTTATTCCATAATAAATCTTTCACACGTATATTATTTTAATTCCGTGTCATATTTATCAAATTACTTCTTTACCCATACTCTAAGAGCACAGGTATCACACCACTCTTCTTGGAAAAGTTCCCACTAGTGTTTTCAAGTTTTCTTTCAACAATTGCATATTCTACTTGTGTACCTGAGTCTATTAATTGCTAAAAGTTAGCAATTGCCATGGCAAACATCTTTTGGTGGCACACATGTTGCAAGTTTCTCATAACAATTCTTACTTCGTCCTTTTCTAAGGCCTTGAAGCCATCTTGGTTACCTTGATTAGCTAATGTGATATGAACTCAGAAAATGTCTTGTTGGACTTCTGCTTTCTAGTCTCAAGATCACAGATCATGATGTCCAACTACGTGTTATAGGCATACTAGTTGATGAAAGCTTAAGCCATATCTTCCCAATCCTTCATGATATTAGGCTCTTAAGAATAAAACCACTTCAGTGCAGCCCTAGTAAGAGAGTTAGGGAAAGAAGCAGCCAGTTGTTCATTATCTATGCCAAAGGACTTTAAAAGGCCCACATATTGCCCTAAATGGGTCTTTAGATCGCTAGATACATTGAACTTGTCCGTATCTAGCATTTTAAACTTGGGCGCAAGTTCCCCCTTGGATTGGAGTAGAGTCCATCAATATCAAATGGATAACCATCTAACCCTTGAGACTTTTAGAGGGCAAATTGCATTTTTTTTTTAAATTTCTCACTTATACTCTTTACTTCCAAACTAACCTCCCCCTTTTCATTCTCTCGAAGGTACTCTTCTTCATCTAAGAAATACCCCTCTTTCTCTCCACCAGACTCTTGCGAATCTTTCTTGGATGACCTTTCTTTTGAGGTAAGTATTCTTTAAATCATGTCGGCTATCAAAGTGGTCAAGTAGTCCTTCAGCTCCTTCATGTTATCATGGCTATTGTTTCCACTTATGTTTCCCTTTACCATTGAGCTTGATCTTTATTCTGTGTCTTCCTTTAAAATTAAGCCAGCTATGAATACTGAACCTTCCACTAAACTTCTTTCTAAGCTTGAACTTTCATATCCAAGAAGCTTTATTCTTAATCTGCCACTGGGAGATCTACACCAAGCATAAGGAAAGTAACCCAATTTAAGACCTATGATGGACTTTGAATGCAAAGAATAAAAGAAAAGAAAGCCCATTTAATTCAATGTTTAATTTGGACCCTCTTGCTATGCGCGTTTATCCATAGTATTACTTTGATCTTATAAAACGGGTTTCGGTTTTGTATATAAAAGCCCATTGAATGTATCTAAATCCACTTATGGATGGGTCCTCTTAGCCCAAATAGTTTGAAAAAAAATCATTTTTGGAATAGATCCTACTTGATTAAATTTTAATCAAGTCTTTTCTTAATTAACCCAAAATATCAATACTTCAAAGCCCAAAAGTCAATTTCTTTCAGTGTTAAAAGTTATTAGTTTGTCATTGATAAGTGCTTATATAGTCATATTTAAGCCCTCTAATTTACGCTTGTTAGGCTCTTTGTTTATCTATTTTAGTATATTCTATTTCATTTTCGTGTTTTATGTGATTTTCACAGGGCTTGGGAGAAAAGATGACATTTTGGAGCTTTAAGGGATGAAAAGTAAAGTTCTGCAAATACAACAAGGTGCGCTCGAGCGCACCTCCCTTGGGCACGAGCACACACTTAGAAGGCTCGAGCGCACTCATGCGCTTGAGCGCAGCTCGCATACGCTCAAGCACATACACTCCAGAGGCGGCAGAGCCAGATATAGAAAGAAGTCTCCGGACCTCAAACAGGAAATTAGGGTTTTGGGGCACCCTTAGGGCCCTATATATAGCCTTGTAAAACATAGAAACCATACCTTTTGTTTGGACACTTGAAGTTGCAAGCTTAGACGAGGAACTGACGACTCGTCTCCCGAGTCTTCTTCGAGTTTTATTTTTCTGTTTTTGTTTCATTATGGTTATAATGTTTAGTTCAACTAGCATATGTAACTAAACTCTTATAGGGCTCGATTGAAGCCTTAGTTACGCTTTTCCACATATATATTCATTGATTACCTTTGTCTATAGCCATGTTATAATGCTTAACTTGATTAATACCTGTTTGTATTTAAATTCCTTATATATATGTGTCTGCTCAACTTATGCATGTGGTATGGATTGGTTAGTTGAATCAATTTGGATGACTGAGTCCTAGGTTCAACAAAAGTAACAAAAGATATCCACACCAGATTCTTGGGTTGATCAACATGGGAAACGGGGAGCGGACAAAGCCCTAGGTCCCGTATGGTTGCTGATCTCCACAGCCCTTACGCTCTCTTAAGGAACAACTTAGTATACACCCATGATGAATCCCTTAAGAGAGAAAAGAGTTAGAGTATACACCATGCCTAACTCGTTGCTTAGGGAGATTAATAGCCTAAGTTGTGGACCAAGCCCTTAGGTTGGCAACCATTAGGTATTCATAATAAGGCTAGAGCATTGGCACCTTACTTGGTAGGAAAGTGTAATTAGTGGTGGATATCACAACCCTATGTCCTTATCATTATTAACTCACACTTCACATTTATTTCCCTTTTTACTTTGGGAAACTAATTCTAAATCGAAATACACCAATCTCTGTGGAAATGATCTCGCACTTGCACACTATGCTACCATTGACCTTGTGCACCTGCAAGTAAAACAAGTACGATTATTTACTTATTTATTTAGGCAGATAAACGCACAACAAGTTTTTGCACCGTTCCGGGGATTGTGCTTAAATTTTTTTTCATAATTACTTTTTTCATTTAGTTTAATCATTAATTCCTTTTCATTATATTTCTATTTTTGTCAAAAATGTCAAAAATTTTTAGTTTCTATTTTCATCTTATTTTTATTTTACAACCCTAATCGAATTCTTTTTGTTTTCTGTTTCAGGCACTCCAGCAGAGCTTTCTATGCCACCTGTGATCGAGCGCACCCTCCTATGCGATCAAGCGCAATTGAGGCAGAAAGTTACCCGAACAGCAGTGTTTGACTGCTGCACTTAAGTGACTGCCACCGATTCATGCACAGGCTTCGATCCAAGCATCCAACATTCTTCCCCCACGATACCGAGCTTGAGTGAACGATCCGACATAGGCTTAGAGACAACTCGGAAGAGGTAGAAGGAAGATTTGAGGAAGAAGTACCAATGGCGGAACAGATCGACAATGAGCAACCACCTGAGCGGAGGATGATGAAGCAATCCTTCATCCTACAGAACCTCGATCAACCATCGTGCATTGTGTATCAACCTGAGGCGGAAGAAAACTACTACATATCACAGCATATACTCAGTGCACTGACTCACTTTAGGGGTACACCTAATGAGGACCCACACTTGTACCTTCGAGAGTTCTTCGATCTTTGAAAATTCCAGCACATCCGAGGCTTAGACCAAAAAGGAATAAGGTTAATTCTTTTCCCTTTTTCCTTCAAAAGATAATGCTAAACTGTGGTGCAATTCATTGCCTGCAGTTTCTATCCACACATGGGAGGAGTTGGCTAGCAAATTCTTAAGGAAGTTTTTCCCAGTCCAAAAGACAAGGCAAATGAGAAAGGAAATTCAGTCCTTCCAACAAAAGGATGGAGATCTATTTTTCGAGGCCTGGGTACACTTCAACGAGCTGCTACTCAAATGCCCACACCACAGCCTACCTCAAGATGAATGGTACAAGCTTTCTATGAAGGTTTGAGTGATACTAACAAAAATATTGTGGATTCAGGTTGTGGAGGAGTACTGATGGAGAAAAGCAACGAAGAAGCGATGGAACTCTTCGAAACCCTAAGTGAACACACTCAGCAGTTCTCCTCTCGAGGAAAACATGTAACAAAAAGTAAGGGTATGTACGAGGTAAATTTAAATGGAGGATCGTCTACTCAGATAACTGCTGTGGAGAGGAAACTAGACCTATTGGTTAAAGCCATGGCTGCTCAGAATGCCTCACCTAACCCACCAGCTACACCACTCCAGGTATGTGCAATTTGTTCCCAATTTGGTTATAATACTGATGCGTGTCCCTTATTTTCATCTACATATCATGAGCAAGCAAACTTTGTGGGACCAAACTTTGGTAAATACACCTTCACCCTTCCATCAAAGGTTAGTAAAGTCTAAGAAAGAGACTAAAATGAGTGACATTTTCGAAACTTTGCAAAAGATGGAAATAAACATTCATTTATTATATGCAATTAAACAAATTCCTGCATATGCTAAGTTTTTAAAAGATTGTTGCACTAACAAAAGGAAGTTTCAGGAACATAAGACAGTAGCTCTGACTAAATAGGTAAGTGATGTGCTATTAAGAAAATTACCACCAAAACTAAAAGATCTAGGTAGTTTTACCATT
Source organism: Bretschneidera sinensis (assembly GCA_023935145.1). Classification (NCBI taxonomy): domain Eukaryota; kingdom Viridiplantae; phylum Streptophyta; class Magnoliopsida; order Brassicales; family Akaniaceae; genus Bretschneidera; species Bretschneidera sinensis. The sequence continues at coordinate 58,194,577 of CM043699.1, read as the reverse complement.
CCTTGCAGGTTAGGTGACCAGTTATTCGAGCATGCACTATTGGATCTAGGGAGCGAGTGTCAATATGCTGTAATATGGTGTATTCGAGACACTAGGTTTAGGGGAGCTTCAACCAACCTCCATCACTTTGCAATTAGCTGACAGAAGCATCAAACGACCGAGAGGTATCCTCGAGGATGTTTTGGTAAGAATGGGTAAATTTATTTTACCTGCTAATTTTATTGTCTTAGATATGGAAGAATGTCATATGCCATTGCCACTCCCCATCATCTTAGGAAGACCCTTTATGATAACTGCTGACACCAATATTAATGTAAAAAGGGGCATTGTCACTATGACAGTAAATGATGAGAAAATAGAATTCAAAATATTTAATACAACCAAAAATGATAATGAATACTCTAATATAAGCTTAATGCGAAGTGTTGTTGAGCAAGTTTCTCAGAACCATCACATTGATCCAGTGGAGACCATCCCTAACCATGATGACACAAGATTGGACATTAGGCCAGAGGATGACAATGTGATTAAAGACATCAATAGAGCTGTACACCCCGCCAAGAGCACACCAAAGCCGGCAAGTAAGTATAACTCTCAAGTTAAAATTCTTGAACTTACTAATACTATTTTTCCCCATTTTATTGACCAGGCACCAAAATTAGAGAGGCAGCAGCTGTCAAGGGCACTTGAACCACTTGATGTGGGCACTAAGTGCCACCTTCAAAGAAAGTAGCACTGAAGCTACTATAAAGAGTGCTTGAACAATCCCCACTTGCATAACATATAGCTCAAGCGCCTCTATCAAGGTTAGTGGTACTAAAGCCACTAAAGTACAATAAGGTTAAGGTTGTATTGTTCTTACTTTATCATGCCATACTTAGTAAGTTTTTATTTTGTCCATATATGCTGCCTTGTGCTCGAGCGCACCATTCAGTGTGCTCGAGCGCACATCCACTGCGCCCATCACCTCACAAGCACACTTATATATAAGTGCGATCGAGTGCACTTCACTATACACTCGAGGCTGAGAAGGCACATGAGGGCTTTTATTCACACTTCACTCATAAATTCATTTTTCTTACCTTACACTCCAGCGCACTTCCTATTTCCCTCTATTGCACATACCCTTGCCCAATTAAAAATCTACTTCTAAACCTCCCTCTCACCTTCGGCACCCCACAGCACCACTACCTCACTACCATAAACAAACACCACCAACAGCACAACATTTTTTTTCTCCTTCCCACTCCATAACCATTGTCGTCTTTAGAACACAAGGTATACTTATATTTTTTCTTTCTAAATATTTATACACCATCACACACGGTTCTTGATTGATGAAATCTTTCTACTATTATTTACCTTGTGTTATGGTTTTTTTTTATTGAGATTATTTCATATTTGCAAAGGGTTAGGATCGAGTTTGTGGGTTCTGTTTTTCTACAGCTTCGAGTGTTTGTTGCACATCAACTGTTCGACAAATTGTCTGACTTAGTGCGCTCAAGCGCTGGTACTTTGTGATCGAGTGCACCTCAATCTGTGCGATCGAGCACACCATCAACTGTGATCGAGCTCAATCACGCTAGAAGCTACACTGTTTTTCCACAACACATGGCTTCCACTTCCCGAGCCTCCAGCAGATGCCACCAAACCACCTGGCCTAGTTTCAAGCAGAGTGAAATACTGTTCGAGACTACATTTCACATAGATGAGGACTTCAAGAGTTTGGACGCCACAAGATGAGCGGTCTAAGAATTCAAGGCTCGGGGTCTCAAAAAATTGTTCAAATCGGTCTGTTCGATTACTTACACTAGATTTGTGCTCAGCTTCTACGAAAACCTGACCTATGACTGCACCAGAACAGAGATTCTATCTTCCTCAGTCCAGGGCAGATTCATAGAGCTGACCACCACAGACATCGCCACATCCCTCCATTGTTGTGATAAGTCCCCTCCAGAGGACAGCAATATGGAGGAGCGGCTAGACTCGTTTCTATTATCACACATCATAGATGACATATGTGCGGGCCAGTATGCGGACTGGCACAATAATACGGGGAGCCGGTCGAGGTTGCCTCCACGTTTATGGTTCGTAGACTCCGTCCTCCAACATAACGTGTGTCTTTTGTGGCACAAGACACAAAGGATGGATTAGGTTTTAAGGGCTCTCTATAACTATCACCGGGGTCATTGGTACTCCATCCCATCAGTCATATGGAGTCAGATACACAAATTTTGGGATAGTGTGCATAACCGGCAGACCACCACAGCTAACGCTTAGGGGCTCTCTTTCCCCTTCTTGCTCAGTCATATCTTCAAGAAGAAGGGGATCAGAGGCTCCTCCGTCGACGGTCGGGTTAGTGATCATCCTTTTTTCGGGAGGGCCCAATGGAGCCTCAGCCAGTCCCACATACCATGAGGACCCCGGATGCAGATTCCTGTTATAGAGCCTGTGGCAGATGATCTATTGGAGGCCGAGCAACCACCAGTGAGCCCTACATGGGAGGAGGACCAGCCAGACATAGGGTCCATGGAGTATCAGCACCTTCTCGAGGAGCTGTCCTTCTTCCGATGCGAGCTCTCAAACATCTACCGGGAGGATCGTGAAGCGACCCTTCTGATCCATTAGCGGATAGATGGGTTGGAGGCACAGTTTACACGGTAAGTGGTGACACTGCAGGCCATCCTTGATCACCTACCTCCGGTTCCCAGTACCTCTTCGACTGCACCACCCGATGATCAGCAGTGAGAGGATACTCCGTCTGGCTGAAGACGTAAAACTTAGTGCTCATGGGAGGCATCCCAAAGCATATCCTTTTCATTATAGTATTTTTATTTTCTTTATGTTTATATTTACATGTTTATTATCCATGTTTCTTGTTTCCAGCACAACATTTATTTTTCTTTGTCAAGAACTTAGTGCGTGCATCCAATTCAAGTTTGGGGGCGTGTACGAGCAATACAAGCAATCTAGTTCTCCATCTCCCAGGTTAAATCTTTTCATGCCACACACATATTGGGGACAATGTGTATATTAAGTTTGGGGGTAGTGGGAGACACATGCACACACTTAAAAAGCATGCACACACTAGGTCCTAGTTTTTTTTTTTAGAAAAGATAAATGCATAATCATTTTATGATAAAAATTTTGGTTGATTTAAAAATATGATAAAACTTCATTAGTAAGCTTAAAATCTAGAACACATAGTCTTTTAAATAGGAATTTTAAAAGTTTAGTTACCTACCTCAAGGCACTTAAGAATTCACGAGTTTGATCCCGATCTAACACGAGCACATCAGCACGCATTTGTGTGGGGTATGATATATAATTCTTATGTATATGTTTCCATGACCTAACTGTAATCGGATAGCTTGTTAGAAGAACACTTTGGCAAAAGAAAAATAAAGAAAAATGTCCATCATGCAAAAAGAGAATAAAAAGCTTCTGATGATTATTAAAAAACTTTCCATTGAGTAACTGGATCTCTTGTCTCAGTAAGTAATGAGTGTTCATGTCAAAATGAGGGAATTAAGCATTTAATGATCATAATAAAAATTTCCACTGAGTAACTCGGCCTCTTGTCTCAGCAAGCAGTGAGTGTTCACGTCAAAATGTGGAAATTTCACTAAAAAGCATTAAGACTTGTTAGTTCCGTAGCTTTTTTTTACTCGAGTTAGTAAGTTCTTAGGGGTGTCTTTACACCTAATACCCTAAAACCATCTGGTTTGGGAGTCATTGGCTAAACACTCGTTACAAGGGTCAATTAGAAAGCTTAATGGAACTCAACATGGCAAAAATCTCATGATAAAAGAAAAAGAAAAGAAGCAAGCATTATGCCATTTTTGTTCTTTTTGATAAGGAATTCGATGAAAGTTTGGGCACCGAAACACTATACATCAAAATTATTTGGAAGCCCCATCTTATATGTGCTAACTCAACGCACACAAATCAAACTTGTGATGCCTTAAGCCACCCTTAGGTAAGTAACATGAGCTTTTAAAAGACCCTTATTCAATACAAAAATGTGTTTTTATTATAAGCTTACTCATGAACGGTCATCATGGTTTTATGTGAAACCCAAATTTTTGGATATCATGAAGAATGAATTTATCTTTAAATTTTGTTTTGTATTGCTAAGGGACTAGCAATATGTAAGTTTAGGGGTGTGATAAGTTCTTAAATAGTCATATTTAAGCCCTCTAATTTACGCTTGTTAGGCTCTTCGTTTATCTATTTTAGTAGATTCTATTTCATTTTAATGTTTATTTTAGTAGATTCTATTTCATTTTAATGTTTTATGTGTTTTTCACAGGGCTTGGGCAAAAAGATGACATTTTGGAGCTTTAAGGGATGAAAAGTAAAGTTCTGCAAATCCAGCAAGGTGCACTCGAGCGCATCTCCCTTGGGCACGAGCGCACACTTAGAAGATTTGAGCACAATCATGCGCTCGAGCACAGCCCGCATACGCTCGAGTGCACACACTTCAGAGGCAGCAGAGCCAGATATGGAAAAAAGTCTCCGGACCTCAAACAGAAAATTAGTGTTTCGGGGTACCCTTAGAGACCTATATATAGCCTTGTAAAACATAGAAACTATACCTTTTGTTTGGAGACTTGAAGTTGCAAGCTTATGAGAGGAATTGATGACTCGTCTCCCGAGTCTTCTTCGGGTTTTATTTTTCTGTTTTTGTTTCATTATGGTTATAATGTTTAGTTCAACTAGTATGTGTAACTAAACTCTTATAGGGCTCGATTGAAGCCCTAATTATACTTTTCCACATATATATTCATTTATTACCTTTGCCTATAACTATGTTATAATGCTTAACTTGATTAATATCTGTTTGTACTTAAATTCCTCATATGTATAAGTCTGATCAACTTATGCATGTGGTATGGATTGGTTAGTTGAATCAATTTGGTTAATCGAGTTTTGGGTTCAACAAAAGTAACAAAGGATACCCACACCAGATTCTTGGGTAAATCAACATGGAAAACCGGGAGCGGACCAAGCCCTAGGTCCCATATGGTTCCCGATCTCCATAGCCCTTATGCTCTCTTAAGGAACAACTCAGTATACACCCATGCTGAATCCCTTAAGAGAGAAAAAAGTTAAAGTATATACCATGCCTAACTCGTTGCTTAGGGAGATCAATAGCCTAAGGTGTGGATCAAGCCCTTAGGTTAGCAACCATTAGGTATTCATAATAAGGCTAGAGCATTGGCACCTTACTTAGTAGGAAAGTGTAATTAGTGGTGGATATTACAGCCCTATGTACTTATCATTATTAACTCACACTTCACATTTATTTCTCTTTTTACTTTGGGAAACTAATTCTAAATCGAAATAAACCAATCCCTGTGGAAATGATCTCGCACTTGCACACAATGCTACCATTGACCTTGTGCACTTGTAAATAAAACAAGTACGATTATTTACATATTTATTTAGGTACATAAACGGACAACAAGTTTTTGATTCTGAGCACCCATGGCTTTAACCAACAAGTCTAGTTTCCTCTCCACAACAGCTATCTGAGTAGATGATCCTCCCATGTTGTACTTGTTTTACTCACAAATTCATTTTTCTTAACTTACGCTCCAGTGCACTTCCTATTTCCATCTATCGCACTTACCTTCCCCGGCAACAGCGCCAAAAACTTGTTGTGCGTTTATCTACCTAAATAAATTAGTAAATAATCGTACTTGTTTTACTTGTAAGTGCACAAGGTCAATGGTAGCATAGTGTGCAAGTGCGAGATCATTTCCACAGGGAGTGGTGTATTTCGATTTAGAATTAGTTTCCCAAAGTAAAAAAGAGAAATAAATGTGAAGTGTGAGTTAATAATGATAAGGACATAGGGCTGTGATATCCACCATTAATTACACTTTCCCACTAAGTAAGGTGCCAATGCTCTAGCCTTATTATGAATACCTAATGGTTGCCAACCTAAGGGCTTGGTCCACACCTTAGGCTATTGATCTCCCTAAGCAACGAGTTAGGCATGGTGTATACTCTAACTCTTTTCTCTCTTACGGGATTCAGCATGGGTGTATACTGAGTTGTTTCTTATGAGAGCATAAGGGCTGTGGAGATCGGTAACCACATGGGACCTAGGGCTTGGTCCGCTCTCGGTTTCTCATGTTGATTTCCCAAGAATCCGGTGTGGATATCTTTTGTTACTTTTGTTGAACCCAGGACTCGATATTCCAAATTGATTCAACTAACCAATCAATACCACATGCATAAGTTGATCAGACACATACATATGAGGAATTTAAATACAAACAGGTATTAATCAAGTTAAGCATTATAACATGGCTATAGACAAAGGTAATCAATGAATATATATGTGGAAAAGCATAACTAGAGCTTCAATCGAGCCCTATAAGAGTTTAGTTACACATGCTAGTTGAACTAAACATTATAACCATAATGAAACAAAAACAGAAAAATAAAACCCGAAGAAGACTCGGGAGACGAGTCGTTAATTCCTCTCCTAAGCTTGCAACTTCAAGTCTCCAAACAAAGGGTATGGTTTTTGTGTTTTACAAGGCTATATATAGGGCCCTAAGGGTGCCCCGAAGCCTTAATTTCTTGTTTAAGGTCTGGAGACTTATTTCCATATCTGGCTCTGCCGCCTCTGAAGTGTGTGCGCTCAAGTGTATGCTAGCTGCGCTCGAGCGAATGAGTGTGCTCAAGCCTTCTAAGTGTGCGCTCATTCCCAAGGGAGGTGCACTTGCTGGATTTGCAGAACTTTACTTTTCATCCCTTAAAGCTCCAAAATGTCATCATTTTGCCCAAGCCCTGTGAAAAACACATAAAACACGAAAATGAAATAGAATCTACTAAAATAGATAAACAAAGATCCTAATAAGCATAAATTAGAGGGCTTAAATATGACTATTTAAGCACTTATCACACCCTCAAACTTACATATTGCTAGTCCCTTAGCAATACAAAACGAAAAGACAATGTCAAAACAAAATTTAAAGATAAATTCATTCTTTATGATATCCAAAAATTTGGGTTGCACATAAAACCATGATGATAGTTCATGAGTAAGCTTATAATAAAAGCACATTTTTGTATTGAATAAGGGTCTTTAAAAGCTCATGTTACTTACCTAAGGGTGGCTTAAGGCACCTCAAGTTTGATTTGTGTGTGATGAGTTAACACATGTAAGATGAGGCTTCCAAATAATTTTGATGTATAGTGTTTTGGTGCCCAAACCTTCATCGAATTCCTTATAAAAAAGAACAAAAAGGGTATAATGCTTGCTTCTTTTCTTTTTCTATTATCATGAGATTTTTGTCATATTGAGTTCCATTAAGCTTTCTAATTGACTCTTGCAACGAGTGTTTAACCAATGACTCCCAAACTAGATTGTTTTAGGGCATTAGGTGTAAAGACACCCCTAAGGACTTACTAACTCGAGTCAAAAAAGGCTATCGAACTAACAGGTCTTAATGCTTCTAAGTGAAATTTCCACCTTTTGACGTGAACACTCACTGCCTGCTGAGGCAAGAGGCCCAGTTATTCAACGGAAATTTTTATTATGATCATTAAATGCGTAATTCCCACCTTTAGACGTGAACACTCACTGCTTACTGAGGCAAGAGGTCTAGTTACTCAGTGGAAAGTTTTTTAATAATCATTAGAAGCTTTTTATTCTCTTTTTGCATGATGGACATTTTTCTTTATTTTTCTTATATCAAAGTGTTCTTCTAACAAGCTATCCGATTACAGTTAGGTCATGGAAACATATACATAAGAATTATATGTCATACCCCACACAAATGCGTGTTAATGTGCTCGTGTTAGATCGGGATCAAACTCGTGAATTCTTAAGTGCCTTGAGGTAGGTAACTAAACTTTTAAAATTCCTATTTAAAATACTATGTGTTCTAGATTTTAAGCTTACTAATGAAGTTTTATCATATTTTTAAATCAACCAAAAATTTTATCACAAAATGATCCTACATTTATCTTTTCTAAAAAAAAACTGGGACCTAGTGTGTGCATACTTTTCAAGTATGTGCATGTGTCTCCCACTACCCCCAAACTTAATATACACATTGTCCCCAATATGTGTATGGCATGGAAAGATCTAACCTGGGAGATGGAGAACTAAATTGCTTGTATTGCTCATACACGCCCCCAAACTTGAACTGGATGCATGCACTAAGTTCCTGACAAAGAAAAATAAATGCTGTGCCGAAAAATAAGAAATATGGATAATAAACATGTAAATATAAACATAAATAAAAGAAAAATACTATAATGAAAAGGATATGCTTTGGGGTCCCTCCCATGAGCGCTAAGTTTTACGTCTTCAGCCAGACGGAGTATTCTCTCACTGCTGATCATCAGGTGGTGCAGTCGAAGAGGTATTGGGCACTGAAGGTAAGCAATCAAGGATAGCCTATAGCATCACCTCTTACCGTGTAAACTGCACCTCCAACCCATCTATCCACTGGTGGATCAGAAGGGTCGTCTCACGATCCTCCCGGCAGATGTTTGAGAGCTCGCATCGGAAGAAAGACAACTCCTCGAGAAGGTGCTGATACTCCATGGACCCTATGTCTTGCTGGTCCTCCTCCCATGTAGGGCTCACTGGTGGTTGCTCGGCCTCCATCGAATTATCTACTACAGGCTTTGTAACCGAAATCTGCCCTCGGGGTCCTCGTGGCATGTGGGACTCACTGAGGCTCCTCTAGGCCCTCCTAAAGAAAGGATGATCACTAACCGGGCCATCGACGGAGGAGCCTCTAATCCCCTTCTTCTTGAAGATATGACTAAGCAAGAAGGGGAAAGGGAGCCCCCAAGCGTTAGCTGTGGTAGTCTGTCGGTTATGCACACTGTCCTAGAATTTGTGTATCTAACTCCATATGAGTGCTGGGATGGAGTACCAATGACCTCGATAAAAGCCATAAAGAGCTTGTAAAAACTGATCCCTCCTCTGTGTCTTGTGCCCTAAAGGACACACGTTACGTTGGAGGACGAAGTCTACTAACCATAAACGAGGAGGCAACCTCTACCGGCTCCCCGTATTGTTGTGCTGGTCAGTATACTGGCCCGCACACATGTCCTCTATGATGTGTGGCAGTGAAAACAGGTCCGGCTGTTCCTCCATATGGCTGTCCTCCGGAGAAGACTCATCACAGCAGTGGGGGGATGTAGCGATGTCTGTAGTGGTCAGCTCTATGAATCTGCCATGGACTGAGGAGGATAGAATCTCTGGTCTGGTGCAGTCATAGGTCAGGTTCTCGTAGAAGCTGACCACAAATTTGGTATAAGTCGTCGAACAGACCGGTTTGAACAATCTTTTGAGATCCCGGGCCTTGAACTCTTGGACCGCCCATCTTGTGGCGTCCAAATTCTTGAAGTCCTTATCTATGTGAAATGTAGTCTCGAACAATATTTCACGCTGCTCGAAACTAGGTCGGGTGGTCTGGTGGCGGCTGCTGGAGGCTCGAGTTGTGGAAGCCATGTGTTATAGAACAACAGTGTAGCTTCTGGTGTGATTATGCTCGATCATAGTTGATGGTGCGCTCGATCGCACAGATTGAGGTGCACTCGATCACAAAGTACTAGCGCACTGAGTCAGACAATTTGTCGAATAGTTGATGTGCAACAAATACTCGAAGCTGTAGAAAAACAAAACCCACGAACTCGATCCTAACCCCCTGCAAATATGAAATAATCTCAATAAAAAACAACCATAACACAAGGTAAATAATAGTAGAAAGATTTCATCAATCAAGAACCATGTGTGATGGTGTATAAATATATAGAAATAAAAAATATGGGTATACCTTGTATTCTAAGGACGACAATGGTTATGCAATGGGAAGGAGAAAAAAAAATGTTGTGCTGGTGGTGGTGTTTGTTTATGGTAGTGAGGTAGTGGTGTTGTGGGGTGCCGAAGGTGAGAGGGAGGTTTAGAATTAGATTTTTAGTTGGGCGAGGGTAAGTGCGATAGATGTAAATAGGAAGTGCGCTGGAGCGTAAGGTAAGAAAAATGAATTTGTGAGTGAAGTGTGAATAAAAGCCCTCACGTGCCTTCTCTGCCTCGAATGCGCTCGAGCGCATAGTGAAGTGCGTTCGATCTCACTTATACGCAAGTGTGCTTGTGAGGTGTGCTTGTTCATGATGGGTGCAGTGGATGTGCGCTGGAGCACACTGAATGGTGCACTCGAGCGCAAGGCAGCATGTATGGACAAAATAAAAACTTACTAAGTCTGGCATGATAAAGTAAGAACAATACAACCTTAAGCATACCGTACTTTAGTGGCTTCAGTACCACTAACCTCAATAGAGGTGCTTGAGCTATATGTTATGCAAGTAGGGACAACTCAAGCGCTCTCTATAGTAGCTTTAGTGCTACTTTCTTTGAAGGTGGCACTTAGAGCCCACATTAGATGGTTCAAGTGCCATTGACAGCTGCTGCCTCTCTAATTTTGGTGCCTGGTCAATAAAATGGGGGAAAAATAGTATTAGTAAGTTCAGGATTTTCAACTTGAGGGTTATACTTACTTGTAGGCTTTGGTGTGTTCTTGGCGGGGTGCACAGCTCTACTGATGTCTTTAATCACATTGTCATCCTCTGGCCTAATGTCCAATCTTGTGTCATCATGGTTAGAGATGGTCTCCACTGGATCAATATGATGATCCTGAGAAACTTGCTCAACAACACTTTGCATTAAGCTTATATTAGAGTATTCATTACCATTTTTGGTTGTATTAAATATTTTGAATTCTATTTTCTGATCATTTACTGTCAACAGTTATCATAAAGGGTCTTCTTAAGATGATGAGGAGTGGCAATGGCATATGACATTCTTCCATATCTAAGACAATAAAATCAGCAGGTAAAATAAATTTACCCACTCTTACCAAAACATCCTCGAGGATACCTCTCGGTCATTTGATGCTTCTGTCAGCTAATTGCAAAGTGATGAAGGTTGGTTGAAGCTCCCCTAAACCTAGTGTCTCGAATACACTGTATGACAGCAGATTGACACTCGCTTCTAGATCCAATAGTGCATGCTCGAATAGCTGGTCACCTAGCCTGCAAGGAATGGTAAAACTACCCAGATCTTTTAGTTTTGGTGGTAATTTTCTTAATAGCACAACACTTACCTCTTCAGTCAGGGCTATTGTCTCATGTTCCTGAAACTTCCTTTTGTTAGTACAACAATCTTTTAAAAACTTAGCATACGTAGGAATTTGTTTAATTGCATCTAATAAAGGAATGTTTATTTCCACCTTTTTCAAAGTTTCGAAAATGTCACTCAGTTTAGTCTCTTTCTTAGACTTTACTAACCTTTGAGGGAAAGGTGGAGGTGCATTTACCTTTTTCTATCTCACTTACCTTAGAGGTGGATGCTTTGTTTGGAGATGCTCATGCAGGCTCATCGATGCCTATTATCTTTCCACTTCTCAAGGTTGTCACAACATTCAATTATTGATGTCCTCTTGGATTAGGTATTAGTTGGGTGGGAAGCTCACCTTGTTTTCTACTACTTAGTTCCTTGGCCAATTGCCTTATTTGTACCTCTAATCCTTGAATGGCTTGATCATGTTTTGGAGTGATTTGTCTTATCTCAGTCCGAAATTGCCTCGTTTCTTCCATGAATTGTTCATGTGAAGTCATTAGTTGTTGCTGCTAAGTTGTTAATTGCCTCACAAGACTTTCGAGGTCACTCTTCTTTGTCTTGGGAGTTGAGTGGGCTGCTGGTTGAAAGTTTCTTTATTGCCCTTAACCGTTCTGATTGTTGCTCCAAGAGAAATTTGGGTGATTCCGCCATCCAGGGTTGTAGGTGTTTGCATAAGGATTATTCTTTGGCGGATAGTTATTTGGTCCCACAAAGTTTGCTTGCTCATGATCTGTAGATGAATACAAGGGACACGCATGTGTATTATGATCAAATTGGAAACAAATAGCACATACCTGGAGTGGTGTAGCTGGTGGGTTAGGTGAGGCATTCTGAGCAGCCATGGCTTTAACTAATAGGTCTAGTTTCCTCTCCACAGCAGCTATCTGAGTAGACGATCCTCCATTTAAATTTACCTCATATATACCCTTACTTTTGGTTACATGTCTTCCTTGAGAGGAGAACTGCTGAGTGTGTTCACTTAGGGTTTCGAAGAGTTTCATCGCTTCTTCGCTGTTTTTCTCCATCAGCACTCCTCCACAACCTGAATCCACAATATTTTTATTAGTATCACTCACACCTTCATAGAAAGCTTATACCAGTTCGTCTTGAGGTAGGTTGTGGTGTGGGCATTTGAGTAGCAGCTAGTTGAAGTGTCCCCAGGCCTCGAAAAATAGATCTCCATTCTTTTGTTGGAAGGACTGAATTTCCTTTCTCATTTGCCTCTTCTTTTGGGCTGGGAAAAACTTCCTTAAGAATTTGCTAGCCAACTCCTCCCATGTGTGGACAGAAACTGCAGGCAAAGAATTGTACCACAGTTTAGCATTATCTTTTAAGGAGAAAAAGAAAAGAATTAACCTTATTCCTTATTGGTCTAAGCCTCGGATGTGCTGGAATTTGCAAAGATCGAAGAACTCTCGGAGGTGCAAGTGTGGGTCCTCATTAGGTGTACCCCTAAAGTGAGTCAGTGCACTGAGTATCTGCGGAGATATGTAGTAGTTTCCTTCTGCCTCAGGTTGATACGTAATGCACGATGGTTGATCGAGGTTCTGTGGGATGAAGGATTGCTTCATCGGCCTCCGCTCAGGTGGTTGCTGATTGTCGATCTGTTCCGCCATTGGTATGTCTTCCTCAATTCCTTCTTCTACCTCTTGTGAGTTGTCTCTAAGCCTTTTTTGGATCGTTCACTCAAGCTCGGTATTGAGGGGGAAGAACATTGGATGTGTGGATCGAAGCCCGTGCATGAATCGGTGGCAGTTACTTAAGTGCAGCAGTCAAACACTGCTGCTCGGGTAACTTTCTGCCTCAATTGAGCTCGATTGCACAGGAGGGTGCGCTCGATCGCAAGTGGCACAGAAAGCTCTCCTGGAGTGCCAGAAACAGAAAACAAAAAGAATTCGATTAGGGTTGTAAAATAAAATTAAGATGAAAACAAAAACTTAAAGGTTTTGAGATTTTTGACAAAAATAGAAATAGAATGAAAAGGAAATAATGATTAAACTAAATGAAAAAGTAATTATAAAAATAAATTTAAGTGCAATGCCCGGCAACGGCGCTAAAAACTTGTTGTGCGTTTATCTACCTAAATAAATAAGTAAATAATCGTACTTGTTTTACTTGCAAGTGCACAAGGTCAAGGGTAGCATAGTGTGTAAGTGGGAGATCATTTCCACAGGGATTGGTGTATTTCGATTTAGAATTAGTTTCCCAAAGTAAAAAGAGAAATAAATGTGAAGTGTGAGTTAATAATGATAAGAACATAGGGTTGTGATATCCACCATTAATTACACTTTCCCACTTAGTAAGGTGCCAATACTCTAGTCTTATTATGAATACCTAATGGTTGCCAACCTAAGGGCTCGGTCCACACCTTAGGCTATTGATCTCCCTAAGCAACGAGTTAGGCATGGTATATAATCTAACTCTTTTCTCTCTTAAGGGAATCAGCATAAGTGTATACTGAGTTGTTCCTTAAGATAGCATAAGAGCTGTGGAGATCGGCAACCACACAGGACCTAGGGCTTGGTCCGCTCCCGGTTTCCCATGTTGATTAACCCAAGAATCCGGTGTGGATATCTTTTGTTACTTTTGTTGAACCCAGGACTCGGTCATCAAAATTGATTCAACTAACTAATCCATACCACATACATAAGTTGATCAGGCACATACATATGAGGATTTTAAATACAAACAGGTATTAATCAAGTTAAGCATTATAACATGGCTATAGGCAAAGGTAATCGATGAATATATATGTGGAAAAGCATAACTAGGGCTTCAATCAAGCCCTATAAGAGTTTAGTTACACATGCTAGTTGAACTAAAAATTATAACCATAATGAAACAAAAACAGAAAAATAAAACCCGAAGAAGACTCGGGAGACGAGTCGTCAATTCCTCTCCTAAGCTTGCAACTTCAAGTCTATAAACAAAAGGTATGGTTTCTATGTTTTACAAGGCTATATATAGGGCCTTAAGGGTACCCCGAAACCCTAATTTCCTGTTTGAGGTCCGGAGACTTCTTTCCATATTTGGCTCTGTCGCCTCTGAAGTGTGTGCGCTCGAGCGCATGAGTGCACTCGAGCCTTCTGAGTGTCGCTCGTGCCTAAGGGAGTTGCGCTCGAGCGCACTTTGCTGGATTTGCAGAACTTTAGTTTTCATCCCTTAAAGCTCCAAAATGTCATCTTTTTGCCCAAGCCCTGTGAAAAACACATAAAACACGAAAATGAAATAAAATCTACTAAAATAGATAAACACAGAGCCTAACAAACGTAAATTAGAGGGCTTAAATATGACTATTCAAGCATTTATCACATGTCATCAACAAGTTTTTCAATAAAGTTAAGCCCAAAAATAATTTGGAAATCATTCAAAATGCCTAAATAAAAAGAAATGAATTAGAAATAAGCCCTTCTTTGGATCTTTTCACTTGATCCTTTGGCTTCCTTTTTGGGTCCACTTAGATTTAATTTAGGATTTTTGGATGAGGTCCAATTACCTTTAGCCTATTCTCTAAAGGACTAATTGGTGAATTCAAACAAACAAAATTTAACCTAGGGATGGTTCTTCTTCTAAACTAAAGCATATTTTAATTCAAAGGTTAACTCTTCCAACGTTTTATTTTAACTTAATCAAGTAAAATCCCAAACAAATTAAAAAGTAAGCAAACAAACACCCAAACATGTTATCAAACAACTGGTTTATTATCTTAACACGTGAGATGAGATCAATCACATTTAACTAAGTAAGCAAAGGGATATAGAGGGCTTTGTCCTAAGAGGAAGGTTATAAGGATCCTACATTGGTGACTCTACTTTATAACTTTGGTGGGCTCAAGGATGCCCCCTAGCTAAAAAGGTGCTTTTATGCTCCTCGAATAACCTAATAAGTGGACCACACAAGTACAAATGCAGTGGAAAACTTTCATTACCTTGACATAGACCAGATGGATCTTGTCACGCACCAGGTGCTGACATAAGCATATCAGGGCCACGCCAAGATACCAAATGGATATCGAGCTCATAATATATTCTGTCATGAGCATAGGTAAGTGTAAGTGTGCAAAATGAAGTATGGTAAAACAACTTAGATTAAAAATTAATTTTTTTTTCTCAAAAACAACTAAGGTTAAATCTCCTAGTGGAGTCGCCAAATTGTGTGTATCGCGCCCTATATTACCCTTTGTCAATTAGTAAGGGGGCTCCTTCAAGGAAAGCTCTTTTAGGTCAGGACACATTTACCACATTGGCCTTATGTCACCCAAGCACGAAGCAAAAGTGACGTGTAAGGAGCCACCATTTGACTTTGAAGGGGGCCAAATCCCTTGTCATTAGTTTATGTGCGATATTCTGGGTATGAAAATTTGGGTGTAAAAGTAAGAGGAATTAAAGCTCTCCCTCTTACCCAGACCGAAGTCTAGCCTTTTATGTTTTAATGAAAACAATTAATTTTTCTATTAAGTTAATCTATCATACACTAACATAACAAACATACACTTACAATTATATCACCCAACAATTATCTAAAACATCACGTGTAAAAGAAGATCATATATATTTAGGAGATTATTGACCCAACATAACCGGTTGGACAATATTATTCTCCTAAGGACAATGAGCTTGGCAAACAACGAATTTATAAAATGAGAAAATGTAAGAAAATATATCATACAAGAAAAACAATACATTTTAATCACCTTATGAAATGTATAAGCATGTTTTGAGCATATATCAACAAGAGATCAACAAGAAAATGGCATAAAGAGACTAAGACAACAAGCTTACATTCAAATTTTGAGTTTTTGCCAATCAAGTGTCGATCGTGACCAATGGGATCACATTGGTCACGATGACCAAGGTTCAGGGTTGGTACCAAGGAGTTACTGATCGGTTTTTGTTCTTATTCTATAATCATAATAATACATTATGGAATTAACAAATATGTATTTGATAAACTCATGCGTAGAGAATATATTACTAAGAAAAAACACATTTCATGAAGGTTTAAAAGTGGTCCAAAACATATTCGTTTTTGTGACATGCATGAGAGAGAAATGCAAACTTAATAGATATATAGTTATTAGTAACATTTTTTGAGATGAAATTGAACTTTCACACATGTTTGTTGCCTTTAGAGATCCACTATGCTCTTGGAGAACTTGATGAATTATGGAGGACTTTACTTGTTTTCAGACATAGGAATCAATTACAAGAAATCTAGTAAAATTTGGCTAGTGGTTTTGATATAGGAGAGGTTTTTAGTGCTAAACCTATTACAAATGTTAACTACCCAAAACCCAGAAGTGTTTGTGAGGAATTGTGCAGAGTTCATGCAAGCTTTTAACTTATGGTGTGTTGTCTTGAAGTGTAAGATGGGGTATTTATAGGTGAAAATATTAGACAAGAGTATAATAAAGAGACAATGGGTTAATGGTGGTTAATGGCATGTTGGTTGAGGTCAAGGAGGTCCGATTCGTAACAGTCCTGACCTCCATTAAAGGCCAAATCGCGAGGATGAAATTGAGCTTTGATGGATACCAATATGTAATGTAAGTACCGATTGGTGGTCAATGGGTACTGATCGGTACTTTTGACCACCTGATCAGTACCTGAGCATCCCGAGTGATTAGAGATATGAACGATTTAAGACCAGTGCGACTCAGGTCCTAGGACTAGAGTGTCTCAGGAACCGAGTGTCTCTAGACTCAAGCAAACAGAGTCTCGAGCATCACTCAAGCGACCAAAGTCCCAAGCGACTGTAGACCTGTGTGACTTGGGTCCCGAGCGACCCATCAGCACCTAATCCAGTTATCAAAACGAATTTTTATTATTTACTTTTTTGAAAACTATTTTCGAATTATAATTATTCATTTTTTTTTATAAAAAATACATTTGAAAACAATTTTTTAGTTTTAAGAACAGTTTTTGAAAAAAAAAATTCTCAAACACACCCTACTAAAATTATCTTGCTATAAGCAAATTTTGTCCGTCCCTGTTATACATACTAACGTCTATTTTGGCGGTGCATCTCGACGTTTTTTTTAGAGAGCATCTTGACTTTTTTAAGTATGCCCATATATAAGGTCAAAAATGCTCCATATATCCTTCATCTTCTTATCAAAATGTATATATATCCTTAAAAAAAAAAAGGGAAAAACAAAAAAGAAAGAAAAAGCAAAAAACTACCGCGACCAAGACTTGACTTTATTAAAATGCTCACTAGCTTCCCTCGAGTATACACATAGGTATACAGTAGTAATTATTAATTTGTCAATTGAATCTCTATCTTTTTCATTTGGGCTGCTTAGGTCTTCCTTCCACGGCGGAGACATCTCTCAGGTTCTGCGAATCTCCGGTAAATAATTTTACATGTATACTTGTGATTTATTATTTTCTTTTATTTTCCTTTTCGATACGAGAATATTGGAAAGTTAACTTCACTTAATCTTGTGGAGTTATATATTGAGAGGAATTTTTGGAATCTTTTTAAGATGTTATCGACAAAGAATGTTTTGCTTGTAGACTAATAGAGTTTTTGTTTTGCTACTTTGATTTTCTTGGCAACCAAACAGATTAATATTACGTATATAATATATTTTTCTTATTTTTGCAGTTTTCTTTATGCTTTAATTAGACTTATTTCTTGCTTGTTTAATATTTTTGGTTATTTTGATATAAAAATATTTAGCATGTACTCTGGGTGTGCATAGTATTTATGGTTATTTCTACTTGCTGTTTTCTTTTATGCTTTAATAGTACATCTTACTCTTTTTCTTTCCTATAAAATTATTTATAATTTTTAAAATCTGAAGATTCTGGGTGTGCAGACAAAAGCTACGCTTCATACATGTCAAGTCTTTTGGTTATTTGGACGTCATTGAGGGGTTTGTGGAAGAAATTGTTGATTTATGAAATTTTGCAATAGCTAAGCCTTGAAGTCAAAACAATTTCAATATTTATTTTGCATAAACTCATCAACTGATAAAATGGCTTTACTGGATTCTTGATACGTAAGGACCTAATGAACCCATCTGTTAGCGGTTTACTTTTCTATTTATCTTGCTGTGTCTTTGGGTGGACATTACATTATACATGATATGCTGTGGATCTTTAAGATTGGAAGCCAGCCTTGAAAGCTCAAGAGGGTATGCTTGGAGTCTAACCCAATATGAACCTTATGACAAGTTTCTGGTTCGAGTTTGGGCTGGATTCTTAAGGCTTCAGTTAATTCCTTTCAAGTAATATTTTAATTTGGTTTTATCCTTATGTATAATATTTTTGTTTTGAGTAACCTCAGGCAGATTGTCCCTGGAACAAAAGTTTTAACACTCCTGATCTTCATGACATTTTCTATAAGATTAGGACTATTTAAAACACATAAGCAACTAAAAAATATTGTAATAAATGCACACACTAGATTATAAAGGAACATGGGTTCTAAAACTGATTTGGCAGTACGTTCCGGAATGTTTGCCCCAAATTCTGTAGCAATGAATCCAAGTGTAATGAAATTCTATGGAGTGGATTCTGGTCTGAATTTTAATGATTTTTCTTCCATTTCTGGCTTAAGTATTCTTCCAGCTTCAAGCTTAAATGTTTTACATGGTCCTTACTTATAAAAAAAGAGTTTTACATGGTCCTTACTCTAGGGAACTATTCTAATGCATTGGCTTAAGCTTCCTTAAAAGGACAAGGACTGGAAAATGTTTCTCAACTGGTTGAAAAGAAATATTTGGTAGTCAGCCTGAATGCCTTGTGTTTGTGTGTCACATTAGTTTACTAGCAGTTTTGATGTATCTTGCTATATGGGTTCACAGAAAGAAGTTCATTGTGGGAACGGAAATGCTTGTTGTATCTTGTGTGTTTCAGTCCTGATTCCTTTTTCTTGATCCCACTCTTTTATGGTCCTAGCTTAATAGTTTCCCTATATTTGGTTTTCTTAGTTATGTTGAACTGTGAACCACTGTTCTATTCATGCATAATGTTGAAGTTACGTTATGATCAATGTTGAGAGTCCAAGTTGGTGCATGTGTATGCTCCAACTTGAGGGAGAGTGTTGAGAGTTTTAATTAAGTTTATGTGGAGAGTCTTAATTAGATTTCTTATTATGTGTCATAGTAAGTTTTTTAGTCTTACTTAGTTTATGTCTGACTTATCTAGTTGATATCTTATAGTCCTATTAGGTTTGATATTCGTAAGTCTATATATAGGCCTGTTGAATTTTATTTATATCATCCATCAATAATACAAAATTCTTTTCAATTTTTCTTGTTAACATGGTATCAGAGCTCAAAGTTTGGGATCTTGGTCCATTTGTTAAGTTTGTGAGTATTTCACACGGCGAGAGATCACATGAACTCGGGCTTGATATACGTGGATGGGCATCAATATGACTCAAAAGCTTAAGCTTTTGAGTCTTGGGGCCCGAACCATGTATTAAACCCACTCTTATTTTTTTTTTCCTTTTCTTTTCAATGTGGGATAACCCGCATGTGGATATCCTAACAAATCTCCCCTTCATGTGTGAGTTATATACCAAACTCCCTCTTGAATGGAACCATCGGTCACGCAATCAATAAGAGAAACCAAACCAAACCAAACCAAACTCAATCATGGGGAAATCAGATAAAGCTATGGGAGTTCTCATAGGGTAGACAACTGTGGACACATAAACGCTTCTCATCCATAGACTCAACCACGGGGCAACATCGTGGGAGTCACTCGATTGTAACCATCCTGAACCAGGCTCTGATACTAATTTGTTAAGGGCGGAAGGACTTCATATGGCGCTAAATCACATGAATGCGGGCTTGATATACATGGATGGAAACCAATATGACTTAAAAGCTTAAGCTCATGAGTTTTGGGCCCAAACCATGTGTATGTGGGATAACTCGCATGTGGATATCCTAAACACCATTAATATATATAGTTTTGAATTTTTTAGTTTCTTTTTAGTTTTTTTTGGGGCAATTTTTCTGGGCGCGACCCCGGTGTTGTACGTAAAAAAAAGCTACGGATCTATTCACGGGTACTGCTCACGAGTAATGTTCTCGAGCACTGTTCACGACACTATTTTCGGGTGCTGTTCACAGGTAGTCGAGAAAGTTTGATATAGATTCGTACGAAAAAAGGAAAAGAAAGAGCAGTAAAAAAAGGAGTTTCCCCAAAAAAAGGCAACAAAAAAATAAAGTTGAAAAAGAAGAAGAAAAGTTGAAGAAGAAGAAAAAGAGTTCAAGAAGAAGTTGAAGAAGAAGAAGAAGAAGAGTTCAAGAAGAAGAAGAATTCCTCACCTCGATGTTGATGTTATTGACCCATGCATGTTGATGTTGTTAACCCGATCCAACCTGTGTTGATGTTGTTAACCCGATCCAACCTGTGTTGATGATGTATCCTCTTGACTCATTAATTGCAGCCCATTCAAGTCAAAGTCAATGTTAGTAAAAACAAGACAAAAAAAGTCTTGTTGATCTAGTGTTCTTGGATCTTGTCTTGTTAGGTGGCACCAACGTGGTGACCTAACTGTTTGTCATAGGTGTGGAGCCCCGACTTGCTCTCATGGGTTATTGCAATTTATTGGTTTGGATTTATTTGTTTCAGATTGGCTGGGGTTTGCTATTGGTTTCTTTGTAACAAGTTGGTGCATGTGTATATTCCAACTTGAGGGGGAGTGTTAAAAGTCCAAGTTGGTGCATGTGTATGTTGAGGGGGAGTGTTGAGAGTCCTAATTAAGTTTATGTTGAGAGCATGTTGAGAGCCCTAATTAAGTTTATGTTGAGAGTCCTAATTAGGTTTCCTATTATGTGTCCTAGTAGGTTTTTTAGTCTTACTTAGTTTATGTCTGTTTTATCGAGTTGATGTGTCTTAGTCCTATTAGGTTTTATATTCGTAAGTCTATACATAGGACTGTTGAATTGTATTCATATCATCAATCAATAACACATCATTCTTTTCAATTCTTCTTGTCAACAATCA
This sequence comes from Bretschneidera sinensis, assembly GCA_023935145.1. NCBI lineage: Eukaryota > Viridiplantae > Streptophyta > Magnoliopsida > Brassicales > Akaniaceae > Bretschneidera > Bretschneidera sinensis. Next base: position 58,173,445 of record CM043699.1, on the reverse strand, counting down.
ACAAGGGGGAATAAATAATTTTTTGTAGATGAAGTTGTTTTACTATTCAGAAGTCCTAATATAATGTTTGAAGCATCTATGCATAAATTCTAGAATTCAGATCAATTTCGAGGCATTCGTCCATAATTTAGGGATTAAATTTGTTATAACTGTGCTCATTTTACTACATGGCTTCTTAACTTATGGCTTGCGTGCAAAGCATGTCCCCCTTCACGAGTCACTTAATTGAGTGTGAATACAACTTTTATTAGACAGTTGACATATTGATCTCTGCTCAATTTGAATTGCTAAATTGTTATAAGTAATTGTGAAAGTTTATAATGCATCATTGAATGCTGAATAGGAGCGTCTCCGTACGAAGGAAGATGATTGAGGGTCTAGTATTTGAGAAATGTAAGTACGATTTATTTATACAACACCTCTAGATGGGAAAGTCATTAGGTACTGTTAGTATGATGCCTCCACTTAGTGTTAATTCATATTATCTTGCCTTGTGCTGTTAACTTCAAATCCAGACTTACCAACGATCGGAAATAAATACGTTATGCTTGTGCTGGTTGTGCCAAGTTGGTTTTCAGGTCTTAGCTGAACTCAGCTTGGATGCAGGGTGTTTGACATGTTGTCTGATATCCGACTTATTATTATTAGTTTCCTACATGTCCCATCTTAGTTGTATGAAGTTTTCCACTTTTACTTCAGTCTAGAGCATTTGCTGAATAGCAAGTAGGTGAACTTATTACAACATTAGGAAGTGGAGTTGGATTGTGAATGATTTTTGAATTTCAGGCACTTAATTCTGGTAGGAGAATCAAAGATGCTTTCTTTGCATGTTGGGGAATTTTTTTGACTGTTGAAAATCTCCAAAAGAAAGGGAAGTTTTGGTTAATCATTGCCATCTTTGCAAAGAGGAAGCCAAATTGGTAAGCCATGTATTCCTACGATGCTTTTAGACTAGGCATTTGTGGGAAACGACTCTCTTAGTTCTTCGTATCTCTTGGATGATGGCAAGTCTTTGGAGGATGAGATGTGGGCTTGGAGGGGTATTGGGGGCTCAGAAGAATTGAAGGAATTCTTAGCTTTAATTCCTTTCTCTATCATTTGGATGGTCGGTATGACAAAAATAAGAGGGTTTTTGATGGGTAAGAAAAATCTATTTTGGTTATTAAAAATAGGTGGCTTCATGGTCTTAATTTTTGGGTTGATGGCCATTTTTTGTAAATGAGTTTGAGCTCATAGATTTTCATGAATTTTTTTCGTGTATAGAAATTGTGCATGGGCTGGAATCCCCTTGGTGCTATTTAGTAATCTACTTTTACTTATATAAAAAATGGAACGATTCATAAGGCGATCATGGATCATAATTAGCTGTTCTGCAATTAGAGTTTTCTGAGACGTAGAAACTAAAAATGCTATGTACATACAAAGAAAGAAGAAAAGAAATGCTATGTACATTTGATCAGGATCTCTTGCGGTTATTCCCTGGCTGATCCTTTACAAACTAGTGATATATAATTATTTCGTTTGAGGAATAGTATTTCTGTGCAAATTTTTCAAGTTGAGTTACTTGACTCGGTGGATCCCATTCTTTGGTCATCTCACCTTCTGGTGCTCATAGCTTGATTGGGAGGTTTGCCTGGATGGATCCTACCAACTTTTATTCATGTGCCAATTCACCTATCTTAATTAAGCGGTTGAAACTTGAGTGCACAGAGGAGGAAACCAACTCTTTGCAATTGTACAAGTATTTGCGAGCCCTAATCTAGTGCCCCCCGCCCCCCCCCCCCCCCCCCCCCCCCCCCCCCCTTTTCAGTTCATGTGCTTCATCTTGTGAGATTATCATCAATGAGACTCACTAATCTAATTAAGTTAGCATTTTGAGATTTATTGATTAAAAATATCATTTTCGAGAAAATTCTTCAAAATTAATTTTTGAAAAATATTTTTTTGTATCACTATGAAGTATTTTTTTTTCATTTTCTCTTTCAAGATTTAGTGCATTTTGTAGTTTAGGTTTATGCACAGAAATATTATTTTCTGGCTTCAACTCTGATTCTATACTCATCCCTTGGTAGTTGTCTTACAGCATTTTTGAAGGAGAATCATATAATGCAAAGTTTTGGTTCCTTCTGAACAATTGAATTTACATGAGAATAAAATGAAGTAAGATGCAAGATTTTGTTAGTCGGAATGGAAAGTATTAGCCTCTATTTGATCAGATGTTGTCTTGAAGAGGACGTACAGCTGTCAATACGATGTCTTCTCATAACAACTTGATGCCCGGGTTTAAAAATAATGGGGTTCAGACTCAAAGCTTTGATTTTATAAAGAGGTATGACCTAAACCAGAGTCAGTGGAAAGAAGTGCTTCCTGCAACTCATTATTTGAGCTTAATCTCCCAAGGTCTGTTAGCCTACCAGTTGAAATGTTGGTTGATATATTATATATTTGAAGTGGTTACTTCCTTTTTTGTATCTAGGCATGACTTTGAAGCACATCTCGCTCCAAGGAAATTGAAAGGAGATGGCAACTGTAATAATGTTCAAGATCGAGAGGCAATGGTTCTGGTTCTTTTTTAATTAATTAATTAATTAATTTTTTTTAATTTCAAAGTTACAAGGAAGCTTGATATAGTAGCCTTACATATATAAGTTCACAAGCAGGAACTTTATTCTCAAGCTAGAGCACAGGAAGAGGAGATTCAGAATCTTCGGGACCAAATTGCTGCTGCCTGCATGAAGGTTTAACATTTCTCTACAAGTCTTTTCTTCTTCATATGGGTTGTTATTAGAGTCTATCTACCTCTATGTTTCTAATTAGCTCAGGAATGCATTGAATTTTATGTTGTCAGGAAATGCAGTTGCTGAATGAGAAATATACACTAGAGAGAAAATTCTCTGACTTACGGATGGTTTGTCTATCCCTTGGAAAAAGAAATCTTTTCCCCTTTGTTTCATGTTGGTTCTTTTTAATTATCGAGTGGAATTGAACACAGTTGTTCTTTGCATAATCTAGGGTCTGAAATAACAGTATTTTGAGTGCCAGGCAATTGATGAGAAGCAAAATGAAGCCGTCACGTCTGCCTTAAATGAGTTGGCTCGTAGAAAAGGTGATCTTGAAGAACATTTAAATTTGGCTCATGATGTAAAGGTATTAGTTAGTTTCCTTTCTCATATATGCCTTTATGTTCCCCTTCAATAATGTTGATGAGTTTCCTTTTTGCTGCTCTCTTAACATGAATCTTGTACTGGCATGATATAGTATGGCACTATGACGGCATGACCAAAGAGATATATATATATATATATATATATATATATATCAACGTTTTGAAAGGCTGATGAAAATTAGTTCAAAAACATGGACATTGCAATTGAACTTTGGAAGTTTTGATAGAGATGTGAGTTTATGGTTTGGAGCTATTTTAATTGGAACTATGAAGATGCCATTTTTCTTTTTCTTTTTTTCCTCCCAACTTATAAAGGAGAGGACAATTTTTTTTTATAAGTATAGTGGAGAGGACAATTGTAGAGTTATGCCATTCCAAAGCTCAGCCTAACCCTCTAATAAAGTATATATGTTTCCTCTGTATCATATTTGCAATTTGGCCTTCTTAAAGTCCAATATGATGCGGTACAAACCCCAAAAAATTGAATCAGATTAGACACTATATCTTTTTTATTTTTGAATAAGTACAGATTGGACCCAATACGTTTAAGCTATTTCAGGTCCTACCAGGCTTTGCACCTTACTTGCAAGGGGAGAATTTTAGAGGCATGGTCATCTTGAAAAGTTGCCTAGATTGGGTATCTAAGTAATCCTACCACCTCAGGAAGTTTTGTTTGCATAAATGTGATATGGCTATTGTCTTACACAAAAGTAAGGTTCAAAATAAAGCTAATCTGTTCGGTGGACGAGATGAGTTTTAACATTGCGCACAACTAACCTGGAGATTGGCATGATACAGATTTGTGTGCTTCCAATCATCTCAACTATAGTATATTGTTACAACCAGTTAATATTACATGATTACTTTCTTCCTATGAACTTCTGTGTTTACATGACTTGCTAAGCTGATAAGAATTTGGGAATGTGTACCCAAGTTGGGTTTGAAATTTTTGTAATCCATGGACTTTGTAGCAATTTAGATGAAAGAGGACAAATAAAAAAATGTCAGCATTGAATTCCCAATGAGAAATACAAAAATAGATTTTTCATTTTCTATTTTCTTTTACTTATAGAACTTATATTATGTAATAGTTTCATTTCAGTATCGTTCATCCTAAGATTAGCAAGCCTAGTATGTTGTTAATCTTATAAGAATTATGATGTGCTCACTGACCCTGCACAATTTAAGGGTTTTGTGGATCATATGACCTGCCAAGTGGTTTATGTTTGACACCTTTTTAGGTCTGATCTCCTTTGTACTTTAACTTAAATGTCTGATTGTAATAATTTGTGTTAGCAACCATCTGTGTTGAATAACTATTGATTGCTATTATATGTATTATCATATTGTTGGGCAATACGGTCAAAGTTTTGTCAAGTGATTTCTTGAACTGCTGAGATTGAAGTATATCATTTCTTTTTCTTCTTGTGCTCAATTCTTATTATCTTTACTTTTCATTTGTATATATGTTCTGGTTAAACTGCATTTGATGAAGGCATAAGTTTTTTTCCAGGTTGTAGAGGATGAGAAATATGTCTTCATGTCATCCATGCTTGGGCTATTAGCTGAATACGGTCTTTGGCCACGTGTTGTAAATGCATCTACTATAACCAACAGTGTAAAGGTATTAACTCTCTGGCACACAGCTTTATATGTTTGACAATGGGAAATGTGGGTATGAAATTGAGTCTGCGCCTATCATTTTCTAGTTTCCTATTTGACTCCCCAATCAAACAAAGAAGAAAGAACCAACCCCAAGGACAAATCAGGGCAGCAGCTTTATTTGGTGCTCAGGCCACTCCATTGATCTCTTTTATAACTTGCTACACTCAAGTGTAGTGTAACAAAAATTGTGTAAAATGGAATTGGAGGAATCTGAATGATCTTCTCCTCTCTCAGTATATCATTATATACAAGTATACAATCTGACAGTTACAATTATCAAATCCTAAAATTACAGCCAGATCTACAATATCAGCCCGGATCCCAAATCATAAGCTATCAGCATAGATCCCAAAGCATAAGCTCATTCTTAATATGTACATATATCTATTTACATAGTGGTCGGTGGCTATGTGCTCAACATTGACCACCATCAATGCATCTTTTGGCCTGAGTTCTCATGTGGTGACTTATCAAGGGATGCTATTCCATGTCTGTGGCTGGCTGCGTAGTAACAGACAATGGATTACTATTATCTATCGATTAGTGAGAAAACATGGTGGCATATGGATACATGAAATGGATCCAGTAAAAAACCCTATTTGTTCACATGCTTTGCTTCAGAGTTACTGTAATCCACTTGCCAAATGGCAAATAATGTGAGTTCTAGCAATTGGGAATGGTATTATTTTCTCTATCTACTTGGTGAGAGGCTTACCTTCTCTTTAATATCTGCAGCATCTGCATGATCAATTGCAGTGGAAGATTAGAGCTTCTCATGTAAGCTTTCTAACTTGTCCTTCAATGCTGTCTTTCATATTTATCATAATATTAACTAAATAGTGAATTATTTCAACCTTTTACAAATAGTTATATACCATCCCTTTCTATGTCGCATCTTGGTTAATTAAAATTATTTATCGTAATATTTGGTTGTCTACTTTGTAGTGCAATGTTTTTACAGCATTTACTATGTCCATATATTTGAGATGTTATTAATTTATAAGTTGGCAAAACTGCGATGCAACAAATCGCAAAATGTTTGGGAAAACGCTGAACAATTATCCAAGCATGATCAAGCCAAAGACCAAAAATTAAATATTTCAAACACAAACCAAGGACTGCAGCAAGCAAATTTAGCAGGTACCAATAAAGCAATCACACCAAAAACACAAGAAATTTATGTGAAAAGCCCTGCAAGTGTAGAAAGAAAAACCATGGGCGAAAATAAAGTAAATCAACTAGGCACCATGCAAAATAATGATTACAATGTATGCATCTCAAGTTTGTACCGAAACTTGAGGCCCATGACAAATAGGTGACAATATAAATTTTACCTCTTGTAATCACGCCATAATACTCTCACCACAACCCTCAAACTTTAACTAAGCAACTTTGGAATAATTTGTTTGGCATTTTTGGTGATATTTGGGTTTGTTCATCTTTTATTGAGGGTCTTATGCATATCAAATTTTGGGGTTTTGGAAGTAGTAAGCGACAAAAGATTTTATGACAATGTGCTTGGTTTGCGATTCTTTGGGTGATTTGGAAGGAAAGAAATGAGCACTTTTTTAGAGATCGTTCCACGATGGTGCATTTGCTTTGGGAAAGGGTTGTTTTCCTTTCGTCCCATTGGGCTTCAGTTACAAAATTTTTTAGGCGTATTTCGTTGAGTGATATGCAGAGAGATTGGAAGGCTATTTTGATGTAGTCTCATTTTGCGTTTTGGGAGGACTCCTTGTCCTTTTCTTTTGTACCCTTTTTTTCTCTCTTAATGAAGTTTACTTTTTTATAAAAAAAAAAAGTTTGAGAAACGATAAGGATTGCGTAGCTGAGTAGCTTGATTTGCCGTGATCATAACACTCCAAATAACACCCTAGAGAGATTCCTCAAATTGTTGTGCCCAAAAACCGTTTTCTTTCTCTAGCTCTCGGCTAAAGAAGAAGAAAAGCAAAAAGTTTATTTTTTCTTGTTTCTCTTGCATACTCTGTTGCCAATCTCTCAGGTTAAGAGAGAAAAGAAACAAACTAACTCAATTGCTTCATTAACTTGGTGATGACAGGGCATTCAAGCCACCACTTAGTGATGCAAAATAGAAAAGAAATTATGTATTATTTTAGGATTTTTGTATACTTTTGGGTTTATTTTTTAATTATGCGGTTTCGGAATTAAGTACTAAAATTTAGTTGTAGGTAATTAAACAGTCATTAGGGTTTTTTTGGGATTCTGGTGCCTATATAAGCACCTTTTGTATGCTTGGTTTAGGAGACAAATAATAGAATTTGAGATTTAATCAATCTCTCTGTTCCCTCCTCTGTTATGTTTCTTCCCCTCTAGTATTCTTGTCTCTTCTCATCCTCGGTTATGTTCTCCTTAATCTTCTTCTTCTCTTCCTCTTTTACCTATTCTGTCTACTTAAATTATTCTCCCCTTTCTTCTCTTCTCTCAATCTACTTTCTCTTTTCAATACCCGTTCTACATCAAATTGGTATTAGAGTCGAAAGGTCCAACATCCCCTATAACATCACATACCCATTATCCATCGGTTTTAAAAAAAATCTCTCAACCAGCTGCTACCGTCCATTCAATTGGTTCATCCTTTATTCAAAAAAAAAAAAAAAAAAGGACAGAAATAAACAAAAGAACGATCTTCAATCTCTGCCTCTGATCTGCAAGCACAACCTCCACCAGACGAATCAGAACCTTCCGGCGACCGCCCCGCAAAATTTTGTTTCTTCCGTTGCTGTTGTAGCCGTTGCTAGCAACCTCATCGCTGGAAGAGGGAGACATATTCAGGACCGAAAATCGCCGATCTGTCAATCCCAACAATTCAGGCGTCGTGATTCTGCTGTGGTTCTTTGCATAGAAGCCGCAAAAGTTTCCCATATGTGCCACTTCAAGTTCGCCTTCGTCGTTGCCCATCTGGCTGCCGCCACTCACGAAGCTTGATATTGCTGGTGTGCTTTCTGGTCAAAGGCTTGTCCCTCTCTCGCTGGTATCCACAAATATGCCTCTGACGATTTCTAAGGCTTATGTATTTAGTTTTCTGTTTGATTTATTTTATTTTCTTACTTGTCTTTAAAAGAAAAAGAAAAAAAGAAAAAAAGAAGTTAAAGATAAAAAAGAAACTTTCAGCCACTTGTTTTTTGAGGAATGAGTTCAGTTGAGCCAAGCCGGATCTTTTGTGTGACAATTCATCATGTATTCTATATGGTCATAGGATCAGGTTTTTGATCTATATGGGTTTGTGGAAGAAGTTATCTCTCAAACTTATGTGGATTTTCAATCTGTTGTGCAATATTGTTTGCGTCAAAATACTATTTGGGCTAAAACTTATTTGTATGGTTGTCACATTTATGATAATTTTTGTTAGACTCACCAAGGATACCATCTGTGCCCAACTTTGAAAAATGTGTTCCTTAGGATCGAATAGCTGCTTAACAATGACAGGGCTTTCCAAAAATTGGAGAATCTTGCCTTTGTTTCTCACAAAAGTGATTCCATTCCAAGACAATCAAAGCAAGATGAAATTAATGTTCAAATCCAACTTGAGACACAAGAAGATGAAGAATCCAAGACCATTGACCTTGAGAATCCCAAGGATAAGTAAGAAATCTTCATAGAGCAAGTTGAGATCACAGATTGACAAGCATGACAGGATAAGGATGATGTCATGATGTGTGTGCGTGATATTCATTATATTGATTTTGTCCTCCCTCAATGGTTCGGAACTCCTCAACAACTCCTCTTAATATCATTCTTGTGTTCGATCGAGAACACTAGATCTTGACAATTTCAAGACTTCGCCATGCAACTTCAACAATCGTAAGTTTTGATACTTCACTATTTTTTGCAAGTGGGGGAGAACGATGTTGATTGGAAAATAAATTGTATTGCTTTAGGGTTTTTGTATACTTGTGAGTTTATTTGTAATTACGCGATTTAGGAATTAACAATAGTATTTTTAGCAAAATTAGGTGTAGGTAATTACATAGTTATTAGGGGTTTTGGGATTTTGGTGCCTATATAAGCACCTCTTTTATGCTTGGTTTAAGAGACATGAAAAATCGAATTTGAGACTTAATCAATCTCTGTTTCCCTCCTTTGTTCTGTTTCTTCCTATCTAGTATTCTTCTTTCTTCTCATCCCCTGTTCTGGTCTCCCTAATCTTCTCCTTCTCTCTTCTCTTCTACTTATTCTGCTATTATTCTCCCCTTTCTTCTCTTTTCAATATCTGTTCTACATAACTTTGTATACCAAATTTTTGTTCTTTTATGGGCTTATGCCTCTATGGGTCAACAATAACGATGGACTGTGCCCACATGCCTAACAATCTCCTCCCTCCGGCCTATGAGGATGAGGGAGAGAATCACCACGTAAATCCTCACTTGGTGTCCAATCCATGCAAAGCTCGAACTTTTACTAGGAACAATCTTAGTCATCATTTCCACTACATTCTTCTTAGTGGGAATCTTTTCTAACTTAATCAATTATTTTCTATCATCTCAAGTATCCAATGATATCTCACCTCAATTTGCTTCGCGTCTGAATGGTACATATTATTTCTTCTCGAGTTTATAGCAATATGACTATCACATAAAAGTAATCATTGCTTCAAAGTTAATTCTTAAATAAACCTTTACACCTAAAGCATATATTTCCTTTCCTCGTTGGCTGCAATATATTCAGCCTCAGTTGTGGATAAGGCAACACACTTTTACAACTTAGATTGGCAAGATACAACCTCCCAAGCAAAAGTAAGTAAGAATCAAATGTAGACTTCTTTCCATTAAGATCGCCAGCCATGTCCGCATCAATAAAGCCCTTAAGAACCGGTTCTGGACTGCTAAAACTCAAACATAAGTTAGAGGTACCTATGAGATATCCCAAGGTCTACTTTAAGGTTTCCTAATGACTTTTGCCTAATACATTAAACTATTAACTGCAAAAGAGTACAGAATAGCTGACATATCTCCCCTTTTTACCTTCATAGATGGACAAGATTGCTTGTCAATTTTGAGTGGTTTGCAAGAGGAGTACTGACTGACATAGCATGCTTTATTTTGAACTTTTCAAGCACCTTTTCAGCATACCTCTCGTGCGATAACCATAATTTTCGAGCCTTTCAATCACAGAGAGTTTGCATATCCAAATTTTGTTGAAATATCCAAGTATCTACTTTTAAGGTTTCCTAATGACTTTTGCGAGGTTTGGACATTGAACTACTAATTGTAAAAGTGTAAGGAATAGCTGACATATCTTCCTTTTCTTCCTTTCTAGATGGACATGATTTCTTGTCAACTTTAACTGGTTTGCGAGAGGAGTACTAACTGATTTAGCATGCTTCATTTTGAACTTCTCGAGCACCCTTTCAAGTTTCAACATACCTCTCCTGTGATGACCATAATTTTCTAGATTTTCAATTATAAAGTTTGCATATCCAACTTTTGTTGAAATATCTGAAGACCTACTTGTAAGGTTTTCTAAGGACTTTTGCCAGGATTGGATACATTAAACGTCTAACTGCAAAAGAGAAAGAAATAGCTGACAATGACATATCTTCCTTTTCTTCCTTCGTAGATGGACAAGATTGTTTGCCAACTTTAAGTGGTTTGCAAGAGGAGTACTAACTGATTTAACATGCTTCATTTTTTACTTCTCAAGCACCCTTTGAACATATCTCTCCTGTGATAACCACAATTTTCTAGTTTTTAAAGCAGAGAGTTTGCATATCCAAATTTTGTTTAGCTGGGCCAAGTCCTTCATGTCAATGGACTTAAAAAACTCTTCCATCAATCTGCCAATCATCTTATCATCTTATCCTACAATAAACATATCGTCAACCTAAAGCAAAAGGATAATGAAATTACCACTGAAAATGTTTTGACATAAACACAAGATCTGCAGATGTTTGGTTGTAACCATGATCAACTATGTTGAGGGTATAATAGACATTGTAAATAATCTGTTTATAAATATCAGAAGTAATGCCTTATTGCAGTAGCTTTTTCATTCCCATATTAACATGGTACCAGAGTGGTTCCTTGGGATCCTAAATAAACAATAAAAAAACATTTTTTTTAACTTCATTCAACCTTTTTGGTGCTTTTCTAATAAATTTTTTACTTATAAAAAAACATTCATTCAACCTAGTTACAGCCAGTCTGCCGCCAGACTGATCACCCAGAAAAGACCGCTGATCCCACTTAGAGAAGAGACCATCTCTGTCGACAATCAGCAACTAATCACATCTCCATCGCTGCACAAGAGCTGCACCTCTTTCCGCCGTCACCAATCAGAACCACTTAGCCATCGACACCCATAAACCCATTGCGAGCACCGTCGCTGCACAAGAGTTCATTTTTGCCACCTTTGTGAGGGTGGTGGTGATTGTTGCACAGACTAGTGACGGGATGCTCCTTTTCTCGCGAAGCTAATCTCGATTCTTGGTGCTTCAGGCCAACATGGATCCTTTTAAGCCAACCCGGATTCTTCGACACTAAGGTTCAACCATGCCTAATGACACCAACAATCATCCTATTCATTTTTCCCTTTATTTATCGGGCTTGTTACTATGCTTGGCATTATCTTTTTTTTTGATAAGTTGCTATGCTTGGCAGTATCAGCATAATAGGTCATACAAATCTTATAATAAAGATAATCCTCTATCTTTGGTAGAGGTGGAAATTGGCCGGATTGGGTCGAGTTCGGGTCAGGTCGGGTCTTTTCATGACATGAGTCGCGGGTCATTTCTAGTTTGGTCTGTTTCGAGTCTCTATTTGTTCGGGTTGCGGTTCATTTTGGGTTGGGTCGTCTCGGGTTTCATTGGGTTGGCTCAATTTTTTTTTTTTTATTTTTTCTTATTTGCCTTTTCAAGTTTTGGTTACAGAAAAAGCTATTATTTAGGTTTAGGTTAACTTACTAAGTTAGCTTAATTTTTTTTTTAAATTTTAATTAAGTTCACCAAACAAGTAAGTAATAATCTAATATAGAGAAGCTTTGTTCTTTATTTTTCTCATGTTAATACATTTTAAATCGAAGTCGTGGTAAAATATAAAAAATGATCACTTATACTATTGTATAAAAACATATAGAATTTATACAATTACAAATTAAACAAATTGGACAAAAAAAAAATCTTTTAAGTTATAACCATAAAATTTTAACAATATTATGGGTGTCACTTTTCTTTTTGATCCAATGGTTTACATGCACACAATAGACATAAATGGCTGCAAGACTTTCTTTTTTTTTCTTTTTTTAAATGTACATCTTGAGTTTTTGAACTTTATTATTATGAAATAAATTCTTGAAGAGTTATAAGCTTATAAATATGTAGAGTTAAATGATAAAAAATCTCTTATAAAAAATGATATGCGTTTTCTTGGTTGGTGCTTGTAACATCAAGGTGCGTCTTTTATGATGATTTTAACCTATGTCAGGATCAGAATGTAAGCATTATTGTGGGTAATGATGGAGGCATTGATTTACTTTTATTACAGGATAGAATCAGAGAGTTAACATCTTCGGGGGAAACTCATGGTGGAAGTGGATCTCATGATAATGATAGCCCTGGTTATGGCATTTTGATTAGTCAACTTCCCCATAGATCCATGGTACTATTGGCAAGTAATCTACTAGATTTCTATCTCATAGTGGTTGCTTTTTGATAACATCAACTTGTTTCTGTGCCATGTTATTATTATTATTTTTTTATTATTTCTGATTTGAAAATTTGATGTATTTCTGTCTCTCTCTCTCCCTCCTCTCTCCTCTTGTAGGGTCATCATGGCTTTTCTCTGGATGGTCACCATACGGATGAAGAGCATTTGCCACCAATTGATAATATGATCAGATATAAGCATCACAGTGATATTATGGATGCAACAAAGATGATGTTTCTTGGTGAAATGCATCAACCATCCACAAATGGGAGATCTCCAGAAATATTGCTGAATCCTGCTAGGTGGCATTATTTATTTAATTTCACTCTACCTGTGATCGTTTTTGGTCCGTCATTAAATGCCAGTTACTATGTTGTGCTTTAAACATCACCTTTAGCTACTTATGATCATTTATACCACGCTTTCTCTGTTACAAGGTTTATCTTATTGAGAGACTTCTATAATAATGTTTAGGGTTTCATAATTTGATCATGCGAGAATTTTCTTAAAAAAGTTCTAAATTTCTATTGTTTGTGGATTTTATTATATAGTTGATGAGCTCATACTTACATCAGGCAGGTAGAAGATAATGCATTCTGAGTTTTATTATTACTATTATTGTTATTATTATCATTATCATTATTTTATCTTGACTTATTTTCATTGCATCATACTAATACATCGTTAATTATTCACAAACATCATTGGTATATCTGTAACCAGATTATATGTGAAATCTTCAATTGTGTTGAAATAATTTCCAAAATGCAAATATTTGGTTCCTTTTCTTATCATGCATCCTAGTTCCTCAACTTGCATTAGACTTGGTGTAATATTATAAAGCAAGGTGTTCTTTGACTTTTAATATTGTTGCACATGTTACTGACTATCATCAGGGTTTCTTTCCATGCGGCATTTTTACTTACTTTCCTAAAATCATACTCTTATAGAGAAGGTGCTGGTCCTAGTCGCAATAGTGCATTGGATAAGGACTTAGTGAAGGGAAGAGTGGGAGAGATGATGGACAATGCGATGTTTCATCTTCCCAGTGCACATGATGAGATTGCGTCTCCTGTTTCTGAAGGTGATGGATGTTTTCATAGATAAAACAAGTTTTGAGCTTTGGTAGAATCTAATATGAGTTAATGTGGTTCAGTGGGCCCTGGCATCGAGGGATTTCAGATTATTGGTGAGGCTACACCAGGAGAAACACTTCTTGGATGTGGGATTCCTTTGCATGGGACAACTCTTTGTATGTTTCAGGTGAATTTCTTTCATTCATATGACAAATTACCATATATTAAGCACGTTTTACATACATGGACTGATTATTTTTTGCTGATGTTTTACGTTTGTCTTTAAGTGGGTTCGTCATCTTCAAGATGGGACTAGGCAGTACATTGAGGGTAAGCATTGAAAAATGACTTGACTTTCTGGTAATGTTTTTGTTAGAAAGCTATTTTATATTTTTTTTGACGGAATTTTTTTTCAAAAAAAATTCAGGAGCCACAAATCCAGAGTATGTTGTTACAGCTGATGATGTGGATAAACTGATTGCTGTTGAGTGCATACCGATTGATGATCAAGACCGTAAGGTATTTACATGAAATAATTATTCCTGCAAGCAGGGATGGATCCAGGACCATTGCATGGGAGGGCGCGGGGGGGGGGGGGGGGGAGAGAGTGTTCAGTCAATGTTTTCTATCATCGACTAAAAGTTCTTCTAACTATATTTAAAATAAAACTGCAAAGCAAATATATATGAAAGAATCTCATAAGTGGTCTTTTTATATCAATTTTAGTCTTTGAATGTGTACCTAAATTGCTATTCTCTCTCTCTCATGCTCTCTCTCTCTCTCTCTCTCTCGCTCTCTCGTTCGTGTCTTGAATGTGTACCTAAATGGATATGGACCACTATAAGTCTAGACATTTTTAAATCAAAAGGTTTGTAATGTACTCACACTCCGTCTTGAATGTGTACCTAAATGGACATGGACCACTTTAGGTCTAGATGTTTTTAAATCAAAAGGTTTGTAACGTAGTCACACTCATATCAAAATTATGATCTTTGTTTGTTTTTGTTTTTTAAATTTTACTGTTCTCCTTATATTTATGATTTAGAGAAAATTTACAAAAATGACCCATTGGATAAAAGCTATTAGTCTATTGGACAACTTCTGGAGGGCCAAATCAATACATTTTCTAGGTGGCATTAAAATCTTAGTATACTAAAAAGATTTTTTTTCAGCTTTTAAGTGGAGAGAAAGGAAAAAAAATGGGAGAAAAAAGTGTGCAAATACTATGTATGGTCTCTTTCCTCTCTGGTGAGCAATGGCTCCCACATCCCTGATCCTTCATTGTTTTCTCTCCCTCTTCTCTCCCGCCCTCATCTTCTTCTTCCTTCTCTCTATCTCTGGTTCTTTTTCTCTTCTTTTCGCTGGATGTCTCTATGACTGGTAAGAATGGGTTTCAGAAGTTTCTGTTTTTGGAAAACAAGTCCTTTGATTTTGGTCTGGAAGGTGGACTCTCAGTTGGTTAGGATTAAAGAGAATTTTAAGGGGGTCAGGATTTCAATTTACCTTAAGGAGGAGGATTTCATTTGGCTGCTAGAGCCTGTTATGGGAAAAAAAGGGTTTACACATGGAAGAATAGAGTTAGGAATTTTAATTTAGTGTATGGGGGTAAATTTGTAATTGTGAAATATTTTGGGTATATTTTAGTAGTTTGTTTATGTTGAAGTTTATTGGAGTGAATTGCCTACTACATAGATAACTTAATAATGAGAAAATACATAAATACCCTTAATACTCCTAACTCTAATACTCCTAACACTCCCTTTAAGTTGGAGCATACTCTAACTTGTTACAACAATACTCATCCAATTTGTTACAATTAAATTTAAAGTCAAATAACAACAAAGCTCATAACAGTTTGGGGCAACTATGCTTAGGTTACCACATCGACATCACTTAATGACAATAGATTAACATATGATCCACGAACAAGATCCAGGAACACCGAAGAGGCAAGACCCTCAACTTAAGGGTCAACAAGACAGACTGGAACGAGCTGTTTCACATGGGCTGAATCAAAAAAATAGGTCAGATTGAGTTGCATTAAACAAATACAAGGGAAAATCTGACTTCGATCCAAGTCGGGTAAGCGTTAGAACAACAAACGAAACACAAAACTTTCTTTCATCACTCAATCGCCAAAACCAAAGAAAAAGGAGAAAAAATGCTGCAACATCAGACCATCAACTAGAACTCGTCGAACATGTTGGAGAAGAGAACCATAATATTGTTCACGGACACTTTAGCCGAACTGTTCATCGACACTCTTCTTAGGGACTGTTCACCGATACTGTTTACGGGTATTGTAGCGGTATTGTTCACTCTATAAGAGTCCCAAGGAACAAATCGCATTGTTAAAGAGCTCTGTGCGGAGTTGTTGTGCACGACGTCGGAGAAGTACATAACTAAGCAGACAAATAGGTTGGAATAACACCGGAGAAGATGAAGGCGAGCCAGAATCACACCGGAGAAAGAAATAGGTGACAGCAGGAGGTGTTTGGTGGGGTGGCTGGTGGCAAGCCTATAACTATTCTAAAAAAACTAGGGTTTCTATTATTTTTTGTCTTCTTTCATTCCTTTTTTTTGGGTTTACTCAGATTGATCACCAAGGTCCGAGGAATACCATGTTGAAGTTTATTGGAGTGAAATGCCTACTACATAGAGAACATAAGAACATAATAATGAGAAAATACATAGATTCCAATGCTCCTTACCCTAATACTCCGAACATGTTGAAGTTTATTGTAGTGAACTGCCTACTACATGGAGAACATAATAATGAGAAAATACATAAATACCCTTAACACTCCTAACCGTTTCCTTTTTTAAGCTTAATATTTAATTTCCTTATTTAGAGTATTCCTTATTGGAGTAGGACTAGGTTTTCTAAGATCTCTAAATAAGAGAGATCCGTATGTTATTTTAATTAGCTTATGAAGGAATAAAATTAGATTATTGAAATAAAAACAACTCTGTGATTGGGTTTGTTGTTCGTGCCCTGTGATTAGGTTGCGTTATTCTTCGTGCCCATGTGATTTGAATTTGGTTACTTTTATTTTCTTCTCGAATTTTCTCTCTGCAGTTCTACGTCACCCATTCTTGCTGAAGTTCCGATCTTCTGAGAGATCATTGTTCTTGGTTCTTAAGCATAATAAAGCTGGTCGTTATTTGGAAATATTGGAGGAGAAAGGTTTGTTCCCGATCCTCAAGGTTCTGAGGCCTAGGGTTGGTGGAGTGTTTGGGGCTTGTTGGTTGAGTTGGGGTTCGTGGGTTTTGCCATTCCTCCCCTTACGCCTCCTAGGTCTGCAAAACTGCCTCCCCGTACAATCGCCAGTAGCAGAGAGAGACTACTGTCAGGGATAAGGGTTTGTACGTGGTGGCTGATAGCAAGAATCAGAGTTTGGTGTTTGGTACAGGCAGGGTTCGCGAGGTTAAAGAAGGGGCCTAAAGCCATCACGCACTGGTGCGTTGGAAAAGGGGACATAGAAGGTGGGCTGTGGGTCTTGCAGATGTGGAATTTTTGTCAAGTTAGTTCAGTGCCAACCCAGAAAATATTGGGCCATCCCAGCTGTCGAAGATTGGGCCATCCCAGCTGTCGAAGATTGGGCCTATTCCTTAAAGCCTTTTGAATCAAAAGAGTGGGCCGGCGAACTAAAGCCCATCTCATTATGTTTGGGGTTCTGGGTCTAGCAAGTGTAAAGTTACGTGTCATAAAAAGACCCATTCAGAGCTTCCCAAAACCCGAAACACTAATGGTAGATTCAGGGTGGCAGTAGCGGTATCTTGGCTAGACTCAGTGGAGGACGACGAGATACTGACGGCTTGGATGAAATCAGGGTTGATACGGGTCGGAGGTTCTACTATCTCTTGTATCTCTGAATATCGGCAAACAATTTTTTTTGCCTAAATTCCCTCAAGCCCCATCGAGCCAGATTTTGGCTTAAGCTTGCACAGAATTTTCCAATGATGTACCTCCGGAGGAGGGGCCTGATTGTGGAATTGGATGGTGTTATTATCTTCAGAGGTGGTGTGCTAAAAGCTTTCTCCCATGGTGCGCCCCCATGGGCTGAGGGGAGGATATGATTCTTCGCAATGAAAATGTTGTTGTGGATGATTTCGCGGATGCTCAGTTACCTCCAGGTTTCACATAATTTGGTGCTGTTGACGAGGGTTTCGATGAGGCTAGGAAGGACTGCTTTGTTCAAAACTCGGTTCAAAAGGATGCTTTGGAGGTGAGGGTGGTCAGCGATAGTATTGGGGGCAGTAATAATATGGAGGCTGCATTGAGGGTCAACTGTCCAACAGAATTGCAAGATGTGCCCCCTCTGATTATTGGCAATGAAAGTGAAGACTTCGGTGATGTCGAGGCTTCTTTGGTTAGTTTCAAACACTAGGTGTTGGACCCAAATTTAGACGTTGATTTGGCGTATGAAAAGGCCTCAAAATTGGTGACTAACAACATTAAGAAGGATAGTAAACAGTTTGGTGTCTTGTGATGATTTCTTTGATAAGGCTGTTGCTTTCTTTGTGGAAATTGAAAAAGAAAGAATGAATTGTAAGACGAATTCAAAGCAAGAATCTCTGTAAGAAGAATAAGGTGGAGGTCACTGGGGAATTAAAGAGGTTGGCTTTTTATATCAATTATGATAAAGGTAGTAATAGGAATCTAAGGGGTGATATGGAGGATGTGGGGGTTAACAATGGTTGTTAATGGATTTAAAAATTATTTCATGGAATGTGTGAGGTTTAAATGATACAAATAAAAGGGTGACAATCAAGAACTACTTAAGGGAATGGAAACGGAACATTATCTGCTTGCAGAAGACTAAAATGGAGGTTATTAATGACTTGGTGGTGAATAGCGTTTGGGGTATTCGAAGATGTGGGTGGAAGTTTTTGCCTGCTAGAGGGGCTACCGGGGTTATGTTGACTATGTTGAATGATCGGGTTGTCGATTTGATTGATTTTTGGGTTGGTTCCTTTTCGGTCTCGTGTGTTTCTAGATCTAAATGGATCTTTACAGGTGTGTATGGTCCGGGAGTGGGGATTGATAGGCCATCTTTTTGGCACGAGTTTGGGGTGATTAGAAGGAGATGGAATCTTCCTTAGGTTTTAGGGGGAGACTTCAATCTTGTTCTCTGTTTGCATGAAATATCTGGAGGGTTGGTGGAAAGTATTGGCACTAGGGAATATTTGGACTTAGTGCGGTGGGGGGTTCCTCTACTTGGTGCAATTTTAGAGATGGCCTGTCGTTTTCTAGAATTGATTGCTTCTTGGTATCCAGAGATTGGGAGGCCTTGTTGCCAAGTTTGATTCAAAAGTTTCTTCCTTGACCAACTTCCAATCATCATCTTGCTTTAGTAGTGGAAGGCTTGATATGGGCCCCACTCCTTTTTGTTTTGAGAATATGTAGCTCAAAGTTGAAGGTTTTAACGACCTTGTCAAAGCTTGGTGGAAAGGTGCAAATGTGGAATGTTTTACCAGTTTCGTGGTGCCTTATAAATTTAAGAGTCTTAAAGAAGAAATGAAGAAGTGGAACAAAAATTCTTTTGGTGATGTCAACATTATAAAGGTATCATTATTGGCGTAGATAAGCACCTTAGATGCTAAGGAGGTTAGTAATGGTCTCTCTAATGATGAGAAGGAGAGAAGGTGGTCGGCAAAAAGGGAGCTTTCTAACATGATTTCCTTGGAGGGGATTTCTTGGGGACAAAAATCTAGAGCTATTTAGCTTAGATAGGGTGATAGAAACATAAAGTTCTTCCATATAGTCGCTAATTATCATAGAAGACATAACTTTTTGAGTGAGATTGAGGCGGATGGGATCTGGTTTGTTGAAGCTAGTGAGATAAAGGAAGCTTTTTGTGATTTCTTCAAAAACCTTTACACAAAGCCTTGCGAGTGGAGGCCTACCCTTGATGATTTGTCTTTTGATAGTATTGGGGATGATTCAACTTCTTGGCTTGAAAGACCCATTGTTGAGGAAGAGATTCTTCTTGCTCTTCGGGAGTGCTTGGGAAGCATGTTGGGGAGGCATCCTTACAATTGACAGTTTCAAAAAAGAGGAA
This sequence comes from Bretschneidera sinensis, assembly GCA_023935145.1. Lineage (NCBI taxonomy): Eukaryota > Viridiplantae > Streptophyta > Magnoliopsida > Brassicales > Akaniaceae > Bretschneidera > Bretschneidera sinensis. Next base: position 58,153,812 of record CM043699.1, on the reverse strand, counting down.
AAGTTTTAGCCAATTAATGTTTTCTTTGTAAAGAGGAGGCCAAATCCTTTTTCTATCTTCTTTTGTGGTGCCCTTTCACTAGACAAGTATGGGATTTGGCTATTGGTGTGTTGGGAATTCATTGGGTAGTCGCCGGATCCATCCAAGAGGAAGTGTGGGCTTGGAGCGGGTTGAAGGGTTCAAAACAAAAGAGAAAAGCTTTTTGCTTAATTCCCCTCTATTTTTTGGGTTATTTGGTATGAAAGGAATAGGAGACCTTTTGATTGTATAGAAAGATCCTTAGCATCCATCAAGAATGGGTGGTTACATACTTTTAGGTATTGGTTTAAAGGAAATTCTTTTGTAAATGATGAAGATTTTGTAGATTTCTTAGATATGTCCCTTGTAGATAGCTTTTTGTAATTGGGTGGCACCCCCGTGCCTTTGAAATGCAATTTTTTCTTTATTTATCAAAAAAAACTTTTGGGGGAGGGGGGTAGCTCCCCCCAAAAATCCGTCCCTTCCTGCAAGCATTTTTCTCAGTTATGAAAATACATTCATAATGTTCTAATATTGGCCATGAAGTAGCATCCAAACATCCTCATTGAGAACCCTGCAATATATATGAAATTGATGAGACTGATTCTTAAAATAAAATTTATTTAAACCTGAAATGGGAGATATTTCATATGCTAGACAGCAGCTGTTATCAAAGCTTTCAAGTCTTATACAAAACTACCTGACTTTGTATACATGTGGATGGTGCAATTGCACTCTTTCAGGTTCACAGGGGTTGGGTGATGATGTGTTGATGCATCCCCATCCAAAATTATATTAGTTGTTAGACACCTTCATTCCAAGAAGAATGTGTACAGAGGATGTTATGAATTTGCCACCCATTAACATTATCAGTTCTGATGCTCTCAACCTCCTTTGGATCACCTAACTCTTCCCGTTGGCTCCGACATCAGTTACTGCTTTCCATCGCCATGATAATCCGTGTCTAGGCCTATTTCTTCTTCCTGAACCTCAGCAGAATGAAAGAATGAGCAAAGAGTTGGACAATTGGAGGTTCTCTATCCATTTTCCTGCTATCATCTGGATTCTAAAAAACAAATCAACAATTTAAAAAGTTCTGAACCAATTTTTTAAGCCTTCCCTAACGTAATGTGTTGCTTGCCAACACGGATTCATGAATTTCCAAATTATGATGAGGGGTCCTCTACGCAAGTTATAGTATCATAATACATGTCTATTATGTGAATTGTTCGTGAGAGTCGCATCATTATCAGTTTACCATGGTGAACATGCTTTAATATGTTAGCATCTTCCTCCAGGATGTGCTTGCCTCAACATTCAAGTAGTCTTAATATCACATACTCCCCTAAAGTTTAGCAGTTCCCACCTTCACTCACTTGTTCCCTATTGAGCTCAGACTAGTCTTCAATCCTCCACCCTCATCAAGATTATCTGATTGTGTTCTTTTGAATGTAATCTATCGTGTAATCTTAGTAGAGAAGAGAAGGAAAAATTTATGGCCTGTTTAGTTGTTATCCATTTTCAATCTCCATTTTTCTTAACACTTTCCTCAACAATTTGCACATTTTAACATTAATTTGGAAAACAAAACATTTGTTTTTCATCTTTGCAACATACAACATTTTTTTTGTTTCTCATCTTTTCAACATCTTTTCCAATGTTATGTTTTGAAAAGATGAGAAACGAAGAAGCATTGTTTTCCAAATTATGTTAAAAAGTGCAAATTGTCGAGGAAAGTGCTAAGGAAAATAGAGATAAAAAATGGAAAAATGATTTCCATAACTAAACAGGCCCTTGATGTAAAAGTCTGTCCCTCTAGGAATGGAGCCTGGATGTTAATGTAAGTGAATTGCATGACATGACTCTTAGTACATATATGGCCACAAATGAGGTTATGGTAGGTTTCCTCTTGTAAGTTTATGATTTTAAATTAAAAGATTAAGTTGAAAATGTACAATTGGTTTCGATACTCCGAAAATGTGCCTTCGACTCTGTTACATCAATTCTCATATTCAGCTGCCTTCTTTTTGTATTGGTATGCTTTGATGTAGGATCATACTTCAAAGCTTAAATCTTGTTAAAAAAGGAGTGTTAAAAGTTGACATATAAGCACAGATGAAGTGGGAGGGAGTATTGATTGAACATTGTGCTTCCCATGTCTGAGAACTGGAGTTTTTTTGCTACAATAATATTTAGATCCGCCATCAATTTCTCTCTGGGTTGAGCCAAAAATAGGACCTGAATTGAATTAACTTCTTTTATAATGAAAATTAGGAAGTGTTCTTGTGAGCTGTGCATATAGTCATTTCATCTTTACACTTGCCTATACTTTGGAGATGGTCTGGTGCTTCTTGGAGTGGCTTAATTTTGTACTTCAGTCTTGCTGGATGTCTAACTCGTGACATGAACCTCTTCGTGCCTCAATATCAAATCAGCTTAGGAATTCATTTCAGGGTCTAAACTTTTCTGATGAACTTCTAGAGCATGAACGGCAACCTTGATCTTGCTTGTGAAGCAGTTGAACGAGCTGCAACGCAGAAGTCTCAAAGAAAAATATTATCATCGTTGTTGAGTTCCAGATTTTACTAAAAACCAGGTTGAGCATCCTGTGACTGAGATGATTGTTGGTCAAGATTTTGTAGAGACTTCAATTATATTTTGTCACAGTATCTCGTAAGGTAGAGAAGTCTTCTAGGAATGGTTGCTGGACCCTTGGTTTGAGTTTTGGTATAAAAAAAGGGGGTCAGGTCTGGTTCTGGAGATTTAGAAGAGCCAACAAGTCTTAGGTCTTGGGGTTGCACAGTAACAGGCCAGGCAGATTCTTCTCCCTCTCAGAAATTTCTCGAAATGGTTCTTGTACAGTGATCTTTCCTGAAGGAGTTGCAGCAGGGGGTTGGTGGAGGATTTATGGTGCCATTAAAGATGTTGCTGCTTCTTTCTTGCCGGAGAAGAGGCCCCGACCGTCCTTTGGAGGTGTCACGGCCGAGGTTAGCCCTCGGACTGTTCCTATTTTGTCAAAGGCAAAGGGGAGGATTTTTCTTTTCGAGGAAACTGCCCTCATTGTGGCCATTGTTTGACTGCCAGCATTCAGAAGAACAATTTCAATGGCTCCAAGCAGCCTTCGCCGTCGCTGGAAGAGGAGGCTGGGGCGAATGAGATCGCACGCTCGCAGAAAGGTGGGTTATCTAAAGCTGTGGAGATTAGTGGGGGACAGCCGGCATGCAATTCAAATTCAAATTTAAACTCTCCTCTTGCTGTCCTATTCATAGATAAAGATAGTGGGCTTGGATGGGGTTTTAACAGCCTCTCGTAAAGGAAAAGAAATAGTGGGCTTGGGCCCGGTTGGCAAGACTTTGATTGTGGATAAGAACTTGGGTCAGAAGGGACTCAATTATTTTTCTTGGGACATGCAAGCTGGGCCGAGTCACTTTAGTGGGCTATAGTCCTCTCTCTAGTCTCTGGATGGTCTGAAGGAGTTCAAAAAGAATGGGCTTGGGTCCAAATTTATTGGAAAAGCCTCCAGGAAGTGGAAAATTAGAAAGCCTAAGTGGGCCCGCTACTCCAAAGCTCCTGCTGTCGCTGCTCCTGAGCCCACGAAGAGATGGGTAGCCACCTCCTTTGGGCCGCCAATTACCTCAGGTCACTAGAAGATGGAAGAGGCGGCGGGGATGGGTCGGCCGGAATGAATCATGTTGGCGATGCAGCTCCGACGGCGGTAGGGGCGGGTCGACCGGATTCCGGGTTGGATTTGCTGTTTCGAACTCTTCTGGACCGGATCTTAGTTTTTCCCTGGATATTTATCAACGGGTAGAGGCGGCCTTTGCTGGAAAGCTATCGCCTACCTTCGGCGACCCAATTTGTGAGGTTTTTGCTGTTGTTGAGATGACTAATCCTTGTCATAATTTCCAAGTGTTTTCTACTGAGGAATTGGGGGGCTTTTCTTCGTCTTCTCACTCTGGGTCTTTGGGTTTTGAGAAGGATGCTGTAGTGAGATGCTGGCCAGAGGGTTTTTTGGACTATTTGTCCAATGTTGAGTCTAAAGGGGGTTCAGTTTTTGATTTAATCGTTTCAACACATCTTGGGTTGGAGATTGAAAACAGAGTAGTGGAGGGAGAGGTTTCAGATCGGGATGTCTGTGAGGGATCGCTTTTTGGAAATGAGTTGGTCGCTAGTGGACCATAGGTTAGTGAAGATGGGGCATGATGATAGTTTGGCTCTTGTTGTGTGTGCTGACCATCAAGATGATTGGCTGGTTAATGAGGAGAGTGATGTTGAAAAGATGAACTTGATTGCTTTCGATTGGGTTTTGAGTCGGGTTAAGAAATTGCACAAGTTGGTGGGGGTTTCTCTCGATGGAGTGGAAGAGCAAGCAATTAAATTGTTTGAGGAAATAGAGAAGATTAGGTTGGAGGAAGGTAAATCGAAAAGTAGAAACCTTGTGGGAATAGAAAGCACAAAGGGGAGATCAACTGAGAACTTAAAAGATTGTGTTTAGTGTTAATTATGAGAGGGTCAATGTGGTCTTGGGGGTAGAGGAGGAGATGGGTGATACTGTTAATCAGTGAAATTGAAAATTATCTGAAGGAATGTAAGGGGTTCGAATGATTTGAATAAAAGGGCTATTGTGAAGCGTTTTCTTAGAGATTGGAAAAGAGATGTGGTACTTCAAGAGTCTAAAGTGGACTCGATCAATGATGTCTTTGGAGTATTAGGTCGTGTGATTGAAAAGCTTTATGGGCGATAGGAGCTTCAGGTGGTGTTGTGGTTATGTGAAATAAACAAGTGTTGGATTTTCAAATAAGGTTCTTCTCAGTTTCTTGTGTATTTAAGGGATCCATGTTGAGTGGTGAGTGGTTGTTGACATGAGTCTATGGTCCAATGCCTAAAATTCAGAGGGGTCTTTTCTGGGTGAACTTGCTGATGTTAGAACCCGGTAGGATCTCCTGTGGGTGGTGGGGGGATTTCAATGCTATACTTTATTCGTTTGAGAGAGCTGGGTGTTTGTTTGAGGTTAGCTCCATGAGGGAAATTTTTGGCTTTTGTTAGGGGGTAGGAGCTCATCTATTTGCCTTTATGGGGAGGGTCTTCATTTGGCCGAATTTTAGAGAATCTCCCTCTTTTTTCTAGAATTGATCGGTTTTTAGTCACCAATAGTTGGGAAGCTCTTCTTCCTAATCTTGTTCAAAACCTCTTGTCTCGGCCCACCTCGGACCATCATCCTATTGTCCTTGAAGTGGGGTCTGCATTGGGGTCTAACTCCATTCCGGTTTGAGAACATGTGGCTTAAGGTGGAAGGTTTTCAGGATCTTATAAGAGGTTAGTGGCATGGTTGGGATGTGAAGGGCTTTGCTAGTTTCGTGGTGGCTTCAAAATTAAAATATCTAAAAGGTACCTTAAAAAATGGAACAAGGAGTCCTTTGGGAATGTGAACTCCTCAATTAATGCATTAATGAGGGAGGTGAATGGGCTTGATGAGAAGGAGATCTCTTCGGGTCTATCGGGGAAGGGTAGAGAGAGAAGGATGTGGGTTAAGAAAGAGTTGTCCATGCTTATTTCAATGGAAAAAATCTCGTGGAGACAAAGATCTAGGGAAATTTGGGTTAGGGAGGGCGACACGAACACTAAATTCTTCCACCGAATGACAAATATCTATGGGAGACTTAACTTTATTGCCTCCATCGAGGTAGGGGATTCGATGTTTGAGGAGGAGAGTATGAAGGAGGCTATTTGTTCTTTTTACAAGCCTCTCTATAAGGAAACTTGCCTTTCTAGGCTGAACTTAGATGGGTTGGAGTTCTCTAGTATTGATAGTGGGGAGGCAATTTGGGTTGAGCGCCCTTTTGAGGAGGAGGTGATTCTTTGTGCTCTTAGGGAGTGTGATGGGGACATAGCACCGAGGCTTGATGGCTTTTCAATGGTATTCATTAAGCATAATTGGGAAGTCTTTAAAGAGGATATTCTTTGTCTCTTTAAAGAGTTCCATTTAACGGGTGAATTTGTGAATAGTCTCAACTCCACTTTTCTTGTCCTTATTCCGAAGAAAGTGGGAGCTTCCAATATCCAATATTTTTGATCAATTAGCCTTGTGGGGTGTATTTATAAACTCCTTTCGAAGGTCCTTCCTTGTAGGCTGAAGAAAGTTGTCTCTAAAGTGGTTAGCCCTTTCCAAAATGCTGTAGAGAGTAGACAAATTTTGGATGCCGCTTTAATTGCTAATGAAGTGGTGGATGCTCACTTAAAAGATGGAGGGGGAGGAGTGATTTGCAAGCTTGACATGGAGAAGGCTTTTGATCGTGTATGTTGGAGTTTTGTGATTTACTTCTTGAAGAAAATGGGTTTTGGAGAGAAATGGTGCAAATGGATCTTCAAGTGTATTTCTTCGGTCTCCTTTTCGATCCTAATAAATGGTTGTCCTTCTGATTACTTAAAATCCTCAAGGGGTCTCAGGCAAGGTAACCCTTTATCTCTTTTTCTGTTCACTTTTGTTATGGAGACATTGAGAAAAATGTTACTGAACGCTGTTGATGTAGGGCTTTTGGGTGATTTCAAGGTGGGGAGAGAAGGGAGTTTTGTTAGACTGTCACATCTTCTTTTTGCAGATGACTCAATTATCTTCTGTGGGGCGGATTCTAAACAAATCTTGCATCTTAGATGTATTCTTCTCTATTTTGAGGCGGTCTCGGGGCTCAAGATCAATCTTAGTAAAAGTGATTTAATTCCACTTGGTGAAAACATTAATTGTCTTCTTCTTGCTAGTTTGTTGTGGTGCAATGTAGGATCACTTCCTATTACTTATCTTGATCTCTCTCTTGGAGCCAAGTTTAAAGATGTAAGCGTTTGGAATCCAATTGTGGAGAGGCTTGAAAAACGATTAGTTGGGTGGAAGAATCGCCTTCTCTCTAAAGGAGGAAGACTTACTCTCATTAAAACCACTTTTCTAGTCTACCTATTTATTTCACGTCTCTATTTCCTATCCCTAGTGTTGTGGCTAAGAGGTTGGAGGATATTCAGAAGAGATTCTTATGGAAAATACAGGTGAAGAGTATAAATATCATTTGGTGAGATGGGGAGTGGTTAAGTAGCACGTGGTAAAAGAGGGGGTCTTGGTTTGAAATCTCTCACTTTATTTAATAAAGCCTTCTTGGGGAAATAGCTTTGGAGATTTCTTGGGGAGAGAGATCACTTCTGGAGAAAGGTGGTGGAAGCTACGTTTGGGATGGATTCTTGTGGGTGGATGACAAAAAAGGGGAGAGGTGCTTATGTTGTACGGGTGTGGAAATGGATAAGAAGGGGTTAGGAAGGCTTGCATCCTTGTCTCGCAGTGTTGGTGGGTAATGGGAGGAAAACCAGGCTATGGCATGATTCTTGGTTTGGGAACACTCCTCTTAAAGATCGATTTTCAGAGATTTTCGCAATTGTGAGGGATAAAGAAGCTCTTATTTCTTCGTGTATCTTGGTTTCTAATGGTAATATTTTGTGGGACATTCCTTTGATCCGTAATGTTTAAGATTGAGAGGTTGAGAGGGTGGAAAGTTTATTGGAAACTTTATATAGCTATAAGATGAATCTGTCTAAGGAGGATGTGGTTAGATGGAGGGATAGTCAGGTAAAGGCTTTGAGGTGAAATCTTTCTATAAGATTCTTGCGGATGGGGATTCTTCGGATGGCTCCTTCAATTTCCCTTGGAAAGCAATTTGGTGTCCCGAAGAAAGTATGTTTTTTTTGGACGGAAAGCCGCTTGGGAGAAGATTCTTACTTTAGATAATTTACAAAAAAGAGGGAGGTGGTTGGTTAATTGTTGTTTCATTTGCTAAAGTTGTGGAGAATCTGCGTTTCATCTTTTGCTTGAATGTTCTTTGGCTAGAGCTCTTTGGGAGATGGTTTATAAGGTGTTGGGTGTGTCTTGGGTTTTCACCTGCTCCGTGAAGAATGAAATTTGGGCTTGGAGTGGGTTTCAGACTTCGAAGAGCCTTAAGAAAGCTTACTCTATGATTCCACTCTCCATCTTTTGGTTAGTTTGGATTTGAGAGGAGATTTTGATGAGATTGAGAGACATTTATTTGTAATTAGGGAAATGTGGTTCAATACCCTCATTTTTTGGGTTACAAGAAATTCTTTTGTAAATGAATTAGATATAGTAGCTTTTGTTGAGTCTCTCTCCTATAAATAACCTTGTACATGAGTTACATCTCTTTGGTGCACTTTTTTTTTATATATTTTATTCACTTATCAAAAAAAAAAAAAAAAAAAATCGTACTTCCTTAGGTTGTATTAGTAGATTCCTTTAAATTCAATGTTGATTAAATTGAATTATTTTTTGTAGCTTGCTGCCCTTAACTCTTTAATCTCAAAATAAGTGCAACTTTATACTTTTAGGTGCATGAAAATATTATTTTCCTGATTAATTCGTCAAATTGTTTAATGGTTCAGGGAGAACTAGTGAGGCTTTTCGCTAACGATCAGAACAAAATAAAATGTGGTAAGTATTTATAATTATGTTCTGTGCTTCCCCAGTTGTGTACTAGCATTATATCTAATTCAGTGCCTATGAGAGTTACAAAATTGTCCCTTCAAGTTGGTCTGTTTCTTGAAAAAATAAAATTACGACTTACTATGTGCATAATAGAATTGTTAAAATGAGTCTTCCATTTTGTTGTCATTTTTATAGTAAATATTTACTTGTACATTGATATATAATTGAAGGAAAATAAATAAAAAACTTTAAACTAGGCTTACTTGAATGCTTGAGATGTCCTAGATGCCAGTCAGATATTATTTTTTCAAACTTCATTGCTTGATATAGAAGCATAAAGTCAATAATTTTTACCATGCATGCATATGCATCAAACAGTTCTAATTTCTTTGGTTTTTCAGACCGTAAATGGTATATTATCTGCATAGCTTTCTGATGATTAGTTTTATAGACCCAGATATGCAAATGGAGATCGAGACACATATTTCCCAAGGTCAAGCCACATTTAGTGTTCTACTGCTGGTAGGTCTGAATTAACTTTTTTTTTTTTCCTACAATTATTTTTTCTCAGTTATAAACAAAAATAGATAGGAAAATCCCAACATACATGGTCATAGGTCTTTACCATGTGTCAAGCTTACAAAGAACACCCCCTCCCCTTTCCTTAAGGCGAGTATCTACAACCTCATTCGCTATCAACACAACTTTCAAGATTTGTCTACCCTCAACAAAAGCATTTTGAAATTACCCCACAACTTCCCTAATCAGTTTTTTTCATCCTCAATGCCAAGACCTTGGAGATCAGCTTGTAAATGCTCCCTGCTAACCGAAAGTCTTTAACATTAACCACCCATTCTTCTTGGGAATAAAAACAACAAAGTTTTGTTAAGGCTACCAACAAATTCTACAGAAGCATGGTTACCCCTAACAACCTCTTAATGAGATTGAAGGAAAGCCATTGCGAACACATCCAGACCAGGGGCTTTGTCCCCATTACAATCTTTTAGAGCATTAGAATCTCCTCCTCCCAAAACAGTCTCTCTAACCAAAGAGCCTAATCCTCATTGATATGTTCAAAATTCATGCTTCATAGGATCAGTCTTCTTTCACAAGTCTCACAAGAGAGATTCTCGTAAAAGCCATAAATATCTTCCTTCCTTTCCCTCTCATCATCAAAAGTTTCTCTGCTAACCTTGATCTTGTTCAAGAAGTTCTAACTTCTATGGCCATTGGCCATCCTATGGAAGAACTTTGTGTTTCTATCCCACTCTTTAACCCCTAGACTTTTGGCGACTCGAAATGTCATCCAAAGAAATGGTCTTCGAGAGTTCCTTCTTAACTTGCCATCTTCTCTCCGTTTCTTAATTAGTGAGCCCTCATAACACTGGTCCTTTCTCTTTCATCCTTCCTTTGATATGTTCATTTAACATTAATCTGTTCATAATCAAAGCTAGATGGTACAGTATTCTGGATGGTTTGATAGTTTGGTGACAATTTTTCGTCCATGTAGTTCTTGTTTCCATGTAATTCCTTGGTTTCTGTTTGTCTAGAGACTAGAAATAAGAAAGGGGTATCTTTTTCTTCAGGGGCGGAGGGGGTGGTGAAGGTTTGGGTAGAGTTTGTTCCATTGAAGTGACATAAACCAAACTTAAATCGATCCTCATCAATTTTCATTTGATTTGGAATTCAAACAAAACCTAGTTCCATAAGTGAAACTATTAAAGGGTATGAAAACTTGTCACCTGTTATAAGCTTTTTACAGTAGGATTTTAAATATTCTCCTGAAATATTAACTGTTGCAGCAATTGGTCCACCCTTGTAGGTTTTGGTCTTTCCCACTTAACTTGGGACTAAGGCTCAGCTTTATTTAGTTGTAAGCTATGCTTGCAATTTTAAAATCACGACATAATTATGTCACAACTTCTTTAACAGATGGATTCTCCTGACAATTGGGAGCCTGCGACTTTAATTTTGAGACGATCTAGTTATCAAATTAAGGTCAACAGCACAGAAGCAGTGGTAATTGGAGAGAAATTTTCAAAGCAAATGTCGGTATGCTCTTGACTTCTTACTTGTTGTTTTTCAGTATATAGTAAATCATGTAAGTGAACTTGTTTAAGCAAGGCCTGGTTTGGTAGCATTCCATGTTTAATGAATTTGATTAATATCACATGGATAGTAAAAAAACTGTTAGCTGTGAACATTTTACTGCTTATAAGTTTTTTTTCGTAAGCATAATATTCGCCATCAACATTACTTATTCATCAGCTAGATCACTTTATAATCTCATATATGCTTGTTTAAAAGAGTGCTAGATTGACTTTGAGATTGTTATGAGCCCTTTTTATATATTGATTTTAAATGCTATTTCTTGCATGCACTTGTGTATTATTGATGCAGATTAAAATTCCTTGTGGGCTCTCAACACAATTCGTTCTGATATGTTCTGATGGATCTTCTCATCCTTTCAGCACGTACAATGTTAGGTAATCCACCACTTTTATATTTGAACTTTTTCATCAAATTTATTTTTTTTCTTCATAAGTTTTGTTTCCTAATCAATTGGCTATAAAGAGATCCGTCTATCTGTCTCTATTTTGCGGGGAACGGGTATTATCATCTCTTTCGCCTACCCTTTTGAACCCTGGACCCACTCATCCCCTTGCATTTTGCAATTGCAGATATAGTCAAGAGGCCGTTGCCAATTAAGCGTGTGCTTGATGCTTTTTTCTTTTTCCTTATTTTATATTCATGTGTTCTAATGCCTACCAAAAACTTAAAACCATTGAGAAGGAAAATGTGATGAAATTAGATTCGCCATTGGCATTAGAAATATTAAATAAGCTGGGAGGGGTTTGAGGAATAAAGCATCCATTTCTTGGTATTTTGTGTAATACACCATCCTCTGTGAGAATTCAAGCAAGAGTTTCATATGTTGAGATTAGGCCCAAAATCTGAATGACGAGTATAAAGCCCATCCAAAACCAAGAGGGGTTGATCAGGTGGAGACAAACTCGGTCCAGGAGTTGAAGCTTGACTGGTGTTGGGACTTGTGGCTCATTATTTATGACTTTGACTATCCTGGTGTGGTGACCTATACAATCAAGAATTTAATTAAGTGTTGTTGTGAAGTCTAACGCATCTTGAAAAGTGACTTTGTGTGAAACCAATGCTCTTGGTAACTAACAATTAATTAAGTATTTTGACTATACATTGAAGTCCTATGGGCATTAGGAGAGGTAGTCCTCTAGGAGAGGTAATCCTCAAGGAACAACGAGTCAAATGTATTGGGCAAACCAAACACCAATATCCAAGGGTTGAGTGAACATTGGGTGTATTAGGGTTTCGGATTGTGAGATTGAGGAGAGTTTTCACACGGTTTTTGTTTGAAACATTGTGTACTTTTTAGTTGTGAGTTTTAATAATTTTCCTCCAGCAAAAGTTGCAAGTAGTGGTGTAGTGAGTTTTAGCAACTTTTCTCCTTCCAAAAGTTGCAATGAAGTGAAATAGTGATGGACTCGTGGACGTAGGCAATGAGTTATGCCGAACAACGTTAAAATTCTTGTGTTCCTATATCTTTATTTTTACCATTGTTATTATGTAGTTGATTTGGTGTCAGATTCTCAACAAAGTGGTATCATGGTGAGGTTTTACAATGGCTGTTGATAGCCCTAATTAGGTTTATGTTGAGAGTCCTAATTAAGTTGTTGAGAATCCTAGTTAGTTTTATGTTGAGAGTCCTAATTAGGTTGTTGAGAGTCTTAATTAGGTTTATGTTGAGAGTTCTAATTAGGTTTCCTATTATATGTCATAGTAGGTTTCCTAAATTTTATCTATTTTATATCTATCTTATCTAGTTATGTCTCTTAGTCCTATTAGGTTTGATATTCATAAGTCTATATATATGACTGTTGAATTGTATTCAGAAAATCAATAATACATAATTCTTTTGAATTTTTTTGTTAACATGGTATCAGAGCAATTTGTTTCCTGGGATGCTACATAAATTTTTTTTTAAGAAGAGAAAAGAGACCTGCAACAGCCAAAGCCGTACAACAGTCGTCATCATCAACAGCCGAAGTTGTACAACAATCATCATCATCCTCACCACCTGCAACCTATTTTCTGGCCTTCTTCCTCGGCCCAGAAATCCATCATCTTCGTCGTCAACATCCTGCAACAGCAATGTGACACCTGCAGAACATAACTTTCCGGCATAATTCCTTTTTCGGTAGCTGATTTCGGCGCACGTCGTCATCGGACACCATCACCCGGATCTCCTTGCTTCGACGACAAAACCCTGGCTCCAGCATCCAATCCAACCACATTTGACCGTCCATTTATTTGCAACAGATTTGATCGTCCAATCTGTTCCCAGATCCAGATCTGCCATGTTTGGTTACTTGGATAAAGAAAAAAGTGCCATGTTTGGTTACTTGGAAAAAGAGAAAACTGCCCTGTTTGGTTACTTGGATAAATAGAAATCTGCCTTGTTTGGTTACTTGGATTTCATCTGTTTGGATACATGGTTATAATCTGTTTGGTTACATGGTTATAATATGTTTGGTTACTTTGTTAAAGAGAAATCTGCCTTGTTTGGTTACTGGAAATTCCAAAGCCTTCATCACTTCATCTGTTTTGGCCTTCATAGTCAACTATACCTCTGGCCTTTATCGCTAATTTTTTCTTCCCTCTAATCTTGCCTTCTTTGGCCTTCATAGCTAACTATACCTATGGCCTTTATCGCCAATTTTTTTCTTCCCTCTAATCTTGCCTTCTATGGCCTTCATAGCCAACTATACTTCTGGCCTTTATCGTCAATTTTTTCTTTCCTCTAAACTTGCCTTCTTCTCCATCATTAACCCACCATGGCTGAAAACACCATTCAAGCAGCGTACAGGCTGAATGGGAAGAATTATCTGAAGGTTCTGCTATGGCGACAAAAACAGACGAGAAGACGGATGGAAAGGCAGATCTGGACTTATATGCAAGCCGGGAATGAAGGATGCATATTCACCAGCTTGAGGGGGAGTGTTGAGAGTCCTAATTAGGTTTATGTTGAGAATCCTAATTAGATTTATGTTGAGAGTCCTAATTAGGTTTCCTATAATGTGTCATAGTAGGTTTCTTAAATCTTATCTATTTTATATCTCTCTTATCTAGTTATGCCTCTTAGTCCTATTAGGTTTGAATTCATAAGTCTATATACATGACTGTTGAATTGTATTAAGAAAATCAATAATACATAATTCTTTTCAATTCTTTTTGTTAACAATGGCAAAAATTCAGATATAGATGAAAGTATAGATATTAGTCTTTTCGATTCCATCATCACTAAATTGTTGAGTAGCAAGTTGCTAGAGGATGAGTACTTGCCACCTTGAGAAGATGACCAAGTCACGACGTTATTGGTGGGCGAGGAATTTGATGGATGGGAGGTTCGCGTGGCACCGTTGGAGTAGCATAGGTCAAGTGTATTAGTGGATGAAGGATTTGGAGGAGTTGAGTAGAATGAAAGAGAGTGATAATGGAAAGGTTATAAGGATGATGAGATGAAAGTTCTTAATTGTTCATTGGTATTGATGAGAGGTACCATGAACTATGAGAACTTGTCTTTGTTGAATGAGAGCGAATCATATTCATTGTTGAAGATCAGATTTTAGGCCTAGTTGAAGGATAATCGAGGGGGGTTGATCAGGTGGAGGCAAACCCTTTGAAGCTTGACTTGTGTTGGGACTTATAGCTTATTATTTATGACTTTGACTATCTTGGTGCGGTGATCTATACAATCAAAAATTTAATTAAGTGTTTTGCATAATACATGATCCTCTGTGTGTGCAAGGAAGAAGAGGAAAGAAATAGGGAGAACAAGAGAATACAAGCAAGAGTTTCATATTAGATATAATTACACAATTACATAGAGGCTATAAATATGGTACGGTATAGAGGAAATAATACTCCATTCCAAGCTTATAGTACTTTCTATCAATTACCTTATGTAGACAATTTGGTACGGTAAAGAAATCTCTCACTGTATTTTTTAATTCAATATCAAAAGTGCCTTTAGAATGAAATACAACCATATACGTATACTAGAAAAATAAACTAACCCTAATAAGGACTCGGCAAACAAAAAGACTCTGAAATAAATAACAAAAATAATTATTAAGACTAAGCCCAAGATATGTTGCGGGTGCCCCTCGAATAGGTTCGGGCCAAGCTTGGTTGGGATTGGTCTCCATCACAATTGCATCCCTGAGATTGGCTTGCTGTTTCCCTAGTTCCCTGTGATTGGGAATTATTTGTTCTATTTCTTTGTTTTCGATCTCAAAAATATTAGTATTCTGCATCAAGTAGCATATGAGCATAAACATCGATTCCTTGTTTATATCTTCAAATCGATGGACCCGCATGCTTGGAACCCTGACTAAGAATATATACATATGCATTGTTTGCAGTAGCCAGTGGAAGGCTGTTTTGTTTGTCAGTTTTGGCTGCTGGCTGGCATGCACCGCCACCACCAACAAAACCTGAACTTGCCCACAACAAGCTTTCCGTCACAAACGCAGCTCATCTAGCTGCCCCGTCAGCCATCATGCACTGTAAGAAGTTTCGTCGTGGATGCAACTTTTTGATCAACCACTTACCAAAATCCTGCCGTCGATCTTTGTTGGAATGCTGTACACACGCTTTTAGCTGCGCATGGATTTGTCTTGATTGATACGCCTTCCATCTGACCCCAGCAGTGGTCTGAGGTGTTCAAGCCAACCCAAGCCACAAAAAAGAAGAAAAGAAGCCGAAGTTGCAGCCTTTGTGCTTGCTGCTATGAATTATCTAGATTTCTAAATTTCTGAATTAAAAAAACTGCAGTGTGAACTACCTTTGTTAGTCTTTCTATGTCTATTAGTACTAGGAACATATTGAAAGTGTTGAAGCTCAAGTGGCGGTTGTCTCTGCACGTCTTGCTGAGTTGAGTTCTCTAATGGCAAGCTCAAGTGCATAGGTTTTGGATTTGTAGTGAAAACTCGAACACCAAAGCTGGCAGTATGAGCATGAGTATGAGTGTGCGTATGGATATGACAATGCTTCTAGTGGTAATAATGAGTATGTTACATATGATGAAATCGCCATCTAACAAACGCCTGAGCATGATTCTGTAGCTTTATATGAAGATCTATTGGATATAAAAAAAAAAAAGGATTTAAAAATCTTCAACAAGGCGTGCACGAATTTGAAAAAGCTTGGAAGCACCAAAAAGAATCAAATGTATGAAAATTCGTTCTTCAACATATATAATATGAAGAGTCGAAGCCCTTGGTTGTTGCGATATTGAAAGATGATCTAGAATTCGTATTTCAACATGAAGAACAAGAAGAGTCAAAGCCCTGGACTGTTGCAACATTAAAAGATGATCCAGAAATTTCAAAAGAGTTAGATATGAAGAAGGAAATAGAAGCTTCTAAGGATAAAATTGAACAAAGCATCGCATGTGTCAGAACTTCAAACTAAGAACATGTTGTACAAATCTAGAGCGAGATAACTATGGTGAGCAAGTTCAAGACGAGCGAAGACAAGGCGGTGATATTGCTTGCATACTATTGATTTTATCTTGTCTACTTGTAAAATTTTAGGAACTTTATTTTCTAATCTCGAATTTAGGTCCAAGCTCTTTCGAGATTCTGTTGTGTTTTACCAAAATGAAAGATTTTGATCCTTCACCACTTCACAACTCGAGGTCGAGTTTTCTCTGGGAGAAAATGATGAAGTATGCATGGAAGAATAAATTTAAGGCTTTTGTAATTTGGAAAATCTTCTGGTTATCAGGGTTTAGGGATTTAATTTAGAAATTTTATTTTATTGGGATTTATTATGAGATATTGAGGTTTTATTTAGTTTCTTTATTTGGGCAAGACTAGGGCTTCTAAGATGTCTATATATTAGACATTCCTATGTTATTTTGAGTTAGCTTTGAATGATTATGGAAAATCAATTGCATTCTTGAGATTGGGCTTGCTGTTTCCCTGGAATTGTTAGTTTTCAATCTCAAAACTCATTGTTCTGCATAACATTTGATCCTTCCATAAAGGCACTTGATGGTCCTTTCAAAAACCACTATTTGAGGCAAACTATCTCGGAATTTGTGAATTTCTGAAACCTGGGTGAAAACCAAACGTAATGGTTACTCCAAGATTCTGGTTTCTACCATTTAATTGCTATAAGTATTGGTAAGGCCTGGTTTTGTTTGAAGTTTGAACTCCAATATTTAAAAAAAAAAGAAAAAAAAATTCTAAGCACTAATATGAAGTTTAGGCTATTATTTCAACTTTTATTTTCTTTTTCAAATTTTTACATGCTTATGTGTTTAGTTCTTTTTCTCCCCCAGTTTTAATTTCTTACTGCAGGATTCTACGGTTGAACTTTTTTATTCACTCACATATTCGAGTCTAAGATGATTATAAAAGTTCTTTTGAACTGAAATGTTAAGCTTAGGATCCTCATATAGTGGCAGTGGAGAATGAAGAACATGTTAATTTTTCTACTATGTTCGCTATTTCTTATATCCTTATGTGTTCAGTCTTTTTGTCCCCCTTACTTTTTACTGCCAGATTTTAGATTATATGATGGAGCTTTTTCATGCTCACGTGTTTGAGTCTAAAATGACTATGACATTGTTTGGGGTTAGATTTAAGCAAGCTTAAATCAGCTTGTTTAAATCTGATCAAGGCAATTTTTGCCTCAAAAAATATTTAAGCAAGTTGATTTAAACTTTACTTAAATCTACCCCAAACATGACCTATATAACTTCTATTGCATTAGATTTTTATGCTGTTTTATTAGGCCTGAATATCATTGAATGATTGGATGCTTTTGAATATTTATTGAATACTAAATGCTTTGCAGAATCAAATGAGAAGTGTTAATAAGTTTAATGAATGTAACAAAAAGTATTCACATTTTTTTTTGTTCATTTATGCTCTGCTTTCTAATAAGATGCTATTCCTTTTGTTTTGTAGAATGCGTGATACTCTTGTCTTGACCATGAGAATGTTCCAAAGCAAGGTATCTTTTCTCATCAAAATCTACTACTGAACTTCTTCATAGATGCATATATTTGGTTTTACATTGTTTAGAGGGAGTTTCACACTTAACAAAAAGTCGGCATCGCCAACTCAATTTTTGTTGGAAAATTTGTAGTTTTTTTCGCTGCTGATGGATTTGATTAAATATGAGGGCATGAAAGATGAAGAGAATTATTTTTTATTTCATTATAATGTTTCATGCAAGTAAGTTGTTGTGAACACCATTGGTTTAAAAAACTACTTGAATATGAAACTTGGAACTCAAAGTACGAAGTAGAGCAAATATCCACCATTTACAATACTAGATGTCCATCTTCCAAGAAGTTACAGTTGGCCTGAAAACAATGAATCAATTCATCATTAAACCTCCTTGTTAGTTTTACATATGTCCTAATATTCTTGACATGGGACAGATTCGAGGGACCTGTGTATGTGGCTTTGTGTTGGGTTTAGGGCAAAGAGAATTAGGGATTCTAGGGTTTGAATGTATGGAGGAAAGGGCTGGAAATTATGTAGAGATTAGGGTTTGTGATAAAGTAACAATAAATGAGGGTTTTAAAATGATAATAAGATTAGAAAAGTGAAGTTTACGTGCTATTTTGCTTGCTGTGGATAGTAATCCAAGAATAGTATAATAGCTAAAAACTCTAGGCATCCATGCCTCAATAACAATAACTTTAATAATTCCATTATCAAAGTCTTAGAAACCCTAAATAATATTTATAGAGACTACTTTTCCTTGCTTTGCATTAATAATGCAGTTTCTAAGCTACTTTTTAAAGATGGGATCTAATTTCACCAACATTCTAGTTTCAAGTAGAATGATTTAGAAATGGTTCCTGGATCACCTTTTCTGTTGTATTGAAGAAAGGATAAGAATTCTGATGACTTTTAGTTAGATGAGTTATGTTTGTTTAGAATCAAAAAGCAATCTATACTTCCAACGTTGGAAATGTGATCTCTGTCTACTTAACCGGTTGGATCAAACAGCAAGCTAGTACTAGATTTATTGTAGTTTTGTGATTATACCAAATACTTCTGTGAGCTTATTAGTTTAATTGCATCAATGTTGCTAAGTCAAATATTTAAATAAATGTAACGCACAATGCATAGTTGAGGTTGAAAATGTAGTATTGCCCTTATTTACTGGATAACCAATTGTGTCAAATTTGTAAGGGTAAAACCTTCAGATACCCCTTGAGGTAAGGCATAATTATAGACACCTCCCTCATTGATTCGTATCTTACATTGCACCCTTTCTGACCATATACTGACCATATATTGATTAATGTGCCAAATTAAAGCACGCGGAAACTTGAGATTGCCCTTTCTATTCCCAAACCTTTCACCATTCTCTTATGTTCTATTTTGCTGAAGTGAAAAGAGACAAATATTTGGTAAGGAAAGCTGAGAGAAAATTTCCTTATCCTTTTAGAATCCTTGCTTGCATGAGAGAGTTGAGTTTTTTCATAATTTTCTTGGAAACCAAACGCAAGGATTCTTGTTGTAGAAACTAGATTTCCTCTTTTTCTCCCACTTTGTTGCTTCCCAAACATTTCATTCCTTTAGCTTTCTCAGCCAAAAGTCGAGAAAGGCAATCTTAGGAGAGGGGTAAAAAGCTGTTTGGGGAATGAAAAAATGAGAAAATTGTTTCTCTGTTCTCTCTCTCCCTCTTCCATCCATGTTTTCCAAAAAGTCCTCTCCCCCGCTTTCTTTTTCTTTTTTTTCCTCTCTTTTTCTCTCCTCCCTCTCTATTTCTCTCTCATCCCTCTCTGCGTCAATCCTCTCTCCCCCCTGCGTTTTTTCTTCTCTCTATCCTCTTCTTCTTTCTTCTGTGTTTTCCCTTTTTCCTTCAACTCTCTCTCTCTTGCTACGTCCCAAAGTCCCCAGAAGCTTTCCGCCATTTTACCTCTTTTTCTTTGTTTTTGCTAAGGAGGAAAATCTTGTTTGGTAAGAGGGAAAGTACAAAGAAAATTTTCTCTTTCCTCTATTCTTGCTGGATCTTTTTTTTCTTGGTAATCTGGTGACAAATTGTAGAGAGTTGGACAGATAAATTCAAAAAATGGGAGGAGAGTTAGTAATTTTCTGGATTTTAGAAGAAAGGAAATGATATTTATTTGGAGAGAAAATGAAGCTAACTACTTTCAGTTCAAGAAGGAAAGGGTAGTCTTGGCATTATGAAAACAATTGTCACTATGATGTCAGTAAAAGTTAGTCAATATATGGTCAGATAGGGTCAGAAGGGGTGCAGTGTAAGATACAAATCAATGAGGGTGGTGTCTATAATTATACCTTGCCTCAAGGGGTATATGAAGAATTTACATGATCTATAAAATGTTATATATGCAATTGGAATTGTTCAAATTGTAATTTTGGTGAAAGGTTGCACCAATGTTGTTTCAATTGATGAAACTGGAGGAGGGGAAGATTTGAAGTTAGAACTAGAAGGAGCAACATCAGCCTAATGTAAGCATGAGTATGACAGAATACATGACACTCAAAAGTTGAAGCACAATTAAGGTCTAGTTCAGATTGTTTGGGAGCAGATATCCAGAATTGGTCACTATTTACTATCTTGGATTGATTATCAATCGGGAAGATGAATTCATATCCCTTTCTAATTTGTCTGCAACATTGCCCTTACATCATCTTTTGGGTTTAACTATGGAAAAGGTGAGGCAAGAATGTAAGATGCAGTAAAATGATAGTGTGATGAACGAACTGGAAAAGTGTATTTCAGGTTATTCTGCATTTGTGGAGTACCTATAAAGATTACATGAAAATTTACAGGATGGCTAGAAAAGATTGCTAGCAAGCAGAAAGGGACAGATGTTGAGATGGATGAGTTGCTGTGCAAGAAAAGTTAGGCTAGAACATAAATGGAAATTTGTAGAAACTTTGAAATCATACCTACTGAGGACAAGATGAGAAAAATATCATCTATGATAGTTTGATTTTTTTAAGAATTGCTAATGAATGCACTAGAAAAGTGGACTGATCAGTTGAAATGCACATTGACCAACAAAAAAATCTTTTTTTATTTTTTTAGAAAAAGAGAAGACAAAAAAATTTGGTTTGAATACTACATGTTCTGATGTGATTTTTAAGTATAACTTTTTTCTGACGACCCTATCTGGAAATACATTTTGGAGCAGGTGTTGGATGACAAGAGAAAAGGAAGAGCATAGAGCCATAGGCCTTTTCCTCCATTGATTACAGTGTGTAGAGTTATTATTCTTTGGTGGCAGAGAATGAGAAGATATAAATATGCATCATAGTTTGTATCTTAGTGAGTTAATAAAAGAAAACCGTTATTATAGTTTTCTTGCTTTCATTGTATTATTTCTAAACTCACTTGCTAGGCCATGGACCAGAAGGCACTTAAGTGAGCAGGGAGCCAAAAAATAACACGTCAATAGATTTCCTTTCATTTTTGTTTGCCTTGATTATGTTGTGTTATGGAGATCCAATTGATTATACTGTTATGTTTGAAGTTATTAATTACATCTGAAACTACAATCTGCATTGTTTATTTATGTTGTATCTTAATATTTCTTAAGAGATTTAATCAATGTAGTCATGCGAGGCTATTTATTTTGATGAATATAACATAAATTTTGATGGTTTCAACTGACAATTTGGGTGCCCTTAGTTCTAGTTATGTAAACTGATCTTATTGGAAATTCCTCTTCGAGTTAAACATTTCATTCATGGTTTCTGGATTTGATGTTGCTATACATGCTCATATGGTTCCTTCATAAAATTTGACCATTTTTTTAATTAACAGTAATTTTTTTCTTTTTTTTATTGTCAGATGAGATTGGAGGTTCAACGATTTGTTGGGAACTTAATCAGCAATTAAAATAAAGAGAAACAAATTCATGAATTTTAACGTGATTTGGTACATTTTTATTTTGTTTAGGCTTACGAATCAATTATTAATTTATTTTTTAGAATCTTTTTGTAATTTTTTAGATGGAAAAAAACTATTAAAAATTGTTACAAAACATTACACAAATTTTAAAAAGTAAAATGTGAATAAAATCTTAATAAACTCTATGTTCGCTCAATCTATAGCTTTCAACAAATTGACTATCAAGTCATTTGTTTTACAAGTTACTTGCTTATCAAGTATGTTTTTCATCTCAAATAATTTTGGGAGACATCAAAAGAATGTAATCCAAAAAATTTGGAATGCTGATCAAATTATTTAACTCTTAGGACTGGCTTGTTTTCATTCAATCAAAACCTTCAAGTATCTGGCATTATACGCTGACAATTGAAGCCATTAATCTTTTTTGGTTTTTTATTTCATAGAAACTCGAGTATAAGCAGATATAAATAAAAAAAAAAAGTTGTCTTTTCAATTTATAGTCTAATACTGGATCGATTAGGAAAGGCAGGTGTAATTGTCACAGTTACAATATTACCGCCACAAAAAACTTGTATGGACATACCATTCCAAAGGACCAATTACAACTCCATGTTCAACGGCTATAACCTTAAATCTCGTGGTCTACAGCATCCTCTTCTTCGATCACAAACAAAAGAACTTTGATTATGAGATCATTGTGTTCACGTAACACTTCCGTGCCTGGTTATTCCAGGTGTTAATGGAAGCTCTGGTCACCGACACATCTCCAAAAGAGAAGACAGTGACCATCAATGCTCGTTTGAAGGTGGCTTACTGCATTAAGACGGTGGCCTATGATGATCAAGCTAAGAGGCTTGTCGCCGTACCATTGGAGCAACGGTCAGATCTCTTCGTGCACCATTTCTTGTCTGCATGGTGGCGCGTAGGTTCTCAAACCACTCATGGCAAGTGGCCGTGCCTCTCAAAGAAAACATGAATTCGCGACTTGTCATTAGGGCTGTTGAAATATAATTTTTTTGATTGTTTTGACCTTTCGAAATACCAAAAAAAGAGTTATAATTTGATGTATTGTAAGGGCAAAATAATCCATTCATAGAAAACTGATGTGGCAGTAATAATCTTTGTTGTGACAATAACGCCATCCATTGACCATTCATAGAAAATTGATGTGGCAGTAATAATCTTTGTTGTGACAATAACGCCATCCATTGAAAAATGATGGAAAATAATTTTCTTTTAATCAACTGTTTAATCCTCGTTTAATTTGATATTTTTTTCATGTATTATTGAATCTAATAAGTTATCTCTCATATGAATTAAGTTATTTTATGTGTATAATATACTTATAGGATTTTAGGTTTAGATAAATAGTTTCCTAATCTTGATAGAAGAAAAATATATTGGTTTGTACATGTTTAATACCGACACAATATAGCATAGAATTTTACAATTTTTCACAATTACAAATATAGTATCAAAGCAAATTGATCTAAAATCAATTTAATTGGTATACTTTAGGTTTCCATAAAAATTATCGAATCTACCCGTAGTTTGGTTTGTCGTTTTTGATTTATTTTTTACATACACCATCAGAATCTTAACGATTTACTCATCGTCAAACTTTCAATCGATAACACTATAGGACCACCAACAATGCGCCACCCAAAGGGTAATCTGTGACTATTGTTTCGTTTCTTCCTCTTCTCGACGACTTCTAGTCATTCCACACCACAGCCGTGATGAGGGTCAACCAATCTACTGTTCTGCAAAGTTTCAGCAAAACATGCGCCACGCATTATCCTTTGCCAACGAGTTTCTGCTAACAGTTTTCAGGTTAACAATCCCACCTCGATTGTCATATCATCGCTAGCTCTGCCTGTGTGCCACGTCAGTTGTTAGTTTACCAACTTCTTTGTACTGTTTGACAAGGGGATTTTACCTAGCACAAGTCTATGAGATATACATGGTACAATAATTCATCTCATCATTGAATGATATGAAAAGAGAGAAAAAAAAATTATTTTCATTCAATGATAAGATAAACTCTTATACCATGTATCTTTTATAGATGCCAGACTAGACAAAAATATTCTTATTTAATGAGGCTCACTTGTGGTTTTGACCAATCAATTCAACTTTCAACTCGGTTTTGTTCCAATTCAGCTTGGTTCTAGCTCTCCTTTTATGTTTGGACTCTCTTTCTGTAAGAGCAGGTTCCTTAAAAGGAATATTTTAATTTCGGTGCGTTTTCGGTGTATAGATTCTTTTTTCGTGGGTTAATTTTTTAAGTATTGGAACATTTTGGAGCTTGGAACTCAGTAAATAAAATATGAGTTGAGTAATTAATATGCATCTTGGGGGAAATGTTAAATTTTTAAAGAGTCTTGGGTACTTAGTGAAAGAAAGGAAGATTGGTGAAGTGAATATGAGAGAATAGAAATGAGGAGGGGCGGATGAGTAATTAAGCAAGAGTTATAGTATAAAAGGGTGAGTGGGATAAGATTTTTGTGTGGAAGGTCCTAGAAGAACTGAGAGGGAAAAGAGAGAAATGAAGAGAAAAGAGAGAGAAAAGAAAGGGGGAGGAAGGAAAGAAAGAAAATGAGAGAATTTGGCAAGTATCTTGGGTAAGAACTTGATTTCCTTTACTTTGATTGTAAAGTAGTTACATTTCTTAAAGATTTATGTTCTTAGAGATGAGATTTTTGGAGAAAATTTGAGGAAGAACAAGGTTTTGGTTTTAGAAAATGTTTTATGAAAAAGTTGGGTGATTTGAAAGCTTTAAGTCAAAATTTTGTTGTGGGTATTGTAAAGATTCATCTAAACACCTTAAAAGTTTATGTCTTCAAAAGGATTGGGTGTTTGATGAAAGATTAGAGGGGTTTTGAAAGGAAAAAGTGAAATTTCGGGCGTTTTCTGGGCTTAAGCCCTAAGGGCAGTCAGCTGTGTCAATTGTCCAAAAGGTAGAAGGTCTCGAGCTCTCTTATAGTCCACTCTATGGTTGGTACAGTCGAATTTACAGAGTCATACAATCGACTGTACAAGCAATACAATCGACTGTACAACCATGTTTTTGGGTTTTTGAGGTGGCTTAATGATTTTAATTGATATCTTAGGCCTTTGATTTGAGAAGAATGTATTTGGTTGCTTATGTTGTGACTTTTATTTTTATTGTTATTACATTAAGATAATTGAAGAATTGATTCAAAAGCTAAAGGGTGATTCTTGAGTAGCTTGGTGTTAAAAGGTGAGTTTCACCTTACTTTTAGTGAGCGTAGTAAACTATACAATGAAAAATGAAAAGTTAGAAGCATATAAATACAAAGAATTATGGAAATATGAATTAGGGATAATTTAAAGAATTATATAAAATAACATACGGTTGTACCTCGAAGAAGGATTATAATATATTAACTTAATAAAGGACTAAAGGGATACAAAAGACATAAAGTACATAAATGAATGTAAAGGAAATGAGAGTAAATAAATCTTGAAGTGTTTATTTTGATAAGTTGTTGTGATATGATTGATTGATAAATATTATGTTTGAGAAATTGTTGATTTGTGTAAATGATATATTCTTTTGTGGATATGGTGAATCATTATGAATTGAGTGCGTAATTACTTGTGTTGAGATGTATGGACTTCACCCAGTAAAGGGTAGGGAAGGGATCCTAATTATTTATGATGGGAGATGTCCTTTTTTATGATTAGCCCAAAGAGGGGCAGATGAGGACAGATTGAATATGATTTGAAGATGAAGTGAATTAAATAAAGAATTGAACGTGCATCATATTGCGTTGCATTACATTTGCATAACGGATAATTGGTGTAAAATTGATGACTTTGGTTGGCCCATGAGAGGCACAAGTGATGTTTGGCCCATGAGGGGCATACGTTGTGATTAGTCCATTAAAGGACACATGTTGTCATTGGTCCATAAGGGGCATGGGGTGTGTTTGGCCTGGTGAAGGAAATGAAATTACTGATTTTGTGAATTGAGAAGTATTGTAGCTAATGTTATGTTATGTATGATAAAGTTATGGATTTAGAAATTTAAATAAATTATTGTTGTGATATTTATTTCTTTTGTGATAAGAAGATGAGGAAAATAACTAGAGGAAAAATCTAAAGTCTTCTTAGAGCTATACTTTGAAATAAAAAGAAAAATTCTCTGTGATTTTTTTTTATAAAAAAAAAAACTGAAAATTTAAAAATTTAGATTCTTTTATAACTACTTCTAGTAAGCTGATTTCTCACTAAGTTTTATAGCTCACTCCCTTATTTTACTAACTTTATAGGTATATTTTGAGAGACTTGTGGTCATTTAAAAGATGTCCTTGTTTACGACATCCTTACCTCTTGAATATTTTGGAAGTCTAAACTAGGTTTAGGTTTAAACTTGATGAGAATTTTCCTTGTATTTGTACTTTGTAAAATTTTATAAGAGTTAGATTGTTTCATAAAAAACATTTTTTTATGTGAAGACGTGTTTGTATTCAATTGTAGTGCTATAAATTTTTTTTGTTTGTATTGTGAGTTGTATGATTGCATAAAGGTTGGGTCGCTTAAAGCTAAAAAGTGGGGATACCTCCTTAGGTAGGGTCCACCTGGGGATGGGTCGTTACAATTTTGGTATCAGAGCATTAGATTGTAAGATTGTATAAACTTTAGTTGCATAATGCGTGTTTCATGGGGTGGTTGTAGGAAACCAGTTGTAGAGAGTTAGAGAGGGTGTTGTGTAGAAGTTGAAACTAGTAATGGTGTAGGTGGTAGTAAGGTGTCTTAAGAATAAAGTTGAAATGACTTGTGTTTGATGTTGTAAGAAACTGATGTGGTTTGGAACGATATGTAATGTTTGTGAATTTGTCTTGGTATTGTTTTGATAAAGTTTACGGATGAGATTACTTGATGCAGTGAGATAATTTGATGGATATATTGTTTGTGTATGCGTGAAAGTGTTAATGTGTGGTTGATGACAAAGTTAAATGCGTGAAGAGTAGGAAAATATTTATTCCTTAAGTGATATGTTTAATTAAAAAGTTAATTTGAATTGTTAAAACCTTAGTAAGTTTTCAGTTGATTGCTAAATAAGGACCTTGGAAACCTTACTGTGACTGATTCTGAATGTTCGATATTTAACTTTGTAATGTTGTATTATTTATGGATGTTTCTTTGTTGATGATGTTGTTGTGTTGTTTTGATTGAAAGACTAGTTAGTACAAGTTATAACCTTGTGATAGGCAAAGAGTTGCGTAGTGGATTTGTTTATATGTATATTTGAGTAATAAGAGTAAGAAGAAAATAGTTATATGAGTAGAAAGTTGGAATGCCCTAAATGTTTGGGGTGTGTTATTAATTTGGAAAGTTGGGAAGTATAAAGGTTGAGTAGTGTTGATTCTTGAGAACTATAAGTATATCAGTAGGATGTGAAACCTAAATAGGGTAATCAAAGTATTGCTAAGAGTGTGGATGGAGTAATTAGTATAAAAGAGGCAGGAATAAATTGTTTAACAAGTGGTTGGAGTAAGGAACAAAGTATAGTAGGGAGTGAGTTAAGTAAAGACGGGTGGAACAATTGAGTAAAGGATTGACGGTGTTAGAAAAATTGCAAGTGAGGTTTTGTGGTATTTGGGATTTTAATAAAGATAGTATGTTGAAAATTAAAAATGGTTATGTGAGAAGTCGTAAAGAAGAAAGGTGTAAGGAATTTTAGACTTTATTGTAAATATTAAGTGAAATTTGATGTCAGAAATGATGAACCTTGTTATGGATTAAGAATTAATTAATATAAGGGTCGATGATTGGTTGAGTGAGTTTAAATATTTGACCTTACTTGCATGTAAGGATTGAAGAGGGATAAATTGGATCTAATGAAAAATGTGCAATGACAATATAAGGAAATTAAAGAGTTGAAGGGCTAAAAAATTATGAATGATTGATTTTGGTTGTAGTTGAGACATTAGAAGAGTTGATTAGTGAAAGTACGATATATTATAGAAATAAGGATAAGAAATTCGAGGAGAATATCGTGGCACGAAAGCCAATAAAGTTAAGAGTATATGAGAAGAGAAAAGAAATTGATGGGTTTCAAGAAATGGGTGTGACTAAACATAAGATTCGGTGAGGAAGGTTTGAAGATGAGATGTTAAATGAACTTCTAGAGGAAGTAAATTCTCAGGTGGATTAGAAGGAGAAAACTAGAAAGGAAAATGAATTGAAAGCATAACTAAATCAAGAGGGTGTTTTGAAATGTGTAGAAGTACATTGAGAAGTTAGGAGTTAAGTATAAGTCAAACATGATATAGTTCGGTTGGATAAATAATAAGAAATAAGTCAAGGAGTAAGGGAATCTATTTTTTAGTCTTTCGGTTGTTGCAAAACGGAGAGGTGTTTGGAAATGTGGAAGTTTTGGATGCTTATAATTGGTTTTGTCGCTAGTATTAAAGGGAGATGGTGTAAACCAGTAAGAATAATGAGTGGAACAACAAAACAAGAGGTTGAGAGTGCATTAATTTTGATTGAGACGTAATAAAATGTCTTTTGATTGATGTTTTAATTGGGCAAGGAGTTTAAACACTAGGCGTAATGAAGTAGAGGATTGAAATTTTGGAAGTGTTCGTTGAAAGGTGGAGATGAACTTTAATTAAAATGGAGACCATAGTTTCAAGAGTTATGTTTTGAGATGCTCTTAAGTATTCTTGAAGTGGAGGGCTATTAGGAGTGCATCTTGAAAGTCTTATAAGTAAGAAGTGCGTAGATTGGACGTAAAGATTAGAATACATAATTTGGGAAATGAGTAAAAGATCCGATGTGAAAAATGTATTAAGGAATGGAAAGAAATAATAACTAAGGTATGATTAGTACCAAAAAAAGGTTTATGTGATAGGATTTTTATGAGATTTAAGTAGAAATTGAAGTTGGATTAAACAAGTTACATTTGAGGACTATTAAATGACAAAATTGGAGAAGAGACTTATATGATGAGGAATTGCTAGTTCTAAGTGGAGATGAATGGTTCTTTAAGTGATTTGGGCGATGCTATGAATTGGATTACAACATACTATCGTTAAAGAAAACTAATTAATTCGAAGACATATTTGAGGATAGAGTACTTAACTATTAATCATTATGATGAGTTATATGAAGATTTCTAGTAAGCATCATCCGGTTAGTGGTAAATGAATCGAGGCTTTGATGAAAAGTAATAATTGGGAGTTTTTGACTAAATTGAGGAAGCATTTGAAAGAAAGAGTAAGTTACTAATTGAGTTATCTTATTTGAGAAATACCGAGAACCTTTCTAAATGAATTGAAGGGTTAATTTGAGTTGAATATTTGTTTCCATGGGTAGATCTAAAGTTTGAAGTAAAGGAATTGAGGAAGTGGTTTGATGGTGAGTGATCTTGTGAAGGAACATTTTTTAGGAACAACGATTCAAAAGTTATACTGAGTTTGAGACCTTAAGGTATTAAGTCAAGGGAAAGAGATGTGAGTGGAAAGGAGTTTAGTTTTGGAGCTCAAGGGTAGAAGAAGGATCTAAGAGAGGAATGATATTAAGAGATAATTTTGGTTAAGAATATGATTCGTAAGACTAGTTGGATAAATTAATGAATAGTTGGAGGAGAAAGAATGGATTATATGAATAATCAATAAAAAAAAAGAAATGATTTCGATATGTTAGAAGTTTTTATTAAATAGAATGGAGTTTGCAAAAGTGTGGATTTGGTCATTTTAGTAAATGATGGTGAGTTTGCATCTATGAGTAGAAGATTCAAAATGATGATGGATAGGAAGCTTAACCGTGCTGTTTTGTAGACTTGGTCAAGAAATTTCGAGGACAAAATTTTTACACGTATAGGAAAATTGTAAGATCCGGTTCCTTAAAAGGAATATTTTAATTTCGATGTTTAGTTTTGGCACGTTTTCGGTGTATGGATTCCTTTTTCATGGATTAATTTTTTTTTTAAGTATTGGGAAATTTTAGAGCGTGGAACTAGTAAATAAAATATAAGTTGAGTAATTAATATGCATTTTGTGGGAAATATTAAATTTTTAAAGAGTCTTGGGTACTTGGTGAAAGAAGGGAAGATTGGTGAAGTGGATATGAGAGAATAAAAATGAAGAGGGGCAGATGAGTAAATAAGAAAGAGTTATAGTATAAAAGGGGTGAGTGGGTTTGGATTTTGTGTGGAAGGTCCTACAAGAACCGAGAGGGAGAAGAGAGGAAGAGAGAAAGAGAGAAAGAAAGATAAAAGAGAGAAAAGAAATGGGGAGGAAGAAAATGGGACAAATTGGCAAGGATCTTGGGTAAGAAGTTGATTTCCTTTACTTTGATTGTTAAGTAGTTTCATTTCTTAAAGATTTATGTTCTTGGAGATGAGATTTTTGGAAAAAAATTGAGGAAGATTAAGGTTTTGGTTTTAGAAAATGTTTATGCAAAAGTTGGTTGTTGAGATGTATGGACCTTGCCCAGTAAAAGGTAAGGAGGAGATCCAAATTATTTATGATTAGCCCAAAGAGAGGCAGATGAGGACAAATTGAATATGATTTGAAGATGAAGTGAAATGAATGAATTAAATAAAGAATTGAATGTACATCATCTTGCGTTGCATTACATTAGTATAATGGATGATTGGTGTATAATTGATGACTTTGGTTAGCCCATGAGAGGCACAAGTGATATTTGGCCCATGAGGGGCATGCGTTGTAATTTGTCCATTAAATGACACATGTTGTGATTGGTCCATGAGGGGCATGAGATATTTTTCCCGGTGAAGGGAATGAAATTACTGATTTGGTGAATTGAGAAGTATTGTAGCTAATGTTATGTTATGTAAGACAAAGTTATGGATCTAGAAATTTATATAAATTGTTGTTGTGATATTTATTTCTTTTGTGATAAGAAGATGAGGAAAATAATTTGAGTAAAAATCTAGTCTTCTTAGAATTATGCTTTGAAATAAAAACATAAATTCTCTGTGATTTTTTTTTTTTAAAAAAAAAATTGAAAATTTAAGAATTTATGACTACTTCTAGTAAGTTGATTTATCACTGAGCTTTATAGCTCACCCCTTTATTTTACTAACTTTTAAGGTAAATTTTGAGTGCCTTATGATAATTTAAAAGATGTCTTTGTCCATGACATCCTCAGCTCTTGAATCTTTTAGGAGTCTAAGTTCGGTTTAGGTTTAAACTTGATAGGAGTTTTTCTTGTATTTGTACTTTGTAAAATTTTATAAGAGTTGGATTACTGTATCAAAAACATTTTGTATGTGAAGATGAGTGTTTATATTTAATTGTAGTGCTGGAAAAGTTTTTTGTTTGTATTGTGAGTTGTATGATTGCATATAGGTCGGTCTCTCGGAGCAAAAAAGTGGTTATATCTCTTCGGGTAGGGCCCACCCAAGGATGGGTCATTACATTTTCATCGACTTTGCTTCTAATGTTATTCGTACTTTTACAAAAGGATTTTGTTTGTTTTCTTTTGTTTTCTCTTGGTTTTCTTAGTGCTTTAAGGTTTCTGGTTATTATGGACACTTTCTTTGTATCCTCTTCTAGTTGTGGTACCTAGTATCGACATTTCAAGAATATTGGTTGCTTTTACTGCCACCATCTTGGACATACTAGATAGAAACAAAACTCTTTCTTGCAAGACTACGACGATTGCAAATAATAGACCATCTATCACTATAGCTAACCTTAAGGATTTGCTTAGCTATATGAGGTTTTTCTCATAAGAGTACCTTCATGGAGATTTCCTTAGCTATAATCTTCTTACAGTGTGTTTACTATGTTGTTATCCAATCCCCTGAACGCAATAAGTTAAAGCCTTAATTTTATCTGTGTTTTTTAGGGTATATTATAGAATATAAGGGTTATAGATGTTATTATCTAGTGTTTAATAAACTCATTACCCAAGGCCACTCCCCTTAAAGAAGGTGGATATGGCTAAATGATTCGAGACTTGTCAATCACATGAATTATAAACAGAAAGAAAAAAAAAACAAGATTTACCCAGGTTCGCCCCAGAATAGGGCTATGTCCTGCCATAAGTTTCTTATTATCAACCTCACAAATCTCTCGTTACATTGTATAGTTAGTACATAAAGAGTATTTATAAGCAACATAAAACATCCTAATTAGGATTTCCGCCCTGCTGCAGAACTACAACTATTCATGGGCCCAAGCCCAAACCATCAAGCAAAAAACCAGACCCAACTCATATATAGATTTGGTCCCGTGTTCGTCCGAGGTTCTACTAATCTGGTCCCGTGAAGTATGCACCAACTCTAACAATCTCCCACTTAGTAAATACTTCACACACATGGAAAACTTCCCAGGACTCGGTTTCTTCAAGCCCATCTTAGTAGTATACCACTCAAACTTTGCTAAACTAACTGCCTTAGTCAAGAAATCTGCGCTGTTCACTGTTGTATCGACTTTCTCAAAGATTATCACATTTTCTTCAATCTTTTCTCAGATGAAGTGATATTGGACATCAATGTGCTTTGTCTGTGAATGAAATGCATGATTCTTTGCTAAGAAGATAACACCTTGATTGTCACATTTCACCTTCACTGCTTCTTGTTTAAATCCAAGCTCAGCACACAACCTTTGAAGCCAAATCTCTTCCTTTCCAGCATGAGTTATTGCCATATACTATGCTTCTGTAGATGAAAGGGCAACAACACTTTACCTTTTGCTCATCTAACTCACTGCCCTACCAAACAGATTGAACAAATATCCGCTTGTAGACCTCCTGTTATCAATGTCTCCTCCATAGTCAGCATCAACTGATCTTACAATATCAAGATTTTTCTTACCTCCTATACCTCCATAACACAATGCAAACTTTGACATGCCATGAAGATATCGAAGAACTCTCTTGATTGTAGTCTAATGCTCTTTCCCAGGATTAGACATATATCTACTCAATACTTCCACTGCTTGGACAATATCTGGTCTCGTACACACCATGACATACATCAAGCTTCCAACTGGACTAGTATAAGGTACGTGCACCATCTCTTTAGCCTCTTCCTCCATCTTCGGACATTGTTCCGTAGATAACTAAGTTCTCAAAGACATGGAAGTCCCTACCGGCTTGTTGTCAGATATGTTGAATTTCTTCAACACTTCTTCAATGTACTTCTTCTAACTTAGCCACAGTTTTTGATTTTCACGATCCCTCTTTATCTGCATGCCCAAGATAAATTTTGTTGGCCCTAAGTCTTTTATATCAAACTGTCTTGCCAACAATACCTTCACAGTGCTAATCATCTACCTGTTATTTCCAATCAACAACATATCATCAACGTACAAGGTTAAAATGACAAAATCAACCCCTAACCTTTTCATATAGATGCAGTGATCAGCATAGCTGTGACTAAACCCAAGCTGAATGGAATATGTATCAAACTTCTAATACCACATCCGTGGTGACTGCTTTAGTCCGTACAAATACTTCTTCAATTTACAAACCAGTTTTTCCTTGCCTTTGCTCACAAAGCCTTCAGGCTGTTTCATGTAAATTTCATCCTCTAAGTCCCCATGAAGAAAAACTATCTTCACATCCAGTTGCTCAACCTTTAGATCATAAGTAGTTGTCATGGATAAGATACATATGATAGATGTCAACTTTGCTACCGGGGAAAATATCTCACCATAGTCAATTACCTTTATTTGCGAGTACCCCTTTGCAACCAGATGTGCCTTGTACTTTTATACCATTCCATCTGCATTTGTTTTCTTCTTGAAAATTCATTTGCACCCAATTGTCTTCCCATCTCTAGGAAATTTCAAAAGGCTCCATGTTTCATTCTTATCCAGTGCCTGCATCTCATCTTTCATAGCATCCTCCCACAGATTTGTATCCTCCGAGGTCCTTGCCTCTTTCACTGTGCTAGGATTATCACCAGTAATATTTAAAGCATATAATGCACTGCAAGCACTAGGGTAATACCTGATTGGTGGTCTCCTAAACCGTTTGGATCGCCTTATGACAGGCGTGATCTCTACCCCGAGCCAGCATCTGAATCCCCATCATCTACATCATAAACATTAATATCGTGCTCAAACCCAACTGACTCAGAATCTGAAGTATTCGATGCAGTCTGTGGGGTAGTCTCCCACTCTTTATCTCTCGGGCTAAGATCAATCTGAAGCTACTTTGGCTGTTCTGGTACATCTTGGACAGCCGCCACATCCCTTTATGTTTTCTTGAGCACAACATCTCTGCTGTAAACTATACTCTTGTTTTCTAGATTCCATAACTTGTACACCTTGACCCCATCCTTATAACCAATGAAAATGCGCTTCACTGATTTACTGTCAAGTTTATTCCTATTTTCTTTTGGCACATGCATATAAGCATCACACCCAAACACCCTAACATGAGCCAAACTCGGTTTCTTCCCGAATAGTGCCTCAAACGGTGTCTGATCCTGCAAAGTTGATGTACGTGACCTGTTCTTCAGATAACATGCTGTAGCAGCCGCCTCTGCCCAGAACTCTGGCTCCAAGCCTGCACAACTGAACATACTCTTCTATTTCTCCATGACTGACCGATTTAGTCTCTTGGCCACCCCATTCTATTGAGGTGTATATGGAGTTATTTTTTGTCTTGCAATGCTGCTTGCCACATAGAATTGCTCAAACTTGTCTGAGCAAAATTCCCCTCTATTATCTGTTCTCACTACCTGTATCTTTCTTTCTATCTGATTTTCTACCAATACTTTAAACTCACAGAACTTATCAAATGCTTCAGTTTTACTCTTCATGAAGTAAATCCATGCATACCTTAAAAAATCATCAATGAAAGAGACATAATACCTGATTTTCCAAGAGATTAGACCGAAACTGGCCCAAACACATCACTATGTATTAAATCCAAAATATATTTTGCCTTCGTGCCAGCAGACTTAAAACTCACACGGTTTTGCTTGCCATGTAGACAATACTCACAGAAATTGAATCCCATGGAGTAATCTTGGACTCCCTTCACCATCTGTTTGACGATAAATTAGATAGTCCCTTTTCATTGATATGCCCAAGCCTTTGATGCCACAGCATAGAGGACGTCGCCTCATCAGTGACCTTCTCAGAGATAAAACCTCTACTGCACTGATTTTGTACTATACTTCCCAGCAGCTTGTACAACGTACCATACCGAACACCTCATGCAATTACTAATGATCCATGAGTTATCTTGCACGAATTTTTTTCACAGTTGAAATTCACTCCCCCATCTTGCTGACTGTCATCAGGTTCTTGATGAGACCCGGAATATGCATCACACTTGTAAGTGTTCTGATCATCCTATCATTCATCTTCAACTTTACCTTTCCACGACCAATAATTTTCATCAGAGAGTTATCTTCCAATAAAACATTTCCCCCATCAAAGGTTTCATATTAATGAAACCAGTCCCTGTGAAGTATCATATGAAATGATGCTTTAGTGTCAATTATTCAAACACTCTGATCTGATTGAGCCAAACAGGATGCCATATTTAAGTACCCAGCATCATCATTATACTGGTCATTGTTTCCTAAAGTTGACCTCTTGGTTGTTTGCTTTTCAGGGTTCACACTTTTACTTCTGCAATCCTTCTTTAGATGCCTAAGCTTCCTACACTTCTAACAATTCAACCCATATTTATCCTTACTTTTCGATCTTCCCCTAAACTTGGGTTTATCACCAAACCACTTGTACTCTATATCATAGGTTCGCCCTCTCACCGATAAGGCCTCCTTTGACGAGTTCTCTGTACCCTGCCGCCTCATCTCCTCAGACAATAAGGTTGCCATGATATTCTCAAAAGACTGATCAGTCGTACCATTACCAATCACAACTATCAAGTTATCCCACGAATCAGGCAATGAAAAGGTAGTGTAATAACCTTATCTTCATCCATCACATCAACACTGATAGATAATAACTTACCTATCAAAGTGTTG
The DNA here is from genome assembly GCA_023935145.1 of Bretschneidera sinensis. Classification (NCBI taxonomy): domain Eukaryota; kingdom Viridiplantae; phylum Streptophyta; class Magnoliopsida; order Brassicales; family Akaniaceae; genus Bretschneidera; species Bretschneidera sinensis. Next base: position 58,118,410 of record CM043699.1, on the reverse strand, counting down.
AACTCATGTAGATAAATAGAGAAAGAATTACCCTCAGCCATCCGAAGGTTGTACAACTTCTTCTGCAGAAATAGTTTGTTTACCAGAGATTTACTCTGATAAAGGCTTTCCAGCTTCTTATAGAGATCTTTCGCAGTCTTTTCTCCAGAAATGTTTATTAGGAAAAAATTGTTAGGAAACCACCTTGGATGATGCCCATGAGGTGATCTTCTAAACACCCAATTCTGGAGTGACTTGTATAAGAAAAGAAACAGCAACCAATCAAAGCAAGAAAGAAAAGAACACAATAAATTTGTTGATAAGGTTTGGCAATATGCCTACGTTCCCGTGAGCTCCTCCGAGCGCTCTCCACTATCTTATCAATAGAGTTCTTTACAATCAATAACACCCTTCCAAGAACTCATAGGTTCTTGAAGAACAAAAGAAGAAGAAAAAGAAGAAAGTGATAAGAACTAACCCTAGAATTTTCCCAAGAAAATTCCTCTTACAAGTTCTTGAATCCCTTTATATTCTACTCTCTTTCTAAATAACCAGCCTCTCTACAAAATCTCTCTTGAGTTTAGTGTCTTTGCACTCTTACAATTGATCTCATTTTCAATCACAAGTTATTCCTCACACTCCTTCTTAGAGATTGTAGCTAGGTGACCCTTTATATAGTGCACTAACTTCTTGACCAATCTTGAGGGTCAATATCCACCCTTAGATCTTAAGGACCAATCAACCTTAGCCCTCCATCAATCCTAAGTGATGCTGTGCGTTTTGAACATGCCTCACACACCTAACAAAAGGCTGAACCAAATGAACCATGTGTGCCTTCAAGCCGCGTCCTGAAGAAGGGCTAAAACATCTCCTTTTGTCACCTTTCTGGGCGCTGCAGCCTGGGGGAGTCTGAGCCGCAGCGCACACTAGTGTTGAGCCTCCTCCATGCTGGCCGCGGTGGCTTAGAAAGAGTTGGGCCGTGGCCTGACCTGGTGTGCACACATTCTTTAAAATGATGATCTTCTTCTCCCGTTTAAACCTTAGATAAACTCCAACAATCTCTACCTTTGTCTAAGCGTTTAAACCCGAACTCATTGTGCAGAGAACACAGTATCCAAACTCATCTTGAGTCACCATATCAACCGACTCCAATCCTAAGAAGTCCAAGACAATGATTGAACTTGCTTAGAGGTAGAACTTTGGTACCTAAATCCGCAGGGTTTTCTTCCGTGGCCACCGTGTCCACATGAATGCATCCTTCCGTAACATTTTCCCGAATGAAATGGTACTGAACATCCATGTGCTTTGTCATCTCATGGAACACCAGATTCTTGCACAAATGCAATGCACTTTAGCTATCTGAATACACCACAACCTGCTCCTTTAGTACCTTCAACTCTTCCAGCACCCTTTGCACCACATAGCCTCCTTGATGGCTTCCGTAGCCGCTATGTACTCAGCCTCGGTTGTTGAGAGGTTGCTACCACCGGCTGCGACTGAGCCTTCCAACTTACACAACATCCGTTTAAGTTAAAGAAGTAGAACGTAATCGATCTTCTCTGATGTCTGCTCTATAGTCTGAATCAGCATAATCCTCAAGACAGATGGACTTACCCCTCATCCTATAAATCAGCCTCATATTTGGGCTTCCCTTCAAGTACCTCAGCAACCACTTCATCCCAAGCCAACGCTCCTTTTCAAGATTACTCATAAACCTGCTGAGAACACTTATTGCATGAGCAATATCAAGTCTAGTGCTTACCAATAACATATCATAAACATATATCAGGATGATCACCACTTCCTTCACCTTATGGCCCTTGTAATACAAGCACGAATCATAGTAGCTTCTCATGAAATTCAGGCTGGTTACAAAGGAATCAAACCTCTTATTCCATTGTCGAGGTGATTGCTTCAGGCCATATAGAGATTTCTTCAGTTGGCACACCAAATCTCATTGCCTTTCTTCCTCATAGTCTTCAGGTTGCCTCATGTAGACGGTCTCATTAAGCTCTCCATGTAAGAACACTGTCTTCACATCTATTTGCTCGATTTCCCAATTGAATTGGACCACCAATGCTAACACTATCCTCATTGTCTTGTATTTCACAACTGGTGAGAATATTTCGGTGAAATCTATGCCTTCCTTTTATGTGAACCCCTTTGCCACCAGCCTAGCTTTATACCGAACTTCATCCCCTAGAGTGTTCCCTTCTTTGATCTTGTAGATACATCTACAATCCATAGCTCTCTGTTTTTCTGGTTTGGGTACCAATTCCCAAGAGTTCTTATTCCTCAAAGAATCCATTTCTTCCTCCATAGCTAGCTGCCACTTTGACAACTCCTTACATTCCATGACATCTATGTAAGTTTCTGGTTCAACCTCTCCTTCTGTCCAAGGAGCTGCTACACTAGCATCCGCAAACCCATATCTCAAAGGTGGTCTAACCACCCTCCTTTCTCGATCCCTTGTGAGCTGGTAGTCATTCAGGCGTTGAAGCTGACTCGATGTTGCTTCCCAATAATGTAACTTTCGCAGAAATCAAGTTTCTCTACTTTGTCACCACCAAGTAGACCATTCTTGCTGAGAACTTACAGACCCTTTTCGCTCACATGTCCCAAGCGAGTGTGTCAAAGAGCTGTCTTATCCATCTCAGCCATCAAGTTTGCCGCTTGATCCTTGATTTTTGTCTCACCGATAATCTCATAAAGTCCATATTTGATTGTTGCTTTGATCACTATCAAAGAACCCTTTGTTACCTTGATCTTTCCTCCCTCAGCTTTGTATGTATGCCCCATAGAATCCAGCTACCCCAATGAGATCAAATTCCTCCTCAAATCCGAGAGATACCTTACATTTCGTAGCAGCCTTGTGACTCCATCAAACATCCTCAACTGGATGTCTCTTATCCCCCTCACTTGGCAAGAATTGTCATTCCCCAAGAAAACCCTTCCATTATTGGTCTCCTTGAAATTCTTGAACCATTCCTTGTGAGGGCATGTGTGATAAGTGCACCTGGAATCCAGAATCCATTTCTCGCTATCTTGCCTCTTGCTCACATTTGAGCACACAACAAGAACATCATCTTGTTGTTCTCATTTGGCAACCAAAGCCTCTCCATTGTTGGTATGGCTTCTCCCTTCTCATCCTACAAGCTCTTCTTGTAATCTTTCTTGAAGTGACACTCCTTGTTGCAGTAGAAGCACCTCTTTCCTCCAAATCTTGGTTTGGAATGTGCTCTCCCATGGCTCTGTCCTCTACCTTTTGATTTCTCGCGGTAGTTGCCATGGTTGCTACTGCCATTCCGAGTTGCTGGTCATCCTCTAATGATCAGCCCTTCTCCACTTGATGCTTCCCTCATCTTGGCTTTGAAATCATGAGCCCTTATAGCATTGACCACAATTTATTTGGTTAGTGTATCTCTTTCATATTCAATTGCATTAATTAAACTATCAAATCAATCAGGAAGAGAATTTAATAACATAACAGCCAATTGTTCATCTGAGAATTTAATACTATAACTAGCCAAATCTTGAACTAGTTTATTAAAGACATTAAGATTATCTTGCAACTCTTTATTAGGATCCATTTTAAAAGCAAAGATTCTTTTAAGAAGATAAATCTTGTTAGGGAGAGGTTTGGTAAGAAACAACTCATCTAGTTTCTTCCATATGACAGCAGGATCTTCCGAGTCTCTGCACTCCCTTGTGACACTATCCGACATGTGCAAGAAAATGGTGCTGTATGCCATCTTCTTCATCTCAATCTGCTGGTCCTCCGTGATACTTGCTGGAAAAGCATCATCTTCTCCAATAGCCAAGTCCACCTTCTGTTGCATAAGAACAACCTTGATCTTCCGCTTCCATAAGGAAAAATCTCCCTTTCCATCAAACTTCTCAACAACGAAATTTGAACCCATCTTGCGGAGATGATCCTCGATTTGTGCAGCACCCACAAATGCTTTCCAACTTCTTCTAAACCTCAAGAACCCGATTGAAGATTGATCTCAATACCGTTCTTGAATCAACCTCAAGAACACGATCTGATCTTGATCTTTACTCTGTTCTTGAATCACCCAAGAAGTTTGTTCTTTGATTCTTAGAGTCTTGCTCCGATACCTTCTGTTCTTGCTCCGATACCTAGCTGTGCAAGCTCCGATACCACTGTTGGTGGTATCTCTTCTAGCTCTGATACCGCTATTGGGAAACCACCTTGGATGATGCCCAGGAGGTGATCTTCCAAACACCCAAGTCTGGAGTGACTTGTATAAGAAAAGAAACAACAACCAATCAAAGCAAGAAAGAAAAGAACACAAGAAATTTGTTGACGTGGTTCGACAATATGTCTACGTCCCCGTGAGCTCCTCCGAGCTCTCTGCACTATCTTATCAATGAAGTTCTTTACAATCAGCAACACCCTTCCAAGAACTCACAGGTTCTTGAAGAACAAAAGAAGAAGAAGAAAAAGAAGAAAGTGATAAGAACTAACCCTGAAATTTTCCCAAGAAAATTTCCCTTACAAGCCCTTGAATCCCTTTCTATTCTACTCTCTTTCTAAACAACCAACCTCTATAGAATCTCTCTTGAGTTTAGTGTCTTGGCACTCTTACAATTGATCTCACTTTCAATCACAAATTATTCCTCCTAACTTCTCGATTTCAATTTGTGATCTCGAAATCTCTGATCGTTAATCCTCGAATATAAGGCTCTAATGCCAATTGAACGACTCAAGACCTATCAATCGCATGAATTATAAACAGAAATAAAAGAAGACAAGATTTACCCAGGTTCATCCCAGAATATAACTACATCCTGCCAGAAGCTTCTTATTATCAACCTCACAAATCTCTCGTTACAATGTATGCTCAATACATAAAAAATATTTATAAGCAATTTAAGACGTCCTAATTAACGTCTAATTAGGATTTCCACCATGTTACAGAACTATGGCTATTCATGGGCCCAAGCTCAAACTACTAAGCAAAAAACCAGACTCAACTCATGTACAGGGCCCCCATGTTCGTCCAGGGTTCTACAGATCTGATCTCATGAAGTATGCACCAACTCTAACAATGGCGAGGGTGCGGATTACGATGAGTAAGCATATGGAAACATGTGAAACCTACCAAGACTAATACAAACTCTTTATATGTAGTAAGAAGGCTTCCGTGATGGGTGCGCTTTTAATGTATTAGACAAGGGGTTGTTTATCATCTAAGCACAAAGTAAGGATGACGAGTAAGGAGCTCTCTCTTGTCATTGGTCTACGTGAGAAATTTCAAGGCTCGAGAGATTTGGGTATAAAAGAGTGAGGATTTAAATCTCTCTCTCTTTTACCTAGACCGAAGTCTAGCCCTTTGTGTTTCAAGGAAATTAATTGAAATCTTAATTCAAGTATTATTATCATACACTACTAATAAAGTCAAACACACATTTTGCAATTTATATTCAAACAAAGCGACACCAAATATAAACTTTAAAATAATGTGGTAAAAGTAAGCATTTAAAAGAAAGGAATTATGAATTCCTAAATCTAATCAGGTATCCAACATAAGACATATCCTCTCTAAATCTCTATAGGATCAAGCTCCAAAAAATGACTAGGTTCAAGCACACACTTCCTCAACATAAACACATGGGATACATTCTACACATTAGATAACACTTGGTCAATGCAACCTTATAGGCCACAATGTCAATTTTCTCCATGATTTCAAATTGTCCCCAATTCTAGGGATTAACTTCCATCTTTTCCCAAATCTATTCACAACCTTGAATGAAAATACCTTCAAGAATACATGATCACCAATCTAGTTATCTGAACTAGATTGGTAAGTGTTATTATATGTGAATTCCTCCAACGGCACATATTCCTCCCAATGACCTCTCAAGTCTAATACATGTGCTTTAGGAATGTCTTCAATAATTTGAAGGTTTCTCTCAGATTGACCATCTTGTTTAAGGTGATTAGTACCAAGAGTTAGTTAGTTCCCAAATGCGAATATACATTTTCCCTAAACTTGGGTGCAAAATCTTATGTCTCTATTTGATACAATGGAGGTAGAAATTCCATGCAATCTTGCTATTTCTTGAACATAAAAGTCTTGTCAATTTCTCTAAAGGATGCATACTCTGAATAGCACAAAAAGTGAGCGGATTAAAAGTTTTGAGTATAGGTCGAGCGTGTTGCGCTCCTGATATCTCTTTACTTGCTAAAACTTATACCCGAGCTCTAACTATCCATGAGCCCGCTTAATTAAAGAATTTTATCATAAAAAATCTCCATTTCAATAACACACTTGTCTAAGATTCACATATGCTACACCATTTTCAAACCTATTTTCATATCTTTGAAACACATTGCCACCTCTAGCCTTATATTGTTTACATTCTTTATATTATCCAAACTAAAGGGATTGATTTGAATTGACATAAGACAAATAGGGTGAATTAAGCCTTTGTAAAACTCTCTTCAGAAACTTGATTCAAGTCCTTAAGTTTTTTTTTCTTTTTTTTTTTTTATCATTGTAGTTAATTAACTGAATAACATTTGCCCATGTCATTGCAGTTTCTAAGAAATCTATCATATCTCTATAAATAAACATATTTGATCATTCCATTAACCTTGGTAATATAACACCTTTAAATTGACATATAATCATTATTCCTTGTCATATTCTTTTGCAATTACACCTTTCCAGAATCAAGTATACTAAATCTTCCACAAGAACCACTAATTTAACAAGTAGAGTTTTTCAAACTTCAAATCGTGTCGTAATGCTTCATATGAACATAATTTTGATTCACATTGTTTTTCACTCTCACATACATTTAGCTACCAATGTTTTTTTTACCCACTTACGATCTAAAGACTTTATATAGATCAGATTTTATTTCTTCCACCAATCAACCATTACTTATTATGTTTAATTAACCTCCACTATTTCATTTGGATGTCATCTAACCATAATCTCTACAATATATAAGTAATTAAGATTTACCTCTGCTAAGTTCCTACATCCCCACTTAAAAGTAAAACAAAACTTATAGTAATTAAATCCCAACATATAGCGCTGACTAAAACTCAACTTAGGTCAAACAAAAAACTTTACTTCAAATAACATTTAACCTTTTTGGACATTAAAAAAAAATAATTTGGAATTTCAACCCATAAAATATTTAAATTTCTAACCATAGCACTAGTAATTTTCACTCTCTAGATCTCGCAAGCACATAATTTTTTTTATTTCAATACAATCTTCTCTTTTTCATTTTTTATTCTTTTTTAAAACTAAACTCACTACCCTTTATCCACCAAATAGTACATTTTGTGAATTATCAATAGCCATTAAAGAACGTCACAATATCCATCTAAATCACTCTTTCATAACATTTAAGAACATTTAGGTGTCTAGTCAAGCATAAACTCTCATCACTAAATTTACACCATAACAAAATTCCCGACAAAGTTTGTCACTTGATGCAAAGTTGATCACTGCTTCAAAACTTATTTGTATCATTATTTTGAACTTTTAAAGTTACTCACAATATTAGGTCTAGACTTTCATCATCAACTTAGACTAAGAAACCAATCTCAATTATGGTTTGCCATTACAACCATTAAGATATTCACACGAAATAAGATTTATTCTCCTTTTCTCCAAGATGCTGGACCACCTCAATGACCTATTAGAAACATTACATGACTATATTTTCAAAATATTCATATATATATATATATATATATATATATATATATATATACTCTTTTATTTTCTAATTCATTCAAACTCT